>OY728160.1:645504881-648004881 GCA_963277665.1 Viscum album | reverse complement strand
TTGTGAAAAATGGAATAAATTTGGTTTTCATTAAATATGAAATTAAAAGGTTTAATGAAGTGTTAATGGATAAATATTGTATATATATGGATAAATTATTTCGTTAACTAGATATTATGGGAGTATGATTTGGAACTTTTTGTGTATGAATGTTGTCTATTTTGTATGGTCATAGTCTATAGATATTTTTTATGGAGAAAAAACATTACATAAATAGTAATTACCTATTTTTGATTAATGTTCAATAATAATAATTCTGATATATTCCAAATCCCAAATTGTTTAGTATCTCTGGAAAACATTATACACACACAACAAGTACATAAAATATTAATATAATCTACCACATAGTTATTAACTATAATAACATATATTAAAAATTTCATACATGAAACCATTACTCATATCCAAGAGAAGAGGAAACATAAGAATGTGTGAATTTATGATATTAGTAACAGTTAAAAAAAGGATCTATAAATCAATAATTATATGTTACAATATCATGGAAATAATGATCTGATAACCATAGATTGACATTTAATATTTATAACCAATATTTCAAATAATCCAAAGGCTTATTATAAATATTTAAATATTACATGACATGAATAATAATGGGATTAAAGATCATAAACCAGGTGTTCATAAAATTCGAATAATATCAGGTCTTCTAAAAGTAGAATAGTGTCTATCATAATCATAGTCATATAAGTATTATTTAAATTATACCAATAAAGGCATCATCAAATTTTATTCTCTGGGGGACCATCAACATATGCTATTTGGAATTTTTATATCATCCAATTTACTATTTATTGTACTTGTGGTCACTTATTATCTACCCTTAGAGCGTATCAAACATTCTACTTTTCACAATACATTTCTCATGACCCATCCCCAGTTAGCCCAAATCTAGTGCATACTAACATTAAATTGGAATTATTACCAGGAATCAAATCCTGAAGGATCATTAATATTTTTAAAATAAGATTCCATATATGAAACATAATTTATATTAAGTAAAAAAAAGGAAATAAAAAACATAAAAAATTTAATAAATTGTATCATTGAAAACCCATTCAAATTTATTTTCTTCATTAGTTGTCGAAATGAAACAATTATTGGGAGATCAAATTATTATTAAAGTATAATTAAATCAAAAACTTTAATGGTTTGTTAATTAATAATAAATATGGACATATTAATAAATTAATGCACATACCATTTTTTTAAATTATTAGAATGATATGAATCCATACATTTTTTTCATATTAAATATACTCTAGATATTAATAACTAAAATTATATAAATTAATAATTATTGAATTTCATGGATCTGTAACATGAACTACTATATATTTAAGACCAATTCTAAATATAGTTTATTTTTGTGGGTAGAAACTCATATTATTTGGTTTGGAAACAATTCGAAGGTTTTTTCACAAACTTATTTCATCTTAGGAGACAATCGATGCATCATGGGGATTTCCATTACCATTACCCAACCCAAATAATGTATTTATAAATAATTCCTTCAAAATCGAATCATCATATTAAATCTGTAAATGCCCGAAACATTCAAGGGAATTATTTTCTTAATTATCATGGGAATTTTACAAGAACACATTTTCTGACGGCACCTGATTCCGAAGCCCGGTGTGCCCGGAATCTTTTTCTGAAGTTTAGCTGGGGTGCGTTCAGTGAACGAACGAGCGGGTTTCTCTAACTTTTGTACCGGTGCTCGGAATCGAATTCCAAGGGCAACGATGGAATCGCAGCTCCGGTATTTTGTTAGAAAGACCTTTTCCGAAGTTGTTTTTGCTCGGGTGTGGTTTTTAATTTTTTTGGGGTTAAGTTAAGAAATAAAATAAAAGTGGTGTGACAATTTATTTTATTTCAATTAAAGCGGCTTAACCTAAGTTAAGCGGATAAGGTGGGACCCACAATATCCTACCCACATGGTAGGATATTTGTAAGGTGAGGCCCACACGAGCCCCTCCGTTTCTTCCCTTCTATGTAACACACCTGCAACCCACCTTTTAATGAAAGTCAAACCTTACGTTTATTCTGGTTAAGAAACGCCTCATTAAATTGGGCGGTTAAATCGTTACGATTAATTCATTGAATTAATTATTCATTTATTATCTTTTGAATTTCAATTTCTTATGTTGATAATAAAATAAGGGAAGGACTTATTTTATTATGGTTGGGTTTTTGTTGTGATAAGCATTTGGGAGAAAAAGAGAAGATTCTTCGTTCTTCGACGAAGAACGTGAAGAACACACCACCACCAACGAAGAACGCCATCCTCTGACGGCGGACGACAGTGAGAGACGCCTTCCTCGGAGATCACCTAACGATAATGACGTTCCATACGTGGTGATCCCATTCATCCGCGACGATCCTCTTCTTCTGCGGCGATCATCTTCTTCTGCGACGGTTAATTCTGCAACGAACGCTCGTTCGACCACAACGTTGAGATAGAGATTTATTTTATTTATTAGTTTGTGAAATCTTCTGTCACATTATTATTTTCATTGAACCTCATTTTATCGTGATAACGGGAGGAGGTCGGACCACACAAACACGACCGACACTCCTCCCCTTTTTGGTTTTTGATATTGTTGCGGTGAGCAAGGCAACGCGGTACCGAAGCACCCCGTGGAATTTTGATAAGGAAAGGGGGAGAAGCGCGGCGCCGTCGCGCCGCACTGTTGAAAATGAACCAAATATGTGGCGCCGTCGCGCTGCACCGGATAACCAATAAAGCATCACGGCCTGATGCGCCGCGCCGGACGAACCAAGGCTGCGGCCAGTTCCGGGCCGCGGCAGAGCAGCGGGAACGGCGGCCAGCACCGGGCCGCTGGGAACAGAGCAAGGGGACCGGCCCTTGCCGGTCCGATGGCGGCAGCAGTCGGTCGGCCGGTGTGGACCGACCAGTCAGAGGAAAGCGCAGGGGGTCGTAACCTCCGGCCGGCCAACTGAGCGGCCCCATAAAGAGGCCGCGGTTTCTCCACGCGGGTGCAGCGCACCCCCCGCCCACATCGATCGGCCATAACGGTCGAGCCGGCCGCCTGGCCACCCGGCCAGCGCCTGCGCACCCAGTGCGTCGGGCCGGGCCGTGCCCAGGCCGGGCCGGGCCATGCCGACCGGGCCGGGCCGCGCCCATGCGGTGCGGACCCGGACCCTGGGGGTATCGGGCCGGGTCGGACCGGGCCCGAACCCCCTATTACCGAATCTCTTTCGTTCTAAAGCCCATAACATGAGCTACGGGACCCCGATCGACGCAACGTCAGTTGAGATGCGATCCTTGGATCGATTCGGTCGTGTCGTTATATCAAACTTAAGGTTTCAGAGAACTTTTCATTCGGCCGGGTAGGTTCGTACACGAAACCAATCGGGCCCTCAGAGCGGAAACACTAATAACATGAGCTCTGAACGTCCAATTAACGTGCCGTCAACTTTGATGGTTTCCTCTAAGTGAGAGGGATATTTTGGATTACTCCTACCGAGGTTTGGACGCAGGTGGAGTATGGTCGGGTTGGTTATGAATTAAAATCCAACCGGGCCCCTGGGATGAAAAAGCCAATAACTCCCAGACCGGGCGTCCGATTGATGCGCCGTCTGTGACGTTGAGTTCCGGTTGATGATACGGAAATTTTGGATACATCAACTCCAGACTATGTATTAGTTGATGTATCAGCCCCTCGGATCGTGGAGCGGACCCTCCTGAACGAGCTTGCTGTGTGCGAGAACCCTAGAGCTGGCTGCGACTGCGACGACGATGACGACTGTACAGATATCCTCAGTGGATTCGACGGTGACGACTACAACACTTAGCGATCCTACGTGGATTAGTGTTACCAATTCTGTGTGGGTCAGATCCTGTTTGGGTCAGTGCTCAATGGTCCTTTATGGGCCAGCGCCTACAGATCCTGTGTGGGTCTGATCCTGTGTGGGTCTTTGCGGGGGTTAGTTACCTATCAATCCTGTCTGGGTCAGATCCTTTGTGTGTTATTGTGGGGGTTAGTATCTATCGATCCTTTGTGGGTCCGAAGGCATAGATGAATCTGTGGATATATCTGACCATCTCTATCGTCATACGAAGAAGTATACCTCTGTGAGCTGAATCTTGACTTGATATCCTGTGTGGATTACGTTATGTTTTCCTCTGTGTATTGGCTTGTGATTTCCTATGTGGAACTGGTTACGTTTTCCTGTGTGGACTAGGTTTTACTTGGGCTCGGAGTTGGAGCAAACTGGAATTGATGACTTTGGTATATGTATGGGAATATACCTAAGTAGTGTCAGATGTTATTTCGTGATTGTATATTTACTTTGTGGATTATCCTTTTGTGGATTCTGGGAGTCCTTCGGGGGTCTCGGGGTCCCTACTGAGTAGCTTATACTCACCCCTGAATGGGCTATGCCCGCACTACGTTGTGTTGGTTGCAGACGACGGATAGCGCTGATCGCGATGGAGGCTTGCGGAGCAGGTCGGTACCCAGAGGTGGACCACCGGACGAAACGTACTCAGAGCGGACGGCTGGGCCCGAGGAGCTGTGGAGGATATCTGTACCCACCCTTCATTTGGGACTTCCAATGGACGGCTCGACACTGTGGATTTACTTTTCAGTTGCTGTTTTCCATTTCCAGTTGTAATTTACTTTCAGTTTGGGTTTGTATATTGGCCCACTTACTTTTCTGCACTTACTTTTGTACCCAGTTTTTACTTAGTGTTTACTTGTGCTTCTTGCTTGCTCTGTGGTGTTTGTTTACTTTACGAAGGAAATGCCGTCACTTTTTACGGGGAATTACGCCTTGGTGCTAGTCTCCAGCCCCTGGCCTATGGAAGGCAGGCTTGGGGTAGTCACGGCACGGGCCCCGAGGACAGGTCGTGACAAATTGGTATCGGAAGAGTTCGGTTCTACCACAGAACTTTGGACTCTGATCTTTTTCTATGTGAAGAAATATTGTTAAGCGTATTGGGTGTGGTTATCTGTCCAGGGAGTCCAGTTTTGGTGTGGCGGCTGACGTATCCGTACAGCAGGACCCTAACTTCTGATTTTCAACTTAATGCAGGAGAACATTGATTGAATGTGTGTTTCATGTTTTCTTTGTGATTACTTTGTGTCAGCTCACTAGGTATACTTTTATGACCATGGTGCACCTGTATGTTTTTATGATGGCCCCACGACGACAGCCAGCTAGGGTTCCGAGAGTTGTGTGTGACGATAGCCCACCGAGTGACGAGGCCTCGGTACATGGCCCTTTGATAGCTGAGACACCGGTGGTACCTCTACCCACTGATCCACCGATGCTACCAGCCCCAGCCGCTGACGATGCATGTCGTCTTTATGCACTACACGAGTTTCAGCACCAGCGACCGCCCAGGTTCTGTGGGGAGACGGACCCCCAGGCATCCGAGGATTCTCTAGAGGAATTGGTATGTGTTTTCAGGTTAGTGAGGACACCATCCGACCTCATGGTGATCCTCGCAGCGAGCCTACTGCACGCTGCAGCATGCAGATAGTGGAGCTTGATGCTCTAGGTGCAGGATGAGGAAAATCTTCTCTGGACAGACTTTGAGAGCCTCTTCCGCTCGGAGTTCGTCCATACCAACCTCCGTGCGGTGCGTATCTAGGAGCTTCTACAGCTGCAGCAGGGCAGCTTGACGGTTGCCCAGTACTCGGCAAGATTTACCAATCTCTCGCACTACTCGACAGACATGGTACGAGACCCATTCTTCCAAGCCTATACCTTTGAGCAGGGATTGAGGAAGGAGATCAGGGAATCGTTGATCTCCATCAGCATTCCGACTCAAGCAGGAGTACTGGAGAGAGCCATTCTGATTGAGAGCTTTCTTTCTGAGCCTTCATCAGTAGCGAGACCTACCGCGGGGCGACACATAGCATAGACTTCTGCAGCAGGCAGTCATCAGATGACTCATAGGTTCAGGCAGACCAGGCCCTCAGGAAGACAACCTCAGGACAGTGGCTCAGCAGTGCGGGGCACACAGCGTGGAGCCAGTATTTCGAGAGGCAGACAGTGCTACGCATGCGGCGGGCAGGGCCACTTGGCTCGTGACTGCCCGACCCGCCGTGCCGATGAGCATTAGACGGTTGAGGCGACACCGATGACGAGGCAGAGGGTCGACCGTGGCGGTCCGCAGGGAGCATGCAGACGAGGAAGAGGAGCTGGTCGAGTAGCAGGTGGTGGGCGACGCTTTGAGGCTATACCACCACCACCACCAGGTGGTCCACCCCGACCACATAGAGGTGGCGGGTAGAGACATGCACATCTCCAGGCAGCAGAGGCCTACGACCACGGTGCGCCCGAGATGATTTGAGGTACTATCTCTGTCTATTCCACCCTTTCTGCAGTTCTTATAGACACAAGAGTGAGTCATTATTTCATAACCACTGCCCTTGTTCAGAGCTCGGAGATTCCGACAGAGCCGTTGGCTGGATCCTTACGGCTAGAGACTCATACGGGAGCAGACTCGACGATTACACACTAGTGTCGGCAGTGTGAGATTACTCTAGGAGGTGAGAGCTTTGGCTGGGATCTTCTTGTAGTAGCGTCGAGGCCTTATGATGTCATCTTCGTCATGGATTGGTTATCTACAGTCCATACTCAGATCGACAGTATTAGGCATAATGTGCGATGTGTACGCACCGACGGGAACAGGTTCACCCTCACAGGTGAGAAGGGAGCTTTCGCCGCACAAGATCGACTCCCGCAGAGGAGAGGACAGTCCATCACTCATCAGTAGGCTAGCCTCATCCTAGGAGTAGTTGACGTGCGGAGTCCGGGTTTTCCTGCAGTGGTGGATCAGTATGCAGACATTTTCCCCGATGACGTTCCAGGACTACCTCCTCGCAGAGATGTAGACTTTTATATTGATCGGTACCCCAGGACAGCCCCGATATCCAACCCAGCATATCGGATGGCTCCTGCCGATCTTCGAAAGCTACAGGTACAGATGGAGGACTTGCAGGGCAAGGGATTCATCCGACCCAGTGTTTCACCCTAGGCTTCCCCGATATTGTTTGCCAAAAAGGTGGACAGGAGCTTGCGACATTGTGTTGACTATCGTCGCCTGAACCAGGTGACAGTGAGGAACAAGTATCTGCTACCAAGGATTGATGACCTCTTCGACCAACTCAAAGGAGCATGATGGTTCTCAAAGATAGGCCTCAGGTCAGGCTATCATCAGCTCAGAGTTCGGGACGAGGACATGCAGAAGATGACCTTTATATGTCGGTATGGCCACTATGAGTTCATGGTTATGCCCTTCGGCGTAACCAATTCTCCCGCAGTGTTCATGGGCCTCATGAATAGGATATTTCAACCATACCTCGATCGATTTGTCATTGTCTTCATCGACGACATTTTGATATACTCGACGATTGAGGAGCAGCATGCCTACCACTTACAGGTTGTACTAGACACACTCTGAGAGAACTAGCTTTATGGGAAGCTCTTGAAGTGTCAGTTCTGGATACGTGAGGTCCACTTCATGGGACAAGTCCTCTTTGAGGCGGGAGTTGCGGTGGATCCTGCGGAGATCGAGGCAGTGCTTGCTTGGGAGCCACCCAGGAGCGTGACAGAGGTGCGGAGTTTCATGGGACTAGTTGGATACTATCAGAGATTTTTGATAGACATATCCAGAGTTGCTGCACTACTCAGCTTTGACGAAGAAGGGGAATCCCTTTTTGTGGTCAGACAGATGTCAGCAGAGCTTCCAGTAGCTGAGACAGAGATTATCCAGCGCGCCTATCTTGAGGTTGCCAGAGGAAGGAGTAGGGTACGTAGTTTATGGCGATGCATCAGGGACCGGACTCAGATGTGTCCTGATGTAGAAGCGGGCAGTGATTGCCTATGTATCATGCCAGTTGAGGCCGCATGAGCAGTAATATGATTCTCATGGTCTGAAGATAGCAGCAGTGGTCTTCACTCTGAAGATGTGGCAACACTATCTGATGGGCGAGCGCTGTACAGTCTTTTTTGACCATCAGAGTCTCAGGTACATATTCTCTCTGAAGGACCTGAACCTGAGACAGTGGAGATGTCTCATGTCACTCCAGGACTATGACTTTGAGATAGTCTATACTCCTAGGAAGGGGAACGTAGTAGCCGATGCTCTCAGCAGAGCACATGCATTCAGCTACTTGGGGAGGCGATAGAGCAGTTAGCCACTTTGCAGATATCCTTTGTGGATAGAGATAGAACAACTTTCCTTCATTCTCTCACGGTCACTCCTCCACTACTCCAGCTGGTTAGAGAGGCACATCATGGGGACACTGACTGTGAGATGCGGCGTGTGCAGATATCCTCAGGACAGGCACCTGATGGTTTCTCCTTTGGAGCAGAGCACGACGTCCTTTTCAGAGGACGTACCTTGGTACCAGTTTCTTTACAAGAGGATGTGCTGAGAGAGTTTCACACTTCCCCTTTGGCGGTACATCCTAGAGTGGCGAAGATGTACCAGGATCTCAAACGACAGCACTAGTGTCCGGGCATGAAGAAGGTTGTGGCAGAGTTCGTTTCTCGATGCCTCACCTGCCAGCAGGTTAAGGTAGAGCACCAGGTACCAACAGGCTTGGTACAGCCCTTTTAGGTCTCAGAGTGGAAGTGGGATAGGATATATATGGACTTCATGACTGGACTTCCACGCACTTCCAGAGGTCACGACTCCATTTGGGTGATTATTGACCGACTCACCAAGTCGGATCACTTGTTACCCATCAGAGAGCAGGGCTCAGTGGAGAGCTTGGGATGTATCTACGTTTAGAAGATTGTAAGACATCACAGTGTGCCATCACTTATCTTCTCTGATCGAGATGCTCGCATTATTTCCCGGCTTTGGAAGGGGTTGCAGGAGGCGTTCGGGACGCAACTACGTCTTAGCACCGCCTTTCACCCTCAGACAGAAGGTCAGATGGAGAGGACCATTCAGACTCTCGAGGACATGCTCCGTGCATGTGTCCTCGACTTTGGTCGCAGCTGGTAGGACCACCTACCCTTGGTGGAGTTCGCGTACAACAACAGTTACCACTCCACCATCAGGATGACACCTTACGAGGCATTGTACGGCCGACCTTGCAGATCACCGTTGTGCTGGGCAGACCCTGGGGAGTCAGCACTTGTGGGACCAGAGATGGTCCAAGCCACGACAGAGATGGTCCAGATCATCCTGGAGCAGATGAGGACAGCTCAGAGCCGACATAAGTCTTATGCTGATAGGAGGTGGAGACACTAGAGTTCGAGGATGGTGACCATGTCTTCTTGGAGGTCTCACCTCGACCTGGATTATGGAGAATTGGTCGAGGCGGCATGTTATCTCCATGCTTCATCGGACCATTCTAGGTCCATAGCAGGATTGGTGAGGTGGCTTATCGCCTGGCTGTACCACCTCAGTTGCACCGGGTGCACGATGTCTTCGACGTATCTCATCTGAGCAGATACATTCATGACGCGACGCATATCATTGACCATGGGGACCTAGACGTTGATGATGGGGCGACTTTTTCGGAGGTTCTGGTGGAGATTGAGGATCGACAAGAGCGGGTACTACGTGGACGGTTGATTTCTCTAGTGCGCATTAGATGGGAGCATGAGAACTTCTAGGAGAGCACTTGGGAGAGGGAGGCTCAGATGCATGCTCAGTACCCACATTTGTTTCCCTAGTTTTTGATGTATCTTTACGGGGACGTAAATCCCTGAGGTGGGAGTGATGTAAAGATGCGAAAAATTGAAGGAAATTTTTTTCTTAATTTTCTTGTGAATTTTACAAGAGCGCGGTTTCTGACGGAACCTGATTCTGTGGCCCGGTGTGCCCGGAATATTTTTCCGAAGTTTAGCTCGGGTACGTTCAGTGAACAATCGAGCGGGTTTCTCTAACTTTTGAACCGGTGCTCGGAATAGAATTCCAAGGGCACCGATGGAATCGAAGTGCCAGTATTTTCTTATAAATACCTTTTCCAGAGTTGCGTTTTCTTGGGTGTGGTTCTTAATTTTTTTGGGGTTATGTTAAGAAATAAAATAAAAGTGGTGGAGCACTTTATTTTATTTCACTTAAAACGGCTTAACCTAAGTTAAGCGGATAAGGTGGGACCCACAATATCCTACCCACTTGGTAGGATATTTGCGAGGTGGGGCCCGCACGAGCCCTGTCATTTCTTCCCTTCTAAGTAATGCACCAACAACCCCCATTTTAATGAAATTCAAACCTTACGTTTATTCTGGTTAAGAAACTCCTCATTAAATTGGGCGGTTAAATTGTTACAATTAATTCATTGAATGAATTGTTCATTTCTTATCTTTTGAATTTCAATTTCATATGTTGATAATAAAATAAGGGAAGGACTTATTTTATTACGGTTGGGTTTGTGTTGTGTTAATCCTTTGGGAGAAAAAGAGAAGATTCTTCGTTCTTCGACGAAGAACGCGAAGAACGCACCATCGCCAACGAAGAACAAAAACCTCCGACGACAGACGATGGCGAGAGATGCCTTTCTCGGAAATCACCTAACACCAATTATGTTCCTTCCGTGGTGATCCTATTCTTTTGCGAAGATCCTCTTCTTCCTCGACGATCCTCTTCTTCTATGACGGTTAATTCTGCGACGAACGCTCGTTCGATGACAACGTTGAGCTAGGGATTTATTTTATTTGTTACTTCGTGAAATCTTCCATTGCTTTCTCATTTTCATTGAACAGCCTGTTATCGTGATAACAGGAGGATGTCAGACTTCACAAACCCGGCCGACACTCCTCCCCTTTTTGTTTGTTGATATTGTTGCGGCGAGTAAGGCAACGCGGTGCCGAAGCACCATGCGGAATTTCGATAATGAAAGGGGGAGAAGCGCGGCGCCGTCACGCCACGCCGTTGAAAAAGAACCAACGATGAGGCACCGTCGCGCCGCACCGTAGAACCACTAAAGCACTGCGGCAAGAGCTGGGCCGCTATGGAGGGGCGCGACAGAGCAGCGGAACCAGCGGCTGGGACCGGCCCGCCGGCAACGGAGCAAGGGGATCGGCCCTTGCCGGTCCCATGGTGGCAGCAGCCGGCCGGCCGATCCGGGCCAGACGGTCAGAGGAAAGCGCCGGGGGTTTTAACCCCCGACCGGCTATCTGTACAGCCCCATAAAGGGGCCGCGGTTTCTCCAAGGGGGGGCAGCGCACCCCCCACCCACATCGCTTTGTCGTAACGGCCGAGCCGGCCGCCTAGCCCCCCAGCCCGCGCTAGCACGCCTAGCGTGCCGGGCCGAGCCACCTAGGCCGCGCCGCGCCGCATCGACCGGGCCTCGCCGCGCCTGTGGTGCCGGACCCGGACCCCGTTCGGTTCGTCCCGGGTCGGACCGGGCCCGAACCCCTATTACCGAACCTCTTTTGGTCTGATGCACATAACTTGAGATACGAGCCTCCGATCGAAGCAACGTCAGTTGCGATGCGATCCTTGGATCGAGTCGGTCGTTTTGGTATATCGCACTCAAGGTTTCAAAGAACATTAGGTTCGGTCGGGTTGTATTGTACACGAAACCAACCAGGCCCTCAGAACGGAAACACTTATAACTTGAGATCCAAATGTCTGATTGATGTGCCATCGACTTTGATGGTTTCCTCTAAGTGAGACGGATCTTTTTTCTTACTCCGCCCGAGGTTTAGACACATGTGGATTTCGGTCGGGTTGGTTTTGACTTAAAAACCAACCAGGCCCCTGGGACGAAAAAGCCAATAACTCGCAGACCGGGCGTCTGATTGACGCACCGTCTGTGAAATTGAGTTCCTGCTGACGATACGGAACTTTTGGATACATCAAATCAGGACTATGTGTCAGTTGATGTATCCGCCCCTCGGCTAGTGGAGCTGACCCTCCCGAACGAGCTTGATGTGTGCGGGAACCCTAGAGCTGGCTGCGACTGCGACGATGACGACAATTGTACAGATATCCTCAGTTGATTCGATGGCGATGACTACAGCACTCAGCGATCCTACGTGGATCAGTGCTACCGATCCTGTGTGGGTCAGATCCTGTGTGGGTCAGCGCTCAGCGGTTCTGTGTGGGCCAGCACCTACAGATCCTGTGTGGGTCCGATCCTGTGTGGGTCTTTGCGGGGGTAAGTTAGCTTGCGATCCTGTGTGGGTCAGATCCTTTGTGGGTCATTGCGGGGGTTAGTACCTATTGATCCTTTATGGTTTTGATGGCATAGATGAATCAGTGGATATATCTGACCATCTCTATCGTTATAAGAAGAAGTATACCATGGTGAGCTGAATCTTGACTTGATATCCTATTTGGATTACGTTATGATTTCCTGTGTGGATTGGGTTGTGATTTCCTATGTGGAACAGGTTACGTTTTCCTATGTGGACTGGGTTGTACTTGGGCTCGGAGTTGGAGCGAACTGGAATTGATGGCTTAGGTATATGTATGGGTATATACCTATGTAGTGTTGGATATTACTTTTTGATTGTATCTTTCCTTTGTGGATTATCCTTTGTGGATTCGGGGAGAACTTCTGGGGTCTCGGGGTCCCTACTGAGTAGCTTATACTCACCCCTGCATGGGCTATGCCCGCACTATGTTGTGTTGGTTCCAGACGACGGACAACACTGATTGCGATGGAGGCTTGCGGAGCAGGTCGGTACCCGGAGGTGGACCACAGGACGACACGTACTCAGAGCGGACGGCTGGGCCCGAGGATTTGTGGAGGCTATCTATACCCACCATTCGGGTGGGGCTTCCAGTGGATGGCTCGACGCCGCGACTTTACTTTTCAGTTGCAGTTTTCCCGTTCCAGTTGTACTTTACATTCAGTTTGGGTTTGTATACTGGCCCACTTACTTTTCCCAAAATACTGTTGTACCTAGTTTTTACTTAATGTTTACTTCTACTGCTTGCTTTCTCTGTGGTGTTTGTTTATTTTACAAAGGCAATGCCTTCCCTTTTTACCGGTAATTACGCCTTGGTGCTAGTCGCCAGCCCATGGCCTATGGAAGGCGGGCTTGGGGTAGTCACAACACGGGCCCCGAGGACAGGTCGTGACAAAATCACAAACAATGTTTTACAATAAATATCTAAATTGTGAAAAATATATGGATTTATCAGCATTTCCAAAATTAATCAAATAACAATTAAAGTAAAATCCATACATAAATTTTTAAAATAGTTTTGTAAATAATAACATCCAGCATAAAATAATATAAATATTTATATTGGTTTTAATTTCCAATGTAAAATAATTATAATAATGTGATTGTTTCAAGAAAATATTAGTAATCACAAAATAATGTGATATTTACAAGATTAGGTTAACCGCATTGTAATTTTAAATTCAAACCCACTTAGATGAAATAATTAATTTTGAGACAAAGAAAATATGTTTTATATTGATTTATGATATTAAATTACAATGATTAATTATATACATAACAAAAAAATAATCGGTGAATATGAAATTTAGCTTAGTGATGTAAATGGTGAAATGAAACAAATTACATTTCAATCACATTAAATTGAATGATATTTAACATTAGATATAAATTTTTTGGCTAATATAATATAATAAAATATCTATATCAATAATTAATATATCACAATATAATAATTTATAAAATATCAAATCCAATTCATTAAGAATCATTCTCTGTTTTCATCATTTTAAGCGTTAATTTCCTTCTTTTGTAGTATGTTATGACTTATTATTTTTTCCAATTTTATAAATCATGATTTCATCATCTAATAAATTTAAAAATTGATCATAAAATTATATATATTTAGTATAAATTTAGATTGATTAATCAATTTTGTTTAGATATAGGAAAAGAAATACAATGTTCTTGGAGGGGGTACACAGTACATATCAATGAATGTTATTTCTATTTTCTTATCATATTAAAAGAATTAAAAATGAAATATATATATGTATATGTATATTATAATTTAACTACCAAATTTTATTTATATACATCACATTTTTTATTTAAATCATGATTAATACATTCCATCGAATGCCCAAACATATCACATGACATTGAGGAGGTGGTAGTCCACACATCCACAAATGATGTTATCGTATTCCCACATAATAGAACACACGGAGTTCTATGTAATATAATAAAAAAATAGGAATAAATAAATTTTAAATATCATATATGTATATTATATAATCTATAAATACATCATTAATCCCAAACTTTAAGTTATGAAATGGATGAATTAACAATATGAGTTTGTGAGGCAGTAGTCTTCCATACACATGAACTATGATTGAGTATCCCATTTGATAGTAGTGTGTGAAATTGTAGGTAGAAACCTTTTTGATAACTAAATATAAGTATTTTTAGGATATTTTTGGTATTTATATAATCCATATATTTGAATAATTGAGTTGGTGGTCTATGAAATAAATCCAATGTTATCAATCAAGAACGTTAATTATTATTTTGGCTGACTTATTATGGTTTATACCTATAGTATTTCTTGAATTCCATAAATCCAAGAGAGAGGCTCCCTCGATGAGGTCATGGATGGTGGGAGATTATATGGGCATGTTTATAAATTATCAATGTGATTTATGGTTATGATAATTTTATGGGGTGAGTGCCATGTTATAATGGAGGAAGAGTGGAATTCCTGTAAATATAAAAGGCTAAACACTATTGGGAGGAAAATTGTGACATAATTTCATCCAATAATAAACAAAATTAGATAAATATTTCAATAAGGTTGATATATTTCAATAAAATAGGTTTTGGAAATTCATTTATGTCATTTTCCAACTTATGATAAAATGTTATCCACTAAGAAAACTGATTTTTACATTAATTGAAGAAATTAATTTTAATTTCATCCAATAATACTTTTGATAATAAACATGGTTGAAATTATTAGAAATTAATAATTTTTATGATTAAAAATACATAATAATGTATTTTTATATTCAAATAATGGATGAGGATGAAATTAATTTAAAATTAATCCTATAGATTGAATTGGAAATCATGTTTCTAAAGTGAAAATGTTTTTATGATTAATTTTTTTTAAATAAAAATTATATATTAAATTTATCCTGATAAAAAAATGCAATTGATTGATTTAAAATTTATATTATTAAAATTTAAATCATATTATTTTTTTTTACCCCTATTAGTTAGTTAGATAAAAAATAATTTTTCAATTACAATTAAGTATTTTTCACTATACATAAAAAATGAAACTACATAAAAAATTCCAAAAAAAATTTACTATAAGGTAATTAAGAAGTTACACATTAAAATTTTAATTATAGCTTTTCAAATATAATATATAAGGTTTTAATATTTATATTTATAATAGTTGCAACATTAAGTGGTTGAAAAATATTTTGAAAAAATGTATCTTGATATGTATAAAATTGGATATGTTATTATCAAAGGAATATTAATAATATAAGACTAATTTAAAAAGTTATACATTTATTATAGAATATATATATATATATATATCATTAATATCCATAACTAATCGAAAGATTTTTTTTAAAATCCGTTGAGTTCTTAAATTGGTTTTCTTATAAAAACTTATCATTTTCTAATCAATTATATTCTATATTAATTTATAAAACCAAATAATTATATAAGCACATGTAATCAAAATTTATAAAATTCTGTTAATCTTTTTCTTACATGTAATTTAAATTACTAGTTGATAAATATTATATTAAATAATATTATTATTATTATATTAGTGTTTGATAAAAATATTTCCTTCATATAGCACAAGATTTCAATGTAACTCAATAATATGTTTAACAAAAGGAAACATATTTTTCCATATAAAAAAATTTCTAATATCTGTGTTTTTTTTGTACCGTAAGAATAACATTTTTTCTATATAATTTGGGAAAAGATATAAATTATAATATTTTTTAAAGAGAAATATTATAATATTATGGGTAGTTATATTCTCCCTATAATAAGAAAATTACATCCTCCTAATGAAAAATAAATCTAAAGAATCATGGGATTTATATTTGAAAATAATATTGACAAAAAATTCACATTGTAAATGGGTTTAATAACACATCTTCATATTATATGGTTAAAGTTAATGTGACTGTCACAATAAATCATGTCTTTGGATAAGAATAACATTAATGAATATATGGAATTTAATTAAAAAAATATCAATTTATTATGTATTGTGATTATGAACGTGTTCATGAGAATACTTTTTAATAATGATCCATAAAATATATGTGTGAAAACAAAATTCATAACATAAAAAATGATGATAATCAGAAAAAATTATTTAAAACGGGTTTTCCTATATTTTATGAATTAATTCAATCTTTGGGTATATTAGAATGCATACATATAAGATTCATTCCTATTTCGTAAACACTATATTATCCTTTTTTACAGGATTGATTTCAACATAATTTATTATCACATGCTACATAAAATGTTTTTGTAATACATTAATCTCCAAAACATCTAAAAATGATCAAATAGAACCATTTCATAAATGTTTATCCTTTTTGAATGATTGTGATCCAAAATTTATTATTATCTTTAATGTAGTTACTACCACCCAATATAATTATCCTGATCAAACATATATTTTCCCAAATATAACTTCTTTGACATTAGGATCATAATTAGGCTTATCATTCCATTAACAATGTTTCAAAAAATGTATAACTGGATATTAAATAAATTATACCAGTTAATTATACTAATCAACACACACTATTAAATCCTAGTCATAAGAGAACAACAATACAATCTTTATACGATGCATAAAAATATTAACTTGAACATCAGCAATAAAATACTATTACAATATTTTTAGAGGATCCAAATGTATTATAAAAATAATAATTAATCGTTATATATATGAATAAATTAATCTTGAACTTATTTCATTAGGTTATTATTAGGTTTATTCACAAAATTCATACCTATTTTATTTTCATATTCCAAATATCCTGGAATTTGAAACACTAAATTCTAGCATTTATCTCCATCCCTTTTTAATATTTTTTTAGGTGACCCTTATCCCAAAACATTTAAAAAACCCATAATCCTTTCAAGAACATCATTTTTTCATTATTTACACAATTATACCTTGTAAGAAAATAATTCTATCCCTTATTTAGATTATCAATGTTTCACTATATTGTACTCAACATCACTTGTTTCTCTACAGAGCCATATGACATGGAAAATTATCCTCCATCTTGATATAACATTAAAATATTTTATTGTGTGAAGAGAATATTTGGGATTAATGTTCTCCTAGGATATATGAATTATTCCATTCAATGAAATGGTCATCCTTTTATTCCATATTTCATAAGAATATCATAGTAGACATTTTTATCCTTTTAATATCATTTTCATAATCCGTAAAACATTCTTCCTCCTTTAACTTTTCAATACAACACTTTTTCATTACCTCATAATTTTTATCATGAAGGAATTATTTTTATAAGAATTTCTCCTTAAAATCATTCAATTTTATGGGTACAATTTCTTCTTCCTCCATAGTATTCTAGATAAATGAACACTATCGATCCACATCATGAGTATTAAAACACATTGCGGGTCTAACTAGTTCACTTTGACAAAATTCAAATGCCATATATATCATATAAAAAGAGTTTATCAATTTATCAACATCCATTGGACTTGTAGTCTCATTAAAAATAAGGTGTTCTCTATCAAATAATGTTGTGTAAGATTGCAGGATATTGATGTGGAATAGTTTACTAAATATGGGAAATGCTAATTTTCATAAATTATTAATCTTCTTTAATATATCGATGACCTTCTTAGATCCAACACCATCTATATAGGCTTTCTTAGTTGGGAAACAAGTATATTTTCCATGAATTTTTAGACCCCTATTCATTCTATTATCCATTTATAAACAATGGAATATACTCATTATGTCATAAAAATAAGAACATTTTAAAATTCTATATATGATTTAACACTAGACATAAATTGAAAATTTTATTGTTTTATAATTCCATAATTATAAACATGTTTTATGGGATGTAATTACTTTTAAATCACTCATAATGTTTTGATGAATATATGATTTATCCTATGAAAATCCACCATGAGTATAAAACCATGTGTGTAGTAAGGTCTTTTTTCATGCACCGGGTTACACTTGAATCATGCCTAACAACCTTTTTGGGTTTGTTACACCTATGAACATATATGACCAAACAATTCCCACATGTAGTATCGAGACAGTGATGTTTTTCTAGGCAGAACCACATATTATCTACCTTACTAGAGAATTAGTGAATTCTTCTATAATTATCCTCATTATACACCTTACAGTTTTGTGCATTAATAAATATTGTCCAAAATCATGGTCTCATGGATTCAAATAAAATCCATTGATACTATATATATAGAACCAAACATAGTAAGGCCAAATACAGTGTCTACTACCATTAAATTTTCATGATTATAAGGATTAAAATACTCAATATTGATCAATTTAGGAAGATTGCAAAACTAGATCACATACCTGATACTGACATTAAATTTGTGATAGAAATTATTATATAGTACATATAAAATTATAATAAACTATATCCTTGATAAATCATTCTATGGTATATTGTTTATTACATAGAGAAAGACAAAAATAAGGGTTACATCAATATTTTTAAAATGGTTAAGTAGAATGGAGACTATAATGAATCAATAATGAATAATCAATATAGAATATTAAATAATTAATAAAACATTCCATTAAATCAATATGATGACAATGGATTACATATATATTTCATTCATAGTGAATATACTATAGATTATATAAGTAAAATGAATAAATTATTAATTATTGGATTTAATTTATAAGTCACGAAAACCATTATACCGTCAATACCTATTCAGAAGAATTTTTAAGTCTACTGGTAGAAACACTTATTATTGTTCATGGAAAAACACGAAGTGTTTTTCCACAACTGATTTTGTCCCATGATACTACCAACTCATCAAGGGGATTATATTAATTGGTCCTAAAACCTTTAAATTAATTTAAAAATTATTCATCGTATATCAAATAAATGATTAAATTAATCTAAAATGTTTTTATAAAATATTCATATTGAGTAAAATATATAGATTTATTAATATTTCCACAATTTATAAAATAACCTTCAAAGAAAAATACATATGTATAAATGGAATAAGGTGGTTGAAATAATCATATATATCATACAATAATATTTTTATATAATAGTAATGTGATTTATAGTGATAAATGTTTAAAATAATATGATTTTTATGTGAAAATAAACAATCACAAATGAAAGTGAGATTGCCAAGATAACATTTACAACTTTGTAATTTTAAATTCAAAACAATTTGGATGAGATAATTTAATGTGTGACATAAAATAACATGAGGTAATATATATTGATGATTTTATGTGAAAAATGGTATGTATATATACTACAAAAAAAGAAATTACTGGTGAATATGACATTAATCTCACATGTGTAAAAATTGAGATGAAGATCACTTACCATGAAATTCCATTGGTTGAATTCTATATTTCCTCCTTAATATTGGTGTTAATCATGCTTCTATCTTATTAAGAGAACAAATTTATATTAATGATATCATATTTAATCCTTTTATAATATATCACAACCAATTCATTAATAATCATTCTTCATTTTCATCGTTTGTTGTGTTAATTAAATTGTTTTCTGATTATTTTTTGGCTTCTTATTTTCTATACTATTACTTTTATCAAGAGTTAGTCATCTGCCGAATTTAAAACATGATGTAAAAATTTTATATAAAATGTATATATTATGATTTTAAATTCATATTGTATTAAAATATAAAATAAAAGACAACATTAATGGAGACTGTAGGCCGTATGAACTCATGAAAAATGTTCCAATTTAATTATCATATTAAATGAATAAAAAATTAAAGGAAATAAACTTATATTATATTCTTGTATCATATTTATTTAATATATAGAACATATTTTGTTTAAAAGAAACTTATTATATTATATTTAAAGTGTGAACAGATCACATCGCATTGAGGAGGTAGTTGTCCATATATCCAGAAATGATGTTATCACATTATCACAAAATGAAACACAAGAAGGTATGTCCTATATAATTATTAAATAAGAAAATAAAATTAAAATATCATATATATCATATATAACATATAAACACTATTATTATTTTATTCCAATATAGGTGGAAATGGAAAAATGAATAACACTAGTTCGTGCAGCAGAATTCCTTCCTACACATGAATGATCAGTTTATATAACATTTGATGGAAGTGTTTCAAATTTTAGGTTGTAAAAAATATAAAGAAATTTTAGTATATTTACAATTCTTTGGATATTATAAAATAATGATATATGAAATTTGTAAAAGGTTAATAATAAAATGAACCAACAAATCATCTTGAATAACCGTACCTCTTATTCAGGAGTCTACTTTTTCATTATACCAAATTTATTCCGTATATTTCCTTCACCAATGAGTCAGGATTCCAGGATATGGGAATGGAATTATTTTGATTATTTTTCTGGGTTTGGGGGTGCAAATGGGAAGTATAGGTGTTATTAAGTAAGGGTAGGACTTCCCTTATATTGTCGGGGAGGATGAGTATTATTGTAAATATAAAAAAACATACACTATTGGAGGATTTCTATAAATAATTGCCACAACCCGTCCCTCGGGGCCCGCATCATGACTACCCCAAGCCCGCCTTCCATAGGCCAGGGGCTGGCGACTAGTACCAAAGGCGTAATTCCGTAAAACTAGGAAGACATTGACTTTATAAATCGAAAACACACACAACCAGACTTCAAAAGGAAGCAAACACTAAGTAAAATTTGTATATCAAGAGTACGGAATGTAAAGGGGGGCTAGAATACAAGGCCAACTGTAAAGTAAAAATACAACTGAAAACAAGTAAAACTGAAAAAGGGACAAACATCTCAAAGGTGAAAGCAGTTCCTTAATTGTCCTCCGGGTTTCATACTTGAAGGGTAGGTACAGATGGCCTCCTCAACACTCCATGTCTATCAGACTCCACCGTGTACTGATACGTCGTAAGGTCCTCCTCCAGGTACCGTCCAGTCCAGGCACTCTCGACCACCGTCATCATTATCCGTCGTCTGCATCCAACACAACGAGGTGCAGGCATAGCCCGTTACGGGGTAAGTATAACGATACTCAGTAGGGACCCCAAGACCCTCATGGTCTCACAAAATCCTACCAGGATAAACCGAAAATAATGAAATCAACGGATAACCATTACTTATGTATATTCCCATACATATACCTAGGTTATCAAGTAACCCATATCAATATTGAGGAAAACACAATGGTCATTAACTCAGCCCAAAAATGGATTTACATTATCGAAACCATGGCTACCAGAGAACTCCTCCTCTGTCGAGTACAGTGGGATTGTCATGACACAGAGGCGCTTCTCACAAACCTTGGAATGCTGAGGTACTCCTCCTGTTGAGTACCGCGAGACTGCTTCCAACTACCAGGAGCTCCATCCAATGAGGTTATGCCACCAAATACCGCGATCTCCCCCTAATAGCCTATAGAGACACTCCTCCTATTTAGTACCACGGATCTACTTCCAACTAACAGGTGCTTCGTCCTCCATGGGTCTGCCACTAAATACCGGGCGCTCCCTACTGGGAAAGTCGAGTCAGTCCGAGTCAAATCGACCAAGAAGTCATCACGTCTAAAACTATTAGGTCTCTGTACTCTATCTGCTTGTCACTGGGAGGATCCACTCCACGAGCTACTCGTCAATACTCCAAATTTCACGAAGCCTCACGTAGAGGTATATCAAAGGACCACAACGTCTTAGGGGTCTCAACCCAACAGACGACATGTCGATTGGACGCCCTATCTGTGAGTTATTCGCATTTTAGTCACATGCGCCCGATTGGATTCATGTACGAACCAACCTGACTATGACTCAAATATAACCCAAACACCAGTGGGGTATACTCAATGGGATGGCAATGCTCCGAGAATACCGGTGCTGCTGACAGTTCGTCAAACGGACATCTGGTGCAAAAGAAATGGATCAAAAAGGAAAAGGGTCGGTAATGGGCCCAGGTCCGGTCCGACCAGGTCGGACCAACTCAGCCCATCCCTGTAGGGGCCGACCCAGTCTGGGTCGACCCGTACTGACTCGCTGGGTCTGACCTGACCAATGGGATGGGTCAGTCCCCTATGTTTCCCCCTGGTCCGTTGTGCCCAGCCCAGCGGGCTGCGAGGGCAGATCGGCCCGATATTCACCACGTAGAAGGGTGGGTATATCATACCAGGAGTCCAGACCGGTTCGACAAGCGACACCATGGGGGATCGCGCAGGTCGGCTCGGGAGTCCGGTGATCGGGAGGCCTGTAGTCCGGCCACGTGTGGCGTGGGAAGGCCGCGGGTGTACCGGGCAAGGTGTCGGGGTGTTGGGCAGGCCGCCAGCATGGCGCGAGGGAGCCGGGCAGGCCGTCGGTGGGTCACGGGGGCGTCGTTCATGCTGTCGGCGGGGCCTGGGGGTCCTCGAAAGGGCATCGGTGGGGCACGGTGGCACCTAGGAGGGCGCCAGTGGGGGGCAGGGGCACCGGGCAGGCCGCCGGTGGGGTGCGGGGGTACTGGCTAGGCCACCGGCGGGGCACCAGGAAGAGCGCCGGCAGGGCGCGGGGGTGCTGGGCAGCATGACGGCAGGGCGCTGGGGCGCGGGGCAGCGCGCCGATGGGGCACGGGGCTGCCGGGCAGAGGGCGGGGCACGCAGGCAGCGCGCTTGGGCGTGGGAAGGGCGTCGGGGCACCGTGGGGGCGGCACTGTTTGCAAATGTCGCGGGTAGCATGACCCTTATTCGCTATCTTCATCGTTGTCTCCTCTTTCCCATACCATCATCATAAAACAAGAACAAACCAGGGGAGGGTCAGTCTATGTTCGTGCGGCCCGAGCCCAACATGTTACAATGATAGAAATTGTTGATTCTCATACCATATCTTTGTTCAACGAAGGACGAGGTTTATAATCAAATATAAACTAACACAAGACTCCCTACCTTTGATCTGCTGGTAGTCGATTGTTGATGTCATGAAAGTTTGGCCGACAATCCTTGGTTGACGATCACATCCTACGTCGAAGGGGATCCGTGAATGAAGGTCAGAGAAGAAGAGCATCCCTGGTGTTCTTCTCATTCTTCAAATTCTTCACGTTCTTCATTGGGAGAACAGTTATTCGTTGGAAGCTTCCTCCAACAATCCCACCCGAAGAGAATGAAAAACAAATAAAATAATAGTTTTCCTATAATTTTATGTGTTGGTACATAATTCAAAAGGGATATGTAAAATCATGGCTCCTCCTAATTAATTTCACGAGTGTTGTCTCATTAATTTGGAGGATTCCAAGAGGCTCTTCATATTAAAACACAAGTGTTGGTGCAATTAATTACACAGGGAGATCAATGTATCTCCCTCTTTAATCAGGGAGAGTGGAGATAATTCATCTTCCACCATCAATAGTGGTCGGGTGGTTCCCATCCCTATCATTAATAGAGAGGTTTTGTGACTCGGGTGGTCCCCACCTAAAATATCTTCCAATTGGAGGTTATGCTTAGGTGGGGCCCACCACCATAACCTCTTATGGGAGAATACTGTGTGGCAGTCCCACCACCAACCTGCAATTGGTGGTTTTAACCAACACACTCAACAAATGGAAGATTAAAAATAAAATAAAGTGTTGTACATTAATTTTATTATTTTTTTAATAAAAATCCAAAAACTAACTTTTTTTCCCAACTCACATCCATCAAAGTGAATGTATTATTAATCGAAAAATGGTGCTAAGAGTTCAACTATGCCCTACGATTTCCATTCCGAGCAATGGTTCAAAATATATAAAAACGTGATCATACATTTACTAAATGTACTCTATCAAAACATCAGAGATTGGTTCCAGACACACCATGCCTCGTAATCATGCGCCGTAAGAAACTGTGGACTCATAAAATTCCGATGAATTTTTTAATAAATTTCCACCAGAATTCTGCGTCTTTACATTCTCCCCACCTTATGGCTTTGCGTCCCCGTATGCTAAAACATGAACTATGGGAACAAATGGGGGTACTGAGCACAAATCTGAAGCTAATTCTCCCATGTTCTCTTCTGAAGGTTCCGGTGCTGCGAGCGAACACACACCAGAGGTATCGACTGTCCACGTAGGACCCACTCATGCCGATCCTCAATCTCCACTGGAACCTCCGTGAAATTCGCCTCATCCCCGATGCCCAGATCTCCGTGGGTGATGATGTGGGAAGGGTTCTGCACGTATCTTTTCAGCTGAGATACGTGGAAGACATCTTGCACCTGATCCAACTGAGTTGGAATAGCCAGTGGTAAGACACCTCTCTTACCCTGATAATGACTTGGATAGGTCTGATGATACTCGAAGATAGAATTTCACCTATACCAAATCTCTGTAGACCTCTTCGAGCTGAGACCGGTAAGAAGACATGGTCGACATTCTCAAACTCTAGAGGTCTTCGTCTCCTATCAGCATAAGACTTATGCCTGCTCTGTGCAGTCTTCATTTGCACTTGGATGATTTGCACCTTCTCTGTGGCAGCCCATACCATCTTTGGTCCCACTAGTACTGACTCCCCTGGGTTTGTCCAACACTATGTTGACCTACAAGGTCATCTATAAAAATCCTCAAAAGGTTCCATACCGTTCATTGAGTGATAGCTGTGGTTTTAGGAAAACTCCACCAAAGGATGGTGATCCTCCCACCTGTGATCTAATTCGAGGACACAATCCTAGAGAATGTCCTCGAGGGTCTGGATGGTTCTCTAGGTCTGACCATCCGTCTGAGGATGGAAGGTGGTGCTCAAGAAACGATGTGTCCTGAAAGCCTCCTACAACCCCTTCCATAACCGGGATGTGAAGCGTGTGTCACGATCAGAGAAAATTGAAGAAGGTACTCCATTCAAACGCATTATCTCCTGCACATAGAGACGTCCTAGGATATCTACTGATCCCGGCTCTCTGATCGTTAGGAAGTGGTCCGACTTGGTGAGTCGGTCAACGATCATGAAAATCGAGTCGTGACCCCTGGATGTACGTGGAAGACTCATCATGAAGTCCATGGATATCCCATCCCACTTCCACTCTGGGACCCCTAAGGGCTGAACCAATCCTGTGGGTACCTGGTGCTCTACCATCACTTGCTGGCAAGTGAGGCACCATGAGAAAAACACTGCTACTTCCTTCTTCATACCTCACCACCAGTGTTGTTGCTGAGGGTTCTGGTACATCTTCACCACTCCTAGATTTACTGTTATAGGAGAATTGTGGAACATCCTCAACACATCATCCCGATGTTCAACTGATACCATGGTACGTCTTTTTAAGAGGATGAGGTTTTCCCCACCTTTAGAAAATCCACCAGGTTCTTGGCCTGTGGATATCTGATCAGGTCGCATTTCACAGTTAGCGTCCCCATGCTGCGCCTCGCTAACTCGCTGATGAAGTGGGGGAGTGACTGTAAGAGGATTTAGATATGCTGCTCCATCACTATCCACAAAGGATATCTATGAGGCAGCCATGTGCTCTCTCACCTTTCCTAGAAGGTGTATACCAGTCCTCCTGCTGATTACATCTGCAACAACATTCCCATTACCGAGAGTATAGACTATCTTGATGTCATAGTCCTGGAGGAACTCAAGCCATCGTCGTTGTAAAAGGTTCAATCCTTCTGAGAGAAGATATACCTGAGACTCTTGTGATCAGAGTACACGTTAAAACGTTCACCCATCAGATACTGCATCCAAATCATCATGGAGAAGACCACTGCTGCTAACTCCTGGTCATGGGTAACGCAGTTCTACTTATGCTGTCTCAGCTACCGAGAACCTTATGCTATCACTTCTCACTCCTGCATCAAAACACACCCAAGTCCGGTCCCTGATGTATCGCATTAGACTACATACCCTATGACTTCCTCTAAAGCCTCAATATGGGGGCACTTGTTTGCCTCTTCCTCAGCTTCTGAAAGCTCTGTTGGCATCTCTCCGACCACATGAAGGGTTTCCCCTTCTTCGTCAAGGCTAAAAGTGGTGCTGCGACTCTAGAGAAACCTGGAACGAATCTCCATTAGTATCCAGCAGATCCCAGGAAACATCATACCTCCCTAACACTCTTGGGTGGCTCCCATTAAAGTACCACCTTGATCATTGCTGGATCCATTGAAAATCCATCCTTTGAGATTATGTGTCCCAAAAAGTGAACCTCTTGAATCCAAAACTGTCTCTTCGAGGGCTTACCATACAGATGGTGCTCTCGGAGTGTGTCCAGTACTACCTACAAATGGTAGGCATGCTACTCCTCAGTAGTCGAGTAGATTAGTATGTCGTCAATGAAGACTATCACAAAGTGATCGAGGTATGGATGGAAGATCCTGTTAATGAGACTCATGAATAGTACTGGTCGTTTGTTACGCTGAAGGGAATAACCAAGAACTCGTAGTGGTTGTAACTACACCTGAAGTCCGTCTTCAGCACATCCTCATCTTGAACATTGATCTGGTGATAGCCTGATTCGAGGTCTATCTTCGAGAACCATCGTGATCTCTTGAGATGATCAAAGATCTCACCAATCCTTGGGAGTGGGTACTTGTTCTTCATAGTCACTTGGTTCAAGTGACGATATTCGACACAGAGCCTGAAGCTCAAATCCACCATCTTGGTGAAAAAAATCGAGGTTGACCATGGAGAAACACTGGACCGGATAAATCCCCTCCCATGCAAGTTTTCTAGTTGTACCCGCAGCTCGCGAAACTCAGCTGGAGCCATCTAATATGTTGGAGTAGATATCAGTGTCGTCAAGGGGTACATATCAATGTTGAATTACACCTATCTACGAGGAGGTAGTCATGGGAAATCTGCAGGGAAAACATCTGTGTACTAGTCCACCACTACTGGATTTGTTGGACTCTCCACATCAACAACTCCTAGGGTAAGGCAATCCAACTGGTGAGTGATCGGATGCACCCTCCTCCGAGTAAGTCTATTCTGTGCTTTAAAGGTCCCCTTCTCTCTGATGAAGGCGAACCTGGTCCCATCCATGCGGACCCACCAGACTTTTTTCCGAATACAGTCGATCTGATCATGGAATGTAGATAACCAGTCCTTTCCCATGATGACATCGTAATGCCTCGACACCACTACTAAGAGATCCCAGCTGAATCTCTCACAGCCCAGAGTAATCTCGCACCGCTGGAACCAGTGCATAATCATCGAATCATCTCCTGTAGAAGTCTCTAGCCGTATGCATCGAACCAATGGACACTTCATAATTCCTTATCTCTGAACAAGGGATGTTTCAATGAAAGAGTAACTCACAACTGTGTCTATAAGAACTGAAACAATGGTAGAGTAGACACATATCGAATCTCGTATCATATCTGGAGTTCCATGATTGTTGGCCTGTGCTTCATGAAGCTGAGCTCTCCCATATCCACCCACTCCCTACGTTCGGGGGTGGACCTCCTGGTTTTGGTGGCGGTAGCACCTCGTAATATAGAACGTCACCGACTGCTCGACCAGCTCCTCTACCACGTTCGCATGCACCTTGCAGAACGCCTTGATCAAATCTATTCCTCTGCAAGGGAGGTATCTAAACTGTCTGCTGATCATCAAAGAGGTGGGTCAGACAGTCACGAGCCATGAGACCAAGCCCGCCTCTAGAGTGAAACTATCCACTCTTTACATGACCGACTATGTCCCCACTCTGGTTTCCCCGCTCTACTGATCCTGAGTCATGCAGTCGACCACCTGTGGGCCTGTTCCTCCTGAACCTCTGTGTCATCTGTCTACTTCCAACTGTAGAAGACTCTGCTGCAAGTCGACTAGTGGTGGGTCTCGCTGCTGGAGACTGCTCAGCCAGGACACTCTGCACTAGGAGGGCACACTCCAACACTCCTGCCTACGTCAGGATGCTGTGGGAGATAACTAAAGCTCTAATCTCTCGCCTGAGTCCCTGCTCAAAGGTCAAGGCCCTGAAGAACGGGTACCGTACCATATCAGTGGAGTAGTTCAAGAGGTCGGTGAACCTCATTGAGTAATGCGCCACCATCATGCTACCCTGCTGACAATGAAATTTCACCTGTATCCGCATCGCTCGATGGGTCGATGGGACAAACTCCGCACAGAAAATTCTCTCAAAGTATACCCAAAGAAGTGACACCTCATCATGCATCTAGAGCATCAGGCTCCACCATCTGCCTGTTTCTTCCTGAAAAAGGCGTTCAGAAAGGATCACCATAAAGTCAGATGGTGTCCCTACCAGTCTAAAGACTCTCACCACAGCCTCCTTCCAATCCTCAACCACATGCGGGTCCGTCTCTCCCCTAAATCTGGGTGGCCTCTGGAGCTCGAACACGTGCAGCGTGCTCAAGCGGGATGCACTCTCTGTTCTTGGGGATGGTGGCATTGGTGGCCCAATAGGGAGTATTACCGTTGTTTCTTCCATTGTTGCCTCAACTAGAAGAGGGCCCTGTACTGAGGCCTTTTTGCTCGATGGGATGTCAGTACGTACAACTCTCGGGGATCTACCTGGTCGTCTGCGGGGAGGCATCCTGAAAGAAATAGATGTGACACGGTCAAAGACAATAACTGGTGAGCTCACTTGGTTTAAGATGACTTAATGAAAACTCTTGATAACAAACACGCAATCAGTGTTTTCATACATTAAGTTAGAAATCATAATTCAGGGTCCTGGTGTATGGATACGTCGCCCGCCCAGACCAACACTGGTCCCCTTGAATGGAAAACTACTGTTAGTACCCATAACACTATTTCTTCACAGAAAATAAATATCACAGTCTTATGTTCTATGGTATTACTGATTCCCTATGATACGAATTTATCATGACCTATCCCATGGGGGCTGCATCGTGACTACCCCATGCCCACCTTCCATAGGCCAGGGGATGGTGACAATCAAAAAAGGCGTAATTACCTAAAACATGGAAGGCATTTCCTTTATAAATCATAAACACACACAACCAGAGAACAAGAGGAATCAAAAAATAAGTAAATTCTGAATATCAAGATAATTTCATGTAAAGGGGTTCCAGAATACAATCCCAATTGAAATGTAAAAATTCAACTGAAAACAAGTACTACAGAGAAAGGGAAAAATAACTGATAGGTGAAAGCAGCTCCCGGACTGTCCTCTAGGGTTACTACCTTAAGGGTAGGTAGTGATGGCCTCCTCAAAAATCCAGATCTGACAGACTCTACCGTGTACCAATATTTTGTAAGATCCTACTCATTGTACCGTCCAGTCCTGGAGCTCTCGGCCTCCGTTAGCGTTGTTCGCCATCTGCATCCAACAGAACAAGATGCAGGCATACCCTGTGTAGGAGTGATTATAGCGATACTCAGTGGGGAACCCGAGATCATCTGGGTCTCACAAAATACAACAAGGATAAACCAAAAATCATGAAATCAATGGATAAAAATTACTTATGTATATGCCCATACAAATACCTAAGTTATCAAGTAACCCATCTAAATCATTTGGAAAACATAAAGTTCATTAAATCAGCTCAAACCAGGATTGTAATTATCAACACCATGACTGCTGGAGAACTCCTCCTCTGTCGTGTACATTGGGACTGTTGCGACACCGAAGCGTTTCTCACTATCCTTGGATTCCTGAGGTACTTATCCAGTTGAGTATCGCGACTATGCTACCAACTACTAGGGGCTCCATCCGCTATGGGTCTGCTGCAAAATACCGGGAGATGCCCCTAATAGCCTAAAGAGGTACTCCTCCTGTCATGTACTACAGGTCTGCTGCCAAACACCAGGCGATCTGTCCGCCATGGGTCTGCCGCCAAATATCGGGCACTCCCCACTAGGCTGGTCGACTCACTCCGAGTCGAATCAGTCAAGCAGTCTTCAGGTCTACAGCTACAATGTTTTCTCACTCTGTATGCTCGTCACCAGAAGGATCTTCTCCACTAGCTACTGGTCGATACTCCATGTTTCACGAATTCTCATGTAGAAGTATCTGAAAGGACTTCCACGTCATAGGGGTCTCAACAAAACAGATGATGCGTCAATCAGACTCCCCATCTGTGAGTTATTCAAATATTAGTCTCGGGGGACCGGTTTGATTCATGTACAAAACAACCTGACTATGACACAACTATACCCCAAAATCTAGTGGGGTATACTCAAAGGTTTGAATATGCTCCATGAATACCAGCACCACTAACGGTTCTTCGAACGGACATCCGGTGTAAAAGAAATGGCCCAAGAAGGTAAAGGGTCAATAATGGGCTTGGGTCCGGTCCGACTCGGTCAGACCAACTCAGCCCAACCTCGTCTGGGCCTACCCAGTCTGGGACAACCCAGTCATACTCACTGGGTCTGACCCAGCCCATTGGGCGGGTCATCCCGGTATGTTTCTACCCGGTCTGCTGGGCCCGGCCCAGCAGACCGCGAGGGAGGTTCGGCCCGATAGTCTCCATATAGGTAGCTTGGTAACTCCGCCCGGGAGACCGGCCCGATTTGGCCAGCGACACCACGGGGGACGCCGCAGGTCGGCTCAGGAGGCCATCAGGCAGGCCCTTCCGAACATAGGCAGGTCGGCGGGTCACCGGCAGGCCACGGGTGCACCAGGCAGGGTGCCAGGGTGCGGGCAGGCCAACGGAAGGGGCCGGGAAGGCCACAGGCAGGGGGAGGGGGCTCCGGGCAGGCCGCCGATGGGGCACAGGGGCTCCGGGCAGGCCACCGACGAGGCACAGTGGCATCGGGCAGCGCGCCATCGGGGCGCGGGGGTGACGGGAAGGGCGTCGGCGGGGCGCGGGGGCACCGGGCAGGGCGTCGGCAGGGCGTGGGGGAACCGGGCAGCGCGCCAGAGGGGCGCGGGGGCGCCAGGTAGCCCACCAGCGGGGCCCGGTGGTTCAGACAGCTCGTCGGGGCAGCACCATGGGGTGTGGGAAGCACGCTGGGGCACTGCTGGGGTGGCGTGGTTCACAGAGGCCATGGGTAGCATGGCCCTTGTTCATCATCTCCTATTTGAAAATATATCATCATCGATCAAGAACAAACAGGGGGAGGGTGGACCATGTTGGTGCAGCCTGAGCCCTCCTCATTACGGTGATAGAAATTGGCGATTCTCATACCATATCATTGTTCGACGACGAACGAGGTTTATAATCAAATATAAAACAACACAAAACTCCCTACCTTTGATCAGTCGGTAGTCGATCGTTGACGTCGCGGATGGATGACCAACAATCTATGGTAGACGATCACGTCCCACATCGAAGGGGGACCATGGATAAAGGTCGAAGAAGAAGAGCGTCACCGACATTCTTCGCGTTCTTCCCATTCTTCATTGGGAGAATGGTTCTTCGTTGGGAGATTCCTACAATAATCCCACCCAAAGAGAATTCCAACCCAAATAAAATAATATTTTTCCCATTATTTTATGAGTTGGCATGAAAATAAAAAAGGAGAATTAAAATCTCGGCTCCTCCAAATTAATTTTAGTTCTGTTGTCACATTAATTTGAAGGGTTCTATGAGGCTCTCCTTATTAAAACAAAATCCTTGGCGCAATTAATTTCATAGGGAGGATAAAGGATATCCCTCTTTATTGAAGGAGAGTAGAGAGGTTTCATCCTCCACCATCAATAGGGGTCGGGGGGTCCCAACCCCTATCATTAATAGGGAGGTTTTTTGACTCGTGTGGTCCCCACCTCAAATATCCTATTATGGGAGGTTATGCTTGGGGGGGCCCACTACCATTGCCTCTCATGGGTGTATACGGTGTGGAGGTCCCACCACCAACCTCCACGAGGATTTTTTAACAAACACACTCCACACATGGTAGCTTAAAAATAAAAAAAGTGTTGTACTTTATTTTATTTTATTTTTTTTAAAATCAAAAAACTAACTTTTATTCTCATCTCACTTCCGTCAATGTGAACGTCTTCTTTAGTGAAAACTAGTGCTGTGAGTTCAACGGTGCCCTCAGATTTCCATTCCGATCACTGGTTCAAAAGATATAAAAACCTTCTCATACATTTACAAAATATACATGAACCATACTTCAGATATTTATTCCGGAGACACCGGGCCTCAGAATCAATCGCCGTAAGAAACTCCAGACTCGTAAAATTCCCATGTATTTTTTTAAAAAAATTCCATGAGATTTCAACATCTTTACATTCTCCCCACCTCAGGGATTTATGTCCCCATAAGCTAAAACTTGAACTACGGGAAAAAATGGGGGTACTGAGCACGTATCTGAACCTCCCTCTCCCATGTGCTCTTTTGGAGGTTCCCGTGCTGCCAGAAAACGCGCAACAAAGGTATCGACCATCAATATAGTACCCACTCCTGTCAATCCTCAATCTCCACTAGAACCTCCGTGAATGTCTCTATGTCACCGATGTCCATCTCCCCATGGGCGATGATGTGGGATGAGTTCTACACGTTTCTCCACAACTGAGATATGTGGAAGACATCGTGCACCTAATCCAGATGAGGTGGAAGAGCCCAGCGGTAAGCCACCGCGCCTACACAGGTAAAGACTTGGAAAGGTCCGATAAACCTCGATGTTAGGTTGCCTCCTCAGCCAAATCTCTGTAGGCCTTATCGAGGTGAGACTGGTAGGAAGACATGTTCACCATCCTCGAATTCCAGAGGTCTCTGTCTCCTATCAGCATAAGACTTCTGCCTGCTCTGTGAAGTCTTCATCCACTCCTGGATGATCTATACCTTCTCCGTGGTTGCCTATACCATCTCTGGTCCCACTAGTGCTAAATCTACTGTGTTTTTCCAGCACGGTGGTGATCTGCATGGTCATCCATACAACGCCTAAAAAGGAGCCATACCGATGGTGGAGTGATAGTTGTGGTTATAGACAAACTCCACCAATGGTTTTTGATCCTCTCAGCTGTGACCGAATTTGAGGACACATGCACGAAGCATGTCCTTGAGGGTCTGGATGGTTCTCTCGGTCTGACCATCAGTCTGAGGATGGAAGGTAGTGCTCAAGCGAAGCAGTGTCCCGAAAGCCTCCTACAACCCCTTCCATAGACAAGAAATGAAGTGCACGTCATGTTCACTGATATAGAAGAAGTTACTCCATGCAATCACACTATATACTGCACATAGAGGCGTCTTAATCTCTATATTGATCCATGCACTCTAATCGGTAGGAAGTGGGATGACTTGTTGAGTCGGTCAACGATCACACAAATCGAGTCGTGACCCCTGGATGTACGTGGAAGAATCGTCATGAAGTCCATGGATATCACATCCCACTTCCACTCTGGGACCTCTATGGGATGAAAAAAACATGTGGGTACCTGGTTCTCTACCATCACTTGCGGGAACGTGAGGCACTGTGAGACAAACTCCGATAATGACTTCTTTATAACTATCCACCAGTGATGTCGTTGAAGGTCCTGGTACATCTTAACCACTCCTAGATGTAACACTAGAGGGGAAGTATGAAACTCCCTCAACACATCCTCTTGAAGTGCAACTAGTACCATGGTACGTCCTTTGAAGAGGATGACGTGCTCCACACAGTCAGAAAATCCATCAGGTGCCTACCCTGGGGATATCTGAGCACGTTTCATTTTGAAGTCAGTGTCCCCATGATGCGCCTCCATGACTCGCTGAAGAAGTGGGGGAGTGACTATAAGAGACTTTAGATATACTGCTCCATCACTATCCACAAAGGATATCTATAAGGTAGCCAGTGGCTCTCTCACCTCTCCTAGAAGATGTATACCAGTCCTCCTGCTGAGCGCATATACAAAAATGTTCCCCTTCCCATGAGTATAGACTATCTCGATGTCATAGTCCTGGATGAACTCAAGCAAGCACCGCAGTCTTAAGTTCAGGTCTTTCTAAGAGAAGATATACCAGAGACTCTTTTTATCAGAGTACATGTTAAAAAGTTCACCCATCAGATAGTACAACCACATCGTGAAGGCAAAGACCACTACTGCTAACTCCAAGTCATGGGTAGCGTAGTTCTTCTCATATGTTGTCTCAACTATTGAGAACCATATGTGATAACTGCTCGCTAATGCATCAGGACACACCCGAGTCCAGTCCCTGATGAATCATAGTAGACTACGTACCCTAGGACTTTCTATGAATCCTCATGATGGAGGCATAAGTCAACCTCTACCTCATCTCTTGAAAGTTCTGATGGCATCTTTCCGACCACACTAAGGGTTTCCCCTTATTCATCAAGGCTGAAATTGGTTCTGCAACTCTGTAGAAGTCTCAAACGAATCTTCGATAATATCCAGCGAAGCAAAGGAAACTCCATAACTCCGTCACACTCTTGGGTGGCTCCAATTCAAGTAATTCCTTGATATTTGTTGGATGCATTGCAACTCCAGCCTTTGAGATGACGTGTCCCAAAATGTGAACCTATCTAATCCAAAACTGTCTCCTCAAGAGCTTACCATAAAGCTGGTGCTCTCGGAGTGTGTCCAGCACTACCTGAAAATGGTAGGCATGTTCCTCCTTAGTAGTCGAGTAGATCAGTATGTCGTCGATGAAGACTACGACAAATAGATTGAGGTACGGATGAAATATCTTGTTCATGAGACTCATGAACACTAATGGAGCATTGGTTATGCCGAAGGGCATATCCAATAACTCCCAGTGGCCATAACTAATCATGAAGGTCGTCTTCTACACATCCTTGTCTCGAACTCTGAGCTGGGGATATCCAGATCTAAGGCCTATCTTCGAGAACTATCATGCTCCGTTGAGCTGATCAAAGTGGTCGTCAATACTCAATAGTGGGTACATGATCCTCATGGTCACCCAGTTCAGGCGACGATAGTCGACAAAGAGCGTCAAACTCCCATTCACCTTCTTGGCGAACAAAATTGGGGCTAACTAGGAAGAAACACTGGGCAGGATGAATCCCTTCCCCTACAAGTTTTCTATCAATACTCGCATCTCGTGAACCTCAGCGGGAGCCATCCGATAAGCTGGAATAGATATCGGTGCCATCCTGGGGGTACAAGTCAATGTAGAACTCCACCTCTCTATGATGAGGTATTCTTGTAACATTGTCATGGAAAACATCTGTGTAATAGTCCACCACTACAGTATATGTCCGACTCTCAACATCAACTACTCTGAGGGTAAGGAAAGACAACTGGTGAGTGAACAACTGCACCCTCCTCCAAGTAAGTCTGTCTTGTGCTACAAAGGACCTCGTCTCACTGGTGAAGATGAACCTGGTCTAATCCATGTGGACACACCACAATTTTTGCCTAATATAGTCAATATGAGCATGGATTCTAGATAACTAGTCCGTACCCAAGATGTCGTCGTAAGGCCTCGACGCCGCTACTAAGAGATCCTAGCCAAAGTTCTCGCCTCCTAGAGTAAGCTCACAATGCCGAATCCAGTTCGTAATCGTCGAATCGTCTCCCGTTGAAGTCTCTAGCCGTAAGGATCGAACCAACAGATCTTTCGTAATCCCCAAGCTCCGAAGGAGGGAAGTTTCAATGAAAGAGTGACTGGAATATGTGTCTATAAGAACTGCAGTAATGGTAGAGTAGACACAGATCGAACCTCATATCATCTCTGGAGTTCCGTGATCATAGGCCTCTACTACCTGAAGTTGAGCTCTCCATTATCCACCCACTCCCTGCGGTCAGGGGTGGACTTCCTAGTGGTGGTGGCGGTAGCACCTCGTAACGTCGAATGCCGCCACCTGCTCAACCAGCTCCTCTGCCACGTCCGTCTGCACCCTGCAGACTGCCTCGATCGAATCTCTGCCTCTGCCAGGGAGGTCTCTCATCTGTCTGTTGATCATCATAGTAGTGGGTCGGATAGTCACGAGCCTGGTGACCAAGCCTGCTGCAGGAGTAACACTGTCCGCTCCTGGCATGACTGACTCGGTATCCACTCTGGGTGCCCCACACAACTGATCCTAAGTCGTGCGTTCGACCACCTATGGTTCTGTTCCTCTTGGACCTCTGTGTCTTCTGTCTACTACTAGCTGTAGAAGAATCTTCTTAATGTCAATTAGTGGTGGGTCTCCCTGCTGGAGACTTCTCACTAAGGAAACTCTACACTAGGAGGGCTCGCTCCAACAATCTCGTCTACATCGGGATGTTGTGGGAGATAACTGAAACTCTAATCTCTCACCTTAGTCCTTGCTCAAAGGTCAGGGCCCTAAAGAATGGGTCTCGTACCATATCAGTGGAGTAGTGAGAGAGGTTGGTGAACCTCGCTGAGTACTATACCACCATCATACTACTCTGCTGCACATAAAGTATCTCCTATATCCACACCACTCGAATGGTCACTGTGACAAACTCCGCCCGGAACGAGCTCTCGAAGTCTGACAAAAGAAGTGATTCCTCATCATGCATCTAGACCATAAGGCTCCACCATCTGCCTATTTCTTCCTAAAAAAATCATGTAGCAATGATCACAATGATGTCATCTGGTGTCCCTACCTGTCTGAAGACTCTCATCATAGCCTCCAACCAATCCTCACCAGCCCGTGGGTCTGTCTCTCCCCTGATCCTGGGTGGCCTCTTGGGCTGGAACACATGCAACACACTCAGGCGGCGTGCACTCTCTGCTGCTAGGGCTGGTGGCATCGGTGGCCCAACGGGTAGTAGTACCGCTGGTGCCTCCGATGGTGCCTAAACTGTAAGAGGGCCCCATACTGAGGCCTCATCGCTCCGTGCGCTGTCAGTATGTACAACTCTCGGGGCTATAGATGGTCGTCTGCAGGGATGCATCCTAAAAAAATAGATGTGACATGGTCAAAGACAATACCTTGTGAGCTGACCTGGTTTGAGCTGACATAAAGAAAACATTTTAAAACAAACATACAATCCATGTTTTTGTGCACTGAGTTAGAAATCAGATGTCAGGGTCTTGGTGTATGGATACGTCGGCTGCCCACACCAACACTGGTCTCCCTAAACTGAAAACCACACTTAGTACCCTTTACACTATTTCTTCACAGAAAATAAATATCAGAGTCCTACGTTCTGCGGTAGAACCGATGCCCTCTGATACCAATTTTTCATGACCCATCCCCCGGGGCCCGCATAGTGACTACCCCAAGCCCTCCTTCAATAGGCCAGGGGCTGGAGACTAGCACCAAAGGCATAATTCCTTAAACCTGGGGAGGCATTGCCTTTATACATCATAAACACACCAAACCAGAGTACAAGAAGAAGCAAATAATATGTAAAATTTGTATATCAAGATAAGTGAAAGTAAAAGGGGGGCCAGAAAACAAGCCCAATTGAAAAAGAAATACAACTGAATACAAGTACAATAGAAAAATGGAAAAACATCTGACAGGTGAAATCAGCTCCTAGATCATCCTCCAGGGTTCCTACCTGAAGGATAGGTACAGATGGCCTCCTTAGCACTCCACAACCGTCATACTCCACCGTGTACTAATACGTCGGAAGGTCATCCTCCTGGTACCATCCAGTCCTGGCACTCTCGGCCTCCTTCAGTACTGCCCATCATCTGCATCCAACAAAATGATATGCGGGCATAACCTATGTAGGGGTGAGTATAACGATTCTCAGTGGGGGCCCCGAGACCCTCAAGGGCTCAAAAAATCCAACAAGGATAAACCAAAAATCATAAAATAAATGGATAAACATTACATATGTATATGCCCATACATATAGCAAAGTTATCATGTAACCTGTATCAATCATTAAGAAAACAAAAAGGTCATTAACTCATCTCAAACCAAGATTTTCATAATCATAACCATGACTGCTGAAGAACTCCCCCTCTGCCGAGTACAGTGGGACTGTAGCGACACCGAGGTACTTCTCACTAACCCTGGACTGGTGAGGTATACCTCATATCGAGTATCGTTGGTTTGCTGCCAACTACTAGGCGTTCCGTACACTGTGGGTCTACCTCCAAATACTGGTCGCTCCCCCTAATAGCCTACAATGGTAATCCTCCTATCGAGTACCGCGGGTCTGCTGCCAACTACTAGGTGATCCATCCGCCATGGGTCTGCCGCCAAATACCGGGCGCCCCCCACTGGGCTGGTTGAGTCACACCGAGTCGAATCGGTCAAGCAGTCATTAGGTCTACATCTACATGGTTTCTGCACTCTGGCTTCTCGTCACTAGAAGGATCTGCACCATGAGATACTGGTCGATTCTCCATGTGTCATGAAGTCTCACATAGAAGTATCTCAAAGGACATCAACATCAAAGAGGACACAAAGCAACAGACGACACATCAATCAGATGCTCGGTCTGTGAGTTATTCACATTTTATTTCCGGGGCCCAGTTGTATTCATGTACAAACCAACCTGAATGAGACTCAACTATACCTCAAACTGTATGAATATGCTCCATGAATACCAGTGTCGTTGATGGTTCTTCGAACGTACGTCTGGTGCCATAGAAATGGCACAAGAAGGTAAAGGGTCAATAATGGGCCCGGGCCTGGTCCAACCCGGTCAGACCGACTCGGCCCAACCATGTCTGGGTCGACCCAGTCTGGGTCGACTCGGTAAGACGTACTTGGTCTGACTTAGCCTGTTGGGCAGGTCATCCTGCTATGTTTTCACCCGGTCCGCTGGGCCCGACCTAGTAGACCGTAAGGGTGGTTCGGCCTGATAGTCACCACGTAGGGGGCTCGGTAACGCAGCCCGAGAGACCGGCCCGGTTTGGCCAACGACACCATGGGAGACGCCAGGGGTCTTCTTTGGAGGTCGGTAATGGGGAGGCTAGAAGGAAGGCCGCGCGGGGCGTGGACAGGCCGGCGGGTCACCGGTAGGCCGCGGGGGCACCGAGCAGGACGCCGGTGGGGCGCGACGGCCTCGGTAAGTGCGTCGGCGTGGCGCGGGGGCACTGGATAGTGCGATGGCGGGGTGCGGGGGTTTAGGAAACACGCAGGGGCAATGCGCTAGGGTGTGGGAAGTGCGTCAGGGCGTCGCGGGGGTGGAATTGTTCACGGAGGCCGTGGGTAGAACGAACCTTGTTCATCGTCTTCATCTCCATCTCCTCTTTGCCGATATGTCTTCATCGAACAAGAAAAAACAAGGGGAGGGTTGGACCATGTTCTTGCGGCCCAAGACCTCTTCATTATGGTGTTATAAATTGGCAATTATCATACTATATCATTGTTCGATGACGAATGAGGTTTATAATGAAAAATAAAATAACAAAAAACTCCCTACCATTGATCCACCGGTAGTCGATCGTTGACGTCGCTGAAGTATGGCCGACAATCTGTGGTAGACGATCATGTTCCACGTCGAACAGGGACCATGGAAAAGATCAGTAAAGAAGAGCGTCACCAACATTCTTCGCGTTCTTCACATTCTTCACTTGGAGAATGGTTCTTCATTGGGAGCTTCCTCCAACAATCCCCCCAGAAGAGAATGCTAACCCAAATAAAATAATAGTTTTCCTATTATTTAAAGTGTTTGAACGTAATTCAAAAAGGATAATTAAAATATCGGCTCCTTCACATTAATTTCTCGACTGTTGTCTCAATAATTTGAAGGATGCCAGGAGGCTATCCTTATTAAAACACAAGTCTTGGCTCAATTACTTGCATTGGGAGGTCAAAGACTCACCCTCTATAATGAGGGAGAGTGGAGAGTTTTCATCCTCCACCATAAATAGGGGTCGGGTGGTCCCAACCCCTATAATTAATAGGGAGGTTTTGCGACTCGGGTGCTCCCCACCTCAAATATCCGCATATGGGAGGTTTTTCTCTGGTGGGACCCACCACCATAACCTCTCATGGGAGGTTAGGGTGTGGCGGTCCCACCAACAACCTCCAAGGGTAGGTTTTAACCACACACTCAACACATGGAATCATAAAAATAAAATAAAGTGGTGTACTTTATTTTAATAATTTTTTTATAAAAATCCAAAAACTAACATTTATTCCCGACTCACGTCCGTCGAAGTGAAAGTCTTCTTAAGTGAAAACCGGCACTGTGAGTACAACGGTGCCCTCATATTACCATTCCGAGAACCAGTTCAAAGGTTATAAAAACCTGCTAGTACGTTTACTGAACACACACGAATAAAACTTCATATATTGATTCGGGACACATCGGGCCTCAGAATAATGCGCCGTCAAAAACTACAGACTCCTAAAATTCCAATGTATTTTTTTAGAAAAATCCACAATAAATACAGGCCTTTTCATTAATTTCTCCAATAATGAAACCAAAATAATAAAATGGATAGTATGTCTAATATATGTCAGAATAATAGGATTTTTACATGTTTATAGTGAATTTTCCTATTTATTATTAATTTTTATCAACTAATTAAATTCATTTTTACATTATTTCTATAATTAATTTAAAATTCATTCAATAATATTTTATTTAAAAAATTATTTTATCTCACATTATTATATCATATATGACTATTCCTAATATATGAATTTTTTTTGAAAAATAAAATCTCAAAAGAGATAGAAATTAATTTAATATTAAACCTAAAGACATAATAAGAAAGTGGGTTTTGAAATTTAAAATGTTCAATGTTTGAAAGGTTTTTATATAAAAATTCAATATAAAATTGATCATAATGGCATAAAATGGATTAATAGAGAAATAAATTATACAATTAAACTTTAAAAAAAGATAAACTATAATTTTACCATATAATGTACTTATATGAATAATAAGATTTCAATAAAATTCATAATTTTTAACTATTCGTCCAAAAATGAAACTACACAAAAAAAACCATAAATTTATCCAAAGATAATTTTGACATTCTGATTTTTAAAATGAATATTATTTTGTGAAATATGATTCATAAAATATTCATAATTTAGATTTAAAATATGTTCTTTATTAAAAGGTGACATAAAGACTTTAAAAAATATATATATTTCATTTAAAATTGGATTTTATTTTATATTATGCATATAATAACTATTGGATGAATATAAAAAATAATTACTTGAATATATATATATATATCATCAATACCATTTAATAATACTTATTAATTAAATTTATTTAAACCAAACATATTTGGGTTCATAGAATAACATTAATATAAAATCATATCCTTTGTAATCAATTGGATTATATATTCATCTCTAAGAAACAAGAATTATATAAAAATATGTAAATAATTTTTTCCAAATTTACTTAATCATTTTCATAAATTCCCTTACAATTTCTTGTTGATAACTATAATATTATTTATTATTATTATTATTAAATTTTAATTTGTTAAAACATGGTCTTGCATGTAATGAATGCTATTGATGTAACTCGATATTTTATATAACTCTGGAAAACATATATTTTCTTATAAAATAACATAACCTTGATTTTTCTATAGAGTAAAATTTAATTGTTGCTGTATACAATGAAATTATTTTTTATATTTAAATTAAATTTTAAAGGAAAATAATTTCATTTCTTGAGGTGTTACAATATTAGAGGGATATAAAAGAGGCACCAATCACATATTCATTTTCCCATAATATATGTTCCATAGGATCATAAAAGATATTATCTATAAATCAACGACTAACACATGTTAAAGAAAATAGGTATTATTATCATATCATCAATATAATCATAAATCATTCATAGAATTAATAGAAATGGTAATTTTTCTCATATTCCAATAAAAACCTTAAAATCACATAATCATGTTGTTAGAGATGGATATACCTTTAAAATATCGTTGGAACGTTTATTAAGGATAATATCATTATCATTTGAAAATAATTATTTAAAATTAAAATATATAAAAATAATAAAGAGAATTTTTTTTAAAAATAACCATGTAATATTTTTATGAAATCATCAATCTTAATATAATAAATGAATGTAGTAAAACTCGTTCATTCGGTCTATGATAAAATAAAAATTCCTTTCATATTTTTTTAAAAAAAGTCAAAATTAACTCTGGGAAAAATGATTTTTCTTTTAATAAAATAATGAATTTATAAATTAATTAAAATTAGTTTATGAAATTATATGGGAATGTTAATTACATTCCAAAAAAAAATTTATAGAATGAAGAAAATTTTTCTTCATCAAAGCGTGAAAATAAGTTATCATTCAAAAACAATTTCCCTAGCCTTCTGATTACATTAATTGAGAAAATCGGGGGGAAATGTAATATATAGAAATAATAATATTTTATTATAATACCTAATATTTGGGTGAGCTAAGTAACATAATTTCACCACCATAAAATTTATGAATACTTAATGCATAATAAAAAGGTATTGTCATGTAAAACCCTTACCTCATGTTTATCACCCCTCATAAGATTTCTATAATCGTGAATAAAAAGATAAAATTATTTATAATTAAATTAAATAACTATTTTATTACATATTATTCCATAAATGGGACCCTTATAACATCTTATCAACCATTTACTGATAATTTATTATCAAAATCATTGTTTTTTGGGTGTAATATTTTTCATTTATGATAAAAGTTTTTTTTAATTTATGTTCAATATAATCTATTATTGATCCATAATATATTGATTATTAATAATTTAAAATGTATAATACTTAATAATAATATTAACTATTATAACTATTAATTTTACTCAGTTATGAATATTGTATAACATCTCTTCGTAGAGACGGTAGTCTGTATGTACAGACGAGTGATTATTTCACCTTTTCCCTGATTGGAATAAATGAAGGGTAAAACATAATAGACCCTTAAATAATCTTTATTAAATCACAAATATCATATATATATATATATACACACTGAGTATTTCTTATGAACAATCTATGAAAATGGTGATATAAAATGAATTACATCTCTATGTGTAGGCGACAATCTATAAATTCAAATTAGCGTTACATTCACTTCACATTTGATGATGAATAAGTTATAAATTGTCATTATTTCATAATAATAAAATATATATAAATATATAAAACATTATTCAATATTTTTTATATATATAATATGTTTATAAAAGTTATATAATAAATAGAATTAATTGGGCATGGAAAAAATTTATTCCTCTTCTTTGACATACAACCATTGGCTTACATGTCGTGCCTTGAAATATTGGTCATAAGAGAAAAAAATGGAACATTAAGTAATTTTAATTAAAATATAATGTATTTATAACATATTTTCTGAGTTAAATGAATAAAATCATGCGATTAAGGTAATATGTGTGGTTCGCTTTTATTATAGAGGGTTGTGACGTAGATAGAATTTCCTAAAATATTTCTATAATATAATACTACATTCATGTCAATGTGAACCAAAATGGTCCAAATATAAATTTTAGGATAACATACCACATATATATCATCATATAATATGAATTATAAAATTTTAGATGGTATTCGATCGCTTATGTCTTTTTTTAATCTACCTCATTAAAAATTTAACCATATCGATGGTATAAACATTTTTGTTATTTTAACTATTCATTGTGAAAAAATATATTGGAACCATTAAATTATATTAGATATTATTATTAAAATATTTAATAAATATTAATAGGTTCATTTTTATATCATAATAATATGTTAATTTAACATTTCCATGAATAATCCAATGAAAAATCATATAGAAAATGATTTATTATGACTAAAACTGAATTTTATTCCTCCCTGTGCCTTGTAAAAAACATAAAATGACTTTTGATAATGATTATTGAATCCATAATCTATATATTTCTTTAAAAATTGTAATAAATTTATATTAATATAATTCATTTAGATAAAAACACATCTCATGTAAAAAACAAATATTAAAAAAATTTCTTTTTGATCACTAAAATGGGATCACACAAAAATGATGTATAATAATGATATATATATGATGAATGTTTATTATTTATTACTAATGTATCATTTTATAATTAAAATTTAGTGGGAATTTAAATTAATTAACTTAGTTAAAATAAATTACATTTTAATATATATATATATTTCCCACTATTCTTTTAAAATTAAATATATTAATACGAATTCTAAAAATTCACGCAAATGAAAATATAGAAATTATTATTACAAAATATATATTCATCCTTTAATTTAAATTTATTATATTTTTATAAATTATTAATAATTCTCACTATGAAAATTCATTAAAAATCATCTTTGATAAAAAAATTATTTAGTTGTAAAATGACTATATTGGAAATTATGTATTTTCATTATAATCAATTATTTAGTATATTTTAAGTATTTAAATAATATATACATATTTTTCATAATGAAATAATTACTATTAATCACATCTAATTTACTGGTTATGTTGTATTTGATTAATATATTACAGTTCATTTAAGATCAGTGTTGTGTTTAAAAAAATGATATTTAATACATAAAGATAATATATATATATATAATATTTCATTGTAAAATTATCCCACAAAAAAATTACAACAGAATTATAATACCTCACATTAATCAATTTAGTATCTCACTCATTCATAATGACCATAAGTTATCTTGTAGCATTGTAGAATATCGAATTCCTACTAAATACCATAAACATTTTAGTAGTCCTGTTCATTAATCCATTTTCAATATGATACATAATTTTTTCTATTTTTCATCATAATACTGGTCAGGATATAATTTAAAAAACTCTAATCTTTGTATATGTTAATGATTTGGTATGTACATACTCAAGAAAATAAATGGAACATTTCATGATAATGATAGATGCATAGTGGAAGCGCTAAGTGATAATCTAAAATTCTTTATCAATAAAAAAATATCGATTGAAAAATTATACCTATGAATAATATTTACCTTCTTTATGAATCTCGTAACCTTCTTACGTTGAGAAATATATTGAAATTACTTCTCCCAAGATTTAAATTCATGATATTTCTAACGATTGTCGGGATAACTCTTCGGTCAAATATGAGCTTCCATGACGTGTATATAAATAACTCAAACCATATCATCCATCTACATAGCTAAATCTATTATCGATATATTTCATTACACAACATCATCCAAACACATTGTATTACTGCACTATGTTTTGTATATGGAATTATATGGGTCAATCCGAATAGTCTAATAAAGGCTATTTTTATAATAGTATTCCAAAAGTTGAATGTGTGGACACCAAAAAACATAAAATAAAGATAATGTGATAGTAACCAATAATCTAGTGTTTAAATGATAATTTTAGAATGACCATCTATCAATGGATGAATTTAAACATTGAAACACAACAATATATCAAGAACTTGCTAATTATGGCAACGAAACATAATTGTAAACCTCATATCTCATTCGAATATGATAAAATATTATACCCCATGAATCTATATCCCTTAATTAATATATATCCTCACAATAAGTTTATGTTTTAAATATGTCTAATATATATGCAATTTTATATCATTTCTAGGAAATAAAAAATGGAATAACAATATAGCGTGAAACAATTTTGGTGGGTCTGATGATGAAGTAAATATTGATGTTTGGATATTTGTTTTCTATTAATGGTAATGGCTACAATGTCAAATTATAACTCTCCCTCTCATCCATTATGATATGAAATAATATTTATTATGAGATATACTGTGGAATATTTCAATTCATGTTCTTCCACAAAAACTACCCATTCAAATATTTATACATCTTTATATTTTTATGATGAATAGATAATGTTGTGATATGAGCATCATCCTTTATAAATTTCATCAAGTATAGTACTAATGGGCCACAAACTTTATTAATGATCTGTATTATTCCATCATAATCAACATTAATACTAGTTATATTACTCACCTTATTTTATAGTGTTATATACACCTTTTATGCCTCATATTTATAAAAATAGGTAGATAGTTGAACTATTACTAAAAAAATAAGATTTATTTCTTTCCATCAATATTTACCAAATTTTATTTTTCAAATATATAAAATTTGGATCTAATTTTATCATAATTATAGATAATTTGATAGGAATATTATTACTCAAAACTTCAGTGGCCTTGTTACCTTTCCTATAGTGGTATGGTATTGAACTATCACACTCATTATTCCACAATAACCATCATCTATAATTAATATTAATATATATATATATATGAATACATAATTTAAAATTTTCTGATAATATTATATGTTAAACCTTTTTCCATAAATATAATTACTCTAAATATTTAATTAAATAATCCACTGCTAACTCCAAAACATGTTTTTCAAATTTTTCTCATGAGCCATAAATTTACCAGAGGATAATAAATCAGAAAATTATTTTTAATAATATAAACTAATCTCCTAAAATTTTATTCTTATCTCCCTTTCACAGAACCATCTCCATAATATAGTAATGTTATTATAGGTTCACAGTACATGATTTTTTTTTCAGTTCTTTGAAATTTTATTCACATTCCGTAGTAAAAATGAACATGATATTCGTCCATGTAACGAGATGAGTGGATAAGATGGACATGATAAATCAATAATGTGGTGTCAATAATATATATTCATCCTCAAAAATATACAAATATATGTTAAGGTTTTCAGTATATACCAATTCTTAATATATTTTATCTTAGATTGATCTATAGATATAGCCACTTTTCAAATGATCACAAAATTTATATTTATGTATCATAAATATTTTAATTTGAATATTATTCATATATATTCCCTTTATGTTAGGCCCTTACCATAATTCGTAATGTCCATCATACTCATCCTTAATTTTCTAATTATTATTAATATTGTCTATAAATATTACAAAAATTTCATCAATGTAATATCTAATTAATCAATAAAATAAATACATCATGATAGTGGAGGAATTATTTTGAAAAAGAACATAAATATATATTCATAATTCTCAAACATTATATATTTATGTCGTCGATGAAGACTACGACAAATAGATTGAGGTACGGATGAAATATCTTGTTCATGAGACTCATGAACACTAATGGAGCATTGGTTATGCCGAAGGGCATATCCAAGAACTCCCAGTGGCCATAACTAATCCTGAAGGTCGTCTTCTACACATCCTTGTCTCGAACTCTGAGTTGGGGATAGCCAGATCTAAGGCCTATCTTCGAGAACTATCATGCTCCGTTGAGCTGATCAAAGAGGTCGTCAATACTCAATAGTGGGTACATGATCCTCATGGTCACCCAGTTTAGGCGACGATAGTCGACAAAGAGCGTCAAACTCCCATTCACCTTCTTGGCGAACAAAATTGGGGCTACCTAGGAAGAAACACTGGGCAGGATGAATCCCTTCCCCTACAAGTTTTCTATCAATACTCGCATCTCGCGAACCTCAGCGGGAGCCATCCGATAAGCTGGAATAGATATCGGTGCCATCCTGGGGGTACAAGTCAATGTAGAACTCCACCTCTCTATGATGAGGTTTTCTTGTAACATTGTCATGGAAAACATCTGTGTAATAGTCCACCACTACAGGATATGTCCGACTCTCAAAATCAACTACTCTGAGGGTAAGGAAAGACAACTGGTGAGTGAACAACTGCACCCTCCTCCAAGTAAGTCTGTCTTGTGCTACAAAGGACCTCGTCTCACTGGTGAAGATGAACCTGGTCTAATCCATGTGGACACACCACAATTTTCTCCTAATATAGTCAATATGAGCATGGATTCTAGATAACTAGTCCATACCCAAGATGTCGTCGTAAGGCCTCGACGCCGCTACTAAGAGATCCTAGCCAAAGTTCTCGCCTCCTAGAGTAAGCTCACAATGCCGAATCCAGTTCGTAATCGTCGAATCGTCTCCCGTTGAAGTCTCTAGCCGTAAGGATCGAACCAACAAATCTTTCGTAATCCCCGAGCTCCGAAGGAGGGAAGTTGCAATGAAAGAGTGACTGGAATATGTGTCTATAAGAACTGCAGTAATGGTAGAGTAGACACAGATCGAACCTCATATCATCTCCGGAGTTCCGTGATCATAGGCCTCTACTACCTGAAGTTGAGCTCTCCATTATCCACACACTCCCTGCGGTCAGGGGTGGACTTCCTAGTGGTGGTGGCGGTAGCACCTCGTAACGTCGAATGCCGCCACCTGCTCAACCAGCTCCTCTGCCACATCCGTCTGCACCCTGCAGACTGCCTCGATCGAATCTCTGCCTCTGCCAGGGAGGTCTCTCATCTGTCTGTTGATCATCATAGTAGTGGGTCGGATAGTCACGAGCCTGGTGACCAAGCCTGCTGCAGGAGTAACACTGTCCGCTCCTGGCATGACTGACTCGGTATCCACTCTGGGTGCCCCACACAACTGATCCTAAGTCGTGCGTTCGACCACCTATGGTTCTGTTCCTCTTGGACCTCTGTGTCTTCTGTCTACTACTAGCTGTAGAAGAATCTTCTTAATGTCAATTAGTGGTGGGTCTCGCTGCTGGAGACTTCTCACTAAGGAAACTCTACACTAGGAGGGCTCGCTCCAACAATCTCGTCTACATCGGGATGTTGTGGGAGATAACTGAAACTCTAATCTCTCACCTTAGTCCTTGCTCAAAGGTCAGGGCCCTAAAGAATGGGTCTCGTACCATATCAGTGGAGTAGTGAGAGAGGTTGGTGAACCTCGCTGAGTACTATACCACCATCATACTACTCTGCTGCACATAAAGTATCTCCTATATCCACACCACTCGAATGGTCACTGTGACAAACTCCGCCCGGAACGAGCTCTCGAAGTCTGACAAAAGAAGTGATTCCTCATCATGCATCTAGACCATAAGGCTCCACCATCTGCCTATTTCTTCCTAAAAAAATCTTGTAGCAATGATCACAATGATGTCATCCGGTGTCCCTACCTGTCTGAAGACTCTCATCATAGCCTCCAACCAATCCTCACCAGCCCGTGGGTCTGTCTCTCCCCTGATCCTGGGTGGCCTCTTGGGCTGGAACACATGCAACACACTCAGGCGGTGTGCACTCTCTGCTGCTAGGGCTGGTGGCATCGGTGGCCCAACGGGTAGTAGTACCGCTGGTGCCTCCGATGGTGCCTAAACTGTAAGAGGGCCCCATACTGAGGCCTCATCGCTCCGTGTGCTGTCAGTATGTACAACTCTCGGGGCTATAGATGGTCGTCCGCAGGGATGCATCCTAAAAAAATAGATGTGACATGGTCAAAGACAATACCTTGTGAGCTGACCTGGTTTGAGCTGACATAAAGAAAACATTTTAAAACAAACATACAATCCATGTTTTTGTGCACTGAGTTAGAAATCAGATGTCAGGGTCTTGGTGTATGGATACGTCGGCTGCCCACACCAACACTGGTCTCCCTAAACTGAAAACCACACTTAGTACCCTTTACACTATTTCTTCACAGAAAATAAATATCAGAGTCCTACGTTCTGCGGTAGAACCGATGCCCTCTGATACCAATTTTTCATGACCCATCCCCCGGGGCCCGCATAGTGACTACCCCAAGCCCGCCTTCAATAGGCCAGGGGCTGGAGACTAGCACCAAAGGCATAATTCCTTAAACCTGGGGAGGCATTGCCTTTATACATCATAAACACACCAAACCAGAGTACAAGAAGAAGCAAATAATATGTAAAATTTGTATATCAAGATAAGTGAAAGTAAAAGGGGGGCCAGAAAACAAGCCCAATTGAAAAAAAATACAACGGAATACAAGTACAATAGAAAAATGGAAAAACATCTGACAGGTGAAATCAGCTCCTAGATCATCCTCCAGGGTTCCTACCTGAAGGATTGGTACAGATGGCCTCCTTAGCACTCCACAACCGTCATACTCCACCGTGTACTAATACGTCGGAAGGTCATCCTCCTGGTACCATCCAGTCCTGGCACTCTCGGCCTCCTTCAGCACTGCCCATCATCTGCATCCAACAAAATGATATGCGGGCATAACCTATGTAGGGGTGAGTATAACGATTCTCAGTGGGGGCCCCGAGACCCTCAAGGGCTCAAAAAATCCAACAAGGATAAAACAAAAATCATAAAATAAATGGATAAACATTACATATGTATATGCCCATACATATAGCAAAGTTATCATGTAACCCGTATCAATCATTAAGAAAACAAAAAGGTCATTAACTCATCTCAAACCAAGATTTTCATAATCATAACCATGATTGCTGAAGAACTCCCCCTCTGCCGAGTACAGTGGGACTGTAGCGACACCGAGGTACTTCTCACTAACCCTGGACTGGTGAGGTATACCTCATATTGAGTATCGTTGGTTTGCTGCCAACTACTAGGTGTTCCGTACACTGTGGGTCTACCTCCAAATACCGGTCGCTCCCCCTAATAGCCTACAATGGTAATCCTCCTATCGAGTACCGCGGGTCTGCTGCCAACTACTAGGTGATCCATCCGCCATGGGTCTGCCGCCAAATACCGGGCGCCCCCCACTGGGCTGGTTGAGTCACACCGAGTCGAATCGGTCAAGCAGTCATTAGGTCTACATCTACATGGTTTCTGCACTCTGGCTTCTCGTCACTAGAAGGATCTGCACCATGAGATACTGGTAGATTCTCCATGTGTCATGAAGTCTCACATAGAAGTATCTCAAAGGACATCAACATCAAAGAGGACACAAAGCAACAGACGACACATCAATCAGATGCTCGGTCTGTGAGTTATTCACATTTTATTTCCGGGGCCCAGTTGTATTCATGTACAAACCAACCTAAATGAGACTCAACTATACCTCAAACTGTATGAATATGCTCCATGAATACCAGTGTCGTTGATGGTTCTTCGAACGTACGTCTGGTGCCATAGAAATGGCACAAGAAGGTAAAGGGTCAATAATGGGCCCGGGCCTGGTCCAACCCGGTCAGACCGACTCGGCCCAACCATGTCTGGGCCGACCCAGTCTGGGTCGACTCGGTAAGACGTACTTGGTCTGACTTAGCCTGTTGGGCAGGTCATCCTGCTATGTTTTCACCCGGTCCGCTGGGCCCGACCTAGTAGACCGTAAGGGTGGTTCGGCCTGATAGTCACCACGTAGGGGGCTCGGTAACGCAGCCCGAGAGACCGGCCCGGTTTGGCCAACGACACCATGGGAGACGCCAGGGGTCTTCTTTGGAGGTCGGTAATGGGGAGGCTAGAAGGAAGGCCGCGCGGGGCGTGGACAGGCCGGCGGGTCACCGGTAGGCCGCGGGGGCACCGAGCAGGACGCCGGTGGGGCGCGACGACCTCGGTAAGTGCGTCGGCGTGGCGCGGGGGCGCTGGATAGTGCGATGGCGGGGTGCGGGGGTTTAGGAAACACGCAGGGGCAGTGCGCTAGGGTGTGGGAAGTGCGTCAGGGCGTCGCGGGGGTGGAATTGTTCACGGAGGCCGTGGGTAGCACGAACCTTGTTCATCGTCTTCATCTCCATCTCCTCTTTGCCGATATGTCTTCATCGAACAAGAAAAAACAAGGGGAGGGTTGGACCATGTTCTTGCGGCCCAAGCCCTCTTCATTATGGTGTTATAAATTGGCAATTATCATACTATATCATTGTTCGATGACGAATGAGGTTTATAATGAAAAATAAAATAACAAAAAACTCCCTACCATTGATCCACCGGTAGTCGATCGTTGACGTCGCTGAAGTATGGCCGACAATCTGTGGTAGACGATCATGTTCCACGTCGAACAGGGACCATGGAAAAGATCAGTAAAGAAGAGCGTCACCAACATTCTTCGTGTTCTTCACATTCTTCACTTGGAGAATGGTTCTTCATTGGGAGCTTCCTCCAACAATCCCCCCAGAAGAGAATGCTAACCCAAATAAAATAATAGTTTTCCTATTATTTAAAGTGTTTGAACGTAATTCAAAAAGGATAATTAAAATATCGGCTCCTTCACATTAATTTCTCGACTGTTGTCTCAATAATTTGAAGGATGCCAGGAGGCTATCCTTATTAAAACACAAGTGTTGGCTCAATTACTTGCATTGGGAGGTCAAAGACTCACCCTCTATAATGAGGGAGAGTGGAGAGTTTTCATCCTCCACCATAAATAGGGGTCGGGTGGTCCCAACCCCTATAATTTATAGGGAGGTTTTGCGACTCGGGTGCTCCCCACCTCAAATATCCGCATATGGGAGGTTTTTCTCTGGTGGGACCCACCACCATAACCTCTCATGGGAGGTTAGGGTGTGGCGGTCCCACCAACAACCTCCAAGGGTAGGTTTTAACCACACACTCAACACATGGAATCATAAAAATAAAATAAAGTGGTGTACTTTATTTTAATAATTTTTTTATAAAAATCCAAAAACTAACATTTATTCCCGACTCACGTCCGTCGAAGTGAAAGTCTTCTTAAGTGAAAACCGGCACTGTGAGTACAACGGTGCCCTCATATTACCATTCCGAGAACCAGTTCAAAGGTTATAAAAACCTGCTAGTACGTTTACTGAACACACACGAATAAAACTTCATATATTGATTCGGGACACATCGGGCCTCAGAATAATGCGCCGTCAAAAACTACAGACTCCTAAAATTCCAATGTATTTTTTTAGAAAAATCCACAATAAATACAGGCCTTTTCATTAATTTCTCCAATAATGAAACCAAAATAATAAAATGGATAGTATGTCTAATATATGTCAGAATAATAGGATTTTTACATGTTTATAGTGAATTTTCCTATTTATTATTAATTTTTATCAACTAATTAAATTCATTTTTACATTATTTCTATAATTAATTTAAAATTCATTCAATAATATTTTTTTTATAAAATTATTTTATCTCACATTATTATATCATATATGACTATTCCTAATATATGAATTTTTTTTGAAAAATAAAATCTCAAAAGAGATAGAAATTAATTTAATATTAAACCTAAAGACATAATAAGAAAGTGGGTTTTGAAATTTAAAATGTTCAATGTTTGAAAGGTTTTTATATAAAAATTCAATATAAAATTGATCATAATGGCATAAAATGGATTAATAGAGAAATAAATTATACAATTAAACTTTAAAAAAAGATAAACTATAATTTTACCATATAATGTACTTATATGAATAATAAGATTTCAATAAAATTCATAATTTTTAACTATTCGTCCAAAAATGAAACTACACAAAAAAAACCATAAATTTATCCAAAGATAATTTTGACATTCTGATTTTTAAAATGAATATTATTTTGTGAAATATGATTCATAAAATATTCATAATTTAGATTTAAAATATGTTCTTTATTAAAAGGTGACATAAAGACTTTAAGAAATATATATATTTCATTTAAAATTGGATTTTATTTTATATTATGCCTATAATAACTATTGGATGAATATAAAAAATAATTACTTGAATATATATATATATATCATCAATACCATTTAATAATACTTATTAATTAAATTTATTTAAACCAAACATATTTGGGTTCATAGAATAACATTAATATAAAATCATATCCTTTGTAATCAATTGGATTATATATTCATCTCTAAGAAACAAGAATTATATAAAAATATGTAAATAATTTTTTCCAAATTTACTTAATCATTTTCATAAATTCCCTTACAATTTCTTGTTGATAACTATAATATTATTTATTATTATTATTATTAAATTTTAATTTGTTAAAACATGGTCTTGCATGTAATGAATGCTATTGATGTAACTCGATATTTTATATAACTCTGGAAAACATATATTTTCTTATAAAATAACATAACCTTGATTTTTCTATAGAGTAAAATTTAATTGTTGCTGTATACAATGAAATTATTTTTTATATTTAAATTAAATTTTAAAGGAAAATAATTTCATTTCTTGAGGTGTTACAATATTAGAGGGATATAAAAGAGGCACCAATCACATATTCATTTTCCCATAATATATGTTCCATAGGATCATAAAAGATATTATCTATAAATCAACGACTAACACATGTTAAAGAAAATAGGTATTATTATCATATCATCAATATAATCATAAATCATTCATAGAATTAATAGAAATGGTAATTTTTCTCATATTCCAATAAAAACCTTAAAATCACATAATCATGTTGTTAGAGATGGATATACCTTTAAAATATCGTTGGAACGTTTATTAAGGATAATATCATTATCATTTGAAAATAATTATTTAAAATTAAAATATATAAAAATAATAAAGAGAATTTCTTTTTAAAAATAACCATGTAATATTTTTATGAAATCATCAATCTTAATATAATAAATGAATGTAGTAAAACTCGTTCATTCGGTCTATGATAAAATAAAAATTCCTTTCATATTTTTTTTAAAAAAGTCAAAATTAACTCTGGGAAAAATGATTTTTCTTTTAATAAAATAATGAATTTATAAATTAATTAAAATTAGTTTATGAAATTATATGGGAATGTTAATTACATTCCAAAAAAAAATTTATAGAATGAAGAAAATTTTTCTTCATCAAAGCGTGAAAATAAGTTATCATTCAAAAACAATTTCCCTAGCCTTCTGATTACATTAATTGAGAAAATCGGGGGGAAATGTAATATATATAAATAATAATATTTTATTATAATACCTAATATTTGGGTGAGCTAAGTAACATAATTTCAACACCATAAAATTTATGAATACTTAATGCATAATAAAAAGGTATTGTCATGTAAAACCCTTACCTCATGTCTATCACCCCTCATAAGATTTCTATAATCGTGAATAAAAAGATAAAATTATTTATAATTAAATTAAATAACTATTTTATTACATATTATTCCATAAATGGGACCCTTATAACATCTTATCAACCATTTACTGATAATTTATTATAAAAATCATTGTTTTTTGGGTGTAATATTTTTCATTTATGATAAAAGTTTTTTTTAATTTATGTTCAATATAATCTATTATTGATCCATAATATATTGATTATTAATAATTTAAAATGTATAATACTTAATAATAATATTAACTATTATAACTATTAATTTTACTCAGTTATGAATATTGTATAACATCTCTTCGTAGAGACGGTAGTCTGTATGTACAGACGAGTGATTATTTCACCTTTTCCCTGATTGGAATAAATGAAGGGTAAAACATAATAGACCCTTAAATAATCTTTATTAAATCACAAATATCATATATATATATATATATATACACACTGAGTATTTCTTATGAACAATCTATGAAAATGGTGATATAAAATGAATTACATCTCTATGTGTAGGCGACAATCTATAAATTCAAATTAGCGTTACATTCACTTCACATTTGATGATGAATAAGTTATAAATTGTCATTATTTCATAATAATAAAATATATATAAATATATAAAACATTATTCAATATTTTTTATTTATAAAATATTTTTATAAAAGTTATATAATAAATAGAATTAATTGGGCATGGTAAAAATTTATTCCTCTTCTTTGACATACAACCATTGGCTTACATGTCGTGCCTTGAAATATTGGTCATAAGAGAAAAAAATGGAACATTAAGTAATTTTAATTAAAATATAATGTATTTATAACATATTTTCTGAGTTAAATGAATAAAATCATGCGATTAAGGTAATATGTGTGGTTCGCTTTTATTATAGAGGGTTGTGACGTAGATAGAATTTCCTAAAATATTTCTATAATATAATACTACATTCATGTCAATGTGAACCAAAATGGTCCAAATATAAATTTTAGGATAACATACCACATATATATCATCATATAATATGAATTATAAAATTTTAGATGGTATTCGATCGCTTATGTCTTTTTTTAATCTACCTTATAAAAAATTTAACCATATCGATGGTATAAACATTTTTGTTATTTTAACTATTCATTGTGAAAAAATATATTGGAACCATTAAATTATATTAGATATTATTATTAAAATATTTAATAAATATTAATAGGTTCATTTTTATATCATAATAATATGTTAATTTAAAATTTCCATGAATAATCCAATGAAAAATCATATAGAAAATGATTTATTATGACTAAAACTGAATTTTATTCCTCCCTGTGCCTTGTAAAAAACATAAAATGACTTTTGATAATGATTATTGAATCCATAATCTATATATTTCGTTAAAAATTGTAATAAATTTATATTAATATAATTGATTTAGATAAAAACACATCTCATGTAAAAAACAAATATTAAAAAAATTTCTTTTTGATCACTAAAATGGGATCACACAAAAATGATGTATAATAATGATATATATATGATGAATGTTTATTATTTATTACTAATGTATCATTTTATAATTAAAATTTAGTGGGAATTTAAATTAATTAACTTAGTTAAAATAAATTACATTTTAATATATATATATATTTCCCACTATTCTTTTAAAATTAAATATATTAATACGAATTCTAAAAATTCACGCAAATGAAAATATAGAAATTATTATTACAAAATATATATTCATCCTTTAATTTAAATTTATTATATTTTTATAAATTATTAATAATTCTCACTATGAAAATTCATTAAAAATCATCTTTGATAAAAAAATTATTTAGTTGTAAAATGACTATATTGGAAATTATGTATTTTCATTATAATCAATTATTTAGTATATTTTAAGTATTTAAATAATATATACATATTTTTCATAATGAAATAATTACTATTAATCACATCTAATTTACTGGTTATGTTGTATTTGATTAATATATTACAGTTCATTTAAGATCAGTGTTGTGTTTAAAAAAATGATATTTAATACATAAAGATAATATATATATATATATATATATAATATTTCATTGTAAAATTATCCCACAAAAAAATTACAACAGAATTATAATACCTCACATTAATCAATTTAGTATCTCACTCATTCATAATGACCATAAGTTATCTTGTAGCATTGTAGAATATCGAATTCCTACTAAATACCATAAACATTTTAGTAGTCCTGTTCATTAATCCATTTTCAATATGATACATAATTTTTTCTATTTTTCATCATAATACTGGTCAGGATATAATTTAAAAAACTCTAATCTTTGTATATGTTAATGATTTGGTATGTACATACTCAAGAAAATAAATGGAACATTTCATGATAATGATAGATGCATAGTGGAAGCGCTAAGTGATAATCTAAAATTCTTTATCAATAAAAAAATATCGATTGAAAAATTATACCTATGAATAATATTTACCTTCTTTATGAATCTCGTAACCTTCTTACATTGAGAAATATATAGAAATTACTTCTCCCAAGATTTAAATTCATGATATTTCTAACGATTGTCGGGATAACTCTTCGGTCAAATATGAGCTTCCATGACGTGTATATAAATAACTCAAACCATATCATCCATCTACATAGCTAAATCTATTATCGATATATTTCATTACACAACATCATCCAAACACATTGTATTACTGCACTATGTTTTGTATATGGAATTATATGGGTCAATCCGAATAGTCTAATAAAGGCTATTTTTATAATAGTATTCCAAAAGTTGAATGTGTGGACACCAAAAAACATAAAATAAAGATAATGTGATAGTAACCAATAATCTAGTGTTTAAATGATAATTTTAGAATGACCATCTATCAATGGATGAAGTTAAACATTGAAACACAACAATATATCAAGAACTTGCTAATTATGCCAACGAAACATAATTGTAAACCTCATATCTCATTCGAATATGATAAAATATTATACCCCATGAATCTATATCCCTTAATTAATATATATCCTCACAATAAGTTTATGTTTTAAATATGTCTAATATATATGCAATTTTATATCATTTCTAGGAAATAAAAAATGGAATAACAATATAGCGTGAAACAATTTTGGTGGGTCTGATGATGAAGTAAATTTTGATGTTTGGATATTTGTTTTCTATTAATGGTAATGGCTACAATGTCAAATTATAACTCTCCCTCTCATCCATTATGATATGAAATAATATTTATTATGAGATATACTGTGGAATATTTCAATTCATGTTCTTCCACAAAAACTACCCATTCAAATATTTATACATCTCTATATTTTTATGATGAATAGATAATGTTGTGATATGAGCATCATCCTTTATAAATTTCATTAAGTATAGTACTAATGGGCCACAAACTTTATTAATGATCTGTATTATTCCATCATAATCAACATTAATACTAGTTATATTACTCACCTTATTTTATAGTGTTATATACACCTTTTATGCCTCATATTTATAAAAATAGGTAGATAGTTGAACTATTACTAAAAAAATAAGATTTATTTCTTTCCATCAATATTTACCAAATTTTATTTTTCAAATATATAAAATTTGGATCTAATTTTATCATAATTATAGATAATTTGATAGGAATATTATTACTCAAAACTTCAGTGGCCTTGTTACCTTTCCTATAGTGGTATGGTATTGAACTATCACACTCATTATTCCACAATAACCATCATCTATAATTAATATTAATATATATATATATGAATACATAATTTAAAATTTTCTGATAATATTATATGTTAAACCTTTTTCCATAAATATAATTACTCTAAATATTTAATTAAATAATCCACTGCTAACTCCAAAACATGTTTTTCAAATTTTTCTCATGAGCCATAAATTTACCAGAGGATAATAAATCAGAAAATTATTTTTAATAATATAAACTAATCTCTTAAAATTTTATTCTTATCTCCCTTTCACAGAACCATCTCCATAATATAGTAATGTTATTATAGGTTCACAGTACATGATTTTTTTTTCAGTTCTTTGAAATTTTATTCACATTCCGTAGTAAAAATGAACATGATATTCGTCCATGTAATGAGATGAGTGGATAAGATGGACATGATAAATCAATAATGTGGTGTCAATAATATATATTCATCCTCAAAAATATACAAATATATGTTAGGGTTTTCAGTATATACCAATTCTTAATATATTTTATCTTAGATTGATCTATAGATATAGCAACTTTTCAAATGATCACAAAATTTATATTTATGTATCATAAATATTTTAATTTGTATATTATTCATATATATTCCCTTTATGTTAGGCCCTTACCATAATTCGTAATGTCCATCATACTCATCCTTAATTTTCTAATTATTATTAATATTGTCTATAAATATTACAAAAAATTCATCAATGTAATATCTAATTAATCAATAAAATAAATACATCATGATAGTGGAGGAATTATTTTGAAAAAGAACATAAATATATATTCATAATTCTCAAACATTATATATTTATGTCGTCGATGAAGACTACGACAAATAGATTGAGGTACAGATGAAATATCTTGTTCATGAGACTCATGAACACTAATGGAGCATTGGTTATGCCGAAGGGCATATCCAAGAACTCCCAGTGGCCATAACTAATCCTGAAGGTCGTCTTCTACACATCCTTGTCTCGAACTCTGAGCTGGGGATAGCCAGATCTAAGGCCCATCTTCGAGAACTATCATGCTCCGTTGAGCTGATCAAAGAGGTCGTCAATACTCAATAGTGGGTACATGATCCTCATGGTCACCCAGTTCAGGCGACGATAGTCGACAAAGAGCATCAAACTCCCATTCACCTTCTTGGCGAACAAAATTGGGGCTACCTAGGAAGAAACACTGGGCAGGATGAATCCCTTCCCCTACAAGTTTTCTATCAATACTCGCATCTCGCGAACCTCAGCGGGAGCCATCCGATAAGCTGGAATAGATATCGGTGCCATCCTGGGGGTACAAGTCAATGTAGAACTCCACCTCTCTATGATGAGGTATTCTTGTAACATTGTCATGGAAAACATCTGTGTAATAGTCCACCACTACAGGATATGTCCGACTCTCAACATCAACTACTCTGAGGGTAAGGAAAGACAACTGGTGAGTGAACAACTGCACCCTCCTCCAAGTAAGTCTGTCTTGTGCTACAAAGGACCTCGTCTCACTGGTGAAGATGAACCTGGTCTAATCCATGTGGACACACCACAATTTTCTCCTAATATAGTCAATATGAGCATGGATTCTAGATAACTAGTCCATACCCAAGATGTCGTCGTAAGGCCTCGACGCCGCTACTAAGAGATCCTAGCCAAAGTTCTTGCCTCCTAGAGTAAGCTCACAATGCCGAATCCAGTTCGTAATCGTCGAATCGTCTCCCGTTGAAGTCTCTAGACGTAAGGATCGAACCAACAAATCTTTCGTAATCCCCAAGCTCCGAAGGAGGGAAGTTGAAATGAAAGAGTGACTGGAATATGTGTCTATAAGAACTGCAGTAATGGTAGAGTAGACACAGATCGAACCTCATATCATCTCCGGAGTTCCGTGATCATAGGCCTCTACTACCTGAAGTTGAGCTCTCCATTATCCACCCACTCCCTGCGGTCAGGGGTGGACTTCCTAGTGGTGGTGGCGGTAGCACCTCGTAACGTCGAATGCCGCCACCTGCTCAACCAGCTCCTCTGCCACGTCCGTCTGCACCCTGCAGACTGCCTCAATCGAATCTCTGCCTCTGCCAGGGAGGTCTCTCATCTGTCTGTTGATCATCATAGTAGTGGGTCGGATAGTCACGAGCCTGGTGACCAAGCCTGCTGCAGGAGTAACACTGTCCGCTCCTGGCATGACTGACTCGGTATCCACTCTGGGTGCCCCACACAACTGATCCTAAGTCGTGCGTTCGACCACCTATGGTTCTGTTCCTCTTGGACCTCTGTGTCTTCTGTCTACTACTAGCTGTAGAAGAATCTTCTTAATGTCAATTAGTGGTGGGTCTCGCTGCTGGAGACTTCTCACTAAGGAAACTCTACACTAGGAGGGCTCGCTCCAACAATCTCGTCTACATCGGGATGTTGTGGGAGATAACTGAAACTCTAATCTCTCACCTTAGTCCTTGCTCAAAGGTCAGGGCCCTAAAGAATGGGTCTCGTACCATATCAGTGGAGTAGTGAGAGAGGTTGGTGAACCTCGCTGAGTACTATACCACCATCATACTACTCTGCTGCACATAAAGTATCTCCTATATCCACACCACTCGAATGGTCACTGTGACAAACTCCGCCCGGAACGAGCTCTCGAAGTCTGACAAAAGAAGTGATTCCTCATCATGCATCTAGACCATAAGGCTCCACCATCTGCCTATTTCTTCCTAAAAAAATCTTGTAGCAATGATCACAATGATGTCATCTGGTGTCCCTACCTGTCTGAAGACTCTCATCATAGCCTCCAACCAATCCTCACCAGCCCGTGGGTCTGTCTCTCCCCTGATCCTGGGTGGCCTCTTGGGCTGGAACACATGCAACACACTCAGGCGGCGTACACTCTCTGCTGCTAGGGCTGGTGGCATCGGTGGCCCAACGGGTAGTAGTACCGCTGGTGCCTCCGATGGTGCCTAAACTGTAAGAGGGCCCCATACTGAGGCCTCATCGCTCCGTGCGCTGTCAGTATGTACAACTCTCGGGGCTATAGATGGTCGTCCGCAGGGATGCATCCTAAAAAAATAGATGTGACATGGTCAAAGACAATACCTTGTGAGCTGACCTGGTTTGAGCTGACATAAAGAAAACATTTTAAAACAAACATACAATCCATGTTTTTGTGCACTGAGTTAGAAATCAGATGTCAGGGTCTTGGTGTATGGATACGTCGGCTGCCCACACCAACACTGGTCTCCCTAAACTGAAAACCACACTTAGTACCCTTTACACTATTTCTTCACAGAAAATAAATATCAGAGTCCTACGTTCTGCGGTAGAACCGATGCCCTCTGATACCAATTTTTCATGACCCATCCCCCGGGGCCCGCATAGTGACTACCCCAAGCCCGCCTTCAAAAGGCCAGGGGCTGGAGACTAGCACCAAAGGCATAATTCCTTAAACCCGGGGAGGCATTGCCTTTATACATCATAAACACACCAAACCAGAGTACAAGAAGAAGCAAATAATATGTAAAATTTGTATATCAAGATAAGTGAAAGTAAAAGGGGGGCCAGAAAACAAGCCCAATTGAAAAAAAATACAACTGAATACAAGTACAATAGAAAAAATGGAAAAACATCTGACAGGTGAAATCAGCTCCTAGATCATCCTCCAGGGTTCCTACCTGAAGGATAGGTACAGATGGCCTCCTTAGCACTCCACAACCGTCATACTCCACCGTGTACTAATACGTCGGAAGGTCATCCTCCTGGTACCATCCAGTCCTGGCACTCTCGGCCTCCTTCAGCACTGCCCATCATCTGCATCCAACAAAATGATATGCGGGCATAACCTATGTAGGGGTGAGTATAACGATTCTCAGTGGGGGCCCCGAGACCCTCAAGGGCTCAAAAAATCCAACAAGGATAAACCAAAAATCATAAAATAAATGGATAAACATTACATATGTATATGCCCATACATATAGCAAAGTTATCATGTAACCCGTATCAATCATTAAGAAAACAAAAAGGTCATTAACTCATCTCAAACCAAGATTTTCATAATCATAACCATGACTGCTGAAGAACTCCCCCTCTGCCGAGTACAGTGGGACTGTAGCGACACCGAGGTACTTCTCACTAACCCTGGACTGGTGAGGTATACCTCATATCGAGTATCGTTGGTTTGCTGCCAACTACTAGGTGTTCCGTACACTGTGGGTCTACCTCCAAATACCGGTCGCTCCCCCTAATAGCCTACAATGGTAATCCTCCTATCGAGTACCGCGGGTCTGCTGCCAACTACTAGGTGATCCATCCGCCATGGGTCTGCCGCCAAATACCGGGCGCCCCCCACTGGGCTGGTTGAGTCACACCGAGTCGAATCGGTCAAGCAGTCATTAGGTCTACATCTACATGGTTTCTGCACTCTGGCTTCTCGTCACTAGAAGGATCTGCACCATGAGATACTGGTCGATTCTCCATGTGTCATGAAGTCTCACATAGAAGTATCTCAAAGGACATCAACATCAAAGAGGACACAAAGCAACAGACGACACATCAATCAGATGCTCGGTCTGTGAGTTATTCACATTTTATTTCCGGGGCCCAGTTGTATTCATGTACAAACCAACCTAAATGAGACTCAACTATACCTCAAACTGTATGAATATGCTCCATGAATACCAGTGTCGTTGATGGTTCTTCGAACGTACGTCTGGTGCCATAGAAATGGCACAAGAAGGTAAAGGGTCAATAATGGGCCCGGGCCTGGTCCAACCCGGTCAGACCGACTCGGCCCAACCATGTCTGGGCCGACCCAGTCTGGGTCGACTCGGTAAGATGTACTTGGTCTGACTTAGCCTGTTGGGCAGGTCATCCTGCTATGTTTTCACCCGGTCCGCTGGGCCCGACCTAGTAGACCGTAAGGGTGGTTCGGCCTGATAGTCACCACGTAGGGGGCTCGGTAACGCAGCCCGAGAGACCGGCCCGGTTTGGCCAACGACACCATGGGAGACGCCAGGGGTCTTCTTTGGAGGTCGGTAATGGGGAGGCTAGAAGGAAGGCCGCGCGGGGCGTGGACAGGCCGGCGGGTCACCGGTAGGCCGCGGGGGCACCGAGCAGGACGCCGGTGGGGCGCGACGGCCTCGGTAAGTGCGTCGGCGTGGCGCGGGGGCGCTGGATAGTGCGATGGCGGGGTGCGGGGGTTTAGGAAACACGCAGGGGCAGTGCGCTAGGGTGTGGGAAGTGCGTCAGGGCGTCGCGGGGGTGGAATTGTTCACGGAGGCCGTGGGTAGCACGAACCTTGTTCATCGTCTTCATCTCCATCTCCTCTTTGCCGATATGTCTTCATCGAACAAGAAAAAACAAGGGGAGGGTTGGACCATGTTCTTGCGGCCCAAGACCTCTTCATTATGGTGTTATAAATTGGCAATTATCATACTATATCATTGTTCGATGACGAATGAGGTTTATAATGAAAAATAAAATAACAAAAAACTCCCTACCATTGATCCACCGGTAGTCGATCGTTGACGTCGCTGAAGTATGGCCGACAATCTGTGGTAGACGATCATGTTCCACGTCGAACAGGGACCATGGAAAAGATCAGTAAAGAAGAGCGTCACCAACATTCTTCGCGTTCTTCACATTCTTCACTTGGAGAATGGTTCTTCATTGGGAGCTTCCTCCAACAATCCCCCCAGAAGAGAATGCTAACCCAAATAAAATAATAGTTTTCCTATTATTTAAAGTGTTTGAACGTAATTCAAAAAGGATAATTAAAATATCGGCTCCTTCACATTAATTTCTCGACTGTTGTCTCAATAATTTGAAGGATGCCAGGAGGCTATCCTTATTAAAACACAAGTGTTGGCTCAATTACTTGCATTGGGAGGTCAAAGACTCACCCTCTATAATGAGGGAGAGTGGAGAGTTTTCATCCTCCACCATAAATAGGGGTCGGGTGGTCCCAACCCCTATAATTTATAGGGAGGTTTTGCGACTCGGGTGCTCCCCACCTCAAATATCCGCATATGGGAGGTTTTTCTCTGGTGGGACCCACCACCATAACCTCTCATGGGAGGTTAGGGTGTGGCGGTCCCACCAACAACCTCCAAGGGTAGGTTTTAACCACACACTCAACACATGGAATCATAAAAATAAAATAAAGTGGTGTACTTTATTTTAATAATTTTTTTATAAAAATCCAAAAACTAACATTTATTCCCGACTCACGTCCGTCGAAGTGAAAGTCTTCTTAAGTGAAAACCGGCACTGTGAGTACAACGGTGCCCTCATATTACCATTCCGAGAACCAGTTCAAAGGTTATAAAAACCTGCTAGTACGTTTACTGAACACACACGAATAAAACTTCATATATTGATTCGGGACACATCGGGCCTCAGAATAATGCGCCGTCAAAAACTACAGACTCCTAAAATTCCAATGTATTTTTTTAGAAAAATCCACAATAAATACAGGCCTTTTCATTAATTTCTCCAATAATGAAACCAAAATAAAAAAATGGATAGTATGTCTAATATATGTCAGAATAATAGGATTTTTACATGTTTATAGTGAATTTTCCTATTTATTATTCATTTTTATCAACTAATTAAATTCATTTTTACATTATTTCTATAATTAATTTAAAATTCATTCAATAATATTTTTTTTATAAAATTATTTTATCTCACATTATTATATCATATATGACTATTCCTAATATATGAATTTTTTTTGAAAAATAAAATCTCAAAAGAGATAGAAATTAATTTAATATTAAACCTAAAGACATAATAAGAAAGTGGGTTTTGAAATTTAAAATGTTCAATGTTTGAAAGGTTTTTATATAAAAATTCAATATAAAATTGATCATAATGGCATAAAATGGATTAATAGAGAAATAAATTATACAATTAAACTTTAAAAAAAGATAAACTATAATTTTACCATATAATGTACTTATATGAATAATAAGATTTCAATAAAATTCATAATTTTTAACTATTCGTCCAAAAATGAAACTACACAAAAAAAAACCATAAATTTATCCAAAGATAATTTTGACATTCTGATTTTTAAAATGAATATTATTTTGTGAAATATGATTCATAAAATATTCATAATTTAGATTTAAAATATGTTCTATATTAAAAGGTGACATAAAGACTTTAAAAAATATATATATTTCATTTAAAATTGGATTTTATTTTATATTATGCCTATAATAACTATTGGATGAATATAAAAAATAATTACTTGAATATATATATATATATATCATCAATACAATTTAATAATACTTATTAATTAAATTTATTTAAACCAAACATATTTGGGTTCATAGAATAACATTAATATAAAATCATATCCTTTGTAATCAATTGGATTATATATTCATCTCTAAGAAACAAGAATTATATAAAAATATGTAAATAATTTTTTCCAAATTTACTTAATCATTTTCATAAATTCCCTTACAATTTCTTGTTGATAACTATAATATTATTTATTATTATTATTATTAAATTTTAATTTGTTAAAACATGGTCTTGCATGTAATGAATGCTATTGATGTAACTCGATATTTTATATAACTCTGGAAAACATATATTTTCTTATAAAATAACATAACCTTGATTTTTCTATAGAGTAAAATTTAATTGTTGCTGTATACAATGAAATTATTTTTTATATTTAAATTAAATTTTAAAGGAAAATAATTTCATTTCTTGAGGTGTTACAATATTAGAGGGATATAAAAGAGGCACCAATCACATATTCATTTTCCCATAATATATGTTCCATAGGATCATAAAAGATATTATCTATAAATCAACGACTAACACATGTTAAAGAAAATAGGTATTATTATCATATCATCAATATAATCATAAATCATTCATAGAATTAATAGAAATGGTAATTTTTCTCATATTCCAATAAAAACCTTAAAATCACATAATCATGTTGTTAGAGATGGATATACCTTTAAAATATCGTTGGAACGTTTATTAAGGATAATATCATTATCATTTGAAAATAATTATTTAAAATTAAAATATATAAAAATAATAAAGAGAATTTCTTTTTAAAAATAACCATGTAATATTTTTATGAAATCAGCAATCTTTATATAATAAATGAATGTAGTAAAACTCGTTCATTCGGTCTATGATAAAATAAAAATTCCTTTCATATTTTTTTTAAAAAAGTCAAAATTAACTCTGGGAAAAATGATTTTTCTTTTAATAAAATAATGAATTTATAAATTAATTAAAATTAGTTTATGAAATTATATGGGAATGTTAATTACATTCCAAAAAAAAATTTATAGAATGAAGAAAATTTTTCTTCATCAAAGCGTGAAAATAAGTTATCATTCAAAAACAATTTCCCTAGCCTTCTGATTACATTAATTGAGAAAATCGGGGGGAAATGTAATATATATAAATAATAATATTTTATTATAATACCTAATATTTGGGTGAGCTAAGTAACATAATTTCACCACCATAAAATTTATGAATACTTAATGCATAATAAAAATGTATTGTCATGTAAAACCCTTACCTCATGTTTATCACCCCTCATAAGATTTCTATAATCGTGAATAAAAAGATAAAATTATTTATAATTAAATTAAATAACTATTTTATTACATATTATTCCATAAATGGGACCCTTATAACATCTTATCAACCATTTACTGATAATTTATTATCAAAATCATTGTTTTTTGGGTGTAATATTTTTCATTTATGATAAAAGTTTTTTTTAATTTATGTTCAATATAATCTATTATTGATCCATAATATATTGATTATTAATAATTTAAAATGTATAATACTTAATAATAATATTAACTATTATAACTATTAATTTTACTCAGTTATGAATATTGTATAACATCTCTTCATAGAGACGGTAGTCTGTATGTACAGACGAGTGATTATTTCACCTTTTCCCTGATTGGAATAAATGAAGGGTAAAACATAATAGACCCTTAAATAATCATTATTAAATCACAAATATCATATATATATATATATATACACACTGAGTATTTCTTATGAACAATCTATGAAAATGGTGATATAAAATGAATTACATCTCTATGTGTAGGCGACAATCTATAAATTCAAATTAGCGTTACATTCACTTCACATTTGATGATGAATAAGTTATAAATTGTCATTATTTCATAATAATAAAATATATATAAATATATAAAACATTATTCAATATTTTTTATATATATAATATGTTTATAAAAGTTATATAATAAATAGAATTAATTGGGCATGGTAAAAATTTATTCCTCTTCTTTGACATACAACCATTGGCTTACATGTCGTGCCTTGAAATATTGGTCATAAGAGAAAAAAATGGAACATTAAGTAATTTTAATTAAAATATAATGTATTTATAACATATTTTCTGAGTTAAATGAATAAAATCATGCGATTAAGGTAATATGTGTGGTTCGCTTTTATTATAGAGGGTTGTGACGTAGATAGAATTTCCTAAAATATTTCTATAATATAATACTACATTCATGTCAATGTGAACCAAAATGGTCCAAATATAAATTTTAGGATAACATACCACATATATATCATCATATAATATGAATTATAAAATTTTAGATGGTATTCGATCGCTTATGTCTTTTTTTAATCTACCTCATAAAAAATTTAACCATATCGATGGTATAAACATTTTTGTTATTTTAACTATTCATTGTGAAAAAATATATTGGAACCATTAAATTATATTATATATTATTATTAAAATATTTAATAAATATTAATAGGTTCATTTTTATATCATAATAATATGTTAATTTAAAATTTCCATGAATAATCCAATGAAAAATCATATAGAAAATGATTTATTATGACTAAAACTGAATTTTATTCCTCCCTGTGCCTTGTAAAAAACATAAAATGACTTTTGATAATGATTATTGAATCCATAATCTATATATTTCGTTAAAAATTGTAATAAATTTATATTAATATAATTCATTTAGATAAAAACACATCTCATGTAAAAAACAAATATTAAAAAAATTTCTTTTTGATCACTAAAATGGGATCACACAAAAATGATGTATAATAATGATATATATATGATGAATGTTTATTATTTATTACTAATGTATCATTTTATAATTAAAATTTAGTGGGAATTTAAATTAATTAACTTAGTTAAAATAAATTACATTTTAATATATATATATATTTCCCACTATTCTTTTAAAATTAAATATATTAATACGAATTCTAAAAATTCACGCAAATGAAAATATAGAAATTATTATTACAAAATATATATTCATCCTTTAATTTAAATTTATTATATTTTTATAAATTATTAATAATTCTCACTATTAAAATTCATTAAAAATCATCTTTGATAAAAAAATTATTTAGTTGTAAAATGACTATATTGGAAATTATGTATTTTCATTATAATCAATTATTTAGTATATTTTAAGTATTTAAATAATATATACATATTTTTCATAATGAAATAATTACTATTAATCACATCTAATTTACTGGTTATGTTGTATTTGATTAATATATTACAGTTCATTTAAGATCAGTGTTGTGTTTAAAAAAATGATATTTAATACATAAAGATAATATATATATATATATATATATATATATAATATTTCATTGTAAAATTATCCCACAAAAAAATTACAACAGAATTATAATACCTCACATTAATCAATTTAGAATCTCACTCATTCATAATGACCATAAGTTATCTTGTAGCATTGTAGAATATCGAATTCCTACTAAATACCATAAACATTTTAGTAGTCCTGTTCATTAATCCATTTTCAATATGATACATAATTTTTTCTATTTTTCATCATAATACTGGTCAGGATATAATTTAAAAAACTCTAATCTTTGTATATGTTAATGATTTGGTATGTACATACTCAAGAAAATAAATGGAACATTTCATGATAATGATAGAAGCATAGTGGAAGCGCTAAGTGATAATCTAAAATTCTTTATCAATAAAAAAATATCGATTGAAAAATTATACCTATGAATAATATTTACCTTCTTTATGAATCTCGTAACCTTCTTACGTTGAGAAATATATAGAAATTACTTCTCCCAAGATTTAAATTCATGATATTTCTAACGATTGTCGGGATAACTCTTCGGTCAAATATGAGCTTCCATGACGTGTATATAAATAACTCAAACCATATCATCCATCTACATAGCTAAATCTATTATCGATATATTTCATTACACAACATCATCCAAACACATTGTATTACTGCACTATGTTTTGTATAGGGAATTATATGGGTCAATCCGAATAGTCTAATAAAGGCTATTTTTATAATAGTATTCCAAAAGTTGAATGTGTGGACACCAAAAAACATAAAATAAAGATAATGTGATAGTAACCAATAATCTAGTGTTTAAATGATAATTTTAGAATGACCATCTATCAATGGATGAATTTAAACATTGAAACACAACAATATATCAAGAACTTGCTAATTATGCCAACGAAACATAATTGTAAACCTCATATCTCATTCGAATATGATAAAATATTATACCCCATGAATCTATATCCCTTAATTAATATATATCCTCACAATAAGTTTATGTTTTAAATATGTCTAATATATATGCAATTTTATATCATTTCTAGGAAATAAAAAATGGAATAACAATATAGCGTGAAACAATTTTGGTGGGTCTGATGATGAAGTAAATTTTGATGTTTGGATATTTGTTTTCTATTAATGGCAATGACTACAATGTCAAATTATAATTCTCCCTCTCATCCATTATGATATGAAATAATATTTATTATGAGATATACTGTGGAATATTTCAATTCATGTTCTTCCACAAAAACTACCCATTCAAATATTTATACATCTTTATATTTTTATGATGAATAGATAATGTTGTGATATGAGCATCATCCTTTATAAATTTCATCAAGTATAGTACTAATGGGCCACAAACTTTATTAATGATCTGTATTATTCCATCATAATCAACATTAATACTAGTTATATTACTCACCTTATTTTATAGTGTTATATACACCTTTTATGCCTCATATTTATAAAAATAGGTAGATAGTTGAACTATTACTAAAAAAATAAGATTTATTTCTTTCCATCAATATTTACCAAATTTTATTTTTCAAATATATAAAATTTGGATCTAATTTTATCATAATTATAGATAATTTGATAGGAATATTATTACTCAAAACTTCAGTGGCCTTGTTACCTTTCCTATAGTGGTATGGTATTGAACTATCACACTCATTATTCCACAATAACCATCATCTATAATTAATATTAAAATATATATATATGAATACATAATTTAAAATTTTCTGATAATATTATATGTTAAACCTTTTTCCATAAATATAATTACTCTAAATATTTAATTAAATAATCCACTGCTAACTCCAAAACATGTTTTTCAAATTTTTCTCATGAGCCATAAATTTACCAGAGGATAATTAATCAGAAAATTATTTTTAATAATATAAACTAATCTCCTAAAATTTTATTCTTATCTCCCTTTCACAGAACCATCTCCATAATATAGTAATGTTATTATAGGTTCACAGTACATGATTTTTTTTTCAGTTCTTTGAAATTTTATTCACATTCCGTAGTAAAAATGAACATGATATTCATCCATGTAACGAGATGAGTGGATAAGATGGACATGATAAATCAATAATGTGGTGTCAATAATATATATTCATCCTCAAAAATATACAAATATATGTTAGGGTTTTCAGTATATACCAATTCTTAATATATTTTATCTTAGATTGATCTATAGATATAGCCACTTTTCAAATGATCACAAAATTTATATTTATGTATCATAAATATTTTAATTTGAATATTATTCATGTATATTCCCTTTATGTTAGGCCCTTACCATAATTCGTAATGTCCATCATACTCATCCTTAATTTTCTAATTATTATTAATATTGTCTATAAATATTACAAAAATTTCATCAATGTAATATCTAATTAATCAATAAAATAAATACATCATGATAGTGGAGGAATTATTTTGAAAAAGAACATAAATATATATTCATAATTCTCAAACATTATATATTTATGTCGTCGATGAAGACTACGACAAATAGATTGAGGTACGGATGAAATATCTTGTTCATGAGACTCATGAACACTAATGGAGCATTGGTTATGCCGAAGGGCATATCCAAGAACTCCCAGTGGCCATAACTAATCCTGAAGGTCGTCTTCTACACATCCTTGTCTTGAACTCTGAGCTGGGGATAGCCAGATCTAAGGCCTATCTTCGAGAACTATCATGCTCCGTTGAGCTGATCAAAGAGGTCGTCAATACTCAATAGTGGGTACATGATCCTCATGGTCACCCAGTTCAGGCGACGATAGTCGACAAAGAGCGTCAAACTCCCATTCACCTTCTTGGCGAACAAAATTGGGGCTACCTAGGAAGAAACACTGGGCAGGATGAATCCCTTCCCCTACAAGTTTTCTATCAATACTCGCATCTCGCGAACCTCAGCGGGAGCCATCCGATAAGCTGGAATAGATATCGGTGCCATCCTGGGGGTACAAGTCAATGTAGAACTCCACCTCTCTATGATGAGGTATTCTTGTAACATTGTCATGGAAAACATCTGTGTAATAGTCCACCACTACAGGATATGTCCGACTCTCAACATCAACTACTCTGAGGGTAAGGAAAGACAACTGGTGAGTGAACAACTGCACCCTCCTCCATGTAAGTCTGTCTTGTGCTACAAAGGACCTCGTCTCACTGGTGAAGATGAACCTGGTCTAATCCATGTGGACACACCACAATTTTCGCCTAATATAGTCAATATGAGCATGGATTCTAGATAACTAGTCCATACCCAAGATGTCGTCGTAAGGCCTCGACGCCGCTACTAAGAGATCCTAGCCAAAGTTCTCACCTCCTAGAGTAAGCTCACAATGCCGAATCCAGTTCGTAATCGTCTAATCGTCTCCCGTTGAAGTCTCTAGCCGTAAGGATCGAACCAACAGATCTTTCGTAATCCCCAAGCTCCGAAGGAGGGAAGTTGCAATGAAAGAGTGACTGGAATATGTGTCTATAAGAACTGCAGTAATGGTAGAGTAGACACAGATCGAACCTCATATCATCTCCGGAGTTCCGTGATCATAGGCCTCTACTACCTGAAGTTGAGCTCTCCATTATCCACCCACTCCCTGCGGTCAGGGGTGGACTTCCTAGTGGTGGTGGCGGTAGCACCTCGTAACGTCGAATGCCGCCACCTGCTCAACCAGCTCCTCTGCCACGTCCGTCTGCACCCTGCAGACTGCCTCGATCGAATCTCTGCCTCTGCCAGGGAGGTCTCTCATCTGTCTGTTGATCATCATAGTAGTGGGTCGGATAGTCACGAGCCTGGTGACCAAGCCTGCTGCAGGAGTAACACTGTCCGCTCCTGGCATGACTGACTCGGTATCCACTCTGGGTGCCCCACACAACTGATCCTAAGTCGTGCGTTCGACCACCTATGGTTCTGTTCCTCTTGGACCTCTGTGTCTTCTGTCTACTACTAGCTGTAGAAGAATCTTCTTAATGTCAATTAGTGGTGGGTCTCGCTGCTGGAGACTTCTCACTAAGGAAACTCTACACTAGGAGGGCTCGCTCCAACAATCTCGTCTACATCGGGATGTTGTGGGAGATAACTGAAACTCTAATCTCTCACCTTAGTCCTTGCTCAAAGGTCAGGGCCCTAAAGAATGGGTCTCGTACCATATCAGTGGAGTAGTGAGAGAGGTTGGTGAACCTCGCTGAGTACTATACCACCATCATACTACTCTGCTGCACATAAAGTATCTCCTATATCCACACCACTCGAATGGTCACTGTGACAAACTCCGCCCGGAACGAGCTCTCGAAGTCTGACAAAAGAAGTGATTCCTCATCATGCATCTAGACCATAAGGCTCCACCATCTGCCTATTTCTTCCTAAAAAAATCTTGTAGCAATGATCACAATGATGTCATCTGGTGTCCCTACCTGTCTGAAGACTCTCATCATAGCCTCCAACCAATCCTCACCAGCCCGTGGGTCTGTCTCTCCCCTGATCCTGGGTGGCCTCTTGGGCTGGAACACATGCAACACACTCAGGCGGCGTGCACTCTCTGCTGCTAGGGCTGGTGGCATCGGTGGCCCAACGGGTAGTAGTACCGCTGGTGCCTCCGATGGTGCCTAAACTGTAAGAGGGCCCCATACTGAGGCCTCATCGCTCCGTGCGCTGTCAGTATGTACAACTCTCGGGGCTATAGATGGTCGTCCGCAGGGATGCATCCTAAAAAAATAGATGTGACATGGTCAAAGACAATACCTTGTGAGCTGACCTGGTTTGAGCTGACATAAAGAAAACATTTTAAAACAAACATACAATCCATGTTTTTGTGCACTGAGTTAGAAATCAGATGTCAGGGTCTTGGTGTATGGATACGTCGGCTGCCCACACCAACACTGGTCTCCCTAAACTGAAAACCACACTTAGTACCCTTTACACTATTTCTTCACAGAAAATAAATATCAGAGTCCTACGTTCTGCGGTAGAACCGATGCCCTCTGATACCAATTTTTCATGACCCATCCCCCGGGGCCCGCATAGTGACTACCCCAAGCCCGCCTTCAATAGGCCAGGGGCTGGAGACTAGCACCAAAGGCATAATTCCTTAAACCTGGGGAGGCATTGCCTTTATACATCATAAACACACCAAACCAGAGTACAAGAAGAAGTAAATAATATGTAAAATTTGTATATCAAGATAAGTGAAAGTAAAAGGGGGGCCAGAAAACAAGCCCAATTGAAAAAAAATACAACTGAATACAAGTACAATAGAAAAATGGAAAAACATCTGACAGATGAAATCAGCTCCTAGATCATCCTCCAGGGTTCCTACCTGAAGGATAGGTACAGATGGCCTCCTTAGCACTCCACAACCGTCATACTCCACCGTGTACTAATACGTCAGAAGGTCATCCTCCTGGTACCATCCAGTCCTGGCACTCTCGGCCTCCTTCAGCACTGCCCATCATATGCATCCAACAAAATGATATGCGGGCATAACCTATTTAGGGGTGAGTATAACGATTCTCAGTGGGGGCCCTGAGACCCTCAAGGGATCAAAAAATCCAACAAGGATAAACCAAAAATCATAAAATAAATGGATAAAAATTACATATGTATATGCCCATACATATAGCAAAGTTATCATGTAACCCGTATCAATCATTAAGAAAACAAAAAGGTCATTAACTCATCTCAAACCAAGATTTTCATAATCATAACCATGACTGCTGAAGAACTCCCCCTCTGCCGAGTACAGTGGGACTGTAGCGACACCGAGGTACTTCTCACTAACCCTGGACTGGTGAGTTATACCTCATATCGAGTATCGTTGGTTTGCTGCCAACTACTAGGTGTTCCGTACACTGTGGGTCTACCTCCAAATACCGGTCGCTCCCCCTAATAGCCTACAATGGTAATCCTCCTATCGAGTACCGCGGGTCTGCTGCCAACTACTAGGTGATCCATCCGCCATGGGTCTGCCGCCAAATACCGGGCGCCCCCCACTGGGCTGGTTGAGTCACACCGAGTCGAATCGGTCAAGCAGTCATTAGGTCTACATCTACATGGTTTCTGCACTCTGGCTTCTCGTCACTAGAAGGATCTGCACCATGAGATACGGGTCGATTCTCCATGTGTCATGAAGTCTCACATAGAAGTATCTCAAAGGACAACAACATCAAAGAGGACACAAAGCAACAGACGACACATCAATCAGATGCTCGGTCTGTGAGTTATTCACATTTTATTTCCGGGGCCCAGTTGTATTCATGTACAAACCAACCTGAATGAGACTCAACTATACCTCAAACTGTATGAATATGCTCCATGAATACCAGTGTCGTTGATGGTTCTTCGAACGTACGTCTGGTGCCATAGAAATGGCACAAGAAGGTAAAGGGTCAATAATGGGCCCGGGCCTGGTCCAACCCGGTCAGACCGACTCGGCCCAACCATGTCTGGGCCGACCCAGTCTGGGTCGACTCGGTAAGACGTACTTGGTCTGACTTAGCCTGTTGGGCAGGTCATCCTGCTATGTTTTCACCCGGTCCGCTGGGCCCGACCTAGTAGACCGTAAGGGTGGTTCGGCCTGATAGTCACCACGTAGGGGGCTCGGTAACGCAACCCGAGAGACCGGCCCGGTTTGGCCAACGACACCATGGGAGACGCCAGGGGTCTTCTTTGGAGGTCGGTAATGGGGAGGCTAGAAGGAAGGCCGCGCGGGGCGTGGACAGGCCGGCGGGTCACCGGTAGGCCGCGGGGGCACCGAGCAGGACGCCGGTGGGGCGCGATGGCCTCGATAAGTACGTCGGCGTGGCGCGTGGGCGCTGGATAGTGCGATGGCGGGGTGCGGGGGTTTAGGAAACACGCAGGGGCAGTGCGCTAGGGTGTGGGAAGTGCGTCAGGGCGTCGCGGGGGTGGAATTGTTCACGGAGGCCGTGGGTAGCACGAACCTTGTTCATCGTCTTCATCTCCATCTCCTCTTTGCCGATATGTCTTCATCGAACAAGAAAAAACAAGGGGAGGGTTGGACCATGTTCTTGCGGCCCAAGACCTCTTCATTATGGTGTTATAAATTGGCAATTATCATACTATATCATTGTTCGATGACGAATGAGGTTTATAATGAAAAATAAAATAACAAAAAACTCCCTACCATTGATCCACCGGTAGTCGATCGTTGACGTCGCTGAAGTATGGCCGACAATCTGTGGTAGACGATCATGTTCCACGTCGAACAGGGAACATGGAAAAGATCAGTAAAGAAGAGCGTCACCAACATTCTTCGCGTTCTTCACATTCTTCACTTGGAGAATGGTTCTTCATTGGGAGCTTCCTCCAACAATCCCCCCAGAAGAGAATGCTAACCCAAATAAAATAATAGTTTTCCTATTATTTAAAGTGTTTGAACGTAATTCAAAAAGGATAATTAAAATATCGGCTCCTTCACATTAATTTCTCGACTGTTGTCTCAATAATTTGATGGATGCCAGGAGGCTATCCTTATTAAAACACAAGTGTTGGCTCAATTACTTGCATTGGGAGGTCAAAGACTCACCCTCTATAATGAGGGAGAGTGGAGAGTTTTCATCCTCCACCATAAATAGGGGTCGGGTGGTCCCAACCCCTATAATTTATAGGGAGGTTTTGCGACTCGGGTGCTCCCCACCTCAAATATCCGCATATGGGAGGTTTTTCTCTGGTGGGACCCACCACCATAACCTCTCATGGGAGGTTAGGGTGTGGCGGTCCCACCAACAACCTCCAAGGGTAGGTTTTAACCACACACTCAACACATGGAATCATAAAAATAAAATAAAGTGGTGTACTTTATTTTAATAATTTTTTATAAAAATCCAAAAACTAACATTTATTCCCGACTCACGTCCGTCGAAGTGAAAGTCTTCTTAAGTGAAAACCGGCACTGTGAGTACAACGTTGCCCTCATATTACCATTCCGAGAACCAGTTCAAAGGTTATAAAAACCTGCTAGTACGTTTACTGAACACACACGAATAAAACTTCATATATTGATTCGGGACACATCGGGCCTCAGAATAATGCGCCGTCAAAAACTACAGACTCCTAAAATTCCAATGTATTTTTTTAGAAAAATCCACAATAAATACAGGCCTTTTCATTAATTTCTCCAATAATGAAACCAAAATAATAAAATGGATAGTATGTCTAATATATGTCAGAATAATAGGATTTTTACATGTTTATAGTGAATTTTCCTATTTATTATTAATTTTTATCAACTAATTAAATTCATTTTTACATTATTTCTATAATTAATTTAAAATTCATTCAATAATATTTTTTTTATAAAATTATTTTATCTCACATTATTATATCATATATGACTATTCCTAATATATGAATTTTTTTTGAAAACTAAAATCTCAAAAGAGATAGAAATTAATTTAATATTAAACCTAAAGACATAATAAGAAAGTGGGTTTTGAAATTTAAAATGTTCAATGTTTGAAAGGTTTTTATATAAAAATTCAATATAAAATTGATCATAATGGCATAAAATGGATTAATAGAGAAATAAATTATACAATTAAACTTTAAAAAAAGATAAACTATAATTTTACCATATAATGTACTTATATGAATAATAAGATTTCAATAAAATTCATAATTTTTAACTATTCGTCCAAAAATGAAACTACACAAAAAAAACCATAAATTTATCCAAAGATAATTTTGACATTCTGATTTTTAAAATGAATATTATTTTGTGAAATATGATTCATAAAATATTCATAATTTAGATTTAAAATATGTTCTTTATTAAAAGGTGACATAAAGACTTTAAAAAATATATATATTTCATTTAAAATTGGATTTTATTTTATATTATGCCTATAATAACTATTGGATGAATATAAAAAATAATTACTTGAATATATATATATATATATCATCAATACCATCTAATAATACTTATTAATTAAATTTATTTAAACCAAACATATTTGGGTTCATAGAATAACATTAATATAAAATCATATCCTTTGTAATCAATTGGATTATATATTCATCTCTAAGAAACAAGAATTATATAAAAATATGTAAATAATTTTTTCCAAATTTACTTAATCATTTTCATAAATTCCCTTACAATTTCTTGTTGATAACTATAATATTATTTAATATTATTATTATTAAATTTTAATTTGTTAAAACATGGTCTTGCATGTAATGAATGCTATTGATGTAACTCGATATTTTATATAACTCTGGAAAACATATATTTTCTTATAAAATAACATAACCTTGATTTTTCTATAGAGTAAAATTTAATTGTTGCTGTATACAATGAAATTATTTTTTATATTTAAATTAAATTTTAAAGGAAAATAATTTCATTTCTTGAGGTGTTACAATATTAGAGGGATATAAAAGAGGCACCAATCACATATTCATTTTCCCATAATATATGTTCCACAGGATCATAAAAGATATTATCTATAAATCAACGACTAACACATGTTAAAGAAAATAGGTATTATTATCATATCATCAATATAATCATAAATCATTCATAGAATTAATAGAAATGGTAATTTTTCTCATATTCCAATAAAAACCTTAAAATCACATAATCATGTTGTTAGAGATGGATATACCTTTAAAATATCGTTGGAACGTTTATTAAGGATAATATCATTATCATTTGAAAATAATTATTTAAAATTAAAATATATAAAAATAATAAAGAGAATTTTTTTTAAAAATAACCATGTAATATTTTTATGAAATCATCAATCTTAATATAATAAATGAATGTAGTAAAACTCGTTCATTCGGTCTATGATAAAATAAAAATTCCTTTCATATTTTTTTAAAAAAAGTCAAAATTAACTCTGGGAAAAATGATTTTTCTTTTAATAAAATAATGAATTTATAAATTAATTAAAATTAGTTTATGAAATTATATGGGAATGTTAATTACATTCCAAAAAAAATTTATAGAATGAAGAAAAATTTTCTTCATCAAAGCGTGAAAATAAGTTATCATTCAAAAACAATTTCCCTAGCCTTCTGATTACATTAATTGAGAAAATCGGGGGGAAATGTAATATATATAAATAATAATATTTTATTATAATACCTAATATTTGGGTGAGCTAAGTAACATAATTTCACCACCATAAAATTTATGAATACTTAATGCATAATAAAAAGGTATTTTCATGTAAAACCCTAACCTCATGTTTATCACCCCTCATAAGATTTCTATAATCGTGAATAAAAAGATAAAATTATTTATAATTAAATTAAATAACTATTTTATTACATATTATTCCATAAATGGGACCCTTATAACATCTTATCAACCATTTACTGATAATTTATTATAAAAATCATTGTTTTTTGGGTGTAATATTTTTCATTTATGATAAAAGTTTTTTTTAATTTATGTTCAATATAATCTATTATTGATCCATAATATATTGATTATTAATAATTTAAAATGTATAATACTTAATAATAATATTAACTATTATAACTATTAATTTTACTTAGTTATGAATATTGTATAACATCTCTTCGTAGAGACGGTAGTCTGTATGTACAGACGAGTGATTATTTCACCTTTTCCCTGATTGGAATAAATGAAGGGTAAAACATAATAGACCCTTAAATAATCATTATTAAATCACAAATATCATATATATATATATATACACACTGAGTATTTCTTATGAACAATCTATGAAAATGGTGATATAAAATGAATTACATCTCTATGTGTAGGCGACAATCTATAAATTCAAATTAGCGTTACATTCACTTCACATTTGATGATGAATAAGTTATAAATTGTCATTATTTCATAATAATAAAATATATATAAATATATAAAACATTATTCAATATTTTTTATATATAAAATATGTTTATAAAAGTTATATAATAAATAGAATTAATTGGGCATGGTAAAAATTTATTCCTCTTCTTTGACATACAACCATTGGCTTACATGTCGTGCCTTGAAATATTGGTCATAAGAGAAAAGAATGGAACATTAAGTAATTTTAATTAAAATATAATGTATTTATAACATATTTTCTGAGTTAAATGAATAAAATCATGCGATTAAGGTAATATGTGTGGTTCGCTTTTATTATAGAGGGTTGTGACGTAGATAGAATTTCCTAAAATATTTCTATAATATAATACTACATTCATGTCAATGTGAACCAAAATGGTCCAAATATAAATTTTAGGATAACATACCACATATATATCATCATATAATATGAATTATAAAATTTTAGATGGTATTCGATCGCTTGTGTCTTTTTTTAATCTACCTCATAAAAAATTTAACCATATCGATGGTATAAACATTTTTGTTATTTTAACTATTCATTGTGAAAAAATATATTGGAACCATTAAATTATATTAGATATTATTATTAAAATATTTAATAAATATGAATAGGTTCATTTTTATATCATAATAATATGTTAATTTAAAATTTCCATGAATAATCCAATGAAAAATCATATAGAAAATGATTTATTATGACTAAAACTGAATTTTATTCCTCCCTGTGCCTTGTAAAAAACATAAAATGACTTTTGATAATGATTATTGAATCCATAATCTATATATTTCGTTAAAAATTGTAATAAATTTATATTAATATAATTCATTTAGATAAAAACACATCTCATGTAAAAAACAAATATTAAAAAAATTTCTTTTTGATCACTAAAATGGGATCACACAAAAATGATGTATAATAATGATATATATATGATGAATGTTTATTATTTATTACTAATGTATCATTTTATAATTAAAATTTAGTGGGAATTTAAATTAATTAACTTAGTTAAAATAAATTACATTTTAATATATATATATATTTCCCACTATTCTTTTAAAATTAAATATATTAATACGAATTCTAAAAATTCACGCAAATGAAAATATAGAAATTATTATTACAAAATATATATTCATCCTTTAATTTAAATTTATTATATTTTTATAAATTATTAATAATTCTCACTATGAAAATTCATTAAAAATCATCTTTGATAAAAAAATTATTTAGTTGTAAAATGACTATATTGGAAATTATGTATTTTCATTATAATCAATTATTTAGTATATTTTAAGTATTTAAATAATATATACATATTTTTCATAATGAAATAATTACTATTAATCACATCTAATTTACTGGTTATGTTGTATTTGATTAATATATTACAGTTCATTTAAGATCAGTGTTGTGTTTAAAAAAATGATATTTAATACATAAAGATAATATATATATATATATATAATATTTCATTGTAAAATTATCCCACAAAAAAATTACAACAGAATTATAATACCTCACATTAATCAATTTAGTATCTCACTCATTCATAATGACCTTAAGTTATCTTGTAGCATTGTAGAATATCGAATTCCTACTAAATACCATAAACATTTTAGTAGTCCTGTTCATTAACCCATTTTCAATATGATACATAATTTTTTCTATTTTTCATCATAATACTGGTCAGGATATAATTTAAAAAACTCTAATCTTTGTATATGTTAATGATTTGGTATGTACATACTCAAGAAAATAAATGGAACATTTCATGATAATGATAGAAGCATAGTGGAAGCGCTAAGTGATAATCTAAAATTCTTTATCAATAAAAAAATATCGATTGAAAAATTATACCTATGAATAATATTTACCTTCTTTATGAATCTCGTAACCTTCTTATGTTGAGAAATATATAGAAATTACTTCTCCCAAGATTTAAATTCATGATATTTCTAACGATTGTCGGGATAACTCTTCGGTCAAATATGAGCTTCCATGACGTGTATATAAATAACTCAAACCATATCATCCATCTACATAGCTAAATCTATTATCGATATATTTCATTACACAACATCATCCAAACACATTGTATTACTGCACTATGTTTTGTATAGGGAATTATATGGGTCAATCCGAATAGTCTAATAAAGGCTATTTTTATAATAGTATTCCAAAAGTTGAATGTGTGGACACCAAAAAACATAAAATAAAGATAATGTGATAGTAACCAATAATCTAGTGTTTAAATGATAATTTTAGAATGACCATCTATCAATGGATGAATTTAAACATTGAAACACAACAATATATCAAGAACTTGCTAATTATGCCAACGAAACATAATTGTAAACCTCATATCTCATTCGAATATGATAAAATATTATACCCCATGAATCTATATCCCTTAATTAATATATATCCTCACAATAAGTTTATGTTTTAAATATGTCTAATATATATGCAATTTTATATCATTTCTAGGAAATAAAAAATGGAATAACAATATAGCGTGAAACAATTTTGGTGGGTCTGATGATGAAGTAAATTTTGATGTTTGGATATTTGTTTTCTATTAATGGTAATGACTACAATGTCAAATTATAATTCTCCCTCTCATCCATTATGATATGAAATAATATTTATTATGAGATATACTGTGGAATATTTCAATTCATGTTCTTCCACAAAAACTACCCATTCAAATATTTATACATCTTTATATTTTTATGATGAATAGATAATGTTGTGATATGAGCATCATCCTTTATAAATTTCATCAAGTATAGTACTAATGGGCCACAAACTTTATTAATGATCTGTATTATTCCATCATAATCAACATTAATACAAGTTATATTACTCACCTTATTTTATAGTGTTATATACACCTTTTATGCCTCATATTTATAAAAATAGGTAGATAGTTGAAATATTACTAAAAAAATAAGATTTATTTCTTTCCATCAATATTTACCAAATTTTATTTTTCAAATATATAAAATTTGGATATAATTTTATCATAATTATAGATAATTTGATAGGAATATTATTACTCAAAACTTCAGTGGCCTTGTTACCTTTCCTATAGTGGTATGGTATTGAACTATCACACTCATTATTCCACTATAACCATCATCTATAATTAATATTAAAATATATATATATGAATACATAATTTAAAATTTTCTGATAATATTACATGTTAAACCTTTTTCCATAAATATAATTACTCTAAATATTTAATTAAATAATCCACTGCTAACTCCAAAACATGTTTTTCAAATTTTTCTCATGAGCCATAAATTTACCAGAGGATAATAAATCAGAAAATTATTTTTAATAATATAAACTAATCTCCTAAAAGTTTATTCTTATCTCCCTTTAACAGAACCATCTCCATAATATAGTAATGTTATTATAGGTTCACAGTACATGATTTTTTTTTCAGTTCTTTGAAATTTTATTCACATTCCGTAGTAAAAATGAACATGATATTCGTCCATGTAACGAGATGAGTGGATAAGATGGACATGATAAATCAATAATGTGGTGTCAATAATATATATTCATCCTCAAAAATATACAAATATATGTTAGGGTTTTCAGTATATACCAATTCTTAATATATTTTATCTTAGATTGATCTATAGATATAGCCACTTTTCAAATGATCACAAAATTTATATTTATGTATCATAAATATTTTAATTTGAATATTATTCATATATATTCCCTTTATGTTAGGCCCTTACCATAATTCGTAATGTCCATCATACTCATCCTTAATTTTCTAATTATTATTAATATTGTCTATAAATATTACAAAAATTTCATCAATGTAATATCTAATTAATCAATAAAATAAATACATCATGATAGTGGAGGAATTATTTTGAAAAAGAACATAAATATATATTCATAATTCTCAAACATTATATAAAAAATTTTCATTAGTATATCATCAATATTAACTGTCAACTGAATGAATATTGATCAATGATCTATCATAGAAAAAGTATTGACCTCAACATAAGTGTTCAATGAAATCATTAATATGTGGTAGATTGTACTGGTTAATTATTGTTATATTTTTATGTTCTCTATAATAAATATATAGTAATAATGAACCACCATTAATTGTAATGAATATCATGTGTACCCCATGGAGATGTAGTGGTATGAATTAATCACTTATCATAATTCATCTATTACTGGCTCCTCAATTACTTCAACTCAATCTAGTCAATTCTATATGGAGTCTTTAAAACAATTTTAATATAGATTATGAGTACTAATTAAAAATATTCTAAAGATTCATAGAAATAAAACAAATTCATAAAGATAGTGATAAAAAAATGTTATACAATATGAATATATTCTATTTGAGATTATATCCTACTATCTTGGATAAATACCCCCAATTAAATAGGAATCAATACTCTTACAATGTATTAAATTTCTTTTGATGAGGTTATTCATCCTAACACCAATAAATTATCATATATTGGATTTGAATATAAAATTTTATTTTCATATTCATAAAAATAATGTGTGCTCTCTTTTGAGAGTTCATGTCAATAATAAAAAATCAACTAATGTGTTAATAATAAAATATACAATTGTAGAATATTATAAATATTCATATAATATGACTAACATCAGATTAGATGATAAGTGGTACATTACACTACAAAAAAATGACTTATACCAACAGAAATTTATTGACAAGTAATTTATCTATCGGTAAAAATGAGTAATTCCAACATATTTTATGATTTATTAGTATTAATTTTAAGTACCAACATTTTCTGACCAACAGATATATAGATTGATACTGATCATTTAACACCAACAAATTCTTTACCAGTAGTTATATCTATTTCTTTATCATATCAATAATAACATTTTTTACCAATAAATAAATCTATTACTATTAATTTCTATTACCCACAAATTTTTTACCATTATAAAAATAATTTGTAATACATTATTAAATAACATAAAATATTTTATCAAAAAAAGAACATATATATATATATATTATTTTAAATAAATATTATAAATTATAATTATTTTAATCAAATAATATTGTCATATGATTTCATTCAAAAATTCTATATTTGTGGAATTTAATGTATATATATATCTAATAAAATTGATGATAAATGATTATATATAATTTCATTATATTTATATGATATAAATTTTTATTCAATAAATATATAAATTTAAAACTTTTCTCATTATACATCCGTTCCTCTCCAAATTGTGCCCCACTTTGACCACATCGTCCCACTCGCAAAGCCACCGTTTTTTCAGACTCTCCCTCATGCCTCACCGTAACCAATCGACGAGCTCCATGTCGAACTTCTTTCCATTTCCCCACAACTCATATGTAGGTTTCCCTTCTCGACTTACCATCATCGTTGTGCAGGAGTAAGGTTAGTGTTGTGCTTATCTGACATTAATATCACACTGGAACACCATAAATTCCATAACCCTAATTATATTCTCCTCTTCTTTTTTTATGTATTATGATACATGTTTTTTCCCCATAGTATAGTGTTCTATTTTTTCCCACAGACATGAATCCCGAGTTTCATGCCCAAATTTCATTCCCTGATTAAATGTCCTGTCAATCATTGGTTGATTTCAATAATATATATTCATTCTCACTCGTGCTTTCAGGTTTCTTCCATTTTTATCTTCTTTACCAGTTTCGATTTTCATTTCTAGAACACCATTAAAATGATATTCCAATTTTCTAATATATACTCATTAGTGCACTTCCAATAGCTGCATATTTTCTACATATTATGTGCATTTCTTGTAATTGCACTTCCATTACCAATCCCTTATAATTCCGATAAAACCACACAATTACTTATGTAGATTATTTCACTATTTATTACATTTATTTACTAAGACTTATTTCTTTTTCCCAATAGCTTATATGTTAAAATTTTTAAATATCTTGATTACATTATTCTATATTATGTACTAAAAGTATCCCTTTTTTATCACTACATGCATTTATTATCTTCCCAAGTATCAGCTTCCCTTACTGTGATGCTATGAGCCTTTTTCCATCTTTTCCACATGAAATTCTACAACACAGTGATATAATTCTAGTAGGTCTGTACCATTTTTTCCTTTATACCATTAAACCATATTGTAATTTGGAAATCCATTGGATGCATGATTTTAGTATTGCATATATTAAAATAATTTTCCATGAGAGAAGATAATGCATTGGATTTCCAGATTGGAACAAACACCATGGGAAAGAAAAAGCACTCAATTTTGAGAAACATTAACATGAAAATGATTTCAATATGCATACATGTATGTATGATTTTTATCTCAAATAAATAGATAAATTTGATAAAATTTATATCATTGATGAATAAAAATATTTTTTGAATATAATATGTACGTGTTATTCTATTCACTTGTTGATCCATCATAGGCTCAAATATGTAATGATATGTGAACATGATACTTGGAACTCAAGATAAAATACTGTGCAAGGACATTGATTTTTCTATTGTTGGGGATAAGGTTTCTGTAAAACCTAGTTTTTTTCCAATCTGGATTGTATCTTGTTTACTTAAACCTTATCCCTTGAAATCAGGCCTAGTATTATGTATCTAATATTTCTTTCATCGATTATCTTCCCTCAACAGCTCACATGCTTCATAACTATGGATACATATTGAAGTTATCACTTTTAATGAGAATGATAAAAAAATAAGTGGTTTCAGTTCTATTTTTGTAAAAATAACTGAAATTCTAGGAGAAACCCACCAAATTACAATGCAAAAAATCAGGCGTAGTGTTTGCAGTGTGTGAGAGTGTGTGAAATAAGGCAGAGTGTGTGCACTAGAAAACTCTTGATGTGATTTAGTATGGGAAATTTGTTTTATCCATGGAGATTAAAGAAGAACAATAGAAATCTCCATGTGTGTTCTTTATTAAACTTTATGTGCATGAGAACACTTATTATGTAACACGAGTAATTCACTCTAATAAGAGTTTTCACTAGAACACTAGGGTTGTTTTTCTGTATGGAAAACCAGTTTCATCAATTGAGAGTGTGTGAAGTAGTGGAGAGTGTGTTCAATAGAACACTGACGATGTGTTTTAGTAAGATAAATCAATTTCATCCACGAAGAGTGTTCTAACACCATTGCACGTTGTTTTGTTTTAGATGTTTTATCCATGACACTATTGTGTTTCATTCATGTAACTACTGTGTCTTCATGAGCATGTGTATAAATAGAGAGTTTTTTCTTCATGAAAAACACTCATGGGGTGCTTTTGTTAACACAATCTTCCTTTCCACACACACTCCATGTTCACTAATAAACTTATTCTCTTTACAACACTGCACGCACTTTCCCTTAATTAAGTACCATTTCCCTTACTGAAACTGATTTCCCTACCACACACACTCTCCACACACTCTCTATGAGTTTTCTGAAGCCATTTATTTTTTAAAGTTAACCCATAATGTTTTTTCAATCTAATAATTTATACTTTTGAATTTTCAACTATTTTTTGGTTTGCGTTGAATGTTTATTAATTTTTATTCTCAATTAACTGATCTATAATATTATAATGCTATTTTAGGAAAATCATGTTGTTTTTTTTGAAATAAAAGGGCGGCCTTGTTATACGGGCATGTTCTCAACTATTTTTGGAAAACCTTATTGAACAATTTAAGGACAGTCTTGTTTTTAGGTATGTTAAATTCTTAATCATGTGTAGATTTTTGACTAATAAAGTTGGTTCCCTTCATCTATGTTGAGGTAGCTACTACAACTATTGTTTTCTGTGGTTTGGATTCCATGTTGGTGTCTGGAGTGGACCTAAGGCCAAATGAGGTAATGGTTATGTTTCTTCTAACTTTTTTAAATAATTTTTTAGTTATACTAACCTCAACTAGGACTGACATAGCTGGACATAGATTATCTTGTAATTATCTAGAAGAATTAAAGGAAGGGTCTCTAAGTTGGTAATACGGAAAGTGGTTTAATTTGATTAGTTGATTTATAAACATAATTAATCCAGTAGTTTAAATAGTGTCTGGAGAGTGAGTATTAATGGTATTTGATAGAAAGATAAAAGTGAGGATTTATGACTTATTAGGAGTGAACATGGCAATAATTTATAATGGGAGAACATGGTAGGAGCTACTGATCTAACTGATAACATAGAGTTGAGGGAGATTTGATTGATTCATTAATTGTATAAAGGTGTCTTCATATCATGATTCAATTAATAATTCTATCATTTGGTTATTTAAATATGTGTTGTGTAATACATTAATGTGTGAGATCAAATATGTATTCTGTTTAAATCCTATCTAGGAAATTATAGTTTTTTCTTCTAAGATATTCTTTTACTTTATTAATGAAATATTATGTGCTAAGATGAAATATTTTACTTCTTACTCAATTGAGGTGTTATTTTGTTATAACTATTCTGATGTATCAATGGATTAAGGTCTAGTTTCATTCATGTTTTTCATTTCAAATCATTTCTAAAATGAATATATTTTTGGATTAGGTATTAGTATTAATGGATGATGATCCATATCTATTAATCATTTTAGAAAAATATTTTCCCATTTACATAAGATGATAGATTGTGTAGATTAATGAAAATATGATTTCTCACCAATCATATGATAGTATTATTATTGTGATGAGGTCCTAGGGGTGTCACATTTTTGTTTTCTCTCATTTCATTTGTATTAACTCATCCCCATTGTTATCCCCTTGTTCCTATATTGCAAAATTTTAAATAGAAAGAGTTGGAATTTATTCTCTTTATTTATGGGTATCTCCTAATGGTTCAAATCATAAATTTAACATAATAATATGATATTTTTTATATTTAGTTTTGGTTTCCATGATTTTTATGATTTTCCAAATCTTTTTATAATTTTAGAAAATTGTTTTACCATTTATATAAGTTGATTGATTGTGTAGATTAATTAACTGATTCTTTCTCAAAAATCAAATAATAACATGTCATCTTATGGTAAGAAACATGGGTTAATCCTTCTATAGATATGACATGAAATATATATCATCTTAACTCTTAGAAAATGGGCCTTTGAATATTAATTTTGGATCTGTATGTCATATATTGTTTGTAATTTATTCATGTTTTGTTTTGGGTGTTGATGTTTTATTAATGTTTATTCATATTTTTTGTTCTATTATCGTAGATTTCACATCTAGAACCTTGAGTTGCATAGGAAGTATAAATCAACTTAGTATAGATTTCAACATGAATAAAATGAAGAGTGACAAGATTGACTAGATTTTTTTTCTAAATTATATTTTCATTCCCATACTGTGTATCCACTAGCTTGACAAAGACATTTAATTTGGAAAATCAAAACGTTATATAATGTTTTCATTCTTATTATATCATTATCCTTCACCTATTTCATAATCTTTCTCTTATTTATTTTTTTTCAATTCAGGCAGATATTTTGCACTCATTTGTGGGTTTTCTCTTTGGTTGTGTGTGGTGTGGAACTTGGAGCTAGAGGGTGTGGCATAGTAGTGACTTTAGGTTCCTCTATTTTATTAGAGTTGAATTGATTTTTTGAGTTGTCAATATAGATAATGAATTAAAAATTCACATTATATGCATTTTTTATATTTTAATTTATTTCTATTTTTCATTTAAAGTTATTATATTTTCATTTATTTGTGGTTGTTCTCATTGGATGTGTGGTGTAGATCTTGGAGATGATGTGTGTGGTATAATAGCGACATGAGACTCCTAATTAGTATTGGTGATGAAATTATTTATTGAAATCTCAAAAGGGAAGAGGAATGAAAAATTCTTATTCTATGTTGATCATTTTTATATTCTTTAATGTTTTATTGGTTTCAATTAATGTAGATATTTTTCTCTAATTTATGGGTATTTTTTTATTGTTTTTTTGTGTAGATATTGAAGATCAAGGGTGTGAACATAAAATCTACTTGAGGTTCCTCAATTTTACTAGACATGACATTGTTTGTTTCTTCTAGTGACCTACTTGGGGGTGATGAATGATCTTTGATGGAAGTAACTATTTTTATACCATGATGGGTGTTGGGGGACTGTAATAAAAATATAATAGTGCTGGAGGATTGTAATCAAGAGACAGTATAGATGGTGGGGGTGTGGTGGTGGTGACAACAGCATATATGGATCCTTGTTTTTTGTGTTTATGGTTTTATGGTTTTTTTTAGGAATCAATCAACATCAACTATGTATTGATCTATTTTGTACTAAATTCTATTAATAATATAATTAATATTTTTCTATGTTTTATCATGTTTGAAAATTTTCAGTTTGATAATTAAAATAGATTTATTATATATGATAAATTAATAAATAAAATATGAAATTTTACTAGTAATAAAAATTTATAAAATTTATTTAAATTTAATTTGTTAACATATAACATATGTTGGTAATATTATTACCAACATATATATTTGTGATAAGAATTTGTCGCTAAACACTTTAGCCAACATATATATTATCAATTGGTATTATTATAATTGTAACAAAACTATTTTATCTATCATAATAAAATTTAGCGACAGAGTTTTTACACACAGTTTAGTTACATGACAATTTTTGTTGGTAAAACGTTTTACCAACAAAAAATGCATTTTTACCAACAGATATACCCCTGTCGGAAAAAAGATAATTAAGTTGTAGTTTCACCCTCATTATATCCTTTACCAATTGATATATCATGGGTCATTCCTTAGTCTAGGTGTTTTCCATCAGACTAGGGAAAAACAATTATAATTCTGTTATTCTCCACACCAAATTCATTGAAAAGTACATGAAAAAACATGATTAATTTATTTTCTTCACAAAAAATAATAATTTTCAATAATAATTTTTTACTCTATATCATTGAATTTATAGACATAAAATTGATTCTCAATCCTTTGATAAATTTTTATAAGTTCTTACTCTATCATTATTGTCATTTAATTATTAAAATATTAATTCTTCTATACACATCATTAAAATTATTTCCATGAATGAATATTTTTCTCATTCTGGGTGTGTTTTTAATCTCACCAAAGTATTTTTCAATATTTAGATAACAATATCACTCGTTAGACATTATAACATAGCATCATAATCCATCACCCATTAAATTTTGTTGATCATTGGGACAAATGTTGGAGTGTCTCTCACTTGAAGGGTTAACATGATTAAAAATGGTTCTATCTATTAAATAAAAAACCCTTTTGTAGGAAACAAATTATAGTGAAAACCATATAATAATTAAAGTCATTTATAGTACATATAAATAAAGACACTTTGTATTTAATCAATAATATATTATGTTTATATTGGGTCATCCTTGGTCATTCTCTAATAAACATATTTCAAATAGTTCATGATGAAAAAATAAATTATCCCAGTTGTATCCAATGAGTGTGTATTTATATGTGCTCAATGCTATTCCCACTTAGAATGAACCATTTTAAATCCATTTTTATCTTTATCAAGAACCATTTAGTGCTTCAACCCTTACGCGCACAAATTCAGAAGACTCGTCCACTTTTTAATAACCTAATAAAAATTAAATTTCTTATAAAATCATAATCTTTATTTTATAATAAAATATGTATCTATCCAGTAAATAAGAGTATTCCAAGGGGTTTTAACCAATATTATAAAACTAACTATGCCTTACTCTAAAAACATCTATATTGACTCCAATATTACATATGTAAATATGATATATTAGTAAAATAACATTAAAAAATATCATTACAATGTATTACATAACCATAAATATTTAGTGTTTATTGAATCATTGATATTTAAAAAATGGGTGTATAATGTAATTAAATAATATCCCATTAATTTCATCACAAATGTAAAACATCATATACATATCATATTTAAAAACATTCTACAGATCATAGTTTAAAGTAAACAAATTATATAATGAGGTAAGCTGTTCTGAAATTTCAATCAACGAAGACATAAATAAATGATTATATTTAATCATATCGAGATAACAAGGGTATGAGAACAAAATATTGAAATTATAAATTCATACATTATAATTCATAAGGTTATGAGGCATGGAATATTTATTAGAATTTAATAATACATAATTATGTGTGGTATAAATTAGCATAATAAAGTAGTGTATGAACTTTTTATAATACTGTGTTATAAAATTTTATCATAAGGTGGGGACTAATAATAGCTATATGAATCATATGTCAAGGATAGCACGTAATTCATAAATCAATTTTTTGGGTTGAAAAAAATATCATATGTACCTCATTCAACTTACGATAACCTCCTATGTACCCTTTTTGGGAAGTGGACAACCTCACATATAGACGATTTTAGGCTAGGGATAACCTTCTATGTTCACTTTTTTTCTCATTAATGATTAATGGATACCCAATGCATGGAAGGGATATAATGAACCCACCGATAGAAAATTTTTATCCATTTATATGTATATAATAAGAACATGAATAATTTTATATTTATATCAGTTGAAAATCCATGGAAAATAACATAGGGTTTACAAATATTCTATGATTTTAATCATAAAAAATACATATAGAGAATAAATATGGATTCATTTGACCATATCCCCTTTAATTTATAAGAAAAAGCACAAGAAATTGTCATAGATGAAGGCACCTTTAAAATATCCATGGATAAAATCATGGGTAAATTCTAATTTTTATTTTATAAATGTAATTTAAAATATAAGTTTATTAAAAATATTATGAAAATTATTTCCATTGAAAATATGAATAGAATTTTTTTTATGGAATATTGAATTGTAATATAATTAAAGTTTGTAACATCTCAACCTTTTCAAGAGTTTCTTAGGAATCATTTTCAAGTAATCCTTTGTACTAATTTGGTCAAATATTTTGGGCCTATCTTGTAGTTTTATGGGTAGAAATATGAGAGAAAAATATTGAATTATGGCAGTGCACAGTTGGGGGATGAATTTTTCAAACACAACGACCGATCCCAGTAAACTGTGCAACTTCGAATAGTGGGGATTTACATGGATGGTGAATATATTTTCAAATCATGTTCTCTATTAGTTGTAAAATTTAACCCCTAAAAATAGGTTCACAATATAAGCAGACAAATTAAGTGCACACTTAAGGGAAATTGGGCACCCCTTTCATAGAAATCCATGCACATAAATATATTTCACCTAAAAATTAGTTCTAATTATTCATCCACAACCAATTTATATCCAATTTGACCCCACTCAACCCTAATATATCGGTAAATATTTTAGAGCCGAATTTTTGGATTCGAATTCCATCATACCATTATTCTTCTTGATTGAAACCCAGCTGGAATATCTATATATCTTCTTATAAATGATTTTTTTGGAATGATATTTTGTTCTTCTACCATTCTTTTTATGGGAGGTAACCCTCTATGTAATTGAATATAGATCTATGTGTAAGGAGTCTAGATAAATTCATCTGGATCTAGATATATATATAATATATCATGAATAATTTGATCTTGATTTTGGGTTATTGATCTAGATATCATTCTACAATATTACTACACTAAATTTTTGGCCATTTCCATTTAGATAAAATTCATTAAAAAATGATATAGGTGGTATTTTATTCAAATTACATTGTCAATATTTTAATTATTATTATGATAATGTATAATTGATAGTGTTTTTATAAGAATTAGATTTTCTATTTTAGTAAATTAATATGGTGAATTGATTTATTATGTAGTCAAAATATATATATAATAATTATTGAAATAATTTATGTTAATTTTTGAGATTTAAAAATTATGTATTGAATAATTAATTGTCGAATTTATTATTGAAATATTTATATTGGTGCATTTGAGGAATAATTAAATGTTGAATACATTTTTACATATTGTGATTTTTTATATATATAAATCAATGTATGATTTAATTTATGACAATTTTAGAATTGTGAAATATTTGGATTAGGATAATAAATTATGGAATTAATTATTGATATTTTTTATTTTAAAATAATGATAATAAATTTATGAATTAATTTCAATAATATTGAATCAATATAATGATATTAAACAATTATTTAAATTAATATTGAAATTGTTGTGACCAATTAATTTATGAATTAATTGACGGGGTTTCCATGATTATTTAATTTTTGAATCATTTAATAGAATTTATATAATTAATTAATTGTTGAAATAATTAAATTGATATATGAGATACATGTGTTATATGTGTTTTATTGAGAAAAAGTGGTGTACGAAGCATACTGATGCTCCAAGTACCCGCAATTGTCTTTCCGTTGTGTTATAGACCCAATAAATGAGTTTCAATTTTGCGGGGCGTGGATTGATGCTCCAAGTAGACACGATGCGTGAGACATGGAATGATTCTCCCAATTATCACAAGGCACTAGGCATTACTATCTACATCTTAATTAGTTTCATTGGATTAAGGTTCCATCTAGTCATTTTATTATTTTAAAATGAAATAGATAATAAATTTGTTTTTGATAAATGAATTTTAAATAAATAATGGGATTTGGTTTTTACATTGGAATGGGGAGAATAAGGTATTGAGTTTTGGGTGTCCTCAGAGCCTAGGGGTTATGTAATTAAATAAAGTGTAATTGAAAAAAAATGAAATTTATTAATTTTACTTCATCGATTTGTTATTTATTCAAATACATACATTTTTAATGACTGGATATTGTTTTGGACACAATTAGTGGTGTTATACTGGGTTTTAATCACAACCTATTCAATATACTTGATGAGTACCTAAATAGATATCATGGTTACAAGAATGGACTAGAGAAATTGCCCTTTGTATGATAGATGAGGTCGGAAGGAGATATATGTTATTAAAGACCTGTTTGGTGGTCATTACTATCTTCAATTTTCAGTTATCATTTTCAACAATGGAACATACGTAAAATGGAATGTTTAATATTTAGTTAACTATATTTTATCTCTATTTTTTGGTCCCCTTATCATCTCGATACTTTTATTTTTCTAATTATGTGTCAACATGTGATTGTTTTCTAAACTCCCCTAGTTTCGTACTCTTATAAAAGAGGGTATAGTCTATCAATTATAAATATTATAACCTTTCAGCAATTTGGCTGGATCTATAATAAATGGAGGTCCTCCAAAGGTAATATTGAGTTCATGTTCGGGGAACTAGTTAGCAGCACCTCAGTCAAGATGTTACAAAGTGCTATCAATGGGGGTTTTCTTTTCATTTTATTTTTTCAAACAATTTGGGAATGGTTTATATGAAACTATAATTATTAATTCCTTGGTTTCTATCTCGGTAATGGGAGTTTCTAACCCATGTATGCAGGGAATACTCAAGAACCCACAGTGGAATTTTTGTTACTATCATATTCTAATACAGTTGAATAATATTTCATCTTTGTTGAAACACTTGGTGTGTGATGTGATTATTGTGTCTGGGATTTGTGGAGATATTCTTTTTTGTGACTCATGTCTAGGTAAGGTACAAGAGTTGAGTATGAATTTATCATTCAGGGAATTGAGGATTATTTTATGACATGCATTTTTCAAGTCATGCATGGGATAACATGTTTTCTGTAAGTTGTTGAACATGAAATTATTTTCGCTTCTTGTGAAATTAAATTAAAAAACGGTGCCCAATATGAATATTCATGTTTTTAAATGATGAAAGATGTAAAAAATTGAATTTCTAATAAATTTTAGAAGTGAGAAAATTTAACCCTTGTTAACCATGAGCTAGATGTTTGATGTTTAGGGGTAGTAATAGTGCCTCAGTTTTGATCTTATAGAGATGATTTTGAAAAATAATTATTCTGACATTTTGGGATTTTTGTATAATTCGATTTGGAAAATGTTCAGTTATGAGTATTAATATATTTCTTGGATATTATAGATATATACATCCATGATGAGGCTTATTAAGATGATGAAAATAGGTCATGGACAGGGATGATCATCCAGTGATGGAACATGAGGCACCGATAGTACCAAATGAATAATTAAAAGAGTAGTTCAAAGATAAATTTTATCACTTCCTGAAAAAGATGGAAAGAGACCCAGGGTTGGTTCTGAAATTAATATATGATCTGGCTAGGGGGTTCAATGGTAGCACCATCCAACACTAAAAAAAAATGATTGACCTAAAGAAGTTGAGTTATTGATAGAGTCTATCCATAATATATATGACCACATAGAGACTCCTATTAATAAGATAGTCAGATTGGCTGCATAATTTTTTTTGGAATTATGAGGTCTTTCCTAAAAGAGCCAGAATCCTTTATTGAAACAAAACACAATGTTTCAATGTCTGAAAATGGGATGCTTATTTTGATCTCTACGAATATGGATGTATATATGTTATTTAGTTATATGAAACATTTATTGTAACTCCTTAAATGGGATAGATATATTTACACAATAGAGTGGAAGTTCATTTTTGTGATGTTCCTCGAGTACATTTCCCTTGAGATGCTCACATAAGAGTTATAATACGAGTACATGTAGTTCACCTAATATAGAAGGACTATGAAAGACTATTATGGATGGTTTATATAAATGAATCTAATATCTTTAGTGTTGGGAGTAAATGATGTTACTTCAAAAATATGATTTTAGGATGATATTACATGTGAAATGATGTCACAAGTGTACATCATTAGGCATAAGAAGTTTTCATATGTGGTGAATAGGGATATCATCTCAAAGGGAAACCTAATGTAGGGTTCCAGTAGTATAACATTGGTTTCTTCGTGATGACCTTGAGGTACAACTTCTGATATCTATTAGCATCATAATGAGAACACTACCTGAGAAGTGGGAAGAAAATTTCCTAGTTAAGGGAACGACTACCTCAGATATTACCCTTGTTATTTCAATCCAGTGTGGGTGGAAAGACCCATATATCAATGCTTTTACCCAAGTACTAATATAATGATAATATTGCATCAATATGGTGTATCATTAGATGTTATGAAGCAAGTCGTGGTATACGTGTGGTGATAGAGGTCCTAGACCAAACAATAGTGATGGAGGGGGGTATTATCCCTCATGCTTGTATGAAATCTGTATTTCTACTGCTAGAGGCGTTAGATGTAGTAAAATTGGCGCTTCTAGTTAATAGAGGACGTAATTTATGTGTGGAACAACTCAAAAGTGTTAGAATACATCATTGGGAAGTGGGGCAGGACATTAACATGACATTCAACCTACACTTGTGGATAGTGAGGTTGGACCTTCGACAGTGATATGTTCGATTATTTTATAGTCAACAATAGATAGTTCCTTATTTGATAATGGTTCCTTTAATTCCATTAAATAAAAAATTATGTTTTTGGATTGAGTCTGGATGTGGGGTTTTTGAGAGTGTTAGTTTTGATAGATATAACATTTAGAGTATGGTCAACAGATATTTTCATTTAAAAGGTGTGTTTTCATGAATTTGGAGAGTATATATCTCTATATAATCTCAATATTCTTGATAATTTTGGTTTCAACCTATTTTATGGTATGTAATAGAAATTCACACATTGGAAAATGAGATATTGTTAACATAAAAATTGAATATCAGGCATCCTAATGGTTTCTTGTATTTTTATCGTGGATAATGATATATCAATGATGGATAATTAATTTTAATTACTTAGTAAAAATGATACCTCACATCCCATGTTTCTAGTTTATTCTAGGATGAAGAAGATGTAAAATATGATGACTTTCCATCTGTAATGAAATAGTTTCAGGATTTGATTCTGGAATACTTATCAAGGATTCCACCAAGGAGAGATATGAAAATTACTATTGATCTCATAATGTGTGCTGAGGTAGTTTCTATTCCACAAAACAAAATAAAAACAGTAGTGCAACAAGATCTGAAGACCTAGCTAGATGATTTTGGGGACAAGGTGTTTATCTAAAAGATTATGTCACTTAGGGTGTATAAGGTTTTTATCTACATGAGTTTTTCACCTTATGGTTCACTTTTTTTGTTTATTATGATGGATGTAGGGACTCTATGCTTGTGAGTTGATTACTGAAATATTGAGTAGATAACTAGGATGAACATGTATCCACTCTATTTTATGGATGATCTTTTTGACCATTTTTGGTTACATGTTGTTCTTTCCAAAAAAACATGAGATCTGGGTATCATCACTTAAGATTTTGAACTTTTAATTTATTTTGGACTACTTTCATAAGTAGATATGTCCATTATATTTTTTTCCAATTTCATTTTTGTTGATGAATGGACCAATAATGATTATGGCCTTCAATAACAGTATCATCTATCGACACCTAGATTAGTTTTTTTTTGTTGATTAAATATTGTTTTAGTTCAATATTAATGAAGATCATTACCAACACCTTAATATCATCACCATAACACATAGATGGCATTGAATATATGAAAATCTATTGAACTGTGTGTTTTTTATCGATCATATAGACTTCCAGGGTCACATAGTCTTGGATGAAGATGTCTTTTTGGACCCACAAAATTTTCAGGTTGTAGTATCTAGGGATAATTCCATTAATATATATTATATGTTTAGATTCATAGGTTATATTGGATATTATCATAGGACCATTAAGATATTTTCCTAACTTGAATACCCAGTGACGGGGTTGACCAAAAGGGGATAACGTTTTATTGATCGGAATCATGATATGATTTCATCCAAGATCTAATGAATTTTTTAACATTAGCACTCTTTCCTATCCAACCAGATTCAGGTGAGATTTATACAATGCAGTGAGATGCAATGGGGGTCATAATTGGTTCTGTGTTGACGAAGAATGATCAATTAGTGGTGTATGGGTCACCGTAGTTGCGACCTCATTAATGGAACTATCCTATCGAAGACCTTGAGTTAGAAGAATCTGTTTGTGATATTAAGTCTCCCGATCATTATTTTATAGGATAATAGATTACAGTGTATACTGATCATAATATATTGAATTATATCTTTTGATAGTGAGATTTTAATCAACCTTAGATTATATGTGTTTCATATAAGCAGTCAACTAATTTTGAACTAGAATATAAACCCGAAATAGGATATATTGTGGAAAAATGTTTGAGTAAGAAGACTCATAATTATAATGTTTTGGACTCTAATGATAACTAGAAAATGAAGACACTACTACCAGGGATGAACATTATGGTTCGAGAGTGTGACGTGTAGGTGACCATAGTATTAGTTTTATTGGAGTATACACCATTGATTCAGATTAGGGATTGGAATTATAATAGTCTAAAGTTCATGACTTTGAGGGAAGTCCTTGATAGTTGGGAGTCACCTTAAGGTTAGAGAATATATGAGGATGATATCATCAATTTCATCAATAATGTTATTTTACCTACTCCAATGCGGTATGTTCTAACACATGTGTTTCATGGCTTAAAATTGGAATTACATCTAGACGTGACAAAAATGTACCCTGAAAAAATGATAATATTTTTGGTGGTTGGGAATATTAAAGAAAGTTGATGGGTTTGTAACATGATTCTACACCTACATGTAGTAGAAAGAGGTGTGTCAATGACATAGTGTTTCACTATATCTATTTCCCATTCCATAATTGAAGTGGGATGATGTTATTATGAATTTTTTTGGGTCCCTTAGGGAAGACTCATAAGAATGGTTCTATGTGGGATGATGTGGATACAGAGAAAGAGGTAGATAATTTCATGAATATATACGAGACATCCCTAATAAAAATCAAGGATATATGTTTGTTTTCAATATAGTCCATGTCCATGGGGTACCATAGACTATAGTTTCAGAATGCGATTCATGCATTACATTGTGTTTGAAGAAGGGATTATAAAACGCATATGGTCCACCAGTTTTATTGAGTTTGGATTCTCTCCCATCTATATATTGGAAGTTATGGTGTACTATACATGTGCATGAGCATATTATACAAGCATGTGTTTTTCCATTGGTTGGTCTTTATAGAAGCACATGGATTAAATGTATTTCAACAATAACTAAAATTATAATGAAATTAATTAAGTGGAACCATATGTGGATACTTATGGTAGGCCATGTAAATCATCTCTATGCTAGATGATGGTACGTGAGTCAAAATTATTGGTACCAAATCTTGTTCAGGAGATGTAAGAGTAGTTAGAACTGATTCTGAAATATATTTCTACGGAAAAGTATATTTATAAGTTGTATAAGGATCAATATTGTCAAACCCTATAGTTTAATGTGGGTGATCATGTTTTATTTCATGATTTTCCAATTTTGGGACATCATAGGATACAAATGATTGGAATTATAGTTCCCATGTTTGTAGGATCAGTTGAGGGTGTGGAGATAATCATCTTAGTGGTGTACCAATTGTCTCTTCCACATATATATCATGCTATTCATGATGTTTTCTATTTGTCACAAGTTCAACAATATCTCCCTATCCCTTCTCATTTGATTGACTTGGATGATATTATTTTCAAAGAGATTCTTCATTTGAGGATCATCTCATATCTATGTTGAATTGTAGCGAGAATGTGTTGTGGTGGTAGACCATACAGATTTTAAATGTATTGTGGAAACATCGGAATGTGCATTAGAAAAAATGAGAATGTAAATTGGATACAAGGGCCCAGTGGCTCAATAATTTCAGATCTGAATCCTAGATATTCTTAGGATCACATCTCGATGAACAACTATTATAATGTCAGAATATTGTAATATCCTATCATTTTATAGAGTTTTATCAGTATTATTTTCATCTACCATTTTGTCTGGATTTTTATTCTTTGTTGGGACATAATAGGAAGTGTTTCAATGAATAACTTTGGGAAAAAAATAGATTAAATATGGTCATTCATGGTTGGTGCATGGCTTTCCCTAATCGTGTTCCCTAACACAAATAACTGTGCAACCCCAGAAATTTTGTATTTTCACAGTTGGTGAATGGATTTTCAAACCATTATAAATATAATGAGTAATCATGCACCTTTATAAAACAGTTTCATGGTTTAGGCACATGGTTAGGGGAAAAAATGCTCCCCTTCCTAGAAAATCTTGTGCTGGAATATAATTATACTAAATAAGTTTTACTTATTCTTAAACCCCCATTTTAACTCCAATTTTACCTTCATTCAACCATAATATCACTTTCATGATATTAGATCCCTCCATATAGATTCTAATGCTTTATAAAATCTGTTATTAATGATTTGAAGCCTTTTTGGATGATTTATATCTCCTCAAGTACATGATTTCATCCAAAATGGACTACTATTCTTCTATCATTATTTTCGTTGGTTATTATTTCAAGTTTCATTGAACATATATAATGATTTGATGAATGTATATGTATTATTATTGATATATGTGTGATATAATATATCTAAATTAATTCTATCTTAATTTTATGTCATTGATCATGATCTCATTCTATTCCATCACTCTTCTTGGTTTTTGTGTATTTTGTGTGTGATCGTACATCAAATTATCATTGTAGGGGGTCAATTATTGAAACCACATATTCATTATTTTAATTAGTTGTATGTAATAATATTTTTTTAGATACTTTCTATCAATTATTTTTATGAATTAGGTAAATAAATTATGTGAATTAATTAATTAAGCGATCTCCAATTGTATAAATTAATTGTTCATTTGAAATATTTTAATTGTATATTTTTTTAAATTGTTTATTGAATAGTTAATTATTCAGATGATTATCCAAATATTTATATTTTGGTATTTTAGGAATAATATTTATGACATATTGTGATTCCTTAATTATAATAATTGATTTTTTAATTGATTTTTGATAATTGTGGACTTCTGAAATTATTGATTTGGTATAATTAATTGTGGAATTAATTATTAAGATAATGTGATTATGTAATTATGAATATTAGTTGTTGAATTAAATTTAAGATCATTGAATGAAATTAATGGGTTTAAATATCTGTTTAATTAACCAATGGAATTATTTATTTCCTATTAATTGATGAATTACTTGATGACTTTTGCATGATCAATTAATAGGTAAATTTTTAACGGATCTTATAGGATTAATTAATTGATGATATAGTTACTATGATATATCTGATACATCTGACATATGTGATTCATGTTATGTTTGTGTTACATGTGTTTTATGTGATTGATTGTGAAAATGGGGTGTGTTACACTGGCTGTCACTCAAAATACCCATGGAGTCCTTGAAATGTTTTTCTAGTCCCATGGAAGGAATGTAAATTGTCTATGATATAGGATGATAATCCAAATATCAATGATTTCTATGACATTGGATAATTATACCAGTACACATGGGGAACATGGAATTCTGATCAATGTTTATTTAGTTGAATTGGGCTATAATTCCAATTTTTTTTTTATGATTCTGAAATGAAACAGATTTTAAAATCTCAACTTGGTAATTGAATTGTTAATTAATAATATGAAGTGGTTCGGACACTAGCAGATACCGAATAAGGTACTGAGGTTCTGTTGTCCTCGGTATCCATAGTTTTACGTATATAAATACGGTGAAATTTAATAAATGTATTTTAATTAATTTATTCCTTATATTTACCCTATATACAAATCAATACGTAGTTTCAGACTGGGTGTTATATTAGACATTATTCATTGTGTCCAACTATTTTGTAATCAAACATTATATGGACTTAATTATCCGTACAAAAATAGATTTCTATATTTTAGTTCTATATATTCCAAAAATGCCATGTTTTATATTGTTGGGTCAGGATGGAGGATAGTTGAAGGAACCATATAAGTCTCAAAACCCACATGGGAGTTGTCAGTTTCATTATTTTTGGTTTTTCATTTTAACACATGGAACCTACATATCATGGGATATTTATAGTTCAGTTTTATTTATATTATATATAGATTTGGGTCATCTTTGGATCATGGTAATATTCTGTTAAGGGATAAATTTCATTCATTGAGTGTTTAATAATATCTGATAGTGTATTTCACTAATAAAATAATTCTTAGTCTCTCTATGATTGTCACAATACCCTCAGTACTAGTCATTAGTCTATAACATATGGCATGGTTTTCCTGAGGTCACGTGACCAGCTGACAAGGGACATCTTTTTATTGTACCAGTGCCCATATGTTACAGTGTCTGAGGATAAATAAGTTTTGTTATTTATGTATGAATAAAATTTAATTTCACATTTCGATTAAAAAGTAAATTTAACTCATTCAAAAATTTACAATAAAAATTATTTTAAAATCCGTTATTTAAATTTAAAGAGTGATAAAAATGAATTTATTAAAATATTCAGAAATGTTAAACACATCTTTGTTAAACTTCAAATTAAATATGTATATTTGAGAAAACCAATATCGAGTGAAGATAAATTTTTTTAAATTCATTAAAGACATTAATTAAAAATGTTTACAAACTAATGAGGCGAAAATGAAATTAAGAACATATAATTTAGAAAATGTATATTTGGATTAAAATAATCTAATATATAGGAGAGATATATCATAACATTTTATCATTTGAAATTTTTACCACAAACAATCCTAGTAAAAATTATATTGTAACAAGAACTATTACATCATTTCTAAATATCTTAATAAATGATTTAAAATATCATGTTATTAGATAAAATTTATTACAAAATTTTACCAATACCATATTAATTATTATAGTATCATTTATCTTTTAATTATAACATTTCAACAGCCATTTATTAATCATTAATTATTGAAATCATCTTTTTAATTGTTAATTGTTTCATTTTTAATTAAAATTTATGATTTCCGGTCATGGTCCATGAAAATTGTTCCTACTCCCATCCTAACTATATTCATAATAATTAATTAATTATACTATATAACCATTTTACACACATTTATAAACATTCAAATGAATAGATTATGAAAAATTAATTACATAATAATTTGTATACAACAATCCATATTTACGCACGACTGAAGTTTTCCTCTTTTCAATTCATCGAACGATACAAATATATATAAAAATTAACCTCTCTATAATCATTATCATATATTAATAACCATATATATATATATATATAATTTAAATCCATCATAACAAGAATATATTAATAAACTGATAAAGAAATCATTCATATTGCTTCATGGAGGCTGCAATCTACAAGTACTCACAAGAAATACATTTATTACAATTTAATGTCAAATAGGTTAAAAATTAGTAATCTATAGTCACAATAAAGTATAATTATTTTTATTATTTTCAATTATTATTGTTTTTATTGATATATTCATGTTAGTGATTTTTGAAAAGGAAATATAAATAAAATATATTTTCTAAGTCTTATACTTATTAATTAAGAGACCTCATGTCAATTACATATTATTACATGGAAGTGAATGTGGCAAAAATGGATATGAATTAAAATATAGAATAATACATGGTGTAAATATAAGTAATCTATAATAATTACTCTCGTATATATAGAATTTTTATACTTAAATCTTATTTTGATTCCTACCCCAACCTTGGTAATCTTTTTTTAATCATAGATGTGGTTACAATATTTTCCTAATATTCCTATTCAATATGACAAAATATTAAGTTTACAATATTTATTTCTAATAAAAATATTGATTGATATTTTTGGATCCATTTTATCTAACTCAATTACTATATGTAGAATAATTGGATTATAATAAGATCATATATTGAAATTACAATTCCATTATAAATTTTTTTTCTCTATATTACAGAATTTATTTCAATTAAATGACTTTTAAAAATCATAAAAATAATATTAAAATATTTTATTGAAAATGTAATCCATATATTTCATTAATATCATAATTTAATTTAGACTAATTTATTTTATTAAGATATAAACACATTTGTTTTATTAAAATGTTATTATAAATCTAGTATAATTTTTATACTTATAAAGACCATGACCATAATAGTCAAGATCTAGTGGACAGATTATTATATTGGAACTATATAAAATAAGTCACATCAAAAATGATCAAATAGTTTAGAATTATTTAAATACTATATACATAATTTAAATTCAAATTAATTATTAAAAAATTAAAATAAAAAAATTATTTGATAATTATATTTTTCAAAATAGAATATCCTTGAATATCTATCAAAAAACACTTACTATTATTCTTTGTAATATAAAAGAAAATAAAATGGTGAGTTTATATTTTATTGTATGATAATGTATACAATGTATTCTTTCTTGAAAAAGTAATTATAATCAATATGTAAATGTAAATAATAATATGATGTTCAATTAAAAAAACATGTCCATAAAATGCAATAAATGAAGGATGATCCAACAAATCAATATAAATTATCTGATGAGAATAAAACTTGTGAATAGATATTAAAAAAAATTAAATACTAACATGGACACGATTAACTAATATCATAATTATGTTATTCATAATTTAAGACATCATAACCACATTGTCATTAGAATTTAAAATAAAATTAAAAACAATGTATAAAGAACCATTTTATTTGGCCAGAGCATTTTTTCCATGAGACTTACCAAAGCATATAGGAGTTACGTAATTTAGATCCCCAATAAAAAATTAATAAATCCAATGAATTACACATATGAAAGGGGTGGAACATAATCATGAGACTATTTTATTTAAAAAATGACACATGAAATGTTAAGAATTCACCAAATCAATATTCAAAATCCATACTGAGTAGTCTAGTGAATAGTAAAAAAATATTACATGACAAGTTAAAATTATTATAAAAAATATTGGGAAATATAATTTATGGTTTCATTAAAAAATATACACAGTAGATAAAATTTATAATAACTATTGTTTGATTTTTGGAATAGAATTTCCATTTAATAACCCCAAAAGCATCCATGAGTAAAACAACTTTTCCACATAGAAAATTTCTTACTGAAACCAATTGACTTCAAAAAAATTAAAAATAATAATCATGGAAAATAAAATATGAAAAAATTCAAATTATATTTTAATCATTGTGTTTTCCTAATGGTAGGAAATTTCAAACATGTCGTTTAAGATGAAACATCATTAATTTCACACTTTTTCTAAATAGGAAAAAAACCAAAATCGGAAATAAAAGAAGGATTATTTAAATTTGGGATGTAAAAATTAAAACATTGTTCAAAAAATTATTAATTAATTATTTATATATTGATAAAAATATTTTGTAAATTTTTTAGAAAATATTGTTTTTTAAGAAAAATGATTTTTGACCATAATGAGAAATGATATTTACTAGTTATTAAAATATATATATATATATATAAGTATAATAGTTAGAATAATGGTAATTTTTTTAAAATTTCATGAGTAAATGAATAATAAGGAATTTTTTTAATATATCAATAGAAAATAATTAATCTAAGGGAGGATTAATAAACGATTCCCGAATAATGATGAAATTTTGAAATAAACCCTAACAACTTTGGTAACATTTGAATAATAATTCCCATGAGTGATGAATTGAAATGAAAATTTAAATACAATAATGTGATATATATATTTTTTATATAAAATATCGTAAGTCATGGCCTTTACACCACAAAATCGAATAAGTTGTCAATATGGAATATGCCTCATATATGTAAGAGTGAGATATGAAACCATTTCATCATATTGTTTGTCCTTCAAATGATTATATCCCACAAATATAATAATTAAATTTTGAGTATTAATTTATTATAGAAGCATTTTAATATAAAGTATACCATATATGAGGTAATTATTTTATTTCATCGCCATATTATTTATAATTCGATGTCAAAATCTCTATATAATGTGATAATTACTACCTTTTTCATTTATTTTTTGGTTAGTAATTTCTTTATTTTTTACATATATAGTGAATAAATAATATAAATAATATTTAACATGTTATAAATGTATTTTATATACATTAAATTTTTATTTATAGTAATTAATACTATTTAATAGTTCATGGAGATGGTAGGTCATACATAAGCTTAAATGTGGCATCCATTTTTCATAAATGATGGAATTAAAATAATGTAAATATTATATAACATTTTACATAGATGTTATGGTGTATTATTATAACCTAAATTAATTTTAATTCTCTATTTTTCCATTTAAGAAAGATGCTAGTAAAAAATGATTCACATCGCTTCGTGTGGAAGTAGTCAGTCGTACCACAGAGAGACATTATATTATCTCCCATGGAATTTAAATTAAGAAAATATATATGATATAATAATTATATAATTTTAATTATTAATCAAATATTATATATATTCATTAAATTTATCTGTATTACAAACCATGTAAAATTCAAATGGGAAAACCCATCATATGGGTTTGTGTGTGGGTAGTCTCTCGTACACCCAAGCGACGTTATTATTTTCAAATAGGTTGGGTAGAAATATATATTATGTGATATTAAGATTTAAAAAGTATAATTATTTCATAAATATAATTAAAATATGTTAAATCCATATTTATATTCAATTAAAATATGATTTGATGGAAAAGAAAATAAATCGGTTTGTGTGGAGGTCGTCCGTCATACACATGATCGATAGTTTCATTTCTTATTTCATGGATGGGTAGATTGATATAGGTCATTCCACTAACTGGATATAATATTATTATATTTAATATATATATATTATTATATAATAATATTTTAATAAAATAATATGTATGAGGATGAAGAATCAAAATAAAAACTCTAATTTACGAATGTCACTTATTCTTTAGACAACTTATTTATGGTCAGACCAAAATCCTTCAAATTTTGGATTTCTAATCAAAACAAGGTGTATGGGATGATAAAATATATTTATGTAACATATTTTGTTATTTATTTTTGTTATCTATGTGGTGTGTAAAGTGAGTGTCCTTTTATAAGTGTGGGAGATGACACACTAGGAATATTTGAAGAGAAAACGTGATATCCCCAAATTATTAATGATAAATACTTCGTAAGGGGTAAATAATGATAAAAGGAATATATTAGGTGGAAATATTTCCACAAAATAAGATATATGTATTTTTTGTGTCATTTTTAACAGCAATTGAATAGATTTACCTCCTTTAATGGAATTTTAAACCCATACTTAGATAAATTTGATTCATTTTTTTAATAATTCATAATGCGAAATTAAATATGATGACATTTTTATATAATTGAAATTATAAATATTTCAGATATTTAACACATATTAACAATTAAATTCTAACAATTTGAAAATTTTTATTAAAATTAAATGTCACAGATGTGTGAAAAAATGGGTTTTCCAAATAAAACATCTTTTGTTTAAAAAAAATTATATCATAATTCGACATGATAGTGATTATAATAAACTAAATTACTTCAAAATTTATATTTTTAACTAAATTTATTTTAAAACTAATTTATTATAAAACATATCCTTCTAAATATTTTAAATGAAAATGAAAATGAAAATGAAATAAAAAATCATTAATTATTTGAATTCATAATGAAATTAATCATTTAAAAATTTACCAACATTAAATGAAAGTATAATTTTAAATCTATATATAAAAAATAATGATAAATTTTTAAAATATATTTACTAAATGTGGAAAAACATTAATTGATATTATATGATCAACAAATTTCCAAAGTACTTTTATCAAAATATAGTTATTTAGAAAGAAATTATTTTCCATTGAAATGGTTCTTATATTATATATAATATATAAATGAAAATTGTATTTATATTATACATGGGTAAAATGTATAAATTTTTTATTTTAGTTATTCATATTCAGGCCCTCAAACATAATTATTTTTTTATAATATTTATGTTTAAATAATATTATTTCTATAGCGTATTTATTTTCATTAAAACCAGGTGTTTCATACTTACTGTGCAATCGAATATAAGGAATTTAATTAAAATGAAATATTTAATAAAGGATTTTTTGTATAATTTTCTTATGTTATTTATATTGTATGACATATATTAAATGACTCACAGTGATCCATTTTAAAATTCCATAGTTTAAAACTCTAACATCTTAAATAAATGTTGTCCTCTCTATTTAATCATATTCACCATAATCAGGGGTTTTACAATGGGAAATAAAATTGATTAGAAATCACATAAAAATGTGTTAATAAAACATAAAATTGATGAGAGAAAAATGGTTCTACGATGGTCATCTCAAGTAACACATTAATTGGTTTTTATGTATGATAAATTTTGTGGGAAGATAATATATCAAAATCATATACAAATGTAAATAATCATGGATATTTCTTGACATCTTTGATAAAAATTATATTCATAGTATATAAAATTTAATTTTCATAAATACCTAATTATAATATTGGGTAAAAGACCATTTTATTTACCATTAATTAATTTACTAGGATATTAATATATTTTTAAAATATATTTTCATTATTTTGAGGAAGTAATTTACCATATATACTGAAAGCAAATGAAAATGTACTTATGTGGTATATTTTTATTTCATATGGGTTGTTTTATCCATTTTTGGGCCTTTATGAATTACCAATTCATTTCATACTCCATTCAATGAATATTCAAAAAACATTATTCTACTTGATGAACTAAAATTATCTCTTAGTGCATCACAAAATGAATAAAAACTCAATCCTCCAATTTCTAGATGACATAAATTACTAACTTTTTTATAAAAAGTTATCCAATAATACCTTAAGCTTTAAAACCTCAAAAGTTACCAAAGAATTATAACATAATATATTTTAAAATTTTTTTACTATAAGACTCGTCTAGTATATTAATATCCAAAATCAATGTCTTAAAAGGATAGAAGGATCTTCAATAAATTTCAAAATTAAAAATAATATTAATCTACCAAATAATATAATGTAGTTATTAATATCATATATAATATATTGGAATACCTTTATCACTATAAAATGTTAATTAAAATTGTCAAGCATCTTTATTTATTCCTTCACTATACTTTACAAAAAATATCTAATTGTTGAATATATTCCATAATTGAAAAAATGAAGTAAACTCTAGTAAAGATAAAATAACCCATCAAATCACTAAGAAATTTCAAAGTTAACAATACTATCCTATGAACATATTTTCATCATTTTTTTCTTAATATTGGGTAAATATTAATAGTTATCTTCTATTAAATTTGTGTTTCATAGAAAAACCAACATGACAAATTATCACATTTTTTAATATCGGTAAAATTCAACATATTTCATCAAATTGTTATACACAATATTTTTTGTATAATAATTATTTGTTTAATTATTATTATAATTATAATATGATTAAATAAAATTACAAATTTCTCGAATGCAAATACATAATCACTGGAATCATTCAACTTCATAGAGAGTAATATCATATTTCTGACATTTTTCTTTTATCATAATTTACATAATATTCCATTTATACATGGTAAATACAGTTACAAAGTTTCCAATATCCTTTAATTTTATGGATTGAAAATTATGAAATTCAGTCTCACCCATTGAAGGACAATAAAGGTCTCCTTTCACTATAAACATATATTAACTCACATTCCCTTTCATCATGTACAATGGAGTTTCTTTAAATTAATATCATAATTTGTAAAATATTACTTTCCTAAATTCCCTTTATTTTCCTTATTATATTTCTTATCCTACTACTCTTAGTCTAATTAAAATAAATAATTCTTTGATAAATTTTTATCTATCTCATAACCACATGATACTATTTCCTCGTGTGATGAAAATGTTGGGAAGACTCGTTCCCTTTCAAGAATTATCATAATCCCCTCAACTAAATAGTTTTTTATCACTTTATATGTTGTTTGTAGTATACAAAATTCCTTTCTAACAATAAAATATTGGATTTAGACATAATTATTTTTAATTTTTTTATTTACCAAGAAAAAAATAATTGTCTCCCTCTATACTTTTTTTTCAGGAAGAAAATAATTTTACAATATGAGTAACAGAAAAACATTTAATTTTGTGTTTGTTATTTATTCTTTAGGCTTAGTGTTTAGAATTAATGAGTTCCATAGAACCATACATCCTGAAATTTTTTAAAATTACATAAAATATATATCAAATTTAATTCATCACATTGTTATAAATATATTATGTAATGAAATCTTCTATCAATTAGTTAGAAATGTTTTTTAGTCCCATTACATAAAATATATATCAAATTTAATTCATCACATTGTTATAAATATCTTTTGTAATGAAATTTTCCATCGATTGGTTAGAAATGAATTTTTAGCCCCATTACATGATAGAGGTCATTATTTCATAATGTGGTCTAACATTATTATAAAACATGTTTGATAAAAATTCTATCGATATGGGCTTAGTTATTTATATAAACAGATTCATCAACATCAATATGGTTATAATTGGATTATTTCAAGTCATAATTCCATCTCTAACTTAATTTTCCTACCCAACAGGGAAATCCATATATGGGGTATGTATCTTGATAAAATTTACATCAATTATTCAAGTTTCAATTTATAAAAAATACAATATTTGAGATTATATCATAAAATAATTAAATATAATTCATAATCACAGAACAAGTGAACCATAAAAAATAAATAAATTAATTTATTGCATGACTAACCTCATAATCATAAACAGGATTTCATTGGGAATGATTTCAAATAATAATAAATATTCAAATCCTCCAAAATTGTTTTTAATGAAAATGGGAATTACTCTATGAATATCTCACTACACTGTCAAACCATGTTCATAGTAAGGCCCATTGTCAGGTATCATGTAACAATAGAGTCATTCCTGATGTAATTTTTTCTATTCTATTACCCCTAGGTGCATCTATACCCAAATCAAATACACATATAGTATCTATAAATAATTATAAAATTAATAAAACTATATATTATATACCCTAAAAACATTAGGATATTATTCTATTTGTATACATATCATTAATTGAATTAAAATGGTTATATTTGTTAATCGATTTTTTTCAAAATCTATTTCTCAGTATTTATACTAAAAATTATCATTTACCAACTATAATTACACTAACCAGGGTTTCCCAGAGGCAGTGGTGAATTTATTATAATGGCACTATATACCTGAAATCAAATCCTGAAGGACTTAGAAGATTATTAACCTTGGTATAATTGAGATATAATTAAATTAACATTTCATATTAAATACATGAAATTGAAAAAGGGGTTTCCTTGAGAATTAATTTCTTCCCCTATCTGTATCAATGTATATTAAAAAAATAACTCATCCTAAAATCCCGAGGAAAATAAAACATAATAGAGGAGTGTGTACAAATGTTGAGTAAGAGTATGCATACAATAGAGACAATAATGAATAAATATACGTAATCAATATCAAAAAAAGTAACTTAGTAAATTTAAATCTAAAAATAAATTGATCATAATTTTGATTGGATAATGGATGATATGATATATCTAGATAAATATTCACAAGAGCATTAAACTTATACATGTAAATTGTAACTAAAATAATAATCACATGGAAAATAATCACAAATCACATAATTAATTAATGAATATTGGATGAAATAATAAATATATAATAAAGACCAATCAAAAATGGTATAAAAATATAGGTTTCAACCATATAATTTTTTCAACAGATTTGTCTTCATAGACAAACAGATGCATTAAGGGGATATATAAATCTAGGATACATCCATCAAATAAGTTGTTTAAATAATTCCTTTAGCAGAATTGGTTATTCATAATAAACATTATTATTCTTATTTAAAACTGGAAATTTAAATATTAATACATACCACAATGAATAACCATAAACCATTCAAAGTAATATGGTGAAAGGAAAAAAAAGAACATCCATAGTCAAAAAAAATTTAAACTATATGGACATATAATAATGATAGGTTCATTACAACATATCCACATAAAAGAATAAATATATTAAGGGTTAGTTTCATTGATGAATATAAATTCTATAAAGAGATCCTATAATCATTTTGGAGGAAAATAACCTTCCTAAATTGAAAACCACATGTTGAAACTAAATTTTCTGAATGTTTTTTGGAAATAAATTTTGATTGTATTTGAATTTTGAGAATTCTAATAATATAATTAAGACACAGAGTTCTCATGACGGTATGAAATTTGTACCTACTATATTTTATTTAAAAACATTCCTTTCAGACTATTGTAAAATGGGTGAAATATACACAATTTAAAAAATATCCTGAAGATATCATCACAACTATTTTTAATAATTAAAACATGTGTATGTATTTCATCAATATATAATTTAATAATTTTAAAAAATCGTCAAATGTAATTGGAAATCATTGTTTTTTATGAAACAAGTTATTCTTCTAAAGAGATAAATATTGACCATATATCAGAAAAACATTTTATCATTCGATTAAAATACCCAATATATAGATAATGGTATTATTACTTGAAAAATATATTAATATGTAGTGTATAAGGAAATATATATTGTTTCATATACAAATATAAAATAATTCTTCCATGGTTAAAACAAACAAAAATAATCATTAATCATTTTGATATTTTGAAATAAAACCTTACAAGTTTGGTGAATTTTGATTCATAATCCCCATGAAAGAATGATATTTAAATTCAATATTAGATAATATAATGATAGCTTTATTCATGATATGAAATTACAGTGGATGTAGTACATAAAATACACAATGAAATATGTTGTGAATATGGAATATGTTTCAAAAAAGTAAATGTGGGATAATAAACCATTTCCTCATGTATGGGATAATTTGTTTTTGTATGAAACTCCAGCATAATAATTATCAAATTATTATAAATCTATAAAAAATATTTAAAAATATATCTCATAAAATATATGATTTATTTTTTGTATTTTATCAATATTTTATTGAATTTTTTTAAATTATCGGTTCCATGTGATAATTTATTCAGTTTTTTGGTATGTTTTAGTTCGGTAATTTTGGTATTTTTACTATTATAATTGTAAAATAAAATAAATAATGTTAAAAATGACATAAATATCATATATCTAAACTATATATGAATTTCGGTAATTATATATAATATATATATTAAAAATTAATTACACCATTCATGGATATGTTCGACTATACGTCCACATGAAAGTTGTTTCTATTTTTCTCCATATATAGAACAAAAACATGGAAAATAATATATAAAATAATTAAATTTAATTAAAATGACTCATATATCACATATATTAATTTTGTTTTTTTATTTTACCTTTCATGTAAATCATGTGTGAAAAACTATTTGAGTCACTTAATGTGGTTGTAGCATTATGTACACGCTAGCGAGGTTTGTATATCCCCAATGAAATAGAATTTAATAAGGTAAATGAGATATAAAAATTAAAATAGTATAATTACTTTATTAATATCATATATATACATTCCATATATCTTTATTACCATAAAATTAAATAAGAAAATGATGAAAATGCCTGACATCGATTCGTTAGGCGGTAGTTCATTGTACATAAGACTGAAATTATTATTCTTCAATGGGATGGACACTAATAAAATAGATATGATAATATGTTTTAAAATAAATATTAATTTATTAATTTTTATAAATACATGTTAAATACATGATTATATATAACTAATAAAGATTATGATGGAAAATGAATATATCAGTTCATGAGGCTGTAGTCCTCCATGCACATGATCGACAATTATGATTCCCATTTCCTAAAAGATCATATGTATAAATGATATTACAGTGAAATAATACCATTTAGAAAATTTTATATAATTTTGTTATTATATAATAAATTTTTAATCATATTTTATTGATTTGGACGACAAAACTAGATTAACATAATCATTTAAAATCATTACCTATGTTTCAGATAACTTCATTAGAGATGTTCAAAAACCATCCTTAGTTTGATTGTCGATAAAAAGGTTTTGGGATTTCAATAATTATGTAAGGAACAAATTGTGGTATTAATTAAAGAATAAAATTTATTTTTTAGTGTTAATATATGATAAGAGATGGATGCCTTATGTATGTTTGGATTGGAAACCCTTGGAATTTTTCAAGTGAAAATGTGTTTACAACATTTTTCTCATGAAAAATTCCAAAAAATGTATCATTATAGATAATTGAAAGATACAAGTGCGAATTGTTTCCTAAAAATACGATTAATAAAATATTTGTTAAATTTTAATACTTATATTTTATTTCAATCCGTAGTAAACCATTTTTATCCATAACCATAATGGATAAATTTTATTGTTTTTAATATTCATTTTAACAAAAAATTAAGTTGGAATTGTTATGTAATATAAATTATACTGATTAAAAATTGTGATTCCAGTTTTATACATATAATTTTTACATGTTGAATAATTAAATATAAAATTTATCCCAAATACATGTTTATAAACTATATTCTCTATAGAACAACGTTCCAATGATTAAAATGTTTTTATATCGTAATTAAATATGATATTTATTAAAAATGACAAAATTTAGTAAAATATTATAATAATTGAACTAAATTTACATTTAATACAATTTAAATTATAATTTTACTTTGAAATTAATTTACATGAAATGACAGTTTACAAAAAACGTATTGTCAACTTTTCCTAAAAATTTGAAATTTGGGGAAAATCAAAAAACTTTCACCAAAAATTTCTTTTGACCTTTTAATCTAAAAAACTACATAATTTAGTAATATTAATATTATTAAACATGAAAAAATTTCATGTGTGCAATGTGTGCCTAACCCACCTTTTAAAAAAATGATTTTTTCCATAAAACATTTATTTTTCCTCCAAATTATACATATTTTCTTTCTAAATGTTGTATAACCATTTAAATTCTTTTATACTTGTATAAGCCATATAATAATCATAATTTTTTTAGTTTTATACAATACTATCAACATAATTATATGTTTATAATGTTCATATTTAAATAGTAATACTTTAATAGAGCATCATGTTTTATTTGAACCAAATCTATCATGATTAACAATTTATAAATTATATTGAATTTAATTAAAACATAAATATATTTAAAATTATTATTATGTTACACATTCATTTATGATTATTTTTTTGTTAAATATACACTCTCGAACACGACGTTCCTTACTTAAAATCACTGGGTGTTATAATTATTATATAGTTTATTGGTTTGATTTTAATTAATGGTTTATTATTTTAAATTAAATATAATGTGACTTTTTATTCACAAGATTGAGTGAATACAAATTAATTTTTTATGAATAATTTTATTTTCCACTATTAACTAAAAATATAATCTTTTTAAAAACTCATAATAATTCACCCTATAATTATATTGTAATTTTGATTTCAAAAATGATATATATTACTTAAAATAAAAAATATTAAAATAGGAAAAATATATATATATATATACCACATTAAAATTTCAGTAATACAATTTTTGATGAAAATGGGTTTTTGAAGAATTAAATGTATTTTATGAAAATTTTGTATATATTTATTATGTATTAATCGAGAATTTTTTATTATATAAAACATTTATACATATTTTTAATAATATGGTTATTGGTATACTTACCTAACAATTTATGTTATATATATTGATGGATTAATAAAACCTAGTCCATCTATACTCGGGTTGAGTGTAAATTAATCCATTGAAGACTACATATTTATATCAAATTGGGCATAATTAAAATATTGATGTGTTAATGGATATATTTGGAAATTCATGTTTTGTGAAGATTATAGGTTGTGGTGGTGAGACATTAACATCAACAGTTTAGGCGATACATTTTCATGGATATATATATATATATATATATAAATATAAAATATTTTATTCTTTTTTTACTAATAACCCTACTTTTGTCGAGTTAGCTTAGTAGCACCAAAATATTATGGGTTTTGAGTTTTCTAAATATTGAATCAATGGTATATAGATGGATGGAAAACACCTCCTCACTACTATCACATTGAGGACATTTTTTGTGTTATTGGTACACTTCGGTGTCACTCATAGTCGGAGGAGAGAACATGTTGTGTTTACTTCATGTTCATTGAACCCTAATGTTTGAGATGTGATGTTGATATTTGTATATGGTGGGTGTAATGCCTGAATAGAGGATGGAAAAAGGTCATATTCCATCATTTTCTTGATATTGTTCCATGATGGTTATATATATATATATATATGAATATGAGATTCCATACATAGGTTAAAACACAACACTAAACCTCACATAGGTTGTGATAGGTATCCTAAAAACCCAACCTATATCATATATATATATATAAGAGTTTTTGGAATATATAATTTGATATTGGGGTGTGATAATAGAAAATTAGTGGGGAGGTTATTCTGGGGTATCATTGACATTATATTTTTAAATTTTTTATTATATTGGATGCATTATTGGGAGATATATCCTTGGTGGAATTTGGTTTACTTGACTCAAGTATGTTCTTGTTGGTTTATGTTTTTATTCACCAAATCATTTGTATTCTTCTTCTATACTTAAATGAGAGGGATCAGGTTTCATTATATCTAGTTTACACATTACAGACCCCCAATATATATATATATATATTATCATTCACTTTTCATGGCAGGTTTGGTGATCGGGGTACAAAAAATTAACATTGAGCATCAAGAAATGGCTTGATGTTTTGCAATGGAATTCACTTTTAGTATGACCAAAACGAGTTTTTTATTTTAGTACATGATCATGAATTGTGGAATTTTTTGTTGGATTTTTTTTATTTAAACTAAGATGATGGTTTTGGTATTTTGAATAATATTTTTTGGATATATGATGTAAATTCCTCAAACTTCTATGTTTTATACCCATGTAGGGAGTCTCTAACATATGCTTTGTTATAGGAAGTCCTTAAGGGCCAATCATATCTTCACTGCATGCTCAGGAGGCATTCACAGCCATGTAAGGTCAGGAAATATTTTCATTAGGATATATGGCCTATGATTACAAATTATATAATTTTTTAAAATGAGTTTCCTCATATTTAATTATAGTATTATGACCAATCAACATAGTTATATTCTCAAAAAAACTATTAATAGTAATTCTAACCATTTCAAATTATGTTAAAATATGAATAAAATTAATGAAAATTCCAATTTAAAAGAAACATATTTAATAAATTAATCATGAATTTTAGATGATGAGGATTCCAAAATCCAAGATATGAAAATATTTTGAACAATTTAATGAAAAGAAAGAAAAAATAGTGGTAATAAAACATGCGTTTTTTAATTAAAGTACATTGAAAAATTAGATAAGATAACATGAAACATCAATGGTGGAAATATCATGTTGTTATAGAATTAGTAAAATTACATAAATGTTAAAAATATAATCATAATAAAAATGATGACACCATTATAAAAATAACCCAATGGTTGGAAAATTAACATACACATTAGAATAGTAACATGACCACCAGAGTAGTTAAATTACTGTTTATGTAAATCATAATTTAACCAACTATAAGTATTTACAGTAAATTTAATAGCTAAATATGATTTTCAAAATATAATGAAATAATTACTCAATAAATGTTTTATCATGACTATATATGTTTACACTATCAGTGAATATTGTTTTATTGAATTTATTTATATATTTATTTCAAAACAATGTTTTAATAACAAATATTATAGATTTAATATTTATAATGGAATGATATATTTCATTTTTTGAATCAGCGAGTAAAAACTAGTAAATAGTGATAGTTTGGTAATTTTGAGGACTAATAATAAGTTTTAGTGAATATTATAAAAATTTATCAGTTTTATATTATATAGTTTTGATGTATGAATGAATTATGAAATTTATTAAATTTGGAATAATATTTTAATTACCCATCATTTCTATTTCACAATCCTATTAAAGTTAAAATTTATTATATGATTGCTATCTGGATAAATAATATTTATCCCAATATTTTATTATGAAACACCACTCTCTCCCACACCCCCAAATAAATGCATTCCTAAAAACCTCTTTTAAAATCATATAATAGAGAACATAAATTCAATATTCTATATAGAGATATCTCTATATACTCCCCAATCAAATTTTTATAGTCTCTTATCTTCAAAAAAAACATTACTTGTTTCAAGAGTAGTATATCCATGGGGGAATCAATTAAAAGTGGAAAATAAGCCCACCCATCTCATTTAACTAATCATTATAAACTAGTTTTTCATGATTTCATATATCCAAAATAATATAATGAAATATAATTCATGGATATACTGAAATATTATTATTGTCGCGAGCCATCCCACGGGGCCTATATCGTAATAACCCCAAGCCCACATTCCATAGGACAGGGGCTGGAGACTAGCACCAAAGGCATAAAATCCCTAATCTCGGAAGGAATTTCCTTTATAAATTGTAAATAATCAAAATCAGAGTACAACTGGAAGAAAAAAACTAACTAAAAACTGAATACAAAAAGACTACTAGAAAGTAAAAGGGGGCAGGAAATAAAAGCACAAATGTAAAGTACAAGTACAACTAAAAAAAGGAAAAAATAGGTGAATGGTCACAGAAGCTCCTGGATCGTCCACCAGGGATCCTACCTCAAGGGTATGTACAGATAGCCTCCTCGGCACTCCATGTCCATCAGGATCCTCTGTGTACTGTCTTGTCATAAGGTCCACCTATGGGTACCGTCCAGCCCTGGCGCTCTCAGACTCAGTCAGCGATGTCTGTCGTCTGCATCCTACACAACGAGGTGCGGGCATTTCCCGTGGAGGGTTGAGTATAACGATACTCTGTAGGGACCCCGACATTCTCAAGGTCTCACAAAATCCAACATGAAGAAACCACAAAGCATGAAATTGACATAATTCCCAACATAGGTATATGTCTCTACATATACCTAAATTATCAAGTAATCCAACTCGTTCACAAGGGAGCACAAGATTTGAGGTCTCCACTGACATAGGTATATAAATTTAGTAGAGTGATAGAGATAATCAAAATTAGTCACTGATTCATCTAAGCTGTCGGACCCACACATGATCCAGGACCAGCAGTTGGAACTATTGGACCCACACATGATCTAGAAACTGTAGTCGAAGATGTCTGACTGACATAAGATCCAGGACCAGCTAAGATGTCAGACCCACATAGGATCCCAGAACAACTATTCTGTCAGACCCACATAGGATCCATGATCAAACGTCATAAATATGAGACCCACACAGGATCCAGGAACAGTAGTCAGAGCGCATCCAGCCGCAGGGTTTCCACAAAGTACGTTTGATTATGGGTGGATTCTCTCCTCAATCCATGTTTCGACACATCAATTATCACCTTGCCCCCCAAAGATGTATCTTAATGATCCGCCACATCATAGAGGTATCAACGCAACATATGGTGTTTCAATCAGATTCCCAATCGGTTAGTTATTAGCCTTCTTGTCTCGGGGGCCCGGTTGGATTCGTGTATGATCCAACTGGACTGTATCTCAACTATACCCTACACTCTTGTGGGGTATTCTCAAAGGGATGGCTTCTCTTGGGAAATTCTGGGACCTCTGATGGTTCATCAAATGGACGTTTGGTGCCAAAGATATTTCCAAGAAGGTAATGGGGTCAGTAATGGGCCTGAGACCGATCCGACCCGGTTAGACCATCTCAGCCCAACCCAGACTGGGCCGACCAAGTCTGGGCCTGACCAGGCCCTTTGTACAGGTTATCCTACTATGATTGGTCCAGTTTGTTGGGCCCGACCCAGCAGACTGCGAGGGGAGTTAGGCCTGAAAGTCGCCATGTAGGCGAATCAACCTGAAGACCGGGGTCAGTTTGGCGAGCACTGTGAGGGGCGGGCTCAGGATACTCGACCCTTTGGTTTTTTCTGGTCCGGAGGCCAGTGGGCAGGCCGCGCGGAGTCCAGGCAGGCCATGGGCAGAGCATGCAGGGCGCATGTAGCCTGGATGGATGCTGGGAAGGCCGTAGGTGCGCAGGGACGCGGGTAGGCCGGATGGACGCCGGGCAGGCTGCATGTGCTCCTGGTAGGGCACGAAAGGGGTTAGGTCAGCCGCGACGGCACTGGCAGGGTGCTGGGCAGGCCCCGTTAGGGCGCCGGTAGGGCGGGGGGGCCGTGGGGAGGCGAACCGCATGCAGGGCTGGGCCACAAGAGGACGAGGGCAAGTGGGTCGCGTGCCGGGTAGGGCACCGGGAGGCCACGGAAGGCGGGCCGCACGCTGGGCAGAGCGCCGAGAGGCTACAGGCAGTCGGGCCATGCACCGTCCGTGGGTCGAGCGTTGCTTGGGCCATCGGTGTTCGACCGGAAGCGTCGGTTCATCGCGGGGGCGACACGATTCATGGAGGCCATGGGTAACAAGGCCTTCGTCTTTAACTTCATCATTCCATCGCCTCATCACCATGCTGAGGTTCATCATAAAAATAATCAGCAGAGGGGTCGGGCCTTGTTGGTTTGGCCAAAACCCTCCGTGTTTAGGTTGGAAATAATCAGATCATCCAGAAATACGAAGATGATTTTCAATTTTTATTTTCAATCTCCTCAAAGTTTCCATTTCAACCAAAGCTTAGAAAAAGAAAAGCGATTTTACTCGAATCAAACCCCCTAGCTTAGTTTCGTCATTCTTCGTTCATCGACAGAGTTGCAGAAGGTAGACGGATGAGTTCATTGTTCGTCATCTCTTCCACGTACTCCCAATACCGAGTTGTGTCGGCTCGCAGAAGATGCTCTACGGCGGTTGATGGTCAAGGTAGAAGTCGAAGAAGAATCGTCGTCAGAGTTCTTTATTTGAAGAATGCGTTCTTTGTTCTTCGTTCTTCGTTGGGAGCTTTTCTCCCTTATCCCAAATTCCAAAAAAAAGATAATGCCAACCCAAATAATAATAATATATTTTCTATTATTTTAATGATGGCACCTAATTCAAAATGGAGAATTAAATTATGTAGGCTACCCTTAATTAAACAATGAGAGTTGGCATAATTAATTAAAAGGGGAGGGTGGCACCAATTAATGGTAGAGGAGGTCAAGTGACTCCCCCCCTCATTAATGAGGGTAGTTGGGAGATTTTCCACCCTCCCATTAATTGGGGTGTTTTAGTCACATGTAGTCCCCACCTTATAACCTCTCACGGGAGGTTATGTTCTGATGAGCCCCACCACCATAACCCCTCATGGGACGTTAGGGTGTAGCGGTCCCACCTCCAAATCCAAAGTGGAGGTTTTAATGAACAACCACTCAAATAGAGGGTGAAAATAAAATAAAGTAGTTTATACTTTAATTTATTATTATTTTATATAAATAAAAAAACTAACATCCACATTCTACCATCTACCATCGAGGATAAAGTCTTTCTAAGAAAATATCAGCTGTGTGAGTTCAACGGTTCCCCCAGAATTCAATTCCGAGCACCGGTTCCGTAGTTATAAAATCCCACTCGTACATTTAATGAACAAACTGGAACAAAATGTCAGAAATTGATTCTGGGTGCACCGGGCCTCGGAATCAAGCGCCGTAAAATTTCGAAGACTCATAAAAAATCCCATGTATTTTGGAAAAAAAAAATCCACGAAATTTCCGGGTCATTACATTCTCCCCACCTCAGGGCTTTATGTACTTGTAAGCTACAAATCGAACTATGGAAACAAAAGGGGTTCCCGTGGTGCTAGCATATGAACACTAGAGGTATCTTCAATCCACATAGGACCCACTCCTGTCGATCCTCAATCTCCACTAGAACATCTGTAATAGTCTCCCCATCATCGATGTCTAGCTCTCCATGGATGATGATTTCTGAAGGGTTGTGCACATATCTACTCAGCTACGATACGTGGAAGACTTCATGCACCCTGTGCAACTAAGGTCGAAGTGCTATGCATTAAGCCACCTCACCAACTCTGCTAAGGACCTTGAAAGGTCTGATGAATCTCAGAGATAACTTTCCACCTCGGAAAAATCTTTGTATACCTCATCGAGGTGAGACTGTTGAAAGACGTGGTTGCTATCATCAAACTCCAAAGGCATCCATAATCTATTAGAATACGACTTCTTCCAGCTCTGTGTAGTATTCATCTTCTCTTGGATGTTCTGCAACTTCTCCATACTTGATCATACCATCTCTCGTCCCAATGGTGCAGACTCCCCAGGGTCTGTCCAGCACAAGGGTGATCTGCAAGGTCACCTGTACAAGGCCTCAAAAGGTGCCATCTCTAAGGTGGAGTGATAGCTATTGTTGTTAGAAAACTCCACCAAAGGAATGTGATCCTCTGAGTTGTGACTGATGTACAGTACACATGCACGATTCATGTCCTCGAGGGTCTGAATGGTCTACTCAGTCTGACAATCCATCTCAGGATGGAAGGTGGTGCCCAAGAAGATCTGAGTCATGAAAGCCTCCTGAAAAACCTTACATTACCAGGAAGTAAACTTTGCGTCATGATCAAATACAAATTAAGAAGGTACACTATGTAGCCGCTCAATCTCATGCTCGTAGAGGTGTCTCAAGATCTCCACTAAACCCTTCTCTCTGATCGGTAGGAAGTGGGCCGACATGGTGAGTCGGTCGATGATCACCCAAACCGAGTCTTGACCCCTGGATGTATTTTGAAGACCCGTCATGAAGTCCATGGTTATCCCATCCCACTTCCACTCTGGGACCTTTAAAGGTTGTACCAATCCTGCTGGAACCTGGTGCTCTGCCTTCACTTCTGGACATGTTAGGCATCGTGAGACAAACTCTGCTACCACCTTCTTCATACCTGGCCACCCGTGCTATCGCTAAAGGTCCCGGTACATCTTCACAACTCTTGGATGTAACGCTAGAGGGGAAGTATGGAACTCCCTCAAACATCTATTGAAGTGCTACTAGTACCAAGCCATGTACTCTAAAGAGTATGACATGCTCCGCACCTTCATAAAATCCATAAGGTTCCTGCCCTATGGATATCTAAGAACATCGTCTCTCACAGTCATCATCCCCAAGTTATGCCTTCCTGACTCGCTAATGAAGTGGAGGAGTGAATATATGAGACTGAAGGAAAGCTTCTCCATCTCAGTCCACAAAAGCTATATATCAGGTGGCCAATGGCTCCGTCGCCTCACCTAGAAGCTGTATTACATATCTCCTACTGATCACATCTCCAACAACATTCCCCTTCTTAGGAGTATAGACTATATCAATGTCACAGTCATGGAGGAACACAAGTCAACGTCGTTGTCTCAGGTTCAGGTCCTTCTGAAAGAAGATATAGCTGAGACTATTATGATCAGAGTACACGGTAAATGTTCTCCCATCAGATAGTGTCCCCACATATTCAACGAAAATACCACTGCTGCTAACTCCAGGTTATGGGTAGCGTAGTTATTCTTGTGTCTCTCAGTTTCCGAGAACCATACACGATCACTGGTCGCTCCTGTATTAGGAAACACCAGAGTCTGGTCCCAGTTGCATCATAGTAGACTATGTAACCTACACCTTCCGCAAGAAGCCTCATAATGGTGGCACTAGTCAGCCTCTACCTCTGCTCCTGAAATCTCTTATTGGATCTCTTTGACCATACGAAGGGTTTCCCCTTCTTTGTCAAGGCTGATAGTGGTGTTGTAACTCTAGAGAAGTCTGGTATTAATCTTCGGTAAAATCTATCCAACACGAAGAATCTTCATACCTCCATCACACTCCTGGGTGGATCCCAAGCAAGTGACACCTCAATCTTTGCTGGATCCACTGCTACTCCAGTCTCTGATATGTCATGTCCCATGAAGTGAACCTCTCAAATCCAAAACTGGCACTTCGAGAGCTTACCATAAGTTAGTGCTCTCTAAGTGTGTCTAGTACCACTTGCAATTGGAAGGCCTGATCATCGTCAGTAGTTGAGTAGATCAAAATTTCAACAATGAAGACTTTGACAAACCGATCAAGGTATAAAGGGAAGATCTTTTTCATGAGTCCCATGAACACTTCTAGAGAATTAGTTATGCCGAAGGGTATATACAAGAACTCATAGTGGCCGTGTCGACACCTGAAGGCCATCTTTTGCACATCCTTGTCTGAAACTCTGAGCTGGTGAGAACCTAATCTTAGTAATATCTTCTAGAAACACTGCACTCCATTCAACTGATCAAAGAGGTCGTCAATCCTCAAGAGTGGGTACTTGTTCTTTACAGTCACCTGATTCAGGCGACGGTAGTCAACATAGAGCCTCAAGCTCCCATCCGCCTTCTTGGAGAATAGAATCAGGGCTTCCCAAGGAGAAAAACTAGGACATATTAATCCTTTCCCCTACATGTCTTCTAGATGTACACTCAGCTCGCGAAGCTTAGAAGGAGCCATCTGATATGCTGGAGTAGATATAGCTTTCGTCCCAAGCTGCATGTCAATGTAGAAATCCACCTATCTGTGAGGAGGTATTTCTACAACATCTTCTGGACAAACATCTGCATACTGGTCCACCACTGCTGGATAGCTCGAACTGTCCACATCAACTGCTCCAAGGGTAAGGCAAGCCAACTGATTAGTGATCGACTGCACCATCCTCCATGTATGTTCATCATGTGCTGCAAAGGCTCCCTTCTCACTGGTGAAGGTGAACCTGGTCCCATCCTTGGCAACACACCGCACTTTGTTCCTAATACAGTGTCTTTTAGCATGGACTGTAGATATCCAATCCATACCCATGATGACGTCGTAAGGCCTCAACTCCACTACTAGGAGATCCCAACCGAAGCTCTCTCCACCTATAGTAAGCTCGCACTGCCGAATGTAGTGCATAATCATTGAATCAGATCCTGTAGTAGTCTCTAGCCGAATGGATTGAACAAAAATCTCCTTCAGAATCTTTGAGCTCCAAACGAGGTAAGAGGAAATGAAAGAGTGATTGACATCTGTGTCTATATTAACTACAGCTAAGGTGGAGTTGACACAGATCGTAACTTGAATAATCTCCAGAGCCCCATGGTTGTGTGTCTCAACTTCCTGGAGCTGAGCTATCCATTTTCCACCTGCTCCCTGCGGTCGGGGTAGACCTCATGTTGGTGGTGGCAGTAACAACTCGAAATGTCACCCACCGCCAGCTGCTTGACCAGCTCCTCTACCATGTCTTCCTGCTCCCTGCGGACCGCCTTGAATGAATCATTGTCTCTCCCTCAGTGGTCCTTCAACCATCTACTGGTCATCTGTATGGAATTCCAGATAGTCACGAGCCATGTGACCCTCTAATAGCATGAGAAAAATCGCATGTTCGTTACATGACTGGATCTATCTCGTGTGCCCTGCACAACCGAACCCCTATCCTGAGATTGTCCACCAGATGGTTTGGTCCTCTGGGACCTCTGCGACATCTGTCTATTACCAGCTGTAGAAGACTCCACTACGTGATGCCTAGTGGTGGGTCTCACTGGTGGTGACTGCTTAGCATGAAAACAATCTACTAAGAGTGCTCACTCCAACACCCCCGCCTGCATCGGGATGATGAGAGAGATCATTGAAGATCTGATCTCTTTCTTGATACCCATATCGAAGGTCCTGGCACTGAAGAATGGGCCCCGCACCATATTAGTGGAGTAACACGGGAGGCTAGTAAAGCTCACTGAGTACGGTGCCACTCTCATGCTACAATGATGTAGATGTAGTAGCTCTTGCATCCGCAATGCACGTATGGTGGACGAGACAAACATTGCCCGGAATAGGCTCCAGAAGTCTGCCCAGAGTATCGTTGCCTCATCAGGCACCTGGAGCATCAAGCACCACTATCTACATGCTGCGGCCTGTAGGAGACTCGCGGCAAGGATCACCACGATGTCTATTGGTGTCCCTTTTTCCCTGAAGACTCACACCACAGCATCCAGCCAATCCTCAGCTGCATGTTGATCCATCTCACCCCTATACCTAGGCGGCCTCTTGAGATGGAACTTGTGCAGCATGCTCATGTGGCCTGCATTGTCTGGTACTGTGGCTAGTGGTCTTGGTGGCCCAATGGGTAGTGATACCGCTGGTGCCTCCGCTGAGATGGGGCCCTACACCGACGCCCCATCACTCTGTGGGCTTCCATCTCGTACAACTCTCGGGACCTCGGCTAGCTCTCTGCATGGAGGAATCCTGAAAAGGAACATGTGTGCCATGGTTAAAAGATTATACCTTGTGATCTGACTCAAATAGATCACAAACCAAACTCTTTAAACACACATTCCATCAGTGTTTTCCTGTATTGAGTCGAAAATAAGAAGTCAGGGTCCTGGTGTATGGATACATCTGCATCCGCACCCACGCTGGACTCCCTGAACTAAAAACCACACTCAATACACATAACACTATTTCATCCCAGAAAAGATATATCAGAGTCCTACATTATATGGTAGAACTGAGTCCTCTAATACCATGTTGTCACGAACCGTCCCCTGGGGCTCGTATCATGGCTACCCCAAGACTGCATTCTATAGGCCAGGGGATGGAAACTAGAACCAAAAGCGTAAAATCCCTAATCTGGGAAGGCATTGAATTTATAAACTATAAACACACACAATCAGAGTTCAATTGGAACCATAAAATTAAGTAAAAACTGTATTAAAAAAGAGTGGTTGAATGTAAAAGGGGGCTAGAAATACAATCCCAGCTGTAATGTATAAGTACAACTGAAAAAGGCACAAAATAGATGAATGATGAAAGCAGCTCCTGGATCGTCCACCACATATACTACCTGATGGGTAGGTACATATAGCCTTCTCGACACTCGACATTCGTCAAACGCTTCCATGTAGTGTCTTTTCGTAAGGTCCACCTCCGTGTACCTTCCAGTCCTGGCACTCTCAGACTCCGTCAGCATTGCCCATCATCTGCATCAAACTCAACGAGGTGCAGGCATTGCCCCTTCTTGGGTGAGTATAATGATACTCAATAGGTACCCTGAGGCTCTCATGGTCTCACAAAATCTATCAATGATAAACCACAAATTATGAAATCGACCGAAAGACCCACTTAGTTAGATGCCCAACCATATACTTAAGTTATCATGTAATCCATCTCGTTCAGGAGGAAACAGAAGAGTTGTTTACTCAGCTCACATAAGTATACAACTTTTGTAGAGTGATAGAGACGATCAGATGTAGTCACTGATTCATTTAAGGTGTCGAACCCACACACGATCCAGGACCAGAAGTTGGAACTGAAGGACTCATACAGGTTCTAGGAATAGTAGTAAGAGCTGTCAGACACACACAGAATCCAAGACTAGCTAAGCTCTTAGACCCAAATAGGATCCAGGATCATCTATTCTTTCAGACCCAGACACAATCTAGGAACAGAATTCTGAACTGTCAAACCTACACACGATCTAAGAAAATGTCGTCAAAGTGCAGCCAGCCGTAAGGTTTGCACAAAGTGCGCTTGATTCCGGGAGAGTTCTCTCCTCAAGCCATGTTTCGACAAATCATTTTCCACCATGTACCACAAATAAGTATCTAAAAGGTCTTCCATGTCATAAAAGCCTCCAAGGCATCGACAACGCATCAATCGGACGCCCACTCTGCTAGTTATTGGCCTTGTTGTCCTAGGGTCCCAATTGGATTAGTGTACGATCCATCCTGACCGTATCTGAACTATACCCCGATTATTAGTGGGGTATTCTCAAATGGATGGCTTCACTCTGAGAATACATGCGTCGTTAATGGTTTGTCAAACAGACGTTCGGTGCTAAGGATATGGCCCAAGAAGTTAATAGGGTCAGTAATGGGCCAAGGACCAATCCGACCCGGTCGGACCATCTCGGCCCCACCAAGACTGGGCTGACCCAGTCTGGGTCGACCCTGTCGGAACCTTCGGGATTGACCTAGCCCATTGGGTGGGTCCACCCGCTATGTTTGGCCTGGTCCGCGGGCCACGGCCCATCGGACATTGAGGGTGGTTTGGCCCGGAGGTCGCCACATAGGAGACTCTACCCGAAGGATGAAGCCGGGCTGGCCAGTGCCACGAGGGGCACAACTAAGGAGACTCAGCTCAGGGGGTTGGGCCAGTCGGACGTCCAGCGGGAAGGCTTCAATCAGAGAGCGCAGGGCACGAGCAGGCCGGTTGGACGTCGGGCGGGCCACAGGTGTGCAGGTACACGTGCATGCCACTAGTACACCGGGTAGGGGCAGTAGGGGCCGTGAAGGCCGCGGGGGCACCGACTGGGTGTCGGGTAGGTAGAGGGGGCACCAATAGGCTTCCAGGCAGTTCTCGGCAGGGGCTGGGCAAGCCGTGGGGTCGCCACCAGGGCACTGTGCAGGGCGCAATGGTGCATGGTAGGGCACGACAATGTCCAGGCAGGCCGCGGGGGTGCCGATAGTGGGCCGGACATAGTGCGGGGGCCGCAGGCCGGCATCCCGCAAGCCGGGCAGTTCGCCGGGAAGATGCAGGAAGGCGGGCAACGGCCGGGTAGGGCGCAGTGAGGCCGTGGGCGGGCAGGCCACACGCCGGGCAGGGCGTCGGGGGGGCCGCGGGCCGGTAGGCCGCCCACTGGGTAGGGTGTCTCGATGCCACAGGCAAGAGGGCCACGCGCCGGGCAGGGCACCGGGAGGCTGCGGGTAGGCGGGATTGGCCCCACGCGTGCCGAAGGTGTTCGGCCAGAAGCATCGGTGCATTGTGGGGGCGACACAATTCGCGGAGGCCGTGGGTAGCGCGGCGTTCGTCGCTCCCTTCATCGTTCTGTCACCTCATCGACATGCTAAGGTTCATCATAAACAAGATCGGCGGAGGGGTCGGGCCATGTTGGTTTGGCCCACACCCTCCGCGTTTAGGTTTGTAACAATCGTCTCATTATGAAGTAAGAAGATGATTTTCAATTTTTATTATCAATCTCTACAACGTTTCCATTCCAACTGAAGGTGAGAAAAAGAAAAGGGATATTACTCGATGTAAACTCCCTTCCATATTTTCTTCATTCATCGTTCGTCGACGGAGTTGAGGAATGTAGATGAATGAGTTAGTCATTCATTGGGTCCGCCATGTACTCCCAATCCTGAGCGATGTCAGCTCGCAGAAGATTCCCTACGACGGTTGATGCTTCAAGGATGAAGTCTAAGAAGAATCCCCACTGGCATTCTTCACTGGAAGAACAAGTTCTTCTCTAGATGAACATGTTCTTCATTCTTCATTCTTCCATGGGAGCATTTCTCCCTTCTCCCAAATTCCACCAAAAGATAATTCCAACCCAACTAATACTATTAGATTTTCTATTATTTTAATATTGGAACTTAATTCAAAATTGTGAATTAAATTATGTAGTCTCCCCTTAATTAAACCACGATAGTTGGCACAATTAATTAAAAGGAGAGGGTGGCACCAATTAATGTAGAGGATATCAAGGGACTCCCCCCTATTAATGAGGGGAGTTGGGAGATTTTCCACCCTCCCATTAATTTGGGGGGGGGGGATTAGTCACGTGTGGTCGCCACGTTATAACCTCTCACAGGAGTTTATCTTTGGCTGGGCCCCACCACCATAACCTCTCATGGGAGGTTAGGGTGTGGTAGTCCTAGCTCCAAGTCCCAAGTGGAGGTTTTAACCAACAACCACTCACATGGTAGCTTAAACTAAAATAAAGTGTTGTACACTTTATTTTATTATATTTTTATAAAAAGCCAAAAACTAACTTTCCAGTTTCAACCATCTCCCGTCGAGGTGAAAGAATTTTTAGTGAATACTAGCCATGTGAGTTCAACGGTGGCCTTGGAATTCAAATTTGAGCACCGGTTAAAAAGTTATAAAATCTAGATCGTACATTTAATGAAAGTACCCAAACAAAACATCAGAAATTGATTCCGGGCGCACCGGATCTCAGAATCAAGCGCTGTAAATTTTGACAGACTGAAAAACAATCACATGTATTTATGATAAAATTATCCACATAAATTCTAGGACTTTACAATTATAAAATTTCTATATTCATTTTTCAACTCCCTCTCATTTTCTCTAAAGTGAAAACATCAACCATATTATATTCATTTCATATAACAGATGAATGATGAATGTCATTTTTCTTCACAACATACCTGGATTCTATTAATATCTTATTCAAGAATAATTATTTCAGAAACTAATAAAATTAGATTGTAATTTCATTATTTAATAGTAATTATAATAATTAAAATTGAATATAATAGCTTTTTAAAATATTCAACCAATCATGTATTTTATTATTATAAAAACATGATATTTGAAAATGTATTTTCATTTAATAAGTATTATATTAAATGTGTGTTTCACATAAAACACAAACACTAATAAAACACAACTCATCTTATTAAAAAAATATTGCCAATGTATGATTTTCAGGGAATAAATAGGTACAAACATTTGTTACAAGATTATAATGTAATGGATACATTTAATACAATTTCGATAAATATTTCAAATTACCTATTGAATTACTTATAGAAAGATATTTTAAAATAATTATATATTATAATAATTATTTATTTTTTAAAATTAATAATTTTAGAGGAATAATTAATATAATAAAAAAATTACTATAGAAAACTATTTTCCTATTTATTTAATTATTTTATTATATTATTAAATTTAATAATGTTTTAATGCTAATTTTACAAAATAAAATAATGTTTTTTACTTTTTATTAAAATATTATCATATTATAATGATATATTGAATTTTATAAATAGATTGATTTGTTGGTGAATATTGAAAAATACAATTTTCATAAAATATTTGACAATTATTACATTATTATTTTATATATAAGAATTGAATATTCATGAAACAATTTTCTATAAAAAATATAATTTTTAATTGTTTATTGTATTATTATAATAATTTTGTTTTTAATTTACAAACCAAAAATTGAAATTTTAAAATAGAAGATATATTTTTTATGATATTATTTTTTGAAATAAATTATAGAATTAGTATTATTTTGTGAATGTTTATCTCTAATATGAAATTAATATAAGAAAAAATATAAAATATAAAATCATTACGTAGAAATTATTTAAGAAGTATGTATTTATTATCACCCATAAAGAAAAAATAACACTAGTTAAAACTAGTGACTATACTAAAATTAAAAATGTGTCAAAAATGATTAACATGGATGGATATATTGAAAAAATGATTATAGAATGTATAAGAAATTGTGTTTGAGGACTTGAAGACCCATATCCTTTCCTATATATATTATTTCCAAAATTTAGAACTATTATCCTATGGAATAACATCCCATTAATAAAATGTTTAAAAATTAAAAATAATAAAATTCCTTTTACTTATTAATGTTGTTCACCTCTCTTCACATACACTCAAAAAAACACTTATTTTTTATGAATATATATAAAACTCTTTCCTAAATATTAATATCTACCACCCGAAGGTTCTAAAATTATTGGAAAACCATTCCTTAATTGCCAAATGCTCTTTTCAAAAGAGATAATCTAAGAATTGAGGAATAAATTTATAAATGCTCATTTTTCATTTCTATTTCACTATGTTGATTTTGTAATCCAAAAATTACTTTATGAAAATATAAAATACTATTATTAGTATCAATTTTATAATTTTATGTTATTACAATTATCTTAAAATTATTAACTAACTTTCCCATTTTAATTATGGAAAATAAAACCACCATTTCTGCATTGTGCGGACTATCTCCCCCACAGTGCAACATGATTCATTTTTCATCACCTCCGTGAAATGCCGCTCCCAATATTGAAGTCAATATATAAGTATGAAAAATATAACATATTTTATATGAAAAAATAATAAACCATATTAACCATTTCCCCAATAAAAATGAAAAATTAAAACAATATCCATGTGTATGTGCAGAATACTGCCTTAATAGAGTGATTGATTTTGATTTTTATCCTTCTAAAACGCCTAAATTTTTTGTCATGATAATTTTATTATTACATATAAATTAATTTTATTAAATTATTTTTTTTTTAAAATAAAATTTTTTACATCCTATTAGAATATTGATAAATTAACATATGTGGTAAATTCAATCATCAAACAGTGCCTTCTCAGAGAGAAAAGTAATTTCCCTATAAGAATTAAATAACATAATATATGTTATATTAGTCTTATAATTATTTAAAATTATGATAAATCCATATAATATTGACTAAATATGATACTATGTTTTGTATTATAATGATATTTAATCTAAATCATATCATTATAATCAATTAGTTAAATTATATCGTTATTTAGGTTATTTTACAACCTACTTGAATTTTTTTATATTTTTTTATAATGGATGAAAATAGAAATTGAATTAATGTTTATATGTTATATAAATAATTAAATTATGGGGTTTTACTCTATATTGGTAATGTATAATGATTAACTCATTATTTTAGAATACATATTTAATTCTATATGAATCATAGAAACATAATATTGATCAAATTCATCATTATAGATTGTTACATGAATTCTCATGGAATAAAATTACAAAATTATAAAGAATTAAAAACATAATTACAATACATTTTATTAACTAGTAATCATGAAAATTGTGGGATTAATGAATAGAAACACCATTATTATGCAACTAGTTCATAATGATCAATATTAATGACACTCGATATCGAAAATATATAATAAATAACTAAAATAAATATATATAATATAATTAAATGAATTTCATAAACAATTATTGATATTAAAATGCTTCTAAATTATATAATTAATATACTTAATCATTTTTATAGAATTTTATTATTCATTTCAACTAATCATGAAATGAAGTAAGATTTTCTTATCTCAAATTTTGTTCCTTTAGACATATGTAATTATTTTCACCATGTTATCATTAATATGGTGGACATTATTCATATGTAATGTCTTATAACATATTAATGATAATTTTATAGTCAAATACTATAAATTATTGAATTTATATTTGTTTCAAAATATTCAAATGATGATAGGGTTTTTGATAAGAATAATACTCAAACATTAAGAGATTTCATATCAAATATTATTTTCAAATAAATATTCAAACAAAATGGTAATATATCTCTATAATTTAAAATATTATTAATAATTCACATAATTAAAAATGGATATCCAGGGACTTTCAATTTCCCAAAAAAATATATTTTTCTTATGAATCATTTTTAGACTGAAGAGGTTATTGTAATTAAAACAGACATTGTCTCTTCCTTTATGGAGAGAACATCATATTTTACACATATATATTCATTGGATAATTTGATAATTTTATTTCATACAAAAAATTAATAAACATGTGCCATTTCATATTAAATTATTTTTTTATAAAATTATAATAAAAATTTTCATTATTTTTGTATGATTAGTATTCATGAAAATTAAAAAAAATTCACTTTTTTAATATTTTCTTGATTACATGTAATTTAACCTCCATTTAAATTTTAAATGAATAATTCTCAATAAAAATTATGGTTAATAGAGATTTTATTTTTCACTTACAATTATAAAGTATTTAAATTAAAAAATAATTAAATATAAGAAATATTTATTGTTAAAAAATCTATTTTTCTATAACCCAATGAATTTTATATCATAGAAGTCATTGTTCCTTGTCATATCTGATAAATCATCATGGAACAACCTAAAAATATAACACACACCATTATTGTCTATATGTATTATTTTAATTCCTTTTCTTTTGGATGAACGATCCACCACTATCTTTGACATTCCTAATCAGGTTTAGGGTGCCCCCATTATTTTTAATTGATTCAGTTTCCCGTATAAACACACTATTTTTTATCCCAATGATTTATGGGTCACTATATAGGTTCTAAATATCAATTTATTATCAAAAATATTTTATTCTTTTTTTTATTTTATCTATAATGTGTAAATATCATATGATTATTGTCCTAAATTAATTATAATTTAAGTTAATGACACATTATGTCAATTGAAACACATTTATTATACATGGGATTAGAACGTTTTATTGTTGGTTTACATATTAACTATTTCCTTATTTGATACATTTTAAATTGACTTCAAACACATTTTCAGTCTATAAGATCATTCTGAAATGTTTTTAATGAACATTTTTCATTCATTAGCTTCTTTACTATGTAAATAGTGAATGACTATCATTTATTGTTTTATGAAATCTATTTTTTATGTGTTCTTTATGATGTGATATGTGAATTATTTTCTAGTATCACAAATATTTATAGAGGAATTAAAGACGGGATCCTATATAACCCTTCTTTATATTGATTCATTATTTAAAACTCAAGAGATAACTATTCATGAGAACAATTTGGTTTCGTAGAATTGATTCCAATAATTGTTTGGATCATGAGAGTATGGCTTCCAAATACTAATTTTTTGATTTATATTCGAACTATATAACATAGTTTATTTCTTGATCTCGTTTTTATATTATGGACACAAATATAATTTTTATAGACTCATTTTTTCATTCACTTTTGATTCATTTCTTATGTCATGCCAGGATATAGTTCATTATTTATGATCTATGGTTTTTTGTATAAGTTTTTTTATTTATCATGATTATACCTAAATTTTTATTTAGAATTAGTTATTTTATTTTATATCTAAATCTCATGTTTACCCCTTAATAAGACATTGTTCCTGCCACTTTTATATGTTTCCATTTTACTTTTTACGTGGATTGGGAGTGTAACAAATGTATATATGAGTTTATTTCCTTTATAATTTATAGGATATGTTTAAAAATATATATATATTAACAAATATCAAATATAATACGAGAAATTTCCAATTAGTACAATTAATATGGGTTTTATTAGATAATAATTTTTATTATTTCTCTACAACTTTAAATGTTTTATAGATACTATTGTAATTATGTATTTTTAGTGTGTTTTGTGAATGATATAGTAATGTATATGGGATATTCTAGTTCGTATCATAGCAGGGATTAGATAAAATTTAATATTGTGATTTTATTGGTTTATGATAAATTTGGAGTGATAAATTTAATTAATAGTGGTTAAGATAAGATTGATTATATTTTCAATGTCATAAATAACGTTTTAAGTTAGTTGATGTAATATTCTAATGATTAAGATATGTTAAAATTAGTGATGTTGATAGGGAAAATGAAATCATATATGAAGTAGTACAATATGAAATTCTAATTTTTAGTACTATACATATTATGTGGTTCTCATACAAATTTCATCTCAATATAGATACTAGAATAACGATTCATCAGTAGATCCAATGAATATTGGGTTATTAACCATGAAAAAATAACGAATTATCATTGATTAGATCTTCAATATATCACAAGATTATTTCGAATAGGACAACACACATTGATTGATACATCTAAGGAATACTCACTACTTGATTAAATTCTCTTTAAAATCAATTATGATGGATTAATTATATTACAGAATTATCATTTGAAAAATGACGTAACCCGAAAAATAGAATTATATATTTAACAAAGAGTTATTTAAATTGAACTAGAAGATAATGTATTAAGGATTTAATATACAAAAACTCAACGTTAATACAATTACATAATTATCATATAATAAATATCTTATAGAGTAAATTATTTTATACAAACAAAGTAATCATTATATTTTCATGATTGTTTTATCATCAATGAAAATTTTAAATAATTTATGTCATGGAAAATAAATATATTATCTTAGTGATAAATCTAGTTATATATGAGTTGTATTGAGAAATATATTTATATTTCCAAACAGGTTATCAAAAAATATTATTTATATTGTACACTTAGGAGAGAATAAAATCACACCAATGAATTGATTGATATATACATGTATAATTTCTTGTGACTAAAATAATAATGTAATGAATGATCAAATTCATTTTTGTCAAAAATATTGTGTGAATCCACAAAATTAATTACTTTAAATACCTGAGAGAGGTTTTATTTTGGGAAATGGTGACCACCGAGCATTTAATAAAGGAGTAATTTTGAATATGTATTTGGGATAGTAAAATTAATATTTGATTATCCCAATATTTAACTGATATTATTAATTCATTAATGATGAGGGTATTTTGATTTTATATTACTCAATACCAAAATCAAATAGCTAAAAAGCATGATGGGCAATAGTAACTTCCAGAGTAATGGAATTACTATGCAGCCACATCCAGGGATGTGAGTTATGATGATAATGTGGATTTAGGGGTATTAGTCATCCACTCAAAAAATATAAGGATTGCATTAATATTATATTAAAAAAATATTATTACTTAGAGTGTTTTATATGGATATAAAATCACCATGATTATTTCTATATAACGATTTATACATAATAAAATTATTTCCCTTATATATTACTCCTCTTTAATATTTTTTTAGGGGAGTGTTCCTGAATTTTTTTAGTATCCATCCATTAAATACATTTTCATTGATATTAGTAATGGATTGGGCCTCTTGAAAATGAGAAATTATAGGATTAGATAATATAATCTAAAAGATTATTTTATGACCAATTATTAATTTATATTTTAATATAAACTCCCTTTAAGAATAATTATAGCCATATAATGTTGTTCTTGATTGGAAATTATTAATGAAAATGTCATCATTTTCTATATTTCTATTATGAGGTAAAATATGAATTCACTATTCAATCCTAAGATAGTGGGGATGAAAAAACATTTAAAATTAAATATGTGGTAATTATAAAAATTTTCTAATATGAATTTTATATGTCAAGTTTTAAGGATGTAATATATTTAGTCAAAATATTGTTACATCTTAAGATTTGAATAATTATTTTTACAAAAGTAAATATTATGTAAATAGTTTGTCTCACCTAAATCACCAAAACCTAACAGATTTGACTTGTTTTATTAAAATACATGTTGAACAACTTATAGTATTCATTGAACCAGCAGGTATAAACTATTTTCATCAACATATGAAGTAAAGGTTCCATTTATTACCTCTTCATAAAATGATGTTACGAAACTGATAAATTCATTATTTATTAAAAAATATATTATAAAATGGATATTAAAAATTGAAATTTTCATGAATAGAATTTATTTTATAATAATAGTTTATATAAAACAATTATTTAATCTAGAAAACATTCTCTTTATATATTCAGAATAAATTTAAAATTTGTATTTTAAATTTTTTGAATATTAATTTTTAAAAAATGAATTATTTTTTGAAGTTATCAAAAACACATTATAAATTAATTTTATTTTATTAGAAAATTTATAAAAATATTGAATTTTAATTTAATTGTGTAAAATATTGTTCTGAATAATAAAATTACTATTTTCACATAATTAGTACATAAGTATGAATATGAAAATCCAATAAATATTTTTTTTGTAGAAAAAATGTATTTTATAATATTAAAAATTATGGTTTTATTTTTGAAAACCATATCATATAATTTTTAACATTACATGAATTATTCAAAAAAATTATATATATTATATATTTATTAATTTAAAATAAATTTTTATAACTGATAGAAAATAATATGATAAAAATTATTTCAAATGTATAATCTATTTTTATAAATTATGTAATACGTACTTATATATTTTTAAGCATAAGTAATAAATAACATTGGTAAAAACATGTTACTTATGAAAAAAATCATATTCGCTAAACAAATGTTTATCCAAAAGGTAATTGAAAAAAAACATTTCTAAATCACATATAGGACTAGGTTGTTAAGGTATTTAGTAAAATTATCCCTTCCTTTCTATATTAATTGCTTATTCAGGTTCTACTGTTATGGATAGTGACTTCCCTATATTAATTTTTTTTAAGTATTTACATCAATGTGGAAACTTTTTACAAATAAAAAGTTTCACCTCTACTCACATACCATCACAAAAAAACTAAATTAATTCATCCAAAAATAGAAATTATTCTATTCTAATCATTGGTATCTATACTGAATATGTTCCAGTATTCTTATAAAACCATTTCCAAATGTTTTAACTGCAATAGAAATGAATATAATCAATCAATAGAGTTATAAATTTATAATCTCTATATTCTCTTTTAAATTAATTCAGTGGAAATAAGTCTTAGTAAAACCACCTTAAACTATCATAAAATTTTCAGAAATTATAATTATTATATCATTATGTTATTTTAATTATGGTAAAGTATTTTCCACAATTCCTTTCTTTATTAATAATAATGAAACCACCATTTGTGTGTTTTTCAGCCGACCTCATCCACGATACATCATGTTTCATTTTCCATTACCATTTTAAATTAATTCAATTAATTGATAATTTAATTAATGTAAATATGATATTTATGAAAAATTAATGAATATAAATATATAAACTATATTCATCACTTTAACCATTCTATAGAAGAAAAATATACATTCACGCATATCTGTGGACTAACACCTCCATGGAACGATTGATTTATGATTTAATTTTCATCAATTACATACTTGTATGGACATGAAAATGTGTTTAACAAATAAATTCTATTTAAATGAATATATTAGTTGTATTAAATTTCAAATTGGATAATTTAGCAACAATATGTTTAATAAACAACCTAAGTAATTTGAATATTATAACAAAGCTTTCTAACTGAAAAAAAGAATATAATGTACTTTAAAATTTGATTAAATTATTTATACACATCATATAAATCCTTAAAATAATAATATATCAAACTAATAAAAACTAAATAAATATTATAAGTCATATGTTTTAAGGATATTACAACAAAACCACTATATAATACTCAATTATTTGTGGTATGTTTTTGTTTTTTTCGGTTTAACGACAAAAATAAAAAATGTTATAAATATTTATCATATATTATATTATGAATTTAGATTCTAGTTATATATTATTTAAATATTTTAAAAAATTATTCAGGATTTGGATTGGTTATATAAATATTTAATTAATTATTTAATTTATCAACCTTCTATTGATAAGAATCATCAAAACATTCTCATTGCTAAATAATTTATTATGTATTAAAACAAAAAACACATTAAAAGAAAAAAATAATTACAATTAATTATATAAAATTAATATAAATTTTTTTTCTGATCTTGAAATAATGAATTTATACATTAATGATGAAAAATGCTATAATAGGGAAACTAGTTCAATTATATCAACATTACTCACAGCTAATACTAAAAATTGATAATTTCTAACTAATTTATATGTAATGAATAATTATAAATTATTTTAATAAATGCATATAGATATAAAAATGGTTCAAAAATTGATGATTAATAATTTTAATTTTTTTTAAATATTGATTAAAGTACATTTATATTATTAATTAATTTATGTATGGGGTTCTTGCATCAAAATAAATTTCATGAGACATATATTATTTCCTTCCACATAACATCCTTTATATGGTGTGGATAATTCAAATTATATATATATGTATTACTATAATATTTGAATTTTTAAATCCTTATAATATAAATTATTTACAAGTAATTCGATTGAGAATTTTCAATGTTGAAAAGGGATTTCATCAAAATATTTCTCAAACAAAAAATTTTTCGATTGGAAATATTAATTTTAGATAAAGAAATTTCATAAATTGATTCTACATAGGTACATTGTCTAATTTTTAAAAAAATTATCATTTTAAATCCATATAAATTCATTTTTTTAATTTTCATTCAAAATTACATTTCCCTTAACCCCATTTTTACCCAAAGTGATTCATGTAACTAAAACTAACCACATCACATCTTCTGAATCAAGAACATCCATTTTTCTGTATCACTGATCATTAGATGATTTTGATAATTCACTTTTCTATTAATTAATTATTGAATAATTAAATTTTATGACAAATTTATTTATTCTTAAATATGTAATAAATTAATAATATTTGTATTGGTTGTTTTTTCACAAAATATGAAAAAATTATCATTTGACATTTATGTGTAAACTAGATCTTCTACTATATTTTTCATTTTATATGACTATTTTCTTATATGTTTTCATGAATTCAAAAAAAATATTATTATCTTACTTTATTATATATTCCTTTAAAATTAAACTAAAAGATAAAAGGGGTTTCTTGTTTCAAAATTTGTTTTTCTCAAACCTAGAGAAAGTATTTTTCACCTTTTTCATTGTTTGTTATCATGTCATATAAATGATAAAATAAAAGTATTCAATAATTAAAATTGACCAAAATGATTATAACAGACATGTAATGTCCATCTCATTTCATGGAATGATACATCAATTTAATTAAATATTATAATCATCCTAGGGGTATAACATTTAATTTTATTCTAGTTTATTTTATTTGTTAATACTATATTTTTAATTTCATTTATGGGAGGTTTTTCATCATGGTTTCATTAATTTTTTGGGAAATTATTTCCATAACCATATAACATTTATCTATATGGTGAAAAAATACTATGGTATTTATATATATTGAATCATATTTAACTTGATTGATTCATGATGTTGTCTGATGCCTATTTTCTCATGACTTTTTTTTTGTTTTGAATATTGATATGCTTATTAATAATTATATATATGAATCCAATTTAAAATGTTATCAAATTTATATTCATTTAATGGGTTATTAATGATGTGTTTAATGAATCCAATTTTATTTTCATTAGTTCATTATTGGGTAAAAATTGAAATAATTTCATAATAAATAATTAAGAAGACCATTTTATTAACATGGGATCATTATTAAGTGATAATAAATGATAATTAATTGGTATTAATAAATAATGATTGATGATAAGCTGTTTCATATATCTCCCTCTAGTCCATTAGAGCAAATTTTATATATACATAGATTAGTAATCATGAATAAATATGTGTTCATCATATGTGAGGGAACTAATGGTGTATATAATAAATGGAATATTTCCCTATACTATGGTTTTTCATACATATATGATATGTACTACATGTTTTATGATTTATCACATGATTATGTTATTTTTTAATAGATCAATATTATTAAGTCATATTTCTATACTATATTAATTCGCCGTTTACGTTAGGACATGAATGTTTCAAGATTTATATTCCATTATTTATTTGGTATATGTTTTTAATGTATCATAATTTTACCAAAATGATTATATTATGTTTACTGATATTATATAATTATTATATATTATTTTTTCTTTTTAAATTTATTTGATCATACAATATTATAATGTATCAATTTCCCAATGTTAAAAATACAAAAAAAGTAGGAAATGTATAGAAGAGTTACTTATTTTTATAATTTATATAGATGTAAAATACTTTTTATGGATTAATTAGTTTGATATATAATGGAGATATAGAAAAATGATAGAAATAAAATTTTTGTTTCTTTATTTTATTCGTAATTAAAAAAAACTAAACCTAGATTTTCATGGGAATATACTATAATAATTTATTGTATTTATGTTTTTATTATTAGACTATCTTATCTTTAGGGGTTCAATAGTAACTCCTCAAAAGATATTATTTTGAAAAAATTATTATAAACGTACAAGGATGGTTTAAGAAATATATGTATTGATTTATTATAATATATATTACATAATTATATTTTTTTAGTTATAAATGGAAGATTATATTCATAATATATTAAATATAATATGAATATATTGTTAGATTACTAAAACACGAATATTGTGAAATATTTAATAATATATGTTCATTTTTTACTATATAAATTTTTTTTAACTCATTTATGTTTTCAATGATTAATAATACACATTATTACACATATATATATATATATTAGTACCATTTCTCAAAAACCATAAACCATTTAATCTATAAAAATATATAATAGAAAAAGACTGAATAGTTCCAAATGACCGAAATGAAAAAAACAATCTAATCAATGTAAAATATAGGATAATAAATGGATTAAAATAAATTAAATAAAATTTTATATAGTTATATATTATTCATTTAACATATGTAATTCCACTATTATAGATTTTATTATTGAGTTAGTTTGACTTGAGTGTCATGTTATAGTGGCACCTTCTACTATATTTTATTTATGTTTACTCCCTCACCCATTTTAACTTATATTTTTTTAAATCAATTTAAAAACTCATTTTTTTTCATTTTAAAATTCATTAAAATACATATATTCATGTTTTCGATCATCCTTTCCAAATATTTCATTTAGTACGATCCATTCTATGTAATTTTTATATTTATTTCTATTTAATTTCCATTTATTTTATTTCAACATTAATGTTTTGTTATATCTGTTACCTTATAACCCAGAAATTAAATTATTAATATTGTTGTTTTCTTATTGATTTTAGTAAAATGCATCACTATTTATTTCCATTGAAATATACTTTTCATGCCCCTTTTAATTTTATAAAGGTGTTCTCTCTTAATAATTTCATGATAGTTCTCTATATTTATATCATAATAATTTAGGTGTTTTGTAATTATTTTATAAATAAAATATAAAATACATTTGTCATTTAATACTTTATTTATATTTATAATAACTAATTTCAAATATTCATTCTTAAATCATACATTAAAAAATTCATATGGGAATTTATGTATTAACCCTTTCCATTTGAATCAACTTCCATATTTTTTATATTATTCTTCCATGTTACTACCCCCTATCTGTTTGATTTAATTATAATCTGTTATATTATTTATATTATATTATTTAAAATTCTTTTATATATGAAATATGACTATATGTGGTGTAAAAACTCTATATTTAATAATTAATAATTATGTGTGTCTATATAAAAATTAATTTCTTGTATTTTACAAGTTTAATATTGACTATCATCATTACCATTAAAATAATATAGAAAAATATTTATTATTTTGAAATGTATATTTTAGGGTTTTCCTAGAAAATAATTTTAATTTTAATACATATTAATTATTTTATCATGATTAATACCTTGGAAATCCTATGTGATGTGAATGGTTCGTAAGTATATTTATGTTCGATTAATTTGTATATCTTATGAAAAAACCATAAATATTAAATCATAATTTTCTATACCCCTTATTTATGTCCTATTTTCATAAAAATCCCAACGGTATGTTTATTAAGTATAGTGATACAGAATCTATGATTCTAAGATATATTATTTCTAATATGATTATTATTTATATTTATTATTTAGGTAAATTAATAATTTTTTATTTACTTAAATGTATTTTATTTATTTGATGTATTCATTATATATTATCTTTTTCATTATTATTACATGGTCATTATCCATTACATGCTACTCTGTTCTTTGTGTCTGAGTTCATTGGTTCTAATTTTTTTCTAATTATATAAGCATACTTTTTAAAGAAAACATGTGATAAAACAATATAAAAACATTTAACAATGAATCAAAATTAATAATTATGTAAATTCATATTTTTATGATAGTGTAATTATCAATTATATATATAATCTACTATAACCTCTAAAATTATGAATTTGGATGTTATCGATGTAATAAAATTATCAGTGACTCTCAGTAGATGTAGTAAAGGTTGTTATAATAGTTTTTTTGTTCAAGATTAGTATATTTCTCAATAGGTATATTTAGAAAAAATATTATGTTTAATATAATAAAAAATATAAATATACTATTATACAATTTTTTCAATAATATATATTGTAATATATAATATTTTATTTATAAATCTATTTAAATCATATACATTAATCATAATTCATGGTCATATTTGTTTAACTATTAATGTATATCATTATATAAAAATGGAATAAAAAATAAAGGTCATAGATTTTTTCAAAACCTATAACTAGTTCGGATATTACTTAATGATTAGACCAATGAAGATGTTGTTGGATCTAGAAAACATATCACAATATTTGTGTTGATAGATATGTTTAGGAAACAATAATTTTCTTATATAAAAATATATCATCCCATTATGTTCAATAAAAATAAAATTCAATTTAATGGGTTAGAAAAATAAATTCTTAATTAAAACCACTAAGGAATGACTAGGATAAAATACTAAAATACTCTAGAAAATATATTTTTTTCATGGAATATATTGAATGGTATAAAATTGTCTTAGGTAATAAAAATCTAAATGGAAATACTGATCAAGGGATGAAGTTGAGAAAAAATACTCACAATGGCTAAGAGATTGAAGGAATGTAAGGAAATATATATTAGGTGAAATTCGTTAGTAAATAATTTCCTCACGTTAAAAGGGAAGATATGGAAATTAAATATCAAAATTAATTAAATAGTTATGTTGATACAATTATTTAATATATTGGAAACATTAAAATACTAATGTGTAATTCTATGGATTGAATATGAAATCTTGAAAAAAAATATTCATCACACCTTTGAAGGAATAAATCCAATTCATAAATGGTGATTAGTCTCTAATAAAATTTCAACAAAATAGTATAGAGAAAAAAATTAATAAAGATTAATAATTAGATCTACACGTCGTATATTATAAAAGTAATCAAGATAATAAGAGTACAACTAGACTCTATATCAAAAGAATGTTTTATATGGATATGGGACACTATTATAATTTATTCCCAATATGTTAATGTAATATATATAAATATAGAATAATGGAAAAGGGTGATCTTATACATGTATCATAAAAGATGTTGAAGTCAAATATGATTTTATAGAAGATATATTAACAGAAACTTCTATGTATGCTACTAAATTACACAATTTTTGATGTATTTTAATATTTTTTATCCTTTAAATTTTATGTCAACATTGAAAAAAACACATATTGTATGACATTAGAGTTTCATATTATGATGTTGGTAAAAACATTCCAACAATGGAATCATTTTGTGTTATTTGTAAGTGAATTAATAGAATTAATCCATTTGAAAACATCATGGAAATGTCAATTTTGTAATTTGAAATAATTCCTATAGTGGTTTGTCTTTCAATGTCTAATAATATATTTATATATTGAAATAATGATGTTTAAATATATTAGGTGGGCATAGATTCTACTATTATCAAAGGAGGGACATAATTACCTAATAATTTCATTAAGAATATCTTTTAAAACATTATAATGAAATTATTTGAGTAGAGTAAGATACAATTAATCCAATAAAAGATAAAGATATAATATTAATTTAATATGTATAGATTTTTAATGATTACATTAATTTATTTCCAATGTAATAACATGGATATAAACATTATTATGATGTTCAATTACCAATTGATCTCGTCCTGTAGGTGAATCCCAGATCAATGAAACCCAATTGAATGAATCTAGTTGCATTAGTTAATATAAATGATATAATATTTGAAATAATTGATATAGATTGATACACCCTAGTATATAAAATTAGGTGGAATCCATCTTATTTTAAAAATATATATTCTGTATTTGTGGTTATTAATTTGATATAGGTAAATCAAAATAGTTCTAGTAAATAACATGGTTCCTTTACCATTCATTAATGATCTATTAATCATATTTCAACATTAATAGTACATATTAGATAATGTCCACAATAATTTCAACCATTGATTAATTGTTAATAAACCTGATATATACACAATTTATTGAATTATTTTTATGGGAATAATAAGTTCATAATAAATTCTTTCAGAATAATATATATGGAATTAGAGTTATTGAATCTGTTGAATTATGTTTTAATGGAGAACTTTTATAATATTAATGGTAGTTATAATTGATATCATGGAATACATTAAAAGGTTATTTATCGTAATATCCATTGGTATATTTTTGTAAAAACTATAACACATGAAGTTGCTTATTTAAATTAACATTTTATGAATTCTGGATTGGAAACGAAACTTATTTTTTCCTTATATTCTACAATATTGGAATACTTATTGTCACTTCAAACAGAACATGGATTATTGAATGGAAAACACTATTGAATCGTACCAAAATACATAGTTTTCATTGAGGCATCTAGTCACTATTGGTGATTTTTTAAATAGTATTCATTATCTTCATAACCATTATCAAAATAATCACATAAAGTGATTACATTCATGTCGTCAATGAAATGTAAAATTTCTATCAGGTCAATGATGAAGTGGATAATTAATGATCTAATATAAAATATTCATCTAGGGACTAATGGATTTGTCTTATTTTTTTATATATCAATTGAAATGTTGGGATGTGTGCTTATTAGAATGGTAAGGATGTTTATTATGAATTATGTTTCATTAAAGAATGACTAATTGAATTATCCAACTCGTGACATCAAGTTCACGTCTAAAATATTTCTTTTCTGGATATACATTTACTATTAATACATGGAGTGATGTGAGAAATGTATTGATCGTATGTTTTTTAATATATATTACAATATGATGGTATCTATATGATGAAATAAAATTGATGGAACTACTCAATTGCAATGAGTATAACTTCCAATACCACCATGGGTGGTAATGTTAGGTGGTAGACTCTTTATTAAGGAAGTATCAAGGAATTAATTCATTGATAAAAAACTAATAATAGGATATTTAATATTTATATAATTAATGTAAATATCATTACCTTAAAAAATTTATTTCAAAAAACTGTACAAGGGAGTATAAATATACATCAATAAGATAAATATTGTCTTTAAAAGTAATTTAAAGATATAGAATATTTTATATTTATTGAAATCATATTTTAAAAAGGAGTTGTAATTTTTTTAAAGATGTTATATGTACCAATATGACCTTATTAATAGTATTAATTATTAGATAATTATCATATTTCAATTTTTTATATATTACAAGATAATGTCATGACGTGTAAGTTGTTGCAAGAATAATATTTTAATGAAAACATTATGTGAGAAACCAAAAATATTGTTTTAGGATATTTTATAAATATTCCTATTAATGATGAGTTAACAATTATAAAACGATTCATAAATTCTCAATATCAAGTCATTTTGATATGGGTAGACATAACTTCTAAATTTTCTACTAGAATTATTATGATATTTACGATTAATGATAAAATATGTGTTACCATGGATTACAATAAATGGTCTATTAGTTTCCCAGAAGAACAGGAGGATCATCCACTCAAGAAACTTGTTCTACGTTATATTAATGACCTATTTATTCTTTATTTTGATCCTCTATAAATTACGAATAATCATTAAACTCATTAGAAATCAAAATTTTTGAGTCATTATAACGTCGAAATATTGAGTTGTGTTTGATAACCACTTATCACATGTAGAAAAATAGTTCAATTTATAATATTATATAATCATAAGAGGATATGTAAATTTTTTTCCCAATAAACATCCATGTCACAAGAGACCAACACAGAACTATAGTGGAATTCCAATAAAAATAGAGTATTCACTCCCAACTTATAATCGATCCATATGATTCCATTTATAATAGAATATTATATTTTCCAATGATTTGGGATGATTTAGTTGAAATAAAGATAGTATGAGTAATAACATTTGAGTAGATAATTATAAAATTTTGAGGCATATAGAAATATATATATACTTCTAAAATAAAATAAGAACTCTATAATTACTGTCAATGAAATGAATATGAGTTTAATATTGGGTACCATGTATTCAAATAGTTATGACCATGGAAGGATGATATATGTTTTGTTGAGAAGGGAATTTTATGTCAACGGTATTTTAGGCCATTCCTAAATTTGGAGTTCCATGGGGTTGTTTTATATTATTTGGAAATTCCTCCCAATCTCACCAAAAAAATAGTGCCTTTCATGTTTCACTACTTGTAGCACCACAACCCGATTAACATAGTCCGGGATAGTTTTATGCATGACCTAATGCACAAATCACTATTTTCATTAGTCTTATTACTATTTGTATTGGTATATAGGTAATAAGCATTGGGATATAGCATATGTATCAATATTAAAATATCTAAATTATATCAAGATAATAATAAAAAATCTAAAATAAAAAAACTAAATAATTATATATTTTTAAAATATGAATATCAATATAAATCATTTGATGCATGTAACAGACTGTGATCCCCCATAGTGGATGGTCAAAAAAAGGTAAAAGAAACATCATAAAAGTAAATAAGGACAATGGGAAAACACTTCATAGTATATCATGGTATCACATTTGAACTTTATGGTTTATCACCTCTTCACCATATTGCTTATTGTTATCCCTTTTCCAATTCCCCATTCATGAATGATATATTCACATGGAGATGATCGTTAATGCAGTGAGAAGAATTTCAGTAGTAAACTGACAATGATTCGTGAACATACGTTCTCATTCATTATAGGTTTATTCCTTGATAATAAATAAAAACTAATGGGAGTAACAATTAGTAGTGTACCGAGTGGTTTGTAATAGACAAGGCATAAAAAACCACAATCATAAAATGTTTACCTCAATGTTAGAAGGACTATAATGATGGCTTTTGTGAAAAAGTTTCATAATCACAAAATAGAGATCTCCATGTTATATGAAACATGGATAGAGATCATAGAGAGAGGAAATAAGATAGATGTGTCCCATATTAATCAGATATGAGGCCATTAGGCCCTCACACACCATCTCAACATTAGGTTGGTCGATAAGGTAATCACATTCCAAAATAATCATATGTGAAGCCTTAAAGACATCCCACCACTATCCTTTGTATCACCCTTTCATTATTATCATCACATGTCACAAACTATCTGATGTTGTGGAAAAAATAAGGCTCATCGATAAACATATCATTTATATCACTAGAAAACCCTCTGAAAGATATTTCTTCACCCACAACATGGAATAAAAAATATATATGTAACATTTCATATCATGATATATTACAAATAGATATAATCACAAATTTTTTTGATTAATATCAAATATGTATATCATGGGCTACATACACATATTAGGAATATCAATCATTGGAATAATCGGACAAATACACACATTAATTAATTAAGTTGAATTTTTTTTTATACAATTCCTCAAAATGTTATTAATATTTGTGCATATTTTTTTTTGATTTTAAATGAAATAAAGCAGAAATTTTTTTGCACAATTCATTACCATACAACCACAAAATCAATCCCACATTCTATGTGAACCTATAATTTACAAAAAAAGCAACATTTTTTGAACATATACCTCAACCACAACTTTTTTACTTAGTGAATGAATTAGATAAAATTAAGAAATATGGGAAAAATATAGAATTGGAGAGGGGAACACCTAGAATATCTAATATTTTATCAACGATGTTGGGGAATAAATCAAGGGTTTATATGATAAAATTTATCTTGTTTGTTCCTTAGGTTCGTCCAATTTGTGAGAGGAAATCCTAGGAAATGGTAGGGTTTGATGTGGATAATGAATTTATTGAAAATATATAAATATGTGCATCATGGTACATTATAGTGGGATCTGATTGAATCCTTACCAAGTTGGAATGGGTAAAAGAATAAAGGAGATGGTCATGTTGTAGTTATTCCAGGTCAAATACATGTCAGGATTCCATGTAATAGTTAATGGTGAGATCCTCAAAATGAAAGAATGAGACTATGAAAAAATAATTATATTTACTCCAAAAACATTATTACCTAATATTAACACTACACCACAACCACTATACAATTAGAAATGAAACCAAATTTTTTATATAATGATAGAACCAACCTTCCAGGCTCCACTTTCTATCTAACAACCCACAATGTAGATTTTACAAAAAAAATCATAACTATAAAGCATGACCTTTATAGCACATTTCCACAATTATGTCACGAAAATGAACTCTGTATAAAAAACATGAATGATACCATAGAATTCAGTTCCACCAAAATAACATGTTCAAATTATCAGTTTCTCATTTGGATCTGACATTACAATTTAACTCATAATATGATTTTATCCCAATTTATAGTGCCCCAAAGAAAACATTCTAAAACAGTACATGATTAAAGACACCAAAATTACTCATGTGTGACTCCCTAAACACATTTTTCTTTCAACATGAATTATGATTCCAATCTACATCAATGAGGAAATTTTAATTTAATCAATATAGAAATATTTATAAATATTAAAAAAATTTACATTAAGAATATCCTAAAGAAGATTATGAAATTAATTGCAATAAAAAATAACATAGATTATTTATATAAAAATTTATAGGATCAAAAGGATTCATGCCAAACTAGTGTATTTATGATAAGTAATGATATATATGGAACACTGTAGTATCCTCTATTGTCATTTTGGGTACTACTACTATTTCAATTCTTGACAATTAACATTATAATATGGGTGTGTTTCCATTAACAAGAATAATTAGCATAAAATGTTGATGAAAATTCATATTCATATGATTGGAATTAGTAATGTAATCTAGTATTAAATTACCAAAATATTATATTAATGTTTTCATTGTTTTAATATGTTCAAAACATGTTAAAAAAATTTGTAAGAAATAATAGCAATCATACCGACACAACCACTAAGATCAATAGTTTTATATATTCTAGAAAAATGTCAGAATGAAAATCAAAATAGATGTCATATGTGATAAAAATATACCCAGTGGAGAATGGATCAAAACATCTAAAATTTTGGGTCTATCAATGATTCTAGAATTCAAATTAGTTAAATATATCTACCAATTTTATAGAAATCATACATGTAATAATTTTAAGTTAGAATAATCATCCTTAGATCAAGGAACTATATGATAACCTATTATTATTTTTAAGGGAAATGATTTAAATCTAGACGAATCCATAATAGATGAGGTCTATGGATTGCATAACATAATTTATGATCTAAAACAAACAAGGATCTATAATATTAAAAAAATGAATAATTGTAATTCAAAAAGGAAAATATATTGAATATTTATGCTAAAGAGTGACATCAATAGAAATTAAAATGGATCAAAATTGGAAATCAATTTCACTTTAGTTTTTGTAATAATATAAAATCACGTGATCAGGGTTTTCTCACATTTCCATAAATAATTTTCCAAATGTGTATTATTTTTTATTCTCCTAGTTAATAAACATGGTTTGGTTACAATGTTTTCAAACTATGTACCAGACATTCTTTTGGAAACTATATAATGTTTCATAGTATATCATGTGAATTATCACGGTTTGATAATTCACTTTTTATAATCTTTTTCCACCTTATAATCTTCCTCTACTATAATCATGGTTTCCATGATGATAAAAATTATTTTCAAAAATAGTTTTTTTTACATATCAACTTCAAAAATGACATTGAATATCATTAAAACATAAAAGAAACCCATGGATCACAAAATAAAAAAATTCATAGCTAAAAAAACTCCAAAAAGGATTTAATTTAACACACAATTCACTTAAAAAAAATGAGGTTGTTACATCCATCCCATATAAATATTTATCCTTTAATAAATGTGTCTCTATTAATATTTCTCAATCATACTAGGCCACAAATCCAAAATATAAAACACTCTCTCACTGGACTCCACTATAACTCATCCATGCTACTAAAGGATCCATAAAATCAAAACTTATTTCCACCAAAACACATTTCCCTACATTATTCAATCTGCAAAAAATTTTCATCTTATGATGTTTCATCCACTAGCTCATCATTTTTTTTATTAGATGGATTTAATAGTATCACGAATGGACCACTAGAGATTAAAGACATGAAACACATCATGAATCCCTCAGTAACATGGTGGAAGGTCCATTCTTCTATCCCCAATGTTTATATAATTATAAAGATAAAATATTATACTTAATTATGGTTTAATATTACTCATATTATGAATATTATAATCCCATAACCAAGAATCCACCACTATTATAAATTATTATCTAATAGATAACCCAATGTTTCAGGTGATCTTGTTGGAAGAAAATGGTCACCTACTTTTATTGGTTTTCAACAAAATCATGATCATAAAAAAACTCTCAGAGTAATCCTATATGGAGAATGACCCCATGATAATTTCCTCTACAACCTCAAGCAAACAAATCAATAAAAACACATTGAACAATAGGGAGAAAAAAAAGTTTCTACCCTTGTAGAAACCTAAAAATTAATAATTAACAAAATATAAAATAAGGCTATTTGATAACCATAAATTACACTTAAATCTAAGATTCATGAATATAATTTATCCTCCAATATCTAGTTCTTCCTATCACATTCAATGTTGTTCTATGGATTATATGTCATACATGGTTTCGACTAACTATCCAAAAACATATATAATCCCTTCAACATATGTGATTTTAATGTATATATGTATCATATATATTTTTGAAGGGAAATCCAACAATTTGTGATCCCTCCCATAAAAAAATCTTTTCAAGATCATCTACTGAGTGATTCTAAAAGATTTAAAAGGTAATGAGAAACATTCATTTTCATATCAATATTCAGCAAACCCACCTCATGAGTTCCAAAGGTTTGTTTTATAAAAATCATGAATTCTATTATGACATCTTATTATATCCAAATAGACTCCAATAATATATAAATAATAGCATTGGGATCCTAATTCATGAAATTTACCATTTGGAATTAAAGGCATTTGGAATGAAATATATTGATTCTACCTTTATTAAAGGACACTAAAACTTATTTCAAATGTCATGTTACATATTTATTGAACATAGATACACTAAAAATTTATAATAATAAGTGTATATGATTATATTGTCCCTCAATATATATGGAACAACATTATTTAAAAATATCTTAATCACATAATCAACATCTACTGACCATCCTAGAATAATTTCACCACTAAAATGTCTCCCTCAATATACCGTACACAAAACATATAACCCTTTTAAATACTTTAGATAAATTAATAATGAATATATGATGAAAATTTGGAAATAAGATATCAATATATGATCACATGATTCATCCCTAGTTTGATTATCCATGAAAGTTATATTATATATTCCATTTAGTGATTACTACTCACCAAGATCCCAAAAACATTAAGGTTTTCTTACTAAGATATTATATAATGAAATTAACCATTCTTAGGACATTATCTATCTCAATGTTGATTCATTATAACTTATATATCTAGTGCCTAGTTAATTAATTGAGTCTTAAGAAGATAATATTTATCAAATGATATTGTAATGCATGTGAGAAGCCAATCTTTCATTAGAGAGATAGTGTCCCCAACACACAAATCCAGGGACCACTGCATGAAAATCCATGCCATGAGATAGGTAGATCTTTTCCTTGGTTCATAGATTACGTGACCAAAACTAGACTATATAATATTTATACATGATCACAGAACCTAAAAAACACTTTAGGCAACACATAACACTGCATATTTGATCTCTGAATACAGAAGAATATAAATTTTAGATATCTTCATCCTCTTATTTTTCTAAAAAATGTCTCATCATACAACACAATCAATTGATACTTCTCCCTGACCATGGTAATAATTTTCATTTGTTCTTATTATTTGTAGAAATTGTAATTAGAAATACATACTATTCAATTATCCATAGGAAGATATTAATCATATAAACATTTGAAGGGAATGAACAAGACATTTTTTATTCCACCTTTTCTTGGTCTGATGAATTTACTTACTCAATTATCCCACGAAAAAAACACTAAACATTGAATTTTAAGAGACACACATTAAACACTTGGCACAAAGATGATATGATCATAATTTTAAAAAAATACTTTCTTGTTTTCTACCATGTAACTCAGATGTATGTGAATATATGATGATTCCTTACACAACAACCATGATGATTGAGTTTAGATATGGATTGGATATCATGTTTATCAGTACCATCAACAATTTTGGTGCATCCATAAAACATGAATATTTTACTTGAAACTCATATATACAACATGGACTCTAATAAAATGTATTGGGATATCATATTATAAGAACATAAACTAATGATATCATAATCAAAATTTATCAAGTTTAATAAATAGACTCTTAATAATGGATCAAGGATACCATTAATCTTAGGTAAATGATAAATTTTCTTCACCATAAAATGGGTCAACATCTTTGAGTGAACAAATATTTGTATATTATCATCCATATTATTCATAAAAATAATGGATCACCCAATGCAAATGATGTTGTTCTGATGAAGCACATTTGATATGGGAACTAAATATAACTTTTATACAATCTCATCTCAGAAGGTTCTATATTATAATAATGAATAGATATAGGTTGTGCTCATTTCATGGGTTATACGATGATCTCTACTCATCAATCTAGATGACGTTGACTGAATTTACCTATAAAGTCACTATAATAATGATTTACCACTATAGTAAAAGAATATGAAATAAAATCTAGGACACTTAGGAGAGCTTTTTCTTTTACCCAAGATGAAATGGAAATAAGAAAGATAAAATATCATCCCACAATATTGTATTTGACATCCTATGGACAAGTAATAACAAAATTATCTCATTTATGTGAAATAAATGATACCCACCTCTGATAATATTTTATGTGACAATGGTTGTTGGTTTACAAGTCCAATAAAATGATATAATAAATTCTAGTAACATCATGGATTATGAAATTTAAAAAAACATATACAGAAAAAATTTATGAATCTTAGGATATCTCTATAGATAATCATCATTTATTCCAAATGAATTTTTAAATGATGAATAATCATTATGATTCTTAATCCTCAGTTTGATTTCAATAAAATGAGAATATTTAGAATAATTTGTTGGAAAAGTATTAATTTTTTTTATTGAAATTGATATGGTGAGAAGTACCATACTAAATATATTTGATGGACCATCAATATAGTCATTTGAATCCCATTTCATCGTATATAGTGAAAAAGCATAAAATATATTTCCCTAAACCTATGGTTCATGAATAACCAAGGTGAATATAATTTGAGGAATCTAAACCTGTTGCAATGGACTATAGATAGATCACAATTTAAAAATACATTTATATTCCAAAAACATATAAATATATATCCAAATTCCTCTAGAGTGTAAATTTTTCGGATACCTAAAATTTCTATATAGAACAACCTTACTCTAATGTGTTGGGAGGGGCATGTGGTAATGTAGGACCATATGAAAAATGAATCACTTTGAAATATCTCTTGGGAGATCTGAAAATTCTCTAATCTAATCAACATTATTTCCACTACCCAATGTATTTCCTTGGTATTTTTCTTCCATGACCATGGGAAACTCTCAATCTATTACTCGAAGGTCCTCCAACCGGAGAAATAAATTATGGATATAGTTAAACAACCAGGTATGTTACTCCCTGACCTTAGAAGGAAAAATCTAGTGCATAATTTAAAAAATTTGCAAGATTATAATGAATCATGTCATGAAGGACTAATCTATTCAGCAGTCTTGGTAAATAGAATACATACGTGATCATTACATAACACTTTCAAATATAAAACACAACATAAATAAGCCTTTGGGAACTCCATTATGCCCCTTGATTAACCTAAAATATCAGTCATAATATACTTCTTGGAATCCCAAGAAAATGAAACATAATAAAGGGGTGAGCTCATATTTTCAGTAAGGGTAAATAATTTAACAGAAGCTATAAGCATTTAAGGAAAGATGTGTAATTAAAACAACAACATTTTAAAAATATACATGAACATAATTTAGCAATAATAAATCAAACATTACCATATAAACATGAAAATTGATATTTTACTAGTCAAATAATCAAATGTAATATCTAATTTCATAATGAGGGAATGCATAATCTCAAATATCATAACCACATAGACAATGCCTCACGCACATACTATAAATAATTTTTTTTCAATTCCTTGTAACAAGACAATTATTTGCCTCATGGGGCCTACCAATGAATAGAGGGGCTATAGAAGGCCCCACCCATCACTTACTATGTCCAATGAATTCTTCATATGAATAGGGCGAAACATAACCAAAAAATTCATATTAAAACTAGCATACGAAATGTCATTACTTTAACCGTAAACCATGAATGGTATAAAAAAATTCATAGTCAAACAAATCATAATTCATTCAATACAATATATAACATTTTATTATAATAAATAAACCTCAATAATGAATAATATCTATTCAAGAATGTTTACAAATTTTAAAATGATCCGTAAAACACTTTGAGATAAATATCCCTTTTTCATGAAATCATATAAAAGTCACATAATTTAGAAAGGAAGAAATTTAAATGAAATTTTTGAATAAAAGTGTTTCATAACAATTTGAAACTTTTAAAAGGGACTATAATTTTAAAACATTAATGACCATATAAATAAATGCTTAAAACAATTTTGAAATCATGGACATTAATGAGAATGATTTAGAAGAATAAATTTTTACACCATTTCAAATGGTATTTTAGATAAAGATTCATGTAACAAGAATCCTTTTTAAGTATCTTTTATGAATCATGTACAAGGATAATAAATATGTCCCAGTAAAAAAACTTACAAATAAACAATCTGAAAAAATAATGTTATTGAGGAAATAATCCTTACCTTGTACATTACTTTCGTCAAGGGTACGTTTAACCTCCAATATAATGACCAAAGTATGTTGTTAAATTACACCAGAACCAGAACCATATTCATATATATGATTTAATACTTTATTCATTTATTACATTATACTACTTATTTATTAATAACTTCTATGTTAATATAATATTTTGGGCAATAATCGCTTTCTTTATCGTACATGTTTTAACTTGTTATTCGTGATCGTATCACCTAGATCATGATTTAAAAATATTCAGAATATAAAGAATTATTTATATATCATATATATTAAGAATATAAATATGAAAACTATATAAATATATTAAATGGAAACACCAATCATGGAGATAGTAGTCTGTACATACACATGAACGTTGTTTCTATTTTTTTTATCGTATAGTATAGAAGTATGAAAATGACATATATTTAACTAAAAATATATATATTATTATAGTATAAATTTTATTTCTTATATATCATACTTAATATATATATATATATATATATATATAAAATCGTGAATGGTGATCATTGAAGACGAATCTTGTCACGTCGTGGAGACTATAATTCGTACGTACACACGAGCGACAATATCATTATATTGTTAGTGAAACAATTATTAATTGGATGGTATATTATATATACATAATTATCACCATGTTAAGTATATAATTTACATTAATTATACGCATTATTATACCAATCCAAATTAAAATCATTTTTGAATAACCAACTACAACACTATGTGGAGATGGTAAGCCGTACGCACACACATATAGTGACTTGGTCATTCATAGGATGGATAAAATAATTAAAATAGTTGTATCATATTTATAATAACAACAAGGTATGTATAATTCATGGGAGTTATTATTCTTTTATGGAAACAATAATGAAATAGGTAGTGGAAGAAGAAAATATATTTATAAGAGGTGATGAAATAATTTCATCTTCTTTGGGTTATTCTTTTTTATTTGAACAAAAGGGCTCATTAGGATGGATTTGTGATTAATTTAAGTCCTCTAAATTGAATTTTGGGTTTATGGGTGGAGATTTATGTTGGTATTGGCCGATCCAAATGGAATTGGAAGTGCGAATTTGAGAGTAGGGGATGTACCCTTTTATAAAATATTTGAGCGGCACTTTCGGAAGAGCTTGAAATATTATTTTATTATAAATTCATTTTCAGTTTCTAATAGCATCAGATATATTTATTTCATTGATAAGGAGGGTAGGGGTCAAAATTATTTCATCCAATAGGTTTTAGTCAAGTGTAGGTCACTATATTAATAATATATTTAATATTATCCCTTAGTTAAAAAGTATAACTTTTACCGTGTCTTCTTGTATTTTTATATTACATGGTTAATAAACATAGTATAAAATTCCATGAGAACCAAAAGTGGTTCATTAATGACATATCTATCATTATATATGTCCTTTGGAAGAGCCATAAAATTATAAAAATATTATGTAACTTAATAAAATAATATTTTTTTCAAAAAAAAAACGTTTAGGTCAATTTTGAAACTATTCAGTATTTGGTTTTGGTTAAATTTATAACAATTAGATTTATTTTAAAATAATACATTGAATAAAGCATAACATTTCATATTAACCGAGAATATTCTTGGATGGCATCAAAATTCTAAATTTACATTTATTTTAATATTTATTATATCAATTATTTTAATCTTTCATTAATAATGTGATTACTACATCACCATTGTGTCACAAATAAATTTAAATATTTAATGTCTAAAAATTATAAATAAAATATCATGATGTATGAAATATTATTATATTTCAAATGAATATATATTGTCAAAGTTATCATATGTATAACGCTATATTAAAAATGGTTTAGTTATTAAAATTTAAATTTAACACATTTAACTCTTTTACAAAAAATATTACATGTCCTAACACTAAAAAAAATGAGTACATAAAAGGGGAAATTTTTTATATTATAAGGGGTTAGAACCCCTTCAAAATAAATTATAGGTGGTTGTGGGAAACTGCTGATAATGTTCTTGGTGACTGTTAGTACAGGCGGTTGTGAGAGAGCGCTTAAAAATTCAAACTTAATTTAGTGGTGGTTACTATAAAAGGGGTTTAAACCCCCTCAAATGTTGCTTAAAATTTAATACATTAGAAGAGGTTATAAAAAACTCATCTAATATTGGGATTTTGGGGAGGTTCAAATTGCCTGAAATGGTGTTGGAATTTGGGTCAATATCAGCAGTTTTCAGACAACCACCCAAAACCCCTTGACAGAACTAGGCGGACCCCCCCCCCCCCACGACACTCCCAACTGTTCACACCCACGTGCCCCACTTGACACACATGTTGAATCCCCTGAAATATACCCCCACACACCCTCCTTGTCACCGGTTGACAGACTAATGTCGCCCTCTTGAAACACATGTTGACACCCCCCTAGACACACATGTTGACACCCCCGGACACCCCCAACACACAACATGAGACACCCCCGCGCACCCCTATTGACACCCCAGCGTTCCCCCTTAACACCCAAGCGTGACCCCCACATGACCCCTTGACACCCCACACACCCTTGTTGACACCCCAGTGTGACCCCATGACACCATCTGATTTCTATAGAGTTGATCCCTGTATGGCTACGAGCACAATGATCTGTAATCAACCATTATTTTTCGATCCATTCCCCTTACCAAGTTCTTTATTCATGAAGTCTAAATGTTTATCAAGGCTTTTATATATGTATTTATTAATAAAACCTACTATGAAACCCCTAATGAAACCTTATCATGTGATTAATATTTTAATTGGTGTACTCAATTATAATTAATAACGTAAAATTAATAATTTCCAATCATATGTTTATCATCCATGTTCTATATTGACCTCTATAATAAATATCTATAAGTGTATCATCTCTTTATCATGAAGGATAGTCAAAGAGGATGTGAGAAGAGATTATGATATGGAAATATAGTATACAACCATGTCTCTCAGTCATCTCATGTAATAGTGTGGAATCTGTCCATAAGGTTATCACATACCAGATCCATCACAAGTGATGACATAGGGTGGTAATTTCCAAACACTATTTCATTTTTGGACATAGGTTCCTCATATCATAGAGTAATATGATGGGTTATATTGATTGAATTTCATTCCCCTATCTCCACTACATCATTTCATACATTAAAGTCATCGTTCCCTTTCCCAATACACCCATCACCTGAAATAATCAACAATTTTCATTCTCTATCACCCTCTATGGGATGGCCTTATCATGATGCTCCACCTATATTTATTATAAGATCAAAACCAACTGGGGAATAGTAATACACATGATAGGGTAGAGTGTACAATGAAAAAAATATTGTATAATCATGAGAATCATTTACAATATAAAACTTCATGTAGCCAAAATAAATCCTGAGATAATAGGAGATAGAAACATACATATGATATTAAACATCACATTCAAATCTTACAGGACACACCGTTAATGGGATTAATAGATCACAAAAATAATTCTATAGGGATTTCCAATCTAATGTTTTACATATTCTATTCTATAGAGTACGAAAAATATAGGGAAATCCATTTAATCATATGATCTGACAAAAATAATAATTTTTTTACTAATTAGTGAGTCTCGTGAATTAGAAATACGGGTTAAACCTTCAACAATGGATCAATTATCACTCATATAGAATCATGGATTCTTAGGGAAGTATTAAATATAATTAGAAACTCTATCTTCAAATCATGCCTCTTCTATAAATGGATGTGAAGTGTGTTATGTAACCATCAGAGAAACCGATGCTCCACCTTGATCTTCTATCAGGTTAGACAATGAGAGAAAAAGACAATGATATCTCTATTCATTCCTGACCATCAATGGATTACATGGTGTAACAATACATAATTTTATTGATCCTGAGTGTACTATAAAATCCTATACAAGAGATTCCCTCATAATATCTTCACCAAATTATGTGGGAACCATTACAATCTAAAGGATGAGTTTTATGATGTCACTATCCATTGATAATCCTAGATCCTCTTAAATTCCTTCCAACCATGCCCACATTTCAAATAAATCAATTTATGATTCCATGGAGATTTTACAAGGTCCAATAATTCTAGTGTGATAACCAAGGGTCTTGATGCCCTCAACCCATGGTCCTTAGTTTATCCACTAATTACTTTACTACCATGCTCATCAAATTATATTCTTCTTCTAAAAGTATCCCTCCTTGATCCTTCTTTTTATTTTAAAATCATATTCATTGAAAATTCTATTTCCTGAGACATAACGCATCTCAAAAAAAAAATTCTATAGAAAATTCAAAGAATACCTCTTCCATAGATTACTTTATTTCTAAGAGGAGATTTAATGTCGTTACTTCTTGTCCATGTATACAACAAATCTCTCTCTAAGGATTTATTTTTTCCCACACCAAAATTCATAGGTTATAACTGTTAGACCAAGTCATGTGTCAGGTAGTTTGGGTCTTCAAATAATTTCTAACTAGACCCACCTGAAACTACCTAATACATATTAATAAAAAAAACTCCTAATCTAACATATGAGTCATTGTATTATACTCTATATCAAATCAGAATATTGGTTATGTTCAGAACAAATTATGTTTTCAATTTTTTCATCAGCACTAGGAAGGAATATTCACATTGGTATGTCCACTATAACATAAATAAATTCTTATCTATCCAAAATATAGTTTATTTGATATGGGATATGTCATGAATAATTCATTGAAAAAAGATAGATTAAAAATAGTGCTCTTAATATCAAACAATTTTCATGGTCATTCCCAAGAAATCTCCACTTTTACCTTTTATATACCCATAGAAATTCCCACATCTGAGCTTGAATTCCATATAAGAAATATACAAATTGGATACAGAAGTTCTAATTTTATAGAATATTGTAATTTTAGTTTTTATATAAACAAAACTATCTATATGTTAGTAGATTTTATCTTTGAAGTTCTTGGGAATATGGGAATAACATCAGTGAAAACCCAAATGAAGGAGACATGATATGGATGTAAGATATTATTTATGAGATCCATGAACACTAGTGGTTCATTATTAAGAAAAATAACATGAAATGATACTCATATAAATTATACATAATCGTAAACATTATATATGAATATAATCATCTCTGGAATTAAGTCGATGGTTTTATGATTATTGTACAATAATTGATAACAAATGGGATCCACACAAATAAATAAACTAGTAACTGATTCATATAAAATTGTAGATGTTATTCATGTTCATTTTGTTAATTAATTTGTAGTTGACACAAATCAAAATATTATTTCTACCATACATGTTAAAAACATTGTGGAATCCCATATATATGTTCTCAGTCAAGTAAAACGCTTCACCCTTAAATCCTTAGGATGTAATTTTAGATCTCTCTATTTTTTGGACTACATATGATATATTAGAAATGATATAATTTACTCTATTGAAAAAAATGTAAATCATGATGTTAATTCCACAAAAATGAGGATTCCCTAGGATATGGTCTATGAGAACATCCTAATACATGTCCATAATATAAACGAACAAGAAGAAAGCTACTAGTGGATATTTCATGAGTCCCAATCCTACTACCTATGTAATAATTGTAGAAATCATGATTAGTATCATTCCCATCCAATGTTCTCTAGCATCCTATTCAATTGTGACCACAAAATTATCACTCTTGGGTATAATATAGGATTCACATATCCCATAGTAGTTCATATGTACCTAATAACTAGACTACCTATATATTCACAAAATCAAATTAAAAATATTGATCATATGTATAATGAAATACCATAAATTTCTATATCCAGAAATCATGATAAAACATTCTGATATTATCATAGATAATGAAAATTATTCTATAATGGTTCCTCAAGAGATTTCAAAAGTTGAGTTATCATACTAGTATTTTAATTGAAACAACATATTAAGAATATATAAATTAATTTTGAGGTCATGTATCAAAAAATGAAGAATACATTTTTTGTGTGATCATGTATATTCATCCACAAGTTGATAGTCCATGTTTACATATTGTTGTATATTGTTCGGATGGATAAACATTAATTACCTATCTCTATTGGACCAACCCGGTGGTTTCGAACATGAATGGGGCACCAAATTATGTGGTGCAAAAATATGTTCTTGAGGAACCCTCATAGATACCAATGTCATAGGCCCTGAATTCTCTGCTCCCCATTGATCACATATCAAAATTGTCGGCAAACAGAACTATTAATGTGCACCCATAACTAAACAATGATGATACCTATTCTAATGAATTATGAAATTTTTTAGAAAATAACCATTTTTTCTATAGTTGAATAAAAAATGCAACCTCATCATATTGAAATTTATGAATAAAATACACACATCCCAAATTTCATGTCACCACTGAATGAAAAATAATCATCCATCATCTTCTTCCTATAAGATGAGGCACCCACCACAACACCAGGTTGTCTACCATTAAGTCCCCAAATGGTAGAAAAGATACTTATAACTATATCCCCTACATACCTTGATTTATAATTATAGAAGTTTAATGCATATGTGGATATGGTGTGATGTCACTGATCTTCACCATGTAGCTCAACATCAGTCGACTACTGGTCTTAATCACATTGTACTTTTGAGTCCAATCCCCATCCTTGATATGATAATAGTGAATATAATCCATGATATGATAAGAAAAAGAATAAAACTATATCCATCACTACCAATTAACTAAAAACTATTGAAAAATATCCCGCATCTTCATATCCAAAAATTCATCCATGAATACTAAATTCATTATGGTTACCCATGTGGGACACTCAATTTATTCGACCTTCCTTATAAAACTGTATCACCGATTACTGGTACACAAATACATAATGGTATCCTAATTAATATTTATTACCTAGTACACTCCAATATATTATTGATAAACTAAATTATTTCAATCATTTTTTTAATGTCACGAGGTCCTTCAATTCCAATGAATGATGATGAGTGTCGTAGCAAAAAAACCTAAGTATAATATATCGTTGTCTTGTGAACACCCCATAATAGAAGATAGATTGTGGATAATATTTCTAGATAGTTTTGGTTCATATGTAGATCCACCAGAGCATGTATAGAATCATGATAAACTACACCATATTATACATATAGTGTTGGGATATAGGTTTTCTCCATTATGGGATAATTATCTCTTGATTCACTAGGATAATGTATCAAAAATCTTATTGAAATTATTTTATTTTTTACTAATTGTATGTATTGAAAATATATAAAATAATTATTTAAATAAAAACACGAGTAGTTTATAGTATAAAAAATTGTTTTATTAAATAACAATCCAAGAAGGATAACTAGAAAAATAATAAACCCACATCCTAGTAAAACCTCAGGGTTACAAATTTTTCATTATAAATGAATATTATTCACAATCATATTAATTTAACAAAAATTGTATTGTAGTTCAAATAATCTAAATTTCAATACAGGGTATGAAATATGAATAATGAATAGATCATTAAATTTAACTAAATGACCTACATGGAATTGAAATCATTAAATAAATGTGAAAATTGATTCTTTGAATCAAATAATAATTCACGAAGGCACCCAAATACCATAGACTATAACCTAAAAACATAAATATTATTTGTATAAAACCATAAAACCACATCAATAATAATAGACCCTTCACTAGTATCATATATTTCATTCACATAATAGTTCTTTGACCACTTATATGACCCTCACTCGTGAGATGCACTAAACATAAAATCTATCTAACATTCCTCAAACATTTTAATGAATAATATAAATGAATTTATCCCCTAATACCACTTTAAAAACTATATCCTGAAATAAATAATCGATATTATAGTTCCACATGACATCAAATTCCCTTCCCCACACACTAGAGTTTAACGTTTATCACTGATGTCCAAAATTTCATTAATGGAAAATTTATAACCTCAATATCAAATGTCATACATCTAAATCATATTAATGGAATAATTAAAAAATAGAACAAAATAAGTGAATAATAGCAATGTCGTCATTGATTATTTTAAAGTTATATCGATATCTAGAATAAATAAACTATGAACTCCAAACGTGTTATGACATATAAGGGTATTAGAAACATCTATAAAATAAATATGGACATTGGGGATACACTTTTATGTCAATCCCATTAAAAATATAGAAACATGAGACCCATCCCTACAACTACATATCTATGGTCCAATGACCTATCATCGTTCCCTACTCATGTTGTTTTCATTCACATTGAGATACATATGTAGGGTCTTAATATGTAAATGGAAGGATAAAACTAGGGAATCCATGTACTATGTGAACATTCATAAGAGGTACATTCCATGATAATTAAAAAATATTCTTTTCAATAACAATCAATATTTTTGTGGGAGTTATTCCACTAAATAAGACATAATTGAACCTGATAGTGTATATTTCTCCTCCATGATATAAGGATAACCATAACATAGGCCATGAATAATGGTATTTTCAAGGCCAACCTATATATATTCAAGATGTATGACACATTACTGGATATCCTCATATTGGGCCACAGGAAAATTATGTCCCATATTAGTAATGGGAATTTTAGAAGGTCATCATAACATATATCTATATCAATTCTATCCCCAATGACATTTAATCCTAGTACTCCAATGGGTTGGGCCTCAAATTCAGTACACCCATTCCTATATCTCATTAAAATGTCATTATCATTAAAAATCACACATTATCACCCTATAAGGGAAAAAAATCCTAAACAGAAAACCAATCATTTTCTATAAGAAATAAAACATCCATTGGTCATGAATTATCACCATACACATGTTATAAATATAAAAAATTTGTCCCTTTTATTAAACATTCAAACTCATCCATTCCTTATCAAGAAAAAAAATTATCCAAGGGAATTAAATGTAAATGAACATCTTGAATTAATAATTTGATGTTGAATGTCCAGATTATAAAATTTTGATACCCATATCAAAAATTCACTCCAACCATATATAACATAAATACCAATGGTTGTAGATAATATACCCAAAATCATCAATTAGTAGATAAAGACCATATACACATCCTATTCTCGAGAGAATCCTAGATTGAAGATCCAATAACAGTGTTGTAGAATGAAATATATTTTTGGTATACCTCACCAAACATTGAAAACAGTTTATCTTCAGATGTCAGTAATAAAACCAAGAGTTATATGGCGATATGTTATTCTAAATATGAACTCCAGTTTCATGATGTTTAAGAAGAAATGTGGGTAAAATACAGTTTTCACATATCCTTATGAGTTAAATCCACAGAAACATTAATCTAAATGAAAACATTCATCATTTCACAATAATTGGTCCCCAATCAACATGGACGATACTATAAGGCATATTTCCACTCAATAATTGTTACTTTTAAGAAGGATGTAAGGAAAACATGCCATGATCAATGGATAGATCTAAAATATTACGGAAATGTAATTCATTGAAATGGGTATAACCACATAATATCCTTGAAGGACATTCCTAAACATTATTATACAAGTAAACAATATGCTAAATTATGACCAATTTAGTAGGACGACCTAAACTCCCCTTTCTCTCATTTATTATGAATCCATTTATCTTCACTATTATCATTCTAAATCAATGAGAACAAATATATTCGACTGCTATGATGCATAAATCTACCCATGATACATTTATACATACAATATTGAAAAACCCCAAAAATATAGAATATAGATCAATAAAAAAATTACTTCAACATAATAATCTCTTCTTTTAATCTAACCATTGGTATTCCCATAAAATCAAATGGTGACACATTGTTATGTAACTACAAGACAATCCGTTTGACATTACATTATATATATATATAGTTCATTCATTATACAATTTAGATTATTCTACAAACATTTATGACACTATAAAACTTTTTTTTGAATCTGATAACTTTGATGATGAAGGTAATTTTAGGGAATCAAATGGCTGAGAATGAATCATCTAGTCTTGAGGAATATATGAGGAAACATTCCCCCTCGATTATTCTATGATTGAAAATTTAATAAATTCTATGTATAAATTTATTTTAAAGAGGGGGAGAGATTGTATGACTTTGTAGTCAACTGTAAATATTCCCTTATAGTAACTTTTTTCATTATATCAATACAGAATACTAATATAGTGATATTAACTACTACAAATACAACTAATATTAAATAACATTACTTACGAATTATAAATAAACTATATTATATTTAAAATTGTTGAACATGATGATAAAAACATTAATAAAATTCATATATGATTCAAATTTCCAGTGTATCATAGTCCCTATAAAATAATACTATAGGATAAAATACTATGAAAAGTAAAAAAATGAATTCTTATATTATTTTCATTTTTAAATTATAATACAAAACAATGGATTGAATTGGGTTCAATGAAGAATATTGTATATAATATTTATTTATTGGATGTGTAATGTTATATCACCATTTAAAATATGTTTGTTAGAATAATAGGATTTCTATTAGAATAGTTATCCAATTACTAGAAAAACATAACAGTAAGTGAAATTTATTTAAAGATGATGTTTTACATTATTTAATAAATATTTTTTTAATACTATCATTTAATATTAAAATAAACAAATATAAGAATTTATTTTGGAAACATTGATGTAAATTTTGGAACCATTATGAATTTTATTTAATACTGTTGTTTTGGGTATTTTCTATGAACATAAAAATACATTGGTGAATAATAAAATATCTTATAAAAAACTATTTTAAACTGCGATCAACAAAATTATTTGTGGTATTCATGATTTTTGATGAATATTATAATTATAATTATCATTTTCAAAGAACCACTATAACTATTAAATCAATTGAAACAAGACAACATAGAGAAATAATATTTTATTCTAAAACACTTCTCTTATCCCCCAAAAAATAAACCTTCACAACCTATGTTATCCACACACATTAAGATACTTACCATGCCCATTATCAGAAAAAAATCCTTCCACAGACATTCTAATCCATGTAGTTCAGGTACAAATCATGAAAAAATAAAATTCTTAAATTACCTTTTTATATATCGAAGGAGAACTTTTAATGGAAATGGAAACATTTCCCAACCCAATACATTTAAATTTTCTTCTACATAAAAATCATAAATATAATTTTTTTACATCATTATATATTATCATTTTTAACAATGATATGATTAAATTATTTGGGAGTATAAAAATATAAATTATTCTACTCCCTCTCTTTCATTAAAATAAAACAATAATTTATAATAATGGTCGATTCACTACATCGATGATTGATGAATTTCATTTTTCTTCCTTTAAATTTTATATAGTTTTATTATGTTTCTAATATATAATTTTTTGATAAAAAACTAATATAAAAATATATATATTCTAAAATGTTATTGGTAACCAATAAATTTTACATGATAGTTTTTTTAAACCAACATTCATTAATGGTATGTAAAACCACATATAAGGAACATGAATGCCTTAAATGGTTGATTTTAAAATGGGGTTAATTATTAAATATAATATATATGGAATATATAATTTTATATAATTTTTAAATGTTTATTGAATTAATAATATTGAAAATTAATAAACTTGGTATTTTTAAAATATTAAATTTTGTATGTCATGATATATTTAGAAATTTAAAATAACATTAAACCACTATTAACTTTTGTAAATATTTTCAACATGATTAATTTGACATTTATTTGTTTTCTATTTCTGAGGAATTAAAATGGTGGAACTAAAAACTACATTAAAATAATTATAATTCTGGTATCTTTCATAACACACAACAAAATGATTTAACTAAACTACGATATACTATAAAATTTTTATTATTTGAAAGTGGCATTTATTACTAGATGATTTAATTTTAGGTATATAGATGAATTATTTAATAATGATAAAAAAGAATTTTTTTATATAATTAACATTAATTAAAAAATATATATAAAGCAATTTTTTAGGAAAACAATTTTATGTGAAAAAATAATTTTTTATCAATTGTATTTTAGTAAGGGTTTTGTGAAAAAAATTTGATTAATAATGTTACCAAATTTTAAATTGTATTTCATAAAAATTATATCAATTTTTAAATATAAAATTAATATCATAATTTGGATAATATTCAGTTTATTTACTAAATGACTTTTCTAGGTTAAGAGTGACATAAAATATTTTTGAAATGTTGTCATTTTGTTTCATTTCAAATACTAATATAAAATTTAATTTTATTTTTAATTTGACCATTTTTTAAATTATGCCTTATTTAATAACATATATTTTAAATCATTACATAAAAACCAACATAAATTTTTTTTATGATCATTAAGATATATAAATTCATATGTCTAAAAAATCATGGTGTTTTAAACATTATTATTACATTTTTTTCATCTACATTATGAAGAGTAATATAGAAATTTATACACTATAATTAGAATCAAGATGATTATATTTTTAAAATTTGTCCACTTTTCTCATTGGGAATGGTAACAACAGAAATTTCATATCCTATATAATGTAATAATTGGAATAATTTTGTTTTAGTTATGAATAAGAGAATAAAATTTTATTAAAAGTTCTCTTATTTTTATTTTATCTATTTTTTATACTATAATTATAAATAGATTGAAAATTTATAAATTTTATACCACATTATTTTCCTAATGTCGTAAATTCTATCATATGTAAATAATAAAAACAAATGTCACATTTCATGTTTGAATATTGTGGATATTTTTATATGGATTAAAATATTGTCTATTTTGTTAAAACATATTTATTAAAATATTAATTTATTTTATTTATCATGGTAATATTTTTTTTATTTTTTGATGGAATGGAAACCTAAATTTTTTAAACAACACTAATATAGTGTTTTAAAATGTGGATGAATTATTTTTTTCATTGTTTTTTTATATAAATATATCATATTATTTATGTGTTAAAATTTATTATTTTAATTAATTTTCAATATTGATATAGTTACAACCACATTATGTTAATAGTCTTGAAAATGACTATAATTATATCCTATATTGTATTATAATTTATTAAGTGATCTAAAATTCATAAACAAAATAATATATTAGAAAAATTGAATGTGTTATGGAATATAATATCATCTAATTTTTATTTATGTGGCACATTTACATTGGGGGTATCATTATTGAAAATAGATGGGTAAAATAATTCAAATCATAGTAATCCCCAGAAGTGATAAAAAGTGGATAAATACAAGAGTTAGGGGTTAAAAATAACATAAAACTATGAAAAATTTAGTTTATGATAATATTTATACTCATTATAATAACTTATTTGATATATATAAACATTAAACCACATTTACAGGAAAATAAAATTATTATATTTAAATCTTCTATGTAATTCAAATTGTGTCCTTTAATTAACTATAAAAGGATAACTCTACTTCTATTTTACATACAAAACTATGAGTCATATATCTCCACCAAAACATGAAGAAATTTTTTCAAAATATACATATAATCTTTTTGTTTGTGTTTTTGTCATCATTAAACCATCGCTAGGGTCTTTATAAATATATCAATTGTAGGTATCTCAATGAAGATTTAATCATATTAACTCATATCAACCATTTTAATTATTATTTTAAAGAATTAATTATAATAAAAAACTATTTAAATACAATAACATCAATTTATATCATATATTAATATGTTATAATTTTTAAGGAATATCGATTACCCAAGATCATTTCTATTAAATTATAAATGAAATTTTCTCCCATTAGTGCTTCTGGACATCCACCATCGTGTAGAGATATGACTCATTCTCCACTCACATCATTCATGGATGGTTGTTATGAGATATTTAATATTTATATATGAAATCTATGAAATATTAATCATTCTATAATTATTATATCTTCTCTACCAAATTACATGCCCATATATTTGGAAATAATGACATTAATTGTGTTAATGTGGGGATTACAACCTCCAAAAATTGTTGTTTTCCTCATACATTTCCCCTATACACGTATTTTAATAAAACTCTATTTAATTAAATTGTTCATATTTTTTAAAAAATAGATTTTTAATATTTAATAATTACATACTATGATTCAATCTATCAAAAAGTAAAAAAAATTAAATCATGTTTACTTAAAGATTGCCATCTAAAAAAGGTAACGTAATTCAGATTCATCATCACCACATTAACTAAAATGTGATAAATGACAGTATTATAATTATATAATAATTTATATTCTATTTTTGATTAAGTCGTGAACATGTTTAAACTACTTGAACCATCAAAATGAAACATGCATCAAAAACAAATATGTTTTCACAAAAATGAGAATTTATCTATTAATGGATAACTAGAAATTATAAATAATTTTTTCTTAATATATTATATTTAAAAATTATTTTACAATAGATTTATAATTAATATATAATTAATATCAAATAGGTTTTTTTCTAAATGAATAAAAATAGGATATATTGTACAATTTTCTCATTTCACAATTATTAATGTGTAACATATTCCATATTCACCATGTATTTCTTTCATGGGTTATATATTAATCACATTCAATATGATATTTCATGAAAAAAATATATTCATTGAATTTATAGATTCATTATTTTTAAATCATTTTGATTATGATTAAAAAGTAACCAATGTGGTAAGGGTGTATGATATAGTCTCAGTTCCCTTTAGGATTGTGTATTATATAATTTCCTTGAGGGAAATTATATATATCTTATACTTTAAATGCATCATATTTTCTTATCCATCATCTATTACTGTAACATTTTTGAATAATTTATAGTTTCCACTCATATATATAGAAATTATAAAAAATATTTTTAATGAAAATATGGATTTAATTTCATTTCGGGTAATAAAACTGTTCGCTCACGACCATAGTCATAAAATATAAATTATGATTTATTTTATATATACATAAAATATTTCATAAGGTTAATTTTAATTAGCTTCAAAATTATTATAAATGACTTAAAATGGGAATCTTAATAAAAATTATTTAAAAACAATATTTTTTCCATTTTCTTAATGGTGTTTTATTATTTTTTAAATTATATGGTATGAATAGATTTACCCCTATCAGGATAGATCATTTATTCTCATATTGAATTATAATTATTAATGGGGTATCTCAAAAAAAATATTTTCTTTTGAACTTTTGGAATTATTTTTTAAAATGTTAATAAAACAAAATGATATTTTTCATATCTTAGCATATAAATTATTATGTGTTCTTTTAATGGTGTTTTTTTCTATGTCCAAAAAATTTATAGATTTATATACTTAAACATTGATATGATCTTATTATATAATAACATTTATTTCTATAGATTTATTGTGATGATAAATATTTAAGGTTGATTCTAAGAAAAATGTTTCTTTTCCACAAGTTACTTATTTTGTGATGAAAACTTTATGAAACACATTTCTATTCCATGTTCTATTAATTTTTTAAATGATGGAATTGAAATAAAAATCATTGTTTTTTCATAGGAAATGTTATGATGATATATTCAATGTTTTATTATCTTAAGGAACACATATGTTTGGTTTTCTATATGTGATTGGTGGGTCTAGAATCCTATAGCCATAAAATATAAAGGTGAATTATTTATATCTGATGAGATAGTGAAGTGAAATGAGTTAATGTTCTTGATCTACAAATGAAAAATTGTAGGTAATCCTGATACACAATGATACTGAAAATATTTAGTGATTCATTCTCTCCAATGATATGAATGTCATGATAGTTGAAATGTGAAATTTTTCTATGACTATGTTTGGGATAAACTCTTCTGGAATGTTTCTATGATTTTGATTCAAACTCATGGATTAGAATTTAGTTTTGATGATTCTCTAATAATTTTAAATACAACAATTTTATTCTAATATTTAGTATTATTATGTTGGAATTTTTCGTTATGATTTTTAATTGTTCATAACATTTTCTCATACCCTTATTCTCAATATAATTGTTTATTTGATCACTTATTGATATCAATAATGATTATTATTAATGAGAATATGAGATCACCCATTCATATGTTTTATGATTTATAATGGTTGTAAAGAATGGTACTATGTATGAACGGTCTATATTGAATCATTATGTAAATAATGATATTTTAGTTGATGAAAGATTATGAATCATAAATTTAATTACTATAAACCCTTTTAATTAGAATACATTCATATTTAGGAGATAAAATAAATATTCATTAAAAAATATTCAATATATATATATATATTGGTTATTCGAGGGTCATTAATAAAATCGCATTACAGGGGCCATTGGTGTGTACTATTATCTTGAATTGCTAAAGGAATTATAGATCAAATATCCCTAATTGATTGACATAGATAAAAATAATATAATAAATGAATTAAATATGATAAGAAATAGAATATTACATTTTAAATAAAAATTATTATGGTTATGAATTATTAAAACGACATATGTGATTCAACTGTTATTGTGGTTAGTGTAGTGTACATTTGAGCGAGGACCCTAGATAAATGGACATCATTAACTCTGTTTTGATATTTTTTTCCTACATTATGACTATCATTCATATATTTTTTATCTAAATCCCATACTAATTATATTTATATAATTTCCAATTTTATTACCCTATGTATGGAAAATTATATAGTTTATTTTAAATAACATTACATCAAACAGACCTTACTAAATTATATACAGGTATTTTTTTAATATATTTTTCAATTTAAATATTAGTATCTAGAGGAAAATTTTTTCCATTATTTTCTAAACCCGTGTATTATATAACATCCAAAATAGATCATTAATATTATTCTAGAGAATATATATCAGTGTATTTGTTTTAAGAATTATTTTCCTATCTGATATATTTTTTGAAATTTTTTTCCATTCAATGTTTAATTTTTTTATCATACCCATTGACAAATAACCATTCTGAAATTTATCATGCATTTGGTATCTAAATATAACCTTCATTTATTATTTACCCTATTATATGTACATTTAAAGTGAAATATAAAAAATTTAATCATAAAAAAAACATTACTAAATTTATAAGTGTAATCCATTATTAATATTTAATATTAAAATATTAATTTCACTTCTTTAACTTTTCCCCATTCTTATATTAATATTCAAATGGATTGATTCTATAATGTTTACATTATTACTATTCTATGATTTAAATCATATCACTTGTATATAAACATACTCTATAAAGGTATAATACCATAAATTTAAAAACAAAATTGACTGATGTTTTCTATTAATGTTCTTAAATTTATATGATCAGGATATATTATCAATATGATTAAACAAATTTAAATACGAATAGTTTTTTTATTATGAATACATTTTTTCATAATATATTCCATAGGGAATGATATATATTGAATTTTTTCAATTATTTCCTTATGATGAATGTATTTTACTTAAAAAAGGCTAAATCAGACCATAATTCTATCACCCCTAGATGCAGTAGTCAATGCACTGAGAAAATGTAGAATTAGATTAGGTGATTAAATTTTCAATTTAATTATAATTTTATTTAAAACAGATTATATTATAAAATTAATATTTCTAAAGTTATTAATTTTATCTATATGAGATCAATTATTCATTATCCATTTTTTTCATCTCTTTTGAATTTAATTTTTATAGAAGGAATTTTTTAAATTAATTTTATAGAATTATATGACACATATTCCATAAATATTATGTCTCCTATACATGGTCCATAGGATAGCCAATACTAGTAATTTAAGATCATATTTTTATTTTATTCTTAATATTAATATATATCATGATGTTAGATATATTTTATCTAAGGATAAAAATAAAATGAAATAATAATATAATTTACGTTTTTATGATATATAATATTTTTTGAGGTAATGTAATGAAAAATTATATATATTTAATCGTTCAACTACTAAATTAGTAAAATTGAATTTTCACATGTTAATAATGTATCACTTGGGTATAAGAAGATATATTCAAGGTTATTTCATGTAAAATTTATGATTAATGGATAATATTGAGGGTAAAACACTTACGAATTTTTGAAAAGGTTAATTCCTTTTGATATTATCCATAATTGTGTACATTAAAAAATCTTGTATAACTACATGATTAATATCACTCCATTCTCCCTAATATTAAAATAAATTCATTAAACATGTTGTATTTGTTGTGGGAAAACATTCCAAGGTGTAATGTGAAATATAAGTCAAATAAATAACATTATATGAAATATTTCATCAACATAGGGATCTCATTCCACAATTTTTTATGACTAGGATCAATTTCATTACTATATGAGTTTTATATTTGATCATTATTTTAAATTAAATTTAATTAAAAAATTCTTGTATCAAATTAAATTATATTAATCTTTCATTATAAAAACATTTTTTAAAATTAATTTTATTTTCTAAAACACATCATAATCATGCATCACTGTTACAATGTGTTTTGTGATAAGTGGTTATGATTTCTAAATTTATCGTAGGGATAGAATTTCCATTCAATTATAATTTCATATACTATTAAATATAATTAAAAAATAAATAAAAAATTATTAAAATTTATAATTACTATATAATAATAGTAAAAATCTAACAAAAATAACATTAACATATTATACCAATCTAATTTCATGTAAAAACAAGTCATATATTATAATGTATCATCTAAACAAATGAATATATAAATTGTAATACAATAAAAAATAATTTTGTATACATCTTAAATAAAATGGCTCTCAACATCACCATTTCATTATGCCTTAAAAATAAATTATCAAGATATCTCTATAAAAACCACATGTTATATGGTAATATGATTATAAAAATAAATTAAAATTAATTCTACATGTACTCTAATGATTTTCTTATTTATGTATGAAAAAAAATGTTTATTAGAAATAATGATTCATATACATATAAATTAATTATTTGAGTGCAAGTGGAATTTTTAAATAATAAAAATAAATAAAATAAATAATTTTAAAATCAAACAACACATAGGTAATTTACATATTGTCCTGAAATCCATAACACTAATCCAAAACAAGTTTATGAAATGTTGGTCATCATGACTGTTGTAGAATCATAGGTGCATTTTTGATAATTTTGATGTCTGGAAATAATATATTCATCTTATGAATAAAATCAATATCCCACTGAATCATGTTTTTCAAAAATAATTCAATATATCCTCAATCTACGGAATAGGTCGTGACATGGAATAACAAACTTATGTTTGAAATTAAATATTATTTGGAATCAAATTCATGTTATATTAAATCCCAACATTATTATATAGTTTTAATTCTCCATACAAAATAATAATCACCTGGATAATCCATAACAACCATAATAGAATGAATTAACCAAAATGGAATACTCTATCCCAATTACTCAATAACAATCCAAATTTATTTATAAATTTTTCCAAGATGTTATATTTTGATACATGCCACTTGATGTGTAACTGTACAAATAAATATTTCCTTTTATAAATTATCAGATGTTATATACATTTAATGTTCTCAAATAATAATTAATTATATATTCTTCGTACTTCACTCCATGTAACTATAATCATGAACCCAAAAAATCAAGATGCCCATCATATATTTTCATCCCAAACTAACTATTATCCATTGACATTTTGATTGTTTTCCTCTACACCTGACATAAATCTAGGATCTCATTTCATGGTTAATAGAATATATATACATTATAACCACTAATTTTAGGTATCCAGAAACATGGTATATTATTCTAGGAATATCCATCATATTTCTATTAAGCCTCATAATTTAATTTATAAATCTTTTAAAACATTTAAATTCGATTGTGAGGAAGTTTCCTTGACTCCCCATAATATATATATATCTGGTTAGAAAAAATCACTGAAATTAAATTATAAAATTCATAATAAGACATATTAATATTTGATATAATGATTCCTTTAATGAATGTTCAACTAAATCTATAATTTTTCTACAAAATAGAGGGGAAATATAAATTAACATGAAAATGGGGTTCCGTGTTGATCCTAGTTGAATAGAGACGAATCTTGATAAAGGATATAAACATACTTTACCCTTACTAAGATACAATATCCACTCCCAGTGGATTTAATTGTTTCAAATTAATTAAGAGGGAATAGGAAGAATAGGAGGGTGAGAGAGTGTTATCTTTCATAATGAAGGGTTTAATATTATCTAGAATTATATCAATCACTCTATTTATAATCCAAATTTCCCCAATTCATAAATCATAGAAAACTTATTTGGATAAATTAAATTTATTTAACAGAAAGATGATATAATCATCATCTATAGTGACTATAAATAAATAATTGAATTAATCTGTATCCATATTTTTAATCATTAATTATAATGTACAATTTTTAAATATTTAATCGTTGAAAACCAATATCGATAATTTCATATATAAACTCTAGAGAATACCTTATCAAAAATTATTATACATAACAAAAATGATATTTCAACCATGTTTTGATCCTTTAGTACTTCACTATGTTGAATTATAATATCATATTTCCAAACCATAAACCTAAAAATATTGATAAAAATCCTAAGACATATAATATTCGGTAATTTTGTGAACACCTAATCCTTAAATAAGAAATCCAATATCAAACACAAAAAAATTACAAATTTTTAAATATGTACCTAGTACCCAAAAATAAACTACCCAAATATATCAATCAATAACATTCAAATTTAATCCAAAAAAGACTTGTTCAAACTAATAAATTGAAACAAAATTATATAGATCACTACAAACTCATTATCATACGAATATATATCTGAGAATAAATAAGGTAAACTTCCAACTAATATTTTTATATATTTATTTATAGTAAATAAAAAACAATCCATTTTTTATTCCATTATATATATGTTCTTCTATATAACAAAAAAAGAAAATAAACAAACTATTTTGATTCCTCTAACGCAATCTGTGATACACATTTGAATCTTCTCATAAGATTAATTCACATATAACTATACTACATCAATGATAATTGCATGTAATGTTTCTATCTTGTTTCAATAAATATGATAGGTTGGAAACATTTTATGTTAAAATAATTAAATGTCAAATTATTATTTATAAGACACTATCTAAAATACATTAATATTATATAAAATTAAATTCAAACCATTTCAATTTTTTCATATTCCTCCTAAAATAATAGTTTTAGAGTCATAGAATTTTTTCTAAAAAATTGGTATGTAATTTTGAAATATTGTTTTCATATTTGGATTATATATGACGACTGTTATAAAAAATATATCATAAAATATTTCATTATCACAATTACCATATCATTATATTCCTATATGAATTTTTTTATACGTTTGGACAAATAAACTTCTTCCATTAAATTCGTGGGTTAATTTATTATCCTAATATAGAGATCGATAAAAAATTGAATTTATATTAATCCCAATAAAAAATATTTATATGAAAAATATTAGGGAAATAAATCATTCAAAGAATAAAATTATTATATTTTGATTACATTGAGTATATACTTGAGAATTATAATATAATTCACATATTAACCATTTATCAATACCTAATAATTCATACTCAATGTCAATCCGGAAAAAATCATTAATATTGTACTCCAAAGAAGTGATATGTAAGTCTCAAATCATTTTATCTTACTATTATCAATCTCATTGTATATAGTTTTCTCATATCTAATATATATAATCTATCCAAATAATATATTTATTATATCATGTTTATGGAAAAGGCATGTATACTTCATTAATGATTAAATAAAAACCCAAATGTCATCACATCATTTGTGAGATATATAAAGTTCTATTATGTTATATTCCATGACATCAAGTTATTTTAAACGATATTGGGATGTAGTTTGTATAAAATAACCAGTTGTTGGAACTCATCATTCACATGTTGATATGGAACATGCTATGAAAATAACCCATATGCAAATATAAATTCGTGAAAACTAGTATTTTATATCATGATATGTCTTCATGAATTTAAGACAATGTCACATAAATATGTTTTAGATCCCAAATGAACTCATATCTTTTAACATGATGAGATTTTAGTATGTTTCATCCTTCAAATAATTACTTCGTTAAAATAAAATATCATATGTAACACTAAACTATAAAAATCCCTCATACATTATATTACAATTAATATTCATCATTAATCAATGATGACTATATAAATTTTCAACGTATAAATTAAATCAAATTAATTTATGTAGTGGTTTATTAGAAATAATATACGTGAAACACAATTTTTTAAAAACATTTTAAACAATAAAAGTATTTATTATATTTATTTAAATGATAGCGTATTAAATTTGGTAATTTTTATTAAAATAAATTTCATTTTATGATTCTTAATTTAGATATATTAATTGCCTATAATTTTTGGTTTTAAAAAAATAGTATTGAATAGTACTAAATATACTTTTGTAAAGTACTATAACTACTATAACATCATCATGATATAAGAAATAAATAAAAATAGTAGAATTTTCATAACAAAAAAATATGTATTTGAGGAGTAAATTAATGTATTTACAAAACAATATTTTCTCTATAGGATCCTACGAATTATATTTTGGAACAAATTTTTTAATTTATTCAGACAAAATCTATTTTTCTTTCCATATAATATTTACGTAATAAAAAGAATCCATTTAATTAGGGTTTTTTTTAAATCATAGTAATATCCACCAATTTAATAATAATTTGATTTATATCATGGGTAGAAAATTTTTTCAAATAATTTTTCTAAATAAGTGTATCAATGGTCATGAATACGTTTTTATGAAAATGGATTTTTTTTCAAGTGTACATATGTTAATGTTTGTTTTTTTATATTTAAAAATTAAATTATATTATGTTTATTATATATTATTATTTTTTGGAATCAAAATGAGATAATATTATAAATTCATATTTAGTCAATATAACTAATTTTCAATGCATAAAATTTGTACACATGGCATTGTATAATATATTGTTAATGTGTTAAAGATTATTTAAACTCAAAAAATATCACAAAAAAAGACATATATGAATAGGTGAATTAAACTTTCCATTCCTTAAAACACACAAAATATGAAATTTAGTTACACATTAATTGAAAATGACTTAATTTTTGTTTATATATATCTTAATATTTACAAGAGGGAGGTTGATCCATGGTATTGAAGAGATCATCTATAAACCTTTATTATGGTGGTCATTATGATTGTGAGAAGATGATTTGATTTGAAATTTCAAATTCCTCATATGTGTCGGATCATGTTTGGAATGGAGAGAAAATTCATTATTCATTTGGAAGGATGGTGGTGGAGGATCTGGGCCTAGATAAGGTTTTTGGAACAAATGAAGAACATGGTGGATGTTGTATAATATGGATCTAACCCATAGTTTTATAAAATTGATATTCCTACCCCTGATAGGATTATTCTTAATGTACAAAAATTTTATATATAGGCTAATAAAGAATCAATCAGATAATGGGTACACCACTTCATATATTTCATCATGTAGAGGGTTTTTGATGAGAAGAAAAGAATCTATTGAAATTTAGTGACCTCATGCATCTAATTAAAATATTGGTAGGATTTTTTTATTAGAAGATGACTACAATGGGGGAGGGTACTACTATGTAGTTATTCCCTATGATGACATCAAACAAGGATCTTAGAGCTATTATAGTTGTCTATAATGCTGGGAATCCTGCAGATTCGTGAATTAGATATAAATATCAAACCTGATATGGTATAATATACTCATTCTCATGTCAGGATGCATATTCTCAATCTAAAAAAGCCATATTTAAATATCTGCATCCTGTGAAAGATTTCATCGACCATAGGGATCCTAAACGGGGTAAAAAACTAATAATACATGGAATTGTATTATTCTAGTAAACTAGTGGATGTGGAAATGATAAGGACCCCTAGGGAGGATGTGAAAATAACCACATGGGATGTGAGTTGTACTATTATGAAACAATATTTAAGGATCCTAAATTTTTTCACAAGCTATATGTTCCTTGATCATCATCTATATGAATGATATAGGGGTATGGAATTATCTTTCATCCACAATAATGGTCTTGATGTTTCAAACTATTGAAGAACGAAGTTGAAACAAAATGTTATACCCCTTATCCTGATAGAGACCTTATTCTTGTCCCCTCTAATGTGAATTAAATAATTAATAGCTAAATAAATGATAATTAGGAGAAATCTAGACAACTTTTCTACTCCTACGATAAAATCCAACCTTCCATGAATTTCCATGAATTACTAGTGAATTAGTCTATGTAAATTTTGGAATCTCTGTTGTTGATGTCCTTCACAACTAATCTAGTGGTAAAATAATCTATAGATATATGATTGTGGAGGCAGTGATGAATCTGTTAACTTGAAGTAAAGGGAATGTGTAATATATGACAAAATAATTCATGTACAATATTTTGGTGTAAATAAGAGGCTTGATACGTGAAACCATTACTACTAATGGTTTAAAAAAATGATTATTCAAGAAATATTTATAACACTATATTAATTATTTTGTTGAATCTGATAACTTTTATGATGATGGAGGTTTGGGGAAATCATCTTGAAGACGATGAATCCTCTAGTAATGAGGAATAAATGAGGAAAATTTTCCCCCAATTAGTCTGAGATTAAAAATTACATAAATAATATGGATAAATTTATTTTAAATAGAGGAGAGATTGTTGGACTTGGTATTCAACTATAAATATTCCTCTATAATAAAATTCCTTTTTTCATTGTAGCAATACAGAATAATAATATTGTGATATTAACTATGAAAACTACAACTATTATTATAAAACATTTCATATGAATTTCAAATAAACTACAATATATATAAAATAGTTTAACATCATGATAAAAACATATATAAAATAGATATGTGATTCAAAATTCTAGTGTATCATAATCCATGTGAAATAATACTCTTGCATACAATTCTATGAAATGTAAACCAATAAATTGATATATTGATCTCATTTTAAAATTCTTAATACAAAAAAATGAATTGAGTTAGATTCAACGAAAAATGATTGATATAATATTTATTTATAAGATGTGTAAAATTATTTCACCCTTTTAAATATATTTGATATAATAATATGTTTTCTATTAGAATAGTTATCTAATTAATATAAAAATATTAGAGCAAGTGAAAGTTTTTAAAAGATGATGTTTTAAATTATTTAATAAGTAATTATTTTTAATATTATCAATTAATATTAAAATTAACGTATATAAACATTTATTGTGGAAAAATAGATGTAGTTTTATGAAACCACGTGAATTATATTTAACACTAGTGTTTGGGTATTTTTTATTAGTAGAAAAATACATAGGTGAATAATAAAATATCATATAAATAAACTATTTCAAATAGTGATCAACAATATTATTTGTGGTTTTCATGAATTTTGATTAATATTATAATTATGATTTTCATTTTCTTTTAACCACCATAAGTAATAACACATTATATACAAGACAACGTTTAGAAATAATATTTTATTCTAAAACACTTCTTTCATCCAAAAAAAATTAACCTTCACAACCTATGTTATCCAAATTCATTAAGATATATACGATACCAATTATCTGAAAAAATATATCCACCATCATTCTAATCCACTTACATTGGGTACATATCTTGACAAAATAAAATTCTTAAATTACAATTTTGTACATCGAAGAAGAAATTTTAATGGAATTGGTAAAACATTCCAACAAAAAACATTTAAATTTTATTCAACATATAAATCATAAAAATAATTTTTTCACATAAATATATATTATCATTTTATCAATAATATGATTAAATTATTTTAGAGTGTAAAAATATTAATTATTCTACTCCCTCTATTTAAAAAAAATAAAAAAATCATTATTATTATGGTCGATTCACTACCTCGATGAATGATGAATTTTATTTCTCCTCATTTTAACCATATATATTTTTATTATATTTCTAATATATAATTATTTTATAAAAAACAAATCTAAAATATATATATTCTAAAATGTTATTGGTATTCCATAAATTTTACACGATAACAGTTATTTTTTTCAATCAACATTCCGTAATGGTATGTATAACCACCTATTAGGATCTTGAATGCCCTATATGGTTGATTTTAAATTGAATTAATTATTGAATATAATATAGATGAAATATATAATTTTATAAAATTTTGAAATTGTCACGACCCGTCCTCGGGGCCCGTGTCGTGACTACCCCAATCCCGCCTTCCATAGGACATGGGATGGCGACTAGCACCAAAGGTGTAAATCCCAATAAAAATGGAATTCATTGCCTTTATATAAGTAAACATACACAACATAGTACGCAAGTGAAGCATAAACTATGTAAAACTGAGTACCAATGTATGTGATGAAAAGTAAATGGGCCAGTATACAAACCCAACTTAAAGTACAATACAACAGAGAATGAAAGTACAACAGTAGTAAAGTAAAGCCGCAACCACTGAGTCGTCCTCCAGATATACCACCTGAAGAGTAGGTAAATGCGGTCTCCTCAGCTCCCCAGGACTGGTCGTCCCCTCCATGTACGTCTCATCTAGTGGTCTACCTCCAGGTACCATCCTGCTCCACAAGCCTCCACCTCGATCAGTGTTGTCCGTTGTTTGCATCCAAAACAACGTAGTGTGGGCATAGCCCGTTCAGGGGTGAGTATACGATACTTAGTAGGGAAGACATCACCGCTGAAGGTCTCCCAGAATCCATGAAGAATAAACCAAAATGGAAAGATACAAACATAATGTATCAACCAACTCTACTTAGGTATATTCCAATACATACACCCATGTCATCAATCTCAGTTCAACTCAAACTTCTGAGCCCCAGCACAATCCAATCCACACAAGAAAAAGACAAGCATACCAATGATAATGATTGAAAGACAAGAATCATCTCACACAGGTATACTACTCATGAAGAGGGGTGGAGATGATTAGATGTAGCCTATATATCATCTGCACTGCCAAAACCATGTAGGATCCATGTACAGAAGTCGTCACTGCCGAACCCACGTAGGATACAATTAAAGTACCATCGCTACCAAACCCACATAGGATCCAAGTACAGGAGTCACCGCTGCCAAACCCACGAAGGATCCAAGTACAATCATCCTTTCTATCAAACCCGCGTAGGATCCAAGTACAATCGTCTTTGTCATCGACCCCACGGAGGATCCTAGCACGGTAGTCATCGCAGTCACAACCAACTCTAGGTTTCCCACACACAGCGTACTCGAATCTGGGGGGTCCACTCCTCGAGTAAAGGGGTCGATACATCAACTATAACGAAGTCCAGAGTTGATATATCCCGAAGTTCCTTCCCATCAAAAGGAATTTAAATCGACATACGGCGCGTCAATCGGACGCCTGGTATGAGAGATATTGGCATTTTTGTTCCAGGGGCTTGATTGGAAATATGCTCATTCCAAACCCGGACGATTTCCAAAGTTTTTCTAAAGTAACATAGAGTATTGAAAAAGGACCGCCTCATCGAAAGGGTCCTGGTGCCGCAGACGGCGCGTCGATCGGACACGCGGTCTTTAAGTTATTCACGTTTAAGTGAATAACGGGACCCTCCTGATAAGCCCAGTGGGCTGGTGGGTCGGGTCCCCCAGTTTTGGAAGGTCCGTCCCGGTAGGAGTATCGGACCGGCCCAATATTTCGTGCGGCCCGGCCCGGCAGGTCACGGCCCGACCCATCCCTGCGCGGACTGGCTAGGCGAGCGGCCCTGCATGCTCGGCCCGCTGGCCAAGCGGTTAGAGGGGGCGTGGCCCCCCCGGCTGTCCGAACCGCCGGCGCCTTATGGCACTGCCCTCCCAAACCAGCCGGCTGGGCCATCCTTCCTTCTAGCTCAAGCGGCCCGCACGACGGGCTATGGGTTTATTCACCGTGGCGCCCTCCTGGCGCAGCGGTTTGACTCCACCCGGCCGGCCAATGAGCCGACCGGTTCTCCGGCGTGACGCCATCCTGAAGCCACGGCTCCCCTTCACCCGGCCGGCTGACGGGCCGGTTGGTTCATCTACTGAAGCGGCCCGCGAAGCGGGCCGTGGTTTGTCCCGTACAGCTAACGCAATGGAGCCGACTTCCTTCACTGCATTCCCGGCATGGTGTGATGGCATTGTGCCTCCTCCGCCTTCGGTTGCTAATTCAAAATAAGACAAGGAATGATAGAGGGTCGTCGGGCCGTGTTTGTTCAGCTCGCGCCCTCTGCGTTAGGCGGTAACAATCATCCAAGGTATTCCCTTCAATACTATGACAACGAGGGTGTAATTTAATTAAAATTAATTAAGAAAAGTGCATACCTCAATAATTGATGTCGTACATCAGGCACCGCAGAATATGGCCTCACGGGGTGAGGTTTCGTAGATGACGTCGTTGTGTGTCGTCATTCTTCATGGAATTGGTGTTCTTCGTTGAAGAGATTTTTTTCCTTGTCGAGAGAGGAGTTCTATTCTTCTTCACACAAGAGTTCTCTCAAATCATCCCCAACCCAATATGTGACAAAATAAAATAATAGTCTAAACTATTATTTTATTATCACAAGAAATTATAATTTCAAAATTCAAACTGATCCATTAATTAACTGAAGAGGGTGAATTCATTAATTATCATGTGTTGGCATGAATTAAAGAGGTTGGTTGAGGGAGAGGAATTACCCACATTTAAGAGGAGTATTCAAATTAAATAAGGGGGGGGGGGTTAAGGAGTTTAGTGGGAGGTGAAAGGTTGGGGATCGTGTGGGCCCCACCTTTCAATTTTCCACACATTGAAGTTGGATGGTTTTGGGCCCCACCAACAACTTCCCATGGGAGGGATTAACTTCAAATGTTATAAAATAAAATTTTCCTAACAATTTTATTTATTTAAACTATTCCCCCAATTACTAAATCTCAACCCGCTTAAAATGCAATTACGGTAAAGGTTCCCTTAAGAGAATTCCAGCGCTGCAAGTTCATTGGTGCCCTCAGATTTCAATTCTGAGCACCGGTTCAAAAGATATAAAAACCCACTTGTTCTTTCACTGAACGAACCTGAGTTAAATTTTTTGAAATTGATTCCGGGTACACCGTGCCACAGAATCAAGTGCCGTCAGAAGTCATAGACTCGTAAAAATCCATATTTTTTATTAAAAAATTTTCCTTGAAATTTACTGGTCTTTACATTACTCCCACCTCAGGTATTTACATCCCCGTAAAGTTACAACATAAACAAGGGAGACAAATTAGGGTACTATGAATACATTTGATCCTCTCGCTCCCATGTGATCTCTTGGAGGTTCCAGTGCTGCCAACGAATGAGAACCAGAGGAATCAACCGTCCACGTAGGACCCACTACTGTTGATCCTCAATCTCCACCACGAACTTCGTGAATGTAGCCCCATCATCGACGTGCAGCTCCCCATGATCAATGATTTCAGTGGGGTCATGCACATATCTTCTCAGTTGAGATACGTGGAAGATGTCATGCACCCAGTGCAGCTTAGGTGGAAGGTCCTGGTAGTGATCCCCCTCGCCTACTCTTCTAAGGGCCTATAAAATCCCGAAGAAGCATGGATATAACTTTCCACCCTGGCCAAATCTCTATAATCCATGTCGAGGAGAGACCTGTAAGAAAACATGGTAGCCATACTCGAACTCCAGTGGTCTCCATCACCTTTCAGCATAGGACTTCTGTATGCTCTGTGCAGTCCTCATCCGGTCCTGGATGATCTGCACCTTCTCCGTCATTGCCTGAACCATCTCTGGTCAAACGAGTGTTGACTCCCTAGGGTCAGTCCAGAACAGAGGTGATCTGCAAGGTCGTCCATAAAGTGCCTCGTAAGGTGCCATCCCGATGGTGGAGTGGTATCTATTGTTGTACGCAAACACCACCAAGCATAGGTGATCCTCCCAGCTGCGACCAAAGTCATAGACATGTGAACGGAGCATGTCCTCACGTGTCTGAATGGTCCTTTCTGTCTGGCCATCCGTATGAGGATGAAAGGCAGTGCTCAGGGGTAGTTGTGTCCCAAATTCCTCCTGCATCCCCTTCCAAAGCTGGTAAGTAAAGAGAGAATCTTGATCGGAGACGATTGACGATGGAACACCATGAATCCATAAGATCTTTTGAACGTAGAGGCATCCCATGTTCTCTACTGCTCCATGCTCTCTGATCGGTCGGATATGGGCCGACATAGTGAGTCGGTCTACGATCACCCAGATGGAGTCGTGTCCTCTGGATGTACGTGGAAGCCCTGTCATGAAATCCATGGATATACTGTCCCACTTCCACTCCAGAACCACTAAGGGTTATACCAATCCTACTTGTACCTGGTTCTCCACCTTCACTTGCTGGCACGTGAGGGATTGTGAAACAAACTCTGCTACAACCTTCTTCATACACAGCCACTAGTGCTGTCGTCTGAGGTCCTGGTACATATTCCCCACTCCTGGAAGTACCGCTAGAGGGGAAGTGTGAAAATCCCTTAAAAAGACTTATTACAGTGAAACCGGTACCATGGTACATCCCCTGAAGAAGATTCCATTTTATCCTGCTTCAGAAAATCCATGAGGCGCCTTCCCTGTGGAAATCTGAGCACGTCGTGTCTCACAGTCAATGTCCCCATGATGTGCCTCTCTGACCCACTGAATTAGTAGAGGAGTGACTGTGAGGGACTGTAGAAAGGATTCCCCATCTCTATCCACAAAGGATATCTTCGAAGCGGCTAACTCCTCCGTCGCCTCTCCATGTAGCTGAATTCCCAATCTCTTGCAGGGGGAATCATCCACAACGTTCCCCTTCCCAGGAGTATAGATTATATCAAAGTCATATTCCTGGAGAAACTCGAGCCATCACCACTATCTCAGGTTCAGGTCCTTATTAGAGAAGATGTACGTGAGACTCTGGTTGTCAGAGTAGACTGTAAAGCGCTCACAAATCAGATAGTGCCACCACATAATTAAGGTGATGACCACTGGTGCTCACTCCATGTCATGGGTGGCATAGTTCTGCTCTTGCTGCCTTAAATTCTATGACCCATAAGCGATCACTACCCACTCATGTATCAGGACACACCTAAGTCCGATCCCTGATGCATCGCAGAAAACTACATACCCTACACCATCCTCTCGTAGCCTCAAGATGGGCTCACTAGTCAATCTATGTCTGTTCATTTGAAAGCTCAGCTGGCATCTATCTGACCACACGAAGGGTTTCCCCTTCTGCATAAATGGTAAAATCGGGGAATCAACTATGGAGATGTCTGGAAGAAATCTCTGATAGTACCTAGCCAGTCCTTGGAAACATCGCACATCTGTCACGCTCCTAGGTGGCTCCCAAAAATGTACTTCCTAAATCATTGCAAGATCCACAGTAACTCCTGCCTCCGAGATAACATGCCCCAAGAAGTTAATCTCTCGAATCTGGAACTAGCAGTTTGAGAGCTTACCATAAAGCTGGTTCTCTCAGAGTGTGTCTAGTACAACCCGTAAGTGGTAGGCATGATCCTCCTTAGTAGTCGAGTAAATCAGTATGTCATCGATGAAGACTACGACAAAACGATCGAGGTAAGGTAGGAAGATCCTTTTCATGAGACTAATGAACACTTCTCGTGCATTGGTTACGCCGAAAGGCATAACCATGAACTTGTAGTGGCCACAGCGACACCTGAAGTCTATCTTCTGCACATCCTCATCTCGAAATCTGAGATGATGATAGCCTGACTAGAGGTCCATCTTTGAGAACCATCGTTCTCCCTTGATCTGATCAAAGAGGTCGTCAATCCTCAGGAGTGGATAATTGTTCTTCAAGGTCACCTGATTCAGGCGATGGTAGTCGACACATATTCGTATGCTCCCATCTGCCTTTTTGGCGAACATAATCGGAGAATCCCAGGGATAAACACTAGGTCAGATGAATCCCTTTCTCTGCAATTCCTCTAGCTATACTCACAACTCAATAAGATCGGCAGAAGCCATCTGATATGCTGGAGTAGATATCGGTACTATCTCGGGGGATAGGTCTATGTATGAACTCTACCTCTCTACGAAGAGGTAGTCCTGGAATGTCGTCAAGGAAAACCTCCGCATACTGATCCACCACAATAGGAAAACTCGGACTTCACACATCAACTGATCTGAGGATGAGACTAGCCAATTGATGTGTTATTAGATACCCCCTCCTCTGTGTAAGTCCATCCTGGGCTGCAAAGGCTCCCTTCTCACTGGTGTAGGTCAACTTGGTCTCATACGTGCGGACACACCGCACTTTGTGCCTAATACAGTCAATCTGGCCACAGACTGTAGATAAACAATACATACCGAAGATGACGTTGTAAGGCCCCAACGCACCTACAAAAAGATCCAAGCCAAATCTCTCGCCTCTTAGAGTAAGCTCACACTGCAGGAACCAGTCCGTAATCATTGAGTCTGCTCTATTAGGAGTCTCTACCCGTAAGGATCGAGCCAACGACTCCATTGAAATCTTCAAGCTCTGAAAAACGGTAGCGATAATAAAAAAATGACTCGCTCCTATGTCTATAATAATTGCAGCAAGGGTAAAGTAGAAAAAGATAGTACCTCGAATCATCTCAGGTGCACCGTGGTCGTAGGCCTCGACTGCCTGGAGCTGAGCTTTCCCTTGTCTGCCAGCTTCCTTTGGTCGGGGTGGTCCACCATGTGGTGGTGGTGGTAGAGCCTCGAAATGTCATCCACCACCTGCTACTCAGACAGCTCCTCTGCCACATCCGCCTGCTCCCTGCGGACCAACATGGTCGAACCTATGCCTCGACCTGGGAGGTACCTCTAATTTCTGCTTCTCCTCTGCAAGGCGGGTCGGGCAGTCACGAGCCATGTTCCCATACCCGCTACATGCATAGCACTTCCGGACCCTTGTATGGCTGTCACTACCCCGAGTGCCTCACACATCCGAACCCATATCCTGAGGTCACCCACCTTATGGCTTGGTCCACTTGGACCTCTGCATCATCTATCTACTTCTGGTTGTAAAAGACTCCACTACATGTCGCCCTGCGGTGGGACTCGCTGCTGGCGTCGGCTCATCAAGAATGCTCTCCAAAAAATGGGCTTCCTCCAGTACTCCTACTTGCGTCGGAATGATGAGGGTGATTATCAAAGCCCTAATCTCATGCCTCAATCCCTGATCAAAGGTCTGGGCCCGGAATTATGGATCATGTACCATGTCTCTGGAGTAACATGAGAGGTTGGTAAATCTCGCCGAGTACTGGGATACTGTCATGTTCCCCTACCGCAGATGAAGTAACTCCATTATGAGAACCTAACTGAGGGTAGATGGAACAAACTATTAGCAGAAGCGGCTCTTGAAGTCCTTCCAAAGTAGAGATGCCTTTTCGTGCACCTAGAGCATCAGGCTCCACCATCTACCTACTGCTGCGTGCAGTAGACTCGCGGAAAGGATCACTATAAGGTCTGCGGGTGTGCCTACCAATCTGAAGACTCTGACGATAGTCGCCATCCAATCCTCGACTACATGAGGGTTTGTATCTCCATTGAACCTAGGTGGCATCTATCGCTGAATCTCGTGCAACGCACTCATGCGGCATTCACTCTCTACTGCTGGGGTTGGTGGCATCTGTGGCTAAGTGGGTAATGGTACCATTGCTGCCTCTGTTGTAATAGGGCCCTGCATCGTGGAATCAACGCTCGGTGGGATGCCATCTCGCACGTAGCTCGGAACCCTATCTGGCTGCCTACGTGTGGCCATCCTGAAAAGAAACAGGTGTGCCACGGTCAAAATATATACTTGGTGAGCTGACACAATGTAATCACAAAGAAATCTTCTGAAAAACACATGCAATCAATGTTTTCGTGCACTGAGTCAGAAATCATAAGTCAGGGTCCTGGTGTATGGATATGTCGGCCACATCACTAACAATGGACCCCCTGGACTGATAACCACACTCAATACTTTTATCACTATTTCTTCACAAAGATGAAATTATCAGAGTCCTGAGTTCTGCGGTAGAACCAACTCCTCTGATACCAATTTGTCACGGCCCGTCCTCGGGGCCTGTTCCATGACTACCCCAAGCCCGCCATCCATAGGCCAGGGGACAACAACTAGCACCAAATGCCTAAATCCAAAAAAAGTGAAGGCGTTGCCTTTATATAAGTAAACATACAAAACATTGTATGCAAGTGAAGCATGGAATAAGTAAAACTGAGTACAAAAGTTAGTGATAAATAGTAAATGGGCCAGTATACAAAACCCAACTAAAAGTACAGTACAATTGAGAAATAATGTAGAACAACAGTAAAGTATAGTGGCAACCACTATGTTGTCCTCTGGATATCCCACCGGAATGGTTGGTACAGACGATCTCCTCAACCCCCCAGGTCAGGTCGTCTGCTCAGTGTACGTCCCGTCTAGTGGTCCACCACCGGGTACCGTCCAGCTCCACAAGCCTCCACCTCGATTAGTGTTGTCCGTCGTATGCATACAACACAACGTAGTGCAGGCATAAACCATGAGTATAAGATACTCAGTAAGGACCCTGAGACCATTGAAGGTCTCCCTGAATCCACGAAGGATAAACCACAAAGAAAGATACAAACATGATGTGTCAACCAACTCTACATAGGTATATGCCCATACATATACCCAAGTCATCAATCTCAGTTTGGATCCAAATTCCGAGCCCAAGCACAATCCAGTCCACACAGGAAAGAAGTCAATCATAACAATGATATTGCTTGAATGAAAAGAATCAGCTCACATAGGTATACTACTCACGAAGAGGGGTCTAGATGATTAGATGTAGCCTCTGTATTATATCCTCTGTCGAACCCACATAGAATCCTAGTACAGAAGTCCTCACTGCCGAACCCACGTAGGACCCAAGTACAATAACCATCGCTGCCGAAACCACGTAGGATCCAAATATAGTCATCACCACTTCCAAACCCAAGGAAGATCCATGTACAGTCATCCCCACTGCCGAACCCATGTAGGATCTAGGTACAGTCGTCTTCGTTGTCGAACCCATGGAGGATCCTAGCACGGTAGTCGTCAGAGTCGCATCCATCTCTAGGGTTCCCGCACACAACGTACTCGATTCCGGGAGGGTCCGCTCCTCGAGTAAAGGGGTCGATACATCAACTGTCACGAGGTCCAGATTTTTTGTATCCCGAAATTACATCTCATCAAAAGGAACTTAACGAGATAGACAGCGCATCAATTGGACGCCCGGTTTGAGAGATATTGGGTTATTCGTTCCAGGGGCTCGATTGGAAATATGCTCGTTCCAAACCCAGTGATTTACCAAAGTTGTCCAAACCTCACATAGAATATCGCAAAAGGACCGCATCGTCAATAGGGTCCCAGTGCCGTAGATGGCGCATCGATCGGACATGCGGACATTATGTTATTTAGGTTTAAGAGAATAATGGGCCTTACCCGATAAGCCCAGTGGACTGGCGGGTCAGGTCATCTAGTTTTGGCGGGTCCGTCCCTGTAGTGTAGTCAGACCGGCCAGAATGTTCGCGTGGTCCATCCTATGGGGTGCGGCCCGACTTGAAGAGAGCACGACCCAACCCGAAGTGGCGAGGCGCGGCCCAGTGGGGCACGGCGTGGCGCGGCACGACCCGGTTGGCTCGGCCAGCTGGCCGAGCGGCACGTCACGAAGGTCGAGCAGTCTAAGGGGGCACACCCCTCCCCCCTGGCTATCTGAACCGGCGGTGCCTCATGGGGCCACCCTCCCAAATCAGCCGGCTAGGCCGGCCGGCCTTCTAGCGCAAGCTGCCCGCATAGCGAGCCTCGAGTTTCATCAGCGTGATGACCTCCGGGCACCGCGGTTATCCTACTTCCTGCCGTCCGATGGGCCGACTGGTTCTTTGGCCAAAGTGGCCCACAAAACGGGCTGCAGTTCCTCCCCCAAAGCCGGCGTGATGGCACCGGCTTCCTTCGTCGCGTTCCTAGCACGACGTGACAGCCTCATGCCTCCTCCGCCTTTGGTTGCCGATTCTAAATAAGACAAGAAACAAATGAGGGTCATCGGGTCGTGTTTGTTCGTCCCGTTCCCACCGCGTTAGGAGGTAACAATCATCCATGGTATTCACTTGAGTAAAATGATAACGAGGGAGTAATTTATTTAAAATAAATTAAGCAGACCCCCTATCTCAATAATTGATGCCGTACGTCGTGCACCGCAGAAGACGGCGTTATGGTGTGAGGTTTTGTAGACAACATCGGTGTGTGTCATCGTTCATCGTGGAACCAGCGTTCTTCATTGAAGAGACTTAATTCTTCGTCGAGATAGGAGTTATCTTCTTCTTCACATAGAAGTTCTCTCAAATCGTACCCAACCGAACGTGTCCCAATATAAAATAATAGACTAAACTATTATTTTATTAACACAAGCTATTATAATTTAAAAATTAAAACCACTCCATTAATAAATTGAAGAGGGTGAATTCTTTAACTATCATGTGTTGGCATGAATTAATGAGGGAGAGTGGGGGAGAGGATGATTCCACATTTATGAGGTGTTTACAAATTAAATAAGGGGGGTTAAAGAGTTTAGGGGGTGGTGAAAGGTTAGGGCACATGTGGGTCCCACCTTTCAATTATCCACACATGGGAAGTTGGATGGTTGTGGGTCCCTAAAAAACTTCCCATGTGAGGGATTAACTTCCAAATTTATAAAATAAAATTTTCCTAACATTTTTATTTATTTAAACAATTACCCAATTATTAAATCTTAACCCACTTAAAACGCAACACCGATAAAGGTTCCTTTAAGCGAATACCAGCGCTGCGAGTTCATTGGTGTCCTCAAATTTCAATTCCGAGAACCTGTTCAAAAGATAAAAAAACACGCTCATTCGTTCACTAAAGGTACCTGAGATAATCTTTGGAAATTGATTCTGGGCACACCTGGCCTCAGAATCAAGTGTCGTCTGAAGCCACACACTCATAAAAATCCAATGTACCTAAGAAAAAATAGTCCTTGAAATTTATGGGTTTTAACAGAAATTTTTATTGAACTAATAATATTAAAAATAAACAAACATGGTATTTTTAAAATATTATATTTAGTATGTCATGATATATTTAGAAATTTAAAATAAAAATAAACACCTCTTAACTTTTGAAAATATTTTCAACATCAATTATTTAAACTCTATATGTTTTCTAATTCTGAGGCATTATAATGGTGAAACTAAATAATAATTTCAAATAATTATTATACTTTTATCTTTTATAATAGACAACCCAAGGATTTAACTAAACTACGATAAAATATAAAAATTAAGTTATTTTGAAGTGGCATTTATTACAAGATGATTTAATTTCATGTATGGAGTTCAATTACGACATTGTGAAATATTCATGAATTTTTTTAAATAATTAAAAATAATTTAAAAATAAATATCATAAGAAATTTTTGGGAAAAGAATTATATAAGAAAAAAAAAGTTTTCGTCAACTGTTATTTTATTAGTTTTTTCTGAAAAAAATATGATTACTAATATATACGAAATTTGAAATTGTATTTCATAAAAATTATATAAGTTTTTAAATATAATATTCATATTATAATAAGGATAATATTTCATTTCTTTATTAAATAAATTATCTAGGTTAACAGTGAAATGTAATTATTATTGAAATGATGTCATGTTTTTTTCATTAGAAAGAAAATTTTATAATTTAGTTATAATTTTAATTTGAACATATTGTAAAATATTCATTATTAAATTACATATATTATAATTCATTACATAGATACCAACATAATATTTTTTATGATCAATAAAGATATACAACATCATATTTCTAAAGAAATAAAGGTTTTTTAATCATTATTATTACAATTTATTTCATCCACTTTATGAAACAGAATTGGGAAAAATATATACTTTAATTATAATCAAGATGATTATATTTTTAAAATATGTCCCTTTTTATAATTGGAAATTGTATCCATAGTAACTTTTTCACGTATCTAATGCAAATAATTGGAATAAGAGTTTTTTAGTTGTGAAGAAAAGCATTTAATTTTATTAAAATATGTCTTACTTTTGTTGTGTGGGTTTTTTATAATATAATTATAAAGAGATTTAACATTTTGAAATTTTATTCCACTTTCATTTCCTGATGTCTTAAATTTGGTCATGTGTAATGAATAAAAACAAATGTCACTTTTCATTTTTGAATATTGTTGATATTTTTATATAGATAAAAGTGTATATCTTTTGTTAAAAATTATTGTTTGAAATATTAATTAATTTTATTTATCATGTTATTGTTTTATATTTTTTTGATGTAACATAAACCAATAATATTTAAAGAACACTAATACGGTGTTTTTTCAAGATAAAAAAATCTAATACATGAATCTATGGGTAATAAAAATAATAAATCAAGGATGAATTGTTTGATTATTTATGTTTTTTATATAAATATATAATATTATTTATGTGTTAAATGTTATTATTTTAATTAATTTTATATATTGATATATTAAAAACAACATTATGTTAATAGTCTTGAAAATGACTATAATGGTATCCAAGGTTGTATTATAATTTATTAAATGATATAAAATTCATAAAAAAATATATTGGAAAAGTGAATGGGTTATGGAATATAATGTCAACCATTTTATATTTATATGGCACATTTACATTGGTGGTATCATTTTTGAAAACAGATGGGTAAAAAGAATTCATATCATGGTAATCCCCAAAACTGTAAAAAAGGGGAATAAATATAAGAGGTAGGGGTTAACAAAAACCTATTCATATGAATACTTTAGTTTATTATAATATTTATTCTTATTATAATAACCTATATGATATAGATAATCATTAATCCACTTTTACATGAAAAAGAAATATATTTTTTAAATCTTCCATGTAATTCCAATTGTGTAATTTTTTGAACTTTAAAAGGATAAATCTACACATCTTTTTCATACACTACAATGAGACATATATCTCCACCAAATCATGAAGAAATGTTTTCAAAAAATCCATATAAAACTTTTTTTGTTGTCTTTATCATCACAAAACATCCCTATATTCTTAATGAATATATCAAATGCAGGTATCTCAATAAAGATGTAATCGTATTAATAGATATCATTCATTTTAATTATTATTTTAAATAATTCATTATAATCAATAAAAATATTTTAATACAATAACATCAATATCTATCATATTATAATACAATATAATTTTTATGGAATATCCATTATCCAATATCATTTCCATTAAATTATAAATGAAATTATCACCTATATGTTTGTTGTGGACTTCCACCATTGTGTAGATATATGAATGATTATCCATTCAAATCTTTCATGGATGGTTATTTTGATATATCTAATATTTATATATGACATCTGTGAAATTTCTATCTTTCTAGAATTATTATATCTTGTCTACCATTTTAAATTCCAATATGTTTCGAAGTAAAGACATTGATTATGTTAATGTGTGCACTAATAACTCCACAAAGTGTTGTTTTTCCTAATATATTTTCCATATACAAGTATTTTAATAGAAATATATTTAATTAAGTTATTCAAAATATAAAATAAAATTTATTTTTTTAAATGTTTAATAGTTACAAAGCATTATTCAATCTATCAAAAAGTTAAAAAAATCATCAATAATGATTAGGTATAGATTACCATCTCAAAATGGTAACTTAATTCAGTTTCTTCATCACCATATTAACTAAAAAGTTATAAATGATTGTTTTATAATGATATTATAATTTATATGCTATTTTTTTGAATCCATGAACATTTTTAAGGGACTTGAACTATCAAACTGAAACATGCAGTATAAACAAATACGTTTTCCCAAAAATGAGAATTTCTCTATAAAAGGACAACAAAAAATTATAATAAAATTGTTCATAGTATATTATATTTGAAATTTTTTCCATAATAGATTTATAATAAATCTATAATTATTATTCAATAGTTTTTATTGTTAATGGATCAAAATATGATATAAGGTACAATTTTCTCATTTCACAATTATTTATGTGTGACATATTCCATATTCACAACATATTTCTTTCATGGGTTTTATATAAACCAAATTATATATGATATTTCCTGAAAAAAAATAATATTCATTGAATTAATTGTTTTATTTCATTTTTTAAATCGTTTTGACTATGATTCAAAAGTTAGAAAAGTGGTAAGGGTGTATTCTATAGTCTAAAATACATTTAGGATTTTCTATTATATAAATCAATTGAGTGAAATTTTTTTCATCCTATACTTTAAAGACATCATATTATCTTATACTTCATTTATTCCTGAAACTTTATAGTATTATTACTAGTTTCCACTCATTTATATAGAAATTTTCAAAAAAATATATTTTTAAAGAAAATATGGATTTAATTTCATTTCGTTCAATGAAATATTTCTTTCACGACTATAGTCATAAAATATAAATTATTATTGATTTTAAATATACATAAAATATTTCAATAGAATAATTTTAATTATCTTAAAAATTATTAGAAATGAATTAAAATGGGCATCTTAATAAAAATTATTTAAAAACAATTTTTGTTTAATTTTCCCAATGGAATTATTTTTATTTTCTAAATTACAAGGTATGAATAGATTCTCCCATATCAAGAAAGTTCATTTATTATCATTTTCAATTTAAATAATTGATGGGGTATTTCATGTAAAATAATTTTTTTTGAAATTAATGGAATTATTTTTTAAAATGTTAATAAAACAAAATGATATTTTTCATATCTTTTCATATCATTGATTATGTGTTCTATTAATTGTATTTTTTTCTATGTCAAAAAAATTTATAGTTATTTATCCTTAAATGGGGATATGATCATATTATATAATAAAATTTATTTCTATAGATTTATTGTGATGATAATGAATTAAGGATGATTCTATGAAATATATTTCTTTTCTACATGTTACTTATTTTATGATTAAACAATTATGAAACCCATTTCTATTCCGTGTTCTATTATATGTTAAAATTAAAGAATTAAAAAAATCATTGTAGTATCATATGAAAATTTATGATGATATAATAAATTTTTTATTATCTCTAGGAACACATATGTTTGGTTTTTTATATGTGATTGTTGGGTCTAGAATTCTATAGCCAGAAAATATAAAGGGGAATTATTTATATATTATGAGATAGTGAAGTGAAATTAGTTAATGATCTTGATCTACAATTGAAAAAATGTAGTTAATCCTAATACACAATGATATATAAAATAGTCAGTGATTCACTCTCTCCAATGATATGAATGTCCTGATAGTTGAAATCTGAAACTTTTCTATGACTATGTTTGGGTTAAACACTTCTATAATGTTTCTATGATTTTGATTCGAAATCATAGATCATGATTTAGTTTTGATGATTCCCCAAAAATTTTACATAATAATATTTTATTCCATGATTTAGTATTATTATGTTTTAATTTTTTGATATAATTTTCAATTGATCATAACAGTTTCTCATAACCTTATTCTCAATATAAAATAATATTTGATCACTTATCAATACCTATAATGATTATTATTAATGAGAATATTAGATCACCCTTTCATATGTTTTATGATTTATAATGGCTGTATAGAATTTTACTATATCTGAAGCGTCTATATTGATACATTATGTAAATAAAGATATTTCAAATGATGAAATATTAAAGAAAATATTAAATTTAAATAATATAAATTTTTTTAATAATAGTACATGCATATTTAAGAGATAAAATGAATATTAATTAAAAATATTCAATATATATTTATATATATGTTATTCATGGGTCACTATTGAAATCGCATTACAAGGGCTATAAATGTGTACTATTTTTTTGAAGTGATAAAGGAATTAAATATCAGATATCCCAAATTGAATGAAATAGATAAAATTAATATAATAATTGATTTACATATGATTAGAAAAAGAATAATATATTTTAAGAAAAATTAATATTGTTTTGAATTATTAAAATGACTTGTGTGATTCGACTGTTATTGTGGTTAGTGTAGTGTACATTTGAGTGAGGACCATAGAAAAAGGGACATCATCAACTATATTTAGATAATTCTTTTTTTCTACTCTATCACTATCATTCATATGTTGTTTATCTAAATCCCATACTAATTAAATTTATATCATTTCCCATTTCAGTACCCTAGGTAAAAAAATTATAGATTTAATTTTATATGACTTAACTTCAATCAAACATTACTAAATTATATACATGTAATTTTTTAATATATTTTTTATTTTAAATATTTTTAATTAGAGTATTATTTATTCCATTATTTTCTAAACCCATGTATTATATAACATCCCAAATAGAGATTTAATATTATTCTATAAAATATATATCATTGTTTTCATTTTTAAAATAGTTTCCCATCAAATTTAAATTTGGAAATTGTTTTCCAATCAATGATTAATTTTTTTATCGTACCCTTTGACAAATAACCATTCAGTAATTTAGAAATTAGGTTGAATCAAAATATAAACCTCATTTGTTATTTACCATATTATGGGTACATTTAAAACCAAATATAAAATATTTAATCATATTTAAAAAATTACTAAATTTATAAGTGTTTTCCTTTATTAAAATTTAACAATAAAATATTATTTTCATTTCCTTAACTTTTCTCCCATTCTTATGTTCATTATCTCATGGATTTATTCTATAATGTTAAAATTATTACTATACTATGATTTACATTATCTCAGTTGCATATATGTTTACTCTATATATGTTTAATACCATATATTTCATAAATAACATTAAAGGATGTTTTATATAAATGTTCTTAAATTTATTTAATGAGGATGTATTAGCAATATGATTCCACCAATTTATATACAAATAAATTTTTTATTATGAATCCATTTTATCATTATATATTTCATAGGGAATGATATGTATTGAATTTTTTTAATTATTTCTATATTATGATTGTATTGTACATAAAAAAGGCCAAATCAGACCGAAATTATATAGTCGTTGGATGTAGTAGTCAATGTAGCTAGAGATTGAAGAATTAAATTAGGTTATTAACCTTGCAATTTAATTTTCATTTTATTAAAATAAGGCTTAAATTATAAAATTAATATGTCTATAGTTTTTCATTTTAACTTTTTGTGATCAATTATTATTTATCCATTTTTTCATTTATTTTTTCTATAATTTATATGGAAGGAATTTGTTAATTTAGATTTATAGTATGATTAATTACATATTCCATAAATATTATATATGTTATACATGGTCAATGGGATACCCATTATTGGTTACCTAAGATAAACTATTTATTTTTTCTTATAATTTTCATATATATCATGATGTTAGATATATTTTATTTAAGGATAATAATAAAATGAAATAATAATGTAATTTTTGTTTCTAGTATATATTATAATTTCTAATGTAATGTAATGATAATTTATATATATTTAATTTTTAAACTACTAAATGATTGAAATTGAATGTTTACATGATAATAACGTATCCCATGGGTCTATGAAGAATTTGTAAAGGTTGGTTCATGTAAACTCTATGATTAATGGATACTGTTTAGGGAAATACACTTCAGACATTTTTACAATGTTAAATCATTTTAAGACTATACATGATTGTGTACATTTAAACATCTTGTTCTACTACTTGAATAATATCCTTCTTTTCTACCTACTATTAAAATAAATTCATTAAACATGTTTTAATTTGACATATAAATAAAATAAATATGATTATATGAAATATTTCATCAGATTAGGGATTTCATTCCACAATGTGTGAGTACTGGGCTAAATTTCATGATTATATGAGATTTATATTTGATCATTATGTCAAATTAAATTTAATTAAAAAATTTATATATCAAATTAAATTAAATTAATCATTCATTATAAAAACTTTTTTAGAAATGAATATTATTTTCTAACACCCTTTCATAATCATGTGTCATCATTACAATGTGTTTGGTGATAAGTGATTATGATTTATAAATTTATCATAGGGATAGAGTTTCCTTTCAATTCTAATTTCATATACTATTATATATAATGAAAAAATAATTTCAAAAAAAGAAAAAATTATAATTACTATATAATAATAGTAAAAATATTTCCAATATAACATTAAAAATATTATACCCATATAATTTCATGTCAAGAAAGTCATATATTATAAAGTATCTTTTGAACAATTGATTATATATATTGTAATAAAAAAATTATAATTTTTTTATACATCCTAGATATAATGGTTTCAACATCACGATTTCACTATGACTCAAAAATAAATTATAAAGATATCTCTATACAAACCTCATGTCATATGGTAATATCACTATAAAAATAAATTAAAATAAATTCAACATTTACTCTAATAATTTTTTTATTGATTTGTGATAAACCACCAATTTTTATTAGAAATATTGATTCCTAAACGTAAAAATTAATTATTTGAGTGCAACAGGAATATGTAAATCAAAAAATAATTAAAACATTTTAAAATCACCCAATACATAAGGAATTCAGTTATTATTATGGAAACCATAACACTAATCCAAAACAACTTTAGAGAATGTTGGTCATCATTAATGTTGTAAAATCATAGGTGAATTTTTGATAAATTTGATCTCTGGAAATAATATATTCATCCTATGAATAAAATTAATATCCCATTGAATCATGTTTTTCAAAAATAATTCAATTTATCCCCAATCTACTGAAGGGGTCATGGCATAGAATAACCATCATATGTTTGAAATTAAATATTATTTAGAATCAAATTCATGTTATAATAAATCCCTACATTATTATATAGTTTTAATTCAGCAAACCATATAAACATCACCTAGATAATCCGTAACAACCAACATAGAATGAATTAACCAAAATGGAAATCTCTATCACAATTAATCAATAATAAACCAAATTTATTTATACATTTTCCCAAGATTTTACATTTTCATACATTCCACTTAATGTGTATCCATACGAAGAAAATTTTCCTTTTACAAATTATTAGTTGTTACATAAAGTAAATATTCTCAACTAATAATTTATTATATATACTTTTTACTTCACTACATATAATTGTAATCAAGAACCCAAATAATCATGATTCTCATCAAATATTTTCATCCCAAACTAACTATTCCCCATTATCATTCTGATTGTTTTCCTCTATACGTGACATAAATTTTTGATCCCATTTAATAGTTAATAGAATATAGATTCATTATAAACACTAATTGCATGTATCCAGAAATATGGTATAATATTATGGGAATATCCATCAAATTCCTATTAAGACTCATAATTTAATTTATTAATCTATTAAAACCCTTAAATTCGGTTGTGAAAAAGTAACCTTGAATCGCCATAATATATATATCTCTATATATATATGGTTGGAAAAAATCACTGAAATAAAATTTTAATATTTTTAATAAGACATTGTAATATTTGATATAATTATTCCATTAATGAATGTTTAACTAAATCATGAATTATACTATTAATTGTTGGGAAAAATAAATTAACATGAAATTGGGGTTTCATGTTAATCCATGTTTAATGGTGAATAATCATGATAAGGGTGATAAATATACTTTACCAGTACTGTGATAGAATATCCACTCCCAGTGGATTTAATTGTTTAAAATTAATGATAATGGAATAAGAAGAAGAGGAGGGTGTGAGAGTGTCATCTTTCATAATAAAGGGTTGAAAATTATCCATAATTATAAAAATACCTCTCTTTATAATCCAAATTTCGACAATTCATAAATCATTGAAACATATATGGATAATTTAATATAATTTAATAGAAAAATGAAAACAACATCATCTATAATGTCTATAAATAAATAATTTAAATAACCTGTATCCATATTTTCTATACATTATTTATATATACATTTTTTAAATATTCCTTCACTCAAAAACAATATCGATAATTTCATATATTAACTCTATAGACTAACTTATCACAAATTATGATAGATAAAAAAATGATAATTCAACCATTATTTGATCCTTTAGTACTTATCTATTATGAATTGTAAAATCATATTTCCAAACCAATAACCTCAAAATATTGATAAAAATCCTAAGACATACACTATATTGTAATTTTGAGAACACAAAATCTTTAAATAAGAAAACCAATATCAAACCCAAATGTTTACACATTTTTAAATATGTTCCTAATACCTAAATATAAACTACCTAAATAGATCAATTAGTAGAATTCAAATGTAAACCGAAAAAGAGTAGTTGAAACTCATAAATAGAAATAAATGTATATAGATCACTAAAAAATCATGATCATACAAATTCAAATATCTGATAATAAATAAGAGAAACTTCTAAAGAATATTTTTATATATTAATTTATATTAACAAAAAATGCTCCATTTTTTATTCCTTTATATATATGTGATTTTATATAAGTAAAAAAAATATTATAAACAAACAATATAGATTCCCCTAACTCAATCCATGATACACATTAGAATCTTATTATAATATTATTTCACTTATAACTATACTAAATAAATGATAATCATATGTAATGTTTCTATCTTCTTTCGTTACATATGATAGGTTGGAAAGAATTTATGTTAAAACAACTGAATGTAAAATTATTATTTATAAAATACTATCTGAAATCTATATATTTTATATAAAATGAATTTCAAAGCATGTCACTTTTGTCCTATTCATCCAATAAATATAGTTTCTGAGTCATGGAAATATTTATAAAAAATTGATATGTAATTTTGTGATCTTGTTTTTTCATATTTTGTTAATATATGTCCATTGTTATAAAAAATGCATTATAAAATCTTTCATTATCAAAAGTATCATATAATTATATTCTTACATGAAACTTTTTCTATGTTTGGAAAAATAACCTTCCACCATTAAATTATTGTGTTAATATAGTATCCTAATATATAGATCCCTAAAAATTTTAATTTATATTAATCCCTGTAAAATAATTTTTTATGAAAACCATATTATGGAAATTATTTTTACAATGAATAAAATTAATATATTATTCTTACTTTGAGTATATACTGGATAATTATAATATAATTTCGAGATTAACCATTTATCAAAAGGTGAGAATTCATACTCAATATCAATCGGGAAAAATCCGTACTATTGTACTCATTATATGTGATATGTAAATCTCAATTCATTTTATAATACTATTATCAATTTCAATCTATATAGTATTCCAATCTATAATATCTATCATATATCCCAATAATCTATTTATTGTTTCTAGTATATGGAAAAGACATGAATACATCATTAATTAATAAATAAAATCCCAATTTCCATCTCATCATTTGTGAGATATAGAAAGTTCTATTATGTTATATTCCATGAAATCAATATATTTTAAACAATATTGGGATGCATTTGGTATAAAATAACCCCTTGATAGAGCTCATCATTTACATGATGATATGGAACATTCTATGAAAATAACCCATATACACTTATACATTCATGAAAACTAGTATTATATATCATGATATGTCTTCCTCAATTTAGGATAATGTCACATAAATATGTTTTATATCCAACATGAACTCTTCTCTGGTAAAAAAGTGAAATTTTATAATGTGTTATCCTTTAAATAATTACTATGTTAAAAGAATATATCATATGTAACACTAATCTATAAAAATCCCCTATACATTATATTATAATTAATATTTAAAATTAATGAATGTTGAAAATATAAATTTTCAATGTATAAAATGAATTAAATTAATTTAAATAGTGATTTATTATAAATAATATAATGGAAAAATAAATTTTTAAATAAATTTTATAAATCACTATATTTATTTTATTTATTTAAATGATAGACTGTTAAATTTTGTAATATTTTTATAAAATAAATTTCATTTTATTATTTATATTTTACATATATTAATTGGATATTATTTTTTGTTCTTTAGAAAAATATTTATTAGTGAATAACACAAAATATAGTTTTGAAAAGTAGTGTGAATACTCTAACATAATCATGACATAAGAAATAATTAAAAATAGTTGAGTTTTTTTAACAATAAAATATGTATTTAAGGGGTAAATTAATGTATTTAGAAAACAAATTGTTTTTGTAGGGTCTTAGGAATGATATTTTGGAACAAATGTTTTAATTTATTCTGAAAAAATCTGTTTTTATTTTCGTATAATATTTAAGCAATAAAATGAATCCATTTTATTATGGATTTTTTTAAATTCATATTAATATCAACCAATGTAATAATAATTCGATTTATATAATGTGTACTAAATTTTTTACAAATAATTTTCCTAAATAAGTTTTTCTATGGTCAGGAATACATTTTTATTCAAATAGATTTTATTGCGTTATGTGTACATATGTTAAAGATTCTTTTTATCACCTTTAAAAATTAAATTAAATTTAATTGATTAAGTATTCATAATTTTTGGAATCAATATTAGATAATATTATAAATTCATATTTAGTCTACATAACAAATTTTAAATGCTAAAAACTAGTAACCATGGTAATTTATACAATATTTTTACTATGTTAATGAATATTAACACTCAAAAAATAACACAAAAAATACATATCTAAATAGGTGAATAACAATTTCCTATTCCATAAAACTCACAAAATATATAAATTTTTCCACGTTAAAGGAAAATGATTTAATTTTTTTATATATATATCATAATATTTACAAGAGGGAGGTGGAGCCACAGTATTGAAGATACCATGTGGAATCCTTTATCATGGTGGTCATTAAGATTGTGAGAAGTAGATTTCATTTGAAATTTAAAATTCATCATTAGTGGAGGATAATGTTTGCAATGCCGAGAAAAGTCATCATTAATCCGTAAGGATAGTGGTGGAGGATTAGGGCCTATATAAGGTTTTTAGAAAAATGAAGAACATGGTGGATGTTGTATAATATGGATCTTACCCATCATTATCTAACCCTGATATTCCTCTCCCAGATTAGATTAATCTTAATGTAAAAATAGTCCACATATAGGATAATATATAATCAGTCAATGAAAGGGTCCACCATTTCATGTATTTCATAATGGAGAGGGTTCTTGATCAGAAGCATGGAATCTTTTGAAATTTGGATACTTTAGTTGTATGATTAAATAAATTTTAGGATTTGGTAATTAGAATACGACTATAATGGGGTTAGTGTACTCCCATGTTATATTTCCCTATGATGAAATCAAATCAAGAGCTTAGAGCTATTGTATTTGTATCTATGGCCAAGATTCATACAGATTCATGAATTAGATTAATATTTCAAACCCGATATGGTATAAAATACTTATTCACATGTCTGATTGTCGATTTGAAAGTTAAAAAAGAACAATAAGAATATCTGCATCCTATGAAACATTTATTCGACCATGGGGAACCTAATCGAGATGAAAAAACTCATAATAGATGGAATGGTAGTTATTCTAGGAAACTAGTGGATGTGGACATGTTAAGGACCCCTATAGAGGATGTGGTACTAACCACATGGGATGAGAGTATTAACATTATGAACCAATATTAAAGCATCCTAACGTTTCTAAAAATTTATATGTTCTTTGATCATCTTCTTTTTGAATGAAATAAGGATATAGAATTATCCTTCAACAACATCAAGGGGCTCGATGTTTCCATCTATTGAATAATGAAGGTAAAAGAAAAAGTTATACCCCTTTTCATAATAAATACATTATTATTGGCCCCTCCAATGTGAATTAGATAAAGAATATCTATATAAATGATAATTAAGGGAAATCTGGACAACTTATCTCTTCCAATGATGAAATCCAACATTCCAATAATTTTCATGATTTAACACGGAATTGGTCTATGTAAAAGGTGGGAATCTCCATTTTGCATGTCCTTCAAAACCAATCTAGTGAGAAAATTATCTATAGATATATTATTGGGGAGGTAATGAAGAATCTGTTAACCTGAATTAAACGAAATGTGTAATACATGCCAAAAAAATATATAAACAATATATAGGTGTAAATAGGAGTCTTGAAACATGAAATCCTTACTATGAATGATATTAAAAAAATAGGAATATTACAGGAGGCCTCCCAGCCTGATGGGATCTCCGATGCGTCTCCTGGTTAAAGTGATAAGGAAAAATATCCTCAAGATATAAATATTCCAAATATAGCTGCCCCTACTCAGTTAATGGACCCTTAGGTCCCACAAATAAATGTTGAAAATGATGTATTTGTTCATAAAAATATATAGTGGTTAGTAAGGGATGCATTGTCAAATTGTGTGGAGGGAAAACCACGAATCCCTTATGTAGTGTCATATATGGTCACTCAACACACACTAGGGAACTCTACTAAAGCACAGATGACTCTACATGATGATATGACAATTGTTATGTATGTTTTAAAATATCTATTTAAGGGTTAATTCCAAAATATTCTTTCCTCCATGGTTTCTTAGAGGAAAACACCCTCTGAAAAACTAGTTGTTATTGGATATCTTGTGAATAAGTTCACATCCTTAGGTGATGTATTTTGATCTGATAAGGATGAAGACATATATATTATTGGTAAAACTGGTCATTATCTAATTGATGAGTATAACTATATTCGACTATCATGTGATTTCATAAAGGTAAATATAATTTACAACAACAAAAAGTCAAAAAAATGGGAAAAATAGACACGTGGAAAGGTCTAGAGAACAAAGGAAGAACAAGGAGGGCATATGAAAAGGGGAAAATAACTCATGAAATATAATTGTATTATTGTAATTTCCATGAAAATGGTAGGTATAAAATAGCTAATCCCCTTTATTAAATTAATCATGTCCTACAATCCCATGCTTCTTGGTATTGTGGAACTAATGGTACTATTTTAAAATTATAAATCATTCAAATGTAACTCCCTTGGAATTTTACGTTTCCTTGTAAAATATACATTATTATTGAATGGTTCACCTTTATGATATCAAGGACTAATATATCAATATTACAAAATGTTATAATACACATCAATGTACAACAGTCTCATGCAAAATATTAGGTTTTGACCCCTCAATATCATTGTTAAATGCCTCTACATTTTATATTTGGGGGACCGAATTATATAAATAAATTAATCCAATTTCTAAAATTATGGATCTAAAATGGTTAAATATAGTGGAATTATACAATAATTTTATTCCACCATAAAAAAATGAACATAACTTCAATTATATTTCCTCCCTCGAGTTTTATTGTTCCATTGACTAGTTCAATCTTGCTAGGGTCCTAGTTGGGGGATCCGACATCACATGCAGTATATAAACTCAAAATAGAAGACACTCATGTAATCCTAAAATTTTATTTCTTAAAATGGATAATATAATTTACAAAAGTGCGGTTTCTAGTTTTAGACAACCAAAACATCACTCATATCAAAACCCTCATCCCTGTGGAGTTCTCCAAACAGTTAGAATGGTCAACTCCAATTCAATTCATATTTAATAATGGTTATATTATGACTCCAATGTGTAGAAAAACAATTATTGATGTTTGTAAAATTCACCACAATCATATTACTTTTTTTATGCAATAAATGAAATTAATACACATAGTGACATAGAATGGTTATTGAAAAAAAATAAATCTCTACTATTAAACTAGAAATTAGGAATTATTAGGATGATCCTACTTACTATCAAATCAAGAATCAACATCAGAATACCCTATATCGAGAAATGTTATGTGCCCAAAAATACTGTTACTATCTTTTAATGATAAATAAAAGTCTTAAAAATTTAGTTGAACATAAAATTGATAAAGGATGGTTCAAGTAACAAAATGTTCTCTCATATATTTCATAAATAGAGAAAGGAAATTATATAACTAATTCTATAAAAATGAGTGATTTTCATTTTCAATAATATAAATGTGATATCACATGATATGGTGGATTATTTCAAGGAACATTATTATGAAAATTGTAATGTCAAATCATCCAAAATCATTGAAAATATAGATTCGTCCATTGAGGAGAATCAATATCTGTACCTTAATATGGTTATATCAAAAGAATAAATTAAATATTCCCACTCCCCCCACAATATTGAGTGTTCTCCAGAACCTTATGGATTTATTTTAAAGAATTATATTTTATTTGGGTTTTTTTGGGAACTAATACTCATGAAATGAAGGAAATATTCAGTCACTCAACATTTCATTATTAGGAAGATTCAATTTTCATTTACATCATTACCATGATGTAAAATTATCATGATAATAAGGACTTTAGGAAATACATACTTGAAAACATAATTATAAATCACATCAACAAGATCATGATTAAAAAAATACAAGAAAATTTTATTCATTTTATTAATCTAAAATGGTATTGATTATTCTTGGGAGGATCATTAAGAATATTGAATTCACAATAATAATAATTATAAATCTAATGAGGTGGAAAATTAAATAAGTAAACTTTGTTCTAAATAATAATATATACAAAGGGATTGATATATAGTAATGGTGAATATTTTTTGATGTTATTTGGGAAAATGGTTTCTTAAATGTATTAAATAAGATAATTATAATTATTTATAACATGATAATTTTATCTATTCCTATTAATGGAACTCCAAATGATTGGTTTCAAATCCTGAGGGGTGATAAAAAAGGTGATCAACCTTCATGAATTATTTTTTTTTATCAGTATATATTATTTGTGTTGAGGTATCTATGATCTCACTCAAATGGTATTTTATAGAAAAATAAAATATGGAATTCATTATTATGAATATTCACATATTCTATATTTTGTTGATATCATCTATCATGCGAAATATCTAGAAATACCATAACCTCTAGTAAGACTCAGTCTATGTATTATTAAGAGGTTTTAGGACAATCCATACATTGATACAAATTCTTAATTTTCATTGGTATATTAATCTTTTTGCAAATATAGACAATATAAACATACCCTTTCCATTATGAGTGATATATTCCATCAGTTACCTTGGTGTTCCCTTATTTTATTGAAATGAAGAATAATATATATAGAATTCATATTCCCATTCATTGCTAATCAAATATCTAGGTTTAATTGGAGATTTTATGAACCCAAATGGAATGGTGTGCCCTGTAAACAATATAATTACATCAAAAGTTTTATACTCTTTAACATTTAATTATGATCTAGTACCCTCATTAATAAACATAAGGGATTGATTCTAAATTTCATATGGACTAGGTAAACTTATTAAAAGATTGTGATCTATGTTCCATGGAATGTATCCTTTAAGACTATTGGATTTAGAGAACGTGGGATTTTGGACCTTGGTATTTTTAATGATGGTCTCATTGAAAATTAGTAGGGATATTTCTCTATAAAGATTCATCTCAAAAAAAATTATATAGAAAAATGAATAGGAAATTACATAATGAATATCAATATTTTCATAAATCCTAATTTGTATTTTCTCTTAAGCCATACATTAATAGAATCATTATCCATGAAAAATATCTAGTATGAAGGAAATCAACTATTAATGGTAGGACAGCTGATTGGAAGGGAAGTCCATTGAAGAAAACAGTATGAATACACATTGATTCATTATAAATGATTGTTTTGGATTTAATTACATAACATCAAAACTGTGGAAATCAGTTTTATACTCAAAATGTTTATAATATTCATAATTACGACTGTATGGACTATGATACTCTCAAATAAAAGCTTAACATGAAATGAAAATTCACTATCAGATGTTGTTACAAACTAAAATTTAGGGACTCTAGTTGGCCACCATCAGGGATAATAAAATTAAATGCACCAGTCATCTAGCCTTCTATGTTTTTACTTATATTATGGATATGTTGAAATGGGATTCCTATACATAATAAAATTTTTGACGGATTGGAAGTATTTTTTTCTCATCAAACCACCTATGCTTAAATGCTGAAGAAGATACTTAACACCACTTTTTGGATTTTTTTCCTAGAATATATGGGTATATGGTGATTACCATTATCATATGTATTTTGACAATCATATGTAGGTATATAATATCATGGAGTCGATTACTAGTGATGGATGATTTGAGAAGTTTGAAAAAATATTTATAGAATCATTATTAGTGATTTTTTTTTGATGATAGAAATGCATGATATACCAGTTAGTTTGAGGAACACCAACCATCCACTAATATGGTCATGTTTGTAATGAACACATATGTCTAGACGAAATAAGTTATGTAAAAATATGTGTGTCTAATTGCATTAATGACATAAAAACTCTTATTCATCTCAATGAGACTGGAATACTGATAAAACACAAATTCCTCAAGTACATTTGATATATCCCATAAATATTCACTCGGATTAGGGTCAACGTAGATGGTATAAATTAATATAGTTTAGGACACCTGTATTATATAGGTGTTTTCTGGACATATCGTGATTGGTTCATGGTGTTATTCTATAATTAATCTAGAATTGGAGTGCCCTATGATGTAGAACTAATGGGTATTATATATACAGTCTGGTATGTCATTTAATTTAATGGGAAAAACTTTTTGATTGTGTTTGACCCTGATGTAGATGTTAAATTCTTGATAAAAGGGAAAAGTAATGTGACTTGGAAAATTCTTTATCAATTGATTTAATGTATTGGATATGTTACTCTACTCAATTGGGGTATCTCACATACACATAAAGAGTCAAATAATGTGGCTGATTCCAAATCAAATAAGTTGTTTGGGGAGATTAACAGGATGTCCTCTTTTAGAATCCCTGGTTATTTTTCCCCAATGGTAGACGATGACATGTGTTGTTTTATGCATACCCATATTTGTAATAATCCCTTGTAATTATTCTCTTTGGTTTCACCTTTTTTTATAAATATTTTTCTGAGGCTAGCTCTGAATGGAACCAATAACTTTGGGTAATATTAATAAAATGACTCCCACATGACTCATAAAAGGACCAATTTACTACAAACATATCCTAACTCTTAATATATTTATCTTAACAAAAATAATGCAAAACCACTCCTTAATAGTCCAAGAAACATCTTAGAATTATTTATATCATCAAAAGACCACCATTTAATGGAATACATATATTAATATAGGATTTATCCCATGTTGAAATGAAGTTAAAGAATGATGGAGTATGTAAGAATCTATTGTTTGGGTTATTTGTATAAATATTTATTCCTCAACCAAAATTTCTTTATATAATACTATTATATTATATATGCTATAAATTCTATATTGAATTATCTTAAAATAAAAAAATATCCTATTGAGTGTCGATTTAATTTTTTATCTCCATTTCCCATCTTTATTCATACATTACATAACACATAAGGCTATTTTTCAAATAATTTGTGTTCATGGAATTATAATGATTATTCATTTATATCATCATTTTACATTATTTTCCTTCATCCTATTGTTATATTTTATTTAATCCCTATTAAATTACTACGAAATTTCATTTTTGTATAATACACATCATTCTGTAGGATACATACTACTAAAAATTTTATATTCTTAATAATTTTCCCATCACCTATTTTCATTCATTTTGAAATGTTATTTAATATGAACCTAATTTATATATATTTTGTGCATATAGCCTATTTAGAGTTCTATATCATAATTATCTCTTTATTCACGGTATTTAAATTTCAAATTATTGTTCACTCATTCATTTGTATTTGATATATTTTTTATAACATTTATATGTGTTTCTTTTATAAGTCATTTTTTTCAATATTACAATAGTCATAGTTATAATTTTATGAAATGGTAAATTATATTGAATTAGAAAATCAACACTGACTACATAATATTATATTTTTTCACATCACATATTATTATTGCATTTCCTTTTGGTGAAAAATTTATCCCAAAGGTTACCCATAGGTGAAATTTACCAGTTCATTTCATTACTATAATAATAATATTTCCTTCATGTCAAAATTAATGTTTTTATTATTGGAAATATCCAAATATTCTATAATTTTTTTTTCATATCTTTTTATAGTATCATGAACATTCATTAGAAAAATAGACAAATCATTATTTTTTAAATTTCCATCTTGGTTTATTTTATATTCTACTTAAAAAATTGTGAAAAGAATATCATTTTGAATGTTTAATTTGCGAAATAATTTTCCCACTTTAATAACATTTTTTCTTAATGGGGATTCTTGTTAAACATTACATGGTTTTCTAATGTAATCCATATTACAATTTTTTTATAATGTATTCATATTAAAAAAATGTTAATTGTTTTAGGGGAATATAAAGAGTGATTTCAAAAAATATATATCTATTATTATCTTCCAATTCAATTTTATTATATTTAAACTAATTAATTAATTATAAATAAATAAAATTAATTATTTATATATTTAATTTTTTGATGTCCTCTTTTCACACCCCTAAAATAAGGTTTTTAATTAACATATGCATTTTTCTTTAAAAATTAGATACAAATGATTTATGATTTTCTTTTATAATTTCCCACGGATATTTATATCAATCATTATAGGTAAATGTATTTTTTCATTATTAATCATGTATTACACTCTAAATTCCATTTTTAGGAATTTCATTATATAGAATGAACATTTTTTTTATCAAATGATGAGATTCTTCATACAATTTTATGTGATAGCATTCAAAAGTGTTTTGAAACCCATACTATTATTATTGTTCTTTAGAATGTATCAATGTTAGTACGTAAAGAGTATGTTTTTTCACTAGAGATCGGTATGTGGGGAGAGGAATCATATTTGGTATAAGATCATGGTTTTTATACCATTAGATGTTATGATGTTATCAGATAAGGGTACATTAATATTTTTCGATAACATCATATATTATTATGTTAATAGTATTTTCTAGTGTAAAATATATTTATACCATTTTAGATTGTCATGAAATTTGAATTTAAAGTAATTAGATATTTTTATAAAGACATTTAATTTTTTTTGAATAAATAAATAAAAAAATACAGATAAATAATATGTTTGGATTATCATATTATCTCAATGTAGTAATTATTAATTATTAATATGGATTAATTTTATTTGGAAATAGAAAATAAAACAACCATGGTGGTTGAAATGTAATTTGACGTTAATGAATGATAAGATATTTTTTGCGATCTATTGATACATTTTGTAGATGTTCATATATATAAGGTATATTTATTGACTTTTTATTTTATTTTTTTATAGGTAAAGGGAATGATAAATTCTAGGACACTTGGACTCCATGATTTGTGGCATTACAATTTGGTTGGAATTCCATTATATTTTTTGGATAATTTTTTTGCATTTAAAAATTAATGTTTGAATCTAAAGGTGAACTGGTTATATCATGGTTTGAAAATAATGTGTTAAAGGATAAGAAATATAATATTTATTTTTTATAAATATTTTTATAAATAATTATCATAACCATTGTGTATTTACTATTCAGCTAAATATAAGATAATCAGTATAAAATTGATATATATAAATATATATAACCCCATATCATAATCCATAAATTATTACATGATTTAAAATAAGTGTTTAAATATATAACATTTTTAAGAGCTTTTGGTTTTATAGATTTATATAGTTATAAAATCGAATAAATAACAATGTGAATATTTATATAAAATTTAGTTTTTCATTAAAATGAGTTTATAAATTTACACCATTATTTCTTGGAGGATATTTGTCTTCAATTTAAATGGTTCAAAATTAGGAAATTTAATATTTTTATTATTCATAAAAATATATAGAAGATACAAAATTTTTTATAAAAGATTTGGGATGAGAAGAAAAAACCTAAGGATAATATGTAGTAATAATGGAAAACCATTAGAATCAGGAAAATCCCATTAACGATTAATTTTTCAATGTTTTCTCTCTAAACATTGGGATAATATATCACTCATAATATAGAATTAAAAATAACCATATCTCAATGTTATTATTTTTAAAATCATATATTTCATAGTAGAACTACTATATATAATTGTGGTATCATATTTGAACATTTGCTAAACTCATTCATGTACCCCTTAGAATAGAAATAACCTACATCATTTTATAAACATATGTCCTCAAAGACTAAATCATAACCCAATTCGTTATGGAGGTATATAGCCGGATCTTATGTAACATTTACAAAAAAGTTCCTTGTAATGAAATAATAATTTATAATCATTCAATTCATCACCATAAAACCATTAAATAATAATCTGAACCCTTAATAAAATCACATTTGATTTTCATTGAAAAATAACTAAAAATAACCCGTTTTACATAAATGTTTGAAATAACAAATTGAGAGATGATTGGAAATATTATATTATATGAAATTTATTGAAATATTATATAATAATATTAACATAATATAATTACAATTAATAATGGAAAATGTACCCAAGTTTTGAATACTAAAAATATTTATTAGAAATTTGGTAAAACTGGTCAAATGTGACAGATGTGGAAAAAGTTTAAAATATAAATTCTTACATAATATTAAGAAAATTAAAATTATCATTAAAATTAAATTTTCAAACCTTAATTTATTTAGGATAAAATTATTGAAATATATTCTTGATGATTGATATGGATGATAAATATTTTTAATGGATAACATTAAAATAATGATTCAATAACTAATCTCGTCCCTTGTGCCCCAACATGAAACATTAATTCAATAACCCCTAAATGATAAAGTTATATAAATTATATAACATAATAAATAATTATTATATTTTCATTATGTTAATCATTAATTATTGTATTTATCTTACTAATATTTTATAATTTTTAATAAAAATTTTATGTTTACATGTTACGTTTTGAGGACATTTAGTTCAAAATGCTCAAAATAACATGGGTGTTTAAATCTTTATAAAATCATTAACTGATCTACAATATATAAAAACACAAAATATTTATAATTATAATTTATATAAATTGAATATAATTATTATACCAACCATATGTTTTATTGATAAAAAAATTAGATGCATCATGTCGTAGTGGTTATAGTCGGAAAAAACACATCATTGACATTTTTGTTTTCATAATGGACTAAAAGAAAATAATTTAGATAACATTTTATATTAAAATAATAATATTATTATTGTAAATATTATATTTATTAAATAAATGAAACATTATGACCAACCATGAAATTCAAAAATAAATGACAAATTAAATCACTTTCTAGAGGTGGTACACCGCAACCTAGCATGAGTGACATTATCATTAACAAATGGATGGGTTGGTAACATGGTAGATAATATTTTCTAGGTAATTTATAATATTTAATTAATCAATATCACAAATAGATATTTATTATATATTTACATCCTTATATGCGAGGTGATGATGGAATTTGGAACACATCACATATTTGATATGGTTTTCAATATGTACACATGAGAATAATTTTTTTCTATATGACGAAATAGAGGAATAAAAGGGTTTCCTCATAAAAATAAAAAATGCATATATTATTTACAATAAAATAATTTTATTTTAATGGTTATAAATGGTTTTAAGAGGTTGATAAAAAAATAACATGTATGAATTTATTTAAGCCTTATACTTCCTCTTTGGATATCTTCCGAGGGACTACAGATAATATTTTCTCGGATTGTTATTTTGGTTATAAATATACCTCTGAGATATATGGAGGAGATTAATTAAAGTATTTGGGAAAACCTTTCCTGAGATATAGTTTTAAACATGTGTATATTAGTGAGGATAATTGGTTCCCATTTGTAATAGAGAGGAGTAGAATCAATGTAAATATTATAAAAATAATAATATAAAAATTATTTTTCTCATCAAAAGTCTCTTAAATATGAAAATATTTATATAAATGATACTTTATGGTACAAATATAATAACCCAATTATATTTATAAAAGTATTTGTGATAATTGAAGACTAATTAATTATGTTTAATACGCCCCATATGCATTAACCCGGTTTAACCTCTATCATGGTGATTAACTTTTACAATTGTAATTTTCAAAATGAATAAAAATTAAATTATTCACATTTCCCAATTTATATTTTTTCCTTAAGAATATAGAATCATTTCTCTATGATTAAATTTCCAAAATTAGTTAAAATAACTTTCAATAAATGTTTATAAAACATAATGAGTAACCATTTTTATAAACATTACATTAAACTAATAATTATGATTTTACTTGAAAATACAGTAAAAATTGAATTCTAGTAAGATTATTTGGATTTAGATTTTTCATAGGTTTATTTTTTTCGTTAAAACCAATCTAAAAAATTTAAATGACCATTTTGAAAAACTGATTTCTATAATATAGAATCTAAATTTCATTTTCCTTGTAAGAATCATTCTATTCAAACAAAATAGACTCTAGGATGATAACAAAACATGTATAATTTACATATTTCCTAACAAAAATAACAAGAAACGCATCAAGTACCTGAGATAAAATAAATGATATGGCTATGTGGTTTGAATCTAAATGAACATTCTAAAATTATTAATTCTAACTAATATATTAATGAATTAATTTTCAATTCATACCAAAATTAATGAAATATTATAATGAGATATTTTAAGAAGAGAAATATACCATACATAAAAGGTGATATATATCCTATATCTATCAATATCACTCTTATAAATACTCTAATATTCCATCATAGAGTACTGAAAAACAATTTTCTTCTAACCATAAATCCTATGAATTTTGGCCAAAATTTATTTTTCCACATTTTTTTTAAAACAACTTATAGATCAATAATATTTTCAAAATAATACCTCCATTATAGCCATATATATATATATATTTATACCTACATAAAAAAATTTATTATAAAATTAGACTAATAAAAGATTATAGTCCAATGATCTCTAATAGATGCAGTATTATGAATTAATTATATCTTTCAATTTTAAAATTGTATACTCCAAATTTAAATTAGATTAATGGTGAAAATTTTCATATATACATAACTTTTAACAAAACAATATATTTCAGTTGTTCCAAAAAATTGATGAAATCTTTGATCATGATCATATTCAATTGGTTGGGGAAATAAATATGACCGTATTATCTCTAAATTATATTTTATAGAAATTTTATACAAACAAATAATACCTCAAAAAATATGAAAAATTGCAGATTTATTTTTCTTGTAAATAACAACTCAAGTATCATTATTAGTTTAGGATTTATTCAATAATAGACTTGTGAAATCCAACTATATATTCACTCATGTAATCTTGATTCTAAATTTTTTTGATGTATCCCCTATGGTATTTATCCCCCATCATTATGTTTCGTAAATAAATATTTTCATGGTAAAATCAATAATACTTTTCTCCATTCGATCCATCCATTAATATCAATTATGCTATCGACACATATTTGTGTTTCAATATTGTAGATAAAATAAATATTTTTGATCTTCACATAATAATTTTTTATTCAAATTAAAATAATTATGTTCACATAATATTTTTTAAATCCTTATAAATAATTATTTTTCTGAACAAAAATTAAAAAACATACTATTCGACCACTATTTTATTCATTCTCTCAAACCATGATATTAATTCAATAAAATGTCATCTCTTTCTGAAAAATATTTCATCACTGATAACTAATCCAAATTTCACTCTTTTTTGACATAAAATTCATATCATCCATGATTTCTTAAATTATTAAAAGAATGATAATGTCCCAAATACATCATAGTTAATATTTCATTAACTTTTCAACTCATGGAACTGACTTCATTTTCAATATTTACATGGATGAATGTGAAATGTGTAATCAAAATCTTATATAAATTACAACCAACATCTCCTTATCAAGATAATCACTTTTTTATTGAATATATAAAATAATATATAATAATAAATATATAATCCACACATATATCATACAGAGTTAATCTCTTAATTATTAAGTTATCATCCACAGCAAGATCACGATTATGAATGGGATAGTTATACTCATGTATTTAAAATTGGAATGAAGAATATGAAATAAAATTATCATAGTATATTGATATAAAAGGTCCCTTTAGTTATGTGTAATTTAATCTAAAAATCAACTGTATCATGATTTTATGTAAAATAATTATTCATTGAGAAATCATTTATTTATCTTTAGAAAAAATTCTTCACATTCCATTTCCATGAAGATTTTATCTTCTTTTCAAGATAACATTTTTATTTTTCTATATAACTAATCAATATTTAAAAAACAATTGATGGTAACATGATAATCTAAGAAACAATTGAATATTAGTGACAATAATGACTCTTAGAGACTATTACACCAATTTTAATTATTCATAATCAATATTTATTCAATATTTAAATATAAAATTCAATATCAATGAAATATGTGGTAGATAAAATTACCATATTCTAAAATATTAATACAAATTATTTTCTTATTGAGCTATATTGAATAATCCATTGATATTTCTCATATTAATCATAATTTATAAAATAATCTAGATGATCATCGATCAATACAACAAAAAAACATATAATAATACTAATGAAAAACTCTATACATAATATCTATAAATACATTATGATAATATTTCATCCCTAATGGGATACAAAATCATAATTTCCATAAGAAGTATTAAACACATTCCTTATAATATCATCTCCCATTTTTTAGGTGATCATATCCAAATTCGAGGTTAATCATTGAAATTTACTATGTTTCATGTGTATAATCAAACATGAAATTAATATGAGGAAAAAATAATTATTCTTAATAATTATTTTTTTGAGTGATATATAATCCTTGAATATCCTCATTGATCTATTTTTTTCTGCAAAAAAAAAAATTGACAACACCGTGGGGATTTTATAGGATAAGTGAAACCCAAAATACATAATTATTTTTAGATACTTTTCAATTATAATAGTTCAATATTATCCATAAGATAAATTGTTTTTGAAAATTTTATGGAATTAGGAAAAGATGTCTGAGAAATTATGTATAATGGGTAGACTCTGACACCTTGATCAGAAACCCACTTTACTGGTGACATATGATGGTCCACTAAAAGTCATCAGGCACACCTCCCAACACACTTGAGGCTACTGAAAAGTGGCGAGATTCGGTGGGAACTACATAGAGATACTATAACATTATACCATAATGGAAATAGCAAGAAAAATAAGTCAAAATAAAGTACATATCGATAAAATTTTTAAGAGAAACATGTGTTGGTAAATAAATAATACCAAATTATACAATAAAAAATTAACGTTCCATACATACCAATTGAATTTATTAGAATATAACTACAATCAAGATGTATAAGAGAAATAAAAGTATTATCAGGGATAACAACCCATCACCAAATACTCCCGAGTCCTGCCTAGTCCCATCACTTAACTATGACCTCTAAAAGTTACAAAATGCATCTACATCAATCATTTCCCAAAATAAGGACATGTGAAGAATAATATTGTTTTCTTAAATACTCATGTTCCATGGAGGCCCGAAGAGACTATGATTATAACTCAATAGGGAACCACCAATAGATATCTATAAAATAATAATTATGAAAATAATTACATGATTAAAAAATTGAAATTAAAATTAATATGTAAGAAAAAAATAAATTAATAAAAAAGTTTTGGCATTTTGGGATTTTCATCCACTCCCAAGATTGTTCATACCAAAATTTGAATGTGTTAAGGTTTATATGAGAACATCATGATGACAATATATCCCTATGTTGCCCCATGGAATCTAGGAACAATCGTTTTGAATTCCATAACCTCATAATATATCACAATTAATCTTATTGGTAATTCAAAAATTTATTTCATATTAGAAACTCATTTCATTATTCCCTAGACATTATATTTCTTCTAAAAACGACAATACACATCCATCCCATCCAATGTTTATGTTTATATATTAATTCCCTGATGATCTTACTAATATTAATAAGTATTTAGTAAATAGAATCCAAGGTTCTCCTCTTGTAATTTTTACTCAACATATATCCCGTGTAATTTAGGATCTCATATGGGAATTTAACAAATTTCATGTCTTCTAAGTAAGTCTGTTTCTATTTTCACAATTCCGTAGAATTATATATAATATTAAAATTTTGATAAGTTAAACAATAATATCATTTAATTCTCATTTGGTCCAAGTCCACCACATTCCAAAATCACCAATTCATGTGATAGGATCCATTTATAATCTCAAAATCACATATTATTATTTTGGAAATCCCATATATTTAATAAAGTATGAGATTCATCATTAATATCACTTATGATTTAAAATATAAGTCCAGAATTTACATCAATGATATCATTCATTAATATCACACATTAATTCATAATTAAATGATTAAAAATATTCAATTTCCCCAAAAAATTACAATTTTTAAAACCAATGCTATATTTTAAATTCTACTACTATATCACATAGCCATTATTAAATTTAGCCTTATAAATGGTCTGGATCATTCCAAGGGTCGAAACCCATTATTAATTATTAATGAATGTGATAATTATTTTACTAAAATCATCTACAAAATAATTATTCATTCAAATTTATCAACCCATCCCATTTTCATTATTATTTAATGTGACCTCAATATAAAATTTCCATTTTTTATAGATATTTTTAGATTAAATCATTTATTTAAACTATGGATACACAGTAAATTTTTTTAATTTTTAATTGGCCAAATTATATAAATGATTAAATAACTAATCCAGACATGATATTAATAAAATATAAAAAATTAGTTAAATTAGGGGAAACAACTACTATAATCTTTGGAGAGTAATTTTTTTCAATTATTGTCCTTTTTTAACGTTAAAATTAGTTATATAGGTAAAACATAAAAAACTATTAAAATTCTCAATATATACAATAAATATAATGATAACACATTAGAAATTTAAATACATTGAATATAGGAGAGGAATATCTTTCATTCCATGGGTCTTTGATCAACTGAAATGAAAAAAAAATTGATTTAGAAGAGTAGTAGAACCATGGAGGAGAAGGAGAGGTAGAGGAGGGTGTACACAGAGGTGTTTCAAGGCAAGGAAGAGATAAAAATCAGGAAATATTTTTGATATTCAAAAAGGATATATGTAAATTAATATTTTTTTAAATGGGAATACTATTGGGCCATGTGATTGGAAAAACCTAGTACCAACTATTCTTCACCCATTGTCTTAGGTTATCCCCTTGGAATGGTTACCATTCATGGCTACATAGACAAATATGTAGTAACTGTACACAACTGTAATACACATAATGAATGTTCAAAACATCCAAATACCTATCACATAGATATAATAGCTTTTATCCTAGTTATTTTAGTATGAATATCATGGGTTTATATTTATCACTAACCATGAATTGTTTTATTGTTCCCAAAGACAAACTTTTTTGATACTTGAAACCTAGTGTCGACCTGAAAACTCTAAATCCATGAATTACCTCATTATATGTACATATTTGGTAATTCATCGGGTTAAAACCCTCGATATTCTAGTCAAGAACCAGGTAAAAAATACGCGCATCAACTAATTTAATTTTTCAATTTTTCATCAAATTCCTAGTAAATGTATAGAATAGAGGCCTTACAAACTCCCCACTATTATACTTCAAATCCATGTGATGTTTTAGTGGTTATCCAAATGTATATCCCATCATTTTCCATTTACCTACCCATTCCCAAATGGTCTGGCTCTAAATCCAACAACAGTGAACACATTTAAGAAAATGATTTCATATTTAGGGGCTCAGAATTCCCAAAATAAATACACCAACCAGTACTGCAAAATAATCCATGAGATGTATTGAGGATTATATTACCAATGGTTTTTTGATGTATTTTGTATGTAATAGGTTTATTGGAATAAATTTTAATTTTACTTTATAAAATAACCTCACTTTGTTAAAGTAACCAAAGGTGATGATCATATTGATTAGTAACAAGATTAAGAGGTATAAACAATGTGTTTTTAAATAATTCCATATTATATAACAAAACATTTATTGTTGTTGTTGGTATCAACATTATCAAATGAAATTTTCATAATATATGAATTTGTGAGACTAATTTTAATAACTCGAAGAATAAACCTAAATTTTTTTGAGTGTTTAATATGATCAGATAATTTTTTTTGTTACAAAACTCATATGATCATGTTTTTTTTCATGATATTTTGTTCAAAATGATTGTAAAAAAATGTTTATAAATTAAAAATATAATTTTTATAATTTTTTTTATGTTTCAATAATCATGAGTTAAAAGTCTCATGATCTCTGTTCTTTTTATAATGGTGATAAATTTGGTTCTTTGGGTGTACAATTTTCATTTATGATGTTCTATGAAATTCCACATAAAAAAATTAGGTTGATAATTTTTTAAGAAGGGTTTATATTTGAAATACAAAAGATTTTTTGTTATGATTTGTTAAAAAATTATAAGTTTAATTTTATTAAATGATTTTGTATTTAAAATTAGGTTTTTTATTTTTTAAAATGAAAAAAATAGAAAAATATTTTTATGATTAAGGAGAATATGATAAAGAAGGTCATGATAAAAAGTTCAGTCATGTATTATTCAATAGAAAAAAACGTTGAATATTTGCTTCCAAATGAAATCATTATATAAAATTATTTAAATTTCAATTTTATAAATAAAGGAATGCTATGATAAAGATTGAAATATTCTAATTTATGTCATTTGATGGAATAATTTTTATAATTTCTATCATATGTAACAAGTCCCATAATATTATGTTCATCAGATGCAACTAATATAAAAAAAATATGTATTTATAAATTTAAATTTGATGAATGATGACATAGACTGAATTCCAAGTCAGATGAAGTACATTCAAAGATAAAATTCAGTAGTCAAAGTATTCTTATGAAATTCATCATACAAATAATGTCGCTGATGTATACAAAAAAGGTCAGATGATGTTTTGTTCGATAACCAAATAAAATCTTATTGTATGAATAAATAGTTTTGATTAATAATGATAAAATAATTGTATGATGTTTTTTGATGTGATGTTATTTATTAATTTTTATAAATATAACAAATTTGATGATGGTAATCTGCTCTCTCAATATTCATATAAATCATGATGGGGGGGGGATAATCTATATAATTAAAATGAATATTGAAGTGAGGTTATAGAAAATTAAAGATGAATGTGGTTTCTATATATTTCTAAAATATTATAAAATATTCTATATTATTTTAGATGAATATGGAAATTTTATTTTAGTGGAACACTTTAAATTAGTTTATTTTTTAATTTTAGAACTAAATTCAATTTCCTACCTATGGTCCCTATATTTTTGTTATATAATTTTTTGAATGTATAAATTAATTATGTAATTATCATGACTAAAAACAGATAATGTGTATCATGATTGGTTTTTAATAGATACATCAGATGAATTTTTTTCCACAGTTCTTATGATTTTTTTTCAAAACTGAGAATCTATCGTTTTTTATGAATATGATGTTTATAAAAAATTAGATATCGTGTGATTATGTTTCACAAGATAATATTTATTATCATTTGAAACATGATTTTTTTGGTAGATATAATGTTTTGAATGGTCATTAATAAAATGTTCACTGTACATCCATAAACAATTCTCGTTAACATATCTCGATTGATAGAAAACTGATGGTATAGTTTGTTATATGCTATTGTGTATGAAGGTGAATATGGATTGTTATAATTGAGAAATAATATTTATTTACAATCATCATTTTGAAAATATTATGAGCAGGTTGTAGAAGGGTTCTATAACATGATTTTATTTTTTAGGTACTATATGATTCTTCCTTTTGTTGATGTTTTTATTGGTTTCTTCCTAGGATTTCAATGTGTTAAAATTTGAACTTTTAGGACATTTCTAGGTTGGGAACATTTGGCACAATATTTTCCGAAACCGTGCACCCACCTAATAAAATATATGAAAACATAGATATTATGAGATTCAATGGATGGACCATGGTTTGAAATACCATGAACCCCATCAGTGGTCCATACATATATGGTGGACAGATTACAAACCATGTTTCCTTTCCAACCCTACAGTGCATGTGGTATTTTTTATTACCATTAATTATTAAAAATATTCTTAACCACCTTTTCAAGTCCTACTGAACCCCAAATCCTCACTACTGGAAAACCAATTTCATGTATCCCTGACCAATCTTTTAGGGACCCCCTAACCATTTCCTAGTTGGACTGATGAATTGGAAACCACTTATGATTTTTATCTAGTATGTTGTTTCTATATTCATTCTTCACCTCTATCTATTTATTTCTATTATATGGTTATTGATATCATCAAGTGATTGATTGATCTGAAATCCATTGAATTAAATCTTGACGCTAGGTTTGTTTTTGAGATATCCATTTCTGTCAGTATTTATTGGAAAATCTCTTTATGTGTACTGGTTTGTGTGTTCTATGTAAGAAAGGTAGGTGGTTCTATCCATTATTGACAAATTCAATAATCCTTTAATTAATTTATTATTTAAATTGATTTCAATTAAAATTTTCAAGCTCAATTAGATGAAAATTGGAATCTTATTTTACTAGGCATTATATTTTACGGGAAACCCCCAAATTTATGGGAAATTAAAATTGTGGTGTGATTTGATATTGATTGAATTTGAGAAATTGACTTCTGATAAATATTTTAAGAAAAATAACTAAATTTTATTTTATAAGAAAATATTATTATATTTATATTTAATGAGAATGAGGTTAAATCAATTTATTATGACCATTTGTTCTTGTTTTTTAAATTAATATTTTCTTATTGAAATATGAAATGGTGAAATTTAATTTTAAAATTATTTGAAATTATTTTCCCATTATTGACTGATTAATTGAGAAAAATAAAGTATGGGTATTTAGTGAGTTATTTTTTACATGTGTGATTGGATTGTAATACCATAAAAACTAATTGGCAATGAAAGATAAAAAAATCATGTTTGGAAGATGATATTTATGTAGGACTATTAATGATTCATATTCAGCGTGGGCATGAGGGACATGTGTACACATATTCAATGATCACTAATTTGAGTGTGTGAGTATCCCACAACATAAAACTATCATATCAAAGGGAATATTACTATGTTACATAATATTATTACATATATATCCATATTTCATTGACTCTGAAATTAATATAGTCATACCAAGTGATTTATATAATTTTATTTATATAATATTTTAATAGGTTATATTTTTTGAAATGTTTCCATTTTATTAAATGAACAGGGTGTTTTGTTTTAAATATGAAATTTTATTTCCATTCTAATTTTACTTTTAATTGAATGCATGCTTGTGTTTATACTAATTTCATATTAGTATGGAAGATATGGTGAAAACCTACATCAAATTTACCTCAAATCCAACCATTTCTTTTTTTAATATATAGATTATATAATTCCATGTTCGAGTAAAGAGATAACGAATCTTGGAGTAAGTGGGTATTCATTACCATTGACCTTTTAATGAAGATAAATTTAATTTTTTTGATATTTCATGACTTTTTATGGTACATTAGTGATATGTGGATTTGTGTTTTTTATACCTACATGACTTCTAATGTTTTATTCTTTTGGATTATTCATTATGAATAGTAATATATAATTAATTCTATAACGATTTATATGGATAAGATTATACATATTATTATCTTATATTATTTCATGTGATATTCTATTACCTATGGGGATCAAGAATAGACATTATACATTGTTGGGAGAAAATCAGGTATCCATGTACAAGGGTACGTACTCTGATTCATGAAAAAAGACGTATCATATTGAGGTTTTTCATCATTTCATGATGTTAGTATAATTTTGTGTAATTTATTCAGGACATATGAGGTATTTACGAGTGAGTTCCTGGCCAACTATCATTGTAGAGAACCTTAAGATACCCTGGCCTATTTGGAAGAGTATATTAATGATTATTTTTATTGTTTTCCTCTCATATTATTTTCATATGTTACAATAAAAATAATGTTTTCTTATCTAATTAGATTCATTTCCTTGTTTCTATAGTTTGAGTATTGGAATGGGTAATATTGTGATTCATTTTTGTTGATTGATGATATTTTTTATCATCAAGAATCTGAAATAGTTGTGTGAATATGATCAATGTATAAATTTATGATGAACCTGAATGAGAATATTCTTTGATGAACTAGAATTTGGTTGAGGTTTTTGTGTTTCCATTACACAAAGTGGGATATGTACCTAAAACAATTCCCATTCAGGCTATTGGTGGGGAAAATCATATATATGAATTCAATAATTTTTTATATGATTTCCATCACTTGTTGATACCAATGTCCCTTGGTTGTAATAATCCTCAGGAATCAAATTATTGGATCGGTAGGATTGTGATTTTGTTCGAGATATTAGATTTACCTAATGAGATCTATGTGAAATGTTACACCTTCAACCTTGATGTGCCTTTTAGTAAATTTTCTAATATGATTTTATGGTGATGATTCAAAATGTATTTGACTAAATGGAAATTAAAAATGGATTCACTGAAAATTTATATCTACAATATATTGGGATGGCTAAAGATATTTTGTTTTTAAAAATAATGTAGGCTAACATAGTTGTGATGGAATATGAGTACTGATTTGGTAAGCTTCATTATTTGGAATTGATATAGTATCAAATGAAAATATGTAGACTTCGTGGTATGATAATGTAATTAAATTTGATATTCATTCAAATGATTTCTTCTAAATGATCTCTTCTTTTTCATACAGGTTGGATAAGGGGTCAATGGTCTTGATTGGTCTGGCCAGTATGTCAGGGTTGATATGAGTTTCTTTTCACCTATGGGAACGTCTATTAGTTCCTTAAATAGAAATCGAAAAAATGAGAGGTCTTATTGTGGTTGTTGATAGATAGGTTCTTCTAGACCTATTTCAGTTCCTAGAAGAGGCGTAGTGACATTGTTCTAATATGGTAATCCTAGGCACTCGAAATAGGTATTCACATAGGCACCCATGATATAAAACTCATGTTGATTTACATGACACCTCCATAAGTTCTATTATATCTACTTTTATCTACATACAGGGGAACAAAATTCATCACATAAAAAAAATTTGGTGAAATAATATGCTTTATAATATATGAGGTTTAATAAGTGAATGAGACATGTCTAGTGAGTATGAATTGTACCATAACTATAGAATCATATTTAGTGAGTGTATAGTTAGATACAAGGGCATCTCATTAATTTATCTAAATTTTTATTGTGAATCAACTTAATCTCACTTTGTAGGATTTATATTATGTTATGTTTATTACTGAACCCCTTAGAATGAAGAGAGAGATGAAATATTTTTTATTCTTGTGTGTTTTCATTAAAATATAATGGTAATAGTTGGTACTGTCATGTTCTCAACATGGATCCTCATGATGTTTCTAGATGTATGGATTGGATTACTAATAATAAATCCAGAATTAATTTTGAAATATGTGGGGTATCATTTAATATGCATGTTGGTGTGTGTCCTGACATTAAGGGAGAGTGGGACCTGAGGATGAGAAGATTCATACCTTATAATATAGTGTTGTGTAAAGTAATATTAGTGCGTCATTTTGAAGTGGAGCTATAATAATTGAGCAATGATCTCCATCCAATTTCCCATGAGTTTCATGAAATTGGTCCTCCTATCGTCTCTATATAATGTCCATTATAATAGTTGGAGTTCACTAAGGATATAGTGTTTGGTAATAAACCATTGTTTAAACCATCATACCACTGGGAACCACATAAATTGAATTAATTGAGGACTCATTCAGTAGATATTTTAGAGAAATGCTTCATAGACCTGAGTGTGTCACCTAGGGTTTCTCCAATACACATTTCTAAGAATGTTGATTGATAAATTCACAAATTTATCCAATATTGGAAGATCAATGAAGTAACAAAAAAATAATATATTCCCTGTTATTGATGATTTTATTGACTAGTTAAAAGGGAACAAGTTGGTATTAAAGATTAATATTCGATATAGTTATCACATGTCGATAATAAAATATTCTTACATTAAAAAAACCACCTTCGGTAGTATGATTGGCCATTATGAGTAACTTTTCAGAAAATGTTTTCTAACCAATTCACTATTAGTCATAACGGAAGTGATGAATAAGATCTTCCATATGTAACATGATACATTTTTGGTGGTATTTGTGGATGATTTCCTTGTTTACTCTATGTTTGAGGTAGATTAGCTACTATATCCTAGATCTGTTATTGATTTGTTAATTAATTTATTACATTCTTCCAAGATATCAAAATTTTGTTTTCGGATATGGGAAGTGATGTTATAGGGACATAAAGTGTTAGAATGTTCCATATTGGTTGTTCCTAATAATGTAAATGTGGTTATAAAATTGGAGAAACTGTTCAATATTTTTGAGATTTATTTCGTTTTATGTGTTGATGGGTATTACTACTAGTTCACAATGGATTTCATAATCTGGATCCTCCAAATGATACTCTATCTTTGATGGGAGTGATTTTTTCTGGGTGTGATACAAGATAGGGTTATTTAATGAGATAAAATATATTTTGGATTCTAGGAAAGTGTTGACTAATCAAAAGACTTGGTGGGGTTGTCTGGTCTTCTTGTAAAATGCAGGATTAGGTTTTTGTTTTCTTATTATAGATGGGAATCACAAAAAATCATAATGATCTCTGTAGCTTAGGATAGAAATTAATAACTATCACACCCATTTCCTTGATCATACATCTATAATTATTTCAATTAAGAGGTGAGAACAATACATTTTCATTGAAAGGATCATCGTGTATCCAAACCACATGATCCCAATTATATCTTCTGAAAAAAAATATTTATATAATTCCTAGAGTTATTGGGAAGAATAATTTAACTCTTTTGGAATTTACGTTTCTTGTACCATTTGGAAAAGTAGTTTCTTCATAGATGATTTTATAAAGAAACTTTTTCCCCAGGCAATGAAATAATCATCAAAAGAGAGGAACATGATGGATCCGTTTTCATACTTTCATATTTAACCCTGAGAAATATGTGCTGAGGATGTCTAGTACAACTTTGATTTGACCTCTTATATTCTCAAGATGATCCTTTAGTAATTACATTAGGAAGGGTAATTCTATAGAATTATTTACTGACTATATGGTGGGGAGATAATTGGGTAGTGGTCTTTCTCAACATAGGTTATACAATGTTCTTTTTAAATGTTATGTTTTACCATTTCATATGATAATATCTTTTATATGTTATTTTTCTAATTCTCAATGGGTAGTACTCTGAGGAACCACAAAGATGTTTTTTGACATGTGGTTGAAATTCAATTGACCAGGCATAAAATGTGGAATGGATTATTTTTTCTCTCATTATTATATATAATAAAATGTTAAGAACAAACCGTAAATACCTTGGAGATTTATATAGCCACTTCCAGGGCTGACTTGGATGTGTGATGAGATATTTATGGAAAATGTTGTTGGGATTCAACGTACCCATGTAATGATGAATGTGATATTTGCCTTAATTGATATGATCAAAAAATAAAATAAGATATTCGATTGGGAAATCTCTATGTGAAATAGATCAATCTTTTTCAATGAGCAATATATTCTATAGACCCTAATAGGGATCCTAATTTTATGTCTCACTTTTGGAGGGGTCTTTAGGAGGAACTAGGATCCCAGGTTCATTTAAGTATGGAAAATCATCCAAATATTTATTTCATGAGATGTATGGAAATATATATTTTTTAGGATATTATTTGTCCTTACATTATTAATTTTGGTGGATCTTCGGATGTGAATTTGTTAATGGTTGAGTTTTATAATCAAAATTTCACCCATCTATGACAATAATGGATTCTATTTATGCCATTTATAGAAGGCCATGATTATATATATTCTATTAGTTAGATATTAGTGAATGATCATTTTTTGACCAGCCTTGGTTCGGTGGAAAATAAAAAATATTTGTTTTATCCATCATTGGATATTGAATGGAAATATCATATATAAATAAGGTAATGATCTTCAACATACACATTTGGTGTTATTAGTTGATGACCCGGTGTTCTTGAATGTATCACATAATTTTTGTCATCAGTGGCTTGGGATAAAAGGGATGATTTATCCTATTTTGAAAAATTTTTAGATTTATGAGTTGGTGGGAAAAGTGTCATACCATATATCACTTCTGCCATATTTCATGGAAATACCAAATGTATTCCATGTATCATAGCCACCAATGAATAATTCTGATCAATCTTATTTTGGGACATGGATTTTTCTTAGTGGTGAGACAAATTTATCTTTTACTATTTATCTGATCTAGATAGTTGATTCTAAAACAATGTTCCACCATGGGAGGATAGGGCCTCTTGTTTTAGTACTGTGTAATCATAGTTATAATGATTATTATATGTGGTGGAGAGATGAAATTATGACAAAATAATGGCCTCATCATTTTGATATAGATCCTTTTAAGAATAATTTATTGGTACATAAGGATTATATGGTTGGGGGTGATGTATCATCATGTTATAATTTTCATGTATTATTTAACACTCTATTTCCCATGATTTGGTTTGGTCTTCTTGTGAGTTTCATTTGGTGATATGTTGATATTTTTTTTAACATTATGGGTTAGGTATAGTTCAACCATGGTTTTCCCAAACATTGAATAGTCCTAAATAAAACTATGAAAATATATATATTTAGAGTTTCCATGATTAGAAAAAATATTTTAAAAATATTTTTACATCTAGTATAAACTATGCCACCAATTAGAGTGGCACGGTGACAGGGTTCACTGTTATTCATACCATGTCTCCCTTCTCAGCAAATCATGAACACACAATTTTTCATTTTTGACAATTATTTAAAAAAATCATGAACCACACTTTTAACAACCTATTTACACCAACTCATGATTACTAAAAATACAAGGACTTCGATTCCATCAAAATTCTTTTTTGGATCCTCTATACCACATAATTTATGAATCAATGCACATATAACCTCATTAGATTCATCCATGGTATGTGATCTTCCCTCATTCCTTGTATTCGTCTCTCGATTTCATTACTCCATAGGGATTTTTATATCATCATATTTATCAATCTAAACTCAGTTTAATTGAATCGTGAGTCTAGTTTTGTTTTTTAGTTAAACAATTCTATTGATCATTATTTGAAAACCCCATTATAGGTGTTTGTGTAATATGATCCCCATGATAATGGTAGGATGTTTCATCTATGGGTTCCATATTAAGAAAACCTATAATTTATTGATTGTTGGAATTTCTCTCTATTAATTTTTTATAAACCAAATTTATGAATATTTGAATTACAATTTATATTTTATATAACTTTGTGGAAAACTCAAAATTTTGATCAAATTAGAAACTTTAGTGTGATTTTATGATGATAGATTTTGAGAAATTTATTTGGGTTTATTTTATATAATGGATTAAATTTATTCAGTAAGAACCTATTATTTTTTTCGTTGTTTATGAATGAAATGAGTTGAATTGATTAATAACCTTTGTTTTCATTTTTGGAATAAAAATAGGAATATTGGAAATGGTTTTGGGGAAATTGTATTTAAATTTATTTGATATGATTTTCCTATTAATAATTGTTGTACTATTGACATGAAATCCTTTGCATTAAAGAGATTTATTAGGAAACTAACTCCATGATGGTAATTCCATAGAAGCAGATTTTTGATGGAAAATAAATCATAATGTAGGTATAAATATTGTATTCATGATTGAATGATGATGAGTCATATTTAAAATGATCTAGGGGTATGTGTGTACACATAATCCCTTAACAAATATATTAGAGTGTTAGGATCATATATTGTAAAAATATCATACCGCATGGAAGACTACTATATTTTTTATTATTTTTAATATGATATATAAATATATATTCCATTTTTTTAAAACATCATTAATCCTGCCTACTTATTTATATAAAATTATTTATATACAATTTTAAAAAAATGTGTCGATAGAAATATTTCTAGATTTTAAATGAAAATAATTATTTTTTAAATAATAAAGAGTACTTCCATGAGTTTATAGTATTGAATTGAATGAATTTTGGTTATATTTTTATAGAATCATAGTATAAAACCCTTAGCTAGACCCATCTTGGATTTCTACTCACCCTCTAATTTTATATCATGTATTTTTAGATTTTTTCTACTAGGTTTGAGTTATGGGAATTTTCCACATTTTTGAGGGGGTTGTTCTTGACACATTGGGACTTGATTGATAATATATTTATATAGTTTTAGTTTTATTATATTATTTTTTTCGATGTACAGATAAGGTTTTGATATACTTCGTTGGATTACGTTTCTGAATCCATTGGGACTTTTTATTTCACATTCTGATATGTATGTATTTATCAATATATTTAAGTGGAAAAATTGATTAATATTTTTCGTGTTTGATAGTAGGTGCTAGTTTCTGAACCGCGGGGACTGGGAAAACTGTGCACGTTATGTCTGGATCGGCTCCGGTGTTATGTTAACATATAATATGGCCTTGTTCATGATATTTTATAAATTATATCACAAGAATAATTTTTATAACTTTTATACTAAAAATTTCGGGCCTCGTATTATTTTACATAATGAAAAGAATTTATAACAATATTATATGCTTGTTTTAACTAATTTTCAAAGGATCGAATAAAAACTGGGAAGGGGGTGAATCAGTTGTTTACTTTTTATATCATCATATCCAATTAAAACATAACCCCATAAACCTGTTATGAATTATATCATTATCAACTTTTATTGAATACTCATTCATGAAAAAGAATAAATGAAAGAAAAATAGAAAATATTTATGAGTTTCAACCTCAATGTGAGATCATACATTCTTATTATTTACAGATCTGTGGGTCTATGAAAATCCACTATTAGGAATGCTGGATCGATATATATATATATGTATATGTATATTAGATTGAACAATACAAGAGGGGGGGTTGAATTTTAGGTTTAAAAAATTTGAGTTTAAACACTTAATAAAATTAGTTTAAATGATCTTAAACTAATACAATTCAAAACAAATACAATTAACCACAATTGTATTGAGTATAATGGGATGATATGATGTAAAAATATAATAAGTGGAATGCAATTGTATTGAAAATGAATACAATAATCAGAGTAGTACAATAGTGAATGATTCTACCATATAACGTATAGAATCTATCGATACAATATGTAACAGAATAATTGTAATTGAAGCAATTAAAAATGAATATGAAATGAAGAAAGGAAACAATACAATTACCATTCTAAAACAAAAAAGAGCGGAAATATAAAAGTATTACAATTCATTTCACCCAAATAGAAGTGTAACCTTTCATAGGATAAGTAGACCGTATTACCACCACCTTGGTAAGCCCTCGGTATGATGATCGGTACGTCTGTCTTCTTTTCCCCGCAATCCCTTGAAACCATGATCGGTACGTCTGTCTTGTTATCTCCACAACCCCTCGAATTTGCAGGTAATCAGCACCTCTGTCTTTCAATCACTTCAAATACCTTGATACAAAGATCTGTAGCACAATCTACCTATCCTTATCATCCCTTGATCAATATCACCTGATCGGTCACACAAAGAAAAACAACACACTTATTGAAATAAGAAAACTAAGAATGATAAGTTCACAGTTTGTAATTTCAAGGCATTCACACGAAGCAAGAGGGAAGTCACATCGTCTCTCTCCCGAACATAATAGAATCAATGAATGATCAAAGTCTCTTCGTTGTACGTCTCAGCTTCAATTGTCCTCCTATTAGAATTCCTCATGTTACAACTATCACATTTCCTCCAACGGTCATATTTCTCCAAAAAACTCGGAGGGACTTGGAGACCTGGCATTATAACGGTCATATTGAAACAGAAAACATGACATAGTTTTGATTAGATTATAACTAACTCAAATAAATCATTTTTATTAAATTAAAAGATATATGAAGATGATAAACATGAGTACGATTGACATGTGCTGATATAGGATAAAAACAAGAATGTCATAAAAATATGAGTACTGTAAGTATTACTTAGTGTAATGGATTGATATGATACAAACTAAGTGTGGTGCACAAAATTCCATACGATTGAAAGAGTTGGTAAAATTGATAGAGTATGTATGATTTAGTCAGTAATATTGATAGATTCAGTATGATTTACAGAGTCAGTACGATTGACATATTCAGTACCATTGAATGAGTCGGTACGATTGACATAGTTATTACGATAAGTATCAATGAATAAATTTGTGATTTCCAAAACATGACATAAATGTCAAAAGAGAAATTTTGACTCAACAATTACCCCCATTTTTTAATGCACAATACATAAATTAAAAACAAAAATAAATACCAAACCCACCCTGAGTTATTTGATGCTCTTATGAATAAAAAATTGAATACAACTAAGACCCCCTTAGGTATGTACTCTCCTAAAGATTGTATTCATACATTTTCCTTGATTTAGAAGTATTTGATTAAAACATTCTTCCCTTATAAAACATTCTCCCCCTTTTTGGTTTACAAAATGAATGGGGTAATCTTGAGTTTCCTGAAATAATTAGAGAAATGAAATTCCAGGAAATGGGAAAGATAACATAAATCTCATTGATATGAAAAAGTATATAGAATTATAGAAATGAACAAAGAAAGATACAATATTCATTCGTTTTCTCTTAAATTTTCTTTATTTATTAACACATGAAGAACAAATTTCATCTTTTTAATTTATTTATTGTCTTCGGAGATAGAATCACCATGGGATTTGAGAATCTCTTGTTGATCGGCAAAAAGCTGATCCTGATTTTTGATAGTCTTTTCTTGGACTCAGATTACTTCTTCAAGAGTGTCATTTCTGTATTGCAAATTCTTATTGTCTTTAGATAACACAATTGATTTCTTCTTCAACCAAACTATTTAATCTTTGAAAGATGAATCCTTAGAAAACTCTAACTGGAAAGCATTCATTCTCTATTTCTTCTCTTTTATTGAAGGGAAATCGTCTCCATGAGTTTTTGACACATGATTCAGCCTTACAATTGTTTCATTATCAAGCTTTATGAAAGAAAGAGCAAGATCATTTGAAAGCCACCTTAAGTCATCAATTGATATTTCATGATCACTCACTGAGCTTTGTGTTTTGTATGACCACTTAGTCATTCTATTGCAGGAATTCTTATGATAGTCGATCATGCAGACAGTACTTTTAAATTAACTTCAATTCAAAATACTCTCTTTCTATGTTCACTTACATAACTAAACATCTTCTTTTGTTTATCAGTGATGAAATCAATTTTAACTTCAAGTCTATGAAAATAAAGAAAAACCTTCTCAATTCTCATCAAAACATGAAATATGTAATCACTCTTCTTAAGAGAAATTGTGTGTTCTGAATCATTATCCTCATCGTACGAATCCAGTTCTTTTGATCGGATTGAGTCTTAAGCTGGATATTTTTCTTTTAATTTGTCTTTATCCTTTCTTTCTTCTTCCACTTTTTCACTAGTAACGAATAATTTTTTGGAATGAGAAGATTGAGCACCTTGTAATACATGGGAAGGAATTATATCTGCAGTTTCAAGAGATTTATATGGTTCTTGATCGACATTAGGAACCTTTTGAATACCGTCACTTTTCTTTTGAAAATATTTTTTCTAATCTTTTTTAACTCTAATGAAATTCAAAAAGAAAATATTCTTCTTCTTCTTCAACATCCTGTAATTCTTTCAAAATTTGATTCCTTTTCTCTTTCTCTTGAAGTCTCTATACGATATTTTCTTGATGAACTTCTTTCATTATTTGAGAACTAGCCTCGGGGAACATCTACATTATTTTAGAAACATCATATTCTTTAGCATTCCTTTTCAAAAGAGTCTTCTATTTTTTTCAGATTGAAGAGTATACTCTACCCTTATTCTCTTAGCTAACACTTCACCAGGATCAAGAACGAAATTAGGATCAACTTCTTTTCTTTTTTCTCTATCTTTCCTCCACTTGGCCACAACCTCCTTTCTGTATTTATGTTTCTTCGTTGGGTTAAAACTGGTTTGAAAATCTGACTGTTGAGGGGAAACAACAGTTGGATTTTCTTCAATTGGAAATGGTGCTGATTGTTTTGGTGCCAATTGATTTCTTGCCGATTCTGCTTTTATATCATTGACAAAAAGTTTCGATTTTTCATCGAAACAAATATACAATTTCTTCAACATATTATTACTTATACAATAAGGCTTCAGTTCATTCAATTTCCCTTTCAATGGAATATTACAAAACGTCAGGCTCCCAATAATGACAATTATATGAATAGAGGGATACATAATCAAATGGGACTTGATCGCTCATGACATAAAATTCATGATTGTTTCAAAAATGTACCCCTTGAGATTTACCTTTCTCATGTTTACAGGATAGTATAAAATATAAATATCAGATACTTTAAGAGTTTCTCTATCCACTTTCCTTAGGATAAGAAAGACGTGCATCCAAAGCACCACGAACCAGTTATTTGGAGATAAATGAAATAATTTTATCTTAACTAAATTTATATGAAATAGAGTCTTTTCAGCACTTTCTTTATTAAATGTTCCAACTTCCCCTTATAGTTTATTAGATAAAAAAAGAATTACCTTCTGTTGAGACATTTAGAAAGTGGGATGCTTGTTTCAAATACTTTTAGATTTTTCTATCGTACATAGCAATGTTGATCATCATATTTTTGTCAAAAGACACAGTTTTATAGAATTGACAAACTTATTCAACAAGAATCAGATCTTTAGATATAGGTTTTTCAACACAAAGATGTTCACACCCTATAAAGAAAATATTCCTTCTGATTATTGATTCATACACGTAAAATAAGTCCTGAGAAACTAACCTTTCTCTGAAGAAGTCTTTCTATGAAAACATTTTTGAATACATATCGGTAGGAGTGTTGGTAGAGGACTGAGACATATAGATGTGGAAAAGGGAAAATTGTACAAAGTCTTAAAAAAAGGGAAGATCTTCAGCATGAGATCTGAGAAACCGGTGTGGGTTTGGGGAGGGGGAGGGTTCTATTTATACGTGAAAAATGTATGAATGTTGATCATTTACAGTTGAGATTGGAAGAAAAAAATAAATGGATAGGATTTAAAGGGTTTTTTTAAAAAAATAGAAACAATAAAAAGTAAGAAAAACATTATAATGTATGGAATGAATGTCCCGGTCCGAGATTGTAAGGAAATTGTTGGTTTAATAGTATTAATATAGTAATAGTACAATAGAAAAAATAAAATACTTGAGTTTGAGGAAAAGGAACATGATCAGTTGTGAGACCGATGTAAAACAAATTCATTACCATAGGTTGTCAAGATGATGGGAAATAATGTCATCAACATAGGTTTTCAGGCCGATGGAAGACAAAGTCATTTCCATAGGTTGTCAGGCTGATAAAAAAAAGTCATTTTCAAAGGTTTTAAGGCCGATGGAAAACAATGTCATTACCATATGTTGTCAAGCTGATGGAAAACAAATTTGTTACCATAGGTTGACGTGCCGATGGAAAACAAGGTTGTTTCCATAGGTTGACGTGCCGATGAAAAAAAATGTTGTTACCCTAGGTTGACGTGCCGATGGAAAAAAAGCTATTACCATAAGATGACATGCCGATGGAAAACCAATTTGTTACCATAGTTTGACATACCGATAGAAAACAAAGTTGTTTCTATAGGTTTTCGTGCTGATGGAAAACAAAGTTATTACCTTAGGTTGACGTTCCAATGAAAAACAAGTTGTTACCATTGTTCATGTGCCGATGGACAGAAAATCAATATAGTAATTAGACAAACAAGATAATAAACATATGGTTAAAATGATACCTAGATAGTCAAGATGAATATTAAAAAACGGTAATCCAAAAGAATAAACGAATAAATATGGAAAAGTTAAGAAGCATATAAGGTAATGAAAAAAAATTTCTCCCCATTTTACGAAGATTTTAATTTAATGAGATTTCTAAAAGAAGAAATAGATATTATTGATTATTTAAATTTAATCATTCTTGTCTTCTATTTTATAAACTCAAATCTATTAGAAGGTATTGGTTTTGTAAAAATGTCATCATGTTGTTCTTGAATTTCGATGAATTATAAAATAATATATTCTTTTTTTGTGTTATACCTTAGAAATTGATTCTTAATATCTATTTATTTTGCACGAGAGTGATAAGATGGGTTTTTACTAAGAGATATGGAACTAGTATTATCACATAGAATTTGAGTTTTGGAAAAGCTCGGTCAATAGTCAGAGTGTGTGTTGCATCCACAACACTTGAACACAATAACTTCCTACTGCTACATATTCAGCTTCAGTAGTGGGAATTACTACTGAGTGATGTTTCTTTCTGGACCATGAAACCAATGAATCTCCTAAGAAATGACATGTTCCATATTTACTCTTTCTATCCATTCTACAACCACAAAAGTCAGCATCTGAAATTTTTTTTAAAATAAAATCATTTCCAGAAGAATAAAAAAGTTCTAAATCTTGAGTTCCTTTTAAATACCGAAAGAATCATTTCACATCATTGAAAAGAGACCCTTTTGGATTATTTTGGTATCTTTCACATAAGTATACAGAAAAACTTAAGTCTTGTCGACTAACTGTCAAGTAAAAAAAACATCCTATCATACCTATAAAAGATGTTTGATCTACTGGTTTTCCAGTTTTTAATCAAGATCACGTATATTTGAGGTACCAATTGGAGTTGCAATACTTTTATTATTGTCGTATCCATACTTTTTAAGTCAATCTTTAATATACCTATGTTGAGATATACATGTTTCTTCTATTTTTTGTGAAATTAGAAAACCTAAAAAGAATGTTAACTCACCCATCATACTCATTTCAAACTCATATTTCATAAAATTCGCAAAAGAATCAGTTAAAGACTGTTGAGTTGATCCATATATGATGTCATCAACAGAAATTTGAACAATCAAAACATATTTATTTTACATTTTTATAAAAATGGTTCGATATGTTATACCTTTTTGGTAATTGTATTGTAAAATAAATTATGTAAGTCTATCATACCATGCTCTAGGGGCTTATTTAAGGACATATAATGCTTTAGTAATATTAAAAACATGATTAGAATATTTTGAATCTTTAAAACCATGAGGTTATTCAAAAAAACATCTTCTTGAACAAAACCATTTCCAAAAGATCATTTAACATCCATTTGAAATAATTTTAAATTAAAGTATGCTGCAAAGGATAATAGAATACGAATAGATTCAAGTCTAGAAACTGAAGCATATGTTTCTTCATAGTCTATTCCCTCTTGTTGATTATATCTCTTAGAAACAAGTCTTGCTTTATTTTTTACAATGATTCTATTTTCTTCATATTTATTACTAAAAACCCATTTTACACCAATTATAGTTGTTTCATTAGGTCTTTTAACTATACTAAAGACATGATTTCTTCAAAATCGTTTTTTCATCTCGCATTGCTTTAATACATTCTTCATCACCTAAGGCCTCAATTAGACTTTTAGGTTCTAATTATAAAAGAAATGCATGATGTTATATTACATTTCTCAAGGAATTTCTTGTCCCTATAGGTTGATTTACATCTCCAATGAAGTTATCACTGGGATAAATCCTAAGAAGCAATTTATTTGGGTTTGGTAAAACCTGTTCATAATTGAATGGTAGATAATCATATGGGGTAAAAGATTCCGGAACACTTTCTTGAAAATTTTCCTTACCAGAAGTATCTTCTAATAAAGGTTGATGAATTGTTTTTTAAAACACATATGAAGATGTAGGTTGGGGTTGTTTCAAAACAAAAGGATTAGTTTCATCAAATTTAACGTGCACTTTTTCTTCAACAGTACATGTATTTTTAATAAAAACTCTATAAGCCTTAGAATTTGTAAAATTTCCTAGAAATATTCCATCATCATATTTCGGTGTGGATTTGTGTAGATTATCTTTAGTACTCAGAATGAATAAATTTCTCCCAAAAACATTGAAGTGTGAAACATTAGGTTTTCAGCCAGTCCACAATTCATAAGGTGTTTTATTAAGAAAAGGTCTTGTTAAAAAACGATTTATAGTATAAAAAGAATTACTATCATCTTCAGCCCAAAAATGATTAGCAATTTAGTATTCAATCAACAGGGTTCTTGTGATTTCCTAAAGAATACAATTTCTTCTCTGAACAATACCATTTTGTTGAGGAGTTCTTGGTGCTGAAAAATTGTGACTAATACCTTTCTTACTACAAAAAGTATTGAAATCTGAATTTTTAAATTCACCACCATGATCACTAGGGATAGATATCAATGTTAGGTTTTTCTCATTTTTTAACTTGGGATTTAAAAATTTTAAATAGAAAAATGCTTCAGATTTATTTTTTAGAAAATAGACCAATGTAAATCTAGTAAAGTCATCAACTAAAACAAATACATTGTATTTGCATCCAATGCATCCATTTTGTGAAGGAAAACAAATATCCAAGTGTACTGGTTGTAATGATTTAGAATTTGAAACTTTATTAATTGATTTAATGCTAGTTTTATGTTGCTTTCTAAATTTACAAGGATTACATACCATTTTGGAATCATATCTATGATCAGGTAGACCCATTACAAGACTTTTCATTCAATGTTTACAATGTTTTCTTAGGTAGCAGAGTCCTAGACTTATATTCCATAGCTATGATTGGTCTTCTGTTGCACTTATGTAAGGAAAATTTTGGCTCATAATGTATTTTGAGTTAATAGTGTATACATTATCTTACCTATGTGTGGATAGAATGAATTCATCCTTGGAATTGTGAACAAAGAATTTATCATTTCTAAAATTCACAAGGTATCCTTCATAAAATAATTGAATTATGCTAATGCTATTATCCTTAAGTTATTTAACAAAAAATAATTGAAATAAGAACATTTCGAAGAAAAACATTATTACAAATTCCAAAAATATGTCCATGAGAATTATCTCCAAAGTAAACTTTCCTACCTTTTGTTTCGATAATATTTTCAAAGAAATTTTTGTTTCCGGTCTTGTGTCGAGAACAACCACTAACCATGTACCAAATATTCTTGATGGTACATAACTTGTTTTCCTAAAAAATTAACAATTGGTTTTTCGGAATCCAAACATGTTTGGATACAGAAGGGTTAGATAGAAGAATTTTTGGAATCCACATTTGTTTTGAAAAATGAGCTTTATGAAATCCTAAAGACTGACTTCTATTAAGTGAATGATCTCTTTCCCAGAATCCACCACATTAACACTTAGTACAAAAGGGGTACATTGAGAAATAAAATATTTATTTCTAAAAACTGGATTAAAATTAGTACAACCAAAACCAGAATGATTTCTAAAATGTTTAATTTGAGAATACATTTTATCAATGTTTTCCTTACCAAAAGTAATGTTTCACAATCAGTTATTCAAGGAAATAATTTCTGACATCAGTTTTAAAACTATGTTTTTATCCTCCATAATATTTGATTTTGAACTATATTTAGGTTTGAAAACATTTTTCGTCGAAATAAAATTTTCTAGATCCTTGGAAAATATATCCTTATCTGAATTGACATTATCAAGGGTTTTTAAAATAATTTCAAAATCAGAAGATTTCATATCAAGATAATTATAATGATCCGATACATATTTGGTTAAAATATAAATTATAGAATTTTCTTTATCAACATTTTTCTTGAGTTTTGAATTTTCATTTTCATGAAGTTTAGAAAACCTAGACACTTCTTCATAATATGGTAATATATTAGCTTCTTATGATGAAGACTCATTATTAAAATATTAATAATATTTATTATCAGTATAATTTGTATTCAAGGAAACTTTTGTAATAGCTTCAACATTGTGTACCTTAGCCATAAAACAATGATATTCAATTTGTAGTCTTCCTATAAGTCCAATATTCCTTTTCCCAGAGAATTCATATTCTGAATAATCATCTGTTGAATTTCCACCACATGCTCTCAAAGTATCATGTTCCTTCATTAATTTCATTTTCTTTTCCTTGTTAAGCATTTTCTTATTTCTTTCAGATAGTCTCTCATTTCTAACTTTTCTCTTCATTAAAGGACAATCAGGTCTTATTTGACCTACTTTCTTACATTCATAACATGTTACCTCTGGATATTTCTTATCCTTTATATCTGTCTTTTTGAATCTATATTTGAAGTCTTTCTTTCCCACAATCATGTTCATCCTTCGAGCAAGTTTGGATAACTCATTATCAGAATGATCACAATCACATGATTCTGATAGAACAACTTTCTTCACTTTGAATCTTGTTATTCTGTAATGTGTTTTTGGTTTAGATGTAATAGTAAAAGATACACAACCATATCCATTTTTCGTTTTATTGAAATCAGCATCTTTCTTCATTCTTGTATCATGCTATAGAAGAGTTCCAAAGAGTTCATCAAGAATTATATGAGAAACATTTCTGTTTTCACCAATATCTGTCCTTTTTTACTCCCATTTGTTTGGCATTATATCAACAATTTTGTCTATAAGAGCTTCATAATCAAGACCATTTTCTCCCATATATTGTAAAATGTTGACAATTGTCATGAATCTCTATTTCACTTTACATACTGGCTATCCATATGGAAAAATAAATCCATGATACTCTGCTCGAAGCATTCCTCTTCTTGATTCTATAACCATAGATGTACCAAAATGGGTAACTTCCAATTTCTCCCAAAAATAAGTAGGCTGCTTCACAGGACGATATCTGGATATATATATTCCTGGTCATAAAAAATAGCAAAGTATTGCGTAAATTTTAATTCTTTTTATATTCATTTTTTCTTGATTAGTGAATGCACCGAATTCTTTGTCAGGAATTTTGTAACCTCCGGTAAGCATAATAAAATTGACTACACCAGTGTTGATAAAAAATGCCTTCATTAGATCTCTCCAGTACTTATAATCATTCTCATCAAAGATAGTTGGTCTAGTTGGAATTATATTTTCAATTGATCCAATATCCATCCCTACAATCTAATAAAACAAAATCTTCTCCACTACACATGTTACTTCTCTAATTTGTTGAAACAGAAACTTGAAATAATGAAATAGGGATCGTAATAAAAATAAGTGGAAACCAGATCTGATACCAATTGTTTGATCAATATATAGATGTATATGTATATTATATGGAACAATACAAGAGGGTGTGGAATTTTATGTTTAAAAACATTGTTTTTAAACACTTAAGAAAATTAGTTTAAATGATCTTAAACTAATACAATTCACAACAAATACAATTAACCACATTTTTATTGAGTATAAAGGTATGATATATTATAATACTATAAGAAGTGAAAATAAATAGTAATCAAAATGAATACAATAATCAGAGTAATACAATAGTAAAATATTCTATAATAAAGCATATAGAATCTATCAATACCGTATGTAACACTATAATTGTAATTGAAGCAATTGTAAATGAATATAAAATGAAGAAAGAAAAAAATACAATTAAATATCTAAATCAAACAGCAGTGGAAATGTAAATGTATTTCAATTATTTTAACCCAAAGAGAAGGGTATCCTATCATAGGATAAGAGGTCTATCTTACCACCACCTTGGTAAGCCCTCGACATGATGATCGGTACGTCTGTCTTGTTATCCCCTCAAGCCCTCGATACGATGATCGGTATGTCTATCTTGCTATCCATGCAAGCCCTTTATATGGCAAGTAATAAGCAACTATGTCTTCTAAACACTTGAAATCCCTGGATACGAAGATTGGTAGCACAATTTTCTTATCCTCTGCAGCCCTCGATCGTTATCACCTGATCATTCACACAAAGAAAAACAAAGCACATTTTGAAATTCAAAAACTAAGAACGAGCCTTTCACATTTGGTTATTTCAAGGAATTCACATGAAGATAGAGTGAAGTAACAACTTCTCTCTCTAGAATATGATGGAAATAAAGAATGATCTAAGTCTCTCAATTATACATCTCAGCTTTAAATGACCTCTTATTTATAGGCCTCAGGTTCTAATGGTCACATTTCCTCCTACGGTCACATTTCTCCGGAAAACACAGAGGGACTTGGACACCTGACATTATAACGGTCATATTGAAACAGAAAACACAACATCAATTTGATTAGATTATAACTAACTTCACAACATCATTTTTGTTACAACAAATCATATATGAAGATGATAAAAAAGAGTACGATTGACATGTTTTGATAAAGGATAAAAACAAGCATGTCATAAAAAATATGAGTGTTATATGTATTACTTAGAGTAAATTATTGATATGGTAAAAAGTGAGTATGGTGCACAAAATTCAGTATGAATAACAAATTCAGTACGATTGACAGAGTCTATACAATTTAGTCAGTACGATTGACAGAGTCAGTATGAATGACCGAGTTAGTACGATTGACAGAGTCAGTATGATTGAAAGAGTCAGTACGATTGACAAAGTTAGTATGATAAGCATATATGAATTCATTTGTGATTTAAAAAAAATACATAAAACTAAAAATAAAACTTTTGACTCAACAATGAAAAAGTGAATTAAACATGTGTCATCTTATAATAGACACCTTATATCTCCTGATAATAATGACTATACTAAATACCACATGTTTACAGTGTTTGATTTTAGAAATATATAGATAATAATACTAATTAAGACTTTATTTAAACTACTCTATAAATGCTATGTCCAAATCTTGAGCCTAATTTGGATGGATATGATTCTCATAATCCAATTATGATTGATCCTGATTATATCAATACATTATTGTTTGATTTTGGATCTTATTTGATTTGATACAATGATGATGAAATCTAGATTCAATTTCATTCAATACAATGATTCTGTAATTGAGATTAGATTTCATTCAATACAATGTTGTTGTAATATGGATTTGATTATGTTCAATTCAATAACATTGTTATCTAGATCCAATTTCTCTCAATGTAATGCTATAGTAATATGGATCCAAATTCTTTCAATACAATGCTATTGTAATATGGACTCAATTTCCTTCAATTCAATGTTTCTATACTAATGATTTGATTTCATTCAACACAATACTAATATAATCTAGATATAATATATTTTAATAAAATTAATAGAAATTAAATCTATAGAAAACTCAAAATCTTTTGGATTGCTCAAAAAAACTATACATCAAATATATTTAATCTTATACATTTATTTCACTAGTGCTATACCTTTTAGAGTTGTATGGATACATAGATAATTAATTAATGACCTGAGGGAGTATTTATAGAAAAATAATGAAACAAATGTGGGAAACATGAAATCCTTCTCACATCCCCAAATCTCACAACTCAAAAAATATCTCTCATTTAAACATCATATTTTAATTATCCAAAACAACTTATATGTCACCAATATTTTAAACAAATGAATTTCTTGTTTGACTAAAATAATCATTCATCATAATCTTCACATAATGAATTAATTTTCAACCTTTTATAATAACTTTATTTCTAATCCCATTACAATATTATTTATAACCTACATATAATAGGAAGTATAACTTCCTCCTTGAAATTGGTTCTAATTTTCATAGAATACAAGTTACAATTTTCACATAATGAAGGTTACAATCCTCTCATAATTATGGTTACAATTATTTAAAGAATTATTGTTACAATTACCTTAGAATGATGTTCGTATTTCTCTTATAATGATGGTTACAAATATCCAATTACAAAAATATGATTATGAAAATCAAATTACAAAAATCCATTTTCCAACTCCGAAATTGGTAAAACCCTTTCACCATTTCATCAAAAAAATTATGATGAATTTTTAAATGACTTTTGTGAACTTCTTTACCAGATAACCATTGTATAATTTTATTTATGACAGAATAAAAATGTCTATCTCCTAACTTCACAGTAATCAATTAAATCCTTTAAGCAGCTTTATTATTTCAATAATTACAACCATGATAGTATTCTAGAAAAAAATAATCTCTACCACCGATTATTTTGGATCTAATGGTTTGAATATGAAGAAAGTGGATACAATTACATTAAATCAATTTATTCTAATAAAAAAAGATAGTTATAAAATTACAAAAAAAAATGAAAAAACAATTTATAGAAAAGGTACTTCAATCTCCCCCTTTGGATGTGATGAAAAACCACGTAAAAACTTTTCAACTCTCATAATTTCTCACAACTCCAGCTTTTTTTATTTTATCAAAACATATACTTTTTTAATATATATTTTCCTAAAACCACACTACTAGATAAATTATTTTTTTTGAATGAATAAAAACCCTCAGTGGAAGGAAAATTTTGTGGCCATTTAAAGATAACATCTCATAACATTTAATTTCATACATTCTCTCCCCTATTCATTCTCTTCCCATTTTAATTTTTTCTCACTTTTGTATTTTCTATCCCCCATTAAACTATAACCAAATTATTATATTCATAAAATAATGATAGTTAAAAACATCATACAAAGTAAAATGTTTTTTACTTAGTCTCCCACATTGTCCACATAATCCAATTCACAATGGGGGACTATTCCATATGGTATTTAGGAAGAAATATTTGGAGGATGAACATGATGTTGTAGACTCAATTCCATAGACCATTAATTCTTAATTTCATTTCTAAAGATATCCGAAATATGATACATTGATGAATGGTATTATAGAAATACATCTCATGCCACAACATTCCATTTTATTTAGATAGACATTAAATCATTATGTTTTAATCTTGACTGCTATATATAATTTGTAGAAAGATAAATTTCACATTGATTATCAGAGAGTATCTTCAATGGTTTAAAAACATTCACTTTCAAATCATCCAACAAAAAATTCATCTAAATATTTGAGTACTAGCCTAAGTAGCTTTAATATAATTGGAATCATATGTTCTCAATATTTCTGAACTTTTTTTCTTACAATGACAACTCACGAAGCATTCACTAACAAAAAATGTCCCTCCTAAAAATTTATTTATATAATTACAATCTCCATCCTATCAGCATCAGTATAAGCATGAAACATCATCTAAAAATTTTATTTGTATAATGATCCATGAGATGTTTTTCCATTGACATTTCACAAAAAATTAAAATTTACAACCAACATATAGGATTACTTTAGATTAAATGGATAAATGACACACAACATCTCATAAAAAAATAGGATTCCTTCAAGATGTAATTTACAGAATACTTCATATTATTTTCCAAAATTCATTATGATTCAAAATTATTCTAGATTCATTGTTGCACACCAGTATTCTCACTGAAATATGATTTGAAACATCTTTTGAATCTTCCATCCCAAAACTCGTTATCAATTCCATGACAAACATTTAATGGGATAAAAAAAAATATTTTTCCTTATGTTGAAATTGTTATAAAATTACGAATGTCAATTCTCCCAACATGGAAATTCCAATGTTATTGTTTATTTCTTCAAAAAACACTTCAAAATAATTTTATTCATCATTATAAAAAATTATATCATCAACATAAACAATTATATGTAATGTAATGGAGTGAACATCTCTAACATAATGTTTCCTATAAAATTTTCATTTAGAAAAATGCATCATTATCATACAAATTTTAGGATTTAAATACATATCACATAAACATTATTTCATATCATAAAATTATTAATTAATTTTTTTTTAAAAAAATTACATCTTTATCATGGAAAAACACAACAAGAAAGATTCAAATAGTTTCAAGCCTTTCAACGAGTGAAAAGGATTCATCAAAACCCCACTGTCCACTTGGTCATATCATATACAATCAAGTATTTATTTTTTTGATGAATCTTCTCCATCATCATTAAACATGTTTTTATATACCCACTTATTTTTTATAACATATTTTCGTTCCTTGAAACAAGACACCATGGTTCATTATTCATAATCTTATACAAACCTTGATTAATGGAATCAAACAATTAGATATATTGAATTTCCTCTGAAACTGATTCTAGTAAAATGTTTGAGATAAGAGAAATTATATATTCTAATATCAACTTCATTCAGGTCATAACTGGAGCCCTCCGATTCCCAATAATGTTTTTCAGAAAGAACACATTTTGTAAGGTAGAAAATTTTAAATTTTCCTTTCCAGTTTTAATTTCCTCATCACATGAATCTTTTGAATCCTGAAGAGAATGTTTAGAAATATATTCAATATTTTTGGAAAATTTTAATTCACCCTCCTCATTATTCTCCACAATATTTTTTATGTAACTTTTATTTTCAATTACCATCACGTCATATGATTCTACAAACAATTGTAAACATGTATTCCAACATTTGTAAATTATCTCATTTGGTGAATAACTTATTAATTATTCTTCCCCATTTTCCACATCAATCATTACAAAATCATAATTTTTGACCTTGTTAAAAAATAGACATCCACAAAATTTGTTTTATTCAATATTTTTTTGTATATACCACATTATATAAGGAGTCATTTTTTATGTTGGTCTCAACCAGAATCCAATCTAAACTATTATAGGTGTACTAGAAACTTCTCTCCAAAACAATTTTGAATATTTGTATTCTTCTAACATACTTATTCATATTTCCATGAAGATTCTACTATTTCTTTCCGCTACGCAATTTTATTATACAATATATCAATATATATAATAAATTTTGATACCATGATTTCTCATATTAGCTTCAAATTAATTGTTTTTGGATTTGGTACCATTATCATTTCTCAGAATCTTGATTGAAACCTCTAATTCTTTCTCCATAAATTTTTTTGATGAATTTGAACATTTGAACAACCTCTAAATAGTTCTCAATGAACATGATTTTTTATTGGATTGAAATAACAATTAAATGTAATAATTTATATGTTTTCTTGTTTTAATTGATTCATCATCGGTCTACATAATGTAGTTTGAAAAAGGTCAAGTGGTCTGGTAGATAAAATATCACAACTTTTATGACTTTATTTATTAATATTTCTTTTTTGGAAAGTAATAAAAACATAATTATATATTCATTTTAATTAAAAAAAATTATGGACATCAATATATTTATTAATTTATTCATGTCTTTCTACCCAACATAGCCAAGCCTTTGTTTTAACATCATGTTTTCATCTTCAAAACTCATGTAAAAAGAGTAATTAAATTTTATTATTTGAAAGTGATTCCCACTAGTTATTTTTCATTTTATTTGAACTTTATATATTTCATAATTTTTATGTTACAAGAATAAATATTTAGGATTAATTGTTTCCCACCATAAAAAAATGTAATTACTGTACGTATTATGTTTTTTAGACCATCAACAAGTAAATATTTCATAGATTTAAATTTCTATGATTAAATCCATGCCATTGTGATTCCTATGATTATTAAGGAACTATCATTTCATAATTTAAATTCTCCTCCATCAAGGATTTCATCATGATTAAATATTTTTAAATAACATACAATATGTGCTGAATAACCACTATCAAGTATGTGTGGCTTGTTACACATTATTTATTTTAAAGTTGTCTTAACAAAAAAATCTCTATCTTCAACCTTATTCTTTTTATATTTCATTTCTTTTCAATCATAAGAATATGGTTCTAAAATAGTTTCATAAATATTTCAGCATGATGACCACCCTGATCACATCATCCAAAAAAAATATTCCATAAAATGAAATTGACTCATTATTGGAATGTTTCAAACATCTAGAGAATTCACCTTTTCATCTTCCTATATGTTAGGAAGGTTAATCATTCTTCTTCAACTATTTATTCAACTTTTTAAAAACCTTCCTCTCGGAAAAAGATATTTTTCTCCAACTTTTATAAAATCTATTCCCATAGATTCTACAACACTAGAAATAACAACCAAATAGAGAATTTACTATTAAAGAAATATCTTTATCTATTGAATCATTGTTGAGGGTGGTGACATCTATGAACACTAACATGCTCAGGATGTGAACCATAAATATTTAGGTAGTTTCCTAAGTTTGTAGAATTTAATGGTTTCTCACTTACTTTCTCCACCCAAGAATTCTAAAAACATTTTCCAGAACATGACATGTTAAAAGAATCATATTATACATTATTTTTTAAAGTAAGACATCACCTGATTCTATTATTGTTCCTTTTCAGCAAAATTAAAATACTCAACATTTAATACTTAAACATTATTGAAGCTTTAATTCGTATCCCTCAAGGTAATTTTTTACAAAATATGTTTTTATTTAAACATTGAAATCTACATTTCCATAGCTTCTAGCTAATTTCGAAGAACTTCAATCATCTTAACATGTTCAACAATTTTATTATTGTAACATAATATTTCAGGAATATATTAATACGTTTTCTTGATGACATATTATCATCCATCAACAACATATTTATGATTTGTATTCATTCCTCTAATTTCATTCTATGAAGTTTTTTTGGATCAAGATATGAACTATTTTCAGTTCTAGGATGAAACACTCTAAAAGTTTCCTCACCACCTTATTCACTATTTGAGGAATATTTTTGTTTCTATACATTATCAAGGATTTATCTGAATTTTTCTGAAAAATCAATTTTAGATTAATTTTTTTAATGGAGTATGATTCAGCTTTCTTACTGTAAATAATTCTTTTGTTTCTAGTGAACATCTTTTGTGTATCTGTTGGATGAATTTTATTCTTTATCATTTTTTTCCACTCCTCCTATTGATGGATTTCATCAAAATCATATCTATATTCTCAAACATTCATATTGAAGAAATTAATATTAAAGTGTCTGATTCTGCCACACTCAAAACATTTAAAAGGATGTCTATATACATACTATCCAATTCCACTTTTATAGTTATTGGGTATAAGAGAAAGTAATTTTTTAATTCAACCGATCATCATCTCTATCTTCAGACTCACAAGGATCTTCTTCATCAACATCAAGAATTTCCCACATTCGCATATCTTAAAAAGGAATTTCATCCTATATATTCTTTTTTAGCATTGGGGATTTCCAAATATCATAAGAGGAAAATATTTTTTTTCAAATTCATCATTAGGAAAATAATCCCTATCTTTTAATTAGAATATTTTTGAATCAAAATGTTCTGAATGTTTCTCATATATTTCTTCACAATTATACAGTATTCCCAATAACCCTGAATACCCATATGTTGCAAACAATTTTATTAAATATTTTGAATTTTTCATCAATTGTTTCTTCATCTCCCATTTTGAATAATTTATACTTACTATGCCATTTTTTTAGTTTTTCTTCCATAAATTTTTTATTTCCTTTGAACACACATTAAACCTTGTCTCACATACTTTTTAAAGTACTTATGCCCATCAACATAAGATACTCATTTTCTAATAAGGAAACACAAATAGCATTTGTTGCCTTTCCATCAACATCTATATTTATCTTATCAAGAATCATCATTGGGGAAACATTCTCAATTGGTGTAAAACAAATTATAGTATCTTCTAAAACATCCTTTCCTAGAAATAAGATATAATGAATCATCTTATTTTGGTTTCTAGAATAATTATTTCCATCATATATAGGAATTACTCTTGTATTGTTATAATTGATATTATCCATGATAATGATTCAATAAGGGAACCTAAACCCCATTATACCAATTGATGTTTCAAGGAACTAATAACAACAGAAAAGTGGGGTAGGTAGATTTAGTTGTTTCCTTTTTCTTTTTTTCAAAAAGTTTAGAAACATAACCCCTGCACCGAGATATGATTAATATCCTTATCAAATTTTATTGAATAATTATGCCAGAAAAATAATGTATTTAAAAAAATCACACAATATATACATGAGTTAGACTTTATGTGATAACCTGTGTCCATTCCATACCCACTCTCGTGCATCTATGGAAATACACAATTATGAAGAAGTGAAAACAACTTGTTCCAAATACTAATAGACAACTTCTATCTCCATATAGGTATGATTATACTAAATACCAACAGTTTGAAATTATTATTTTTAATTCGGCTGATCCAATGAAATGAATAAAGTATTTGTTGAAACTTTTACAAAACCGCTCTATCTAAATCCTCTTCACGATTTGGACAGATCCAATTCTATCTATCTGATAATGTAGGATCCTGATTACCACAACACAATGATTCTGGATTCTGGATCATATTTATATCAATACAATGATTTTTTAATCTAGATCTAATTTCATTCTATATCATAATGTTTTAATGTAGATCTAATTTCTTTAAATAAAAAATTATTGTAATGAGGATCTGATTTGATTCAATAATATGCTTCTATATTCTGGATCTAATTTCATTAAATAAATTATTACTGTAATATAGATCCTATTTTTTCAATCCTATGGTGTTGTAATCTATACATGATTTTTGTCAATAAAATGAAGTAAAACTCAATCTGTAAAAAATAAAATTCTTCCAGAGTGCTCAAAACAATTCTCCTTCTATAATATGGGAAACATCAAATCAATTTCTCTAGTGCAGTTCCTTTCATGTGTGTGTGTACAAAATTAAAAAATGAATTAATGATCTGATAATTTAATTATAGAAAACTCTAGAAAAAAAGGTGGAACACATGAAATCATTCCAACTTTCTCAAATATCAAAATTCTTAAAATCTATATCATTTAAACATCATCTTTGACATCACCATCCTCCGTATATTTCTATAATATATTTGAAAAAGTGAATGAAAAGATTGAATGATTTTTTCATCTTTTTAATTAGCTAATTAAATATTAACTTTTTAACCTATTATAATGTGTTTCCTTCTCATTCCACCACAATATTTTGATTAGCCAAGATCCAAGTGTCAATATCCCTTCCTCATTCCATCTGGTTATGATTTTCATAGAATTCTTGTTACTATTTTCACAGAATTATGGTTATGATTATTTCATATTTATGGTTATTATTCATTGAAGAAATCTAGTTATAATTATCATAGAATAATGGTTATGATTCCTAGATAATGGGGGTTATGAAACTCTAATTATAAAAATATGATTTCAAAAATTTCTTTTTCAACTCTAATATTCTTCAAACCACTTCACTATTTCATCAAAATAATTTACACAATTTTTTTCCTAATATTTGAAAAATTAATGATCAGAAAAGAATAATCAAAATTTGTTTTAGAATGTATGAAATCTTTTTATATCCTCACATGAAACTCATTTTTCAAAAACATTTAATAGCATTATTTATTTCTTAATTACATAAAATATAGTCTACCAGAAAACAATTAATTCTACCCTGGATTCATTAGGATCTAGTGGTCTGAATATGATGTAGATAGATCTGAGTCATTTAAGACATAGAATTTTAATACAAAATGTTTATATTTAAAAAATACCTAATCATTGTTAAAATAATCTATCCAAAAGGTAATTTATTGACCACTTAAATGGATGGTATTACTGTTTATTTAGATCTATTATATTATTTGAACCCCATTTTAAAGACTAGTTAATCATTTTTAGAAGTGATTATTGTATATTCTTGTGCTCTAGTGGATGTTTTTGATTTATGTTTTTCAAAAAAAAAAAACAATATCTCGTTCTTTTATGTAGAAGGGTATTTAATTAGAATTATTAAATTTAAAAAATAAATCAATTTTTGATTCACCTCACCCAGTTTATTGATCACATTAGGACTTTAATTAGTATTCGAGTGGAGGTTCCCTTTGTTGACTCTTTGTTTATGTTGATTGAATAAGGAATTTTTGATTAGTGATTAATTTATTAACAGTATGGGGATTATTGTAATTGATGGATAGAACAATAATATCATGAAATGTAACACCACAAGATTCCATGGTACGTTTCTCTATGAATAATACAGTAGCGTGTGTTGTACAGAACTTCGAGATTCTGACACATCGTGGCCAATCAAAGTAGCAGTTATGAATAGTAATACCCAATTATTGAAATTTTATAAATTTTATCTCTCCAAATGGACTTCATTTTTCGATTCGGAATATCAAAATTAGTCTAGGGATAAATTTTGGTACTTTTTGGATAACTTTTATATTTTGATGAATAGTGAAAATTACTAAATTTTAATTAAAAACAACTTTTTTAAACAAAATAAATAATACTGATAAATGATGTATTTGAGAGGTTTTAAAGTTTATTTAGAATATATTTTTACCATTTAATACAATGTGTGTCATTGGACATAATTTCACATTTAAACCAGACATAAAGAAGTGTCAATCTTTTGATAGTTATTCTTTCTTAAAAACACGCTTTTTATTTTATCAACAGGAATTAATGTTAATTTAATTTCTACCACTTATATATTTTGAATTTAGAAAAATGGATTCCATATTTAAAATCAGGAGTTAAAAATTGTGTAAATAGTTAACTTTTATTTTTAGACATTTTGAATAATGACTTCGGTAAATATATTATTTACCTTGGTTAAAAGGTAAATCCGGTAAATAAGGGTAAACAAATAATATTATTATAATACTAAATTACTCTATAACATGTCCTAACCCAATTGGTTGATACATGTCAGACAATGGAAATATTTTGGTCGATTTTGGGACTCCATGGATCAACTTGTAAGTGATAATGACAGTTTATATTAATTTAGTTAATGTAAATACAAAAATGACAAAAGCATTCATCTTTTAGAAAACATTTTTTGACATATAGTTATATATGTTATATATTCAACTATAAATATTAATTAAAAAGATAAAAATATTTACTACATAATGTTATATTATTTATAATTTTTAGACATTAAATAATTTAATAAAATTATTAAAGAATGGTGATGAAATAAATACATAATTAATGAAATATTAGGATATTTGATATTATAAATACCCAAATAAATGTAATTTGAATCATTTTAGGAAATAAATTAATTTTAAAGGCTAATATGAAATATTATGATTTGTTATATAAATTCTGTTCGAAGTAATAATGCTGTTATAAATTTATTTTAAACAAAATACCCAGTAGTGTCAAAATCGACGTAAAAGGGTTTTAAAACAAATATTATATTATTAATTGGTATTATATTCATAAAAATCTAAGGTTCATCCAAAAGACTTATATAATTATATTTTTTTCATCAATAGACCACTTAGTGGTCGATTGGAAACTTATATTAATATTATTAACTACATAGTATAAAATTACAAAGTGATGTGGTAAGTGTCAAACTAAATATCTAAGAGTTAATACTAAAAGATATGGTTAATATAATGACCCAAACCTATCTAAAATATATTGGTTGAAAGTATTTCGACCCATAACCACAATGGACTTTGAATAATCTACTTTGGATCCATTAGAAATTGAATATGAATTTATTATAAAATAATACTTTAAGTTTTTCCTAAAGAGCCCCTCCTCTCCCTTATAAAAGGACACCTCTTCTAACCAATTATTCACCCTTTCAATGCCTTTTGGATCGGCCAACCCCTGCTCAAATACTATCTCAACGTCCCCCAAGTCAACTTAGAGGCCTTCGTTTGATTAGAAAACAATCCTAAAGAGCCATTTTGATCAAATCAAAAGGAAGAATCTGAAGAAGAGGTAATGTTTTCACCACCCTCTTTCAAATTCCATTCTTCTTCAACTTATTATTTATTTTTTATTTACATTATAAAATAATAACTCTAGTATATAGTATATACAATGATGTTATTATAAATATGGTAAAACCATATTCAGTATTCTATCCATCCCTTGAATGACATGTCACCGTACGTGCGTACGTACAGATTAACATCTCCACATCGTGGTGTAATTGTTATTGAAAAACATTATTTTTTGATGTGTATGATAATGATATGTAATTGATATAAATAAAAAATATTACTTGATAATGATTCTATATATATGATATACCATCCAAGTATATATTATTTTAATATCAAAAGAATGATATTGTCGCTCGTGCATACGTACGGACCACCGTCTCCATGAACGCGATGAGATTCATTCCCCATAGTATCCATGCAATTATAATTTTCATTTTATGACTAAAAATAATGTTTAAGGACTTGATATAATTCTGGAGGTGAATAAGATACGAACTATCCAAAACAAAGACTACTTAAGTAACAAAATATATAAAAGGAAACGAGTGAGTTAACAACCGAAACGATGATAATACTAAGATATTATTGACAAATAAATGATAAAAGATCATATATGATATCATATTAATTAATATGATTCTTGGATAATTTAATAACAATTATCTCACCATTATATTGGTTTTTAACCAACCCTCATCCATGTAATGTACAATGTAAGGGTTTATTTCGCAATCTTTTCATTATTCGATGTTGTTTATGCGTAATTATTTACTGGGACCTCTTTATCATCTACATCCATGTTTCTTAAAAATGTATTTCAAAACATTCTTACTATTTTACAGATTATGGGTTCAAGTCATTTATAACCTTTTTTGACTTGTTATAAGATTTTTATAATGGAATCTTTCCGTCATTTTCCAAACAAGGTCCTTTTTAACCTTTTCAACAAAATTAAGGTAAGAATGTCTTCCTAACATTTACGGAGGGTGCGGCTATTTTCTGACGTTATAAAATCATCTAAGCTTCCCTTAAAAGTTTATAAGAATATATTTTAATGTAAATGTTTTATTTTAATATTATGTGACTTTTAAATAATTTCAAAAAAGATATATTTCTCTCAAATAGGTTTTATTTCATCTATGTCAACATCTTTTGATGAATTTTAAGTTTATTAGAACTTGATTTATTATGATACAAAACTTCCATATTGTATTGAAGGTTTTGTGATATGTTTGACTGTGGATGTGTTATTTATATACAATTTATTGTTTATGGAGAAAGTATTCACATTTTGAATGCTAGTTTTAATACGAATGTTTATGTTATGTTTAAACATGTTCATATGAGGAATGCATTGGACTTAACAAGTGACGGGTGGATACCGCTATAGCTCCTCGATGCCTCGGTAGGTCTCATGAGACAAACTAGTGCCTTGGCATTATGCCTTGACAAAATATTATTTGTAGTCTTGGCACAAGGCCTTGGCTACGTGGTTATGATAGTCTAGAATTATGCATTCCTTCATTATTAAAGTGGTTATAGATATTGCAAGTGATTATTCTATTAGTAGAATATCCATGTGAATAAGTAAATAGAATTATTTCATTTTATTTCTTCCATATTATGCTTAAGTTCAAGTTTAAAAGGATTTTGTTTTAGTTATACATTACCTTAAATGATTATGATTATTTACGAAAGATTCCACTATATGTTTATCCTTAATGGGAATATAAGGTCACCCCTTTCTATGTTTTATCTTTCCCAGGATGTGAAGAAGTATTTTATGAATGACATGTAGGGATAGTATAAGGGGATATGAGTGTGGAGACAAGATGTTGTTTTATTTTTCACTGTATGATGTAAAATAACATTTATGAATGCATCCAGTGTTTACAAGGCTACTAAACTAATTGGTATTTTGAGACAAGATCTTTTGTGATCATGCCAATGTTATGTAATAATGCACTGACATTGGGTAATTGGGGTCATGACGTTACAGTTAGTATCATAGAAAGGTTTAGTAAAAACCATGGAATCTAGATTTAGATAAACTCTGATTAGAGCATATATACATAAGATAGACTTTGAGGATTAGTATAGAAGAACTTCTTAGAATTTTGGTATTGTAGAAATTTTGTGAGTTTCCCAAGAAATACATCCCTCTTTGGATATGACCAGGTAGAGGTGGCTCTGGAACATATGTACCTAGGGGTAAAACCCAAAAACACCGCTTTGATCTAGACTCAAACAGGAAATGGTGCACGACAACAGGCCTTGCTGCACTCTTGGTTACGAATCTCCCGGGGGATATGATTAGGATAATTCTCATTTTCATTACAAACCATTATTATGGGTGTATGTTTATATACTTTCTCAAAAGAAAATTTTTATGATTATGGATTATATCCATAAACGGTTCAATTTATGTTAAGTGTTTTACAGGTTTGGAATTATGTATTTTGATTCATAAACAGATCTAGTTTTTGCCATTATTTAGAAATGGCGACTAGTAGAAGGAAAGGAAACAATATCAATTCACTCACTCCAGGTAGGTATTGCCCTATTGCTCAAGATAATTATAGTGGAGATGGTAATGCAACTGGTGATGATTAGCTGATCACCATACTGGGACAACTCACTATGGTTATGAATAATAACCATTACCGTATGGAGCATCCGGATCCACAACATAGAGGTTCAATGTTAGATCACCCCAAGAGGAAGCAACAACCAAAATTCAATGGGAGTACAAATCCATTGGTATCTGAGTAATGGATATGTTCTTTATAGAAAATATTCCATGCCTTGGGGAGTAGCGAAAGGGAAAAAGTTGTCATGGCAGTTTACCGCCTCACTGGAGATGCTGATCAATGGTTGTCATTGATTCAAAACCTTAAAGAAGATGATGAATTATCAAATATGGAATGGAGAGAGTTCAAAGAGAATTACATGGAAAAATGATTTCCTTATGACCATCGAGCAGATATGGAAAGGCAATTTCTGAGTCTGACACAAAAGGAGGATGATAATGTTGCAAAGTATGAGGCTAACTTTACAAGGTTAGCAAGGTATGCTGGAGATTATATATGTAACCCATGAAGTAATATTGATAATTTCTTTTATGGGTTAAAACCATTTCTTTAAAGATCATTACTCTCACAATCCTTCTCGTCGTACGAAGTCATTGTCTCATGTGCTATCAAGACAGAAAAGGAATTATCTAAGTGTAATGACTTTAAATCAACGAAAGAAAAGAAGATATCTGCTTATCAATATGGATATGGACATAAGGGGATGATGGGAAAAGATGAATATCCATCCTACAGTAATTGTGGGGAGAAACACCCCAGTACTTTCTTAAAAGGAATGGGATTCTGTTACAAGTGTGGTGAAAAAGGCCACCAAACTCATGATTGTAAGGGAAAGAGAGTTTCAGTCAACATGTAATGCTATAATTGCAGAGAGATAGGACATTATGAAAATGAATGTCCTAAGCATCCGGGGAACTTACCTCAGAAAAGGCCAAGGGATCAAGGCCAAGCTTATGCTATCATTAATGCTTAGGTAGAAGCTCTGAAAGATGCAGTGTCATGTAATTTAATGGTTTCCTTGAGTTTAGAAAATACTTTATTTGATTCTAGATCATCGCATTGTTTCATATCTTCCCAGTTTTCTATGAAAATTAGATATTTCCAATTTGATTTAACAAGGAAGTTATCAGTTCTATCACCTAAGGTAAGTATCATTGCAACATGTTTTTGTGAATCAGTCCCAATTAGAGCACATAAATGTTGTTTTTCAGCTGATCTCATCATAATACCTATGATTAAGTTTGATATAATCCTCTTTATGGATTTTCTTTCGGCACTGAGGTGAATATTTATTGTATGAAGAATGATGTTACAATTTTTGAATATGATGATAAGGAACACCTGATCTTTAGAGTAGAATCATCACAACCTAATTCTTATCTATATATACCCCCAATATCTCAACTAAATTCAATTATTAGGGAGGAAGAGAATGCAACGATTTTGGGTATGGAAAGGAATTTTCAAATAGAGGAAGCACCTATTGTGAAAAAATATGTAGATGTGTTTCCGGAAGATTTACATGGAGATCCTCCGGAATGTGATGTTGAGTTTCCCATTGATTTAATTCCTTGATGAAGGCCTATATCAAAGACCCCTTATAGAATGGCCACTGTGGAATTAGTTGATCTAACGAAACAACTAGAGGAATTGAGTAATAAGGGATTTATTCACCCTAGTGTTTCTCCATGGGGATCCCTTGTTCTTTTTGTTATAAAGAAAGATGGATCTATGAGGTTATGTATCGATTACATGGAAATAAATTCTATAACAATAAATAACAAGTATCCCCTACCTCGCATTGATGATTTATTTTACCAATAGCATGGAGCTCAATACATTTCAATGATTGACCATAGAACTAGATACCATTAGTTGTGTGTGAAGAAGGATGAAATTCCGAAGACAACATTTCGAACAATGTACAGACATTACGAGTTTAAAGTAATGCCTTTTGGATTGACTAATGCACCCTCTGTATTCATGGATTTAATGAAAATAGTTTTCAAGGAATATCTCGATGATTTTGTAGTGGTATTTAATGATGATATCTTGGTATACTCCAAAAGCTACAAAGATCATGAAAATCACCTGTGTATTATCCTGAAGACTATGAGAAGAAATGAATTATATGGGAAGTTTAGCAAGTGTGAATTCTGGAATCAAGAGATTTCTTTTCCTGTCCATATTATCTCTAAGGATGGAATCTGTATTGATCATTCTAATACAAGAGCAATCCAAGAATGGGAAGCAACAATGAGTATAACCGAGGTACGCTGTTTTATTGGTTTAATAGGTTATTATCGAAATTTTTTCCATAAGGTTTCCCGACTGGCTAACCCATTAACAAAGCTCACGTGTAAAGGGATTAAATTTGTTTGAAAAAAAAGTGTGAAGAATGTTTTGATGAACTGAAGAGAAGATTAGTCAATGCTCCTATATTGACACTACCATCGGTGAATGATGGGTTCATTATTTATTGTGATGCATCGAAGAAAGAACTTGGTTGTGTCCTTATGCAGAATGATAGGGTAATTGCTTATACATCACGACAACTAAAAATTCCTGAGAAAATATATCCTACTCATGATCTTGAGTTAGTAGCTATGATATTTTCTTTGACGATATGGAGACACTACCTCTATGGTGAGAAATGTGAGATTAATATTTATCACAAGAGTTTGAAGTATATTTTCTCACAAAAAGAACTCAATATGACCCAAAGGCAATGGATCGAACTACTCAAGGATTATTATTGCACGAATACACTACCACCCAGGGAAGGAAAATAATGTGGCAGATGCTTTGAGCATAATGAATCATGGAGTTTTGAAAGTGATGAGAATTGAAAAGGATCGTATTTTCATGGATCTAGTGAAGATGTATATGGGAATTACCATAGAAGGTGAAACATCGATACTTTTTAAAATGGTTGCCAAACCATATTTACTAGAAAGGATGATGAGTTCTCAGACTGATGATGAAGAATTTCAAAGGAAGATTAATGATGTGAATGATGGGAGATTGAGAGACATTGTGTATGAGAAAGGAATTTTGAAATTTGGGAAGAGACATTGTGTTCCTAATATACCTGATCTGAAAAGGGAATTGTTAGATGATGCTCATAGCTCCAATTTCTCTATACACTCTGGGAGCACAGAAATGTATATTGATTTGAAGGAACATTTTTGGTGGGACAACATGAAGAGGTAGATTAATTATTTTGTGTCAAGATGTATGGTTTGTCAACAAGTGAATGCCAGAAGGCAACAGACTAGAGGAGTATTGCATCCTCTTCCCATACCTGAGTGGAAATGGGATAATATCAGGATGGACTTTGTCCTGGGACTACCAAAGACTCCTAGAAGGAACGATGCAATATGGGCCATTGTTGATCGTCTTACCAATTCAGCATGTTTTCATGATATAAGGGAGGATTTACCACTTGAACGTCTAGTAAGACTATATATTAATGAAGTTTTGAGACTTTATGGAGTACCCCTATCGATTTTTTTTATCATGATCCCCATTTTACTTCAAGATTATGAAAAAGTCTTCAGAAGTCCTTGGATACTAAACTTCATTTGACCACAACCTACCACCCTCAAACAGATGGACAATCAGAACGAACTATTCAAACCTTATAAGACATGTTGAGATCATTCTCACTTGACTTTCAGGGTATATGGGATCAATATTTACCTATGGTAGACTTTTCCTATAAAAATAGCTTCAATTCAAGTATTCAGATGGCACCATATGAAGCGTTGTATGGAAAGAGAGGTCACATAACAAATTGAAGGGATGACATTGGTGAGAGAAAACATTTAGGCCTAGAACTAGTTGAGGAAAAGTTGGAAAAGGTAAAGGTAATCCAAAACCACATCCAAGCAGCTCAAAGTTGGCAGAAGAGCTATGCCGATAACCGAAGGAAGGATTTGGAATTTCAGGTAGGAGATCATGTTTTTCTTGAAGTTATCTCCATGGAAGGAAGATATACGTTTCGGTAAGTGAGGAAAACAGAGTCCTAGGTACATCGGACATTTCGAAATTCTAGAACAAATTGAGGTTGTAGCATACCATTTGGAAAAGCCGATAAATCTCTCGAAAGATCACGATGTGTTCCACACATCACTATTGAGAAAATACATGCCTGACCCAACACATGTACTCACCCATGAAGAATTACAACTAGAACTCGATCTATCTTATTGCGAAGTGACCATCAGGATTCTTGATACAAGAGAAAAAGTGCTGAGAAACCGGACGACTCGTCTGGTAAAAGTTCTATGGAGAAACTATAAGATGGAAGAGGCAACGTGGGAACCTGAGGATCTTATGATGAAGAACCACCCGAGTCATTTTATGCAGTAATATTTTATAAATTTTGAGGGAAAAATTATTTGAAGGGGGGATAATGTAATACCACAGGATTCCATGGTATGATTCTCTTTGAATAATATAGTATCATGTGTTTTATGCAACATTGAGATTCTAACACAGCACGACCAATCAAAGTAGCTATTATGAATAGTAATACCCACTTTTTGAAATTTTATAAATTTTATCTCTCAAAATGGTCTACATTTTTTGATTCGGAATATTGAAATTATTCTTGGGTGAAATTTTGGTACTTTTCAGATAACTTTTATATTTTGATGAATAGTGAAAATTACTAAATTTTAAATAAAAACGACATTTTTAACCAAAATAATTAATAGTGATAAATTATGAATTTGAACGGTTTTAAAGTATATTTAGATTATATTTTTACCATTTAATACAATTTTTGTCATTGTACATAATTTCACATTTAAACCGGAAATAAACAAGGGTCAATCTTTTTATAGATATTATCTCTTAAAACAGACTTTTTGTTTTAACAACAGGAATTAAATTTAAATTAATTTCTTCCACTTATGTGTTTGTAATTTAGAAAAATGGATTCCATATTTAGAATCAGAAGGTCCAAATTGTGTAAATAGGTAGATATTATTTTTAGACATTTTGAATAATTACTTCGTTAAATATTTTATTTACTATGGTTAAAGGGTTAATCCGGAAAATAATGGTAAAAAATAATATTATTATAAAACTAAATTACCGTAAAAAGTGTTCTAACCCTATTGGATGATAAATTTCCGACCATGGACATATTTGGGTCGATTTCGGGACCCCATGGATTCACTTGTAAGGGATAATGACAGTTTATATTACTTATTTAAAGTAAATACAAAAATGACATAAGCATATATCATTTAGAAAAAAAATTATTACCTATAGTTATATATGTTATATTTTCAACTATAAATATTAATTAGAAATATAAGAAGATTTCCTAAATAATGGTATTTTAGTTTAAATGTTTATACATTAAATAATTTAATTTATTTATGATACAATGGTGATGTAGTAATTAACTAATTAATGAAATATTAACATAATTGATATTATAAATACACAAATTAATGTAATTTCAGACTTTTTATAAATGAAATTAATTTTCTAGGCTACTATGACATATTGAAAATGGTTTCATGAATTTTATTCTAAGTAATAATGATTTTATGAATTTATCAAAAACAAAGTACCCAAGTGTGTAAAAATTGACATAAAATAGTTTTTAAGACAAATATTATATTATGAATTGATATTCTATTCCTAAAAATATATGTACCGGAAAACAGACTTATATCATGATAGGTGTATCATTAATGGACCACTTGGGGATCTATTTGATGCTTATAGTACGTTTATTAACAATATAATATGAGAATACAAAGTGACATGGTAAGTTTCAATCAAATTAACTAATAGTAAAAACAAAAAGATCAGGTTAATATAATGACCCACACCTGTCTAAAATCTATTGGATGAATTAATTTCGACCCATACACAACATATAATTTTAATAATTCACATTGGAGCCATTATAAACCGAATATAAATTTATTATAAAATAATACTTTAATATTTTCCTAAAGAGCCCCTCTTCCCCCTTACAAAAGGACACCACTTCTAACCAATTCTTCACAACATCAAAGCCTTTTAGTTTGACAAAACCCTACCCAAATACTCTTTCAACATACCTTAATTCTACCTAGAGGCCTTATTTTGATCATAAAGCCATCCTAAGAATCCGTTTTGATCAAATCAAAAGGAAGAACCCCAAGAAGAGGTAATGTTTTCCCCACCATCTTTCAAGTTCCTTTCTTCTTCAACTTCTTCTTTAATTGTCATTTACACTCTAAAATAATAACTACAGTATCTCCTATATTGTGTTATGATATTATAAATATAGTACAACAATATTCATAATTATATCCATCCCTTTAAATACATGTCACCATATGTGCGTATGTTCGACTTACCGTCTCCACGTCGTGTTGTAATTGTTATTCAAAAACATTATTATTTGGATGGGTATGATAATGATATGTAATTGATGTAAATAATAAATATAACAAGATAATTATTCTATATATATAATATACCATCCAACTATATATTATTTTAATGTCAAAATAATGATATTGCTGCACGTACGTACGTACGGACTGCCGTCTCCACGAACGCGATGAGATTCATTCCCCATCTTATCCAGGAAATTATAATTCTCATTTGATGATTATAAATAATTTTTAAGGACTTGATATCATTCTGTATATGAATAAGATACAACCTAGCCATAAAAAAACACGACTTATGTAACAAACTATATAAAAGGAAACGAGTGAGTTAACACCCGAAAATATTATAATACTAAGATATTATTGACAAAACAATGTTAAAAGATCATATACGATGTCATATTAATGTATATGATTCTTGTATAATTTAAAAACATTTATTTTACCATTATACAAGATGTTAATCTACCCTCAACTAATGAAAGTACAAGATAAGGGTTTATTTCACAATCTCTTCATTATCCGATGTTGTTTATACGTAATTATCTACTGGGACATCTTTATGATCCACATCCATGTTTCTTAAAAATATATTTCAAAACATTATTATTATTATACAGAATATGTGCTAAAGTCATTTACACCCTTGTTTTAAATTTTATAAGAAGTTTATAAAGTAATTTTTCCATCGTTTTCTAAACGAAGTCCTTTTTAACCTTATCGACAAAATTAAGGTAAGAATGTCCTTTTAACTTATACGGTGGGTGAAAATATTTTCCACCATTATAAAATCATTGAATCTTCCCTTACAAGCTTATATGAATATTTTTAATGTAAATGTTTTCTTTTATAATTATGTGACTTTTAAATGATTTCAATAAATAGATATTTCTCTCAAATAGTTTTTATTCCATCTATGTCAACATAATTTGATGGATTTTAAGTTTATTTGAAGTTGATTTATTATGATAAAAAGCTTCCATGTTGTATTGAAGGTTTTTTGATATATTTGAATGTGGATATGATATTTTTATTCCGTTCATGGTTTATGGATAATGTATTGACATTTCGTATGCTAGTTTTAATACGAATGTTTATGATATGTTTAAACCTGTTCATATGAGGAATGAATTGGATTTAATAAGTGACGAGTGGATCCTTCTATAGATCATAGATGTATTGGTAGGTCTCATGAGAGAAACTAGTGTCTTCGCACGATGCGTTGACAAAATCATATTTTTAGTCTTGGCATGAGGCCTTAGCTACGTTGTTAAGATAGTCTGACATTATGCATTCCTTCATAATGAAATTGGTTATTGATATTGCATGTAATTATTAGATTAGTAGAATATCCATGTGAATATGTAAATGGAATTATTTCATTTTATTTCTGCCATATTATTCCGAATTTCAAGTTTAAAAGGCTTTTTTTAGTTGTACATTTCCTTAAATGTTTATGCTTATTTAAGAAAGTTTCTGCTATATTGTTATCCTTACTGGGCATTTGAGCTCACCCATTTCTATGTTTTATTTTTCCAAGGAGGTGAAAAAGTATTTTTTGAATGACCTACAGGGATATTATAAGGGTATATGAGTGTGGAGACATGATATTGTTGTATTTTTCACTGTATGATGTAATGTAACATTTATGAATATATATAGTGTTTCCAAGGATACTAAACTAATTGGTCATTCGAGAATTGATATTTTGTGACCATGCTAATGTTGTGTAATAATGTACTGACTCTTGGTAACTGGGATCGGGGCGTTACATGAAAAATATATTGTATCAAAATAATATACATATGTGAAATGAATATCTCAATGTTGAGATCGGTGGGCAATTATTTTCTGTTCTGGGTGAGATTTTTTATGTTTCAACAATTATTTAAATGATCATACATACTAGTCCATATAAATTTGATACTAGTGTTTCATCATTATAATATATATTTACCAAAACTCTATCTCTAGATTATATATATAGAACTCTTATATCCTATGAAATGATAAGAGATAAATTTATGAAAATCAATGAAAATGTACTATAAATTAATTTACTTTTAAAATGTATAGAATAGAAAATCCATTAATTTTCTCATGTATAATTATGTTAGTGACTAAATTTTTTTAATGGTATCTTAATCCATAAGGTTATTTCTTTCTTCTAATGATGGTGAAGATCAATAAAATTGACGATGATTCTGAAAACCTAAATGATGATACTTCAGAAAAAAAAAATTTTCCAAATCGTATGATGAAAAGTTCATTGATGAAAAATTATGTAGTTATAATTAAGAAGAATATAATAGAAAATTTATTTTTCAAAAGTGGGTAAAAATTATTTCATCGAATGATTTAAATATTTGAAATATCGAATGATATTGAAAATTGAAAATCCTACATTATAAATAAACTATTTAATTATGAACAAAAATAATATATGATAAGATCATTTTAAATTAGGAATAATTTTTTGGATTATAGAGAAGTCCACATTTTCATGAAAGAAGAAAAATATATGATTCAGGGGGAATAGTTATGACTTAATCAGTAAATTTTTTATTGAAATGGGAAAGGAATTTAAAATTTCAAATACAAAATTATAGAATTTTTTTTAAAGTAATATGATGTGAAAACATTTGGATTATTAAAAATAGTTATCTTAAATAATATATGATACTCTCCATTTTAGGAATGATAATTAATCTTTTAAAATATATTATGAAAAGGTAAAGAAGTTATTTAAAATTTCTTTAGGTAGGGGAAAGATATATTTTATTTTCTTACAAATATAATTGGAGAATAAATATATATTCCCAACTCAAGAAAAAGTATGTTAAGGAATATTTAAAGAATTGTTTCATGGATTATTTAGTAAAAATTTTCAAACTAATTTCTATGGGAACCACATCATCAAAATATAGGGATTTTATTAATTATAAACATATGGAATTTTTGAAGTTGGTTAGAGGAGTACTATATCAAATGAATTCCTGGAAATACATTGTATGTAATATCATTTTTTGGAATTCTATTTTAGTGATACTAAATAATCTAATTTTATAGATGGAAGAATAATTAATAGATATATCAAAGGATGAATTGATATTCATATAAAATATAACATTTCATGCATATTTATTTTTTAGCTATACTGATGCTAAATGGAAAATAAGTGTTACTGATAAGGATCAAATTCAAGTGGAGTTTTCTTTATTTATAAAATTTCAGAGAGTTGGAATAATATTATTTTAAATTTTGTAACCTTAATCAATGGAAAAGCTAAGAATGTTTTTTTCATACATGCTGTAATAGAATAGATTTTTATGTATAATTATTTGGAATATATTTTAGTTGATGTATTGTTTCCCTTTTTTATGTTATGATAATCAATGTGCTGTACATATCACTAATAAATTTTTTGAATTTTTTCTCAATGATTATTTTTATCAAATATCACATCAACAATGTATATGTGGTGAAACAAAATTCTATATTGTGTTCCTATGATAGATCATACTGCTGATATATTCAATAAAAAATGTTCAAGGAAACATTTAATTGAAAAAAATTCGATCATGTGTGAACATCCTAAATATATTGAATGTTATGGTATGTGATGTCAACCACTCTATAATCATATAATTTGATAAAATATTCAAGGGATAAAAATAATTAATACATTAATAAAGTTGTATATTATTGACTATTAAAGGGAATCATATATTTAGGGGGAGTTATTAAATGGGGAAGATGATTTTTTAGCATGTGTTTAATGATTAAAATAATTATTTAATTCAATAAAAGAAACATTTTTATTGTAATAAGATGTTATTAATGTTAATGTATTAACTAAAACGTTGTTGAGGATTTGTTAAATATGTAGTTTCATATGTCACCGCCTATGGATAACATATTTCTACTATTTAGTTATTCTTTTTCCAAAAATCGAATTAACTAATGTAGGATATTAAATGGTCTACATTGAATCCATTGATTTATTTAAAACTCATGAAGGAGTTATTTTAAATTATAATTTTAAAAATCAAAAGGAGAATGTTTTTATGAACATGTTATAGGATCGAAATATAGATGTAGCTGCTCAATTACAAGTGGGGGGAGTTGTATGTTTAAAAAAATTCCCCTTTTAAGAATAAATTTAAATTTGTTTTTACCAAAGTTAAACAAGTTTAATTCACAAACCCTTTCTGGTTCTAACATAAAGGGAAAATTGGATGAGAGAAGGTTCAGTTATATATATCCTTATTTTAACCAAGATAAGCATATGAAAAACTAGGAAGGTTTTACATAACGAATGATTCTACCATAAACCATATAAAATCATATTTGTATCATTATTAAGAAATTATAAGAAAATATAAGCATGTTATAATGTATTTATTTAAAAATTTATAGAAAAAATAAAAGAGTTAACCAAAAAAAGTAAAGTAGTATAAAATCTTGTAACCCAAAGAGAATGGTATCAGAAAACCACAGATAAAGGTCACTTGATTTATACATTCAAGAAAGTATGCCTTACCCGCACCAGGGTATGTCCTCAATAACAATATCAGAGTCTGACTTGCTATACCACAATAACATAAACATTAAGGTTGTTGGAACCCCTTTCTTCCCACTCCCAGAATTCATGAAAAATTAAGGTAGTTGAATCCTCTGTCTTCCTTTCCCTATAATCACTAAATTTTACATAGGAAAAATCAATTTCACACTAAGAAAGTTTGAATAATTTGATCTCGGCTGAACAAGATGGCCAGTGATTGGAAAATTCAAAATTGTCACTCTCTCTAGAAATAGATTCAAGGAATCACAACATTGAATCTCAAATTTTATATTTTAAATACTCAAATGGTTGGGGTATTTATATGTATAAAATAAAATGGACATCCCCTCCTACAACAGTCAATTTTTTTTTTCAAATTTTGGAGGGTCATATACATATGTCACATAGAAAACAGTTTGTTAGAATCTAGTTGTATGACATCATTTCATTCAAACAAAACTACATGTCAGAAATTAAAACATTTAAGAAAATAATTTCTAGGATTATAAACAACAATTAAACTATAATAAAATTGAGTCGGAATAGAATTCTTAAGAAAGAAAAAATAACATTAACAAGTATGATTAATCAGACTCTAAATGTAATGTGTAATGGAGTCTAAATGAATATATAAATAGATTTTTAACTATAAGGAATATAGATTCTCAATTCAAATGATATTATTGTCTTTATTCTAAAGAATTCAGAATCCAGATTACGTGGAATTTGGAGTCTCAATCATGTGGAATTTACCGTCAGAATATTAGAAAATTTATAGTCTGAATTTTGAGTAATTTAGAGTCATAATAATGATGAATTCAGAGTTTAAATTATGGGGAATTTGAATCCTGGATGGGAAATAATTCAGAGTATGAATTTTTGATATTTCAGGGTAAAATACATGGAGGAAATAGAGTCTGATAATATATGGAGTCCGAGTCTAAAAATAGTGAGAATCATTATCTAACAAACTTTATGATTCTTAGGATTTATTAAGGATCCGATTATTCTTAATTTAATTTGGTCATAAGAAAAAGATGGTTATTCATATATAAGGAACATTAAGCATACCATTGAAATGTAGGGTAGGGTTGAAGGAAATATATTTCCATAGAGAAATAAAATAATAATTAAGGAAAAAGGTGTTTTTTTATTTTCATAACATAAAGGAATGGAAGAGTCCTAAGAAGAAAATTTACTTAAACCATGTTAGAAGAATGTGGTATTTAATATTTTTTTTATTTATGATGTATGTTGGATGATAACATTTTTAAAAAATCAACAAAATATTTTAAATTCTCAAACATGGATGACATGAAAATCTAAGAACAAGATGAATTGGACTGAAATATTTTTTGTTTACTAATTCTATCTTTTGTATAGGATTTTGCCTTGATTTTTTCTTTCAATATCATCAAATTAACATTTGATTTGATAATATGTTGTGATTAAATGGTGGATAATGAATAGTGATGTAAATATTGTTTTAGTTTACCAAAATAGAGTATAATGTTTTCATTACAAGGTTAATTGTTTGATGTTTCTATGATGGATTTTTATTATCAAATTGTTTTGGACCAACAATATTTCGAAAATGAAAATCAGATAATTTTATTCACTTCTAAAAGTCTTGAATTTAATGATTTACTAGTCTTATGATCCATGATTTTTTAATATGGGGTCATATTTTGTTTTTTGGGGAACACAGTTATTTTATGTTATTCTATGGAATTCCCTAATCGAATTTTATCTGAATGATTTTTTTTCTAATATGAATTTTTAGCAATGAAATAGTTATATGTTATCCAAAATTAGTACATTCATATTTTTATAAAATTAAATGTTGTGGAAATAAAATGTCCATAATGGATGTTTTTGAAAATTATAGGGAATCGTAAAGTCTATATATTTTTTTAAGGGAAGATAAACAATATTTTTTTGACAAAGACCAATCATAAAAAAAAATACGACCAGAAAATAATCAAAAATCTGTTTATAAATTAAAAAATTAAGAAAATTTTTTCTAGAAACATCAACTAATAAATAAGTGTATATGTAGACAATGTTTAAAATATTCTAATGCATTTCATTATATGGGCTTATTTTTTTCATGTCCATCAGACTAATAAATTCCTATCAAATGATATTTATCAACTAAAATTATTTGAATAAAATAAATGATTTCAAAATGTAAAGCTAGTGATTGATGATGTGGGAAAAATTATATCTTGGATCAATTCAATCATATGTTCAACTTCAGAGGTCCTTGATTTAGGATGCGATTAATCAAATCATGAATTTCATTGAATATATAAAAAATGTTCCTATGATGTTTTGTTACAACTTCAGATAGGAATTTACAAGATGACTAAATTTTATTGATTTATAAAAAAAATATATTGTGGATGAATTAATTAATCTGAATATATGAATGGTAGTTTCATAATGATATCAAAAATGAAAATTTTTTCCTAAACATTCAATATTAGAAAAAATTGTTGGAAAATTGGGTTCATTGTAGTGAGAATGATTTTTTTTAATGTTTATTAACACTGAAGTTAATAAAATTTAATATAACTGTGGTTGATGGAGATTTTATAATTCTTCAGGAATTTTTTAAACGATTTGGGATGATTTCAAGATCTTCATTTCAGATGGTGTCATATATTTTGAACTCCTATTGAATAGTAAAAAAAATATTTTTCCCAACTAGTATACCAAAAATCATAATATATACTTTAGATCATGTATAATGTATGTCATACGAGTCACACATGTGAAAACTTTGATGTGTTGTATGATGGGATTCATATAGAGACATCATATGAACTATTATTATCCAGATCATTGAGCTCAACTTTTCAAATAGAGGAATATCATGATTTAAGTGAATATTATTTTTTAAACAAACAATCAATTTTCGATATGGATTTACAATTCAATGTTTCATATATTATTTATAATAGGATAAAATTGTTGTAATAGTGATATAATCCTTTTAGTGGGAACATGAAAAACATTTTTTGCAATAATTATGGCTAGATTTCAAAATGAATATATTTTATTATGTACCAGTATATAAGAATGTTAACATTATTATCTAGATTATAAAAAATAAATATATTATAAGAATCACATTGAACACATTCTAAGCTGGTTAATAACAGTTTTAAAAATATGTTAAAAAATTCAATGATAAATCATTTTTACTATGAATTTTGATCCTTTTTGTAATGTAATAAGTTGAAATAATGTTCATGGATATTAAATTCTTGGTTTACACACATGAATGATTTTTTTCAAATTGAATGTGTGGTATTGGTTTTTTTCCAAACCATGCCAATTGCTAGATACATTTTTCATGAAATGAACCAAGTCAATTCGTTGTCTCTAGTTGTTGTGTTATTATTCTAGTTTTTAAGATAAGTTTTATCTATTTAACATGGTGTGAAATTTAATTTATTAAAATTATGTAATTTTACAAATAAAAACGAAAATTATTTACCCATTCATTTCTAAATAATAAAATTAATATGTTCATGATGATGATTACATGAGACCATATATTTCAAATACAAGTGATGTCGTCGGTAAACATCTGACCTCCCAAAAATCACCAAGATAAAACCCTCTTCTAACAATGAAAATATTCTAATTCAATGAACTACCTCCATTAAAAATTTTCATTTTAAATTAACTCATGTAATCAATAAATGAACACAATGTTATTCTCAAATAACTACACATAAACATAAAAGATTATTTCAGATAACTATGGTTGCCTTTCTCATTTCCAAAAAATCAACCAAGGATTGTTTCATAAATTCCATACATGAATTATCCAAATATAAATTTTCCTTTTTTTGAAATCCTATTTTGATTCCAAAATGAATAATTATCTATAAAAGCATATGTTGAATGTGATTTTCAATTTACCACATCTATCTTTAAAGAAAAAATGAATGTATAAACATCCTTTCTCAACTAATCTCGAAACATGTTCATCTCTAACTATTGACATATTTCCCACATTCTAGGTTACACTGAATTCATTACCTACGGAATCACTAGGCCATATTAACACCAAAATATACACCCACCCAAACACTATGTAATATTACTTAATTTAATCATAAACAACCCAAAACAATCGTCATTACTTATTTTACACGGGAATAAGTATTATTCAAGAGATCTTAAATTATTTATCTCTTCTCAAAATTTATAAAACATATCAACTTGATCACCCACCATATCTAATTCCCTATGAAATTTTCTAAAGGGAATCCAAGAAAACACCACACATTCCCCACATTAGAATCCCAATTCCACCATGACTGCTCTACTCTTATCTCCACATGTCAATGTCCCTTTGGACACATGGATCATAATCGCATAACTGATACATCAATCCCTATAATATGATTTTTACTATCATCACAACCCTACGAAAATTACAATTCACAATGTACCAAATTTTCTATATCACCTGATGAAATGGTTTAAACATAGTTTTCTTGATCTCACTTGAGTGACAAAATGAAATATCTTCTACTATTGTTATAGCTTCTAAAAAAGGTACACATGATAGTAACTAATATCAGATCTCTAAACCTAAAATATCTCTACAATAAGAAAAATGTTACACCACACTCTATTATTTTTATTAAACTGACTGAAAATTAATTTTTTATTTGGTTTTCCAAATCCTCTTTAAGGATGAGAGGTATCCTACATTCCATTACAGGTGGGAACAGAAGAAAAACTAACCCATTACACATTTCAAAATTCATAAACATCCATAAAACCTTATGAAAATATTATCTGAGAATCACCCACATCTTCATCTCTGTTGTTGCTATTTCCATCACCAATCGCCATCACCTGAGAACCATTGTTATCATCACAATCCTTCACAACATCTCCAACATCATCCTACCACCACAACAAGACCAGAGACAATCGGAAACCACCGGATTCATCAGAAACATAATACCTAAACAAATACCAGGAAGGATCACTTCATCGTAAAACAAAAACCATCGCACACCACCAGCAAGGCAAACAATCAAAACGTCACCAAGAACTAGCAAATGAAATCACAGAGTCCTAGGAGCCGCAACTCAGCCCAAACGAAGAACACATCCACCATGAAGCCTTCACCACTCGCCGAAACCGAAGCCGGAATCCCACCTCCATCCCTCCCCAAACTAGCCGCTAACGCTAGAGGACAGGAAAAGAGGATAAGAAAGAAGCCTCCAATGGCAGCGACGTTGCACAAATCCAGACAAACATCAAACATCAAATCAAAAATAATGAAACCCCTTACTGTAAAGTCCTCCAGAGACGAACCTATGAAGGATGAAGAAAAAGGCCGCCAAAAGCCAGGGCAAAAAATCTCGTCGCCGCCTTAGATACAACACACGATGGCCAGATCAGACCAATGCGCCCCCAACTGACTCTGACCAATGCTCCCCTACCCATAAAGATCTCATTATTCTTGAGTATCCATGCATGGATAGTTACTCAATTACTATGTCTCAACTCATCCCCATGAATTTCTATTAATATTTCATGAATAATGATCAGGTGAGTACTAACATCACCAGTCCACATGAGTTATTCAAGAACATTAATTATTTTCCATATAAATGTGATTGGACCATTTCATCATTCACGAAACATTTACATCCCCCTTTTGAGTTGAATTCATATTATAATTCACTGCAAAAAATTTCATTGTTTTTTAATCCTGGAGAACATACATAAAAATTCCAAAAGGAATGGATTGTCTCCGGTAGAACATTCCACTGTGACCTCTAAACCACTATTCTCATACACTCTACTAGGACCATTCAATATAATTGTATAATGATATCAGTAATCTTGAATTCAATAAAATACTATCAAGAAAACAATACAAATCCTACCTTCCATCTTAATCATTCCATATCACTAGACTGGGGTCATCCTCGATGCTTCATCCAACATGCATGAATCTTATGAAAAATAAAATCAAACAAAATTTCATCCTTTCACCCCTAAAATCATTCCATGATAAAAATTATATTACTATATCTCAATATCAATGTGCTACAAACCTGTGGTAATCACTTATTAAGAGATGAATAATGATTCTGAAAAATAGTGGGAAGCATACAAACAATTTTTATCCTTCATAGATGTATTTTAAAAAAAATTGTAGAGAATATAAAATAATTAGAAATGAATCCAACTAACTAAAAAAATAAAAAACATGCATATAATCACACAGTAATAGATTCCAAATTTAGAAGTATCTTCTCATGCCTCATAAAAACCACTTCCCACTAGCATCACACGGGCCATAATTCAAAATAAAATCTCATCTAGTGAACCATGTATAAAAAAATAAAATGTACCTCACACCCATAGATACACACACCAAAATAAATGAAATAATGATCCAAGACAATGAATCAAGAATATAACTCAACCTACAAGGGTCTCAACATATAGGGGTCATAAAAAAAATTTGTTACATAATTGAATCTCATAAACTTAGGGTCATTAATAAACATAATTAATCCCTCACAAAAAACATCCACGTGTCTTTAAACAATGGACCTCTAAAATTATAAACAAAACCTACATATTCTGAAGCAAAAAATAAAAGTAAAATCAATAAAATTATCCCAAACTCTCTCATCACCCCTCATTTATAATTATTTTAAAAAAATAGCAATTTGAAACCAACAAGATTTACATTATGAAACCAGTAATTTAACAGGAAATAAAAATTCTAAAAAATATTAAATATTTATATTCCATGTTTTGATTTCATATAATTTAATTCAAATGTAATAAATTAGAAAAGTACATTATAAGTTTTTTATTTATATATTATTTAAATTAAAAAAACCTAATTATAACTCATTTATAAATACCCACTGACAAAAAATTAGTTGATGTGATTTTCAAGAACATATCCAACATAAACTAATATATGAAACACATATATTTTTTCGTACACATGAAATATAAAATCCTATGAATAATTTAATCCCACAACATTATATAAATTACTTGAATTAGTTATATATATGTAGAAAAAAACAGAAAATGTAAATCCTTGGCATATATTAATTAAAATAACACCCTTGTACACCAGTTCATGTTTAAAACATTATACCTTGAATGTTGAGAGCATGAACAATCATTCCCACCGTTTGAAAAATGGGTTTCCCTCTTATGTGAGGCTATAAGAACGCAATAAAACAATAATTTTAAATCTCTGAAAACATAATGACATATTATATATCATCCCAATTTAGTAAGTAAAAAATGATAAACGCATACCACATTGTGTAGTGATATCTGATATGGCACTTGAATGATTCATTTGGTTAGACAACCATAAGTGAATAGTTGTGCCTCTACGTATTTTAGAGGATATCTACTGAAACATGATCTTGTGTGAAAATTATGGGGAAACTATACCCTACATTGGGGAATAAAAAGAAAAAAATAACGAAAATATATAATAACTATATAGACATCTCGATTTTAATAAAATTGTTTTCTAAATACATTCGAAAAGAGTTATAATAAATTAATGTTCCAAAAAACCATCAATAACCCTCATAGGTAGATTTTACTCATGAAATTTAGGAGAAAAAGGAATAAAGCTGGTTATCATCCATAAAATACATGTCACGGGTCACACCTGCTCCCACCATTTTAATCCATCACAAGATAACTACAAATTGCATCATCCTTAAGAATTACCCTATGCCTAGATATGTGATTACTAATAATGCATTCTTCTATACCGAAGTTCCAGGGTGGTCCGAGTATGGGCTGATTTTTACACTATAGGGTACCAGCAATGAAATCAGAAAACTATCTAGAATGATATTTATTTCATCATGATGTGATATATTTGAAAATATTGTAGGAGATAATAATTAAATTAATAAACTCCTTTTGTTCTTGGTTGTATTGTGATGCCCGAGTTTGTTCTAACTTGCATTCACTAGTGTCGAGGATCCATTGAGAACATAATTATTATTTTTCCTCTACAAATAACCACATTGAATCTATGAAATATTCATGTATTTATTCTAATAGCATAATTTTTAAATAGTAATTTAGACATTCATCCATGAAATCACGAAGAATCTGACACACATACCAGTATTCTCATGAAATTATGTGTCAATAAAAAATATGGGCACTCATAAAAATGGATAGAATAATATTTTATAACGTATATTAAAAAAATAAACCTATAATTGATAATACCATTCCTCTTAGAATTCGAGGAACTCATCTTCAAATTTCTTCTCATCATGCATAATTTTGAATTCATGTTCTCCATCTATGATTTCACAAATATCAAAAATCATATTGTATTTGGGTCCTCATCAAAATATTCCCAGTAACAATAAATTACATTTAATATTTGGTCATCTGAAAAAAAAATACTTTAATTATCACATGTACTTAGGAAAAAACTTTTCTAAATTCACTTTTTCACATTATATGATAAATTTATTATTTCAAAATCATAATTTCAACTTTTGAAAAAACCATTACACTTTTTAAAACATGAAATTTATCCTTAATATGAAAAGGGATATAAAATATAATGACGTAATTACTATAATACATATAACCCATTGAACCTCCATTCATAATCATAATTAAACTAGATATATCATTTAATTACAACATATAAATTAACATTATTAAACCCATGCATCAAATAAATTCAATTCCAATATCAAATATGAATTATTAAAATACACATTCTGCATGTTCTTATTTTTATCAAGGGTTAAAACCATTTTAAACTATTTATAGTCATAAAATATAATTTCTAAACCATAAAATCCATCTATGTTACCTAATAAATCATTTACAATTCATTTGGAAACTAAAAACATAAAACCATCAAAATTTACACTTCTCAGCTATGATATCCAATGGATATTTCCATTTCTTATTGTAAAATTATGATTAAACTAGAAATTTTACATACATAAAATAATTAAAACAATTTAATTAATATTTGGTTAAATAATTGAAAATACGTTATCTCCATATTGTAAATTCACTTGGAAAACTAGTTATAATATGGTTAAAATTATAGATACCAAATATGTAAACCCATGAGTTTTTGTGAATATTTTTTCAAAATATATTTATAAGTGTTGATATTTTTCATTTTATTAATAAATCATATTTTCATTCATTACATAAATTACTATTATTTTCTTGTGTTACACACAATAAATTTTCTAGCTTCTTATAAAGGTAATATAAACTTTATTTAAAATATTTTATAGTACTAAAATATAATTATTTAAATAAATTTTTATCACCTAGCCACTTGAATAGAATGTATTAATTGGATTAAATATTTTATGAAAATATATGATTTAAACATGTATATCTAAATAATTTATTTTGAATAATTCTTTATAAATGAAAATAAATAGATTTTGAAAATAAAGGAAATAATATTCTGAAAAAAAATTTACAAAAACATTTATTACCAAAATAAATTCTATTAATCCATTTTGTAGAATTCATTTATTGAAATGTATATATTATATATTCAATAATTATTTTATTTCATATTATATTTTTTATATAAAAGGGATGATAATGAATATAATATTATGATTAAACTATATTTTTTATTAATAAATTTATTTTCACCATTAGGTAACATATTTTAAAATTAATTATTAAAATTATTTATAATTAATTTTTCCATTAAATTCAATTTATAAAATGATAAATTCAATATTATGTTAGGCTTAATTATATTTATTTTTCTTAAATGTTAAATATTATAATTAATAATGAAAAATAATGCAATTTATATGAAAACCATCTCTTTGTTTAAATATTTTATAAATTTAACTTTTTTTATTTTAAAGTCTAATTATTTCCCTTATATATCCGTTAATAAAATTTAAATCATTTAAATAAATATCATATTTAATTATTATATAGAAACATTGTAATATTTTGAACAAGTTCAATATGAAAACATGCTATCTTTTCACGTTTATATGACTCATTTTAAAATAACATTCACTAGTTAAGTGAATGTAATTTCTAATAATTGATTCAATATTTGGAATATTAATAATTTATATTATCTAATATCATAAAACTAGTTTTTTAAAACACTCAATAGTAATAATAGTAAAAATTATTTAATAGGGTTAATGTAAAAATTGATTTATTAGGGGTTGAACTATAACGATCACTGAAAAATGTGTCCTAATGGTTCCCAAAATTTATGGAAATATGTTTACCATATAAATTATAATAATTATAATAATATGTTTTTTAACTTGATACATGAATCTAATGTGGGTGGAATTGATTAATTTTTTAAATATTACAAGTGTGAAAGTCACCCCACTCATACAAGGACACCCTGTCTATTATCTTCATCAAACATTAAAATCATTATTTTTTATTAAATTACCAAATAAATTCCCAAATTATTATCCTATAATACTATATTTAATATTTGGAATATAAATAAAACAAAGGAGGTACATTGAAGTAAAACTATTTTGGATACAAAAAAAAGAGGAAATTTCCATCAAGGAGAATTTTCATTATATTCAAATCTCCACATAATTAAATTTTTATTATACCATGGTGATATAATCAAAGTAGTATAAAACATATAAATTGTTTTTTGTTTTTTGTAACATATGGACCTTAAAAAACTCTAGTTTAATAAAATGGGCTACGATTTCATTATTGTTGTGTACTATGGACAACCGCCTCACAAAAAAAAATTATTTGTTTTCTGATTACCATCTATAATAAATAGCCATAATGAATAATATATTGTTTATATATGATATTTATGATATTATTATGCTTCTATAATTACTATATCATACATATATTCATAATATCCTTTTTTATAGTATAATAACATCACTCGTGTATACAATGGACTGTCGCCCCACGATGTGATGTGATTCGTTAATGTTTTACAAGGAATGTAATAAAGATGAAATTAATGAACATATGTGATATATATATATATATATATTTTAATAATTATTCTATAATCATAATATTTATATCATTTAATTTTAATTTTTTTCAATTCGTGAATAAAATTGAAATGGATTTCACACCACCATATGGCCTACCATCTCCATGAACAGTGTGTTTCATTTTTTAGAACAAAATATTTTTTATCTCTATAAATAAATATATACTAACGATATAAGATAATTATATAATTATTATCAATATATATATTTTAACGAACATTTATATAAGAGTAAGAAAAATAAAAATTGAAAACATTCAGAGAAAAAATTTTTTTTCCTAAACAATGAAATCAACATAGAATTTTTAATGAAAAGCTAATAGAATGACCGAAAAACTATATATAGGTTGATATATATGAATAAGGTTTGGTAATAGATTTATAATAAACTTTTATTAATTATACTAGAGGTTGGAATGTGTATGATGGAATTGAATACTTATGGTAAGGGATTTCTATACACCCTATCATTTTTTTGATATATATTAAAATTCACCACTCATTTATTTTATGTAGTTCATTTCATGACCATAAATTAATTTTTTATGAAAATAATTAATATATGGTCATTTATATATATTTTTGGGATTCCCCATCCATGGATTTTATGGTTTTAATGTAAATAATGTGTATGTGAAATTGTCTCTCAATTTTCCTTCATTGAGATTTATATTATTTTATGGACGTATATTATCTACAAATGTGTATACATAAGACCTCTGAAATTTATTATTTTGAATTTACTTATCCAAATTATATTTAAAATTCCATTTTATGGTATTAATTTTTGTGTATTATGAATCCTTGTAACCACATTATTAATGATTTCATAATAGAATATCATTATTTATCACGATTGATTATGAATTCCTTTATGAAGAAAAAATATAATGATCTATATCTAAAAAACACGTTAATTTTATTCTCTAATATTTATTCACGATATTTTAAATTAGTAGTATCATTTGTACACTCATAGGTACTTCTACTAATTGAAAAAAAATTATGAAATTTTTACTTCATTTATATATTCACTTGGAAATCCATTTTCATCCAAAACTATGTTTTATAAATTTAATTTCGAAAACATATTATTATTTTCATATGATTTTTCAATTAAATTATTACCAATGTATTAATTTTAAATTTTAACATTTGGAAGGAATATTCATATTTTCTTCAATACATTTTTTTATATTTCACCTAAAATGTGAAGGGAATATTTTTGCTAACTTATACGACATGAAAAAAGTCCAATATTCTTTTCCATTGTTATTAAATGAGGAAATAATATTTTTCACAACAAATTATTTATATTATATTTAAAAATAATTTTCCAAATAATAATAATGTTTCTGATATCACCTATTATTTAATGGGGATACAATTTTATCATATGATTATTATTATTTCTCTTAATTAATTATGTATATGATGAAAAAATATTTATGAAACCCATTTATATTTCAATTTTTTGTTGTGATAAAATTATAAATAACCCTACTTCATTTTAAATTCGTTATTCTATGATTAAAATTATTAAATGATGATGATACCATTATATTTTCAATAGGTTATTATATCATGATATTTTTAGGAAACCCATTTCAATTCATGGGTTTTGATATGAATAGTGTTTTATGATATTTTGAAACTCAATTATATTATTTTTAGTATATGATGGTTGGTGCATATTTATCACAAAAATGCATTGTGTAATGATAAATGTTATATGAGATCATATGGTTCATGCGTTACTAAACCAATCTAAAAAATAAAGGTATATGTGTGATTAGATAAATCATGAAATGGATGCTGCATGGGTAGTTATCCCAAGCATAAAAAGGGTATATGTGTGGTTAGCGCTATCCTAAAGTAGGTACACTAGTGGTTGTCACAACCCTAAAATTATATGAATATATTTCTAGGTCTCCTTGAAATGATATTTTCTATACTTATGTCCATGCGACTAATCTATGTCGTATAACAATGTTACAGTCTACAAAAACATGTTCACTAATTTTAAGATTACTCTTTTCTTATAAACTAAAAATAGTTATTCTATTACTCTAGATTACTGTCATTGATATGTATAGTATTTATTACATATATTATGATCATGGTATTATACCCTTATGTTTATTGTAAGCATATGTATCACTCTAGATTTTCCCTTACTGTTATTTTTAGATAACCATTTCTTATGTTTCATTTCCCTATGTAATGAAGAGATGTCATATGAATGGAATATCTATCATGAGAACATAATCGGAATAATATTGAAGTGCATTGTGTTGCATTTGTTGTCAATGAGACATGAAGTTGTCTTGGAATGAATGGATGTCAAAGAGTCAAGATGTGAATGTCAAAGGATGTGATGGTGATGGTGATGAAGGAGAATGGCCATGGTACTAAGAGGCGTGTCACTTAGGAGATTCACTAAGTGGTATTGGAAATTGTGGTTGAAACATTCTCCATGTACATCTGTCGATTGTTGAGCTGCTCTTTAAGTTCAAAGAACTTGTATCCTGATGATACAATGTCACAACATTGTTTGAAGACCATGCATTGTAGTGACAATGCATGAGGAGTTGAAAGGAGTTCCATCCACAACTACTAAGTGGATGATGTGCATTAATGAAGTCCATGCACTAACACTTAGTGCATGTGAATCTGAAGAAGTCCCAATTTGATCTCTGATTAGATCAACAAAGAGAATTGAAGAATTATTTGATTCAGGAGCTTCGGTTGATGGAGATCCTTGAGAATTCTATCCTAAGTAGAAAATGAAATGATGAAGAAGAATTATAAATTGAGGAGTTGTTTCTTATCAAGAAGATTAATGTTTGAATTCTCAAGAAGAAGATGAAGGAGAAGAATGGCTTAGAGAAGTGGCTTGGAATGTGGCATTTGGCTTATACTCATATGGAGGAGAACTTTGTTTTAACAAAGTCTTTACATTTCCTTTGCCAAAAAATATGGCCAGCCCGTGGACACCTTGAGGGTTCAACCCCAAGGCTCATGTGGGCCTAAGGCGCCACGCCCAAGGGGGAACCCGTGGGGCGAGTCCAGGGCGGCAAGGCGCACCCGCAGACACCGCATGGGCGCCTGGGGCACGCCCGGAGGAGCGCAGAGGGGCCGTGTGTAAGCCCCGGGCCACGCAGGGGATCAGTTCCTGCGCGGCATGGGCACCAGTGGCGCGCCCGGAGGGTGCATAGTGGGCGCCAGTGGCGCGCCCGCAGGGAGCATAGTGGGCGCAGAGCGCACCCGCAGAGAGAACACGGTGCGGGGCGGCACCGTGGAGGGAGGAGTTTCAACTGGCCGTTCATGGGAGCGCTTATTTGATAAGCAACGAGAAAAACGCTGGCCGATTCGATGTGGGACGGGTTTTTTATCCCGGGATCTAATCCTGGCCGCATGTTTGATCTCGCGCGAGATCTCCACCGTACGATCCATCTCCGCAGCGATGTTATAATCTGAGCCGTCCGCGGTCATTTAAATGGCGATCTGACGGCTCCCAGTGTCGTCTCCTTCGTTCAACTCGGCTGAGGCATCTCCCGCGACGCTGCTGAACCAGAGGCCATCCGACCACCGGATATCGAGATTCCGGCCACCTCTGAAGAAGCCGAAGGCACCATCCGACTCGTCTGGACCTACTGAACCGAACCGTGCTTAAAAATATACATGCATTCAACGTATGAATGAATTCGATGTTGGCCGAAGGCAAACCGAAGGTGCCGAGGCCATGGGGTGTTTATGATTTGCATGGATTGGAAGAAAAGAAGGTCGTGCATGCGTTCTAAGTCGCATGCACGTGGAGGAAACCGAAGAAGAGGGAACCCGCGTGAAACAAGAGAAAAAGTTCAAGATTCACAGAATCTTGAAATACCCGAAATCTTCGGGAGATTAAATGTTTCTCACGCGGATGCGCCGCCTCACCTCTGCCTATAAAAAGAGAGGCCGAGGCTCTCATTAGGTTTGCTGATCCTTTGAATATTTGAAGTCCCGTGAGAGCCTTTTGTGCCTCGTGAAGTTTGGAGCTCCGCGCAACCTACTTGCGCGACGAAGCAGCCCGAAGCCACCCTTGGCTTCGTGAAGTACCTTTTGCGCATATTTGCGCAAAAGAAGTTGGAGGAGACCCTGCGCGCATCCCTTGCGCGACAGGAAGGAGCCGAGCCGCACACTTGCGCGCTCAAGGCCCTTACCCTCTCTGCCCGCGAACCTACACGGCAGGAGGAAGTAACCGCGCCCCCTGCGCGGTAGGAAGGTGTTGCCACACCCTGCTCAGGCCCTTGTGCCCTTGCACTTGCGCGCCTTGAAGAAGAAGTGAAGTCCCGAGTCCATATCCAGTGTGTGTGCAAATGGAGTAAGAGGACCCGAGGCAGTCCCTCTTGTGTGAACATTGAGAAGGCCGAGCCTTGTGCTTGTGTGCCAAGTGAAGGAAGAATACCTACGGGTTGGTTGCATGCAAAAGAAAACAAAGAGTCCGTAGCCCTTGTGGTTGTGCACACTTGAAGTTTAAAAGAGAAAAACAAAGTGTGTGTGAAAAGTGGAAGAGTACAAGAAGAGGAAGGCCATTACATACCTACGTCTTGTGTGTGCAAAATTAACAAAGAGGCCGTAGCCTTGGGTGTGTGCAAGAAATGAAGTGTAGGCCACAACAAAGAAGAACTCATTCAAGTGTGTGTGCAAAGTGAAGAATTTGTGTGTGCTTAACAAGTTAATGCCGAACCTTAGTGTGTGCCTAAGTGGTGTGTACACACTAAGAAGGAGAAGAAGAAGGATACCTCACACTAAAGTAGAACACACATTTAAGTGTGTAACCAATAAGAACAAAGTGTGTGAAGGAAGTGAGAAGGTGTGTGCTAAAAATGATTACACCCTTTGTGGGTTTATCACACCAAGAAGAAGGAAAGGGAAGTGCATGCATGCATGCATGCACGTGCACACGTGAACAGTGCTAAATCAGTGGTGTGCATCTGAGGAGTCCAAGACTTGACGATCTTGAAGAGATTTGAGAACCCATGCTATCAGTGCATGAAGAGGAAGATTTGCCATGCACTCAGTGCATGATGTTGAAGTGAAGTGATACTGGACCAGACTGAAGTTAAAGATATCAGTTGTCTGAGCATTCAGTAGTTGAAGAGAGAAGCCAGGTCATCCTGAAGAAGGAGATAAAGCCTGAGCTAGACGAGAAGCCCTGATCAACCACAAGTGATCAGAAGAGAAGAGCAAGGCCAGCAGCCTTTATCCCAGGCTACTGAAGTTACTTGAAGACCTTAAAGAGGAGAAGAGCTACTCGTGTGACTCGAGGATCCAAGAGAAGACCCTATGGGACTCAGGGAGAAGAAGTCTTCAGTGGGATTCTGGAGCAGGCCAGTGGGACTCTGGTAACACTGTGGGACGCAGTATAAAGACCCTCCTGTGGGACTCAGGAGAGATACGGTGGGAAGCTGTATCGACCATTGTAATACTAACAGATTATAATGGGAGAATCCATGCTGGGAGAGCATGGCAAGAATGTAGGCCTTTGGTGCCGAACCTTGTAAATCCTTGTGTCCTGTGCCTTTTCATTACTGCATTATTCGGGAAAGGTTGAGAGATAAAAGAAGAGTGGATCGAGGCTTTAACCAGCCATAGAGGTTTAATTGATAAAGAATCAATTAGTAAAAAGTTTTTAAGGGATCACTGATTCACCCCCTCCCCCTCTCAGTGATTCACACTGATCTGGGCACTTCAATTGGTATCAGAGGGAGGTTGCCTCTAAAAGATCCAAGGGAGTCTTTATGAAGTGCAGATTTGAGGAAACGAGCGACCAGCCTCAAATGGAGATATCTGCCAAGACTCAGAAAAATAGAAAGAAGAAACATGCCAAGAAGATGAAGAAAGCCTGTCCTAGCTGTGATGAAGTTGGAACAATGAATGATCTTCAAAGTGCACTCAAATATCTTCAGAAGACAGTTCCCATGGAAGTGGCAAAGTGTATAGCTACAGGCATCCATGATCTTCATGAAGAAAAATCACAGTTAGAAGAAGAAGCCAATGCTATGGAAGATCAGCTGGCAAAAAGGGTTGGCATAACCAACACTCTCAGAAAGCTGGTGAATGCTAAAGATGAAACCGTTTCTCTTTGCAATGAATGATATGAAGACACTGCTGAAGAATTGCAGAGAAGCCTTTCTGAGAAGGAATTCTTTAAAGTAATGGTCAAAGAAGTTTTCCATGCACTGGAAAAGAGGCAAAAAGTGTCAATGAATGTCAGAGATGCTCAACTCAAAGAAAAAGTCAAATTGGTGAAGGAGCTGGACAATTCATTACAAGAATTAAAGAAGGTGCATGAAGACCAGATGAAACAACTGGTGGAGAATTGGGAAGGAAAGCTAAGAACTATTGAGGATGAGAAGAACTCCCTCAATATGAAATGCTTAGAACTAGAGGTGATATTGAAAAATCAGCAATCACCCAAAGCTGAATCCTCCCAGTCAGTTGAAAGAAGAAATGTTGCTACTCAAGTGAACCTTGAGCAGGATGATTCTAAGAGAAAGACATCCTCTAATAAAAGTGCAACATCTTCTAGAAAGAAGGTACCATCCATACCATCTTGTACTGATTCTTCTAATTGTGTTTCCACAAAAAGTGCAGGATGGAAGAATAATTCCAAACAAATATGGATGAAGACAGTAAAGAAGCAGAGCTCTCCTGAAACAGCACAACAGGTCAAGAATAGTACCCTACAATCAGAAGGACTGAAGAGGTCAAGATTCATGGGACAATGTTGGTGTTGTAATAAGTATGGGCACTGTGCAAAGGATTGTTGGTACAATCCACTGAATGTCAAAGCACAGAGGAAGCCCATGCCAAGGGGGAGCAAACCAGAAGCAAAGAAGCAGCATCCACAGGTCCAGAGACATCTGTTTACTGCTAACAGATTTGGATTACTTGACAACATCTGGGATGATTGCAAAAGTGGTCAAATAGATACATGTCAATCTCCAACTGTATCCAGAGCTCAAAAGAAGAAAAGATCACTGAACCTGGCTAAGAGAGATTCCTTGGGAAGCAAGAAGAAGAAATTGGTAGATGCTCCCAAGAAGATTATGAATAAGGAAGAGAAGTCCTTGGAATCTAAATCCAAGAAGGGTGATGCATCCAGAAGGACCACCAAGAAGACATGCTTCTACTGTGGAAAGAAAGGACATATCATGGATCTTTGTAAAGAAGCCATGAAATTCAATAGAGGCAGACTGGACTCAAACAGAAAATCAATCCAAAAGAAGCAGAAGGGATTGATTGAAAATAAGTTGCCTAAGAGAGGTAGCTTAACAGCATCCAAAGAACCATGTGGAACTTCCAAAACTGGGGCCACTCTTCCAAATGATTTACTTGTCATATGGCCACATCAGTTGCAACTTGCCAGAGAACTACAAAGAGTTGAAGATGAAGCTCTGGCAATTGCTAAAGCAAAAGGGAAGAAGAAGGTTTCACATGAAGATGTTTTGAGAACCACACCAGCACAATCATCAATGAAGATCAAATGTGCAAGTGTGAAGACTGGTGAAAATGGGACATCTCGGTTGAGAGAATCTTCTCAACCTTGTTGTTCACATTGATGAAACAAGGAGGTTCCATCTTATTCCCTTATACTATTGGTATTTACATGTGCTGACATTGGAGGGAATTGAAGATGATGATCATTCTCAACTGGAGGATGGTTTGGACAGATTGGAGTGCACCCCTTGAGGGGGAGCCAATCAGAAGAAGATGGGATTCTAAGATTTAATACCATCTTGAGAAAAGTGAAGGTATTCCAATCATACGTTCATCCCTTGTTTCTTAATTGTATTCATCATGACAATTAAGGGGGAGTGTTGATTGAAGGCAAATGGATGAAAGGGGGAGCTTTATCTTTGCACTTGAACATTCTAATGTGTTTGGTGAAGTATGTGCAGGATTTAGCAATTCATTGAATATCTGAAAAATTGCAACCCCTAAGCATGATCTCACATGTGTAGAGAATTGTGGACAACATTGAGTACCTTGGTTACATCACTCTTGTTTTCTACACCGGGTTAGCCCAAGTAGACTTAGAGTTGATTTACTAAAGTTTCTTTGCTAAAGAAGAACATGTGACATCATCCCTCTCTTAGTGTTTTTCAAGAAAATGTTATTCGAAGGGAGGAAGAGATTTGTGAAAGTGAACCACACCGCACCTTTGCATTTGATTTCCAATAAGGGGGAGAAAATATTGGCACACATATTGACCCATTCATATGTGCTGAAGGAGTGTATTGACAACAAATACAAAGGGGGAGATTGAAGTGCATTGTGTTGCATTTTTTGTCAATGAGACATGAAGTTGTCTTGGAATGAATGGATGTCAAGGAGTCAAGATGTGAATGTCAAAGGATGTGATGGTGATGGTGATGAAGGAGAATGGCCATGGTACTAAGAGGCATGTCACTTAGGAGATTCACTAAGTGGTATTGGAAATTGTGGTTGAAACATTCTCCATGTACATCTGTCGATTGTTGAGCTTCTCTTTAAGTTCAAAGAACTTGTATCCTGATGATACAATGTCACAACATTGTTTGAAGACCATGCATTGTAGTGACAATGCATGAGGAGTTGAAAGGTGTTCCATCCACAACTACTAAGTGGATGATGTGCATTAATGAAGTCCATGCACTAACACTTAGTGCATGTGAATCTGAAGAAGTCCCAATTTGATCTCTGATTAGATCAACAAAGAGAATTGAAGAATTATTTGATTCAGGAGCTTCGGTTGATGGAGATCCTTGATAATTCTCTCCTAAGTAGAAAATGAAATGATGAAGAAGAATTATAAATTGAGGAGTTGTTTCTTATCAAGAAGATTAATGTTTGAATTCTCAAGAAGAAGATGAAGGAGAAGAATGGCTTAGAGAAGTGGCTTGGAATGTGGCATTTGGCTTATACTCATATGGAGGAGAACTTTGTTTTAACAAAGTCTATACATTTCCTTTGCCAAAAAATATGGCCAGCCCGTGGACACCTTGAGGGTTTAACCCCAAGGCTCATGTGGACCTAAGGCGCCACGCCCAAGGGGGAACCCGTGGGGCGAGTCCAGGGCGGCAAGGCGCACCCGCAGACACCGCATGGGCGCCTGGGGAACGCCCGGAGGAGCGCAGAGGGGCCGTGTGTAAGCCCCGGGCCACGCAGGGGATCAGTTCCTGCGCGGCATGGGCGCCAGTGGCGCGCCCGGAGGGTGCATAGTGGGCGCCAGTGGCGCGCCCGCAGGGAGCATAGTGGGCGCAGAGCGCGCCCGTAGAGAGAACACGGTGCGGGGTGGCACCGTGGAGGGAGGAGCTTCAACTGGCCGTTCATGGGAGCGCTTATTTGATAAACAACGAGAAAAACGCTGGCCGATTCGATGTGGGACGGGTTTTTTATCCCGGGATCTAATCCTGGCCGCATGTTTGATCTCGCGCGAGATCTCCACCGTACGATCCATCTCCGCAGCGATGTTATAATCTGAGCCGTCCGCGGTCATTTAAATGGCGATCTGACGGCTCCCAGCGTCGTCTCCTTCGTTGAACTCGGCCGAGGCATCTCCCGCGACGCCGCTGAACCAGAGGCCATCCGACCACCGGATTTCGAGATTCCGGCCACCTCTGAAGAAGCCGAAGGCACCATCCGACTCGTCTGGACCTACTGAACCGAACCATGCTTAAAAATATACATGCATGCAACGTATGAATGAATTCGATTTTGGCCGAAGGCAAACCGAAGGTGCCGAGGCCATGGGGTGTTTATGATTTGCATGGATTGGAAGAAAAGAAGGTCGTGCATGCGTTCTAAGTCGCATGCACGTGGAGGAAACCGAAGAAGAGGGAACCCGCGTGAAACAAGAGAAAAAGTTCAAGATTCACAGAATCTTGAAATACCCGAAATCTTCGGGAGATTAAATGTTTCTCACGCGGATGCACCGCCTCACCTCTGCCTATAAAAAGAGAGGCCGAGGCTCTCATTAGGTTTGATGATCCTTTGAATATTTGAAGTCCCGTGAGAGCCTTTTGTGCCTCGTGAAGTTTGGAGCTCCGCGCAACCTACTTGCACGACGAAGCAGCCCGAAGCCACCGTTGGCTTCGTGAAGTACCTTTTGCGCATATTTGCGCAAAAGAAGTTGGAGGAGACCCTGCGCGCATCCCTTGCGCGACAGGAAGGAGCCGAGCCGCACACTTGCGCGCTCAAGGCCCTTACCCTCTCTGCCCGCGAACCTACACGGCAGGAGGAAGTAACCGCGCCCCCTGCGCGGTAGGAAGGTGTTGCCACACCCTGCTCAGGCCCTTGTGCCCTTGCACTTGCGCGCCTTGAAGAAGAAGTGAAGTCCCGAGGCCATATCCAGTGTGTGTGCAAATGGAGTAAGAGGACCCGAGGCAGTCCCTCTTGTGTGAACATTGAGAAGGCCGAGCCTTGTGCTTGTGTGCCAAGTGAAGGAAGAATACCTACGGGTTGGTTGCATGCAATAGAAAACAAAGAGGCTGTAGCCCTTGTGGTTGTGCACACTTGAAGTTTAAAAGAGAAAAACAAAGTGTGTGTGAAAAGTGTAAGAGTACAAGAAGAGGAAGGCCATTACATACCTACGGCTTGTGTGTGCAAAATTAACAAAGAGGCCGTAGCCTTGGGTGTGTGCAAGAAATGAAGTGTAGGCCACAACAAAGAAGAACTCATTCAAGTGTGTGTGCAAAGTGAAGAATTTGTGTGTGCTTAACAAGTGAAGGCCGAACCTTAGTGTGTGCCTAAGTGGTGTGTACACACTAAGAAGGAGAAGAAGAAGGATACCTCACACTAAAGTAGAACACAAATTTAAGTGTGTAACCAATAAGAACAAAGTGTCTGAAGGAAGTGAGAAGGTGTGTGCTAAAAAGGATTACACCCTTTGTGGGTTTATCACACCAAGAAGAAGGAAAGGGAAGTGCATGCATGCATGCATGCACGTGCACACGTGAACAGTGCTAAATCAGTGGTGTGCATCTGAGGAGTCCAAGACTTGAAGATCTTGAAGAGATTTGAGAACCCATGCTATCAGTGCATGAAGATGAAGAGTTGCCATGCACTCAGTGCATGATGTTGAAGTGAAGTGAGACTGGACCAGACTGAAGTTAAAGATATCAATTGTCTGAGCATTCAGTAGTTGAAGAGAGAAGCCAGGTCATCCTGAAGAAGGAGATAAAGCCTGAGCTGGACGAGAAGCCCTGATCAACCACAAGTGATCAGAAGAGAAGAGCAAGGCCAGCAGCCTTTATCCCAGGCTGCTGAAGTTACTTGAAGACCATAAAGAGGAGAAGAGCTACTCGTGTGACTCGAGGAGCCAAGAGAAGACCCTGTGGGACTCAGGGAGAAGAAGTCTTCAGTGGGATTATGGAGCAGGCCAGTGGGACTCTGGTAACACTGTGGGACGCAGTATAAAGACCCTCCTGTGGGACTCAGGAGAGATACGGTGGGAAGCTGTATCGACCATTGTAATACTAACAGATTATAATGGGAGAATCCATGCTGGTAGAGCATGGCAAGGATGTAGGCCTTTGGTGCCGAACCTTGTAAATCCTTGTGTCCTGTGCCTTTTCATTACTGCATTATTCTGGAAAGGTTGAGAGATACAAGAAGAGTGGATCGAGGCTTTAACCAGCCATAGAGGTTTAATTGATAAAGAATCAATTAGTAAAAAGTTTTTAAGGGATCACTGATTCACCCCCTCCCCCTCTCAGTGATTCACACTGATCTGGGCACTTCAAATATTAAGGGATAAATTTAATATCTACCATGATTAAGATTATTGTATTCCACATTCCCAAAAGTGATAAATTATTATATCCCTCAGTATGTTTTTATTTTTAATTTAGTAAATTTTCATCTAAATAAATGTCTTATCCATGTATGATAATACTTTTCCACTATAGTTTGTCTAGAAGGAAAGGTTTGATAAAACATTGGAGATTTTGAGGAGAACTAATTAGAGGGATCCACATATATAGTTATAGGTATATGTATAGGGATGTCTCTATGGATAAGTATATGGATGATTAAACGTATTCGAAGATAATATGAAATTATAGTAATGTATAGACTGATTGGTTTGAATGAAATTTTATCCATTTATGGATAATACAGTAGATGTCGATTTTTCACTGCAGTACCTAGGTGTAATAACTCCACAATATGTGAATTGAGCTGTGATCGAATGTTGAGCAATTGTTGTTTTCAAAAATACATAATATTGTTATTTAAAGGGGGATTTTATATTAATACTCTATCTATTTATGATAATTTTGATGCTCACAAATACCCTTAATTATTTTCTAATGATTTTATTGGTTAAGAATTTTTTAGGAATTTATCATTTTATTTTACTATTTAAATTATGGGAATTTATTATTAATGTATTAATTTTTTAGCGTGTTCTGGAAACACTGTTCATGCGCCACTTATTCGGAATCTGCTTGATTGTGTTCTGGAAACACTGTTCATACCATACGTGGATAAACACAGCGTAAGGATAAAAATCGTGTATACTTTTTGAGATAAGGAAAATTTATGGTTAAACAAACATACGTTATAGGAAAAGTATGGAAGAAGAACCCTACATTAGGAAGGAACCTTATTTTTGGGATATCAGAAAAGTATGGAAGGAGAACTGTACATAAATATTAAACGTAACGTTTGTTTCTAAAATGTATGGTTTATCAAGCTTACTTTTGTAAACAACCATACGATCTTATAAAAGTATGAATCAAGTAAAAGTATGGATCTTTTATCGTAAATTTGAATGTTGAAGAGAAATGTATGGATGACCAACCCTATGTTTGGAATGAACCTTATGTTTGTTGTCAAGTTTACATTGTCAACCTTATGTTGTCAACCTTAAGTTGTGAAAATTACATTTGAAGACTATGTCATCAACCTTACGTTCAGAGGACGAATACAGTTCAACGTAACCATACGTTTGGCGTCAAAGAATTTAAAGTCGATATTTTAATGAAATGGTCAATACGCTGATTATTAGGCGGATTTCATGCCAGATATAAAGATGATTTTAAAGTACGATTTTGAATGATTCAAAACCATTTCATCAATGATTTGATAATAAAATTAAAAGGATATTTTTATGCCGATTCTTTAGGGAAGTTACGACTACTCTGTAAATTCAAATGTTTGAATATCGTGAGTAAAAATGCGACTATTCTGGATCTAATTTTACAAGAGAAGTTTTTATATTTATTTTAACAATATGGTTTTTTAAAACTATATATGATGATTATTGATCGTGTGTGATCTAGTGATTATTCCAAAAAAAATTAAGAAAAATAAGGACTACTGAAACACACCGATCTACTTGTTCAAAAAGAGCATCAAAGCTCTGTTTGTTAGAAGAGGAAGGAACGTGATTGATGATTTACTTGTTCTACAACAGAGATCTAATGTGAATTTGCTTCTACTGAAGTTTTGAATTATATTTCTATATCTACTACAATGAGATCAACTCAGAATGTTTCTTATGTGCAGATTATAATTTCTGAAGGTGACGATTTATCTATTGTCAATATCATGCTGTTGCAATTATGAAGAACATCTGGAAAGTATTCTCAATATATGAAAATCATTTCTCTCTATTATTGAGGGATCGGTTTTTCCTACTAAGCTGTGTAGGTTCCGTAAGCGAACCAGAAGGCTTTGTTTTGCCTTTGATTGTAAAGGTGTCAACTTCCTTTACTCAATTGTGAACCGGTCTGTTGAAACGAGGACCCGATAGTGAAAATCACCAAGCTCGTGGAGTAGAGAGTTGGTGGAGTGGACTAAGGGCCTTCTGTTCCTGAAAACACTATACATCTTGGGTTTCAGCTTTTTATGTTTCCGCTGCATCATTTTATCTCATTAAAGAAAAAAGTCAGAACACAATCTCGCAAAGATTTTTGAAAAGACACAATTCACCCCCTCTTATGTATATTTGGTGTAATCCAATCCAACTATTGGTATCAGAGGTTGAGCTTTTTGACAAATATTTAACAAATTGAAAGTGATTTTACATAGAGAAAGATGACTGATACAAGAGAGTGAATGTCTATGGTCAGAGCACTGTACTTTAATGGAGAAAACTATGGATCTTGGAAGTCTCAAATGATTATCTATCTGAAAAATATTTGATATAGAGTCTATTCTAAGATTCTAACTCCATATGAAATACCAGAAAAACCTGAAACATGGAGTGAAGCTACTAAAGAAGAATATGATATGAATTTGAAGGCAATGAATGCAATTATTTGTGTACTAGGACCATATGAGTTTAACAGAGTATCTCAATGCACAACAGCATATCAAATGTGGAAAACTATTGATGTTGCATACGAATGAACTAACAATATCAGGGAAATGAGATATGCAACTGCTATGGTTAAATTTGATACATCCATAATGGTTGAAGGTGAGAGTATTACTCAAATGAATGGAGGATTGATAGAGATTTTCAATAACATAACTGCCTTGGGAGATCCCATTAAGGAAGCGGATCAAGATTTAAAAGTGTTGAGAGTACTGCCTACAAAATGGAATGGAATCTAGGAAGCAATTAGACAGTTGACACCTGTCAATGATTTAACCATGATAGAACTGATTGGAACATAAATGATGTATGAAGATGAGATGGAAGATGAAGCTAATGAAAATAAAGTGCTTATCAAAAGAAAATATACAGCCTTGAAAGAATCATCACAGAGAAAAAACAAAAAGATGAAGAAAATTGAAAAAGAGAAGTAAGAGAGTTTTGAGTTATCTAATTCTAATGTGGAATTGGCTCAGCATTCATGATGGTTCACAAAATTCTATAGAAAGAAAAGATGCTTCAATAAATCTTTTAAGAAATATTATAAGGATGTAAGGTGCTATGAATCCAAGAAAATGGGGCATATCAGACCTGACTATCCTCAGCTAAAAGAAGATAAGAGAAAGAAATTTTTCAAAAGAAATGACTATGAGAATAAGGAAAAAAATGTCATGAAAGCTACTTGAAGTGTATATGAAGACTCTAGTAGTAGTTTTCAATCAGACTCAGAGAAGGAGGAAGCCAATCTGAAAGCCAACATGTGTTTTATGGCAGAAACTGATGATGTACAATTTTACTACTCTTCTGATTCTAGCTATGAATCTAATTAATCTAATGAAAAACATGCTGCCTATAGTAGTATGCTTGAAGAAAAATATGACTCTCTATTTAAGAAGAATAAGTCTTTAAATAATGTTCCTAAGTTTGTTTTTGATGAAAGATATATATTGCAAAAACAATATAAGTAGTTAACTGAAAATTTTGATTCAATCAATTCTAACAATAAAGATTATGAATCAAAGATAAAATCACTGAAAATTGAAGTAGAAACTTATAAAACTCCAGCCCTTGTTTTTACTAAAGGTGAAAATACTTTAAATTTAATCCTGGGGAAAATTTTATTAAAAAGGAAAGATTTGGAATTGGCATTAATGTTGAAAAACCCAAGCTGTACAAAAACTATTTTATTCCAAATGGAAAAAAGACTAAATAGTAATTACTGTGGAATAATGGGACATATTTCTAAAAACTGTTTCATAAGAAAACCCCAAAAAAGTGGCATGAAGAACTCTTTTGTATAAAATGATCTATTCGACTCATGTGAAATTATAAAAACAAAGCATGTCTGGATTCCCAGATCCTTGCTAGTTAACAATGCTGGAACCAACAAAATATGGGTACCAAAGCAATTTGTGTAAATGTCTCTGCAGGGAGTAGGTCACAAGAGAAAAAAAGGTAACATGGTATATGTATAGTGGCTTCTCAAGACATATGAGTGAAAACTCATTGAATATCTCTAAAATCACTCAAAAAGATGGTGGACTTGTCACTTTTGGTGACAATTCCAAAGGAATAATCATTGGTATTGGAACAGTTGGAGATCCAGAAGCTGTCTCAATTAATAAAGTACATTATGTACAAGGATTGAAACACAATCTGAAAAGTATCTATCAACTATGTGATGATGTTTATGGTGATGATTTTTATAAAAATTGATGTTTTGTTTTCAAAAATAAAATGCTTAAATTCAGAGCACCAAGATATGACAATGTGTATCCCGTGGATTTAAAGTCCTTTTGTAAACAAAAAGTAAATTTCATGACTTCTAATCTTGGATCTGGCATAGTAGACTTTAACATTATAACATATATGTTTTAAATAAGTTATCGAAGAAACATTTAGTTTCTAATTTTCCTAGTCTCAAATTTTAATGTGACAGATTCGGTGATACATGTCAACTGGGAAAGCAACACAAATCATCCTTCAAATCTGTTAACAAAATTTCTACATCTAAACATCTTAGACTTATTCATATGGATTTTTTTGGACCTTAAATAGTATAAAGATTGGTAGGTAAATTATATGTATATGTTTTATTTGATGACTATTCAAGATTTACATGTATTTTCTTTTTGAAATTTAAAAATGATGCATTAATTTATTTGAATGTTTTTATTAAGGTGTTCAAAATGAAAAAGGTTTTAAAAATAATTTCATTAAGAAGTGACCATGTTGGAGAATTTTAGAATCAAGAATGTAATTCCTTCTTCTCAAATATTGGTATTAAACACACCTTCACTGCAACTAGAACACCTCAAAAATGGAATTGTTGAATGAAGAAATTGAAATATTTAGTAAATGGCTAGGACTATGGTAAATGAATACAGCCTTCCTACCTACTTTTGGGAAGAAACTGTAACCACAACCTGCTATATAATTAATAGAGTTTTAAATAGGCCACTCTTGAAAAAGACACCCTACGACCTTTGGAATAATAGTAACCCAAAAGTTAACTTCTTTAATTTTTTTGGATGCAAGGTTTTCCTCTTAAACATCAAGGATAATATTGGTAAGTTTGATCCAAAATATGAAGAAGGAATTTTCTTAGGATATTCAGCTACTTCCAAAGCTTATAGAATCTATAATATGAAGTCAAGGATTGTTGAAGAATAAGTTCATATAAAATTTGATGAATCTGATCCCCTTCAGAAAAGGAAAGATCAAATGGATGAATCTGACACTAATGATAACATGAGGCTTGAGAACATGAAAAATGATTTTGAAAAAGATATAAATAAAATTCAGTCCAGTTTAGAAGAACATGATACTGAAGAATATATAAGTGTGTTTCCTAGACAGACTAGAACCATAATGAGTCACCCTTTAGAAACTATAATAGGTGACTTAGATACAAGAATAAAAACATGAAGAATTATAGGAAATCTTGTATAATTCTATGTCTTTATATCCCAATTATAACCCAAGACTATTTAATAAGCTTTAGATGATAAAAGCTGGATGATAGTAATGTAAGAAGAATTAAACCGGTTCAAAATAAATGAAGTCTGGGAATTAGTTGAAAGACCACAGAACTATCCGGCAATAGGAACCAAATGTGTCTTTAGAAAAAAGCAATATGATCAAAGAATAATAATTATAAATAATGATAGACTTGTAGATAAAGGATACAGTCAGGAAGAAGGTATAGATTATGATGAGACCTTTTCACCTGTCACTAGACTAGAAGACATTAAAATCCACTTAGCCTATGCATCTCATATGAACATTAAATTATTTCAGATGGATGTTAAGCGTGCCTTTTTAAATGGTTATTTAATGGAGGATGTTTATGTTGAGAAACCTCTTAGATTTCAAAATTCACAAAAACCAGATTCTTTTTTTAAACTTACTAATGCTCTCAATGTACTTTTTTCAAGCACCTAGTGCTTTGTATGAAATATTATGCTCTTTTCTTTTGAAAAATGATTTTACTGTTGGAATGGCAGACACAACACTGTTTATGAAAACTGTGAATTCTAATTTTTTATTGGATCAAATTTATGTTGATGATGTAATTTTTGGATCAACTAATAAAACCCATTGTCATGAGTTATCAAAATGTGTATGATGGGAGAACTAAATTTATTTCTAAGACATAAAATTTATCAAAAAGATTTTGGAAATGTTTTGAATCAAAGAAAATACATTACTGATTTTTTGAAGAAATTTGGACTTGAAAACAAAACAACATATACAACTCCTATGGGTACTAATAAAAAACTTGATTTGGATAAAACTGGAAAATCAGTTGACAAGAAGTTATATAAAGGTATGATTGGTAGTTTTCTATATCTTACTGCTAGCAGGATAGATATAATTTATTCAGTATGTCTTTGTGCAATATTTCAATCAAATCCTAATGAATCTCATCTATCTACTGTTAAAATAATATTTAGATATTTAAAAGGAACTATTTTTTAATCTCTTCATTATCCAAAAACTTCTGATTGCAATTTGATTTCATATTCAGATGCATAATTTGATTGTTGTTGATTAGATAGGAAAAGAACTTCAGAAACATTACACTTTTTAGGAAAATCGTTAGTTTCATGGTCATGTAAGAAACAACATTTAGTTTCCCTTTCAACAGGTGAGGCAGAATATGTTTATGTTGGGAGTTTCTGTGCATAGGTGTTGTAGATGAGAAACACTCTTATGGACTTTGGAATAAATTCTAATAATACTCCTATTTTATGTGACAATACTAGCGCTATAAATATTTCAAAAAATCCTATTAATCATTCTATAACTAAGCATATTGATATCAGACATTATTTTCTAAGATATCATGTTTTTAAAAACGATATATCGTTTCAATTTGTAAGTACTGAAACACAATAAGATGGTATTTTTACTAAACCTCTTCCCACTGCATGGTTTGATTTTATTAATGGGGATCTAGGTTTATTTAATTATAAATAAATTTTTATTTTACAATGGTAGTTCTTTATTTTATTTCCGCTTAAAATATTTTAGCTATTTTGTTTTTCAAACTGAATAAGTTTCTTTTCTCCGTGTAATCTATTTTAATTATTTTTAAATATATGTAATGATTATTAAAAACATGTGAATCAAGATTGTCAGAAACCCTTTCAACTTATAAAACATTTCATTTCTATCGAAACCTTTTCGAACCCGCAAACCGCGCCTCTGCTCGTAAACCCTAATCTTCAAACCATTGAAACCGTAACCTTCAAACCATCAATGATTCTCGCAGAGATGGTAAGAACTAAAATAGCCAGTGAATCCGAGACATGAAATTCCAAGAGGCAAAGAAAAATCTTACATGGAAAGGTAATAGATCTTGAATGGTTATTTCAGACAAATCTACTGTTGAAACAAGCACTGTCGTTTCAGAACCTTGAACAGACGTTCAACAATGAAAATAAAGAATTTTATAATGAGGTAAAACATTGATACTTGTTCAAATCTGTATAGTTTAGTCTGGGAGATACTGAGGAAATTATGATGGCTAAGATAGAGGATAGGGATTTCTCAATCTCGTTAGTAGAAATTGGTCAGATTCTTAACAACTCTAATGAGTGAGTTTTTCATTTCGATTTGAAAAATATTGGAGATTCTGTGCATAAATAAGAGGACATAATGTCATTTATTTTTTGTACTAATATTTTAATGAAAATTTTTATCTATAATTTTTATCCTAATCCGAAAATTTTGGTCAAATTTGTGCAAACAGGGATTGCACAGAGGATGTTTGAGATGGAAAATATATTATATCCTGATATGTATATAATGTATCTTTTTATCAGTGATGTCGAACTCAATTTTCCTAGGTATATGGTTATATACCTAAGATATTGTTGTCATAGTGATGCCCGAATGAACATTTATCCTTTTGGTCGATTCATATCCAAGCTGTTGCTTAAGAAGGACATGGTGAGATTGGTGGATGCCAGAGTACACTATCATCACAGTAATGTGTATAATGTTGGATCTTTAAGTAAGATTGGATATTTCTGAAGTACTATCAAAGGAAAAAAATTTCCAGTAGAAGAAGATGATGAATCAGAGAGTGCTAAAGCTCAATCTGCAGGTCCAAGGATGGACAAGCTGAATCGAGAGTTTGCACTACAGCAAGGAGGATCAGATTTGAAGTGGTAGAAACTGAGGATGAAAGATGTCAAGAGGGAATTCAATCTCAAAGGAAAATTCATGCGACTGAGGAACTTACTTCCCCTGATTTAACTACAAGATATTTACTCTCTTATAGCTTTTTCAGAGAAATGGTTGTGGAAAAACCTCAAGAAAAGAATTTCATTGTTACAGATCCTGATCATGAAAGGACTGTAGTTGAAAGATCAGAATAACAAGTTTTAGGTGATGTTTCTGTTGACATTCAACAATAAATGGAGGTATATCTTGGGGAGGAAGTGTCCGGACCTAAGGAAACTCAAGAGAATATCATTTTATATATTCAATTAGATGAAACAATTACAGATATTCATGAGGATCATGCTTCTGAAGCTCACACAAATGTTCTTCAAGAGGATTTTTCTATGGAAGAGTCTGGAAAGGACTCGAAGGAAAAATCTGTCCACCAACCTACACAGGCCAAGGAGAAATAAAAATCTGATACTGAATCATTAGCTTTAGTACTTCTACATCACACAGAATCTAAGAATTTGAATCAAGTACATGGTTCTTCTTATTCAAGGAATAGGGATGCTGTAGAGTTTTATAGAAATTTATCTCAACTAAAATGTTAGAATGATTCTCTGAGAAGCATCTTATCATTCGAACAATTGAAATTTCAAAATCCTATGGAGGGTTTTATTTCAAGAGAAGAAGTTGAAATTGTTAAAGAGGATATGCTAAATGTTGTTTCCAAATTGAAATCTGAAATGGTTATGAAGTCAGATTTCTTAGATCATAAATTGTTTCTGGAGACACAATTTGCATCAATTGGGAATAGTGATGCTAGTGGATCAGGCACTTCACCTAATTTAATCAAATGATTTCAAGCTATCACAACTGCAATGATCAATATGAATGACAGGTTACAAGATCATTAGTGCAAAAGTTCTCCATTATCTATTATCGTAGATAATATAAAATTCATAGCTGATTAGTTAACATCTAGTGAGCAGGGAATCCATTTTGTCTTAGAAAAATTCACAGAGAATCTCTCTTTGATTATGGTGAAATAAGAAAGGCTTCACGAGTTTTTCAGTGTCAATCTCATTGAAGATATTCATATGACTCAAGACTCCAGAGATCTCATTATTAATCTTGGTGATGTATTATTGAAAGGGTTGAGAGAACAGATAGGAGAAATCAAGTCTACATTCCAGCAAAGATAAACCCTACCTGTTCACTGCAAAAAAGAAACTTGATTCCTGTGTTTATCATCCTGTATCTATTTTTGAATTTTAATGAAAATCTATTTCTTTCATTCTATTTGTTTTTCTGTCTTTATTTTGATATGCTAGTACTCCAGATTTAATTATTGATAAATAGTTAATAATAGAATTTACCTATAGTTCAGTGCAACATCAAATGTGTTAGAATCCATGATTTATCATTCTTTTTGATATCACAAAACGGGGGTGAAATTTTGATAAACACAAAATTTTATTTTAACACAACCTTTTATTTTAAAAACCTTATTTAAAAGATTTCCTATATATTTAAAATGTTTTTTATGTATACATATTAAAACTTATACAGAATACTATTTTAATTTATTAACAGTCCTTTATTATGAAGGGAAATTTTATTTTACTTTTTATTCAGATGGATAAATTTGGATAAAACTATAAACTTTTATTTTATTCTTTACTTTTATTTTAAAAGAAATATTATTATATTTTCATGAAGGGGGAGAAATTTTTATTTATTGAAATTATTTTGTTAAAATTATATATTCTTTTATCCTCTCAAAATTCTAAAACATTATGTAACTAATTTTGAATGTTAATTTCATTTAATTAGTCTTATTATTTTATGGTTTTTGTGATCATTAAAAGGGGGAGATTGTTGATAAAATGTTGTTTTCAACAATACAAATTATTTTTATTTAATGGGTAAGTTTATATTAATACTCTATCTCATTATGATAATTTTCATGCTCAAAAATACCCTTAATTATTTTCTAATGATTTTATTTGTTAAGAATTTGGTAGGAAATTATCATTTTATTTTACTCTTAAAATTACGGGAATTTATTATTAATGTATTCGTATATTAGTGTGTCCTGGAAACATTGTTCATGCGTACTTATTCGGAATCTTCTTGAGCGTGTTCCGGAAACATTTTTCATACCCTACATTGATAAACGTAGCGTAAGGATAGAAACCATGTATACATTTTGAGATAAAGAAAATGTTTGGTTAAATAACAATACGTCATCGGCAAAGTATGGAAGAGGAACCCGCCGTTATGAAGGAACCCTATGTTTGGGATATCAGAAAAGTACAGAAGGAGAACCGTACGTAAATATTAGATGTTATGTTTGTTTCTCAAAAGTATGGTTCATCAACCTTACTTTTGTAAACAACTATATATTCTTGGAAAATTATAGATCAAGTAAAAGTATGGATGTTTTATCGTATGTTTGAAAGTTGAAGAGAAAAGTATGGATGTCCGACCCTGCGTTTGGAATTAACATTACATTTGTTGTCATGTTTACGTTGTCAACCTTACATTGTCAACCTTACATTGTGAACCTTCCGTATGAAAACTATGTCATCAATCGTATGTTCAGAGGACGCCTACAGTTCAACATAACTTTTATTTTGGCATGGGAGAATTTAAAGTCGATATTTTTATGCAATGGAAAATACACTGATTATTAGGAGGATATCAAGCTAGATTTAAAGCAGATACTAAATTATGTTTTTTACTGATTCAGAACCGTTTTATCAATGATTTGATAATTGTATTAAAATGAGCTTTTTATGCCGGGTCATCAGGGAAGTTACGATTGTTCTGTAAATTCAAATGTTTGAGTATCGCGAGTAAAAAAGGCTACTTTTGTGGATCTAATTTTACAAGAGAAGTTATTATAGTTCTTTTATTTATATGGGTTTTTGAAACTATATATGATGATTATTGATCATGTGTGATCTATTGGTTTTTCCAAATAAAATAATAAAAAAAAGACTACTGAAACACACCGATCTGCTGGTTTAAATGGAGTTTTAAATCTATATTTGTTAGAAGAGGAAGGGACGTGATATAAGATTTACTTGTTCTACAACAAAGATCTACTGTGAATTTGCTACTACTGATGTTATGAATTATATTTCTATATCTACTGCAACAGGATTGAGTCAGAATGTTTCTTATGTGAAGATTATTATTTCTGAAGGTGATGATTTATCTACTGTCAATTGCTTGTTGTAGTAATTTTGAAGAACATCTGGAAAGTATTTTAAAAATACGAATATCTTTTATTTATATTCTTGAGTGACAAGCTTCTTGTACTAAGCTGTGTAGGTTCTTTAAGTGAACCAGAAAGCTTTGTTTTTCCAAGGATTTTAAAGGTGTCAGCTGCCTATACTCATTTGTGACCAGGTCTATTGAAATGAGGACAAGAAACTGAAAATCACCAAGCTCGTGGAGTAGAGAATTGGTGGAGTGGACTAGGGTACTTCTGTTTCCCGAACCACTATACATCTTGTGTTTCTGATATTTAAATTTCCGCTGAATAATTTTATCTGATTAAAGATAAAAGGATGAACACAATCTCGCAAAGATTTTTGAAAAGACACAATTCACCCCCCATCTTATGTATATATTGTGTAATCCTATCCAACATCGAACGCTACTGAGGTGAAGACAACACGACTTTCTACAGACTTCATTTGGCACTCCTGGGGGTTATTTTTTCAAAATCAAAAAACCCTTTTTGATCAATAATATAATAATTAAATATATGATAAATATTAATGTCATAACTCATTAGTATGTTGTAATAAATTAAAAATAATGTGTCATGGTTTTTATATCAAATTTTTTATTTTTTATGATCATCTAGTTTTCCACTATGTGTATTGTAACTCAGACTATTATTTTTAATTTATGATAATAGCAGTAACATGAATGAACAATGTTGAATTTTAATGGGATAAATAAATTAATAATAATAAATCAAATGTGCTGGTAATGGGTGTATGTGATAATTTGATTACACCAAAATGGTTACCATAGAACATAGTAAAAAATTTACAACAAAACCTACTCTAAGACTCACCAAATAATTAGAGGAGTGGGTTTGGTGAGAGTTTGGGTGGTGGTGATCATAGATGATAGAATAATTAATTTCCCATATGTTGATAATGTGGGATGAATCACCCAAGAGGGTGTCTTAAAGGAATAAGAAGATGATTGGATTGTAGAAAAGGACAAAAAGTAACTTAAAATAAAAAATAACAATAACAATTAAGGAAACTTATGATAATAATGGTTTCCCTATGATATCATTTTCAATTGAATCCTTTAACTATGTAAAGTATGATCATAATGAAAATCAATGTTCTGTAGGGAAAATATCATGAATAATAATAAAATGTTTGTATTAGTAATATTAATATAGGTGATGATTAATAGACCACACAAAACTTATGAAAGGTGTGTTATATTAATTAATATGATTATGATTCCTAGTTAATGGTTTGAGATGAAAGTGGGATGCATGACATATTTATTTAATAGAATTTTTATATTATCTTATATGAATCATGAAATATATAATTATTATTTAGTATATGTAATTTGTAATGTGTTTTCGAAAAGATGATAATTGGTACTGATGGACCAGAAAAGAAATATAATAAAAGGGTGTTATTTCATGAAAAACAAAATATTATGTTAATGATAACCATTAATATGATTCTAATGTTGAGATACTGAATTCTATATAAATATATCCTTGATGTGGAAAAATTAAATTTTATAGTATTGATTAACTTGGAACTTATTATTGATATATTGACAAAGTTGATTATGCTTTCGAGGGTAGAGATTAATTTTTTATTAATTTATTATTATTGATTAATCAATGTTATTATGGAATGAGTAACCATTATTGTTTTCAATAATATTTTATGGTAATTAATATTAATAGAAGGTTTGAACAGAATACATGAAAAATATATTCACATTTTTGGTAAGTGACAATCAAGAGCCACATTCTAATATTTGGGTGATTGATGTTTATAATTTTTTTATAAACTCATTGGCCATATTTATATAATTTGAATTTTGAAATCTCTATATGGATAACAATTTAGTAAAATGTTTTTATTCTATTTGGATGAATTTTCATACATTAAAATATTATATTAGCATATAAAAAAATTTCTATATATGACAAAAAATGAAAAAAAATTTATAACCTAGATATATAAGGAATGAATTATCATTCTATTATGGATCTGATTTAGTGCTTTAGACATGAAAAATGCATCTCTTAGTGTATGTGGTTAAATTAAAATTGATCAAGGAACTAACAATGGTTGAAATTTTTCCATTGAAATGATATCAACTAAATTTTTATATATTTTTATTATAAATAAAAAATAAGTTCTCTGACATCAGGAAACAAATTTTGAATTAAATTGTGTCCCTTTGGCAACTAATTTTAAGATATGAATGACCATTTTAATATAAATTTTGATTACATTTTTGGTTTTTTATAATTATCTTGATCAAAAACATTATTGAAATCAATATTGATTATCTCTTTCCATTAAAATATGGATATTATTTTTCTCTTTTATGTCCATGATTCAAATTCCACCTTTGTTCTCCTACTTCAACTCTAGTATGTATTATTCCATATTAGATTCATTAATCTATTTCTCATTTTCATTGGATTTTCAGTTATCAATTTTTATGGTATGTTTTTTTATTAATTAATATTGAAATTTAAAACCTTTGACGAACTTGATGAATTTGGAGAGTGAAATTCATTTTATGGGAGTAGATTGTTGCAAAACGATATTTTTTTTTTAATTTTACTAATGTTTCAAATATTTTTGATATTTCATATTACAAATAATACTTATTTTATATTTTTTTACATGAAACACATTTTTTCGTTTTTTTAGAAACTAAAATTTATAACTTGTCTTACATGCAACATCATGTTTAAACAAAACATGACATACAATTAAACTATTTCTATTTAATGTGATAGTTATCACCAAGCTATTGGAATTGATGTTATGAAAAATATTAAAAAATTTGTTAAAATATATATATTACAACTGAATATGAAAATTAATATTTGTTAACCAATTAGTAATATTTTAAAATAATAACCTTTTTAAATTAAATGAAATCACTATAAAAATTATTATTTTAAAATAAATACAGTTTATCTCAATGAAATAAATGAATCATTTTTATGAAAATATTATAATAAAATTTATATATAATATTTTCAAAAAAAATTTAACATTCAATTTATGTTTTTTATATAAAAGATTAAATAATAAATAAAATATTTCAAATAAAGCTATATTTTCCTAAAGAGTATAATTGATTCTTTTGTCACAAATGCTGCAAAAATAATTTTGATTCGATCAAAAAAGATAAGTGTGGTCACGTAATATAGAGTGGTTGAATCCTTGATCTGATTTAAAATTTCATTATTTAAAAAAAATCTTCACCTCTTATTAAAATTATATGACATCATTAGAATAAAAACAAAGAATAAAAACCACATAAACAGATGCGTTTAAATGTTTCAAATCTCAATGAATGTATTTTTTCCTTGACACGGTATAGAAAGGATACTAACTACAAAAACAATGTATATAAATCTATTATGAGGTTTTATAGAATTTAGGATGTACCCTTACACTTTTGATAAATGCTAAAAAATTAATACTGTATATACTCCATGCACAAGTAATTATGTTACAATGATTTTCAAAACTATAGAATCTTAAACAAAAGAATTTAGAAAGGTATCACTATAGTTATTGTCTTTCATCAAACTTGTTATTTAAACAATTTTTACTTTATTATTCCACGTTCATGACTAGTTTCATTCAATAGAATTATTTACACTGATAATTTTGTGAACCAATTCTATAACCCATATATCTTTATGTTCATTATTTCATGTGAACATGAAATTATTTTTGGGATGTAAGAAATTTGTTCTCTACATATGAATGTGATTGATAATAACATCCATGTTCCATGTATGAATGAAAAAAAGAAGGTACTATCCAGGCAGTCATTCTCACACAGGAATATATTCTACCTCCAAATTTTAATTCATTCAACACCATTCTTAAGCAGAAACAATTTAAAAAAATATAAGAACAATGTGTATTATTATCAAATTGTCACATGGGTCTTCACAAAAAGATATCATTGTAATGGAATATGATTTTATAAATAATAGGTTGATAAATCACAAAAACTTATTCTTCATTAAGTAAGAGACACCATTTTTGAAACTCCTCCTAATGAAAAAAATGCATTCCATATGCTCTTTTTTATAGAAAATAGATTCTCTATGAATTATATTCGAAACCTATCACGAGTGTATTCCTTGGTATTTAATGGATAAAATTCTTTTTAATAGAACATCTCTCATCTGAGAATATATTGTTGTTATATATCTAAATTTTATACCTTAATATATATTTTTCAATGATCCAAATTTTTTTGGGATATTCTCAAGTAAATTGATTTTCATGAAATTTATCTTCCCAGATTTTGTGTTTCGCATTTTCAGTGATATCCTCACATGGAAGTGTTTTTTAATTTTTCTATAATTGAATCTCTAGATGCATCAATGTTGATATGTATAAGACACCAGCCTTAAACATTACTTAATCTTGAGATATTTCAAGAATACACTTTGAAGATCTTTTCAGGTTTAGAGTTTTAGAGAATTAGATCATAAAACATGTATTACATTCCACATTTAAGAAAAGTTGTTACATAAAAGATAGTATTCATTTTTAAAATCAACGGAAAAATATTTAAAATAAAACATGGATTCTTTCTTGACACTTCCTTGACACTGACATCATATCATGTAGCTTTCCCTTATCTTGTGAAAAACATTTCAAAAAACTTGGTATGAGCATAAAAAGCTCATTAAGGGTTATAAAAATATTGAAAGGAAACATGAGTTCATATATAAATAAGAATGAAATCATACTTTACCCATAAAACATAGTCACTTTAACATACCTCATCAAATCATTAATAAATCATAGAAATCATTAGACATAAAGGTAACTTGAGGCATTCATATCAATTTTATGTAGGGAGTAACTCTATTGGTTACGTTTGGAATGCCCATCACAGTATATTCCCTAAATCTCTTCAGATAAAACTTAACGTTTCACTCCTTTGCATTACCCAATGCAATGGAGAGCTATATCGGGCTCACCCGCCCTTAGTTTATCACAAAACCACCCGTCTTCATAATAATGCCCAAGAACCTCAACATAATCGTATCGCATAAAACATGCATAAAGGAAACATAACATTTCTACCTTTCAGTAAAAAGATATAAATACAACACATTGATATAAAAATACTATGAAAACCATTTTAAATACTAAAACCAAAGAAAAGTAAAACATGATATTTATTTTTCTTTTAAAAAATGGTATGGCTTGTAGAGGAAGCCGAAACTCAAATAATGGTCAGGGCGGTAGAGAAGTTGTTGTCACCGTATACGTACGAAAAAAACATTTCATTTTTTCATTTAGTAAATTATTCTTATAAAAAATATTCATTTTGAATAAATGTAAAAGTAAAATGGGTTTATACACCATATAAAAGAAGGGTCTGTATAAAACAAAATATGCCTCAATGAAAGGAGATTGACACGAAGTCCCATACCTCGGGTACAACTTGACTCGGTCGTTCTTTAATCTATTGAATAATAAACTTGAGTTAATTTGTAATTCTTTAAGAACCTTTTTCAAGTTCATTATTCATTTTATATCACGTATTTCCATGTCATGAAAACTATTTAATTATTTAAGTTAATAGCGGTCGTTTAAACGATCATTGGTAGTTGAGTCAAAAATAAACAATTTATATTTGCAAGTTGTTCATGAATCCATTATATCCAGAATTTTATTCATGAGTTAGATATCATATATATCATATATATCTAGTACGTTAATTCATTTATAATATTACATAACATAACATTTAGAGGTAAGAAATGAAATGCACCATTCATGGAGACGGTAAGCCGTATGTACGCATGAACGCTGCTTCCATTTCTATTTCATATTTTATGAAATGGAATCATAATGATATAAAGGTATATTGAAATTCCATTTTAATATCATATATAATATCATAACTACATCCTTTATACATCCAACATATGGTATTAACGAATCAAATCACTTTGAGGGGGCGGTAGTCCGCACTTCCTTAAATGAAGATATCACTTTTACCCATAATGGAAACCATAAAGGTATGACAAAAATGAAAAATAAAGATGTTTAAGGAAAACATAAACATATTATATATCATTTATAAATATAGTGTCATCTTAATGGCCACTTCTGAAGGTGTTAAAATAATGTTGAACAATCATCATTTCGGGAGGCAGAAATTCGCCATCCACGGAAACAGTATGTTATTTAACCATTAGATGTAGGTGTGTGTAACTGTAGCTCAAATCCTTATTATAACAACATCGTAGTATATGTAAGATACTGGGGTTGTTAGAAAATAAATTAATAAAAAGAGTTTAGGGGGTTGGAGAAGCAAAATAAAAGAAAAGAACACAAGTGAAGACATTATCTTTAAATCGGGTAATTCCCTTTGGTTTGAGCTCAAAGGATTCCTTGGGAAGACTTATGCCCAAAGTGAGGATTCAAGGAGTAAGAGAGGGAAGTGGAGAGACAAAATGGGTAGGGTTTGGCCAAGCCAAAGGCTTTTTATGTGTGGGTAAGGAGGTAGAGGTGGGGCCCTTTTATAAGAGGAGAGGAGGGGCACTCTTGGAAAGTAAAGAAATGTTACTTTATTTTAAAATGAGTTTCGGATTCAAAAGGTCCCAAATTGATATAATTCTAGTATAAGGTGATAAGGGTTCAAAATAAACCCATACAACAGGTTTTGGACATGTGTAGGTCATAGATTTTAAATTATCTTTTCAGTTTATTTAAATCCTTTATTAATGAGGTAATCGCTGCATCATCATGATGTCATAAATAATTTTATTTATTTAATGTCTAAAAATTATAAAAAAAATTCATTATGTAGGAAATATTTTTATATTTCTAATGAATATATATAGTCAAAAATCTGACTTGTATAACCCCATTTAAATTTTTTTTAGTAAAACAACTCATGTTTGTGTTGTTTTTAATTTGAACATTAAATAAAAAGATATTAATGTAATTTTCCTACCAAAGTGGCTCCATGGGGTCCCCAAGTTGACCCATGTCTTGTCTTGGTCTGCCATGACAAATACAATAAGGGTAGTACATGTTTAAAGCTCATCTCATATTATTAAAACATTATTTTTACCTTAAACTACGCTAATTACCTCTAATAGTGATTAAGAACTTAAATGTTACTATTCACCAAAAAATTATTTTAGTCTCATTGAACCACATTTTACTTATTAATGACAACCATGTATGTCGGATTTTTTAAAATCAAATCACAGATGTGGAAATGTTTCATTTAAATGAAAAATCAGTTTCTTTAACTACCACTTAGTGGTTTCACTATTCATCAAAAATAGAAGTTTTTCAGAAAAATACCAAAACTTCACCCTAAGATATATTTGACATTCTGAATTCAAAAATGATGTCTATTTTTAAAAATTCAAATCATATAAGATACATTAATTAATATAATAATTAATTCCCACTGTCATGACAAATTGTGTGTTTTAATGAAACAATAAGTATCAAAAGATTGACACCAATTTAAGTCCAATTTCAAAGTGAAATTGATTCCAATGAAAACCGTTGGATTAAATGGTAAAAATATATTCTAATTTCACTTCAAATCCCATTCATAAGATAATCTAATCATATAAATAAATTAGATTAAAAAGAGGTTTTGATTTAAAATACAACATTTTTCACTATTCATTAAAAATGAACATTATTAGAAAAATATCAAAAATTCACAAAAAGTAAATTTTGATGTCCCAATCATAAAGAATAAGTTTATTTTGAAAAACATAGCTTATAAAATTGTCAAAATATAGATTTAAAAATTGTTTTCCATCAAAAGGCAGTAAAACAATCTTTTAAAAATATTAGTGTATTCCATGCTTAAGATTGGATTTATTCTCATTTTAAGCCTTTAAAACACTATATAATTCACTAATATACATAAGTACAAATATCTATTATTCATTACTTACATGGGATGTTACATCCTTCCCCCTTTAGAAAATTGTGTCCTCGCGATTTATTTACTTATCGAATAAATGGGGGTACTTATCCCTCATTGCATTTTCATATTCCTATGTTGCCTTTTCAATCATGTGGTTTTTCCACAAAACCTTTACCTGATGAATCACCTTATTCCGTAACACTTGCTCCCTACGGTCAAGAATCTGGACTGGTTGTTCCTCATAAGATAGGTTCTCTTCCAGCTAAACTACCTCTGGACTCAAAACATGAGATGGATAAGGCATGTACTTTCTCAGCATCGAAACATGAAAAACATTGTGTACATGAGATAAACTCGGAGGTAAAGCCACCCGGTATGCAACTGATCCAACTCTCTCCAGAATTTCATATGGTCCAATGAACCTTGGACTTAACTTTCCTTTCGTACCAAATCACATCACACTTTTCCATGGTGAGACTTTGAGAAAAACATGATCACCTACCTCAAAAGATAGATCCTTCCTCCAGTTGTCTGCATAAATCATTTGCCTGCTCTGAGCTGTTCTCATGTGTTTCTGTATCATCTGAACTTTTTCTTCAAACTCTTCTACCAATTCTGGTCCCATCAGATTTCTTTCACCCACTTCATCCCAAAAAGCTGGAGTTCGACACCGCTTCCCCTATAATGCCTCAAATGGTGCCATCTGTATACAAGAATGAAAACTGTTATTATATGAAAATTCAACCAAAGAAAGATGTTGGTCCCAGATTCCCTGATAATCCATAGAGCATGAATGTAGCATATCCTCCAATGTCAGAATTGTTCGCTCTGACTGCCCATATGATTGAGGATGAAAAGCTGTACTAAAATTTAATTCAGTACCCAACGACTTCTGAAGGCCTTTCCAAAAGATAGAAGTGAACCTGGGATCACGGTCAGATACAATGGAGAGGGGAACTCCATGTAACCTGACTATCTCTTTATGATACAAACGGGAAAGTTGATCTAGGGAAAAAGTATCTCTTATATCAAGGAAATGAGCAGATTTAGTCAAGAGATCTATAATAACCCAGATTGCATTATTACCTCGAGAGGTATTCGGAAGTCCCACAACAAAGTCCATGGATATATTCTCCCATTTCCACTCTGGAACTGGTAAAGGCTGAAGCATCCATTTCGGTAACTTCCGCTCTGCTTTAACCTGATAACATTTCAAACACTTCACAGTAAAATCAGCAATATCTCTTTTCATTCCATCCCACCAGTAATACTCCCACAGATCACTGTACATATTTGTAATGCTAGGATGAACTGAAAATGGAGAACTATGAGCTTCACATAACAACTCTCCCTTAAACTGTGAATCACAAGGCACACACAATCTCTTCCCAAATCTCAAAACGCAATCATTATTAATGTTGAATTCAGGCAACATACCTTTCTGAACCTGCTCTACCTTTTTCTGCAACTCACTGTCTTGCTTCTGTGCTTGCTTTATTCTGTATGATAGAGAAGATTTCACTAATACCTAAAACAAAATATAAGAACATCCTGCACTAACAACTTCTATGCCAAAGTTCATCAAATCCTTGACCAAATGATCACGTTCCAAACACAACATTGTTAATGAAGTATTACTTTTTCAACTCAAAGCATTAGCCACTTTATTTGATTTTCCCGGATGGTAATGAATTGTACAATCATAATCCTTGATTAATTCTATCCATATCCTCTGTCTCATGTTCAATTTTTTCTGAGTGAATATATACTTTAAACTTTTGTGATCAGTATATATTTCACAGTTTACTCCATACAAATGATGCCTCCAAATTTTTAAAGAGAAAACAATAGCAGCTAATTCCAAATCATGTGTAGGGTAATTTACCTCATGTGTTTTCAACTGTCGTGAAGCATAAGCAATTACCTGATCATTGTTCATTAGGACACAACCAAGTCCTTTCAATGAAGCATCACTATAGATATCAAACTCCCCATTCTTGGAAGTTAGTGCCAAAACTGGAGCATTCACCAATCTTCTTTTCAATTCCTGAAAACAATCATCACATTCTTTTGTCCAGATAAACATAACACCCTTTCGAGTTAGCTTCATCATTGGACTGGATAACCGTGAAAAATTTCTTACAAAACTTCAGTAATAGCCAGCCAAACCAAGGACACTACGAATCTCTGTTACATTTGTGGGTCTTGGCCATTCTTTAACAACCTTTGTTTTTTCAGGATCAATGGTTATCCCATCATTAGAAACAATGTGACCAAGGAAAGAAATTTGTTGAAACCAAAACTCAAACTTTCTGAATTTCCCATACAATTTCTTTTCTTTTAAGGTTTGCAAAATAACCCTTAAATGTCTTTCATTCTCCTCTTTACTTTTAGAAAACACCAAAATATCATCAATGAAAACCACCACAAACTTATCCAAAAACTCATGGAAAATTCTATTCATTAAGTCCATGAATACAGCAGGTGCATTGGTTATCCCAAAAGGCATTACTAAAAATTCATAATGGCCATATCTTGTATGAAACGTAGTCTTTGGAACATCTGCTTCCATTACCATCAACTGATGGTACCCCGATCTCAGGTCAATCGTTGAAAAAAACTGAGCTCCCTGGAGCTGATCAAACAAATCATCGATATGAGGCAAAGGATATTTGTTCATAACAGTGATATTATTCAAGGCTCTATAATCAATGAAAAGTCTCATTGAACCATCTTTCTTTTTAATAAATGAAACAGGAGAACCCCATGGTGATGTGCTAGGTCGAATGAAACCTTTATATAATAAATCTTTCAATTGCTCCTTCAAATCTACATGTTCAATTTGAGCCATTCGATAAGGGGGTTTTGAAATTGGCTTAGCATCAGGAACTAAGTCAACAGTAAATTCAACTTCCCGATCTGGTATTATTCCAGGAAAATCATCAGGAAAAACATCAGGATACTAATTTACCACTGGCAAATCATTAATCTGAACAGTTCCCTTGTTTTCAACAATATATTAAAGGTAACATTCATTTCCATATTTTACAATTTTCTCAGCCTCTTGATAATTTATCAACAGTAAAGGTTCATTCTTTTACACAAACTGAATGTATTTCTGAAAATAAACTTCTTTAGCTCTACAGCCAATCTTATCATGGTAAATAGAGAGACAATCCATACCCAGGATAACATCAAACTCTACTAGAGGTAGAACAATAAGGTTTTCAAGTAGGTTCTTTCCAGAGATAAGGATAGGAAGATTCTTATAAATCATTTTTGCCTCAACATTTCCCCCAGGTGTTTTTACCACAAGTTTGGGAGTCATTTCTTGAGATGGTATTCCCATTTTACTAGAAAAGGTTTCAGAGATGAAAGAATGTGTGGACCCCGAATCAAAAAACACACTGGCATAATCTGAAAAAATAAACAAAGAACCCAATACAACTTCATTTGTTGGCCAGACATCGCCTGAAGTAGTTGCAAAGGATTTCACCACCCCTTTGTTCTTGTAGTCTAACTACTTCCCATCACTCAAGCTCTTTGTCATACACTTGTTTTCATAGTGACCAATCTCATTGCACATAAAACATTTCACTAACTATAAATCAAATTTGGACTTACCATCACCTTGATCTTTTTCAATGCAATCATGAGCCTTATGAACCATCTTACCACATTGGTAGCACTTTCCAGAATTCAGAAGACATTCCCCAGCATGACTTTTACGACATTTATCACAAACTGGAAACATAGTTATCTTACCATCAGACTTTTTGAATAATTCTTCCCTTTCTCCTGGCACCTCGGTCTCTTCTTATGCTGGTTGTTATAGAACACTTGATCATCGGCCAACTCCATTTCCACATTCTCAGCACATCAAACAAACTTTTCATAACTTTTAAACTCATGAGAAGAAAATTCCCTTCGATATTTTGGTTTTAATCCTGAGTAAAAACGATTGTTTTTACTATAAAAGTCTCGGATGAAATTTGGATCTTACCTTGCCAATCGAGTGAACCTCTCTTCATAGGCAGCCACTGAGTCTTCCACTGTCCTCAATTCCAAGAATTGTTTTTACATCATAAGTCGAACAACCTTAGGAAAATACTTCTTAAGAATCATACCTTTGAATTCATCCCAGTCAAGAGCATCAATCTCATCAGTGTCCCTGATATTTTTAACCATCGACCACCACTGCTCTGCCTCACCCTCCAAACGATAAATAGAAAGACTAACGATTTGATTTTATGAACACCACATTACATCAAAAATATTCTCCAGGGATTTAATCCACCCTTTAGCTAACACAGGGTCAGATGATCCTCTGAATGATGGAAGATGTTGCCTCATGAAATGTTCCACCACTGACTTGTTCCTCTGTGGTTGATCTGGCTGATCTCGTGCATGGATACAAACACCATTTATCTCTTGAGTCAACTGCGCCATTATTGCAACAAACTGTTTAGTTCCAATTCCGACCATCTCAGGATGCTGATTCAGAAGGTTATTTCCTTCAATATGCATTCCTAGCACTGCTTCCCTATTTCCTCTGCGGAAAACCATTCTGAACAAATATGTCTTAGATGAAGCAACATGGTAATCCTCAAATGCGATATCATTTCAATTTGACCATAAAAAAATATTTTTGGATAATCATTTAATAGAATTCTAACTCCTAAAGTTACCTAAACCGACCTCTGATACCAACTATAAGGCCCCAGCCATAAACATTACTTAATCTTGAGATATTTCAAGAATACACTTTGAGGATATTTTTGGGTTTAGAGTTTTAGGGAATTATATCATAAAACATGTATTACATTCCACATTTAAGAAAAGTGGTTACATAAAAGATAGTATTCATTTTTCCCATCAACGGAAACATATTTATAATAAAACATGGATTCCTTCTTGACACTTCCTTGACACTATCATCATATCAGGTACCTTTCCCTTGTCCTGTAAAAAACATTTCAAAAAACTTGGGATGAGCATAAAAAGCACAGTAAGGGTAATAAAAATATGGAAAGGAAACATGAGTTCATATATACATAAGAATGAAATCATAATTTACCCATAAAACATATGCACTTTAACATACCTCATCAAATAATGAATAAATCATAGAAATCAAAAGACATAAAGGTAACTTGAGGCATTCATACCATTCTTACGTAGGGAGTAACCCTCTTGGTTACGTTTGGAATACCCATCACAGTATATTTCCTAAATCTCTTTGGAGAAACCGTAATGTTTCACTCCTTCGCATTACCCAATGCATTGGAGATCTATATCGTGCTCACCCGCCCGTAGTTTATCACGAAACCACCCATCTTCATAATAATTCCCAAGAACCTCAACATAATCATATCACATAAAACAAGCATAAAGGAAACATAACATTTTTACATTTCAATCACAAGATATCAATACAACACATTGATATAAAAACATTATGAAAACCATTTTCAATACCAAAACAAAAGAAAAGTAAAACATGGTATTTATTTTCTTTTAAAAAAAGGTATGGCTTGTAGAGGAAGCTGAAACTCAAATAATGGTAACGATGGAAAAGAAGTCGTTGTCGCCGCATACGTACAACAAAAACATTCCATTTTGTCTTTTAGTAAATGCTTCGTATAAAAAAGATTCCTTTTGAATAAACATAAATTTCAAAGTGGTTTATACAACGTATAAAAGAAGGTTGTGTATAAAAAAAATATGCCTCAATGAAAGGAGATTGAGACGTAGTCCCATACCTCGGGTCCGACTTGACTCGGTCGTTCGTTAATCTCCTGAATAATAAACTTGATTTAATTTCTACTTGTTTCAAAACATTTTTCAAGTTCATTATTCCTTTTATATCACTTATTTCCATGTCATGAACACTATGTAATTATTTAAGTAAATAACGGTCGTTTTAACGATCATTGGTACTTGAGTAAAAAATAAACCATTTATAATTACAAGTTGTTCATGTATCCATTATATCCAGAATAGTATTCATGATGTAGATATCATAAATATAATATATATCCAGTACATGCATCCATATGTAATATTACATAACATTTAGAGGTAAGAAATTAAATGCACCGTTCATGGAGACGGTAAGCCGTACGTACGCATGAACGCTGCTTGCATTTCTATTTCGTATTTTATGAAATGGAATCATAATGATATAAAGGTATATTATAATTCCATTATAATATCATATATAATATCATAACTCCATTCATTATATGTCCCACATATGGTATTAAATAATCAAATCACATTGAGGGGGCGGTAGTCCGCACTTCCATAAATGAAGATATCACGTTTACCCATAATGGAAACCATAAAGGTAGGCCCAAAATGATAAATACATAATCTTAAAGAAAACAGAAACATATTATATATCATATATAAATATATTTTCATCTTAATGGCCACCTTTGAAGGTGTTAAATGAATGTTGAACGATCATCATTTCAGGAGGCAGAAATTCACCATCCACGGAAACAGTATGTTCTTTAACCATTAGATGTAGGTGTGTGTAAGTGAAGCTCGAATCCTTCTTATAACAACATCCTTGTATATGTAATATACTGGTGTTGTTACAAAATAAATGAATAAAAAGAGTTTAGGGGGTTGGAGAAGCAAAATAAAACAAAAGAACACAAGTAAAGGGATTATCTTTAAATCGGGTAACTCCCTTTGGTTTGAGCTGAAAGGCTTCATTGGGAAGGCTTATACACAATGTGAGGCTTTAAGGAGTAATAGAGGGAAGTGGAGAGGAAAACTGGGTAGGGTTTGGCCGAGACAAAGGCTTTGGAAGTGTGGGTAAGGAGGTAGAGGTGGGGGCCTTTTATAAGAGGAGAGGAGGGGCACTCTTGGAAAGTAAAGAAATGTTACTTTATTTTAAAATGAGTTTCGGATTCAAAAGGTCCCACAGTGATATAATTAGAGGGTAAGGTGATAAGGGTTCTAAATCAACCCATCCAATAGGTTTTGGACATCTGTAGGTCATATATTTTACATTATCGTTTCATTTTATTTAAATTCTTTATTAATGAGGTAATTGCTGCATCATCAGGATGTCATAAATAATTTAATTTATTTAATGTATAAAAATTATAAAAAAATATCATTATGTAAGAAATATTTTTAGATTTCTAATGAATATTTATAGTAAAAAATCTGACTTGTATAACAACATTTAAAAAAAAAATTTAGTAAAACAACTCATGTTTGTGTCATTTTGATTTTAACATTAAAAAAAAGATATTAATGTCATTTTCCTACCAATGTGGCTCCATGGGGTCCCCATGTTGACCCATGGCTTGTCTTGGTCGGCCATAAAACATCCAATAAGGGTAGGACATGTGTAAAGCTCATCTAATATTATTAAAATATTATTTTTACTTTAAACTACGCTAATTACATCTAATCGCGATTAAGAACTTAAAAGTCACTATTCACCAAAAAATTATTGTAATCTCATTGAACCACATTTTAATTCTTAATGACAACCATGTATGTCGGATTTTTGAAAATCAAATCACAGAAGTGGCAATGTTTCATTTAAACGAAAAATCAGTTTCTTTAACTACCACTTAGTGGTTTCACTATTCATCAAAAATTTACGTTTTTTTGAAAAATACCAAAACTTTACCCTAAGATATATTTGATATTATGAATTAAAAAATGATGTATATTTTACAAAATTCAAATCAGATAAGTTGCATTAATTAATTTAATAATTAATTCCTGTTGTCATGACAAATAGCGTGTTTTTATGAAACAATAAGTATCAAAAGATTGACACCAGTTTCAGTCCAATTTCATAGTGAAATTGATTCCAATGACCTCCATTGGATTAAATGGTAAAAATATATTCTAATTTCACTTAAAAACAAATTCAAAAGATAATATAATCATATAAATAAATTAGATTAAAAAGGGGTTTTGAATTAAAATACAACATTTTTCACTATTCATTAAAAAATGAACTCTATCGGAAAAATACCAAAAATTCACACAATGTAAATTTTGATGTCCCATTCATAAAGAATAAGTTTATTTTGACTAAAATCGCTTATAAAATTTCAAATATATATATTTAAAAATGGTTTTCCATAAAGATGCAGTAAAACAATCTTTTAAAAATATTAGTGTATTCTAGGCTTAAGATTTGATTTATTCTAATTTTAAGCCTCTAAAACACTATCTAATTTACTAATAGACATAGATAAAAATATCTATTATTAATTACTTAATTGGGATGTTACAATATGTTTAACAATCCACCGCCAACATCTTCATTTTCAATTCAACCATTCTTATTATTCACATTCATTATTTTGATCCAGATAAAAAATCCCATGATTCCTTCAAATGAGTTATTCTAAATATTCATACCAAAAATTAATCATGGTTGTCTTAGGGATAACGATGGCGGTTCTACAATATTCCTAAATTTAACATGGTGGCATCACATTGTGGATGAATAAGTATATGAAAGTGGAATTCAAATGCTGTATAAATTTTTTTAATTAGTAGTACAAGAGATCATATAGACTTGAAAAAAATTATAGAATGGAACATTAAATGTCCATGTTTTTTATATATGTTGAATATTTTATATAAAAAACAATCCCATATTGAATTAAAATTAGTTCCACCACTTTGTAATATACCATTTCATGTCCTCCAATCACATGAGCTATCATAAAAGGATCAGTACCAGTACACCGTTCATAATCAGGGCCTAATGGCCCACACAGATATCATTCCCACCTAATTATTGGCTAAAATTATGCTATCCACAAGCCTTATAACCGATCTGACACCATGTGGTCTTGTACATGGACCCCATAACTCCTTTTAGGTGTACCATTCTATCAGCCCTATGGAATGGATGACACCCAGGGTCCCACAATTCCATAGTTGAGGTTAGATTTGAGTTATTAGTTGGATTTATATATCATTTAACTCAAGCCTCTTATATAATTACTTTGAAATTATCTAAGTAAAAAATGGGAAAAAATTAATTGCCACCTCATCCTCAATTTTAAAAACACATATTTCTATAATAATTATATATTTTTTTATCATTGATATTCATTCAAATTGTATATTAATGATATACAATAATGAATTTTTTATGAAAATCAATATCTTCATGCTCTTCAAATAACCTTCTCCAATTCATATTCTTTAATGTTTTGAATATCCATTCCAATGTAATTTTTTAACATTAATATTACAATTTTCATAATTTGAAACAATTTATAGCAATTAATGCATGAAATGGAACATAAGATCAGTTCTTCATTATCAAAATTGTTAATCTGATTTATGTCCACAACAATGATAACCCAATATTGTTTATTAACAAAATAAAACACTATAAGAATATTCAAAATAGTTCCAAAAAATAGGGTCATAAAAAATATAACAATTGGACTTTAAACCAAGGTTCATATATCATTGAAATTTTGAAACCAATGAAATGGATTATTTATCCAACAAATAAAACCCTACATTAAGAAACATGGTATAATAAAACAAAAAAAATTAAACAACAGTACCATGATGTACGTAAATAGTTATTTGATAATATATTATCACACAACCCAAAATATTCCATTCTTATCAACTTCATAAAAATAAAATCTTCTTACTAGAAAATAATTTTTTTCATAATCCTCAAATAAAAATTAAAATAGAGCAGACATGTTGAAATGACAACATACACCTATTATGAATATCTCCTAATTGAAATCTTTCTCATATCAGATAAATGAAATAATAATTGATTGATATATGATACATTTCCTCACCATTGAAAACATTGTCCTTATATATGATATATAAGGGGAAAACCGCATTTCTTATACTTGATGAAGGTGATGTTATACACCCTTGTTCATCCTCACCATATTAGTTTCTTTATTTGATAGTGGATGGGTAAAAATATATGTAACAAGCTCCGTCATAGGGAAAATTACATCTTAATCTCATTCTTACTGAAATGAAATTTTATGATATGATATTAGATGTCTACATGATTATATAAATAATGTTCCACAATATGTTTAGTGCTATTTATAGCACATTCATTATAACATTCCAAAACAAGGGGAAATTCCACATCGACAAAATAATCATCCAATTTAGTATTCATCTACATAATTTATGTTTCATCTTGAGTGGCAGCAACAAACTTAGTATATGCTTCATTGAGATTCAAATAATTATATTTCTCTATATACCAACTAACACGTAATTCATTAATGAAAACCATTCATCAAGATGTAAATTATCTATCATCGACACTTTCATACAAATTTTTATATGTTTAGTCAAATCAGTCAAATATTCATATTCAATAATATTTCAAAATGAAATCAATATTAATTTGATATATTTTATAATTATTTTCACATCCATGAGATGATATTATTTTTTAGAACATTGATACCTTGCACAAAGTATAAAATTATACACTATATCTCGTCTAGATGGTGTGTGATATAATGGAAATCTACCCAATTTTATGAATTCTTTGTGATCTACCTCCTTTCCATCCCCATATTTTGAAAATATTGTTCCCTTTTAAATTGATGTGATAATTGGTTTTTATTCTTCCATAGGAAACTTATTTAGAATTTCTCTCCATTTATATCGTGAGAAATAAATATATAAATCATCATTAGATATATTTTTAATACAAGATAAACTTTCATTTATGTGAATATTTTAAACTCAAAAGATTCTTCATTGACATAGAAAACATCTAAAAATTATCATCATAATTACGTAGATATATCATGTCGTCAACGTGAAAAATCATGATGAGAGATAAATCTTTAGTTAATTATATATACTGATTAATATTAATCATTCATTTCTTGAATTTCATCTTCCATGAGGTTGTAACAATTTTGAATACCATGATTATGGATCAATCTTCAATCCATGCCAATCATTCTTTAAATATTACCCATAACATTTATTTTCGCTAGTCATGAATCCACATGGTTTTTCCACATAAAAATACTAATCGAGGTCTCTATTAAGAAAATAATTTTTGATATAAATATGGAATGTTTTGTTGCTTCATTTAGTAGATATTCCAATAATGATTAATATTGTCTCTAATAATTATATGGGGGAAAATGTCTCATAAAAATATATTCATTAGGTTTATGAGTATCCTTCACAAAAAAGTAATTCCAAATTTCTTATCATATCACCTTCCTCATCCAACATGAATTAAAATACCCACTTTCTACTCATAATATTTTTTTTTAGTTTGGGTACATATTTCAATATAAAACATTTCACATTATGATTGATGAAGTGCCCAGATCAGTGTGAATCACTGAGAGGGGGAGGGGGTGAATCAGTGATCCCTTAAAACTTTTTACTAATTGATTCTTAATCAATTAAACCTCTATGGCTGGTTAAAGACTCGATCCACTCTTCTTGTATCTCTCAACCTTTCCCGAATGATGCAGTAAAGAAAAGGCACAGGACACAAGGATTTACAAGGTTCGGCACCAAAGGCCTACATCCTTGCCATGCTCTCTCAGCATGGATTCTCCCATTATAACTTGTTAGAATTACAATGGTCGATACAGCTTCCCACCGTATCTCTCCTGAGTCCCACAGGAGGGTCTTTATACTGCGTCCCACAGTGTTACCAGAGTCCCACTGGCCTGCTCCAGAATCCCACTGAAGACTTCTTCTCCCTGAGTCCCACAGGGTCTTCTCTTGGCTCCTCGAGTCGCACGAGTAGCTCTTCTTCACTTTAAGTTCTTCAAGTAACTTCAACAGCATGGGATAAAGGCTGCTGGCCTTGCTCGATACCTCTGATCACTTCAGTTGATCAGGTCTTCTCGTCTTGCTCAGGCTTTATCTCCTTCTTCTAAGGATGACCTGGCTTCTCTCCAACTACTGAATACTCAGACAAATAATATCTTAAACTTCAGTCTGGTCTAGTCTCAGTTCACATCAACTTCATGCACTGATTGCATGATCTCTCAAAATCTTCAAGATCACCTGGTCTTGGACTCCTCAGATGCACACCACTGATTTAGCACTGTTCACGTGTGCACGTGTATGCATGCATGCATACACTTCTCCTGTCCTCTTCTTGGTGCAGTAGACCCACAAAGGGTGTAATCAATTATAGCACACACCCACTTCTGAAACTTCACACACTTTATGCAATTTGTTCACACACTCACAAGTGTGTTGTACTTTAGTGTGAGGGTCTTCTCTTCTTCCTAGTGTGTACACACTTTGTTTTGCACACACACTAAGGTTCGGCCTTGTTATCTTTTTGCACACACTTGTTTCACTTTGCACACACTTTACCAATAGGTGGTTCTTCAATTTAGCACACACACACACTAAGGTGTGGTCTTCACTTCACCCACACAAGGCATGCAAGCCTCGGGTCTTCTCTTTCTTTTATTCTTCTTTGCACACACCCAAGCCAAAGGCTACGGCCTTCTTCTTCAAATGCACAAACACCTGTCTCAAGCAAGCCGTGCAAGAGGGTGCGGCCAATTCTTCACTTCTTGTCCACGCAAGCACAAGCCACAAGGGTGCAACCAGGCGCGCAAGTGCCACTGCCGCGCAAGTGTGCAAGGTGCAACACCGCGGGCACTCAAGTGCAAGGGCACAAGCGGGCCGCACAAGTGCCTACCGCGCAGGGGGGCGCGGTGCACAGAGGGAGTGCGCAAGATCGCGCTGCCCTTCCTCCTTCCTGTCACGCAAAGGATAGCGCGCAGGGACCTCCTCTTTTCTTCTTTCGCGCAAGGGATGCGCAAAAGGGACTCCTTCGGGCCTCAGATGGCACCGAGAACAATAGCCGCGCAAGTGGGATGCGCGGGGCTTCGGCTTCGCGAGGCAGAGAGTGCTCCGCGGGACTCCGGATCTTCAACAAAATAATCAGCAAACAATATTCATGCCTCGGCCTCTCCTTTTATAGGCAGAGGGATCTCGTTCAATCCGCGTGGATAATATTTGAATCCCCGAAGTTTTCGGGTATTTCAAGATTCTGCAAATCTTGTTTTTCTTTTAATTTCACGCGGGTTTCTTTTCCTTCATTTTTCCTCACGTGCATGCATTCTTTTGAACGCGTTCATGCCTCTGTTTAGCCTCATGCATGCAGAGCATGCTCTCCACGTGGCCTCGGCAACTTCGCATGCCTCGGCCGAACTCCAATTTCACATCCATTGCATGCACTCCCATTTTTACGCATGGTTGTGTTCAGTTCATCCAGACGATCTCAATGAAGCCTTCGGCGTTGGAAATGGTGGCCCGGAGCTCGAAATCGGTGCTCGGGTGGCCTCTGGTTCGACGGCGGCTGCGGGTGGCTTCGGGGTGTCCTCGGCGAAGGAGACGAGCCGGGAGCCGTCGGATCGGGCGATCGAAATACATCGGACGGCCTGGATCAGATCGCCTCGCCGCGGATCAGATGTGCGGCCGAGATCTGGCGCGCGATCGATCGTGCGGCCAGGATCGCTCCCGGGTGAAATTTCCGCGTCCCACATCGAAGTGGCGGCCGGTTTTCTCGCGGCTTAACAACCAAGCGCTGGGGGAAAGCGCTCAGTTGAATCCTCTCCCCTCCCGGTGCCGCCCCGCACCGGGTTCTCTCTGCGGGCGCGCTATGCGCCCACCTTGCTCCTCGCGGGCGCGCTACTAGCGCCCACTATGCATCCTGGGTGCGCGGGCTTCACCACCGCGTGCCCTCGGGGGCTTACACACGGCCCCCTCTGCCTCTGCCGCCCGGGCTGGCCACATGGGATCCCCCCTTGGGCGTGGCGCCTTAGGCCCACATGTGCCTTGGGGGTTGAACCCTTAAGGCTAGCCTTGGCTGGCCAATATTTTTGGCTAAGTCTTCAAATAAGACTTTGTAAAAACAAAGTCCTCCTCTATGTAAAACATGCCAAGTGCCAAGTGCCACTTTCCCTTCAAGGCATTCTTTTCCTTCATCTTCTTCTTGAGAATTCAAACATTAATCTTCTTGATTAAAAACAACTCCTCAATTTATAATTCTTCTTCACCATCTCATTTTCAACTTAGGAGAGAATTCTCAAGGATCTTCATCAACCGAGCTACTTGATCAATTATTTCTTCTTCATTAGAATTCCTCCATTTTTCTTCAACATTTATTCATCACTTTGTAATGGAATTCACGAAGGGTCTTCATCTTCAACTGAGCTCCTAAATCACTTAAATTCTCCAATGTGCTTCATTGATCTAATCAGAGATCAATTGGATCAACTTCAAATTCACATGCACTAAGTGATAGTGCATGGACTTCATTAATGCACATCATCCACTTAGTAGTTGTGGATGGAACTCCTTTCAACTCCTCATGCATTGTCACTACAATGCATGGTCTTCTAATCATGTTGTGACATTGTATCATCAGGATACAAGTTCTTGGAACTTTAAGATCAGCTCAACAATCGTCTGATGTTTCTAGAGAATGTTTCAACCACATCTCCTATGCCACTTAGTGAATCTCCTAAGTGACATGCCCCTTAGTACAATGGCCATTCTCCTTCATCACTATCACCATCACATCCTTTGACATTCACATCTTGACTCCTTGACATCCATTCATTCCAGGACAACTTCATGCCTCATTGACAACAAATGCAACACAATGCACTTCAATCTCCCCCTTTGTATTTGTTGTCAATACACTCCTTTAGCACATATGAATGGGTCAATATGTGTGCCAATATTTTCTCCCCCTTATTGGCAATCAAATGCAAAGGTGTGGTGTGGTTCTCTTTCAAAAATATCTTCCTCCCTTATAAAAGTATTTTCTTGAAAAACACTGAGAGAGGGATGATGTCACATGTTCTCTTTAGCAAAGAACCTTTAGTACATCAGCTCTAAGTCTACTTGGGCTAACCCGGTGTAGAAAACAAGAGTGATATAACCAAGGAATTCAAAGTTGTCCATAATTATCTACACATGTGAGATCATGCTTAGGGGTTTGAAATTTTTCAGATAAAACAATGAATTGTTGAATCCTGCACATACTCCACAAAACTCATTAGAAAGTTCAGTGCAATGATAAAGCTCCCCCTTTCATCCATTTGTCTTCAATCCATACTCCCCCTTAATTGACAAGATAAACTCAATTAAGAAACAAGGGATGAAAGCATGATTGGAATACCTTCACTTTCTCAAGATGATATTAATTTTAGAACATCATCTTCTCCAGATTGGCTCCCCCTCAAGGGGTGCACTCCATTCTGTCCAAACCATCCTCCAGTTGAGAATGATCATCATCTTCAATTCCCTGCAATGTTAGTACATGTCAATACAAGTGATTAGGGAATAAGATGGAACCTCCTTGGTTCATCAATGTGAACAACAAGGTTGAGAAGATTCTCTCAACCGAGATGTCCCATTTTCACCAGTCTTCACACTTGCACATTTGATCTTCATTGATGATTGTGCTGGTGTGGTTCTCAAAACATCTTCATGTGAAACCTTCTTCTTCCCTTTTGCCTTAGCAATTTCCAGAACTTCATCTTCAGCTTTTTGCAGATCTTTGGCAAGTTGCAACTGATTTGGCCATATGACAAGTAAATCATTTGGAAGAGTGGCCTCAGTTCTGGAAGTTCCACATGGTTCTTTTGATGCTGTCAAGCTACCTCTCTTAGGCAACTTGTTTTCAATCAATCCCTTCTTCTTCTTCTGGATTGATTGTCTGTTTGAGTCCAGTCTGCTTCTATTGAATTTCATGGCTTCTTTACAAAGATCCATGATATGTCCTTTCTTTCCACAGTAGAAGCATTTCTTGGTGGTCCTTCTGGATGCATCACCCTTCTTGGACTCAGACTCCAAGGACTTCTCTTCATTCTTCAAACTCTTCTTGGGAGCATCTTCCACTTTCTTCTGCTTGCTTCCCAAGGAATCTTTTTGAGCCAGGTTCTGTGATCTTTTCTTCTTTTGAGCTCTGGATACTGTTGGAGATTGATATGTATCTATTTGACCACTTTTGCAATCATCCCAGATGTTGTCAAGTAATCCAAATCTATTTGCAGTAAACAGATGTCTCTGGACCTGTGGATGCTGCTTCTTTTCTTATGGCTTGCTCCCCCTTGGCATGGGCTTCCTTTGTGCTTTGACATTGAGTGGATTGTACCAACAATCCTTTGCACAGTGCCCATACATATTACAACACCAACATTGACCCACAAATCTTGGCCTCTTCAGTCCTTCTGATTGTAGGGTACTTTTCTTTACCTGTTGTGCTGTTTCAGGAGAGCTCTGCTTCTTTACTGTCTTCATCCATATTTGTTTTGGAATTATTCTTCCATCCTGCACTTTTTGTGGAAACATAATTAGAAGCATCAGTACAAGATGGTATGGATGGTACCTTCTTTCTAGAAGATGTTGCACTTTTATTAGAGGATGTCTTTCTTTTAGAATCATCCTGCTCAAAGCATACTTGAGTAGCAACATGTCTTCTTCCAGCTGACTGGGAGGATTCAGCTTTAGGTGATTGCTGATTTTTCAATATCACCTCCAGTTCTAAGCATTTCATATTGAGGGAGTTCTTCTCATCCTCAACAGTTCTTAGCTTTCCTTCCCAATTCTCCACCAGTTGTTTCATCTGGTCTTCATGCACCTTCTTCAATTCTTGCAATGAATTGTCCAGCTCCTTCACCCTTTTGACTTTGTCTTCTAGTTGAGAATCTCTGACAACCATTGACACTTTGTGCCTCTTTTCCAGTGCATGGAAAACTTCTTTGACCAATACATTAAAGAATTCTTTCTCAGAAAGGCTTCTCTGCAATTCTTCAGCAGTGTCTTCATATCTTTCATTGCAAAGAGATACTGTTTCATCTTTGGCATTTACCAGCTTTCTGAGAGTGTTGGTTATGCCAACCCTTTTTGCCAATTGGACTTCCAGAGAATTGGATTCTTCTTCTAACTGTGATTTTTCTTCTTGAAGATCAAGGATGCCTGTAGCTATACACATTGCCACTTCCTTGGGGACTGTCTTCTGAAGATATTTGATTGCATTTAGAAGGTCATTGTTTCTTCCATCTTCATCACAGCTAGGACAGGCTTCATCAGAAGAATGATAAAAGGAATTGTCATCTGATGTGACTTTCACATTTCTTTCCATAGAAGGAGTTTCTCTGATTGCAGCAACCTTCTTCCTCATCTTCTTTGCCTGTTTCTTCATTCTGTTTTTCAGAGTCTTGGCAGATATCTCCATTTGAGGTTGTTCTTTCATTTCCTCAAATCTGCACTCCATATAGACTCTCTTGGATCTTTTAGAGGGAACCTCCCTCTGATTCCAATTGAAGTGCCCAGATCAGTGTGAATCACTGAGAGGGGGAGGGGGTGAATCAGTGATCCCTTAAAACTTTTTACTAATTGATTCTTAATCAATTAAACCTCTATGGCTGGTTAAAGCCTCGATCCACTCTTCTTGTATCTCTCAACCTTTCCCGAATGATGCAGTAAAGAAAAGGCACAGGACACAAGGATTTACAAGGTTCGGCACCAAAGGCCTACATCCTTGCCATGCTCTCTCAGCATGGATTCTCCCATTATAACTTGTTAGAATTACAATGGTCGATACAGCTTCCCACCGTATCTCTCCTGAGTCCCACAGGAGGGTCTTTATACTGCGTCCCACAGTGTTACCAGAGTCCCACTGGCCTGCTCCAGAATCCCACTGAAGACTTCTTCTCCCTGAGTCCCACAGGGTCTTCTCTTGGCTCCTCGAGTCGCACGAGTAGCTCTTCTTCACTTTAAGTTCTTCAAGTAACTTCAACAGCCTGGGATAAAGGCTGCTGGCCTTGCTCGATACCTCTGATCACTTCAGTTGATCAGGTCTTCTCGTCTTGCTCAAGCTTTATCTCCTTCTTCTAAGGATGACCTGGCTTCTCTCCAACTACTGAATACTCAGACAAATAATATCTTAAACTTCAGTCTGGTCCAGTCTCAGTTCACATCAACTTCATGCACTGATTGCATGATCTCTCAAAATCTTCAAGATCACCTGGTCTTGGACTCCTCAGATGCACACCACTGATTTAGCACTGTTCACGTGTGCACGTGTATGCATGCATGCATACACTTCTCCTGTCCTCTTCTTGGTGCAGTAGACCCACAAAGGGTGTAATCAATTATAGCACACACCCACTTCTGAAACTTCACACACTTTATGCAATTTGTTCACACACTCACAAGTGTGTTGTACTTTAGTGTGAGGGTCTTCTCTTCTTCCTAGTGTGTACACACTTTGTTTTGCACACACACTAAGGTTCGGCCTTGTTATCTTTTTGCACACACTTGTTTCACTTTGCACACACTTTACCAATAGGTGGTTCTTCAATTTAGCACACACACACTAAGGTGTGGTCTTCACTTCACCCACACAAGGCATGCAAGCCTCGGGTCTTCTCTTTCTTTTATTCTTCTTTGCACACACCCAAGCCAAAGGCTACGGCCTTCTTCTTCAAATGCACAAACACCTGTCTCAAGCAAGCCGTGCAAGAGGGTGCGGCCAATTCTTCACTTCTTGTCCGCGCAAGCACAAGCCACAAGGGTGCAACCAGGCGCGCAAGTGCCACTGCCGCGCAAGTGTGCAAGGTGCAACACCGCGGGCACTCAAGTGCAAGGGCACAAGCGGGCCGCACAAGTGCCTACCGCGCAGGGGGGCGCGGTGCACAGAGGGAGTGCGCAAGATCGCGCTGCCCTTCCTCCTTCCTGTCACGCAAAGGATAGCGCGCAGGGACCTCCTCTTTTCTTCTTTCGCGCAAGGGATGCGCAAAAGGGACTCCTTCGGGCCTCAGATGGCACCGAGAACAATAGCCGCGCAAGTGGGATGCGCGGGGCTTCGGCTTCGCGAGGCAGAGAGTGCTCCGCGGGACTCCAGATCTTCAACAAAATAATCAGCAAACAATATTCATGCCTCGGCCTCTCCTTTTATAGGCAGAGGGATCTCGTTCAATCCGCGTGGATAATATTTGAATCCCCGAAGTTTTCGGGTATTTCAAGATTCTGCAAATCTTGTTTTTCTTTTAATTTCACGCGGGTTTCTTTTCCTTCATTTTTCCTCACGTGCATGCATTCTTTTGAACGCGTGCATGCCTCTGTTTAGGCTCATGCATGCAGAGCATGCTCTCCACGTGGCCTCGGCAACTTCGCATGCCTCGGCCGAACTCCAATTTCCCATCCATTGCATGCACTCCCATTTTTACGCATGGTTGTGTTCAGTTCATCCAGACGATCTCAATGAAGCCTTCGGCGTTGGAAATGGTGGCCCGGAGCTCGAAATCGGTGCTCGGGTGGCCTCTGGTTCGACGGCGGCTGCGGGTGGCTTCGGGGTGTCCTCGGCGAAGGAGACGAGCCGGGAGCCGTCGGATCGGGCGATCGAAATACATCGGGCGGCCTGGATCAGATCGCCTCGCCGCGGATCAGATGTGCGGCCGAGATCTGGCGCGCGATCGATCGTGCGGCCAGGATCGCTCCCGGGTGAAATTTCCGCGTCCCACATCGAAGTGGCGGCCGGTTTTCTCGCGGCTTAACAACCAAGCGCTGGGGGAAAGCGCTCAGTTGAATCCTCTCCCCTCTCGGTGCCACCCCGCACCGGGTTCTCTCTGCGGGCGCGCTATGCGCCCACCTTGCTCCTCGCGGGCGCGCTACTAGCGCCCACTATGCATCATGGGTGCGCGGGCTTCACCACCGCGTGCCCTCGGGGGCTTACACACGGCCCCCTCTGCCTTTGCCGCCCGGGCTGGCCACATGGGATCCCCCCTTGGGCGTGGCGCCTTAGGCCCACATGTGCCTTGGGGGTTGAACCCTTAAGGCTGGCCTTGGCTGGCCAATATTTTTGGCTAAGTCTTCAAATAAGACTTTGTAAAAACAAAGTCCGCCTCTATGTAAAACATGCCAAGTGCCAAGTGCCACTTGCCCTTCAAGGCATTCTTTTCCTTCATCTTCTTCTTGAGAATTCAAACATTAATCTTCTTGATTAAAAACAACTCCTCAATTTATAATTCTTCTTCACCATCTCATTTTCAACTTAGGAGAGAATTCTCAAGGATCTTCATCAACCGAGCTACTTGATCAATTATTTCTTCTTCATTAGAATTCCTCCATTTTTCTTCAACATTTATTCATCACTTTGTAATGGAATTCACGAAGGGTCTTCATCTTCAACTGAGCTCCTAAATCACTTAAATTCTCCAATGTGCTTCATTGATCTAATCAGAGATCAATTGGATCAACTTCAAATTCACATGCACTAAGTGATAGTGCATGGACTTCATTAATGCACATCATCCACTTAGTAGTTGTGGATGGAACTCCTTTCAACTCCTCATGCATTGTCACTACAATGCATGGTCTTCTAATCATGTTGTGACATTGTATCATCAGGATACAAGTTCTTTGAACTTTATGATCAGCTCAACAATCGTCTGATGTTTCTAGAGAATGTTTCAACCACATCTCCTATGCCACTTAGTGAATCTCCTAAGTGACATGCCCCTTAGTACAATGGCCATTCTCCTTCATCACTATCACCATCACATCCTTTGACATTCACATCTTGACTCCTTGACATCCATTCATTCCAGGACAACTTCATGCCTCATTGACAACAAATGCAACACAATGCACTTCAATTGAGATCATCATCTATAACAATAAACCACTCATAATGTCCAAAATAATAATCAATTGTTTATGGATATTATTTTTAATATAATGTTCTATGTGAATCTAACATTTATGTACTTCTTTTTTTAACCAGCATTAATTTATCACCATTGATATTTTCATCATCCACCTATTACCGTATAATAACTTAAGATGAATGAATTTTTTTCACATTAATTTATATTAATGGGTAAGATTCATCATTATTAGTAGATTCAAAATTATTACTGTCATTAAATTTATTTTCTCATTATTCAATTACAACCACATTATCTTTATTTTCATCCATATTTGAATATGTCTATGTAACATTATTTTCGGAATGGTCATGAATATTCATATATAAACATTCAAAAATCATTTATAGTTAATTTTTGTAAATCCATTATTCTCTACCATTTGGAGTTTGTTCTAGTAATATTCAATCAACATCTCTCTGGTCAAACATTCCAAGATTCTCACCTATAAATTTTATAATTTAATGAATGTCAAAAACCCCTAGGTGTTTCAAACAAGCTGTTAATTTTTAATACACCTTGCTTGGATTTATATCTAAGACTAGTAAATAAAAACACATAATACATACATATACTGATATAACAATAACATTCTGAAAAAAATAATGAGAACTATCATACTCAATAGATATTATTCAGTCCTTATCCACCCAATATCTATTTTTTTCTAACAATAATACAATTCTATTTTGTTGTGTATGGAGATCTAAAATCATGGGTGGTTCAATGAATTTTAAGATAATATCTAAATTAAATACTTATATATTCTCTAATATTATCAGTTATAATATCTTTTTAAATGTATCAGCATTCATTTTATGCACTTTTGTAGTTTATGTTGACCATTTTGAGAGCCTTTTATTTTTTAATTAATTAAATCATATATTTAATGTTAGTAAATATTCAATAAAAAAAATTAGTACATGGAAATGTTTTTTAACTATATACTCATCTTCCCTCAAATTCCATGGTGAATAAAACAAAATATATGAGTTTAATGCATCTCCGTATTTTAGGAATTGATTTTGTAGTATTCATATTCTAAAATATGGAACAACACTAGTCTCTTCCACTTGTCAGGTTATGATTTTCATGAATAATTTTTATCTTTTTTAGCATTTTCATATACCGTTGAGTCATATACCACAAAATTTTATTCCATAGTTTATTTTCATAAATCATGGAATGAAATGATGAAAATCATACATAACCAACATGGAATATAAATATTTTAGTCTATCACACCCTTGTAAAAACTATCACTCATTCAATTATCATAATCATAAAACCATATTATATGAAAATAAAATTATTAAATTTATCAAAGAGTTTTCAAACACTCCATAGATCTTGTTTGAATATAACACCAAACAACTATATTTTGAATTTTTATTTCTTCTCTGATTATAGAAGAACCAATACCTTTAATTTCGAGTGATTCATAATTTCCAATAATCAATGAACCTTATTTATACTCGACCGTATTATTTAGAAACATCATCTCTCCATATGTATGTGATGAAATATCAGTATCCAAAATAATTTTTTATTCACTGTTTTTTTCTTTGACAACAATTTCAAAAAAATGGGATTTTTATTGATTTTCACTTCTTCGTATGATGATTAGGGGATTTATTTTTTATCCCTCGTTGTGTTGGTATCATAAAACTACACTATTTTTCAGGATTTTTAAGAAGTTCACATATTTTAAGAAAATAAAATTGGTTGGAATCTATTTTCAATATTTAGGTTTACATTATCGACTTATCTCCCTTTATTAGATTGACTCCCCCTAAAATATTGTTCCCATATTATTCAAGCTTCTATGATATGTTGATTATTAATCAAAAATGAATATGATTCATTATAAAAATCCTCGAAAATCTTTAAAGAAACCAAATTATTGTTGTTTCACACTATATGTTAAATACATCCATAAAATTTTACCTAATTTACTTACATGTATATTTATTACATTGGATTTTTTTTCACACCAAAGACTTGGTCATCGCCTAATTCTTTTTTCAATATTAGGTTTCTTATCATCCCCAAAATAATTTATAGCAGCTTCAGATTCATAATTTGAAACCATCACAAAAAAATGAATTATACAAACAAATATTCCATAACAGATAATATATTAGTTGGTAAAAATCATTAGATACAAAATATATTATGTTTTTTTATATGAATTTATAATGCTTTTTTCAAAAAAAATATCTCTTAATAATTATTTTACCATAACAACGGTTATTTTACTACCAGTAAAAGCCGTTAGTTTATTATATCAATTACAACAATTTTTCTACTAAAAATGAATCTATTGTTAGTAAATATTATTTCCATCATATATATTAACATCTAAAAACAATTTTTCAATATACACCTAAATAATAACATTATTATTCACCAATTGAAAAAATTATATTTCTATATTATCATTTTTAATAAAAATTTTAATATTCAATTTATCATATTTGTATGCTTTTATAAAATATCCTTTCATATATATTTCTTTTATGATATTTAGTTTTTAAAATATTTTAAATTTATCAATAGTAATACAATAAATTATTAATATTTAATGGAAAATTATAAAAAATAAAAATCATTTATGTAATATTATTTTTTTAATAATTATATTTAAATTTAATAATTTTTACTTAAATTATATAAATATGATTTTCATGAAAACTCCCACACCCACAAACATATGAAATGTAAGACCATACCATAATTCCCCCACATTATTTCTATGTTGTCCAAAACCATAAACAAGCATCCTCACTTCTCTGAAAATCTATGACATCAGATTTTAGGGGCCATTATTTTAGTTTCCCCTCCTTCTTCATATTATTTTGGGCGTCCATAATATCTTTAACTCATTCTTCATGATTACATTCACCTTTCTCATTTTGGTTCTTATATCATCAGTTGATTAGTATCAATATGTTTCTATACCACATCCATACTAGATATGATTTCAACATGCCGTTATATTCACTCTACAAGCATAGTGTTCATCACTTCATCATTTTGGATAGTATTCATCCTCATGTTCAACTAGTTAGTATCTATTATCTTTAATTAATTCCAGTTTTGGAAACCCGGATTCCCCCTTAAAACGAATTCACTCATTTATTATTTTTGACTCAACTACACTTCATTGACCAAATGCCTTATAATAATCAAATATTCACTCAATGATTCAAATTTGGAAATGTTATTCAAAGTATGTTGTAATGGTATAAAGTCAATTTCATTTAAAATTTAATCAATAATTTGATATCAGATCATATTTTTTTGGAAACAATTTATCAACTCTCTATGCATACACTGTATGTTATGGTTGTAAATTTATGTTCGTATAATGTTATATTTTATATTTTAAAGATACCAATTATGGTTTAATTTTGGAATATCCATTTAATAATGAATTTTTTTACTATTGATATTAAATTTGTAATAATTACTTTATAGACATAATCTATTTTTGTGTTTTGTTTATTTTATCATATGATGAAAAAATATTTTGTTTTTATTATTTTAATGAAAATTTCCACTTATACTTAGTGTATCTATTCAAATCAACACATACTTTAATTTCCAAAAAATCATGAAATGAAGATCACTAGTTATTTTTATGTTTTTGAATATATTATTACATAATATATATATCTTGATTTTCATTCTATTGTCTAAACTAGTGAACATATTTTTTTATTGAGAAGTATTTACATTTTCATTTAGGTTCTCATAAAAATTTTACTCATTTTTTTACCACAACTAGAATTGACAGTTCCATCCATTCATTCTATATTTACAATTATACCATTTTTTTCAATGATTGTGTTGTTAGGGAATAATTTTATCACTATTATCATTTTTTCAATGTATAAAACATCAAGTACATTTACATCACATTCCACTAATATATTTTACAATAAATATTAATTAAGTTTTTAGAGAATGTTTTTTCACACAATGGAATCTGAAATGATATTATAAAAACCCATTAAATTTATCAATGATTGATTCTTGTAGGTTTTGGGGATTCACTTCTTCGATGTTATTATTTTCATTTGAATGTTCTTCACATCCACATTACATATATTTATTACATATTGAATGAAATAAATTTCACAATAAATTTCTGTATAAGGTTCATTTATATTTGTTAATACAATTAAATATTTAAATAAAAAAAATTCTAGAGACGTATTATATGATATGGAAACAATACCATTATTATATTCTATATGCCATGTTGTATCATCACTATAAGAAATATATATTTAGAATTTCAACAACATGTTAAGTATGAGAGAACATCTAAATGACGTCTCTGTAGTCATAATTGCAGATTCATTTCTTGAAATTAATTTATATACATTTGAAAAAAAATTATTTCTATAACCCATATACATTAGAATAGTTTCCCCACATCTGTATCTTCATTAAAACAACTTCACTTATGAATATTTATTTACATAGTATAATAAACCATGTGTTCAATTCAATGATTCATTACAATAATAATATTATTTAGGTATAATTTATATAGTTACATATATGTAGTTTGAAGATGTTAATAGTATTACACAGTGATCATGACATATAGTTTATAGATGTTATTAGTTTTGTGCAGTATTGAAGTTTTTCTGAGTGAATTACAAATAAAAAATGTACGTATATATTATTATTATTTATATTATGTTATTGATTATAAATTATAAATTTAATATTTTATGTTCCATTACTTGAATCGAAATTTTTCTATTCTTATATTTCAATTTTGATTTTCATGATCATGATTTTTAATGTTGAGTTCATCTAATATTTTTATTGCATTTAATATTTTTATTGACCAATTTTTATTCCAAATATGATGCCTCTTATATGAAATATGATGTGAAAATTTTGAAAATAAGTTATCCGGATTTTAATTAATGGTATTAACTTATAGATTCTGTTAATAATTTTCAGATAGTAAAAATCATGTTTTCAATTATAGTATTTAATTTTCTTTATTTATCATATTTTTACACGCTACCAATCATATTTAATAAAAACGAATAAATTATTTAGCATTTATGATATTTCTATATTTATATCTTAACATTTTAAGGCAATTTGTTTGATCATTGATTGAATATAAATCCCACTGATGAGAGAGTTGTTGCAACATGTACATCTTTAATTGAGTCTCAATCACAATTATATTCATGAAATCAAATAATTTCTTCCATAATCATATTTGTATATCTATCCGGAGCACCTATGGTTTTCCATTTCACTAAATGGTTTTCAACAATTGAATTACATTTCATTCTAAATAAATTTGTATTTTTATTATAAATTGAATGATAATGTACTAGAATGCTGAATTTAATGCAGTGTTACTAGATTACAGATTTTTGAGTTATATGTCACACTTAATTGATATTAGTGTTATTCTCAATGGTTTGTGGTCTCATGTCAAACAATATTCTCATTATTTTTGTATAATGTGATGTTTTCAATATTTTAATCAATTCTCTTCTACTAATGTGGTAACATGTATTTTTTTCAAATTTTATTTTACATATTTATCTATTTTTTTCTCACCGTTTATTTTTATATCATGCATTATGGATTTTGAGTCGGTAATTGGTTGAATGTTATTTTTAGGGTCATTACATGTATAATATTTTGGTTTTTGTGGTCTCTAGTAATATTTTAGTATTGTTCCTTTTTTAACCTATTTGATAATATGATTATTTTGGTATATTGATTTTATTTTTGTGTGTGGGATAATTAGCCTCGACCAAGGCTGTTACGATTTTGAACTATTTTCATGTATCAATTATTTGTGAAAATATTTAATGTACTCACTAGTTTAGTTTCTATCCGTTCAAGGATTATTGATTTTTTGGGTATCACATGGCTGATAAATGATGTAGTTAAGGTACATCAATGTTGATAAGTGTGAAACATTCTAATTGTATTAATGGAATTGTGAATTCATCTATGTTTTCATTTTCAATTTACTCATTAATGTTTATGTTTATGAAAAAATTATGTGTTCCCATTTATCAGTTTTTTACTTCCCTATGTTATTATCTGTTAAAAAGTTTCCAAAACAAATGATATATTAATTTTAAAAGTTTTGGATAGGTGGAATAATTGAAATTTTAATGTTCCAAGTTTATTCTGGTAGACCTAATGTCTGAGATAGAATGATTTATGTAGCCAATGGGGACTGTGGTTCTCTAGGAGAATCCTGAAGTCATAATCAGTGGAGACAACATCTCATGTGTATATATTGTGGACCGCTTCCATGCATGAGAAGGTATACATGCCCCATAGATTTTAGGTGATTATGGTAAATTTGAAAAAAACATTGTAAGCTATCATGGGAATTTTATTGATGAAATGTAGGTAGTTATTTCAACATCCAATGTATCTCATATCACCATGTCATATAAAATATATTTAACTGTACATTAACTAATTAACTAGATTGGTCTAATCAACAGTATTGTAAGAGTATTTTTATGGTTACAATTATTCATAATTGATTATATTGAAATTTAATAGAACCCCATTTAAATTTTCAATACTAATTCTATGAAATGATCTTCAATTTGAAACACTTTTGATTTCTATGAATCTTTGTTTTTTTTGATGAGGGGGATGACTAATTTAAACAAAAAATGTATGAAATAGGACTTCATTACATGATTTCTGAACAATGATGATTGGAACCATCCCATTGATGATTGATTTTATCGATAATTTCTTGTCAATGAAAGAGGAAATGAAAAAATATTGAACAAAATGCATGGTGAACATCGACGGTGACATCTATTTTATAGACAATTTCATCCATCCACAAGCACATGTGTAAGAAAGTAGACACATAAGAAAGGATTAATTTTTACATGAATGTATCTCATCACTAGTGTGAAGAAGGATAATGACACCTAATGTTAAAGAACAATATTTAAGATGATCATTTTTTAATTATGTTTGAATATGTATTTTAAACTAAACACATGGTTTATTGGAAATTTAATTATGCTATTTTTATTATTATTTTATAAAAAATATTATTAACGTATTAAATTTATATTATATTAATAAATATAACAATATTTTTTAGGAATGAATATTTGAATATATGGTCAGAATATTTTTTAAAAAAATATTTAAAAAATAGATTTTAGTGGTCTATATTATTTATATAAATGTTTATTAAATTATCAATGGAATGATAAAAGTTAGTATAATATTAAAAATAGATAAATGTTTCATATTAATCTGCTGCTATGAATTTTAACTTTAACATGTATTATCTCTTAGTAATATATTATTTTCAAAAAAAACTGTTTTATATGTAATAATAACAATTTGCGATAGAATATTTACAAGAAATTTTTTGAAAGGATAATTTGTGTTAGAAAAACGCTCTACCAACAAAAAATAACCATTTAAAAATAGATGTTCTCAATTTCAAAAATGGTAAATATTTTTTAGTTCGTGGATTCTTCTGGTTTTTTTACATTGGTTGTTCTAGAAACATAAATTATCTTCTTATACTTATCTATCTTCTAATCACCAATATAATTATTAGCTATAATCATCATTGAACATTCACTAAATTTTATAAATATGTTTTAATGTTTATTATCTCATTCCCATCATTAATTAGTTTTTATTGGGAATATTCAATGTCATACTCAGTTTTTCATATTCTATTCATGTATGATATTGAAATTATTAATTCCATCTATTTTTTTTCAAATAATCAATATATATTTAAAATATGGATTTTTCATCAACAAAATATTACTAAATCTTTTCTAATGGAATTTAAAATTTTAAAATATTGTTCTGCCATTCAAGTCTTATGATTTTTAATGACATTATATCATATCTCTTTTCAGCTTACATTCCAACTGAGTCACTTGTTTTACATCTGAGAAATTGCATTCATCACTTGTAAATTGTTCTTTATTAACATTTTCAATTAGATGTTTTCAGAAGCATTATCACTAATGTCATCATCATATTCTTACATGTAATCATCTTCATCACATATAGGTAGATAATTTCATTTTTTGAGATGTTCTTATTTATTCCATTAGTATATGATTTTTATTTCTCTTACATTATCTTGAAATATTTTATTGAGTTATATATATCTTCATTAGTTTATTCTTCATTTTATGATTGAGGTCAATTTACATTAAAATATAGAATGGTTCTGTAGGCAATGATCAATATATGTAATATTCCATTATACATTCTAGTACCTCATTGTGAATCATTTGGAAAATAAGACATAATTTCCTCAAATTATTTACTAACCTAACATTTCATGTCAGAGCTAGTAGTTCATTCTAAAATAAATATATTAGTCAGTCGTTGATTGTAATATATGAATGAAATTTGTTGATCATCCATATTTTTATACTTTATCATCCATTGTATTCACATCTCATTAATTTTGATAATTTTTAATATATCATCCATATATAGAGGCATAAGATCTCTAAATTGCAGGGATATAACTATTGAATCAAATTTATTAGGACGAATTTATATAAATTTTTCAAAAAAATTTTATTCTTAAGAATTCTAAATAATACATCTTATAATGTTTTGGATATGTTATTTATCATGGTAAATAAGTTATCCAATGATTCACAATCAGCTATAATAATATCATTATACCTCAACCTCTGTATTTGTATCATACGATTCTTCCCATTTTTTCCATCAATGATGTTCTTCAATTTATCCCATTTACTTTTGGATGGTTTTATTAATTTTTAACAAACAAACTCACATTTAGAGAGTGTGGAATGATTATCCATTCTATAAATACCAACACCCTCTAAATCATTAATAGATGAAGCTATAAATGAACACATATAGCATGAGGAGGAAAAGCTTCTATAAAAAATTTAATTACATAATAAATAAAGCGTATAAGGTAAGGAAACATTTTTTTCCATATATTATATTTCTCCCCATATAAGAAAGTAATCACCATACTATTTTTATAGTTCTGAATATAAATTTATCTTTCCTATCCAAAAAAATCATTAAAGAGACAATGAAGGGAAACATCACTATAATACATGATGAAATTCCCAAATAGAATTATTGTGATCACTTTTAGGGATAAGAATGATTAATTTATCACTTTTTATGTTACATTATTGGTAAACAACCTTCATATTCTATTAAATAAATATGAAATTTCTGGAAAAGAAAAAATCATGCAGAACCACAAGAACAAAAGTATTTACAATTAAAATTACATACTAATAGTATTTTTTCCTTGGAATGACCAATAAAAAATCCATACCACAAAAACACTACATTGTAATATATTATTTGTGATTACAGTAAGTAGGATATATCCTTAAACATCTGAGTAACATCAAACAATTTATTGTGCATGTGCTCCCAGACCATATATTGATGTAACAATAATTTTGGGAAAATATTAAAAATATTTACAATGACATTTTTTTAATGTACTGATTTTCATGCTCCACGGATTTTATTAAATAATTTCTATCATCTATGGTCCAAATTCATAACTAATAGTAGTTTTAAAATTCATATATCTTAATAATTTCATAAAAACAATCACTAATATATATATATATATATATATTATTCTATTTTCACATAAATTTATATTTTGGGTATAAAAAATCTGTTATTCACAAATTAATGTTATTGACAATTATATCCCTGATAATGTATTCTTTCAATGATTCATGTACTATAAATTTATTATTTTCAACACCAAAATATGAAATTCCTCTAAAATTATCTTACTGAATCACAATGCCTGTGGCTAAACATTCACACATAAAATAACAAGCCATCTTCCTTAAGACATCATGAATGTCTTGTGTGATATCATGGTATCCTCATGGATGCATAAATTGGAATGTGGTCCATTTTTTATTTGTGAGAACCAAAAGAATAAATTGTGTTATTATCGTATATTCTCAAGGTTATTCAGAGAAAAATATCTTCATAAAGCACTACATGTTTGAAATGAATAGTTCTAGGACTCATAGAAACATATTATCACTCGTGTAATACATGGATATGAATAAAATCATCATTGGAAAAAAAAATTCACAGGAGATCTATTTATTAGAAATTGAAATTTATGTCAATTATATAAAAAAACTATAATAATTGTATTCCAGAGTATTTATATGTAAATATTTAATTTCTCATACCACCACACTTATGATAATAATTCCATAATGTATCTAAATTTTTTATTCCATGTAATGGATCATTCGATAATCAAGATCGAATAGTAATATTCTCTTGTATGTTAATTTTCATAGGATTTTATCATGTGAGTTAATTTTTCACATTTGCAGTTTCATCATTATGTGCATACATTTTGATCATGCTATTAGTATCTAATTCATCAGTAGAATCGATGGTGATCATTTACTCCATCGGCCTCATGAAACTTCATTTTACATTCAACCATTCTTGTTACTCGTATTATTCACTTGATTTATGAAAAAAAAAATTGATGATTCCATAAATCATGATCATCTAAATAATTTACCCATATTTTACAGTGGTTTTCTTGGGTTTGAAGGATAATGGTTCAACCTTATTTTTTTGAAAACCATAGTGATTTTGTTGAGTTGATTAAAAAGTAAGGAGACATTGAAATTATATAGATAAGAATGACTTTTGAATTAGTAGTGCATGATATTAGATGGATATGTTCAAACTGATGTCATTTCCCATGAAATGTCCATGGGTTTTCTAGAAGATAATGTGTGATGATCAAAATCAATTCCCTATTGAATTCCAATTCATTCTAAAATTTCATAATTAACTATCCGGATTTTTCATCTTGATCAAGAATTCATCTAGGGATTGTCAGTTTTTCACCATCAATACACATTGTCCTATAGGCTATGTTGGTTTCCTTCACACCCTCTTCTCATCAACATTTATGAACTCCAATGAATTTTTTCATTATCCCTCACCAATAAGGATTATAGATGGTACTCATGCCACATTCTAAGTTCCCCTTTATTGCCTTCAAATAGTGTTGTTGACCACCCCCCACGAGTCCAATATTTCCATGCTTGATTATTTAATCGGTAATTAGTTTTCTGTTTTTATTTTTTAAAAAATTCCTCTAATATAAGCAATTATTAAATATATACATAAAAAATATAAAGTAAAAAAAATTCATGAAAACCTCATTATCTATAATAAAATACACCATTAAATAATTTTAATATTATAGTTAAATGTTTCTTCTTTAGGAAAAATAATATTTTCATGATTTCCCTCATGGTATTCTTCATATAAATCAATATTTTGTTGTTCATAAAATAAACTGATACAATTCACATTAATCACATTTTGTAATATCCACAACAAATAACTTATTCAATATTAATAAAACATCTTTCACGGTTGTAAATAATATATCACCTTTGATACATGAAATAAAACGTATGATCAGATCATCAATCATCATAATTTCTAAAGTATTTTATTTACTCAATAATTATCATAAAATATTGTGAATAAAAAAATGAAAAGTCCCTAAGAAACATCAAAATAGTTCAAAAACATTGTAATAAAAACAAATTCTAATTTCAGAATTTTTATTTTAGAATATAAATTTTATATTTAAAAAAAATCAATATCTTCTTTATTTGTTAATTTTAGAGATTTTTTATATAATTTTATTTTTTTAATGAATAGTGTAAAATACTGAAATATAATTGAAAATCTATTTTCATTTAAAAAATTAATGTACAAACACTTTATTATAATTTTGTTTCAAATTAATTTAGTTAATTTATACAATAATTAATATAATTTTGGTCATTATAATCAATTTTTTATTGAAATGATATTCAAAAACATTATATTCATTTCTTCATATTCTCTATAAAAACATGTATTCTCATTTTGTTTTTCTGAATAATTTTAAAATAAATATATTCACTAATATTTATGGATTTTTGAAAAATGGGTTCAATATTACGATCAGTTTAATTTATATTATCTATAAATTTTATGATATTTTTTAACCAATGTAATACATAAAATAGTAATAGTTTTTTATCGTGGTTAAGGTAAAATTATATTTACATGTGGAAAAGAAAAAAGGATAGACCTCATAAATTACAATAAATTTTCCCAAAATGATTGGGTGGAAATATGTAGAACATATAACTTCTTGGATGGACAAAAATCTATTTTGGATCTATGTTACAAAAAAATATTGGTAAAATTCTTTGTTTTGAATAAATTACAAGTGTTCTTCTCACATTACTCATAAAAGGTCACTACTTATCCTCTATTCCTAACACCAAAAAAATATATGGTTTGGATATGACCCTACTAGATCACATAAGAATTATTATCCTTTCATCCTAGAAGAAATATTCCTTATAATAAAACATATGATGTCTTTTATTTTAAACTTATGGAGGATACCTTAAAAGATGTAATGTTCCTAAATGGGTATTTTTTAGGATTTCTCCTCCACCACATTAAATTATTTTTATACGATGATTATATAATGTCCTCAATATATCACATATATTTAAATGTAATTATTAAACAATCATGACCTAGAACCATCACCACTTCCATCAAATTCCATTTAAAATCATTGCTCGTGTTTACATATGGTTATTGCCTTACAAAATGATGTTATAAATTTTTCAATTACAACCTATCACATTTGGATAATATAATATTTTTATTGTTTATATAACTTATTTATGATATTATTATACATATGAAATTATTATATCACATATTCATTCATTCATTCTATTTTGTGGGAATATGATAACTTTGCTCAGGTATACAATGGACAACCACCTCATAAAGTGAATTCATTCGTTTAGAATTTACATTAATGTTTAAAATATTGTTACTAAAGAAAATAATATTTATATAAGATGTAAAAAAGAATTTTTAATGTTAATCTATAAATGTTATACATTTCATTGATTTAATATAATATGAAAATTTAATGAATAACCAATCAAACATATGGCCGACCATTTGAATTAATGGTTTATTTCATTTTAATCACTAAATGTAATGGATTAATATAAATACATATATAATGAATATATATGATATTTAAATATGCATAAAATTATTGATATTAATAAACCATTATTGATGTAGGGGGACCAAAAATAACATGTTAATACATACAAAAAATACCAAGATTTCATTTCCCATAGTAGGACTTTCATATGTAATTATTAATAAAAAATTAATAAATTTCAAATTAATAATATATATGTTGTGATATATATGAATATTATTATCTAATTTATTTTTAATTAAATTATATTTATTACAACTAAAATTTTAAAGTGAAAAAAAGTAATCCTGATTTTTATAAATAAATTTCTAGTCTATCTTGTATTTCTAGGATACATATAAAAATTCCCCACTCATTTATTTTATGTGTTTTATATACATTAAAATTTCATATAATTTGATAATTATAATAATAATAATTTGTATTATCTTATAAGTCTTTATTTCCCACATTTATAGGGTTTACGGATTCGATGATACGAATACAATAATGGATTTGTTTCTCAATTTCCCTTCTTTATGACCTATGTTATATTATGAACCTATATCCTTTTGGGGTCTATATATAGACACATTGACTTGTAATATCATGTTTTTATTCATCCTCAACATATTTTGAGATAAATTTTATGTTATTCCTTCATTGGTCTTATGGTTCAATGTTACAAAACTGGTAAAAATTTAATATTGCAATTTCATATTTTTATGTTAGAATGATTATGATTATTTTTGTACTGATAAAATAGTATGAATTATATCATGTGAAATATGGTAAATTTTATCTCCTCTAGTAATTCAAAAATTACCATGTAATAGTATAAATTTTCAACTATTCTTGTAACATTCCAAGAAAATAATGAATAATAAATTTTCTTATTTATTAATAATTATGAATTAAATAATTTTTTTAACTAAAATGGTATTATATGTTCTATTGTGTACCTGATACAAAAAACTTGTCACTTTGAAATATTATGTTGCACACAATGTTGGGTCACACTGAAATATAATAATATAATATGATTTTAAATGGTATTAAACGCATGACCATTGTATTAGTGGGAATGATTAGAACTAACTAAAATATTATTATACATGTTTGTTAAATGTTTTTACATTTATCCAATAAAATTTAGAGGCCTAAAATGTGAATGAATCCAATTTTAAGCATAAATACTCTAATATTCTTTAAATATTTGATTTACCGCCTTTTGATGGAGAAAACTATTTAAATCTAGTTTTTGTAAATTTTATAAGTTCAATATTACAAAAATAAAATTCTTCATTGTAATCAAGATATAAAAATATACTTTTGGTAAATTTTTGGTATTTATATAAAAAAATTCATTTTTGATGAATAGTGAAAATACTATTTTTTAATTAAAAACTACTTTTTAATCCAATTTTTTTATATGGTTATATTATATTTTCAATTGGTTTTAATTTGTAATTATAGTATATTTTTACTATTTAATCCAATTTTGGTAATTGGACGTAATTTCACTTTGAAATATGGTCATAAAGAAGTGTCAATCTTTGGAAAGTTATTATTTTTTGAAAACATGTTTTTTGTTTGAACAATAAGAATTTCTTTTAAACTAATTAATGAAATGTCTATATTTTTAATTTGGGAAAATATATTTAATTTTTTATTTTTGAATATCAAATATATTTTAGGCAGAATTATAGGTATTTTTATGAAATCCTTGAATTTTTTATGAAAATTGAAAACACTGAGTAGTAGTTAAAATTTTTTTTCTTCATTTAAATAAAAATTTACAGCTTTTTTAAATTTAATTTTGAAAATCTGACATACATGGTTGTTATTGGTATGTAAAATTTGGTTCAATAAGAAGAAACTAATTTTTGGTTAATTGTAACTTTTTACATTTATTTAACACAATTAATGGTAAATAGTGTAATTCTAGGTAAAATAATATTATAATAATATAATATTATGTTAACACTTATCCAAAATTTATTTTATGAGTCATGGATGACCAATAAAATCTATTGGTTATACTTTTGGCCACAAAATTCTATTTGGGTAATATAATGACCTTAATATCATTGAATTTATTGAAAAAATAAAAACATCATAAACATGTATTGTTTTGCTAAAACAATTTTAATGTAGGGTTATATAATTTATATATTTTTATATATGTATTATTTAGAAAGATAACAATATTTCCTATATAATTATTTTTAATTAATATTTTTAGACACCATATAGATAAAATTATTTATGACACAATAGTTATGTAGTGTTCACCTCATTAATGAATTATTTAAATAAATAAGATTAAAAAAATATAAAAAAACCCAAACCTGTCCAATTCTTATTGTATGATGTCTTTTCTAATAAGTTTCAACATATATTCTACTTTAATAAGTTTTATAACCTTTGTAATCTAAAATCATTATATAATAAAATAATATTTTCAAACCTTTCTAAAGAGCCCCCTCCCCCTTATAAAAAGCCATCACATCTAACCCATTACTCACACCTCTCAAGACCCATGGATCATCAGAAATCTTCCCAAATAAGATCTAAATATCCCTTTTTTCCACCTAGATGTCTTACTTTTGGCATAAGTCACTTCCAGAAATCGTTATGGGTGAAACCAAAGGAAGTTAACCGATTTAAAGGAAACATCTTCTATTAAGATCTTTTGTTTTATTTTACTTCTCCAACCCAATACACTCTTTTTATTCCTTAAAATTATAACACACATAGTATCCTAAATATAATAGGTTTTTGTTATGAGATGTATTTCAACTACACTTACACGCACCTCCATCTAATGGGTAAAGAACATACTGTTTTTGTGGACGACGAACTACGACCTCACGAAACGATGATTGTTCAATCTTATCCAACCTCCTCTTGTTGTGGAAATTAAGATTTCACTGTATTTACATGTGATATATATTATATTTATATTATCTCTATATATCTATATTTTTCATTTATATCATATCTTTATGGTTTCCATAATGGGTAAATACAATAATTTGATTTGAGGAAGTGCGGACTACCGCCCCTCAAAGTGATATGACTCATTCATGCCATACATGGATCATATAAAAGATGGATTAAATTAAATTACATAAAATAGATATTAAAATATAATTATAATATACCTATGTATTATTATTATTTTATTCCTTAAAATAAAAAATAAACATGAATGTTGTGTTAATGTGTACGTACGACTTACCGTCTCCATGAAAGGTGTGATTCATTTTTTAACCCCAAATGATATGGAATATTATAAATAAATATACACTGTATATATGATATAAATGATATAAAAATCATTAATATCATTCTGTAAATAATTTACTTTTGTCCATTTGGAAAATTTGTAATTATAACAAGTTTATTTTTACTAAAGTTCCTACCATCGACAAAAAGTTTCTGATATGAACTCAAATAATTAACAAATTGTTATATAAAGGAAATAAGTTATATAAAAGTAATAATAAAAATGAAAAAGGTTCTTAAGGAATTACAAATTAACATAACTTTAATATTCAGAAAGAACATGAAAATATATGAGTCATGTCGGACACGAGGTAAGGGGTTTCTTATCTCAATTTTAATTTTGTGTGATTTCCATTATTCAGCACTTATTTATTGCATGTGGTTTATTTGGTGCTTCCATTTCTTATATATTAACATTATTATATTTATAATCATGGTGTTATGTGATTCATTTGATGTTTGTTAACTTTTAGTCTTACGACTCAATTGATTATAACGTGGTAAGGGGTTTTCATCTCACTTTTATTCCAGTGAGATTCATGTCATACTTGCCACTATTTCATTTTGTGTAATATATGTTTTATCCATGATTTTATTCATTGTGTAATTATCTCTAATTTATGGGTATTTAAATATTCATTTTATGATCCTTCATTCATGTGAAGTATATTTTGTAAGTAACCAAATCGGTAAGGGAACCGTTCACTCTCATATTCTAATCAAAGTCTCCTTTTATGTTATTCCTTTTAAATTTATATTTTAGCATGTTGGGATATGTTTTTATATATCTTTATTTTTATAAATTTTATTTCCATGTGATTAGAAACCCCTTCCTCTCTCATTAACTCATTTTTTTTAATTTTGGAGTGACTTCGTTAGGATGTGGAATTTCTCTTAGAGAACATATTAAACTAATTTCAATTCTATGGGTTAAACTTCTACTTCATGATTATATCGAGCGATTAATATGTGTGAATGAGCTCTGATTGTTTTACACTTAATATCGTCTTATATTGGGTGTATACGTATTTTTGAGAAAAAATTATCTCATTGATTTTTCCTTAATCTAAGGGTATGATCTTTGCAAGGGACTATGTATCAATTTACATTCCATTGAAACTTATTTGTTGGTATACACCAATTTAATTTCATATGGTGTATATATTTCCCTTTGACATACTATATCATGAATATTATTATTCTAATGATATTAAATGCATTGATTAATGTTATTCATCAATTATTTGTATTCAAGTATCTCACATTTTCTTATGAACTCTTTAACAAAAATATCTTTTTAAATGTTTCAAATATATATTCTTATAAATCCTTCACATTAATATCTATGTTTCAAAAATGGTTTTAAATATTTATTTATATGGACATGAATGTTCTGATTTTAATATTTCCTGCAAAATATTAAAAGTGTTTTGAGAAACATTGATTCAAAAATCTCATTATTAAATGTTTTCAAGAGTTTTGAAAATGGTTGATAAAGAATTGATTATTTAAATATTTTGAAATGATATATTGTGATTATAATGTGTAAATATAATTGTCTCATTATGAATATTAATTTGATATGAAAATGTTATGATTATTGGGTATTGTTGACATATATGGGTTGTTCTGGGATAAACCTAGGGCGGGTCAGCCAGAGATAGCTCTCCAATGCATTGGGTAACGTGACAGAGGTAAAAATTAATGCATCTCCTAAGAGATTTCAGGAATATACTGTGATAGGTATTTCAAGTCTAACTCCTTATGTAGCTAGGAAATATACAGTGTAAGTATGATATAGATTCTATAAGTTTCATTTTTAATTCATGATTTTTATATTTTATTCATAAATCCCACGATTTCATGAGGTATGTTAAAGAGATTATGTTTTCTATCTATTGATGAAGTAATGTTTTATTTAGTTATTTTATAACCATTAATGATCATGTAATGGTCATCCCAATTTTTTTATGAAAAAATTCATTTGTTATAAGTCTGGGAAATATATAGGAATAATTAAAGAATATTTATATGGAGAAAATAATTCTTGTTTTCTTTTAAAAAAATTATTTTATGAAAAAATGTATACATAGTAGAAGTGTAAACTTTTTAATTCTTGAGATGTAATGTAATAGTGATGGCCTAATTCTCTAAATATCTAAAAATTAAAATATAATCATTGTGAATTAATAACATAATACAAAATTATGTAATTTTTAATGATCAGGCCATATAGTTTGTATCAGTGGTTAGTTTAGAAAACATTAATGATTATCAGTTTTTATTAGACACATGGTTAGCCTTTATGTCTACTCATTATGTTGAATCCTTATATTGTAACTTTTCTAGATCATGGAATTTCTATTACAAATAGAAGGAGGAGGAGCACAAACGACATTCCTATCTCTTCCTGATGACTTTTTTGCAATAATTATAGCAATGTCTTGCATAGACGATTCTGATGATTTTCAGTTTTTGTTAGACACATGTTTAGCCTTTATGTCTACACAATACGTTGAATACTTATATTGTAACTTTTCTAGATCATGGAATGTCTATTACAAATAGAAGGAGGAGGAGCTCAAACGACATTCCTATCTCTTCCTCGTGATTTTCTTGCAATAATTATTGCAATGTCTTGCACAGACGATTCTGAAAAATTTTCTAACATACAACTCACTTGCATGAAATTGATTGAGATACAAAACATATCCTCTATACCACAATAGCATCGTGGATAATTGGTTTTAATAGATCAAATAATATTTTTTAAATATTTTAATATTTTCAATAAAGGTAATTATTATCAAGCCATTTTTAAATATTTTACCTTATCACAAGATTTGAAAGCATATTATCATTTTGAAAAAGGTGCTGAAGAAGGAGACCCTTGCACACACTATTTTAATTTTCATTTAAATTATACTCTTTCATCATATACTTATGGTATTTTAAAAGATACAATGATTGAATGTTTCCACTCAAACTCAGTCTACATGGTTTATAAAAAGAATGTCTCATCAAATGTATTAAAATTATATGTAATACATGATTATTTTCCAAAACATTATTTCTGCATAAAACCATACGACCCCAATTGTAAAAGGTGTGTTTTGAAGAGGGTAGAAAATGATTTTGAAGGATCTCTAAATAATATTTGTACTGCATAGTCCTTCTACCTATGTGAACAAGATGATGAGAAAACCATTTAGACACCATGATCAAGGTTTGGTGTTATTTATTTTGGGAATAGTTTTATTTTATCATATGGTGGTGAAAAAAATGACAATATATATAGGTCATCATTCTGATTTATAGGTTTTAATAAGTTGGGAAAAAAAATTCTAGTATCATGCAACCTTTTAGGTCAAAATAAGTTATGGTTGTTTTTTGTGTTTTGTAAAATTGTCCCAAACTCACTCATCAACCCTCATTCAAAATTATTTTATAAACATCACAATTTTAAACCAACGAGATTCACAATTTGAAACAAATCATTTAACAGGAAATAAAAATTCTAAACTTTATTAAATATTTAAATTCCACATTTTCATTTTATATAATTACATTCAAATGTAATAAATTAGAAAAAGACATTATAATTTTATTAATTAGAAATTATTTAAATGAAAACCACATATTTATAACTCATTAATAATTACCCATTGACCAGAAATTAGTTGATGTGTTTTTCAAGTATAAATCCACCATAAATTAATATGTGAAACACACATATTTTTTTGGACAAATGAAATGTAAACTCTTATAAATTATTTAAACCCACAAGGTGATATAAATTACTCTAATATGTAATATATATGTAGAAAAAACAACCTAAAATGTAAATCCTTTGAATCTATTAATTAAAATCACACCCATGTACAACAGTTCATGTTTAAAACATTATACCTTCAATGTTTATAGTATGAAAATACTTTCCCACCATTAGAACTATGGTTTTCCCTCATATGTGAGGCTACAAGAACCCAATAAAACAATCATTTTAAATATCCAAAAACATCATATAATATTATATATCATCCCAATATAGTAAGTATAAGAAGATAAACCCATACCACATTGTGTAGCCATATCCCATATGGTACATGACAAATTCATTTGGTGAGACAACTATAAGAGAATAAGTTGGCCTCCCCCTATTTTAGAGGCTATCTACTGAAAAATTATCTTGTGTGAACAATGTGGGGGAGACTATACCCTACATCAGAGAATAAAAAGAAAAAAAATGAAAATATATAATATCTATATAGACATCTCAATTTAAAAAAATGTATTGTAAATACATCTGAAAAGTTTAATAATAAATGAATTTTCCACAAAACCCTCAAGAACACTCAATGTTGAATTTTAGTCATGGAATTTAGGGGAAAATTTATAAATATGGTTATCATCAATAAAATACATGTCAAGGGTCACACCTTCTCCCACCATTCATCTTCTGCACAAGATAACTACAAATTGCATCATCCTTAGGAATTACCCTAGCCCTAGATATGTGATTACTAATAATGAATTCTTATATACCAAAGTTCAATGGAGGTACAAGTATTGTCTGATTATAACACTTTTGGATACCAGTAATGAAATCACCAAAATATATAGTAAAATATTTATTACATCCAGATGTGATAGTTTTTAAAATAAAGTATGAGATAATAAATAAATAAATAAATTCCTTTTGTTCTTGGTTGCATAGTGATGCATGAGGTTGTTCTAACATGCATCGACTATTGTCGAGGTTCCATTGAAAACATAATTATTATTTTTCCTCTATAAATAACCGCATAGAATCTATGAAATAATCAAGTAATTACTCCAAATTTTAATTTATACATTCATCCATGAAATCACAAAGAATCTGACACACATTCCATCATTCTCTAGAAATAATGTGTCAATAAAAAATATGGGCACTCATCCAAATGGATCGAATAATATTGTAATACGTAGAATAAAAAAATTTCATTCTATTATAGATAATTCCATTCCACATAGAATTTATGGAACTCATCCTTAAATTGCTTCTCATAATGCATCATATTGAATTCATGTTCTCCTTCTAAAATTTCCCAAATATCGAAAATCATAATGATTTAGGGTCTTCAACACAACATTCACAATATTGTTAAATACATTTAATATTTGGCCAACTAAAACCTCATTTAGTATTATTATTTTTTGTCCTTAGGACACCACTTTTCCAAATTCAACTTTTCACATTATATGTTAAATTTCTTATTCAAAAATCATTATTTCAAATTTTGAAAAAAAACATTACATTTTGTAAAACATGATTTTTATCCTTTATTTGAAATGGGATATAAAATGTAATGATACAATTTCTATAATACGTATAACACATTGACCCTCCATTCATATTCATAATTAAACTAGATATATCATTCAATTACAACATATAAATTAACTCTATTAAACCCATGCATGAAATAAATTCAATTCCAATATCTAATGGGATTTATTATAATACCCATTATGTGTGTTCTTATTTTTGTCAATGGTTGAAACCATTTTCAACTATTTCTGGTCATAAATTTTAATTTCAAAACTATAAAATCATTCTATGATTCCAAATAAATCATTTAAAATTTATTTGGAATCTAAAAACATCAAACCATCAAATGTTAAACTTCTATACTATGATTTCCAATTGCTATTTCCATTTCTTATTATAAAATTATGATTAAAATTATAATTTAACATACATAATAAAAATAAAAATTTTAATTAAAATTTGGTTAAATAATTGAAAATACGTTCTATGTAAATTGAAATTTCACTTAGAAAGTTGGTTAAAATATGGGTAAAATTAGAGGGACCAAATATGAAACCCCATGAGGTTTTTTGAATATTTTTCTAAAGTATATTTAATATTGTTGATATTTTTCATTATATTAAAAAACATGATTATCATTCATTACATACATCACTATGACTGTCTTGTGTTACACACTAAAAATTTAGCTTCTAATAAAGGTAACAAAACCAATAAATGAAATAGTTCATATTATTTAAATATAATTATTTAATTTAATTGTTATCGCATAGCCATTACAATAGAATATATTAATAGGATTTAATATGTTATGAAAATATATTATTTACACCTGTATATATAAATAACTTTTTTTGACTAATTATTTATAAATGAAAATAAATAGATTTTGAAAATAAAGGAAATTATTTTCTTTTTATTTTTCAAAAGCATATATTAACACAATAAATTAAATAGATCCATTTTGTGGAATTAATTTATTGAAATGTATATATATTAAATTTGTATTAATTTTTTTATTTCATATTATATTTTTTATATAAAAGGGATGATAATGAATATAATATTATGCTTAAACCATATTTTTTATAACATCATTTATTTTCACCATTTGGTAACATATTTTAAAATTAATTATTAAAAATTTTTATAGTTAATTTTTAGAGAAAATTCACTTTTTTAAATGATAAATTAAAATTTATAATAAGCATAATTATAGGTATTTTTCAAAAATGTCTAATTTTTTAATGAATATTCAATATTAATGGATTTTATGTGAAAACCACCTCTTTTTTTAAATAATTTATAAATATAATTTATAATTTTATTAATTTTAATGTAAAAATATTTCCCTTATATATCCATTAATAAAATTTAGATCATTTAAATAAATATAATATTAAATTTTTTATAAAAACATTGTTATATTTTGAACATGTTCAATATGAAAACAAGTTCTCTTTTCACGTCTATATGATTATTTTTCAAATAAATATCACCAGTTATGTGAATGGAATTTTCAGAATTTGATTAATGATTTGGAATAATAATAATTTATATAATCTAATATCATAAAACTAGTTCTTTACCACACTTGATAGTAATAATAATAAAAATTATTTACCAGGTTCAAGGTAAAAATTGATTTATTGGGTGTTGAACAATAATGATCTTTGTAAAATGTGTCCTAAATGATCTCAAAATATAATATTATAAAAATATTTATACCATATAAATTATAATATAGATAATAATCAAATTTTTTGACTTGATACATGAAAGTTATGTGGGCAGAAATTGATTGTTTTTTGAAATATTACATGTTTGAAACTCACCCCACTCATACAAGGTCACCACGTCTATTATCATCCTCCATCCTTAAAACCCTTATTTGATATTAAATAACCAACTAAATTCCCAAATTTCTATCCCATAATCCTATAATTAATATGTGTAATATAAATAAAACAAATGAGGTACATTGAAGTAAAACTATGTTGGATTCACAAAAAAAGAGGCAATGTTCATCAATGAGCATTTTCATTTTATTTAAGTCTAAAAAACCTTAATGTTTTATTATATCATAGAGATATAATAAAATTAGAATAATATATATATATATATATATATATATATATATATATATTTGTTTTTATAATAAATGTACCTTAAACCCACTCTAGTTTAATCAAATGTATTGCCATTTCATTATTATTGTGTACGATGGACTACCACCTCACAAACAAATGTTATTTGTTTTATGATTACCATCTATAATGACTAGATATAATAACTAATATATTGTTTATATATAATATTTATGATATTATTATGCTTCTGTAATTATTATATCATACATAAATTCATGATATCCATTTTTTATAGTATAATAACATCACTTGTGTATCCGATGGACTGCCTCTCTACGAAGTGATGTGATTCATTAATGTTTTACATGGAAGTTAATAAATATTACATTAATTAACATATGTGATATATATATATACTAATAATTATTATATAATCATAATATATATATCATTTATTTTTAATTCGTTCAATTAATGAATAAAATAGAAATGGACGTCATGACACCATATGGCCTACCATCTCCATGAAGAGTGTATTTCATTTTTTAGAACAAAATATTATTGATTTCTATAAATTCATATATAATAACTATATATGATATTTATTTAATTATTAACAATATATATATTTTATCCATAAGTAATATAAGAGGAAGAAAAATAAAAAGTCAAATCATTCAATGAAAAGCATGTTTTCCATAACAATGAAATGAACCTGGAATTTTTAATAAATAGGTAATTAAATGAAAGGAAAACAATATTTAAGTTGATATATATGAATAAGGTTTGGTAATAGATTTATAATAATCTTTTATTAATTATTCTAGAGGTTTTAATGTCTATGTTGGAATTTAATACTTATGGTAAGGGGTATCTATACTCTCTATCATTTTTTTGATATATATTCAAATTCACCACTCATTTATTGTATTTAGAGAATTTCAATACCATAAATTCATTTTTAATAAAAATAATTAAAATATGATCATTTATATATATAGCTTTTAGATACCCTTCCTTGGATTTTATGCTTTAAATGTTACCAAGGTGGATGTGTAATTGTATCTCAAATTCCCTTAATTGAGATTTATATTATTTTATAGACCTATATTATCTCAAAATGTGTATATATAAGACATTTTAAATTTATTATCATGAACTTACATATCCAAATTATATTTGAAATTCCATTTTATGGTATTCATTTTGGTGGATTATCAAATCATTGTTACAAAATTCTTAAGGAATTTATAGAAGAATATCATTATTTGTCACGATAGATTTTGATTAAAATTATGAAGAAAAAATATAATTATCCATATCTAAAAAACACATTAATTTTATTCTCTAATGATTACTCACGATATTATAAATTAATAGTATCATTGTCACACTCATTGGTACTTCTAATAATAGACAAAATATTTTTATGAAATTTTGACTTTATTAATATATTCACTCAGAAATCCATTGTTTCCGAAACCATGTTTAATAAATTTAATTTAGAAAACATTTATTATTTTCATATGATTTTTTAAATAAATTATTACCAATGTTTTATTTTTAAATTTAATCATTTCGAATGAATCGTCATATTTTCATCAAAACATTTTTTATTTATATTTCACCAGAAATATGAAGGGAATATTTTCCCTAACTAATACAACATGAAAAAAAATCCATCATTCCTAGACATTAAACGATGACATAATATTTTCCATATGAAATTATTTATATTATATTTAAAAATCATTTTCCAAATAATATTAATGTTGTTGATATCAATTATTATTTAATGGGGAATAATATTATCATATGATTATTATTATTTCTCTTAATTTATTATCAATAGGATGATAAAATATTTATGAAACCCATTTATATTTCAATTTTAGGTTTTGATACAATTATTATTAACCCTACTTCATTTTCCATTGGTTGTTATATAATAAAAATTATTAAATGATTTTGAAACCATTATATTTTCAATAGGTTAATATATCGTTAAAGTTTTATGAAACCCATTTTGTTTCATGGGTTTTGATAAGATTAGTGTTTCTTGATATTTTCAAACACATATGTATTATTTTTAGTATATGATTTTTGGTACCTTTTTATCCCTCAAATTAATTGTGTAATGAAAATTGTTATATGAGATCAGATGGTTCATGTGTGGTTAAACCAATCTAAAAAATGAAGTTATATGGGTGGTTAGATAAATCATGAAATGGAGGTTGCATGGGTAGTTATCAGAAGCATAAAAAAGGGTATATGTGTGGTTATCCCTATCCTAAAGTTGGTACACTGGTGGTTGTCACAATCCTAAAATGATATGAATATATTTCTAGGTCTCCATGAAATGATATTTTCTATAATTATGTGCATGCCATAAATCAATGATGTATTGCAATGTTACAGTCTCCAAAAAAATATTCACTAATTTCAAAGACACTTTTCTTATGAAATAAAAATATTTATTCATGTACTCGTGATTATTTTCATTGTTATATAGAGAATTTATTTCATATATTATGATCATGTTATGATACCCTTATTTTCTTGGTTAGAATATGTATCTCCCTTGTTTCCCATTAGTGTTATTTTTAGATAACCATTTCTTATGATTCAATTCCCCAAGTTATGAAGAGATGTCATAAGTATGGAATATCTATCTTGAGAACATAATTGGAAGAATATTAAGGGATACATTTAATATCTTCCATGATTAAGATCATTGTATTCCACATTTCAATAAGTGCTAAATTATTATATCCCTCATTATTTTTTTATTTTTCAGGTAGTCTATTTTCTTCTAAATAAATGTCTTATCTATGTTTGATAATACTTTGCCACTATATTTTGAATAGAAGGAAAGATTTTATAAAACATTGGATATTTGGAAGAGAAATAATTAGAGGTATGAACAGATATACTTATAGGTATTTGTATTGGTATGTCTCTATGGGTATGTCTATGGATGTTTAAAGGTAATGGAAAACAATATGAAATTATAGTAATGTATAGACTGACTGGTTTCTATGATATTTCATGCATGTATGGTTACTATAGTAGATCTATATTTTTCACCATGGTACCTAGGGGTAATAACACTAGAATGGGTGAATTGTGATGGGCTCTAACGCCACCGAGATGAAGACAACAAGACATTATATAGACTTTATTTGTCACTCCTTGGGGTTATTATTTTAAAATAAAAAAAATATTAATGATCGATTATGTATTAATTAAATATATGATAATTTTTAATATCCTACTTCAATACTATGTTGTAATAGATTAAAAATAATGTGTCATGGTTTTGATATCATATTTTTTATTTTTTATAATCATCTAGTATTCCAATACGAGTATTGTAACTCACACTATGATATATAATTTATGTTAATGGATGAAACTATTTCAAAAAAATGTTGAAATTTAATTTGATAAATAAATTAATAATAATAAGTCAAATGTGGTGATAATGTGTGTATGTGATAATTTGATTATACCAAAACGGTTACCATAGAACATAGTAAAATATGTTTAAAAAAAGCTACACTAAGACTCAGCAAATAATTAGAGGAGATGGTTTGTTGAGAGTTCGTATGGTGGAGATCCAAGAGGATTGAATATTTAATTCTATATATGTTGATAATGTTGGATGAATCACCTGAGAGGATGTCTTGGAGGAATAAAAATATGATTGTACTGTGGAAAAGGACAAAAAAATTTCTAAAAATAGAAACTGAAATTAATAATTAAAGAAACATATGAGAATAATGGTTTCCCTATGATATCATTTACTGTTGAATCCTTTAATTTTGTAATGTATGATCATAATGAAAACCAATGTTCTAAAGGGAAAATATCATGAATATTATTAAAATGGTTATATCAGTTATATTTATATTGGTTATGATAAATGGACCACACAAAACATATGAATGGTTAGTGGTATTAATGAATATGATTATGATTCCTGGTTAATGGTTTGAGTTGAAAATGGGATAAATGTCATATTTATTAAATAGAATTTTAATTTTTTCTTATATGAATCATGAAATATATAAGTATTATTTATTATATATAATTTGTAATTTGTTTTCGAAATTTTGATAAATGGTACACATGGACAAGAAAAGAAATATAATAAAAAGGTATTATTTCATGAAAAAAATAGATTATGTTATAGATACCCATTAATATGATTCTAATGTCAAGATACTGATTTATGTATAAATATAAGCTTCATGTGGAATAATTAAATTTTATAGTATTGATTATCTTAGAACGTATTAATGATATATTGAAAAATTAGTTTATGCTTTTCTGGGTAGTGATTAAAACATATTTGTATATTAGGATTATATTGAATAATAAATGATATTATGGAATGTGGAATAATTATTGTTTTCAATAAGATTTAATGTAAATTCATATTAATAAAATGGTAGAACAGAATACATCAAAAAGATATTTACATTTTTGGTAATTGACAATGCTGAGATATAATCTGATATTTGGGTGATTAATGTTTATAATTTTTTTTCAAAACTCAATGATCATACTTATATATTTTGAATTTAAAAATATCTATATAGATAAAAATTTACTAAATGGTATTTATGCTATTCGGATGAATTATTGTACATTTACATATTAAATCACCCGATGAATAATTATCCTTATTTGATAAAAATTGATAAATTTTATAAGATAGATATATAAGAAATGCATTGTCATTCTATAATGGATCTTATTTAGTGCTTCAGACATGAAAAAATCCATCTCTTAGTGTAAGCGGTATAATTGCAATTGATCAAGGAACAAACAATGGAATAATTGTTCCATTGAAATGATATCAAGTATATTTTTATATATTTTAATTATAGATGAAAAATAAGGTCTCTGACTTTAGGAAACATATATTGAAATAAATTGTTCCCCATTGTCAACAAATTTTAGTCTATCAATTACTATTTTAATGAAAATTTGGATTACTTTTTGGGTTTTTTATAATTATCATGATCCAAAACATTATTGAAATCAATATTGATTATCACTTTCCATTAAAATTTGGGTAATATTTTTCTTTGTTTTTTCCATGATTCACTTTCCACCTTTGTTCTCATATTTCTACTCTTGTATGTATTATTCCATCTTAAATTGATACATCTATTTTTCATTTTTAAGGGGTTTCTATTATCAATTTTAATGTTATGGGTTTTTATTAATGAATATTGAAATTTAAAACCATTGACGATCTAGATGAATTTGGAGAGTGATATTCATTTTATGGGCCGAGAATGTTGCAACACGATAGTTTTTAATTTTATTAAATATTTTTAATATTTTTCATACTTCATGTTACACATAATACCAATTTTATATTTTTTTACATGAAACACGTTCTTTCTTTTGTTAAACAAAATAAAATTATTAACTTGTCTTACACGCAAAATCATGTTTAAACAAAACATGACATACTATTAAAATATTTCTATTTAATGTGATAGTTTTCACCTAGCTATTGGAATATATGTTATGACTAAGATTACAAAAAAATTTAAAAATATTAAGATTACACATGAATATACAAACAAATATTTTGTCACCAATTATTTATATATTAAAATAATACTCTGTATAAATTTAATGAAATCACTATACAAAAACTATTATTTGAAAATAAATACATTTTATCTCAAATAAATAAGTGAATCACTTTTATGAATTTATATTAATAAAAGTTATATATATTATTTTAAATAAAAAATTAAGATTCACTTTATGTTTTTTCTAAAAAAGATAAAAGAACAAATCAAAATTTTCAAACAGAACTGTATTTCACTAAATAGAAGATCTGATCACTTTGTCACACATGTTGCAAAATTAATTTTGATTCGATCAAAAAAGACATGTGTGATTAGTTATTAGTGAGTGGTTGAATCCTTGATCTAATTTGAAATTTAATTATTGAGAGACAATCATCACCTCCTATTAAAATTATATGACATCATTGGAATACAAACACAAAATAAGAAACACATAAAGAAATGTGTTTATAGGTTTCACTACTCAATAAGTGTATTTTTTCATTGGCATTTCCTAGAAATGATACTAATTACAAATAAATGGATATAAATCTATAATGATGGGTTAAGGAATTTAGTATGTACCCTTAAACTTGTGATTAAGGTTAAACGATTAATATTGTATATACTTCATGCACATGTATTGATGTTACAAATATTTTAAAATCTATAGAATCTTTAACTACAGAATTTATAAAGTTATCTCTATGTTTCATGTCTTTCATCCCACATGTTATTAAAACTATTTTTTCTTTATTATTCTAACTTCATGACAATTTGAATTCAATATAATTCTTTACACTGATAATTTTTTGAACCCAATCTATAACACAGATATCATTATGATCATTATTTTATGTGAACATGAAATTATTTTTGGGATGTAAAAAATATGTTCTCTAAATATTAATGTGATTGATAATAACATCCATGTTCCATGTATGAATGAAAAAATGAATGTACTAGCCAGGCTGTCTTTCTCAAAAAATAATATCTGCAACCTCCTATTTTTACTACGTTCAACGCCATTCTTATGAAAAAAAATTCAGATAAATTTAAGAACAACGTGTATTATTATCATATTTCCACATGGGTCTTCACAAAAAAATATCTTTATAAAGAAATATAATTTTATAATGAATATTTTGATAAATCACTAAAACATCATCTTCATTACGTAAGAGTCACCATTGCTGAAATTCCTCCTCATGAAAAAATGCATTCCAGATGCTCTATTTTATAGAAATTAGTTTCTCTATGAATAATATTTGAAACCTATCATGAGTGTATTCCTTGGTATTTAATGGAAAAAAATCTTTTATATACAACACCTCTCATATGAGAATATTTTATTATTATATATATAATTCTTATTCTTCACTATAACTCTTTCAGTGATCCAATTTCTTTTGCGATATTCTCATGTAAATTGATTTTCATGAAATTTTTCTTCCCAGATTTTATGTTTGACATTTGCAGTGATATTCTCACGTGAATGTATTTTTCAATTTTTTTGTCCTCGAATCTCTTGATGAATCAATGTTGATATGTTTATCAATCGGCCTCCTACATCATCATTTTAAATTCAACGATTCTTATTATTCAAATTCTTCATTTTGATCCAGAAAAGAAGTCTCATGATTCCTTCGAATTAGTTATTCTCAATATTTATACAACAGTTTTATCATTGTAGTTTTCACGACCCCCCTCCCCACAAAGTGTACCCCTCCTTGGTTGGAAATGTGAGAAGGGAGTTAATGACCACCGAGTCCCGCCTCCTGTAGGCCTCGGGTTGGTGACTAGCTCTGAGGGTATATTAAACACATAAATTGGAGGCATTACCATCTAAGAGAACACATGTGGAAGAGGGAGATAAGAAAGAAACCAACCAAATCCTACTCAGAACTGAAATATAAAAAAATCTCAAGTGCACACATGGAATGTCATGCAAGAGTACTAAAACTAGAAGGGAAAAAGATAATGTATCCAAAAGAAAGTAAAAGACAATAGAAACCACTAGCCCGAACAGCTTCTGCAACACTAAGCTAGTGAAAACCAGCTTGATCTCAGACCTACTATAATTGACCTGAAAAAATAGTTTATATATTCCTAGGGTGAGTATAATATTATTATCAGTAGGATCCTCCCTAAAGCCTCTCGTGAAAAAGTAATGAAAACATGATAAAGCATAGTGAACAACAAGTGAAACTAACTCATCACCTAAACAGGTATACTAAGTTCTCAGCCTCACCATGGAAACTCTCACCAAGTAGCGCGTACAAGAATATATAATATAATATAGAATATCATGGATACCCCACTACTACTTGCCCACTGGTTTACCTCATTACCCCAATGTTGTACGTCCTGAGCATCTCTCTCCAAAAAGGATTTCCATAAGACACATGGGCGAAGCACCACAATACGCTACTCGTGCAACAAAACCATCACGTCCACACACCACAGTAACTTGGTAGATTCTGGTAGCCTCCATAGCTCGCATTACAAGTATCATACGTAATGTATTATAATGGAAGCCATTACATCCCATACACCGAGTATGGATCCTGAAGCCATCACATCCTATACATGTTACACCTTTAGAAGTCCATAATGAACTTTATCCAGAATATATGTGTGTGAATAACCACCAGCTATTACATCCCTCTACACACATATATGGGTAAAACTAACCAATGTTCCTTCCATCACAAGTAACTACCAAGAGAAGTGGGCGAGACACAAGGTGGTAGTCATCTATCCATCCTCCCACCGAAATGTTGGGGAAAAGACGCCCCAGGGCTTAGAATCCTTGGGGTGTCAGTTTCACTTACTAAAAGGGTGGAGTATCATATAGAAACACAAAAAGTACAGAATATACTCTAACTCAAAACCACACTATGGGCATAACCGAGTCATAGAAACAACTACAGCTAACGTCTCTCAGTCTCTAGGCAGCTACTTCAAAGACTAGGTATCCTATAAGCACACAAAAATTTAAAGAGCTTTGTTAGATTACTCCATTCCCTTTTTATTAGTTCCACTTTACATTAATTAATTCATTAAACATTAATTAACCATGAACAATTCCAAATTAAATTTCATTATTATCACACCCAAAGTCATATGTTCCTTCAAAAATTACAACCACATCATTATGTTCTGGAATATCCATCCCCATGGTTTACACTATTTATTCAATTATTCATTATAGAAATACATTCCCACATTCCCAGGAATTCTATAACAACATTATATGCTACTAAACATAGTGGGGCTCAACACGGTGAGTATATTTACTATTCTTCGATTCGTTGCTGCTTACAGAAAGAGCATATACACATCCCTCATTGAGAAGCTAAACACGGAAAGCACGTGGCATACCCCACGTGTCTTTGCCTCTTTTAGAAGAAGGGTAAGTACGACCATCTACCTTGAACAGTGTGGAAAAGTAAACTAGATAAACAACCAATCAACATTACCAAGAATCCAACAATCACATCCATCCAATTCCATCATCATTGGTGTCCTCCCCGACCCCCACATGTATAAACCAATGTATCTTGCCACTCTAGGCGTCATCTGCTGCCACAACCAAAAGGGCCTCCATACCTCAACATATCACCACAACCATCCAGGATCACATTAAAACCCAAGAAGCAGTAAAACAGAAATCTTCACAATTGGGCTCTTAGACCATAAATAAACAATAGGGTAACTCAGAACCCCACATAAAATTATCTTTTAACAACCATTAGTACATTAATCTATATTGTATTGACCAATTTATTATTCGATGGTTCCGATTTCTGGAAACCTAACCAATAAGTTATCAGTAATAAATAGACATCTGTACTTCACTAATTTGATTAAAATCAAATTACAACAAGAACCAGATTCATTTTCATTCCTCTTTATCTTTATCGAAAAAATATTAATTAATCCCGATTTATGTTCATTACCAATTTCCATCAAGAACAAATAGCTAAGAAAAGAAAGCATAGATATCACACTATCTAGCAAAACAAGAGGTAATAACATACGATCGATAACACTTTATTTATCCGATTAAAATATTTATAATATCGATTCCATTTTCATACAGTGGGATTAAACATACTAACAATAAAGTTTCATGTAAAGGAAAATAGAATCAACGAATCACATACCTCAAACAATTCCTCATGTTCTTTGTCAACACAACGGGTCACAATCCTCCTCTCACGACAACTGCATATACGCGAGGATTCCATGGTACAACCACACTAACCAAACCCCAACAAAACCCTATTAGAATCATGGATATTACAAGATATAATACGGAAAACGAGAAACATGAGAAGATGATCCCCAAAGGAATGATGATAAAAAATACCTTATAAAGAAGACAGGCCTATACAGCTCAATTGCATCAAAAAAGAGTGGAAGAAATCTGAGGAGTAAAGATTTATTGGGAAACTCTTACACGAAGGATTTAAAGGATATAGCTTTTCATAGCCGAGAAAAAAGTGGATGAACAGGGGAGGAAGATACCTTCTCTGTTTTCTAGATTTAATGGGGCGACAGTTTAAGATACGCTTAATTCCAAATTAAAAGTAGATCACATTAACCAATTCGGTTTGGCCACGTAAAAACATCCCGATCAATATGAATAATTAATATTGGAGTAATGGCATTTGAATCAGTGTTAGAGTCCATAAAACGAGGCTTTAAATGTATTTTGCGTCAAAGGAAACGTCAATTGGGAGAAACTATAGGAAGCTGGAAACACTATTCATGAACCTCACTGTTAGAACACTTTTCATGAACTTCTCCATTAGAAACTCAATGATAGAACACTATTCATGAACCTCACCAATAAAACACTATTCATGAACCTCATTTTTATAACATTGTTCACAAACCTCACAGTTAGAATCTCACCGATAGAACACTGTTTACTGAACCTCACCGATAGAACAATGTTCACTAAACCTCACCGATATAACACTGTTCACTGAACCTCAAAGATAGGACACTATTCACTGAAACTCAACGATAAAACACTATTCACTGAACCTCACCGACAGAACACTGTTCACTGAACCTCACTAATAGAACACTTTCACTAAACCTCACCAATTGATCACTGTTCATTGAACATCACTGATAGAACACCGTTCACCGAACCTCACCCATAGAACATTGTTCACTGAACATCACTGATAGACCACTATTCACTGAACCTCTCTGATAGAACACTGTTCACTGAACCTCACCGATAGACCACTTTTCACTGAACCTCACCTATAGAGCACTGTTTAATGTACCTCACTGATAGAGCACTTTTTAATGAACACCATCAATTGAAATGTTTACGAAACCTCACCAATAGAATATTTCAATGAACGTCCCCAATAGACCTATTCACTGACCCTCACTGATAGAACTGTTCACTGAACCTCACTGATAGAACTATTCACAAAACCTCACCAATAGAACTATTCACTGAACATCACCGATAGAACTATTCACTGAACCTCACCGATAGAACTGTTCAGTAAACCTCACCAACAGAAGTATTCACTGAATTGGAAATTTGTTGAAGTGTTGGGGATAAGTCACATTGACCTCCGAGAATACCTCAAATGCCACATTTTTACAAAGTAATGGACCATAAAGGTCTGAGAAATGACCTCATATACCTCTAAAAACATTCTCGTCCTCGAGAATTCAAAACTCACCTAAAGGAAAAAATAAACGGGGTCCAAACGACCACCCATCAAGATACCTCCAAAAAGAGAGAAAGATGCAAGATGTATCAAAAGAAATTCATATTAAAAACATGAAATATCTAACCACAAAGGGGACATCGTTACATGAAAAGAGTTAAACATCAAACAACTCTGGGTAATGAGCACGTATCTGTGAATCACGTTCCTAGGTACTCTCCTCCATGCCACTGTGTCACCACAGGATACGAACAAGGGGATATAAAGCATGTGAAACACCTTCTCCTTGCGGTCTTGGATCTCCATATGTCGATCCTCGATGGTTGCATCATCATCAAAATTGATCTCTCCCTAATAGATAATGTGAGAGTCATCATGAACATAAGGACAGAGCTGTGATACATGGAAAAAATCATGTATCTGACTCGTCATTGGGGGAAGTTCTACTCGATACGCCATAGCTCCAACACAAGCTAACACCTCGAAAGGCCCAACAAACCGGGGAGAAATCTTACATCCACGACCAAACCTCGGCTGCTCATGACAGGGAGTCACCTTCAGCAACACATGATCTCTAAAAATAAACTTCATGGGTCTCTTTCATTGATCATCATTTGATTTCTGATGATATTGTGTTGTCCTTATCCTCTCACGAATCACATGAACTGTCTCTATTGTATTCTGCAGTAGTTTCGGTACGATAATTACTGACCCTCTAAACCCAGTCCAGCACGACGAATATTAGCATGGTCAACCATACAAGGCTTCAAAAGGTTCCATACCAATGGTGGAGTGAAAACTATTATTGTAATATAAAATTACCAAGGTTATGTGCCTTATCCATGAGCCTCCAATATAAAGAACACAAGAGCATAACATGTCTTCAGGAGTCTAGATGGTTTGCTGTGTTTGATCATCCGTTTTAGGATGAAAAGCAGTGTTGTGGCATAATTGAGAACCAAAACCATGTTGGAGACCCCTACACTCCCTAGAGGTAAAACGAGTATCTCGATCAGAAGTTATCGTCCCAGGGACTCCATGAAGTCTCACCACCTCCTCCAGATGCTGCCTCGACAAGACATTCACATAGCTCGACTCCTAGATCACTATGAAGTGGTCTGATTTTAATAAAAGATCCACTACCACCCAAAAAGCATCATGCCCTCCTGGAAATCAAGGTAAACCAGTAACAAATTCTATTGAGATGTCCTCCCACATCCACTAAGGAATCTCTAATGGCTGGAGAAGACCACTAGGAAAACGGTGTTCGACCTTCACCTTCTGGAAGACTAAACATTGAGACACAAACTCTGTAACTGCACGCTTCAGCCCAGGCCACCAAAATTGACTCTTTAAGGATCAGTACATTTTTGTCATGATAGGATATACTGCAAAAGGAAAATTATATTACACTCAGTGAATAGTCTCGTTCTTTTTCAAGGGAACAAAAATCCTTCCTTGATAAAGTAGTCATGTTGTTCATCCTCTGACCAACCATCAGGGGCCTCACCAGAAACAACTCAATCTCTCCAAACCTCCACCTCTAGATCTCCCAATTGGGACTCTTCCATCTTATGCAGCATGGATGACTGTACCGTCATATGAAAAATACAACCTCTACCCCCAACTTCTCCCATATAAAGATGTAATGCTGAATGTTCTTCTATTACTCTCAAGGAATCACTGGATTCACGCACAACATCTCTACGTGACTTACAACATAGTGCATCAGCTACGTCATTCCCTTTTCTAGGGGTATACGATATTTCGAAGTCATATTCCTGGAAGAACTCCATCCACCGACGCTGTCATAAGATCTAGTCACGCTGGGAGAAAACATGCCTCATACTCTTATAATCACTGAAAACCTCAAAGCTCTCACCAGGGAGGAAATGTAACCACAAATACAAAGAAAACACCACGGCTTACAACTCAAGATCATGGGTGGCATAGTTGCATTCATGGGGAAACGACTTCCGAGACCCATAAGAAGCAACTAACCTCTTCTTCATGAGAAAAAATCCTAAACCCAGATGTGAAGCATCACAAAAAACATAAAAACTGAACTCCCTCAGGTTGAATAAAATGGACAGGAGCACTTACTAACTTCTCCTTTAAAAACTCAAATGCTGACTGACACTGATCAGTCCTTATGAATGCTTGATCCTTACCAGTCAAATCTTTAAAAGGAATAAAAAATCATTAGAAATAGGTTACGGACCTCTTGTAGAAGCCTCCAAGACCTAGGAAACTTCGCATCACTAAAAATATATTCGGGGCTGCCCAAGACACAACTTCTTCTATCTTCGATGGATCCACAACAACTACCTATTGGGACACAAAATTCCCTAAGAAACATACATCTCGAGCCCAAAACTCACACTTTGACAAATTTCCAAAAATCTGTTGTTGACGAAGAACTCCCAAATTTGCTTGTATATTCTATGCATACTCTTCCACATATGTAGAGTACACAAGGATTTCCTCGATGAAGAATACCACTAAATTTTATAAGAACTCATGGAGAATAGTATTCATCAATCCCATGAATACACCTGGAGCATTCAAAACACCAAATAACATTACCATGAACTCATAATTCCCATGACGACAACGGAAAGAAGACTTCGTGATATCCCCATCCTTCACACTCATCTGATGATATCTTGACCGCAATTCGATCATTGAGAACTAAATCGCACCCTCTAGCTGATTAAATAAATAATTAATCATTGGAAGAGGATATCAATTATTTATTGTCACTTTTTTTAAGCGACGATAATCAACACACATCCACAAACTTCCATCAAACATGTTCACGAACAAAACTGGTGCACCCCATGGTGACATACTTGGCCAAACAAAACCACACTGAAATAGACCATCAAGCTGTATATGTATCTCTCATAACTCAGATGGGTCCATCCTATATGGGGACATAGAGATAAGATATTCCCATGGCTGTATCTCGATCCCAAACATGATCTCTTGTCGAGGGGGTAATGCTACAACCTCTTCTAGAATGACATCAGGGTACTCCTCTATGACCATAGAGAACGCCAACTGCTGAACCTCTGAAGAAGTCAACATCATCTCAGCCATCATGGATGATAAAGATGGAATGCGCCTATGAACCATCTAAGGCTCTCTCTCACCCTGTAATGCACACATGAATATATCCTATAATAAAGAACATCAAGGGTACCCCGCTACTATTTCCCCACTAGTTCGCCGCTTTTCCCCAACGTCGCATGTCCTGAGCATCTCACTACAAAAAGGCTTTCCCGCAGACACCTGGACGAAGCACCACAATATAAACCTCATGCAAAAAAACCACCATGTCCACACACCAAAGTAACCATGTAGGTTCCAGGAGCCACCACATCTCGTATAACGTGTATCACATGTCGGGTATTATACCTAAAGCCATTACAGTCCATACAGCGAGTAAGAAACCACAAGCCATCACATCCTAGAAACATTAAACCTATATTATTCCATAAAAAACTATATCCAGAATATATTTGTGTGAATAACCACAATCCATTACTGCCCTCTACACACATATATGGGAAAAACTAACCAATTTTCTTTCCAGCACAATAACTACCAATAGAATAGAGCGGGGATAAAGGGGGTAGTCATCCATCCATCCTCCCACTGGAATGTGGGGGAAAACAACCCCTAGGGCTCAGATTCCCCGGGGTGTTAGTTTCCCGTAATTAAAGTGTGGAGTAGCATATAGAAACAAGAATGTTAAGAATATAATATAACTCACAACAACACTATGGGAATAACCTAGTCTTAGACACAACTGCAACTAACGTCTCTCAAACTCTGGGCTGCTACTTCTAAGACTAGGTATGCTATAAGCACAAAACTATTTAAAGAGCCTTATTAGATTATTTCATTCCCGTTTTATTATTTCCAATTTATGTTAATTAATTCTTTAAACATTAATTAACCATGAAAAATTCCACATTAAATTTCATTACCATCACACCCAAAGTCAACTATTCCTTCAAAAATTACATCATCATCATTATGATCTAGAATCTCCATCCCCATGGCTAACACCATTTATTCAATTATTCATTATATATATACTTTCCCACATTCCTATTAATTCTATAAAAAAAATTATATGCTACTAAACACAAGGGGGCTCTACACGGTGAGAATATGTACTACCCGTCGAGTCTTTGCCGCTTATAGTTAGAGCATATATCCATCATTCCATGAAAAGCTAAACAAGGAATGCATGTGGCATACCCCGCGTGTCTATGACTCTTTCGGAAGAAGGGTAAGTAAGACTTTCTTCCTTGAGCAGTGGGGAAATGTAATGTAGATAAACAACCAATTATAACTACCAGAATCCAGAAATTACATCACTCCCATTCCATCATCTCTAGTGTCCTCTCCAACTCCCACATTCATAAACCAAAGCATCTCGACACTCTAGGTTATCTACTACCACAACCAAAAGGGCCTCCATGCCTCCACATATCACCACAACCATCCAGGCTTACATTAAATCACAAGAAGTATTGAAACAAAAATCGTCACAATTGTGCTCTTGGCCCATAAACAAACAAGAGGGTAACTCATAACCCTACATGAAATTATCTTTTAACAACCACCAGTTCATTAATCCATATTGAATTAACCGATTTATTATTCATTGGTAACAAATTCGGGAAACCTGACCTGTAAGTTTTCACAAATAAATAAACATTCTTAATGCACTAATTTTACTAACATCTAATTACAACAAGAGCCATATTAGTTTTCATGCCTATTTATCTTTAGCCAAAAATTAACAATTAATCCTGGTTTATATTTTTGACCAATTTCCATCATGAAAAAACAGAAAAGAAAATCATGAATAGATATCACACTATTTAGAAAAAAAAGAGGCAATAACATACGATCGATATCACTTTATTTACTGGGAAAAAATATTTATTATGTCAATTCTATTCTCATCCAGTGGGATTAAACATTCTATCAATACAGTTGCACGTAAAAGAAAATAGAAGAACCAAATCCCCTACCTCAAACAATTCCTCATGTTCTTTATCGAAACAACGGGTCACGATCCTCCTCTCGCTACAATTGCATCTACCCGAGAATGCCATGGTACGAACGAACCAAGAAAACCCCAAGAAAACTGTATTAGAAACATGGAGATTACATGATATAATATTTAAAGGAGAAACCGGAGAAGATGATCCCCAAAGAAATGATGATAAAACATACCTGATATCGATGATTGACCAATATAGCTCGGTTGCATCAAAACAAGGAGGAACCAATCCGAGGAGTAAAGTATGATTGTAAAAATCCTACGATAAGGATTGAATGGTTCTACTATATCATAGCTGAGAATAAGGATAAAGAATAAGAGAGGAAGATATCTTTTCCATTTTGTAGATTTAATGGGGCGACAGTTTATGATACACATAATTCTTTATTAAAAGTGGATCAAATTACCCCATGCGGTTTGACCAAGTAAAAACATCCCGATCCATTGGAATAATTAATACCGGAGTTATGGAATTTGAATAATCCTTAGAGTCCATTAAATGAGGCTTTAAATGCATTTTACGTCAAAGGAAACGTCAAATAGGAGAAACTGTTGAAAGCTGGAAACACTGTTCATGAACTTCACTATTAGAAAACTATTCATGAACCTCACTATTAGAACCTCACCGATAGAACATTGTTCATGAACCTCACCGATAGAACATTGTTCATGAACCTCACCGTTAGAACACTGTTCACAATCCTCACCATTAGAACCACACCGATAGAACATTGATCACTGAACCCTACCGATAGAACATTGTTCACTGAACCTCCCCGATAGAACACTGTTCACTGAACCTCACGGATAAAACAAATTTCGTTGAACCACACTGATAGAACACTATTCTCTAAACCTCACTAATAGAACACTGTTCACAGAACCTCACCGATTGAACACTGTTCAGTAAACCACACCGATAGAACATTGTTCACTGAACCTCACCGATAGAACACCGTTCACTGGACCTCACCGATAGAACAGTGTTCACTGAAACTCACTGATAGAACACTGTTCACTTAACCTCACAGATATAACACTATTCACTGAACATTTCCAGTAGAACATTCTTCACTGAACCTCACCAATAGACCACTGTGCACTAAACCTCACCGATAGAGCACTGTCCACAGAACCTCACCGATAGAGCACTATTCACTAAACCTCACCGATAGAACTATTCACTGAACCTCACGTATAGAACTTTTCACTGAACATCACCGATAGAACTGTTCACTGAACCTCACAAATAGAACTCTTCACTGAATTGGAAATTTGACTATGTGTTGGGGATAAGTCACCATTACCTCACGAAACACCTGAAACACAAAATTTTCACAAAGGAATGGACCAGAGAGGTCCAAGCCACTACAGTTGTCTTAGGGATACCGATGGTGGTTCTATAATATTCCTCAATTAACCACGGTGGCTTCATCGTGTGGATGAGTAAAGATGTTGAATGTGGAATTAAAATAATGCATACAATTTTTGAATTAGTAGTATAGGAGATCATATAGCCTTGAAAAAATATATAGAATAGAACATGAAATGTCGATGTTTTTTATATATGATGAATATTTTCTATGAAAACCCATCCCTTATCTAATTAAAATTAGTTCTACCACTTTTTAATATGTCATTTTATGTCCGCCGATCACATGAGCTATCATATAAGGATGAGTACCTTTACACCATTCATAATCAGTGCCCAATGGGCTATACAAATTTCTTTCCCATCCAATTCTTGACTACAATTATGCTCTCCAGAAGCCTTATAAATGATCCAACACCATGTGGTCTTGTACGTGGACCTCATACATCCTTTTAGTAGTCCCTTTCTATCATCCCTATGGAATGGATGACCCCCAGGGTCCCACAATTACATAGTTGATGTTGAATTTTGGTTCTTAGTTGGTTTTATATATCATTTAACACAACCTCTAATATTGTTAAATTGAACCTCTAAATGTTAAAAATGGGAAATAATTCATTTTCTCTTCATCCTTCATTTTAAAATTATATATTTCTATAAGTATTATATTTTTGTTTGATGGATGATATTCATTAAAATTTTATATTTATGATATAAATTAACAATTGTTTTATGAAAATAAATATTTTCATGATCTTAAAATAAACTTCTCCAATTCATATTATTTAATGTTTTGAATATCCATTCCAATGTACTTTTTTGACATTAATAATACAATTTTCCTTATTTGAAAAAATTTATAGCCATTAATTCTTGTAATTTAACATAAGATCAGTTCTTCATTATCAAAATTGGTAAATTGATTTATGTCCTCAAAAATGATAACCCAATATTGTTGATTAACCGAATTAAACACCATAATCATCATCAAAATAGTTCCAAAAAACAGGGGCATAGAAAACATAACAATTGGATTTTTTAAACCAAGGATCATAAAACATAGAAACTTTGAAACTAATTGAATGGATTATTTATCCCACAAATATAACCCTACATAAGGAAACATGGTGTAATCAAACATGAAAAATTGATCAAGAGTACCATGATGTAGCTAAATATAAATTTAATAAAATATTTTCACACACCACATAATAATCCATTCTTATCCACTACTAAAAAATAACATCATCCCACCAGAAAATCATTTTCTGCATAATCCTAAAATAACAATTAAAATAGTGCACACATATTGAAATCACAACATACCCCTTTTATGAATATCGCCTAATTTCATGCTTTTTCTTATCAGAAAAATGACATAATAATAGATAGATTTATGATACATTTCCTCACCATTGAAAACATTGTCCATATACTAGATATATAGGGTACAAACGAAACTTCTTATCCATGAATAAGGTGATGTTATTTACCCTTGTTCATCCTCACCTTATTAATTTCTTTCTTTGATAGTTTCTTGGTAAAAATATATGTAACATGCTCCGTCATAGGAAAATTACATATTAATGTCATTCTTATTGAAATGATACTTGATGATATGATATTAGACATCTACCTGATTATATCAAGAATGTTCCACTATATTTTTAGTGCTATTTATAGAACTTTGATTATAACATTCCCTAACAAGGGGAAATGCCACATCGATAAACAGATCATCCAATTGATTCTTCATCCACATAATTTCTATTTCATCTTGAGTGGCAGTAACACACTTAGTATATGCTCCACTGAGATTCACATAATTATATTTCTCTATATACCCACTAACACAAAATTCATTGATGAAAAACACTCCGCCGGATGGAAATTATCTATCATAGACCCTTTTATCCCAATTTGAATCTGTATAGTCAAATCAATCAAACAATCATATTCTAGAGTTTTTCAACATGAAATCAATATGCATATCATATATTTGAGAATTATTTTCCTATCCATGAGATGATTTTATTTTTGAGAACATTGATACCTTGCACAAAGTATAACATTATAGACAATATATGGTCTAGATTATGTGTGATATAATAGAAATCTACTCAATTTTATGAATGATTGTTTATCTACCTCCTTTTCATCCCCATATTTCGACAATTTTATTCCCATTGAAATTGATTTGATAAATGGTTTTTAATCATTAATAGAAAACTTATATAGAATTTCCCTTCATAAGTATCGTGAGATGGAAATATATACATCATCTTTAGATATATTGTTAATAAAATTAAACATTCATTTCTCCGAACTTCCATAACTCAAAAGATTCTTCATCACCATAGAAAAAATAGAAAATGTATCATCGTCATTTCTTAAAAATATGATTCCATCAATGTAAGCAATCATGATGAAATATATATCTTTATTTAATTATATGTACTAATTAATATTAACTGTTCCCATCTTTAATTTCATTTTCCATGAGATTGTCACAATTTTGAATACTATGATAATGGATCATTCTTCAATCCATACAAATTATTCTTTAAATTTTACCCATAACATTTATTTTCGCTAATCAGGAATCCAATTAGTTGTTTATCATAAAAATATTTATCGAGGTCTCTGTTAATAAAATAATATTAGATATGAATATGGAATATTTTATTGCTTAATTAAGTAGAAATTCAAAAAATGATTCATATTGTCTGTAATCATTATATGGGGGAAAATGTCTCATAAAAATGTATTCATTTGGTTTGTTATTTTATTTCACAAACAAGTTCTTCCATATTTCTTATCATATAACCTTCATCATCCAACTTGATTCTGAATACCCACTTTCTACCCATAATATTTTTTTGTTTAGTTTCGGTACATGTTTCGATGTATAACTCTTACCATTATGATCGAGATCGTCATCCATAACATTAAACCACTCTTAATTTTCAAAATAATAATCAACTATTTTTGGATATTATTTTTAATATAATGATCTATGTGAAGCTAACATTGATGTACAGAGGGTTTTAACCAGCTTTAATTGATCACCACTGATATATTGAGCATCAACATATTTCCTCATAATAGTTCAAGACGAATGAATTTTCCTCACAGTAATTTATATTAATGGGTCAGATTCATCATTTTGAGTAGTTTCACAATTATTAATGCCATTAAAAATATTTTCTCATTGTCCAATTACAACTACATCATCATTATTTTCAACCATATTTGAATATATCTATGAAACATTATTTTCGGAATGTTCATGAACATTCATATATAAACAATCAAAAATCATTTATAATTAATTTTTTTAAATCCATTATTTTCTACCATTTGAAGTTTGTTTTAGTAATATTCAATCAACACCTCTCTAGTCAAGCATTCCATGATTCCCCCCCATAAATTTTATAATGTAAGTAATATCAAAAACTAATAGCTTTTTCAAACATGCTGTTAATTTATAATACACTATACTATGATTTATATCTAAGACTAGTAAATACAAACATAGAATACATACATATACTGATATAACAATAACATTCATATAAAAATATTGGGATGTATCATACTCAATCGACATTATTCAGTCCTTATCCACCCAACATCTATTTTTTCTAACATAAATAAATTTTTGTTTTGGTGTGTATGGAGCACTAATGTCATGAGGTATTCCATTAATTTTAAGATAATATCTAAATTAAATACTTATATATACTCTACCATTGTCAGTTATAATATCCTTATAAAATTATCAACATTCATTTTATGCACTTATGTAGTTTATGATAACCATTTTGTGAGCCTTTGATTTTTCAGTAAATAAAATAATAGATTTAATGTTATTAAATATTAAATAAAAGAAATTACGTACTTAGAAATGTTTTTTAACTACATAATCATCTTCCCTCATATTCCATATTGAATAAAACAAATTATATTTGTTTAATGCATCTCATCTTTTTATGAAATGATTTTGTAGTATTAATGTAACACCCAAGACTTTTATGAGAAATATTTTGTTTTTATGTTATATAAATCATCAAAGGATGCTTTCACTACACACAACACTAGCTTGGCTTTCTTTACACGCAACCTCGGCCTTCCTCAATAGCTTGTGTTGTACGCAATACCGAGTTTCACTAAACAACGATATGCTATTAAAATATTATTAAAACTAGCCATTATGAATAGTAATAACAACTTTTTGAAATTTTGTAAATTTTATTTTTCAAAATGGACTTCATTTTTGGATTCGGAATATCGAAATTAGTTTAGGGTGAAATTTTGGTACTTTTCGGATAACTTTCATATTCTGATGAGTAGTGAAAATTACTAAATTTTAATTAAAAACAACATTTTTAATCGAAATAATTAATAGTGATAAATTGTTAATTTTAGTGGGTTTAATGTATATTTAGAATATATTTTTACAATTTAATACAATTTTGTTTATTGGATGTAATTTCATATTCAAACCAGACATAAACAAGTGTGAATCTTTTGATAGTTATTATCTTTTAAAAATACGCTATTTGTTTTGACAACATGAATTAATTTTCAAATTAGTTAATGTAACAGATTTGTTTTTAATTTGGTAAAATAAACATCATTTTTTAATTCATAATATAAAAAATAGCTTAGGCCTAATTTTTTATATTTTTCTGGAAACTTTCATTTTTTGATGAATAGTGAAACCACTAATTGGTAGTTAAAAAAACTGAATTTTTCATAAAACATAATTTTACCGCTTCTGTGAGTTGAATTTCGAAAATCCAAGAGACATGGTTAATATCAAGGACAAAATGTGGTTCTATGAGATGAAAATAATGTTTGGTGTATAGTAATTTTTTACTTTTTTTTACCACGATTAAAAGTAAATAGGGTAACTAAGGGTAAAGGTGATATTATTATTACCCTAACACATGTCCTAATTCTATTGGATAAGTGTAATTCGACCAAAAAAAACCTTAGGAATAAAATATGACCATTTAGTCCCACTTGGATTAGATTGGGACATTTATTATCAATTTATTTAAAGAAGGGTTAAAATAGTTAAAATCAAAGTTTAATAACTAAATAATTTCAAATATAGAGTTATACATAAGATAAATTCGACTATAAAAATTCCATAAAAATATAAAAAGATTTCCTACATAATGGTATTTTATTTGTAATTTTTAGACTTAAAATAATTTAATTTATTTATGATACAATGATGATACAGTAATTATCTAATTAATGAAATATTGACATAAATGAGGTTATAAATAACCAAATAAATATAATTTGAGACTTTTTATGAATTACAATAATTTTATATCTTAATATGACATGTTATTATTGATTTAATTATTTTTTTTCGAACTAATCATTCTGTTATGATTTTCAGGAAAATCAATTACCAAATAGTGTCAAAATTGACATAAAATAGTTTTTAAAACAAATATTATATTATTAATTGTTATTATATTCCTAAAAATCTAAGGTTCGGCCAAGATACTTATATCATGATAGGTGTATCATTAATGGACCACTTGGGGGTCTCTTGGATGTATATGGTAAGTTTATTAACTATATAATAATAAAAACAAAGTGACATGGTAAATGACAATCTAATTAACTAATAGTTAAAACTAAAATATAAGGTTAATATAATGATCTAAACTTGTCTAAATTCTATTTTATGAGAGGATTTAGACCCATCCCCACCTTAGAATCTAACTATATCAATTTTGAGCTATTAAAAACTGAATTTGACTTTATAATAAAATAATATTTTTAGTTATTCAAATGGTGCCCCTCTCCTCCCTTATAAAAGGGAACCTCCTCCATCTCTTCCTCACACCAATTTGAGCCTTAAAGCTCAGCCAAACCCTTCCCATTTCACTTCCCCACTTCTTTAGAAACCTACTAGAGGTACTGGTCTTATCAAAAGTCCAACTCTAGTGCCTTAAGTTAATGTTTAAAGGAGGCACTTCGAGAAAGAGGTAATACCTTCTACCATTTTCTTCAAGTTCCATTCTTCTCCTACTCACTCTTCATTAGTCAATTCATTATGAGGTAATAACATCAGTATATATCATATACTGATATGTTATTATAAATATTAATCAACCCTATTTCACCTCTTATCCATCCTACGGAAAACGAAATCACCGCACGTGCGTACGTACGGAATACCGTCTCCACGCCGTGGTGTAAACTATTTTCCACCACCACCTTACTTGGAAGGGTATAATGGTGTAAATAATGACTATATGTGATTATTTTAATGTGATATTGGTTTTGAATTAGTATACATACACTCCAATACAATTCAACGATCATGGTATCAATATCATCGCACGTGCGTACGTACGGAATACCGTCTCCACGATGTGATGCGACTCGTTGTACATGATCTTTATTGCATAATGATTATATAACTGAATTGAATGAAATAATATGATATATATTACACTAATAACATTCTGGAAATGAGGAATCTATAACCTAAAAATAAAAATAAAATTTATTCGACAAAACACACATAAGAACAAAAAGTAATAAACACCCCAATAACAAGTAGTAATGAAATATTACTAATAAGAAGCTAATAATATGACCATATATGATATCATAAAAATAATTATTATTCTTCAATAAGTAAATAACATTATTTAAATCATTATACAGGAGTTTCGGACACTTACGAAGCAAATCAGACCTAAGGTAAGGGAAATATCACAATCTCATTTTTATCCGAGATTGTTTATACTTTGGAATTTACTGGGGTGTATTTTATCATCCGCATCCATGTTTCCTCAATATGTAATGTTATTTCCATCTATCTAAAATTGTTTAAATACAATTTTACCCTTCAGTGCGTTTTCCGTAAAAGATATGAAAGGAATCTTTTGTCATTTTTCGTACGAGGTACTTTTTGACTTTTCCGACAAAAGTATGAGAAGAATGTTTTTTTAAACTTATAAGGAATGAATGTATTTTTAAAAAATTATTTCCAAGAATCTTCCTTTACAAGTTTTCAAGTTTATTTTTAATCAACTTCTTTTAGTTTAAAATTTTATGACATGTTAAGAAAGGAAAATGTTTTTGAAGTAGAAAGGATATTTTCCTCAAGAATGGAGTACAAGTGTTTTATCAAAATTATTTTCCATCTAAGATAATATAAGGTTTTGTTTCTATATCTATTATTATATTGATTTGATTATGATGTGATAGAATTATTTTTATGCATTCTTTTATCTTATATGAATTGTTTTATGATGTCATGTTGTTTAAGAATCCCATTTTTATTACATGGGTTATGCAATGATGTATGATTTATGATTTTGTGGCACACATAAGAATGATATCATTATGAGATGGGTGGGACCTATATAGCCCTCCAATTCTTTGGGTAAAGATTATATATCTCATTAGATAGACATGGCTGGAACGGAAGGTTAAACCGGATCAGTAAAACAGCACTGAAACGAAGAGTGAACGCAGTTCAGAAATGGACTTTGTCCACTAAGATAGTCTTGGAAATGAGTCTTGACTAATAAGAAATTATTCCCTATGACTATGTGTACATGCCAAAATGTTTCATGTTTTATGTTATGGTTATTGGGATTACATTTCACTACCATGATTTATCCCATGTTATGAAATTATGATCTCTTTGGTAGGGTAAGATTTCCCAAATTTTACGTTTTTATTTTGATGTGATTGATATTTCTTTTGTTTACCCGTACTGAGCATTTGAGCTCACCCTTTTGTATGTTTTCTTTCCCCAGGTCAGGAATAATGGTATTATGTAAGATATGCCAAAAAGGGACTATAGATATGATGAAATAAATGGGAGACAGAGTAGATGCTTTATGAACCAGTTGTTTATGTTTCCCAGTTTCTAAAGACACTATACCTATATGTTCCTTTCATGGTTTTGCTATATGTTGTAATAAGTATACTTCAATTGTGAAGTATTAACCATATATGTAATGTATGGGTCGTTATAGTTGGTATCAGAGGAAATGTATAGTCAACCTTTGGAAACTAGGATGTGAAATCCTTAGTAAGAACCCTTAGGATAAGTCTAAGCATAGAACACAATCTTAGTGTTTTAGAAATGACCATTAATAACCAATGATAAGACCTTAATTGTGAAGTTTTATTCTTGATTATGCGGTTTTCCTATTATAATTACTGTTGCTCACACTATTCTTCTTGGTTTTAGTCAATGGCCGGAACCCAAAGGAACCGTGTTAATGTGGAATGCGACGGGCAATGTAATGATTGTCCCCCTGAGCAACCAAAAATTATGGGAGCTGGAATGAAAAATCTTGTAGCCATGCTCACACAACTTTCTCAAGCTATGAATCATGTAGGACTTCCAAACGAGCAATGGAAGGAGAAAAATTCTGTTGAATCCTTCATGAGGCAGTGTCCACCATCTTTCAGCGGGTCTAGTGATCAATTAGTTGCTAAACAATGGATTAGTACTACTAAAAAGATATTTTCAGTTCTTCAATGTTCTGAACATGTTAAAGTCATCCTAGTAGTGTATCGTTTGGAAGGTGATGCTGATCAATGGTGGAATATTATTAAGAATCTGGGGAAAAGGGATGAAATTGAGTCCATGGAATGAGACAAGTTCAAGAACTTATTTTTCAATAAGTACATACCTCGTATTCTCCGAACAAAGATGGAGAAAGAGTTTATTGGACTGAAGAAAAAGGATGATGAATCTGTTGGTACCTTTGAAGAAAATTTTACAAGACTTGCAAGGTACACTTATGGTATAATTATCCAACCTGAGAGTAAGATCGATTGATTCTTTAGTTGCTTAAAACCAAGTATTCGAAGGGCCTTATGCATAAGGGACTTCAATAGCTATGAGGAAATCGTTCGATGTGCTCTCAAAGTTGAGATGGAGATTGGAGTATCCCATCAGTCATATGGGTTTGAAAAGAAGAGGAAAATGGAATTCAAAGGAATATCTAAAGAGCACACTGGAAATAATATGAGCTTTCCCTTATGCTAAATGTGTGGAACGAAACAGGAGGGAGTTGTCTTAAAGGGACAAGTAAATGTTTCAAATGTAGAAAGGAAGGTCATCGGGCATTTGAATGCCGCAATGATGGGAAAAGATATCTAATGATGCAAACAAAGGAAGGGACACACAGAATGAACCTACTACACTTCAATGTTTCAAGTACAATGAGATGGGGCATTATGCCAATAAATTCCCTAATCAAAGGGTTGTTGATGATGATCGACATCAACAAAATCATAAAGCTAAAGACAAAGGAAAGTCACATGCAATTTCTATCAGCGATGTGGAGTAAGATAATTATGTGGTGAAAGGTATAATTACCATCCACTATAATGTAGAAAATGTTTTATTTGATTCTGTATCCACCCACTCTTTTATTTCTGAAGATATCTCTAAGAGTATCATCGTATTACCTCAACAATTTGATGTTGAGTTAGTTGTGACAACCCCTAATGGCACAACAGTCGCATCAAAAGTTTATAATTCTTCTCTGATTGAAGTTTGTGGGAAAGTGCTTCCTCCAAATCTTGCGATCCTTCCTATAGTGGAATTTTATGTGATTATTGGCATGGATTGGCTTTCTTTATATGGAGCTCATATCAATTTCTATTGAAGGGAAGTCACATTTCATATTCCAGATCAATCTATGATTGTCTATCGATGCAAGGATGAACATAACCTTCCAGTGGGAATTTCTTCCATCTTATGGGTCTTGATTCCACTAAATGAGGGATATTTATCTCAAATGGTTGGTGGGAAACTCACTATTTTGAATATGCCCATTGTACGGGAGTTTGATGATGTCTTTCCAGAGGAATTGCCGGGTCTTCCACCAAATCGCGAAGTCAAGTTTTCAATAGAACTCGTATCAGGTGCTTTTCATATTTCAAAGACACCTTATAGAATATCCCCAATTGAGTTGCAAGAATTGAAGAAGCAACTCCAAGAGAATATTGATAAAGGATTCATACGCCCTAGTGCGTCACCTTGGGGAGAACCTGTTCTGTATGTTATGAAGAAAGATGGATCAATGAGACTCTACATTGATTATCGAGAACTTAACAAGATCACTATCAAGAACAAATATCCTCTCCCGTGCATTGATGACTTATTTGACCAACTACGTAGAGCTCAATAATTTTCCAAGATTGATCTTCTTTCGGGGTATCATCAATTAAGGGTCTAAAGGGAGGATATACCAAAGACGGATTTCTGTATAGGGTATGGACACTATGAATTTATAGTGATTCCATTTAGTCTTACTAATGCCCCTACTATCTTCATTGATCTGATGAATAGAATCTTTAGAGACTATCTTGATCCGCTTGTGGTAGTCTTTATAGATGATATTCTTGTTTATTCAACTAGCAAGGAAGAACTTGAAAATCACATGAGAATTATATTGAAGACTCTGAGAAAGGAGAAGCTTTATGCCAAATTTACCAAGTGTGAATTTTGACTTCAAAAAGTTGCATTTTTGGGTCACATAATCTCAAAAGAGGGGATATCTATGGATCCAGCAAAAATAGAGGTTATCAAAAGATGGTCGGGACCAACAACAGTAATTGATATCCAAATTTTTCTTGGTTTGGCTGGATATTATCGACGTTTTGTGAAAGATTTTTCATGAATATCTAATTCACTCACCAGGTTGACTCGGAAAAGAGTTATGTTTGTTTTGACAGAGGAATGTGAAGTGAATTTCAAGGAGTTGGAAAGAAGGTTATCCAGTGCACCTGTGCTCACACTTCCTTGTAGTGGAGAAAGGTTTGTGATCTACAGTAATGCATCCAAGAAAGGGGCTAGGGTGTGTTCTTATGAAAAATTATATGGTGATAGCTTATGCCTCACGATAGTTAAAAATCCATGAGCAAAATTACCCAACACATGTTTTGGAGTTAGCTGCGGTAATCTTTGCATTAATGATTTGGAGGCATTTTCTTTATGGAGAATGATGTGACATTTATACTGATCATAAAAGTTTAAAGTATATTTTCACACAAAAGGAGCTGAATATGCGCCAAAGAAGATGGTTGGAACTGATTAAGGATTACGACTGCTCAATTCATTACCACCCTGGGAATGCAAACAAGGTGGAAGATGCATTAAGTCGACAAGACCATGCTAGCTTATCCATGATGAGGATCACAAAAGATCCAATATTTATAGATTTACAAAGGATGGATCTTGGAATTTTAATTGAAGGGGAGAAATCTTATCTTTCTCAAATGAATGTTCAACCATCTATACATGTGAAGATTCAAGATGCACAGAAAGAAGATGTCGAGTTACAAAAGAAGGTGAGAAATTTTCCTGAATTCAACCATGATTATGATGGGATAATAACGTTCAGGAATCGGGATTGTGTTCCTCCCATTCCTGAATTAAAGAAGGGGTATCTAGATGAGGCTCATAGTTCTTCATTCTCTATTCATCCTGGATGCACGATGATGTATAAGGATCTGAAAGAGTAATTCTGGTGGGATGGCATGAAAAGAGATGTTGCTGAATATGTCTCTCGATGCTTGTTTTTTCAGCAAGTTAAAGCTGAGAGACAGAAGTCTAAGGGGATGTTACACCCATTACCCATACCAGAATGGAAATGGGAAAACATCACTATGGAATTTGTCACAGGACATCCTAAAACATCCAAAGGCAATAATGCTATCTGGGTCATAGTTGATTGTCTTACAAAGTCTGCACACTTCATTTCTATTAGAGAGGCTTTCTCTCTGGATCATCTTGCCATGATATATGTAAAGGAAGTTGTAAGATTTCCTAGAGTGCCACTTTATATTATATCTGATCGAGATCTGAGATTTACCTCGATGTTCTGGAGAAGTCTTCAGCATACTCTGGATATAGAGTTGAGTTTCATCACTTCTTATCATCCTCAAACAGACGTTCAGTCTGAGATAAGAATTCATAATCTAGAAGATATGCTGAGAGCTTTCTCGATGGAATTCAAAGGTGTTTGGGATCAACACCGACCATTGGTGTAATTTTCTTATAATAATAGCTTTCACTCCAGCATTCATATGGCTCCTTATGAAGCTCTGTATGGAAAGAAATGTAGGACTCCAACTTGTTGGGATGAAGTTGGGGAAAGAAAGCTATCAGGACCTGATCTTGTTGATGAGATGGCAGAAAAGGTCTGATCTACTCAACAACACATAAGAGTAACTCGGAGTCGATAGAAACGTTATGCCAACAACCGAAGAAAAGGCCTAGAGTTTGAAGTGGGTGATAAAGTGTTCTTATGAATATCTCCCTGGAAGGGGGTCATGAGATTTGGAAAAAAGGGGAAGTTGGGCCCTAGATATATCGGTCCTTTCGAAATACTGAATCCTATTGGAAAGGTAGCTTATCGATTGGCGCTTCCACCGAATGTCTCTCAAGTTCACGATGTGTTCCATGTATCTCTCCTGAGAAAGTACATACCTGATCTTTCACATGTACTCATCTTATAAGTTGTACCACTGGAGCAAGACCTTTCTTATGAAGAACAACCAATAGAGATTCTAGATCGTAGTGAAAAAGTACTACGGAACAAGATGACTCGCTTGGTGAAAGTTTTATTGAGGAACCACCAATTAGAAGAAGCTACTGGGAGCTTGAGGATATGATGATGGAGAGGTATCCTCATCTTTTTGTTACAAAGTGACGAATTTCGAGGGCGAAATTCATTTTAATGGGGGTAGAATGTAACACCCGAGACTTTTATGAGAAATATTTTGTTTTTATGTTATATAAATCATCAAAGGAATCTTTCACTACACACAACACTATCTTGGCTCACTTTACACACAATTGTGACCTTCCTCAATAGCTTGCGTCTTACACAATACCGAGTTTCTCTAAACAACGATATGCTATTAATGTATTATTAAAACTAGCCGTTATGAATAGTAATAACCAATTTTTAAAATTTTGTAGATTTTATTTTTCAAAAGGGACTTTATTTTTGGATTTGGAATATCTAAATTAGCTTAGGGTGAAATTTTGGTACTTTTCGGATAACTTTCATATTCTGATGAATAGTGAAAATTACTAAATTTTAATTAAAAACAAATTTTTTAATCGAAATAATTAATAGTGATAAATTATAATTTTGAGTGGTTTGAAAGTATATTTAGAATATATTTTTACAATTTAATACAATTCTGTTCATTGGATGTAATTTCACATATAAACCAGACATAAACAAGTGTCAATCTTTCGATAGTTATTATCTTTTAAAAACACGCTATTTGTTTTGATGACGGTAATTAATTTTTAAATTAGTTAATTTAACTGATATGTTTTTAATTTGGTAAAATAAACATCATTTTTGAATTCATAATATAAAATATAGCTTAGGCCTAATATTTTGTATTTTTTCTGGAAACGTTCATTTTTTGATGAATAGTGAAACCACTAAGTGGTAGTTAAAAACACTAATTTTTTCATAAAACTTAATATTACCACTTCTGTGAGTATAGTTTCTAAAATCTGAGAGACACGGTTAATTTCAATGACTAAAATTTCGTTCAATGATATGAAAATATTTATTGGTGAATAGTAACTTTTTACTTTTTTTTACCACAGTTAAAAGTAAATAGGGTAACTAAGGGTAAAAGTGATATTATTATTAACCTAACACATGTCCAAATTCTATTGGATAAGTTTAATTCGACCAAAAAACCATAGGAATAAAATATTACCATTTAGGCCCACTTGGATAAGATTGTGATATTTATTATCAATTTATTTAAAGAAGGGTTAAAATAGTTAAAATCAATGTTTAATAACAAAAGAATTTTTAATATTTGGTTATACATAAGATAAATTCGACTATAAATATTCCTTATAAATATAAAAAGGTTTCCTATATAATTGTATTTTATTTTTAATTTTTAGACTTAAAAAATTTAATTTATTTATGATACAATGATGATGCAGTAATTATCATATTAATGAAATATTGAAATAACTGATGTTATAAATACCCAAATAAATGTAATTTGAGACTTTTTATGAATTAAAATAATTTTCTATGTTAATATGACATGTTACTATTGATTTAATAAATTTTTTTCGAACTAATCATTCTGTTATGATTTTCACAAAAATTAATTACCAAATAGTGTCAAAATTGACATAAAATAGTTTTTAAAACAAATATTATATTATTAATTGTTATTATATTTCTAAAAATCTTAGGATCGGCCAAGATACTTATATCATGATAGGTGTATCATTAATGGACCACTGGGGGTCTCTTGGATGTATATCGTAAGTTTATTAACTATATAATATAAAAATACAAAGTGACATGGTAAATGTCAATCTTATTAACTTAGAGTTAAAACTAAAATATAAGGTTAATATAATGACCTAAACTTGTCTAAATTTTACTGGATGAGAGGATTTAGACCCATCCCCACCTTATCTTCTATGTATATAAATTTGGAGCTATTAAAAACCGAATTTGACTTTATAATAAAATAATATTTTTATTTATTCCAAAGGTGCCCCTCTCCTCCCTTATAAAAGGGCACCTCATCCCTATCTTCCTCACACAAATTTTAGCCTTAAAGCTCGGCCAACCCCTACCCATTTCACTTCCCCACATCCTATGAAACCTACTAGTGGTACTGGTCTTATCAAAAGACCAACTCTAGTGCCTTAAGTGAAAGTTTAAAGGAGGAACTTCAAGAAAGAGGTAATACCTTCTGTCGTTTTCTTCAAGTTCCATTCTTTTTCTACTCCCTTTTATTTAGTTGTTCCATTATGAGGTTCTAACATAAGTATCTCTCATATACTGATATGTTATTACAATTATGAAACAACCCTATTTCACCTCTTATCCATCCTACGGAAAATGAAATCACGGTGCGTGCGTACGTACGGAATACCGTCTCCACGCCGTGGTGTAATCTATTTTCCACCCCCACCTTACATGGATGGGTATAATGGTGTAAAAAATGACTATATATATGATTATTGTAAAGTGATATTTATTCTCAATTATTATACATACACTCCAATACAATTCCATGATCATGGTAACAATATCATCGCTCGTGCGTACGTACGGAATACCGTCTCCACGTTGTGATGCGACTCGTTATACATGATCTTCATTGAATAATGATTATATAAATGAATTTAATGAATTAATATGATATATATTACACTAATAAAATTATGGAAATGGGGAATATATAACCTAAAAAGAAAAATAAGAATTTATTCGACAAAACACGCATATAAACAAAAAGTAATAAACACCCGAATAACAAGTTGTAATGAAGTATTAATAATATGAAGCTAAGAATATGACCATATATGATATCATAAAAAAAGTATTATTCTGGAATAAGTCAATAACATTATTAAAATCATTATACAGGAGGTTCAGACACTTACGAAGCAAATCAGACCTAAGGTAAGGGAAATATCACAATCTCATTTTTATCTGAGATTGTTTATACTTTGGATTTTTACCGGGGTGTATTTTATCATCCACATACATGTTTCCTCAATATGTAATATTATTTCCATCCATATAAAATTTTTTAAATCCAATTTTACCCTTCAAGGAGTTTTTAGTAAAATATATGAAAGGAATCTTTTGTCGTTTTTCATACGAGGTACTTTTTGAATTTTCTGACAAAAGTATGAGAAAAATGTTTATTTAACTTATACGGCATGAATGGAATTTTAAAAATTTATTTCCAAGAATCTTCCTTTACAAGTTTTGAAGTTTATTTTTAATCAACTTATTTTTTTAAAAATTGTATGACATGTTAAGAATGGAAATTTTTTTTGAAGTAGAAAGGATATTTTCCTCAAGAATATAGTTCAAGTGTTTTATCAGAATTATTTTCCATATAAGATAATATAGGGTTCTGTTTCTATCCCTATTATTACATTGACTTGATTATGTTGTAATGGAATTATTTTTATTAAATCTTTTATCTTATATGAACTGTTTTATGATGTCATGTTTTTTAAGAATCCCATTTTATTAAATGGGTTATGCAATGATGTATGATTTATGATTTTGTGTCACTCATAAGAATGGTATAATTATGAGATGGGTGGGACCTATATATCCCTCCAATGATTTGGGTAAAAATTTTATATCTCATGAGATAGACATGGCTGGAACGACAAGTTAAACCGGTTCAGTAAAACAGGACTGAAACGAGGAGTGAACTCGGTTCAGAAATGGACTTTTTCTACTAAGATAGTCTTGGTAATGAGTCTTGACTAATAAGAAATGATTCTCTATGACTATGTGTGCATGCCACAAAGTATCATGTTTTATGTTATGATTATTGGGATTACATTTCACAACCATGATTTATCCCATGTTATGAAATTATGATCTCTTTTCCAGGGTATGATTTCCAAAATGTTACGTTTTTATTTTGATGTGATTGATATTTCTTTTGTTTACCCTTAATGAGCATTTGAGCTCACCCTTTTGTATGTTTTCTTTTCCTAGGTCAGGAAGAAGGGTATTAAGTAAGATATGCCAATAAGGGACTATAGATATGATGAAATAAATGGGATATAGTGTAGATGCTTTATGAACCAGTTGTTTATGTTTCCCAGTTTCTAAAGACACTATACCTATACGGTCCTTTCAAGGTTTTGTTATATGTTGTAATAAGTATGCTTCAATTGTGAAGTATTAACCATGTATGTAAAGTATGGGTCGTTATAATAAATATTCTAAAATATGTATCAACACTAGTCTCTTCCACTTGTCATGTTTGGAATGCCATGAATAATTTTTATCTTTTTTTATCATTGTCATATTCCATTTAATCATATACCGAAACATTTTATTCTATAGTTTAACTTCAAAAATTTTGGAATGATATGATAAACATCATACAAAAACAACATGGAATATATTTTTTTAGTCCATTTGACTCTTGTAAAAACATCCCAAAATTCAAAATTCTTAACAATAAAACCATATTGTATGAAATTAAAATTATTACCTTTATCAAAGAGTTTTCAAACACTATAGAGATGTTGTTTCAATCTATCACCAAACAACAATATTTTGAATTTTAGTTTCTTCCCTGATTATATAACGACCAATCCCTTTAATTACGAGTGATTCATAGTTTCAAAAATTCAATGAACCTTATTTATACACTACCATATTACATATAAACATCATATCTCCATATGTATGTGAGGAAATATCAGTATCCAAAATCATTGTTTATTCACCTTTTTTCATTGAGAACAATTTCAAAAACATGGGATTTTTTTTTATTTTTACTTCTTCTTATGATGATCTTGTGATTTATTTTTTATCCATTCTTGTGTTGGTATCATGAAACAACACCATTTTTTTATGATTTTTAGAATTTTCACATATTTAAAAATAATATAATTTATTGGAATATATATTCAATATTTATATTTACATTATCAACGTATCCTCTTTTAGTGAATTGAATCCCCTTAAAATATTTTTCCCATATTATTCATGATTCTATGAAATGATGATGATTAAATCAAAATTTATTTGATGCATTAGAAAAATCCTCCAAAATCCTTGATGAAACCAAATTATAGTTATTTACCCCTATATCTTAAATACAATCAAAACAATTGTACCTAATTTCCTTACATTTGTATTTATTACATTGGATATTTTTTCACAACAAAGTATTTTTCATCACCAAAAATTTATTTTTCAATATTAGATTTCTTATAATCCCTAAAATAATTTATAGCAGCTTCAAATTCATAATTGGAAACCATCACTAGAAAAATGACTTCTACAAACACAAATTCTATAACAGATAATATATTAGTTGGTAAAAATCCATTTATCCAAAATATATTATGTTTTTTGATATGAATTTAAAATTATTTTTTCCAAAAAAATATCTATTAATAATTATTTTACAATACCAACAGTTATTTTAATAATAGTAAAATCTGTTAGTTTATTACATCGATTCAAAATTTTATTCTACATAAAATGAATCGATTATTATTGAATATAGCATCCATAATATATATTAACATCTAAAAACAAATTTTTAATATACATTTGAATAAAAAAATAATTAATAACCAATTCAAAAAATTATTTATGTATTATATAATTTTTAATAACAATGTTAATATTCAATTTATCATTTTTTATGTTTTTATAAAATATCCTATCATATATAATTCTTTTATGATATTTAGTTTTTAAAATATTTAAAATTAATCAACATTAATCCAACTAATTATACATATTACATTAAAAATTATTATAAATAAAAATAAAATTTTTAATATTATTTTTTATATAACTATATTTATATTTTTTAATTTTTATTTTAATTATATAAATAATCTTTTCAGGAAGCCTCCCAATCCCACATACATTAGAAATTTAAGACCACACGATAATTACACCAAATTATTTCGATGTTGTCCAAAACCATAAACATGCATCATCACTTCTTTGAAAATCAATGACATCAGATCTCAGTGGACCTTATTTCAGATTCCCCACCTACTTCATATTTTTTTGGACGTCCATAATATCATTAATTCATTCTTCATGATTAGATTCACCTTTCTCATTTTGGTTCTTATATCATTTGTCGATTAGTATCAATTTGTTTCCATACCACATTCATCCTAGATATGCTTCCAACATGCCGTCATGTTCACTATGCAAGTTTAGTGATAATTAGTTCTTCATTTTGGATAATATTCATCCTCATGTTCAACTAGTTAGTATCTATTATCTCTAATTTATTCCAGTTTTGGAAACCATTATTCCCCATTAAAAAGACATCACTCATTTATTTTTGTGACTCAAATACACTTCATTGACCAAATTCCTTATAATAATCAAATATTCACTCAATGATTCAAATTTGGAAACATTCTTTGAAGTACGGTGTAATGTTATAAACTCAATTTCATTTAAAATTTAATCAATTATTTGATATCTGATCATCTTTTTTTAGATAACATTTATCAACTCTCTCAGCAAACACTCTATGTTATGGTTGTAAATTTATGTCGGTATAATGTTGTATTTTAGATTTTAAAGATACTAATTCTTGTTTAATTTTTGAATAACCATTTTATAATGGATTTTTTACTATGGATATTAAATTTGTAATAATTTATTCATACAAATAATCTATTTTTGGGTTTTGTACATTTTTTCAAATAATGAAAAAATATTTTGTTTTTCTTATTTTAATGGATATTTAAAATTATATTTCATTTATCTCTTCATATCATCACATACGTTAATTTCAAAAAAATCATGAAATGAGGATCACTAGTTATTTTTATTTTTATGAATATATCATTACATCATATACATATATTGATTTTTCATGCTATTGTTTTTACGAGTCACCATACTTTTTTTGGGAAGTATTTAAAATTTCATTTACGTTCTCATAAAAATTTGAGTCCATTTGTTATCAAAAATGGTATTGACAGTTCCAACCATTCATCACATGTCTATAATTATACCATTTTTTCATTGATTGTGTTTTTAGGGAATAATTTTATCATTTTTATCATTTTTTCAATGCATTACACATCAAGTACGTTGACATTTCATTCCACTGATATATTTTACAATTAATATTAATTTTGTTTTTAGATAATTATCTTTTTCACATTGGTATGTGAAATGAAATTATACCATCACTTTAAATTTATCAATGATTTATTTCTATAGGTTTCAATGATTCTCATCTTTGATTTTATTATTTTCATTCAATGTTTTTCACTTCTACAATACATATTTTTATTACATGTTGAAAGTATAATATTTTACAATAAATATCTATATAAGGTTCAATTACACATGTTAATACAATTAAATATTTAAATAATACCAAAATTTATATTGACATATTATATGATATGGAAAAAGTACCATTATTCTATTTCAAACATCATGTTATACCATCACTATACAATATATACATTTAGAATTCCAACAACATGTTAAGTATGAAAAAAATCCAATTGACGTTTTTGTAGTCACAATTTGTAGATTCCTTTCAGGAAATTCATTTATATACATTAGGGAAAAAAATTCATTTCTATAACCCATATTCATTAGAATAGTTTTCCCACATCTATATCTTCATTAAAACAACATCACTTGTGAATATTTATTTACAGAGTAGAATCAACCCTGTGTTCAATTCAATGTTTCATTACAAAAATAATAATATTTAGCCATAATTTATGTATTTACATATATGTAGTTTGAATATGTAAATAGTTTTACATAATTATCACATTATATATTTTATAGATTTAATTAGTTATATGCAACATAGAAGTTGTTCTAAGTGAATTAGACATCAAAATTGTATGTATTTATTCATATTTCTTTATATTATGTTAATTATTTTAAATTTTAAATTTAATATTTTATGTTCCTTCACTTGAATTGAAATCATTATATTCTTATAATTAAATGTTGAATATCATGATCATGATTTTTAATGTGGAGTTCATCTAATATTTTTTATTGCATTTCATATTTTGATTTGAATGTTTTTTATTACAAATATGATGCCTCTTATATGGAATATGATGTCAGATATTCTCAAATAAGGTACCCAAAATTTAATTAATTGTATAAACATATAGATTCTATTATTAATTTTCAGATATAAAAAATCATGTTTTCAATTATAGTATTTAGTTCTCTTTGTTTACAATTTTTCTACATTGTACCAATCATTTTTTATGAAAACATATTAATTATTTGGCATTTATGATATTTCTAGATTTATATCTTAACATTTCAAGACAATATGATTTATCATTGATTGGATATAAATTACACTGATGAGAGAAATGTTGTAAAATGTTTATCTTTAATTGAATCTCAATCACAATTATATTCATGAAATTCAAATATTTCTTCCATAATCATATTTTTAAATATATCTATAGTACCTATGGTTTTCCTTTTAACTAAATGGTTTTCAGCTATTGAATTATGTTTCATTATCAATTTATTTTTAGTGTGATTATAAATAGAATGAAAATGTACTAGAATACTATATTACACACAATGTTACGAGATTATATATTTTTGAGTTATATGTCATTTTATTTTATATTAGTGTCATTTTCAATGGTTTGTGGCCCCATGTTAGACAATATTCTCATTATTTTTGTATAATGTGATGTTTTCATTATTTTCATCCGTTATTATCAGCAAAAGTGGTAAAGTGTAATTTTTTTATTCACATGTTATTTTACTCATTTATCTATTTTTTTCTCACTATTTATTTTTATATCATTCATTATGGATTTTGATGTGGTCATTGGATGTATATTTTTTTAGGGTCACTACATGTATAACATTTTTGTTTTTGTGGTCTCTAGTAATATTATAGTATGGTTCTTGTTTTCATCTATTTTATAATATGATTATTTTGGATATTGGTTTTATTTTTGTGTGTGGAATTGTTAGCATGTACAATGGATGTTATGATTTTGAACTATTTTCTTATCTCAATTATTTGTAAAAATATTTATTGTGTTCACTACTTTAGTTTTTTTTCTTTCAAGGATTATTATTTTTCGGGTATCACTTGTCTCATAAATGATGTATTTCAGGTATATAAATGTTGATAGGAATAAAACATTTTTAATGTAATCATGGAATTTTGAATTAATCTATGTTTTGATGATCAATTTACTCATTAATGTTCTTGTTTCTGGAACTTCATGGTGTTCCAATTTCCCAGTTTTTTACTTCCCTAAGTTGTTATCGGATAAAAACATTCCAAAACAAAATATATATTTATTTTAATAGATTTGGATAGGTGAAATGAATGAAATTTTATTGTTCCATGTGTATTGTGTTAGACCTAGTATTTCAGATAGAATGATTGATGTACCCAATGGGGACTGTGGTTCTCTAGGAGTGTCCTGAAGTCATAATCAGAGTGGGCTACATCTCATGTGTATATATTGTTAACCTCTTCCATGCATGAGATGGGAAACATGTCCCATATATTTTAGATGATTATGGTGACATTCAAAAAAATTGTAAGCTATCATGGTAATTTTACTAATGAAATGTTGGGAGTTATTTCAACTTCCAATATATCTCATATCACCATGTCATATAGAATATAATTAAATGTAAAAAATCTAATTAACTAGATTAATCTAATAATCAATATTGTTGTCATGTTTTTATGATTATAATGATTTATAATTGATTCTATTGAAATTTAATAGAACCCATTTTAAAATTTCAAGACATACTCTTTGAAATGAACTTCAAATTGAAACATTTGTGATTTATATGAACCTTTATTTTTTTTGAAGATGGGGGGGACTAATTCCAAAAAAATATATGAAATAGGAATTCATTACATGATTTATGAACAATGATGATTGGAACCATCCCATTGATGATTGATTTTATCGATAAGTGCATTTCATTGAATGAAGAAATGAAAAAATATTGAGTGAAAAATGCATGGTGAACCATAATGGTGACGTCCATTTCACAGAAATTTTCATCCATCCACAAGAACAAATGTATGAATTTAGACCCATAAGAAAGGATTAATTTTAAAATGAATGGATCTCATCACTAGTGTGAATAAGGATAATGACCCCTGATGTTTTGGAAACATATTTATGATTAATTTTTTTAAATTATGTTTGAACATGTCTTTTCAAATAAATACAAGGCTTATTGGACCTTCATATATGATAATTTTCAAATTATTATATAAAAAATATTATTAATTTAATATATTTATATTATATTAATAAATATAATAATTTTTTTAGAAATTAATATTGAAATATATGATCAAAATATATTTTCTTAAATAATATTTAAAAAATAGCTTTTAATAGTCTGTATTTTGTATATTATTGTAAATTAAATTGTCAATTGAATGATAAATGTTTATATAATATTACCAATATATAAGTTTATCATATTTATCTGTTGATATTAATTTTAACTATCCCATGTCATAATAATAATTTGAGATAGGCTATTTACAAAAAATATTGTGAAAGGATAGTCTGTGATAGAAAAACGTTCTACCAACAAAAAATAACCTTTTAAAAATAGTTGTTCTCAATTTCAAAAATGGTAAATATTTTTTAGTTCACGGATTTTTATAATTTTTCAAAAAATTTTGTTCTAGAAACATAAGTTATCTTCATATAATTATCTATCTTCTGATAACAAATATAATTATTAGGTATAATCTTCTTTGAACATTCACTAAATTTTATAACTATGTTTTAATGTTTACTATCTCATTGTCATATATAATTAGTTTTTATTGACAATAGTCTAGGTCCTCTTCATTTTTTCATATTCTATTCATGTGTGATATTTAAATTATTCAATCCACAATTTTATTTAAATAATCAATATCTATTAGAAAAGTGGATTTTTCACCAACAAAATATTACTATTTTTTCTCTAATGGATTTTCCATTTTTAAAATCTTGTTCCACCATTCAAGTATTATGATTTTTAATAACATTATATCATATCTATTATCATAATAAATTCTGACTAAGTGACTTGTTTTACTTCTGAGAGATTGCATGCATCACTTGTTAATTTTTCTTCATTACCTTTTTCAATTAGATGTTTTTCAGAACCGTTATCACTAATGTCATCATATTTTTCTTGATTTTACTAATCTTAATCACATATAAATAGATAATTTATTTTCTTGATATGTTCTTATTCATTCCATTAGTATATGATTTATATTTTCCATCTGTTATCTTGAAATATGTTACTAAGTTACATATATCTTCATCAGTTTATTCTTCATTTTATAATTGAGGACAATTTTCATTAAAATATAGAACAGTTCTACAGCCAAAGAACTATCGATGTAATATTCAATTTTAAATTCTGGTACCTGATTGTTAAACATTAGGAAAATAAGACATAATTTCATCAAAATATTTACTAACATAACATTTCATGTTAGTGCCACTAGTTTATTTTAAAATAAATATATTAGTCATTCGTTGATTGTAATATTTGAATGAAATTCCTTGATCAAACATTTTTTTAATTTATCATCCTTTTTATTGTCATCTCATTAATGTTGATAGTGTTGAATATATTGTCCTTAGATAGAGGTATAAGATCTCTATATTGTTGGGATGGAAATTCTGAATCAAATTTATTAGGAAGGATTCATAGAATTTTTTTTTACAAAATATATTCTTCAAAATTCTAAATAAGACATCTTCATATGTTTGAAATTTAATTTACCATGTTAAATAATTCACCCAATGTTTCAAAATCATCTATCATAATATCATTATACCTCAAGCTTTGTATTTGTATCATACCATTCATCCCATTTTTGTTTTTTTCAATGATGTTCTTCAATTTATCCCATATACTTCTGGAAGGTTTAATTCCTTTTTCTCAAAGAAAATCACATTTATAGAGTGTGGAATGTTTAGCCTTTTTAGAAAGACCATCATTCTCTAAATCATTAATATATGATGATATAAATTAACACATATATTATGAGGAGGAAAAATATCTATAAAAAATTTAATTACAGAATAAATGATGTGCATAAGGTAAGGAAACATTCATTATTTCCATATATTATAGTTCAACTCATATAAGAATGGAATCCCCATTATATTTATATATTTCGGAATATCTAATGATGTTTCATATCAAAAAATATTCATCAATGAGACAACGAAGGGAAAATTCAATATAATACGAGTTGAAATTCCAGAATAGGATTATTCTGATCACTATTCAGTATAAGGATTATTTATTTATCACTTTTTATGTTACATTACTGATAAACAACCTTCACATCCTATTAAAAAGGTATGAAATTTCAAGAAAATAAACACACATGCAGAACCACAGGAACACAAGTATTTACAATGATAGTTATTTACTAATAGTATTTCATCCTTGGAATGATAAATAAATAATCCTTAACACAAAACACTACATTAAATTTAATAAGTTTGATTATAGAAAATAAGATATTCCCTTAAACTTGCGAGGAACACCGATCAATTTATTATGCATGTGATCCCTGACCATATATTGATGTAACAATAATTTTGGAGAATAATTTAAAATATTTACCAACAAATTTTTTTAATGTACTGATTTTCATGCTCGACAAATTTTTATAAATTATTTCCATCTTCTATCTTTCACATTCATAACTATTAGGAGTTTTAAAATTACAATTTATTAATAATTTCATAAACCCAATCAGTAACATATATATATATATATTGTTCTATTTCCACATAAATTTATATTTTGGGTATAAACAATAAGTTATTCACAAATAAATGTGATTGACAATTACATGCAAGATCATGTATAGTATCAATCATTCTTGTACTATAAATGTATTATTTTCAACCCCAAAATACGAACTTCCTCTAAAATTATCTTTCTGAAACACAATGCATGTGGCTAACACTTCACACATAACATAACATGCCTACTTCTATAAGACATTCTGAATGTCTTGTGTGATATCATGGTATCCTCACATTTTTATAAATAGAAAAGTGTTCCATTTTTTATTTATGAGAACGAAATGAATAAATAGTATTATTATCGTATATTCTCAAGGTTATTCAGAGAAAAGTAACTTCGTGAAGCACTATATTATTGAAATGAATAGTTGAAGGACTCATGCAAACATATTTTCACTCGCGTAATACCTGGAAATGAAGAAATTCATCCTTGGGATAAAAGTTTACACAGGAGATCAATTCATTAGAAATTTAAATTTCACTCGATTATATAAAAAACATATAATCTGTGTAAGCCAGAGTATTTATATGAAAAGATTAAATTTCTCAAAACACCAATCATATGAGAATAATTCCATAATGTATCTACACTCTTTATTCCATGTAATGGATCATTCAAAAATAAAGATCCATTTGTAATATTTTCATATATGTTAATTTTCATAGCATTTTATCATGTGAGTTCATTTTTTAACATTTGCGGTTTCATCATCACAAGAATATATTTTTATTTTGTTTTTAATATCTATTACTTCAGTATTATCAATGGTGATCAGTTACCCCATCTTCCTCATGAAACATAATTTTACATCTAACCATTCTTATTACTCATATTATTAACAAGAATTATGAAAAAAATGTTTGATGATTCCATCAATCATGATCTTTTTAATATTTTTACCAAAGATTAATATGCTGGTCTTGGGTTTGACTGATAATGGTTCAAACAAATTCCTAAGAAAAACATAGTGATTTTATTGAGATGACAAAGGAGTAATACAACATTTACATTTGAAAGATAAGAATGAATTTTGAATTAGTAGTGAATGATATCATATGGTCATGTTCAAACAGCTGGAATGTCCCATGAAATGTCCATGGGATTCCAAGTAGATAATGTGTGATAATCAAAACCAATCCCCCATAGAATTACAATGCATTCTCCAACTCTATAATAAAATATCCTGAGTTTTTATCTTGTTCAAGAATTAATCTCGTGTTTGTCAATTGTTCACCATTTATACACATTGGCCTATAGGCCTCGTTGGTTACCTCCACACCCTATGATCATCAATATTAAAATATTCCAATTCCCTTATTCACTATCCCTCACAAAGAACGATTATACACGGTTCTCATGCCACATTCTAAGTGTCCCTTTTTATCCTTCAAATGGTGTTTTTACCCCCCACCCCACAAGTACATCATTTCCATGCTTGAGTATTTCTTCGATAATTAGTTTATTGTATTTATTTTATAAAACAATCCTCCAAGATAAGAAGTTATAAAATATCTACATAAAAAATTCAAATAAAAAAATTCTTGAACACCTCCTTATCAATAATAAAAAACCCATTAACTAATTTTAATAGTATTGTTGAATATTTCTTCTATAGAAAAAATAATATTTTTCTCTATTTACCTCAATGTATTCTTCATATAAATCATTATTTTCATGATAATCAAATAAACACATACAATTCACATTCATCACATTCTGGAATATCAACAGTAAAGAATATATACGATATTAAAAAAAACTTTTTTCACTATTGTAAATAATATATCACTTTGGATAAATGAAATTAATCTTATGATCAGTTCATTAGTCATCATAATTTTTTAAGCAGTTTATTTACTCAATAATTATGAAAAATTAATGTTAATAAAAAAAATGAAAAGACCCTATGAAACACCAAAATAGATCTATAAAACTAGGTTACAAAAACATATACTAATTTCAGAATATTTATTTTTGAAAATAAATTTAATATTTTTAATAAATAATTCAATATGTTCTTATTTGTTAATTTTAGATATTTTTATGAGATATTTTTTTTAATGAGTATTGGAAAATGTTGAATTATAATTCCAAATCTCTTATCTTTTAAAACATTTTGAAAGAAAAACACATGTAGAAGCACATGAACACAAGTATTTAAAATGACAATTACTTACTCAAAGTATTTCGTCCTTGGAATGATCAATAAACGATCCTTACCACAAAAACACTACATGTTAATTTAGTAAGTGTGATTACAGTAAGTAGGATATACCCTTAAACATGCGAGGAACATTAAAAATTTTTTTGTTCATGTGCTCCCTGACCATATATTGATGTGACAATAATTTTTGAAAAAAATTTAAAATATTTACAATGTTATTTTTTTAATGTACTGATTTTCATGCTACAAACATTTCATTAAATAATTTATATCATCCATCTTATACATTCATTACTATTTTCATTCTTTAAATTCCAATATATTAAAAATTTCATTAACCCAATCACTAACATATATATAAATATATATATATTATTCTATTTTCACATAAATTTATATTTTGGGTATAAACAATCAGCTATACACAAATTAATGTGATTGATAATTACATCCAAGATCATGTATGCTTTCAAACATTCATGTACTATAAATGTATTATTTTCAACACAAAAATATGAACATCCTCTAAAATTATCTTCGTGAAACACAATGCATGTGGCTAACACTTCACACATAATATAACAAGCCAACTTCCTTAAGAAATCCCGAAAGTCTTGTGTGATATCATGGTATCCTCATATATGTATAAATATAAATGTGTTCCATTTTTTATTTTTGATAATGAGAAGAAGAAATAGTATTATTATCATATATTCTTAATGTTATTCAGAGAAAAATATATTCATGAAGTACTTCATGTTTTAAATGAGTAGTTTTAGGACTAATGGAAACTTATTATCACTCGGGTAATACATGGATATGATGAAAGTCATCATTGGGAGTAAAATTTTTTCATAGGATATCCAATAATTAGAAATTGAAATTTCTCTCGATTATATAAACAACCTATACTAGGAGTATTCCATAGTATTTATATAATAAGATTCAATTTATCATACCACCACTCTTAAAATAATAAGTCCAAAATCCATCTACACTCTTTATTCCATGTAATGGTTCATTCAAAAATAAAGATCCATTAGTAATATTCTCATGTATTTTAATTTTCATATCATTTTATTATGTGAGTTCATTAATCACATATGCAGTTTCATCATCATGTGCATACATTTTGATCATGTTTTTAATATCAAATTCTTTAGTAGTATCAATGTTGATCATTTAATCCATTGGCCTCATGCAACTTCATTTTACATTCAACCATTCTTATTACTAGTATTGTTTAATTGAATTATCAAAACAATGTTTGATGATTCCATCAATCATGATCGTCTAAATATTTAAACCATAGTTTACTGTGGTGGTCTTCGGTTTGACTAATAATGGTTCAACATTATTCTTAAGAAAAGTATAGTGATTTTGTTGAGATGATGAAGGAGTAATAAAAAATTGACATTTGATATAAAAGAATGAATTTTGAATTTGTATCACAGGATATCAGATGGTCATGTTCAAACTGATGGAATGTCCCATGAAATGTCCATGGGTTTTCTAGCAGATAATGTGTGACGACCAAAACCAATCCCCCATAGAATTCCAATGCATTCTTAAACTCCATAATAAACTATCCTGAGTTATCATCTAGTTCAAGCATTCATCCTGGGATTCTCACTTGTTCACCATCTATACACATTGGCCTATAGGCCATGTTGGATTCCTTCACACCCTATGCTCATCAAAATTCATCCATTACATTCCATTTTTCACTATCCCTCACCAATAATGATTATACACGGTACTCATGCCACATTCTAAATTTCCCTTTCTAGCCTTTATATGGTGTTGTTGACCCCCCACCCCATGAGTCCAACATTTCCATGCTTGGGTATTTCTGTGATAATTAGTTTGTTGTTTTTTTTATAAAACTTTCTTCAAATATAATCAGTTATAAAATATCTACATAAAAATTAAAATAAAATAAAATTCATGAACACCTATTTATCAATAACAAAATAACCCATTAAATAATTTTAATATTATAGTTGAATGTTTCTTTTTTAGGATAAATAATATTTTTCTTGATTTCGATCAATGTATTCATCATATAAATCTATTTTATGAGGGTCATCAAATAAACTCATACAATTCACATTCATCACATTTTGGAATATCAACACCGAAGAAAATATTCAATATTAATAAAACATTTTTCACTATTATAAATAATATATGAACTTTCAGATATGAAATTATACTTATGATCAGTTCATAAATCATCATAATTTAAAGCAGTTTATTTACTCAATAATAATGAAAAAATAAGGTTAACCAAAAAAAGTAAAAGACCCTAAGAAACATACAAATACTTATAAAAAAATATGGTAACAAAAACATATACAAATTTCATTATATTTTTTATTGAAAATAAATTTTGTATTTTTAATAAAAAATTCAAAATGTTATTACTTATTAATTTTAGAGATTTTTGTGAAATTTTCTTTTTTTAATGAGTAGTGGAAAATACTAAATTATAAATGAAAATATTTTTTTTAAACATTTAGATATAAACACTTTATTTCAATTTGGATTCAACTTAATTTGTTTGCATTATAAAATAATTAATTTAATTTTGGTCATTATTGTCAATTTTTTATTTAAATGAAATTCAAAAACATTATATTGTTTTGATAATATTCTCTATAAAACCTGCATTCTCATTGTGTTTGTGTGATTAATTTTATATTTAATAAATTCACTTTTATTTATGGAATATTTAAAATTGGGTTCAATATTTGGATAAGTTTAATTTATATTATCTATAAATTTTATGTGAATTTTTATCAAATGTAATACATTAAATGGTAATCATTTTATATCGTGGTTGAGGTAAAATTAAATTATACTGTGGTAAATCTAATGGGATAGACATCATAAATGAATCCAAATGTTTACAAATTGACTGGGTGGAAATATTTAGAACATATAACTTCTAGGATGGATTAAAATACATTTTGGATCATTGTTACAGAAAAAAAATATTGGTATAATTCTTTATTTTGAAAAAATTTAAAGTGGTCTTATCAAATTACTCATAAAAAAGTCAAAACAAATTCTCTATTTCTAACACAATAAAAAACATATGGTTTTGATATGACCCAACCAAATCACATAAGAATTATTATACTTTCATCCTTGAAGAAATATTTTTTATAACAATACATATGATGTGTTTTATTTTAAACCTAAGGAGGATACCAGAAAAGATATAACGTTCATCAATGAGGTTTTTCAGGATTCCTCCTCCCCCACATTCAATTATTTTTATACGATTATTATATTATATCCTCAATATATCACATATATAAAAATGTAATTATGAAGCAATCATGCCCTAGAACCATCAAAACATCCATCAAATTCCTTTTGAAATCATTGCCTAGGTTTACATCTGCTTATTGCCATCAAAAATGTTGTTATTAATTTTTCCATTACAAAATATCCCATTGAGATAAAATAATATATTTTTTGTTTATATAACATATTTATGATATTATTATACTTATGAAATTATTATATAACACATTAATTCATTCATTCTATTTTGGGGGATTATGATAACTTTCCTCACGTGTATGATAGACAACCACATCATAATGTGATGTCATTCATTCAGAATTTACTTTAATGTTTATAATGATGGAAGTAATGAAAATATTTTTCATATGTGACATTAAAATGAATTTTTAAAGTTAATATATAAATTATATACATTTCATTAGTTTAATTTAATATGAAAATGTAATGAATATACAATCATACATACGGCCAACCATTTCCATTAATGGTGTATTTCATTTTGATCACTAATTGTAGTGGATTAATTTAAATAATTATATACTGAATATATTAAAATTTTAAATATGGATAATATTATTGATAATATGAAACCACATTATATGTATGGGGACCAGAAATAACATGTTAATACATACACAAAATCCAAAGATGTTGTTTCCCACTATAGGATTTTGACCTATAATTTTTAATAAAGACATAATAAATTTCAAAATAAAACAATATATGTTGTGATATATAAGAATATGGTTATTTAATATATTTATAATTAAATTTTATTTATTATAACTTAATTTTTAAGGTGCACAAAAGAAATCCTGATTTTTTCGAATGGATTCTTAGTCTTACTTGTATTTCTAAGAGACAAATGAAAATTCACCACTCATTTAGTTTATGTGTTTCATGTAGAATAATTTTTCATATAATTTGATAATTTTTATTATAATAATTTCTATGATCTTATATGTTTTCCTATCCCACATTTATAGGGTTTACAGTTTTAATGATACGAATACATTAATGTATTTTTGTCTCAATTCCCCTTCTTTGAGAAATATGTTATATTATGAACCTATGTCCTTTTTTGAGGTGTATATATAGACACATTGACTTGTAATATCTTGTTTTTATTCATCCTCATCATATTTTGATATCACTTTTATGTCATTCCTTCATTGTTATTATGGTTCAAAGTTACAAAACTGGTAAAAAATATATATTGAAATCTCATTTTTGACGTTGAAATTATTATGAGTATTTTCCAAATGATAAAATATTTTGAACCATATGTTGTGAAACATGGTCAATTTCATATCCTCTAGTTATTGATGAATTTTTTGTGTAATAATATAATTTTTCAACTATATTTGTAACATCCCAAGTAAATAGAGAATAAAATTTTTTCCAAATTATTAATAATTGTGAAATAAATATCAATTTTGATTTAAATGGGATATTATTTTCTATGGCATACCCAATATATAAATACATGTTTCTCTGAAATCTTACGTTTCACACAATGTTGGGTCATACTGAAAAATAATATTATAATATGATTTTAAATGGTAGTAAATGCATGGCCATTGTATTGGTGGGAATTAATAGAACTAACTACATTGTTATTATACAAGTTTGTTAAATGTTTTTAAATTTATCCAACAAAATTAAAAGGCTTAAAATGTGAATGAATCTCGTTTTAAGCATAAATACTATAATATTCATTAAAAAGATTATTTGACGCCTTTTGATGGAGAACCCTATTTAAATCTTGTTTTGGTCACTTTTATATATTCTATAGGAAAAAAATAATATTCTTCCTTATAATCAAGATATTAAAATTTACCTTCGGTAAATTTTTGTTATTTTTCTGATAAAATTCTTTTTTTAATGAACAGTGAAAAATACTGTTTTTTAAATCAAAACTACCATTTAATATAATTATTTTATATGTATATATTATCTTTTTAATTAGTTTTAAATTGTAATTATATTATATTTTTACCATTTAATCCAATGTTGGTAATTGGATGTAATTTCACTTGGAAATTTAGATATAAACAATTTTTAATCTTTGGAAAGTTATTCTTTCATAAAAAAGATGCTTTTTGTTTGAACAACATGAATTAGTATTAAATTAATTAATGAATAGTCTATGTTTTGAATTTGGTAAAAGAGATTTCATTTTTGAATTAGGAATATCCAATATATCTTATCCTGAATTATTTTATTTTTATGAAAACCTTCAATTTTTTATGAATAGTGAAAACACTAAGTAGTAGTTAAAACCCCGAATACTTCATCTAAATGAAATTTTATAGCTTTTGTAAATTGAATTTAGAAAACATTACATACTTGGTTATTATATATATGTAAAATGTTGTTTAATAAGATGAAAATAATTTTTTGTGAATTGTAACTTTTGACTTTTATTTACCACGGTTAAAGGTAAATAGGGAAATTTAAGGTACAAATAATAATATCATAATATAAAATAATTTTAACACTTGTACAAAACCTATTTTATGAGTCATGGATGACCACTAATATCCTTTTGTTATACTTTTGACCTCACAATTCCATTTTATTAAGATAATGACATTAATATCATTGAATTTAATGTAAAAATAAAAACATCATAAACATGTATTATTTTGATAAAACAATTTTAAGGTATGGTTATATAATTTATTTATTTTTCTTTATGTTTAATTTAGAAAGATAATAATATTTCCTACATCATGGTATTTATTAATAATTTTTATTCATCAATTAAATAAAATTATATATGACACAAGAATTATATAGTGTTCACATCCATAATGAATTATTTAAATAAATAATATTATAAAAATTAGAATAATAACCAACATATATCCAATTCTTATTTTATGATGTTATTTCAAAAAATTATCATCTATTTATTCTAAATTAATATGATTTATTGCCTTATAAATCAAAAATCATTATATAATAAAATAATATTTCCAAACATTTCTAAAGGGCCCCCCTCCCCCTTATAAAAAGCCATCACATCAAACCCATTTATCATTCCTCTAAAGACCCTTGGCTAGTCCATACTCTTCCCAAATAAGCTATAATGAAATATTTTTTCCACCTAGGAGCCTTGCCTTGGGCATAATTCACCTCAATAAATTCTTTTGGTTTAAACAAAAATGAGTTATCTGATATAAAGATAACATATTCTCTTAAGATCTTTTCTTTTATTTAACTTCTCCAACCCACTAAAATATTTTTATTACTATAATTTATAACAAACATAGTATCCTAAATATACCTGGTTGTTGTTATGGGATGTATTCTAACTACACTTACACACACCTATGTCTAATGTGTAAAGAATATATTGTTTCTGTGGACGACGAACTACAGCCTCACGAAATGATGATTGTTCAATCTTTTCCTACCTCCTCTTCCTGAGGCCATTAAGATGTAACTATATTTAAATGTGATAAATATTATATTTATATTGTCTCTATACTTCTGTATTTTTCATTTATATCATATTTTTTTTGGATTCCATAATGGATGGATACGATAATTTGATTTGAGGAAGTGTTGACTACCACCCCTAAATGTGATATGACTCATTCATGCCATAAGTGGATCATATATATGATGCAGTAAATTAAATTAAATAAAATATATATTAAAATATAATTATAATATACCTATATATTATAATTCATTCATTCATTAAAATATAAAATATAAATTAATGTTCTGTGAATGCATACGTACGACTTACCGTCTCCCGGAAAGGTGCGATTCATTTTTTTACATCAAAAGATATGGAATAATATAAATAAATATAATTTGTATATGTATGATATAAATTATAAATAAATCATGAATATAATTCTTGAAATAATTTAAATTTGACCATATGGACAATTTGTAATTATAACAAGTTCATTTTTTACAACAGTTCTTAGCGTTGACAAAAAATGTGTGATATGAACACAAATAATTAACTAATTTTTATATAAAGAAAATAAGTTATATAAGAGGAATAACAAACATGAAAAATGTTCTTAATGAATTATAAATTAATATAAGTTTATTAATCAGGAAGTACACGGAATATACGAGTCAAGTCGGACATGAGGTAAGGGGTTTCTGATCTCACTTTTAATTTCATGTGGTTTCCATTATTCACCAGATATTTATTGCATGTGGTGTATTGGGTGCTTCCATATGATATATATTATCATGATTATATTTATATTTAGGGTGTTCTATGATTAATTTGATGTTTATTAACCTATGGACATATGAATCAATTGATTACAATATGGTAAGGGGTTTCCATCTCTCGTTTTATTCCCATGAGATTCATCCACATTTGCCACTATTTCCTTTTGTGTAGTGTATGATTTCACCATGATTGTATTAATTGTGTAATTAACTCTAATTTATTGGTATTTACATATTCATTTTATGATCCTTATTTCATGAGGAGTATGTTTTGTATGTTATCAATTCGGTATGGGGACCTTTCACTCCTCAATTCAATTCAATGACATCTTTTATGTTATGCCTTTCAAATTTATATTTTATCATGTTGGGATATGTTTTTCTATATCCTTATGGATGTAAATTTTATCTCCATGTGATTAGAGATCCATTCCTCTCTTATCAACTAATTTTTTTAATTTTGGAGTGAAGTCGTTAGGCTGTGGAATTTCTGTTAGAGAACATCTTAACCAAATTTCAATTCTATGTGTTAAACGTCTATTTTATGATTATGTCATGAGATGAATATGTGTGAATGGGATATGATTGTTTTACACATAAAATCCAATTATATTGGATGTATTTTTATTTTTCACATGAAATTATTTCATTAGTTATTCCTTAATCTAAGGGTTGATATTTGCAAGGGACATTGCCTCAATTTACATTCCATTGAGACTTATTTATTGGTATACACCAATTAAATTTTATATAGTGTATATATTTTCCATTGACATTTTATATCATTAATATTCTTATTATAATGATATTATAAGATTTGAGTAGTTTTATTCATCAAATATTTGTATTCAATCATCTCTTAGTTAGTTAGGAAGTCTTTAACTAAAATATCGTTTTAAATGTTTCAAATACTTATTCTTCTAAATCCTTCACATTAATCATCGTGTTTTAAATGAGTTTTTAAGGATTTATTTATATTGACATGAATTTTTTATATTAAAATTTCATCAATAATTTTCAATGTAGTATGGGACACATTGATTAAAAAATATCATTATTAAATGTTTTAAAGAGTTTGGAAAATGGTTGATAAAGAATTAATTATTTCAATATCATGAAATGATATATTGTAATTGTAATGTGAAAATGTTATTTGTTATTTATGCTTCTTTATTTTTTACAAATATGTTATGGTTATTGGGTATTTTTTATGTACAAGGTTTGTTCTGGGATAAACCTAGGATGGGTCAGCCCGAGATAGCACTCCAATGCATTGGGTAACATGACAAAAGTAATCGTTAATGCATCTCCTAAGATATTTAGGGAATATACTATGAAAGGTATTCAAATTATAACTCCTTATATAGCTGTGAAATCTACAATATAAATATTATATAGATTCCATTAGTTTCCTTTTTATTTTTTTTGATTTCTATATGTTATTCATAAATCCTATGATTTCATGAGTTTTTTTAAAGAGATTATTATTTGTATCTATTGATGAACTAATGTTTTCATTATTTATTTTATAACATTAATGATATTTTAATGCTCATCTGGTTATTTAAGGAAACATTCATAGGGTATAATTATTGGTAATAGAAAGGAATAACTCAAGAATATTTATATGAAGATGAGAAATATTATTTTCATTCTAAAAAAAATTATTTTATGAAAAAATGGATACATAGTAGAAGTATCAAATTTTTAATTTTTTTGATGTAATGTTATAATTATGGAATAATTATCTAAATCTCTAAACCATAAAATATCTTCAATGTCAATTATTAACATAAATCAAGATTATGTAATTCTTAAGTCTGGGGCCTTATAGTTGGTATCAAAGGTCGGTTTAAAAAACATTAGGGATTATGAGTTTTTGTTAGACACATGGTTAGTCTTTACGTATACTCATTATGTTAAATCATTATACTGTAACTTTTTTAGATCAAAGAATGTCTGTTACAAATCGAAGGTGGAGTATCTCAAACGACATTCATATCTCTTCCCGATGACATTCTTGCAATTATTATTGAAATGTCTTGCCCAGACGATTCTGAAACCTTTTATAACATACAACTCACTTTCTTGAAACTATTTTATATACAAAACACATCCTCTATACCTCGATGACATTGTAGATAATGGGTTTTAATTAATCAAATCCTATTTTCTAAATATTATAAAGTTTTCAATAATGGTAATTATTATCAAGGCATTTTGAAATATTTTACCTTATCATATGATTTTGAAGCCTATATAGATTTTGGAAACAGTGATAAAGAAGGATACCCTTGCGCAAACTATTTATATTTTCTTTTGAAAATTATAGACTTTTAGCACATACATTTATTATTTTAAAATGTACATTGATTGAATGTTTCCTCTCAAACTCAGTCTGACTGGTTTATAAAACGAAAGTTTTATCAGATGTTTTGAAATTATATGTTATACATTATTATTTTCCAAAACTATATTTCTGTGTACAACCATATGAACACTATTGTAAATTGTGTATTTGGAAGAAGGTAGAAAATTATTTTGAAGGATCTCTAAATAAGTGTTTCAATTCATAGAATGTATACTTATGTGAGCAAGATGATGATGAAACCTTTTTGACACCATGATCAAGGTATGATGTTCATTGTTTTGGGAATAGTTATATTTTATCATATGGTGGATAAAATAACAATATATATAAGTCTTCATTAATATTTTTAGGTCATAATGAGTTGGGAAGAAAATTTCTAGGTATAATGAAACCATTAAGGTTAAAATATGTTATGGTTATTTTTTCAGTTTCATAAAAATGACAACCTATAATATGGGTGACAACCTGTTATGTCCTTCAAGGCCATATAAATCGAAGGCACAACCAAAGGGTGACAAGGGTTCATCACCTACCACTATCCTACGTAAAGTACCTAGATAGTATGAGTTATTCCTTTAGTTAATGATTTTATGGAGCAAGAATAAGATGATTTTTGGGACCATTGTTTTATCAAATGGATATCCACAGGGTAGTAAAATGATTTGATGATTGAGTGATAAAGGTTATTTTTGAAGATGTTCACTCTTTTGAGGAAACACTATATGCCTAAGGAAAATAGAATACTATGGGATTTCATTTGTAGAATAATGGTTGAAATTTTATTTTGGATGAATTTATGTTTTATAGATATTAGGTTTATTTATGTAAATGATTAACCTATCATAGAGAATATGTGATTAGGTTAATTACACTTAAATATAATAAATTAAGAGTAGTCAAAGTTATTTAAAGATAATTGTTAAGATTTACTTTGGAATACTATGTGATTAAATCCATCTGAGTGTTGGGTTTCAATATTATATTGGTTTACGTTGACTATTTTTTTTCTTTTATTCAATGATCATTGTTGAACATTGGATAATATTTTTTGAATTATGTTGATTAGGAATAATATTTCATTTTTTAATATTATCTTTTTGGGATTATCATATCTTTCGCTAACCATTTTGATTTTGGTTAATGCAGAAATAAATGGGGAAAAAAGATTTTACCTTTTTTTGATTATTATATTCTCTATAAGTTGATTCTAGCACTTCATATGTGAACAAGTCATCTTGAATACTCAACATTTTGATAAAAGAAGTGTTTTTGGTAGAAAATTATTAAATTATGAAACTAGACTACAAAAGTAAGTATATTCATTTATGTCCATAGTCAATTTCATAAAAAATATCTACAACGTTATGAAAAGGAACTTAAAATAAAAAAATGTTATCAGATTACCTTTCATACTGGGAAACCAAAGACCATTTAAGCTATCACAAGTTTGTTATTTTATAGTGGTTTACATTCTATTAATCATGTATTCTATCACTCTATATCAAAACATGAAACATAGTTTATCTTTCATATCCATTTTTTCCTACATGTAATCATAATATGGGTTATCTCAGGTTACCTTTATACTTTACTTTCATTCATTTAAAGTGATATTTTTGTTGACTATTTTTCAGATGTTGGACTTTTAATGAACTATCCAATCCCAATTTTAAAATTATGAGAATTCAATTTCTAAAAGGGGGGATTGATGTAACATCTAATTTAAATAATGAATAATTCATTTTAATATTTTTTAATATTTGTGAAATATATATTAATTTTACATTTAAGGGGATGTTATGTTCGATGTATTACCTGATACGAGACATAATGTTTCTTTTAAATCTTACGTTGCACTCAATATTGGGTCATACTGATAAATAATAATATAATATTATTTTAAATGGCAGAAACTGCCTAGATGTTTTATAAGTAGGAATGAATAGAAATAACTATTGTATTATTATACGTGTTTGTTAGATGATTCTATATTTATCAAACAAATGTTAGAGGCATAAATTTTGAATGAATCTAATATTAAGTATAAATACTCTAATGTTTGTTAAAAGGCCAATTAACAGGATTTTGAAAGAGAACCCCCATTAAATCTAGTTTTTGTCACTTTTATCAGTTCTATTTCACAAAATAAAATTCTTCCTTAGAATCAAGGAGTCAATTGTTTTTAGGATTAATTTTTGGTATTTTTATGATAAAATTCATTTTATAATAGAGTAAAAAATACTGTATTTTAATTCAAAAATACGTTAAAATAAAATTTCTTTATATGGTTATATTATCTTTTTAATATGGTTTAATGTGTAAATAGATTACATTTTTATCATTTAATATAATTTTTGTCATTGAAAGTAAATTGTCATTGAAATTGAACATAAAAAACATTCAATCTTTTGATAATTATTATTTCATAAATACAATCACATTTTAATAATGATAATTAATTTTAAATTAATTCATTCAACTTCTATAATTTGAATTTGTTAAAATAGATATCATTTTTTAATTATGAATTTCAAATATTTCTTAGGAGAAATTTTTGGTATTTTTCTAAAAACGTTCAATTTTTTATGAATATTGAAAACACTCAGTAGTTGTTAAAAAATAGAATTATTCATTTAAATGAAATATTACAACTTCTATGAATTGAATTTTGATATCCCGACATACATGGTTGTTATCAAAAGATAAATGTTTTTCAATAAGATGAAAATATTTTTGGTGAATAGTAACCTTTGAATTTTATTTACCACGATGAAAGGTAAATAATGTAATTCAAGGTAAAAATAATATAATAATAATATAAAATTATCATAATACTTGTCCTAACCTTATTTGATGAGTCATGGCTGACCAATAAAATCCTTTTATTAGACTATTGTCCATTTAAATTCATTTTTGTAAGATAATGACATTAATAACATTTTGTTTAATGTAAAAATAAAAACATCATAATCATGTATTGTTTTTCTAATCCAATTTTAATGTGGGGTTATATAATTTATATATTTGACAAAAAATATTAATTATAATGTTAAAAATATTTTATACATTATGGTATTTTATTTATAATTTTGAGACTTAAAATTAATAATATCATTTATCCACAATAATGATGTTGTGTTCACCACATTAATTAGTGATTTAAATAAATAAGATTATAAAAATTAAAACAATATCCAAAACTGATCCAATTCTTATTGTATTATGTTATTTAGAACACGTGTCATATTATATTTGAATTTAAATTGTTTTGGTCCTTTAGAAACCAAATGTCAATATATAATAAAATAATATTTTCAAACATTCCTTAAGAGCCCCTCCTCCCTATTATAAAAAGCCAGCGCCTCAAACCCATTACTCATACCTCTCAAGCCCCTTGTATCATCGAACGTCAAGAAAATATTCCCTCAAGATCCCTCTCTTTCACCTAGTATCCTTACCATGGGTATAAAGCACTTCAAGGAATCTGTTTGGTTCAAATCAAAGGGAGTTACCTGATTTAAAGGTAACGTCTTCTCGTAAGTTATTTTCGTTAATTTTAATTCTCCAATCGCATAAACTCTTTTTATTAATTTATTATATAAAATAAACAGTATAATCAATGAAATAGGTTGTTTTTATTTGAGATATTGAAACTACATTTACACACACTTCTGTCTAATGGGAAAAGAACATACTGTATCTATTGATGACAAACTACATCCTCACAAAACTATGATTGTTCAATCTTCTCCCAACACCTCTATTGGTGGATATTAATATGGAACTATATTTAACTGTGACATATATTATATTTATATTTCCTTATACTTCTATATTTGTAATTTATATCATACAATTATGGTTTCTATAATGGGTAAATACGATAATTTAATTTGAGGAAGTGCGGACTACCGCCCCTCAATTTTATATGACTCGTTCAACACAAATGTGGAATGTATTAATGATGAATTTAATTAAATTACCTAACATAGATACAATACTAGAACTATAATATAACTATTTATTAGTATTTTTTCATTCTATTAAATATAAAATATAAATGAAATTATTGTTCAAGCATTTGTATGACTTACCATCACCATGAATGGTGTGTTTCATCTCTTAACACCAAATGATATGCAATAATATAAATAAATATAAATAGGATATATATGATATATTTTATATTTATATCCTCAATATCATTCTGAATATAATTATATTTTGACCAAATATACAATTTAAAATTATAACAAGTTTATTTTTTACTATTGTTCTAAACATCAACAAAATGTTATATATAAACTCAAATAGTTAACTAAATGCTATATAAAGGTAACAAGTTATATTAAAGTATTAATAAAAATGAAAAACGTTTTTAAGGAAGTATAAATTAAGTTATGTTTATTATTAAGGAAGAACACGGGACATACGATTTATGTCAGACAGGAGGGAAGGGGTTTCTTATCCCACTTTTAATTACATGAGATTTCCATTGTTCAAAACTTAGTTATTGAATGTGGAGTATTGTGTACTGCCATTTGATATATATTATCGTGATTCTTTTTATATTCATGGTATTCTGTAATTCATTCAGTGGGTATTATATGTTTTTCTTACGACTCGATTGATTGCAACGTGGTAAGGGGTTTTCATATCACTTTTTATTCACGTGAGATTCATGCTATATTTTCTACTATATCCTTTTGTGAGGTATATATACTTCCTATGATTGTATTAATTTTGTAAAATAATATAATTTATGGGTATTTACATATTTATTGAATGATATTTCTTTCATGTGGTGTATGTTTCATATGTTACGAAATCGGTAATGGAACCTTTCACTCACCTCTCCTAATCCATGACTTATTTTATGATACGTGTTGTAAATTTCAATATTTTAATATTCGGATTTGTTCTAATATATCCTTATTTTTTTAAATATTATTTCAATTTGATGAGAGACCCTTTACATTCTCTTTATGACATTTTCTGAATTTTGAAGTGACGTCATTAGGCTGTCGAATTTCTGTAAGAGATCTTCTTAACCCAAATTTAATTCTATGTGTTAAAATTCTACTTCTAGATTATATCGTTCTATGAATATGTATGAATGAAGTATTATTATTTTACACATAATATATAATTATATTTCATGTATTCTTTTTTTTTCAATCATAATTATGTCATTGATTTGTCCTTAATCTATGGGTATGATCTTTGCAAGGGATTGTGTCTCAATTTACATTCCATTGGGACTTATTTTTTGGTATAAAACAATTCACATTTATATTGTAAATATACATCCATTTGACATATTATATCACAAATCTCTTTATTTTTGTGATATTATAAGTGTTTATTAAGATTATTCCCCAATTCTTTGTATTAAAAAATCTCCCATTTGGTTAGGAACTTTTTAACAAAAATAACATTTTAAATGATTAAAATATTTATTATTATAAATAGTTCAAAATAATGATCATGTTTTAAATATAGTTTTTAGGATTTATTTATATTGAAAATATTTTTTTGAAATGAAAATTTCTTCCAAATGCTTCAGAGTGGTGTTGGACACTTTCATTCAAAAATCTATTTATTAAATGTTTTAAATGGTTTCAAAAATGGTTTGTAAAGCATTGATTATGTCAATATCATGAAATGATATATTGTGATTGCAATGTTGAAATTTTATTGTTCCTTTATGCTTAATTTATGTGTTCTGAATATGTTATGTTTATTGGGAATTTTTTACATATATGGGTTGTTCAATGACAACCCTAGGGTGAGTGAGGGCAAAATAGCTCTCCCATACATTGGGTAACATGACAGAGGTAAACATTAATGTTCCTCCTACAAGATTTAGGCAATATATTATGATAGGTATTTCATGTGTAACTCGCTAAGTAGCTGTTAAAGATATATTGTAAGTATGATATGTATATCATAAGTTAAATTTATGATTTATGATTTCTATGACTTATTTATAAGTGTTATGATTTCAGGATGTATGTTAATGTGATTATGTCTTGTATGTGTTGATGAGCTACAATTTTCATTCATTAATTTTTAACCTTTACTGAGCTTTTTATGCTCATTCCAAGTTTTTGAAAAAAAATTTACATGGTATAAGGTAGGGTAATAGAAAGGAAGAACACAATAATATTTATATCAATAAAATAATTATTGTTTTCTCTTCAAAAAATTTTTTTTGAAAAAAATTATCAATGAGTTGAAGTGTAAACCTTGTGATTATTGAGATGTAGTGAATTAGTTATGGCATAATTATCTAAAACACTAAACTTGAAAAGATCCTCAATGTGAATTATTATGTTAATTCAAAATTATGTTATGTTTTATGCTAGGAATATATAGTTGGTATCAGAGGTTGCTTTAGAAAACATTACTTTTTAAGTGTTTTTGTTAGACACATTGTTAGTCTTTAGGTCTACTCTTTATGTTAAATCCTTATATTGTATGTTTTTAAGATCACGGAACATCATTTACAAACGGAAGGAGGAGGATCTCGAATGACATTCCTATCTCATCTTGATTAATTACTTGAAATAATTATTGCAAAGTCATGCCCAGACGATTTTGAAACATTTTCTAACATACAACCCAATTTCATGCAATTTTTTGATATATCAATCACATCCGCTATACCTCGAAACCATCGTTGATCATGGATTGTATTTAATAAAATAAAATTTTCTATATATTTTCATATTTTCCACAACGGTAAATATTATCAAGGCATTTTAAAATATTTTACCCTATCCCCAGATTTTGAAGCATACTATGATTTTGAAATAGGTACTGATAAAAGAGACCCTTGATCATCTTTTTTATATTTTCTTTTAAATTATTTTCATTCAACACATACTTATGGTATTTTAAAAGGACCATTGATTGAATGTTTTAGCTCAAAATCAATCCGACTATTTTATATGAAGAATGTTTTATCAATATTTTTTAAATTGTATGTTATACTAGATTATTTTCCAAAGAATTTTTTCTGTGAACATACATATACCCAAAATTTTACAATGTGTATTTGGATGAAGGAAGAAAATTATTTTGAAGGATCGCTAAATCCTTGTTGCAATGCAAGGACCTTCGACCTACGTGAAAAAGATGGCGAAGAACCCATGTGGACACCATGATCACGGTATGATGTTCTTTCTTTTGGTAATATTTTTATTTTATCATGTGGTGGTGAAATAAATAAAATTACAATATATATAAGTAATCATTATGATGTCAAGATTTTAAAGATTTGGGAGAAATTGATAGGTATAATATAACATTTGAGGTTAATATATCTTATGGTTATTTTATTAGTATTATATAAAAGGGAAACCCGATGGATGGGTGACAACCTGTCACTTCTAGAAAGGCCATGGGAATCGAACCCACAACCGATGGGTGACAAGGGAACATCACCCACCACTGTTCTACGTGAAGTCCCTAGATAGTATGAGTTTTTTCCTTTAGTTAAATGTTTTATGGAGAAATAATAAGTTGATTTTGGGAACATATGTTTTATCAAATGGATATCCTTGGTATAGGAAAATTATTTACTTATTATGTGATAGAGGATATTTTTTAAGCTGTTATATCTTTTAGGGAAACACTATATACCTAATGAAAATAGAATAATATGGTATTTTATTTGTGGACTAATGGTGAAATTTTATTTTGGAAGAATCTATGTTATATGGATATTTCAGTTATTTATGGGAATGATAAACCTGTCATAGAGAATATATGATTAGGTTAATTACTCTTCAGCATGATAATTTACAAGTAGTCGATGTTATTTAGAGATAAATGTTACGATTTTGTGTGGAGGACTATGTGATTAAATCCTTATGAGTTTTGGGATTCAATATTAGTTTGTTTTACTAAGAATAATTTTGTGGTCAGTTGTTTATTGAATGTTATTTAATGAACTTTTGTTATTGTTTGTTGAATTTTGTCGATTAGGATTATTATTTTTTAACAGATTATCTCATTTTGGGATTATCTGATCTTGTAAAAACCATTTTGGTTTTGGTAAATTTCTAAATATAGGAGAAATAGATATTTCATCTTTTGTGGATTAATTTATTCTCTAGAAGTTGATTTTATCAATTCTACGGTGAACAAGTCATCTTGATTACTCATCATTTGGAGAAAATATGAGTTTTTCTTATTTACTTAGTCAATATCATAAATAAATTCTAAATTTTTATGATAAGGAAAATTAAAACAAAAAAATGTTGTATGTTTACTTTTCCTATGGGGAAACGAAAAAACTATTAAACCTATCACATGTTTGTGATTTTCTAGCGGTTAACATTATTCTAATCATGTTTTCTATCACACTACATCAGAAAATGACACATAGTATCTCTTCCATATACATGTTTTACAACATGGAATTCTAATATGGGTTATTCCATGTGACCTTTTTACTCCACTTCCATTCTTTTAAAGTGATAGTTTTATTGACTATTTTTCTATTGTGGGACTTCTGACGATGTTTCCACGCCCAATGATAAAATTTCTAGGATGCAATTTCTAAAAAGGGGGATATATGTAACATCCCATGTAAATAAAGAATAATAAATTTTCATATTCAGTAATATTAGTGAATTAAATATTAATTTTACTTTAAATAGGATGATATGATAGATAGAATACCTAATACTCAACAATGAGATTCTTTGAAATCTTATTTTTCACACAACGTTGGGTCATTCTAAAAAATAATGATATAATATTATTTTAAATTGAAGTTAATGCCTATCCATTTTATTAGCAGAAATTAATAAAACTAAATACATATTATTATACATGTTTGTTAATTTTTTTACCATTATCCAATAAAATTTATATGCTTATAATGTGAATGAATTAAATTTTAAGCATAAATACTCTTATATTCATAAAAAGTCGATTTAACACGTTTTGATGGGAACCCTCTATAAATATAGTTTTTTTACTTTTATATGTTCTATTAGACAAAATAAAATTCTTTTTTAGAATCAGGACAACAAAATTTACTTTGGGTGAATTTTTTGTATTTTTATAATAAAATACAGATTTTAAAAAATAGTTAAAAATATTGTGTTTTAATTCACAATTGCCATTTAATCTAATTTATTTATATCATTATATTCTCATTTTAATTAGTTTTAAACATTAATTAGGTCATGTTTTTTCCATTTAATCCAATTTTGGAAATTAAAAGTAATTTCACTTTCAAATTGGACATAAACAAGTGTCAATCTTTGGATTGTTATTATTTCTTAAAAACACACATTCTATTATGAAAACTATAATAAATTTCAAATTAATCAATTCAACTTTTATGTTTTTAAATTGGTAAAATAGATATCATTTTTGAATTTGGAATATCAAATATATCTTCAGCTGATTTTGTTGTATTTTTCTGAACACCTTCAATTTTTGATGAATTGATAATACGCTGAGTAGTTGTTAAAAAATTAAATTCTTCATTTAAATGAAATTTTACCACTAATGTGAATTGAATTTAGAAAATAATACATACATGGTTGTTATTGGTAAGTAAAATTTGGTTCAATAAGATGAAAAATATTTTTGGTTAATAGTAAGTTTTGACTTTTATTTACCACGATTAAAGATAAATAGTGTAATTCAAGGTATAAATAATATTATAATAATATAAAATAATTGTAAAACCTGCCCTAAACATATTTTATGAGTAATGGATGACCAATAAAATCATTTTGTAATAATTGTGTCCTTTTATATTTATTTGGGGAAGATAATTACATTAATAACTTTTTATTCAATGTAAAAATAAAAACATCATAATCATGTATTGTTTTGCTAAAAAATATTAATATGGGGTTATATAATTTATATATTTGAATATATATATTAAATATAAATATAAAAATACATCCTACATCATTTTATTTTATTTATTATTTTTAGAAATCACATAAATAAAATTATTTATGACACAATAATGATGTAGTGTTCACCTCATTAATGAATGATTTTAATAAATAATATTATAAAAATTAAAACTGTAACCAAATCCTATCTAATTTTTATTTGATGATGATATTTTGAACAATTTTCATCTTATATTTTACTTTAATGATTTTTGGACCTTTAGAAACCGAATTTCATTATATATGAAAATAATATTTTCAAACATTCTTAAAGAACCACTCCCCCCTTATAAAAATTCATAAACTCTAACCCGTTGCGACCACCTCTCATACCCCATGGATCATCAATACACTTACCAAATAATCTCTCAAGATACCCCCCCCCCCTTAACCCAAGATTACTTACTATTGGATGAAGGAACTTCAATATATCCTTTTGGTTCAAACCATAAGGAGTTACCCAATTTAATGGTTACATATTCTCATACATTCTTTTATTTTCTATTAATTCTCCAACCCCTAAACTCTTTTAATTCCATTATTTTAATAAAAAAAATATAAAATAAACTATAATTTTGTTTTTATTATTATTATAACTACAATTTCACACAACTCCATCTAATGGGTAATGAACATTATATTTCTATGGACGACGAACTACAGCCTCACGAAACGATGATTTTTCAATCTTCACCTCACAGCTCTTATGGTGGACATTATGATGGCACTGTATTTACATGTGATATTATATATATATATATATTGTCTCTATACTTATTTATTTTTCATTTACGTGATACCTTTATGGTTTCCATAATGGGTAAATACAATAATTTCATTTGAGAATGTGCGGACTACCGCCCCTCAATGTGAAATGACTCGTTTAGGACATATTTGGAACATATAAAGAATAGAGTTATTTAAATTTAATAAAATAAATATTATAATATAATTATAATATAAATTAATAATATTATATTTTCATTTATTTTAATATAAAATAGAAATGGAAGCAACATTCATGCGGACATACGACTTCCATCTCCCTGAATGATATGTTTCATTTAATTACTCTGAATGATATGAAATATTATAAATACTTATTCACTAGATATATATGATATATATTATATCTAAATCATTAATTTCATTATGTAGATAAAGTACTTTTGAAAACATGGACTATTTATAATTATAACAATTACATTTTAAACTAATCATTCAAACGTGGACAAACTGACTGATATGAACTCAAATAATTAACCAATTCTTATAGAAAGGTAATAAGATATATAAAAGGAATAATAAAATTGAAAAAGGTTGTTAAGGAATTATAAATTAACTTATGATTATTATTTATGAAGAACACAAAACATACGAGTCAAGTCGGACATGAGGTAAAGGGTTTCTTATCTCAAATATAATTTTGTGAAATTTCCATTGATCAAAAATTATTTATTGCATGTGGTGTATTTTGTACGACCATTTGATATATTTTATCATGATTCGATTTATATTCATAGTATTCTGTGATTAATTACATAGTGGTATGGGGATTTCATCTCACTTATTATTCTAGAGAGATTAATGTAATATTTTCCACTATTTATTTTTCTGTGGTATATTTACGGACCCTGATTGTATTCATTGTGTAATATACTCTAATTTATGTTAACATAAATAGTAGTTTTATGATAATTCCTTCATGTGGAATATGTTATGTATTTTACCAAATCGATAAGAAAACATTTCACTCTTATATTCTAATCAAAGTCTTCTTTTAATGTAATGTATTTTAAATTTCCATTTTCTCATATTGGTATATGTTCTTTTATATTCTTATTTCTGTACATTTTATGTCCATGTGATGAGAATACCTTTACTCTCCTATCAACTCATTTTTTTTGAATTTTTATGTGATGCCGTTAGGCTGTCAAATTTCGACAAGAGATCTTTTAAACCCAATTTCAATTCTTTGGGTTAAACTTCTAATTCTTGATTATATCATGCTATGAATATGTGTGAATGACCTATGATTGTTTTACACTTAAAATCCAATTATATTGGGTGTATTATTATTTTTAACACATAAATATTTCATGTATTTTTTGTTAATCTAGGGGTATAGTCTTTGCAATGGATTTTGTCTCAATTTACATTCCATTGAGACTTATATGTGGTTATACTCCAATTCAATTTTTTATGGTGTATATACTTCCTTTTGAAAAATTATATTATGAATCCCCTTATTATAATGATGTTATAAGCATTGACTAATGTTATTCCTCAGTTATTTTTATTCAATCATCTCTCATCTGGTTATGTACACTTTTATTAATATATCATTTTAAATGTTTCAATTACTTATTCTTCTATATTGTTCAAATTAATGTCGATGATTTATAAATGGTTTTATGTATTTATTTATATATACATGAATGTTTTAAAATTAAAATTTCTTCCAAAATCTTCAATGTTGTATGTGACACATTGATTCAAAAATCTATTTATTAAATGTCTTAAATAGTTTGGAAAAGTGTTTGATAAAGCATTGAGTATGTCAATACCTTGAAATTTTATATTTTTATTTCAATTTGGAAATGTTATTTTTCCTCTATAATTTTGTATGTCTTATGAATATGTTATGGATAATGGGCATTGTTTACATATATGGTTGGTTCTATTATAATCCTAGGTTGGGTGTGCTTGAGATAACTCTCAAATGCATTCAGTAACGCGATGTTGGTAAACATTAATGTTTCTCCTAAGATATTTAGTGAATATACTATGATAGGTATTCCAAGTTTAACTTCATATGAAGCTATGAATTCTATAACGTATGTATTATATGGATTCCATTAATTACCTTTATGTTTTATGATATCGATGTGTTATTCATAAATATTATGATTACATGAGGTATGTTAAAGAGCTTATTTTTTGTATGTATTTATGGACTAATATTTTCTTTCATTATTTTATAACCCTTACTGTGGTTTTAATGCTCATCCCATGTTTTTGAAATGTTTTTCACCAGGTATAAGGCCGGGAAATAGAACGGCAGAACTAAAAGAGATTTATATCAAGAAACAAATAATAATTTTCTTTTAAGAATTTTTATTTTCTGAATAAATGTATATAGAGTAGAAGTGTCTATATTGTAATTTTTATATATAATGTAATAATTATGGCCTAATTATCTAAAACACTGCACCTGAAAAGATCCTTAATGTTAATTATGATCCTAATTTATGATTATGTAATGTTTGAGGCAGGGGAGTTGTAATTTTGTTTTCTTATTGTAATATGAAGAATTTTTTTTTAATTCTATCTTTATAGGTCTCTTCCATCATAAATATTTTTACCACCAAAACAAGGTTTTATAATTTTTTTTAAGAAAAGTGATCCTATAGTTTTGGAATGAATGTTTTACCCAAGGTAAACTTTTTTCAAAAATAGTTTAAACGTACCTTCATTTTATTTTCCTAAAAAATTACTGTTTGGATTTTACTAAAATGATACTGGAATCTTCATCATAATGTATAAGACATGAAAAAATTATAATCCCATTATTATAACCATTATTTCATTGGATAATTGTATTACTATATTTCAATAGTATTTTAAAATAAAATTATTTTCAAAATTATTTATTTTTTAAAAATAGTTTTCAAAATTGAAATGGAAATTTTACACATGAAATGATTTGAAGGATCTTTTAAAATAATCTTCTACTTAATATGAAATTAGATGATGACACATATGTGTTTGTATAGATATTATCATAGGAATCATTATTATTCATTGTTTGAAATTTTAATGTTTATGATGAAGAGATGATTATGAAAATCTTTTCTCATCCAAGAGTTTTACCATGATAGAATTCTAATGACACACAAATATTCTTTTGTAGGAAATGTGATGATGAAATGATGAAATTATTTTGTAGAATTTATATTATCAATAGTTTATGATATGTCGAAATTTTGCAGAACCATATTTCATTAAATTGGTTAAAATATTTTTATTGTTTATTCCACATGGGCTTCACATATGCAAGATTTTAATTATATGATGGCATGGTCATATATGATTTTATAATTAATTTGATAATGATGAATTTTTGAGGAGATCGGTTGGTAAATGTTTGGTTATCCGAATCCCAAAATAGGGTAAATTGGTGGTTTGAACATGTACAAAAATAGGTTATATTTTTGGGTAGAACATGATTAAATTAGGTACATTTGTAGTTATCAAAATAAAATAATTTTATGAATGTCTTTGTGGGTTTCCTTGACATAATATTTTATATTATCATGTGTATTCCACCAATATATTTCCAACACCTATTTTATTATCTCATGACTCATGATCTCTGATTTAATTATGATCCATGTCTTCTAAACTTCAAAAAAATATTATAAATCTCAATATTGTGGTATTTTATATGCATGGAATGTCTATCCAAATGTTATTCCCTCTCTCTATCTCATATGATTATGTTTATGTTTTGCATATGTATCTCTCTTTTTTAACCATACTAAAAATTTGGGTTTACCCATTCTTATGTCTCATTAAACTGGGTAATGTAAAATGGTTTATGTAAGTTATGTATAGGTTTATTACTTAATGTAAATTTTTTATGGGATAAACTGAATAAAATTAAATAATTAAGAATATAATGTTCAATGTTCCCAAATGAACTTCACTATTTTAGTCCTCATGCGTGTATTTGTGTGTTGTAATTAATACTAATGTATAAAATGTAATATACATGTATGAGAATTATGGTTCACTGTAACCCCATGTATCCTTATTGGAGTTCACATGTATGATATTAGCCTTCGGTTTCAGGTAAAATGGATGATTTTGAGAAAGATGACAAAATCACTGAAAAAAGGAGAGCTAGACAATAATCATTCTGATGAAGCATCAAAAAAATTAATATTTGGAAAAATATTCTTAAAAATAATTTTTGACATTGATAACCAAAATTGTTGGATAATTATCCATGATAACAACAATGGATAAGGAGGACTAATAGAGGGTGAGTACATATCACACAAAGGTGTTTCGGCCCAAGGAGTAGACCGGAATTGTGTAAACTCTTATTAGTTCTTCAATAGAAAAAAGATAAATACATGATTTTTATAGGGGTTCATGTTTTTGAATAACAATTTTCAAACCCATGTGCTAAATATTTTCCCTCCAATATTATTGGAAAACCCCTTTGCATGATAGCAGTTCATAGTGACACACATCATGTGTCATCCATGAATCATGTATGTAATTTAATACAGACATTCACATTGTATCTAATGATACATAAAAAATTATTACAAAATTTTTCCCATTTATTTTATTTTATGAACTAGTGGTTAATGTTTAAAATAACAATGTTTTAACCATGTTCCATGTACCAGTTATAAAAAAAATAGATTTTGAGTACCATACCCTTTGTAATTCCTTGTACAATTAATGGACATTGATAACTAAATTTTGTGTCATTTTTTTGTATTTTGAATGGTTCTATCCCTCATGATTACACGTTGAAAATAACATCAATATAATACCCACCCCCTAATTTGAAAATTAAATATTTCCCCAAATTTATAGATTTCATACCTAACTGAGGCCTTACAGAGATCATTTGGAAAAGCATCTCCAAATTTGTTAACTATTGGTTCATCCCTATGATATGTAATACAATTAATTTTATAGACATGATAATGAGAGTATTCACCCCTTATATATTAACTTTCCCTTGATCAATATATATAATCATCGGTATGCAATCTTTTTTATATAAAAATTATAACTCATAGTAGTAATGTAATATCAATTCTTTATATCTATAATATATCTTAGAATATGAAAATAAATGACAACAGAAATCCATAACAAAATAAAATTACAATAATCGTAATAAAACATGGTTTTTTTGAAAAAACATGACAGATATGAAAATATTAATATTTCATTATATACACGTTTCATTAATAAACGATCTATATTATTTCAAAATAAAATATATCTTTTTTTTCATGATGATATACTTCAATTATTCATGAATTTTTACAATAAACAACTAAATAATTAGATTAAGAATTTGACAAAAAAATTATATAATGTGAATAAACATATAATTTAACGTTTTCTATGGTGATAAGAATTTATAATTGCACCAATTCATTATATATAAAAATTTATTTAAACTAATTTCCAAATTTGAATAGGATGATTTAAGAAAAGGAATCCATTTACTATGATTCAATTTTAACATGTGGTAATCCTATCCTTTAATATATGTTCCATAAAATCAACAAAAAAATTACTTTTAAGAAGGTATATTTAATAATAATAATTATTTTTTACAAAAATAATTCATATTTATTGTTACCATGGAATTATTTCTATCTGGTTAAATAAAAGGGGTCTTATTTGACTTAAAAACCAAAAAATTAATATAAATCCTAATAAAATTTATTAAAATATAAGAACAATAATAGTTTTTAAAAGAATTTAATTTTTACTTAGATTTCTAGAAATGAAAAAAAAATATATTTCTTTGTTAAATGTTTAATTATTAGATTTATTATATTAATTTTAAAATAAATTAATCTTATATATAAAGGGTTTAAATTATTTTTTTCACAATTATATCATGATAGTATCATAAAAATATTAATTTTTTCTGAATTTAATTATTTTAGTGGTTAACCAAAAAATATATCTTTCATAAATAACCTAATTAATTCAAATTAGATGATATGGGAAGGATAATGACAAAAATGAAATTAATTTTTCCAATTATAATTTATATAATTCTAGTATTTAACTTCAAAATAAACTGATGTAATATATAGAAATTTATTTTGAGATACCTAGAAGACTGATGTTGACATTGAGAGATGGTGGATCATGTGTTGCTTACATTATGTCAAATTTTAAAATATCTGAAAACCACCTTGTAATTTAAAATTAGATTCTAGATATTAGATATGAATTTATATTATTTCAACCAAGAAATGATAACAAATTTTCTTGCATGTAAAGAGGATAAAAGGGACCTGATATTTTTACAAGGTTTTGTATAAGGACTTACACCGTTGCATGTTGTTTATATTTACCAACATGGACTAAAAAATATAGTGATAAATATCATAATATGGATTGGTTTTTCCTAAAAATAATATTTTATTTTATCATTAGACATACATATTTCTTCTTCCCATGGATCTTCTATACCCTACTTCACACTGAATACATACCTTTTCACTGTGCTTCCCAAGAATACACAGAGAAAAAAATGTTCACATCATCACCTTGTGCATTTGAATGATTTATATTATATTATAATTTATTTAAGATGATATTTTATTCAATAAAAGATTATTATATATCTATACGATTATATCGACTTCTACTCATAGCAATATCTTTGAATAACAACAACTCTTCAATAGGTTACATGAAAACTTTTCCAGTAACTTTATCATTATCATAGACAAAAAATCAATATTCCCACTAGGATATATGTGTCAATACTACATCACATGTCTCAAAATATTCTCTAAATTATTAATATAATAATCTTTTTCTTCTTTTATCTAACATGCATCAAGAACTTCTTCTTCTTCATATTATTAACATATAAGTGGCATAGTATTTTCCACATCTCAATGTTTCTCAACTAAAAATATGTAACCATTAAATCTTAATTCTGTATTTATTCCTCCCCAATGTTTATATAATAATTTCCCATCATTTAGGAGCATCATATTACATCATTCAAAATCAGTATCATAAAATGTAACATTTATGGGAACCTCAATCTATAAGCCATAATCTATAAACATGAAAGTAAAAATTTTGTGACCATTGTTATCTTATTCAATAATTTTTTTCAAGGTATATTATTGATATACCATCATTAAATGATCATCTATTTTAAAACATGAAAAAAAACATCATAAATATGTATTTATACCATGAAAAATTACTTATTTGTAAGATAATTTAACAAAATACACTCATCAAATCATCAAGTTATATCAATTGTACACTTTAAACATATCAGTTAAATGGAAATCAAATATATTTAATATTCATTTATATATATACATTATCTCTTCTCATTGGACTAGGGAAAATTCAAATATATTAAGCTTAGTCAGTCACAAACACTCAATCAACCTAAGATCAAAATTCCCTAATTATTTCTGAATTGAAACTCAACATTTTTGGGTTATTTATTTGAATAATTATTAAAGACATATTAATACCCATTTCATTACAAAATTGAACATTTACATATAATTAAGATTTGAATATTTCCAAAAAATCTCAAACAAATACTTCTTTATGAATAATTATTAATTGGACTAAAAAATAATCACATGCATATTATGATTTATATTACAATAGAATTAAATATTTCATTGAAATCAACATTTAATTTTTCATTAATTATCACATTTTGTTGATGAATATTAACTTCTATCCCAATCCATTCATGTATGACATAGATATATAATTTTTTTGATTCATATACCATGATTTACCATCTCATTCATGATAAAAAATAACTTCATCATCATCAAATATAAATCATGATCTTTATCATTAATCATCTATAACATTGAAATTTTGATAATTCAAAATTGGTTATGTTTGGGAAATTAGTTTCATTAAATTTTGATGTATTATTACGGATAATTATGACTTTGTATGAGTGTTATGTTATTAATGTTTCAATTTTTTCAATAATTATGATGTAAAATGATTGATAAATTTTATATGGTGGGATAAATGACATACAGTGAAGTCAAATAACTATGAATTCTACAGTAGTTGTAGTTATACAATCATTCCTTCTAAAAACATTAGTGGAATTTAAATTAAATTATATTAATCTATATGATAATAATTTATATAAATTTATCTCTTGAAATTTTAATTTAGTAAAACATTTTGTGATCGTAGTATACATAGCCTTATTCAATTAATATAGCCATTTTAAGATACATTAAACTATAGAATTATTTAATTGGATTAATTTTTTTCCCTAATTTCATTCAAGGATACAAAAACAATTTTAAATTATCTTACATTCCCATTAAATAATTTTTAGAATTATTAGGATAATTACAAAACTCCGTTAAATAAATTTATGATATTTTATGGAAGATAAAATTATTATAAAATTTTGTACCCTCAAATTCCTCTTCTAACTCAAGTTCATATATTCATAAAGAAATATTGGTCCATAATAATACCCTTCATCCTTCACCTAATAGTGCTTAAAATCTAATTGAAACAAAAAACAAATGTTTTACTCATTTATAGTGCTCCTAATTTAGCTAGATCTTCTCAATGATTTAAACGTAATATATACCATTTATTCATAGATATATATGATTTCCATCCTTATCCTAGGAATTCTAGTTTCACTTTAATTAAAAATATTTAATATATGGATTCACTTCCTTGAACACATTTCATAGACCTTAATATCATCTATTTCAATAATCTAATATATATATATATATATTGGATTCGCACATGCATCTTCTCATCCATGTATTTAATGGAGACCAAGTCAAATAATTTTTTTTACCAATATATGGGATGTTGAATATTTATTAATGTGAATATACCCTTATACATCACCCAAGAAACTCACAATTACATTGAAAATGAACACAATCTTAATGAAAATTTAATTCCTATATATCCATATATATTTTTTATCAATATATTAAACATTGATACCCACAAAATTCATGTCCATATTTAAAACAATTTCTTTTCTCTATTCCCCTTAATGATATTATATAAATTCAAAGGGAAACAATGTTATATTTTCACATAAATATTTTGAATTTATTTTAAACTGTCATATTAATTATTTTATTATAGGATTTCATTATTGGATTCCAAAGTTCCTTTCAAAGGAAATGATTTATCTAGTATATTGAAGATTTGAGTATTTTAAATAAATTATTTCAAAAAGAAAATTTAATTTTTATATTGAAATCTAACAATGATATTTAAAAATATATATATTATAGTATAACATCCCTTTATTTATCTTATGATTTACTTGATATATAATCATGTGATACCATCCATATTCATTCCCACATTGGTTTTTTATTGTGATAATGAGATTTTGGTTATAAAAACATTCTATTTCTTATAGTTTAATCTATGAGGAAATAATTGAAAATTTATTATCCTTTGGAAAAAAATGTATAGTTTCTATTTTTTTATGGTTGGTTATGTTAAAATCCTTGGAAGGGTTGATATGATATTAAATAAAGATATGTGGTTCCTCTATATAATATGGATTGGTGGTTACACTATAAACCTAGGATAGGTGGTATATTATATCCCTCCAATGGATTAGGTAAAAGATGATATATTATTTGATAATATGGACTACAATGTAGAGATATCTTAGTTTAGTGTGGGAATATTCACATAATGTTATTTTTTTCTCTAAGCCTCGAATAAGTAAATAATTATATAATCTAATGTACATTTAAAAATAATTATCTTAATCTTAGGATCATTAATCACGAATCATCACTGATTATTGGAGATTTCTAACCATTCAATCATATGTAATTTTTTTTAAAAAAAATATTCCATGAATTATTATTCAGGAATATTGATTAATGTTCACTAAATTTTAAAAATTATGGTCCTATTATCATAACCATGTGGTTATTCACAATTATTTTAATAGTTATATTTCTACTAGATTTACATTTACTTATCATTTGAGTTCACCATTTATTATTATTTATTTTCCCCATGATACCAATATGGTATCTCTTAATGATTCGCGGGATATACTAGGTGAAAAAATAATGTTCATGAAAACATTTTATGTTGTATTTTTTTCCAATATAATATTTGAAACGTATTTCATCTAATATCCCAATAATATTGAACTATTCAATTCTTTGGTTTTTAATCCAATTTATTATGAGCCAATGTATTAATATACCAATCAGCTATATGTGAATGGATTTAGGCTATTTCTCTTTGTATGAAAGGATTTTTAGTGGGACCATTTTGAACTATATTTATGAAAATATATAATATAGAACATAACCCCATTATATATTCTATTGATATGTATAAGTATAGTGTATGATCATAAATTCATAGTAAAATAATAATTGTGTTTTGTTCCTATATAACAAATATCTATCTAGATACAGGAATGTGGATACACATGCTGCATAAATATACCTAGGTGTAAAAAAATAAAAGGGGATGATTGGGTAATAACATGATTACCACAGTTGTGTGCTGAGAGGGCCAAATAATGCAATCCTTAATAGACACTCTCGTGGAAAATTCGTTGGATATATAACATTTTAATTTTCTATAGTTAAGAATAATTAGTTGATTGAATCTATAAAAACATGTGACATTCCAAGTTATATAGGATAATGATAAATTTTATTTGTTTTAAAAGATAATGGTTGATTATAAGTTTAATGATATAGCTAATACTTTTAGGTTTTTTATCATGGTATTTAATATTGTTAAATATGTTTTGGGATATATTTAAGGGAATCCAAACCTTTTGATTAGTATATATTTTTGTGAAAATGTTATATGTTGAAGAATTATTTTATAAATTTTATACATATAGAGAAATAAGTTGATATCATTATGGTTTTAATTATCTTCGATGTCACATTGGTATATAGATAATACAAAGAATTCATTTTTGGATCAAATGTTTTATCATATTCATAACCATGGGAATGGAGAATGATTTGATGACTAAGTGAAGAATGTTATTTTTGATGAATTATACTATATTTGGAACATAATATGACTAATTTATACATAATTCAAAGAATGAATGTTGATTTTTTTTAGATTACCACATGATTTTATTTTGGTTTTATAGTCATTAAGGATATTTTTGGAATGGATTTCCATGTTTTAAGAGAATATATAATCATGTTCACTATGTGTTTTTTATGTTACATAATTAGTTACCTCACATTTCATGGATATAAATTTTAATTTATTCCATGGATATATGTTTCACTCAACTCTTTCAGATTATTGGATTTTTATTTTTGTTATATATATTTGAGGAAATTTGTAACGTTAAGTATATGTTGAATAGTTTACATTAAAATTTTGTTTGTATTGTTGATGTTTTAGAGATTAATGTATTGTTACATTTCTTTAATATATATCCATATTAGATATCCTATGATAACCATTTGGGTATTGGTATGTATCTTTAGATTGAAAGAATGAAATTCTATTTATTATTGATAATATAATCAATTTAAAGTTAATTTCAGTTCTTTAAGAATGAAAAATTATTCATCAATATTCCTTTCATAAAGTAATGTAATGTATTATAGATTAAATGTCTTAAATGGAAAAACATGATTAAATTGGTATGATAAAAATAAATGGAATAAAGAATGTATAATTTTTCGTGTTCTCTATCATGATAAATAATATTCCCTAAAATATATGGAAAGGATTTTGAAACTAAATAAAATTTTCATTCACCATTATATAAAATTAATTATAGTTATTCCTTATAAATACATAATAATAGTTTTGTTTTTAATAACTTTCTCAGTATCAGGTTCTCTATCACTATATATTTTAAATTTAACTTATCTTTTCTTATATGTATCTATATTTTTTATTCTCAATAGCTTTTTCTATATCTCAGAAACATATTTTTTTTATTCATTTAATAATTAAGCTTCTAACTAACCCTATTCAAAGGCGATACCGTTTTGAAATTTTCATATATATGAACCATTTTTGAGGTATGTTCATTTGTATTTTTTTTTCATATCCTAGTTCCTTGATTTTCTAATGTGTTTTTGATGAAATATGGAGTTTTAGGACCCATGATAATATAGTTCTAGGTCATTTCATAGTTAGTAGAAACTATAAACTATCCTAGAAGAGGTTGTGAAACCTATAAAATTTCACTATAAAAGATTCACATAATTTTATAGGGTTGTGAGCCCTCCCTAGTTAATCATTATGTAAAGACCCGCAAATTTCAAGGAAATTTTTTTCTTAATTTTCTTTGGAATTTTACAAGAGCGCAGCCTCAGACGGCACCTGATTCCGAGGCCCGGTGTGCCCGGAATCAATTTCCAAAGTTTGGCTCGGGTACGTTCAGTGAACGGACGAGCGGGTTTTTCTATCTTTTGAACCGGTGCCCGGAATCGAATTCTGAGGGCACAGATGAAATCGCAGCGCCGGTATTTGCTTAGAAACGCCTCTTCCGGAGTTGCGTTTGCTCAGATGTGGTTTTTAAATTTTGGGTCTTAAAGTCAGAAATAAAATAAAATTTGTGCGACAACTTTATTTTATTTCACTTAAGCAGCTTGGAAGCCACTTGAAGCCACTTAAAGGCGGCTTGATCTGAGTTGAACTGGATAGGATGCTATCCAGAAATATCATACCCCCTTGGTAGGATATTTGTGAGGTGGGGCCCGCATGAGCCCCGCCGTTTCTTTCGCTAAGTAACGCACCCGCGAAAACCCGTCAAAGTAACTGAAAAGTCAACCGACGCGTTTTCTTTAATTCTTAACAGACCATTTAATTGGGCGGTTTATTTCGTGAATTAAATGGGCTGTTTCGCTCGTTGAATTAATTCAACGAACTGATGGGTCGTTACTTACGCTTTTGCGTTTGTTGGCATGTTTATAAAATAAGACCAACCTAAAAATCCTTTGAAAGGATTTGAGAGGATCCCTGATTCTCCACCCTCCCCGCGAAGAACGCGAAGAACGCGAAGAACGTCGGCGACCGGAATTCGACGACGCACACCGTGATCTGCGACGTCGACGAGCTCTACCCGCGACGTTCTTCGGCGACGCCTCTTCTTCCGCGGCCGATCCTCGTTCGGCAATTAAGGTGAGAAACGAATCGTTTATTTCTCCCCTTTTTATAATTCAATATCAACGGATTTAAATTAATCTGTTTGATCTTGATCCGGAGATTGGCGACGCGACGCCGGATACCGCGACGACGTGACGATCTCCTTCTTCCGCGACGACCTCTCGTCCGACGACGACGACAAGGTAAGGGTTGTTGGAATTCTTTTATTCCCCGTGTTTATTCTTTTAAAGTAAAGAACATGATCACCGACAATTTTAATTTATTTAAAATTGTTGTTGATTATTATCTTTTTCCTCCCGTTGTTTATGACTAACGCGGAGGGTGCGGGTCTAACGAACAAGACCCGGCAACCCTCCGCCGATCTCTTTTGTTGTGCGGATATGGCGGACGACGACGAACCGCGCGGCAGGGGCGATCTGTTGATTCCGCAGTGAAGATCGGCCCCCGGGAGGAGCAACGGCGAAAACGGGAGGCAAAACGGGCCACCAGAGCAACTCCGGCGGCCCGCGGAAGGCGGCGGCGGCGCGGGTCGCCGGCAAGGCGGCGCCGGCGACCGGAGGCGGCGGCGCCCGGCGCGCCGCCGTGGAGAAGATCCGCCGCGGCTGAAGACGCGGCGGCGGCGGCCGGTTCCGCGGCCGCGCGGAACCGGGGAGGGACGCGGCGGCCCGGCCGCGTCCGCGTGACAGGCGGCCCCCGCGGGGCCGCGTTTTCCTCCAAGCCGCGGGTCAAACCCGCGGCAGCGGCTCCTTCGGCCGCCCGGCCGAAGCCGAGCCGGCCGGTCCGGTCGGCCGGGCCGCACCTAGGCCAGACCGGACCCGGCCTAGCCGGGTTGGTCCGGGTCGGGCCGACCCGGTTCGGCCGACCCAGGGGGGGTTCGGGCCGGGTCGCCCTGGGCCCAGAACCCCCGTTTTCGGGCCCTCCTCAGTCTTTTGCCCATATCTTGGGCCTGAGACCTCCGATTGACGAACTGTCAGCGGCTACGCGATCCTTGGATCGATACGATCGTTTCGGTATATTATACCCAAGGTTTCAGAAGTCTTTGGGTTCGGCCGGGTTGGTTCGTACACGAAACCAACCGGGCCCTCGGAGCGGAAACGCTCATAACTTGAGCTACGGACGTTCGATCGACGTATCGTCAGCTGTGGTAGTTTCCTCTAAGTGAGACAGAACTTTTGGCATACTCCGCCCGAGGATCGGACGCAGGAAGAGTACGGTCGGGTTGGTTTTTCCCTAAAAACCAACCGGGCCCCTGGAACGAAAATGCCAATAACTCTCAAACCAGGCGTCCGATTGACGCGCTGTCTGTTGCGTTGAGATCCTGTTGTCGATACAGAACTTTTGGATACATCAACTTCGGACTAAGTGTCAGTTGATGTATCAGCCTCTCGGCTCGTGGAGCGGACCCTCCTAAACGAGCTCGCTATGTGCGGGAACCCTAGCGCTGGCTGTGACTTCGACGACAGAGCAGAGATCCTCCGTGGACTGCGACGACGGCAGAGCAGAGATCCTCAGTGGAATGCGACGACGGCAGAGCAGAGATCCTTCGTGGACTGCGGCGACGACTGTGCAGAGATCCTCAGTGGACTGCGTCGACTACTGCACTCAGCGATCCTACGTGGATCAGTGCTACAGGTTCTGTGTGAGCCCGATCCTATGTGGGTCCTTACTACCGGTTCTGTGTGAGCCACTGCCTACAGGTTCTGTGTGAGCCCGATCCTACGTGGGTCTTTTGTGGGGGTTAGTACCTATCGATCCTTCGTGGGTCCGACGACTTAGATGGATCAGTGATCATCTTTGACGTCATCTGAAAAAGTATACCTGGTTGAGCTGAATCTTATGTTACTCTCCTTGTGGATTGTGTTGAACTATCCTATGTGGATTTACTGTTTACTCTCCTTGTGGATTTGAGTCTTGCTTTCCTTTGTGGATTGAGTTGTTCTTGAGCTCGTGAGCAGAGCTAGAATTGGGGACTCAGGTATATGTATGGGCATATACCTAAGTCGAGTCAGATGTTACTTCGTGATTGCATCTTTCTTTTGTGCTATATCCTTTGTGGATTTCGGGAGACCTTCGGGGGTCTCGGGGTCCTTACTGAGTAGCTTATACTCACCCCTGCACGGGCTATGCCCGCACCTTGTTGTGTTGGATGCAGACGACGGACAGCGCTGATCGCGGTTGGGGCGTGGAGCCGGACGGTACCTGGAGGTGGACCACTGGGCGGGACGTGCTCGGAGCGGACGTGGGACCCGAGGAGCCCGGAGGCTATCTGTACCCACCCTTCAGGTGGGATTTCCAGTGGACGACACGAGGCCGCCGTCTTTTCTTCAGTTGCTGTACTTTACTTTTCAGTTGTACTTTCAGTTGGGCTTGTATTCCGGCCCCTTTACTTTTCTTCACTTTGTAGTTACTTCTGCTTGCTGACTCTGTGGTGGTTGTTACTTATAAAGGCAATGCCTTCCCTGTTTACCGAGAATTTACGCCTTGGTGCTAGTCGCCAGCCCCTGGCCTATGGAAGGCGGGCTTGGGGTAGTCACGGCACGGGCCCCGAGGACGGGTCGTGACAAATTGGTATCAGAGGTGGTCGGTTCTACCGCAAACTCTGATCGTCTTTTCTATCTATATGAAGGAATAGTGTTTAGTGTATTGAGTGTGGTTATCAGTTCAGGGAGCCCAGTGTTGGTGCGGCGGCCGACGTATCTGTACACCAGGACCCTGACTCCTGATTTCCGACTTAATGCATGAAAACATTGATTGCGTGTGTGTTTCAAGTCTTCTTTGTGATTACTTGTGTCAGCTCACCGGGTATACTGATCTGCTTCATGAAAGGCTCAAGTTTTCCTTGTGATTACTTGTGCCAGCTCACCAGGTATACTGTTCTGACTGTGCTGCTCTTGTTCTCCTTTTCAGGATGGCCCCGCGACGACAGCTAGCTAGGGTTCCGAGTGTAGGGCGCGACGGCAGCCCACCGAGCGACGAGGCCTCGGTGCAGGGCCCTTTGCCAGCAGTGGCACCGGCGGTAGCCTTACCCGTCGAGCCACCGATGCTTCCAGTACCAGACGCTGACGATGCACGTCTCCTCAGGGCACTGCATGAGTTTCAGAGCCAGCGACCGCCCAGGTTTCGCGGTGAGGTGGACCCCCAGGCCGCCGAGGACTGGCTAGAGGCGGTGGTACGAATCTTTAGGCTAGTTAGGACACCAGCGGATCTCATGGTGATTCTCGCGGCGAGCCTCCTGCAGGCGGCGGCAGGACGATGGTGGATCTTGATGCTCCAGGTTCACGATGAGGCATCCTTGCTCTGGACGGACTTCGAGAGCCTCTTTCGCTCTGAGTTTGTCCCGACCACCCTCCGAGCGGTGCGCATCCAGGAGCTTCTCCAGCTGCGCCAGGGCAGCATGACGGTCGCTCAGTACGCGGCGAAGTTCACTGACCTATCTCGCTACTCGACCGACATGGTACGGGACCCCTTCTTCCGGGCCCGGACATTCGAGCAGGGCTTGCGACAGGAGATTCGGGCGTCGCTGATCTCCCTCAGCATTCCGACCCAGGCGGGAGTGCTGGAGCGATCCCTCCTGATCGAGAGCTTCCTGGCAGAGCCTTCTTCAGCGGCGAGACCTAGCACAGGGCGGCAGGTAGCTGAGTCTTCGGCAGCAGGTAACCGACAGATGACTCTGGGGTCCAGGCAGACCAGACCCCCACGCAGACGGCCTCAGGACACCGGCTCAGCAGTGCGAGGCACACAGCGGAGTGCCAGCCTTCCGAGAGGCAGGATGTGCTACTCTTGCGGCGGGCAGGGTCACATGGCTCGTGATTGCCCGACTCGCCGACCAGAGGAGCAGCAGACGGTGGAGGGGCCACCCAGGCAGAGGCAGAGGGTCGACCGTGGCGGTCCGCAGGGAGGAGGCGGACGAGGCAGAGGAGCTGGCCGAGCAGCGGGTGATGGGCGACGCTTCCAGGCTCAACCCCCACCACCACTAGGAGGGCCACCTCGACCACAGGGAGCTGGCGGGCAGAGACAGGCCCAGCTCCAGGCAGTGGAGGCCTACGACCCCGACATGTCAGAGATGATTCGAGGTACGATCTGTGTCTATTCCACCCTTGCTGCAGTACTTATAGACACAGGAGCGAGTCACTCTTTCATAGCCTCTGCCCTTGTTCGGAGCTCGGAGATTCCGACTGAGCCGTTGGCTCGATCCTTACGGCTAGAGACTCCTACGGGAGCAGACTCGACGATTACGCACTGGTGCCGGCAGTGTGAGATTACTCTAGGAGGCGAGAGATTCGGCTGGGATCTCCTTGTAGCGGCGTCGAGGCCTTACGACGTCATCTTGGGCATGGATTGGCTATCCACGGTTCATGCCCAGATCGACTGTTTTAGGCGCAAGGTGCAATGTGTTCGCACCTACGGGAGCAGGTTTACCTTCACCGGCGAGAAGGGAACCTTTGAAGCACAGGATGGACTTCCGCGGAGGAGAGTGCAGCCCATCTCTCAACAGTTGGCTAGCCTCATCCTAGGAGCAGTGGACGTGCGGAGTCCAGCTTTTCCTGCAGTGGTGGACCAGTACGTGGACGTCTTTCCCGACGACGTTCCAGGGCTACCTCCTCATAGAGAGGTAGACTTTTACATCGACTTGTACCCCGTGACAGCCCCGATATCTACTCCAGCATATCGGATGGCCCTCGCCGAGCTTCGGGAGCTGCGGGTACAGTTGGAGGACTTGCAGAGCAAGGGGTTTATCCGACCCAGTGTTTCACCCTGGGCTTCCCCGATTTTGTTCGCCAAGAAGGCGGACGGGAGCTTGCGACTGTGTGTCGACTATCGTCGCCTGAACCAGGTGACAGTGAGGAACAAGTATCCGCTTCCACGGATTGATGACCTCTTCGATCAGCTCAAGGGAGCGCGGTGGTTCTCGAAGATAGACCTCCGGTCAGGCTATCATCAGCTCAGAGTTCGAGACGAGGACGTGCAGAAGACGGCCTTCAGGTGTCGGTATGGCCATTATGAGTTCTTGGTTATGCCGTTCGGCGTAACCAATGCTCCAGCAGTGTTCATGAGCCTCATGAACAGGATCTTCCAGCCATACCTCGACCGATTTTTCGTGGTCTTCATTGACGACATTTTGGTATACTCGAAGACTGAGGAGGAGCATGCCTACCACCTGCGAGTTGTGCTAGACACGCTCCGAGAGCACCAGCTTTATGGAAAGCTCTCAAAGTGCCAGTTCTGGTTACGTGAGGTCCACTTCTTGGGGCACGTCATCTCTGAGGCGGGAGTTGCAGTGGATCCCGCGAAGATCGAGGCAGTACTAGCTTGGGAGCCACCCAGGAGCATGACAGAGGTGCGGAGCTTCTTGGGCCTAGCCGGATACTATCGGAGATTCGTGCCAGACTTCTCCAGAGTTGCGGCACCACTCTCAGCGTTGACGAAGAAGGGGAAACCCTTCGTGTGGTCAGACAGATGTTAGCAGAGCTTCCAGGAGCTGAGACAGAGATTGACCAGCGCACCTATCTTGAAGTTGCCTGAGGAGGGAGTTGGATACGATGTTTACTGTGATGCATCAGGGACTGGACTCGGGTGCGTCCTGATGCAGGAGCGGGCCGTGATCGCCTACAGATCTCGTCAGTTGAGGCCGCATGAGCAGAACTACGCCACTCATGACCTGGAGTTAGCAGCAGTGGTTTTCGCTCTGAAGACTTGGCGGCACTATCTGATGGGCGAGCGCTTCACAGTCTTTTCTGACCACCAGAGTCTCAGGTATATCTTATCTCAGAAGGACCTGAACCTGAGACAGCGGAGATGGCTTGAGTTCCTCCAGGACTATGACTTTGAGATAGTCTATACTCCTGGGAAGGGGAACGTGGTAGCCGATGCCCTCAGCAGGAGGACGGGCATTCAGCTACTTGAGGAGGTGACGGAGCAGCTAGCCTCCTTACAGATATCCTTTATGAATAGAGACGGAGCAGCCTTTCTTCAGTCTCTCACAGTCTCTCCTCCACTTCTACAGCGGGTCAGAGAGGCTCAGCGTGAGGACGCTGACTGTGAGACCCGGCGTGCACTAATATCCTCAGGTCAGGCGCCTGATGGTTTCTCCCTTGGGGCAGAGCATGACATCCTTTACAGAGGACGTACCTTCGTACCAGTCGCTTTATGAGAGGAGGTGCTGAGATAGTTTCACACTTCTCCCTTGGCGGTACATCCCGGAGTGGCGAAGATGTACCAGGATCTCAGGCGACAGCACTGGTGGCCGGGCATGAAGAAAGCTGTGGCAGAGTTCGTTTCACGATGCCTCACCTGCCAGCAGGTGAAGGCAGAGCATCAGGTACCAGCAGGCTTGGTACAGCCCTTGGAGGTCCCAGAGTGGAAGTGGGATGGCATATCTATGGACTTCGTGACTGGACTTCCACGCACTTCCAGAGGTCACGACTCCATTTGGGTGATTGTCGACCGACTCACCAAGTCGGCACACTTCTTACCCATCATAGAGCAGGGCTCAGTGGAGAGCTTGGGACGTCTTTACGTCCAGGATATCGTACGGCTTCACGGTGTGCCCTCGTCTATCGTCTCCGATCGAGATGCTCGTTTCACTTCCCGGCTTTGGAAGGGGTTGCAAGAGGCGTTCGGGACGCGGCTCCATCTGAGCACAGCCTTCCACCCTCAAACGGATGGTCAGACGGAGAGGACCATACAGACACTCGAGGACATGCTCCGTGCATGTGTTCTCGACTTTGGTCGCAGCTGGGAGGACCACCTACCCTTGGTGGAGTTCGCGTACAACAACAGCTACCACTCCACCATCGGGATGACACCATACGAGGCGTTGTACGACAGACCCTGCAGATCACCGTTGTGCTGGACAGACCCTGGGGAGTCAGCACTCGTGGGACCAGAGATGGTCCGAGCCACGACAGAGAAGGTCCAGATCATCCAGGAGAGGATGAGGACAGTTCAGAGCCGGCAGAAGTCATATGCTGACAGGAGGCGGAGGCCACTGGAGTTCGAGGATGGCGACCACGTCTTTTTGCGTGTCTCACCTCGACGTGGTTTACGGAGATTTGGTCGAGGCGGCAAGTTGTCTCCACGCTTCATCGGGCCTTTCCAGTCCTCAGCAGGATAGGAGAGGTGGATTATCGCCTGGCTCTACCACCTCAGTTGCACCGGGTGCACGACGTCTTCCACGTGTCTCAGCTGAGGAGATACGTGCACGACCCGACGCACATCATCGACTTTGGGGAGCTGGACGTGGACGATGGGGCGACTTTTGCGGAGGTCCCAGTGGAGATCGAGGATCGACAGGAGCGGGTCCTACGTGGGTGGTCGATTCCTCTTGTGCGCGTCAGATGGCAGCACGGGAACCTCCAGGAGAGCACTTGGGAGCGGGAGGCTCAGATGCGTGCTCAGTACCCCCATTTGTTCCCGTAGTTTTTGATGTATCTTTACGGGGACGTAAAGCCCTGAGGAGGGAGTAATGTAAAGACCCGCAAATTTCAAGGAAATTTTTTTCTTAATTTTCTTTTGAATTTTACAAGAGCGCAGCCTCAGACGGCACCTGATTCCGAGGCCCGGTGTGCCCGGAATCAATTTCCGAAGTTTGGCTCGGGTACGTTCAGTGAACGGACGAGCGGGTTTTTCTATCTTTTGAACCGGTGCCCGGAATCGAATTCTGAGGGCACCGATGAAATCGCAGCGCCGGTATTTGCTTAGAAACGCCTCTTCCGGAGTTGCGTTTGCTCAGACGTGGTTTTTAAATTTTGCGGCTTGATCTGAGTTGAACTGGATAGGATGCTATCCAGAAATATGCTACCCCCTTGGTAGGATATTTGTGAGGTGGGGCCCGCACGAGCCCCGCCGTTTCTTTCGCTAAGTAACGCACTCGCGAAAACCCGTCAATGTAACTGAAAAGTCAACCGATGCGTTTTCTTTAATTCGTAACAGACCATTTAATTGGGCGGTTTATTTCGTGAATTAAATGGGCTGTTTCGCTCGTTGAATTAATTCAACGAACTGATGGGTCGTTACTTACGCTTTTGCGTTTGTTGGCATGTTTATAAAATAAGACCAACCTAAAAATCCTTTGAAAGGATTTGAGAGGATCCCTAATTCTCCACCCTCCCCGCGAAGAACGCGAAGAATGCGAAGAACGCGAAGAACGCGAAGAACGTCGCCGACCGGAATTCGACGACGCACACCGTGATCTGCGACGTCGACGAGCTCTACCCGCGACGTTCTTCGGCGACGCCTCTTCTTCCGCGGCCGATCCTCGTTCGGCAATTAAGGTGAGAAACAAATCGTTTATTTCTCCCCTTTTTATAATTCAATATCAATGGATTTAAATTAATCCGTTTGATCTTGATCCGGAGATTGGCGACGCGACGCCGGATACCGCGACGACGTGACGATCTCCTTCTTCCGCGACGACCTCTCGTCCGACGACGACGACAAGGTAAGGGTTGTTGGAATTCTTTTATTCCCCGTGTTTATTCTTTTAAAGTAATTAACATGATCACCGAAAATTTTAATTTATTTAAAATTGTTGTTGATTATTATCTTTTTCCTCCCGTTGTTTATGACTAACGCGGAGGGTGCGGGTCTAACGAACAAGACCCGGCAACCCTCCGCCGATCTCTTTTGTTGTGCGGATATGGAGGACGACGACGAACCGCGCGGCAGGGGCGATCTGTTGATTCCACAGTGAAGATCGGCCCCCGGGAGGAGCAACGGCGTAGACGGGAGGCAAAACGGGCCACCAGAGCAACTCCGGCGGCACGCGGAAGGCGGCGGCGGCGCCCGGCGCGCCGCCGTGGAGAAGATCCGCCGCGGCTGAAGACGCGGCGGCGGCGGCCGGTTCCGCGGCCGCGCGGAACCGGGGAGGGACGCGGCGGCCCGGCCGCGTCCGCGTGACAGGCGGCCCCCGCGGGGCCGCGTTTTCCTCCAAGCCGCGGGTCAAACCCGCGGCGGCGGCTCCTTCGGCCGCTCGGCCGAAGCCGAGCCGGCCGGTCCGGTCGGCCGGGCCGCGCCCAGGCCGGACCGGACCCGACCTAGCCGGGTCGGGCCGGGTCGGGCCGACCCGGTTCGGCCGGCCCAGGGGGGGTTCGGGCCGGGTCGCCCCGGGCCCAGAACCCCCGTTTTCGGGCCCTCCTCAATCTTTTGCCCATATCTTGGTCCTGAGACCTCCGATTGACGAACCGTCAGCGGCTACGCGATCCTTTGATCGATACGATCGTTTCGGTATATTATACTCAAGGTTTCGGAAGACTTAGGGTTCGGCCGGGTTGGTTCGTACACGAAACCAACCGGGCCCTCGGAGCGGAAACGCTCATAACTTGAGCTACGGACGTCCGATCGACGTACCGTCAGCTGTGGTAGTTTCCTCTAAGTGAGACGGAACTTTTGGCATACTCCGCCCGAGGATCGGACACAGGCGGAGTATGGTCGGGTTGGTTTTGAACTAAAAACCAACCGGGCCCCTGGGACGAAAATGCCAATAACTCTCAGACCAGGCGTCCGATTGACGCGCCGTCTGTTGCGTTGAGATCCTGTTGTCGATACGGAACTTTTAGATACATCAACTTCGGACTAAGTGTCAGTTGATGTATTAGCCTCTCGGCTCGTGGAGCGGACCCTCCTAAACGAGCTCGCTATGTGCGGGAACCCTAGCGCTGGCTGTGACTTCGACGACAGAGCAGAGATCCTCCGTGGACTGCGACGACGACAGAGCAGAGATCCTCAGTGGACTGCGACGAAGGCAGAGCAGAGATCCTTCGTGGACTGCGGCGACGACTGTGCAGAGATCCTCAGTGGACTGCGTCGACTACTACACTCAGCAATCCTACGTGGATCAGTGCTACAGGTTCTGTGTGAGCCCGATCCTATGTGGGTCCTTACTACCGGTTCTGTGTGAGCCACTGCCTATAGGTTCTGTGTGAGCCCGATCCTACGTGGGTCTTTTGCGGGGGTTAGTAGCTATCGATCCTTCGTGGGTCCGACGACTTAGATGGATCAGTGATCATCTTTGACGTCATCTGAAAAAGTATACCTGGTTGAGCTGAATCTTATGTTACTCTCCTTGTGGATTGTGTTGAACTATCCTATGTGGATTTACTGTTTACTCTCCTTCTGGATTTGAGTCTTGCTTTCCTTTGTGGATTGAGTTGTTCTTGAGCTCGTGAGCAGTGCTAGAATTGGGGACTTAGGTATATGTATGGGCATATACCTAAGTCGAGTCAGATGTTACTTCGTGATTGCATCTTTCTTTTGTGCTATATCCTTTGTGGATTTCGGGAGACCTTCGGGGGTCTCGGGGTCCTTACTGAGTAGCTTATACTCACCCCTGCACGGGCTATGCCCGCACCTTGTTGTGTTGGATGCAGACGACGGACAGCAATGATCGCGGTTGGGGCGTGGAGCAGGACGGTACCTGGAGGTGGACCACTGGGCAGGACGTGCTCGGAGCGGACGTGGGACCCGAGGAGCCTGGAGGCTATCTGTACCCACCCTTCAGGTGGGATTGCCAGTGGACGACACGAGGCCGCCGTCTTTTCTTCAGTTGCTGTACTTTACTTTTCAGTTGTACTTTCAGTTGGGCTTGTATTCTGTCCCCTTTACTTTTCTGCACTTTGTAGTTACTTCTGCTTGCTGACTCTGTGGTGGTTGTTACTTATAAAGGCAATGCCTTCCCTATTTACCGGGAATTTACGCCTTGGTGCTAGTCGCCAGCCCCTGGCCTATGGAAGGCGGTCTTGGGGTAGTCACGGCACGGGCCCCGAGGACGGGTCGTGACACATTATGTCCACTTTCATCTTATATAGAGGATGCATCATGGTTTTTGAATGGTTTTATTGGTTATATCGATAAATTCTGTGGCTTCACCTGGTCACTAAAAATGTTGAATTTTTTATTTATCCCTTCTCTAATTCTAATAAAAATTAGTCATTTTATCCCAAAATTAGAATTCCAATTTTATATTTCTCTCTTCTACCTCTTTGATAAGTTGGACATAATTTTATTGGTGGATTTTTTTGGAAATTATTTAAAGAATATTCATGTATGAACCTCCTCATTTGTTTTATTCATCCTTCTTATATTCTCATTCCCTCTTCATTGGGTTCATCATTCTTCAGTACAAGTGTTTCTATAATGATCTATAACTCTATATTTTGTTGGTTAAATATTTTTTTATGATATTCTCTTTCCATTATAGTGTCACCTTATGGTGAAGTTGTGTTTTCCAATATATTTTGAGAGATTCCTAGTTTCAGGTAGGTGGTTTTTGTGATTTAACATTAATAGATGATTTTAGTATTCATTATATCATTTCTAAATGTGTCATATAAATTTATAGTTTTCATGATTCATTTTTTTAAATTGTTTTTGTGAGAATATTTTTTTAAAAGTTTATTTTTATAAGGAAAATGGTGGTTTATCAGGTTCGATCATATTTTTTTGTGTATACATGAAATATGATTTGAATTTGGACTGGGAAATAAAATTGAGCATAATAGCAATCCATGGAATCTAGGTGGTTAAAAAATGATTATTATTTTATATGGATTAGACTAAGTGAGGCATAATTACCTATAGATAGATGAACACTTAAAAAATTAATAAACAATGATTATGATTAGATTCTACTAGAACATTATATGAATTTCATCTCTATTAGATCATGAAATGGGACATTTTGGGTAATAGTTTATATACCATATATACAAGGTAAGAGGATCCTAGGATCCTAATATTTCATGTTTCTTTAAGAGTTACTTGTTCTACTAATGTAATTATTTTTATTCAATTATTATATAATGGACCATACAATCCATTTTAATATAAAAGCACATTTCATTTAAAAAATTTTAATTGTATAAATATTGAAAACTAGTAAGTTATGTTTTCTTATAAATATAGTACATGTAATCTATTTTGGATGTTATCCTATTGGGAATTTTCTAACAACCAACATATGCCTTTAGTGTGTATAGACATTATCATATTTTCACGAAGAAAATGTAATTGGTTTCGTGGTGGAGATGTTGGATCCAGTTTCTAGTTTTCCTCCAATTTTTAGTGATGATAGTAGTAGATTTGTGGTGTCGATCCCCTTTTTTCATGTTAGTTGTGGTCATGTAGTTCCCCCCCAACCATTTTGGTTCGGTCGTATTTTATTTGTAATTCTTTTTTTAACATCTTATATTGAAATTAAGATTTATTTATTGGTTATTCTTGTATTGTTGGGTATTAGTTTTCTGATTTTCATGTTTAATTGATATGGAAAAAATCATCCACATAAGTGAGGATTTATGCCCAAGAACTAGTTTCCAGTCCATATGATTTGATAACACCCATAAAACCAGGTCACAATTTAGTTCATGTGTCGAGTTAGAGGGAATACTGGCTTGGATCATGAAAAAATAGTATTTTAGGAGGTTTTATCTTTTATTGGGGTAATTATATTTGGGATAATTAGGATTTATAGGAGATATTACTATCTATGATTAATGATGTTGTTAAGAATGGGGTTTATGGCTAACATACCTCATAACAGTCCATGTTCCAAAATGGGTTGGTTGGGTATTTGTTTTTTCCCTCTAGATGAGATGTACAGGCTACAAACTCTACATAGGTACCTAGAAGGGGGAAATGGATTGTCTTAATGTTTATATTGATATGGCTTTTCATTGTTTTATTCAACTTTCTTGGGATTTTTGTGGTTAATTTATATTCTCATAATGATGTGTTGTAATAATATATTTTTGTTTATTGATAGTTTTTTCAATACATGTCCTTTAATACTACTATTAAACTCTATAAAGTGATCAATCAGAGTTATCCCCCACCATTTGATTAGAGTCTAGAAGATATAGACATTCATGTAGTCCATGTATTTGGTTAAGTAGTGGGACCTAGTCCTACAATGGTTTGGTATTTTGAACTAGGTCTATGAGATAATGACAATAATGAGTTCCTCTTACAGGGTATCACAAATATCTATGTATATGAGGATCATATTTATATAATCAAGATCTTTTTTAGGTTTTGGGACACTTTCAAGGATCTAACGGTGTTTGGTGCTTCATTTTTTATTGATATCCCTAGATGGAGGATGTCAAATTTATTGATTCCTGTTGAGATGCATAGGTTTATGGGATGGCAGGACATCATGTCTAGGTTTAGTGAGGATTATTTCCCTACAACCACAAATGTCACAAAGATCGATGATTTTCTAGACCTCCAATAAGGGATATGACTGTGATGGATTATGTCAATTACAATTCATATTTGGTTCTATATTATATGGATGAAGTTTATAATGACTATCTAAAGGCACAACTATTTGAAATTGATTTGTTTCCAAATACATGATCTCAAATATACATGTTCATGTTGAAGACATATGGTGAGGTAGTTGAATGTGTCCGGATGGTGGCAATATATACCAATAGCTAGTTTAGTTTTTCTAGGGCATTTTCAGATGTGGTTTAGGGAATTGGGGGTCAATTTATATAGGAGAGGTAGCGAGATGACCACAGAAATAGAGGAGGTGGTATTTTTGGCAATACTGCCTGACCATTTTCTTCTTAAACATCATATTTTAGGTCAACTTAGTGACCTTAGTGTGAGAAACCATGACATGTGGGGAAAAAAATTTCTGATCAACCCAAACATTATCATTAGTGTGGGATTATGTGACCCTTATAGTATTTTATTAGACTAAGACAGCCATATCCGTGTAAGAGGATTCTTTAGGCTCTATGGGGATGTCAGACATGTCAGGACTAACATGTATAGTGGGATATCTATTTAAGGGTCATGGTGTTAGGGTCATATCATCGAATGGTATGAGTTATCATATGGAAGAGTCTTATTCTAATGGTCATTTAGAGTTTTATGAAGTGGTGTTTCAACTCAACGCATTGCATCATGCACCAGTATATTATGATAATGTACATATAACAATTTTAGGTAAAATTATCAATGCATCATTCATATCTTCTATTATACATGACTCTGGTGTTTATAGTTATTTCATTTGTGCTCATCTTATTTATTTCAATAAATAACCTACTCAGATTACATTGTATGTGATAGAATTATTGATTACTCATTATTGGAATTGAGATAACAGTTTTAGGTCTCCATATAGGGTTATCACTTTTTCAGGGGTATACCTAGAATGTGATTACCTTCTATTTGAAATGGACAACTTTGAAATGATCTTCTGTATGGATTCGATAATGTGAGTATAGTAATTCATTGTTTATTATCTGTGGTGATTGAGTTTTTTGGAACCAAATGAATAATCACATAATATACATGGGGAATTAGATCCTCTATCCGGATGTAAAAGTCATCCATTTTTTGATTATTGTATTATTTCTTTTATAGAATTTTCATGGATTTTGTAGAGTTATGGTGGAGGTTCTTAGGGTGTATTACCTCCTAGAGGGGGATGAGTAAACATATATATTCCATGAATAATTTTTAGGGAATTCATCATAGTTATTATTTATGGATTCTTCTGATTTGACACCTTAAACATAGCTTATATCTCTTCACTAATACCATATTTCCCCCACAAGTATATTTTAATTAATGATATTATTGGAAAATTTAGAATATAAAGGTTAAATTCACCTGAGTTCCTCTCTTTCAACCACCCCATTTCTATTTGTAATGAATTCAATGGACATATTCAGTTATATATAAGTTTATGGTAGATGGATATGGTATTGATCAAGAATAAATACTCATTGCCTTTTATTGTTGACTTAAATGATCATCCCTTGGTGGAAATGTGTTTCTCTGAGATAAACTAGTGTTTGAGGTATCACTTGGTCATAGATAGATTAGAGAATGTTCCCAATATAGCTATATGATGTAGGTATAGACATGTTGAGTATTTTTAAAAAACAATTCAGGATGATTAATGCTCCAGCGATCATTACGGTCATCATGAATATGGGGTTCCATCAGTTTATCAAGAAATTATTTGTGGTGTTTTTTTATGAATTCTTAATCTACTATGTGGATGAGGAAGAAAATGATAGGCATGAGATGATTTTGTTATGAACAATTCAGATTCATCACCTCTTCCCTATGTATTCATGTGTTCATTCTTGATTAGGGAGTTAATGTTTCTGGGTCATGTGATCTCATAACTTGGGGTTCTAGTAGACCTTGATAAGATCGAATAATTTGTTTGTGGGATTATATGTGAAATATATTTCATATTATGACATTTTTGGGGATATGAAGTATATTAAATGTGTATCATCATGGATTCATATCCAATTTCTTTTCCCTAACTATACTTAGACATAAATTTGAAATTTTTTGAATATATTCCATAATTGATGTCATCTATCGAAGATTATAAGTGGTTAATTACTACAACCATTTCTCTAGGATTACCAAAATCTGTAATGTTATAGGTGGTCAATAAATATGTTTCAGGTATGGGTATTTTGTGATTGTTATGTATGAGGACCACGTGGTGGTGCATGTTTGCCACCAACTATATCCAGATAATAATAATTACCCATCCAATGAATTGAAATTAGTATTAGTGATTCAAGTTTTAATGATGTTTCTTCATTATATATTTTTGTATAATATTGTAGCCTACAGAAATCACAATATTTTTTCAAAACATATCTCTTAAAAAGATATGATATTATTGAAGCACTGTCAGGTGGTGAACTATCTGGGTTTCAATTTGGAAATCATTTATACTCCATGTAACAGAAATGTGATACAAAATGGCTTGAGCATAAATATTATAATGAATGTTGTGAAAGAGTCTACCGATTACTGTAATTTGATGGGATGTTTTGTCAAATTAATCTAGTGACCATTTGGAACAATGGTGGTGTATTCTTGTCCAATGTTCATCGAATAACCACCAACCTAGAGATGATTACCAAATTGTATCCAAATGATGAGTTATGTTAGTAGGTTATGAATAATTTTCATGGAGGGGAGTTTCCCAAAAACTAGCATTTGATTTAGTTGGTGTTCATTTCATTAAGGGATTTTTCATGGTTTAGTTTTCATTGAGAAAAGTATTGATGCATGATTGTGTCCATCCATATTGTGTTTTTCATCCCGATACCACCTATATGTTTTATGATGTTCATTGTAATTTCATGGTGGTAGGTAAGATGTGTGCTATAGTTGACTATGCATCATGGTGTTATAAATGTTAGTAGGATGAATAATAGAACCAAAGTAATTCTTTTTTACATCATCCATTATATATTACTACATTGATGAGGGGATATGTCTCTACATATTGCATCGTTAGATTGCCTAATACATATCATGGAAAGAACGAAATTTTTGTATTGATTGACTATCTGATGAACCCATCCACAATAATTTTGATTATTTATTATACCAAACTGGCTGAGTTAGGGTGGATGAATATTCTAGAGATATTGAGTCCTGACAGTGTGAAATAATACATAGTTTTGAAAAAGGACCCCTGTTTGAACTCATGGATCTATGAATTCATTCAAATGTTAATTGGGTCACATTTTATCATGAGGATGACATTCAATCCTCAAAATAATGGTCATATTGATTTTGAAATAAAGTTGTGGAAGACATGCTCCAGGTATCTGTGATGGATTTCTAGGGCTCATGGGATATCCATTTGTGGGTTTTCATGTTTTTATATAACAACATATGTGAATTCTCAATATGATTTTCACCCACTATGGTGCATTATGGTTGAATTTTCCTGACTACATTATGTTGGGAAAAGGTGGGGTAGATACCATTATTGAGACAAATTCGTTAGTAGGGGATATATAATAATGTATTATTTATTAGGAAATGACTTTTAATATTGCAGATTTATCATATGTCCAATTCTGATTAGTAGTGCTGAGTCATGGAATTATTGGTTGGCTATATGATATATTTGAATGTTGTTCATCGCATTGGTCAACATCTTCGTGGAAAGACGGGTAACCGAACATAATGGTATGTAAAAAAATTAATATTATTGTGATGGTAGTTAAGGTGGAACCCCAATTATCTTATCAATCTCAGTTGACTTCAATTCAGGATGTGTGTGATGGCTCTTAGAAGAAAATGAGTAATTTGGACCTGTCTCATGTGTTTAATTGTCTAGAGGTATAGTTTGATCCTATTCTATATATATTTTATCAACATGAGAAAATTGTGGATTCCAAATATTAAGTGATTCAATGGAATCCCATACCACTGTTTCCTTTTATTTTTATATATGTTAGTTATAATCATGAGATCTGGTAGTGGAACTCTTAAGTGGAGGAGCAGTACCCATTTTTTACTCTTGGATATAACATTGAGATTAGTTTTATAGAATGGAAGATTTTATGGTGTTTATAATTTTTACATTTCTTAATCCTTTATCGGTATTTTATTTTTTATTTTGGACATATGATGGTTAATTTGTCTTCCAATGTGTTTTTAGATAAAATTGAGGTTTCTACCCAATAGTACATGGAGGATTTTTGGTTCAAAGTAAGTAAAATCGTGACCTATCCAAGAAGAGATGGTGCACCTTATATAGTGAAATTTTCTAGGGTACATGACCTACTACATGGGAATATAAACTCCAAAATAAACCATACAATAGGATTCCACATGTACATGAGAGGATTCATGATTTCCAAATGGTTTGGATGACTATATGACATATCCAAGTCATTAAAAATATGAAAATTTTCATTTCCAATACACTATTTTAACCCAAATCCACCCATTTACTCCCACATTAAGAACTATCAGTCATTATAAAACCATTCCCACCCACTTGGCCACCATGGTTTTCATTTCCTTTTTGTATATGGTGTTGATTATTCAAGGAATCATCTAGTAAAACCCCCACCATTTTTTTCATTACTTATGCTTATTTTCCCCTTCTATCATATTTGTGTTCTTATTATCCATCATTTATTTTGACTTAAAAAGGGTTTGACAATGGTTTCATTGGTTAACTATTTAATTTTATGATATTTTTTCCCTTTATAGGTTCCCCTTGTGGTGAAGTTGTGGTTTTCCCCTAAACTATGGATGTTTCCATGTATGAGGTTGGAGATTCTATGACTTAATATTATTGTATGATTTTAGTATGTTTTTTATTAATTATAAATGAATTATTTGAATTTTATAAGTGTTTTTAAAAACACTTTTTTAAATTTTATTAGTGTGTGTATGGCTTTGAATGAGTTTGTTTTTATGTACAAAGGTTTTTTTGGGGGTTGATCATACTTATTGGTATGTGTATCTGAACGAGGCGACATTTGAGACATGGAATTAAAATTGAGAACAATGGGAATCGTTGTTATCAAGGCAGGCAGTCTATGATTAGTGCACCAGATGGATCAATATGTTTTTTCCCAGTTCCCCCTAGAATAATTGAAACTACTACTCTAACTCAACTATATTGTGGATTGTATACCAGTAGAACAATGGATATATTCCTTGGTTTATGGATGTATATATTATGGGTCATAGTTTCTATATAATAACATTGATTTATAAGGGTCCTAGGGTCCAATCATTGTCAGTTACATTCAGTATTATGAATGTTTCTAGTGGAATACTATACTTACTATCAGCATAAAATGGATAGTACCTTCCAATTTATTTTCAATGCATATTTCACATAAAACAATTTCTTTTAATTACATTGAAAACAACCATATTTTTTGTCATATAATTTTATTGAAAGGAATCTATTTTGGTTGGAATCCTACTAAACATTAGTTCACACTATACATACACCCTTGAGTTTATGTTGACCCTGTTATATTTGACCAAAGTAAATGCAAGATTTTATGTGGTGGTGATGGTCGATCTAGTAAATAGTATTCCTACTCTTTCATTTGTTGCTTGTGGTGGCTTTTTGGAGTCATAACACTTATTGCAGGAAGGTTATGGTCATGTATATGGATCTCCTATAAATTATGGTGTTTTGGAATTTTGGATTTCTGTTAAAATAGTAAAACATTTAAGTATTGATAGTGTCATTTCTTTTGGTTATGGGTTACACTTACTGTGTTGGGTATTATTTTATTGGTTTTTCATGGTGAATTGTTATGGGTGAAAATATTTCCATTTTTTATTTCCATGAACTACTAATCAACCCATGGGGATCAGTGACGCTCATTTTTACGTCTTGGTGTGAGTTTTGTGTTTGGTTGTATGGTTTCCATGATTGGTTAATTTTAGAGATTGTATTTAGGTGTACGAAAATAGTATTTTACAATAATTAACCTTTGACTACTAAAATAACAATTATGGTGAATAAAATTATTAATGAGGAGAGAGTGTATCACCCCAAAAATATTATATAGATGTATAATATTATCAATATTTGGCATAATATGCAACTCCAAGATTTATAAAAATTGTGAAATATCAAATAAATATTCTTATTTAAATGTTAATATTATAACATACTCATTCTGTTAGAATTTTTAGTAACAATATGTATATTATAAATAATATTCATAATGATTTAAAATATTGTAAATGTATTTATTAATTACAAATAAAATTTTTCTCAATTATCATTAATTTATTGTTTTTCTAATGAAATATTTATTCCCAAATGAATTTAATGTTATTTTTAGTGAAAATAGAATAATTTCCTTATAAATTATTATGGAAATTAATTTTAGTTAATTGATTACAATTTTCAACTAATATTTTCAATAATATATTACTGTTACTTTTTATGGTTCTTTAAAAAATATATATATTTCATTGAATATTAATCAAATTTCATTTTTTTAAAATTTTCATTGCTTTTCGTTAAATAAATTCTCATAAAATAACCATTATATTTTTTACATCCTTTTAATGTAACATAAGATCAATTATATGTAATATATTCTAATAAATTCTATATGAATCCATACTATATATGATATTGGTGAATCATCATTTTTACACATAAAGTATATTTTTCAGGAAACATTTTTCATTTCATATTATGTATTTATATTAAAATATATTTCCTAAACATATATATTGGTATTGAAAAATGTAGTACATATTTTGAATTATGATATTCAAATAGGGAAAATATGTCCCTTTTATTTTTAATCATTGTAGATAGTAATTGTGTAAAATATATATCACCTTTGGTAGGGTAAAATGGGTTTCAGTTATTTATATAAGGAATAAAAATATCACAAACACAATAATTTATCCTCTTTGAATCGTTTCTTTCAATGAATTATATCATATATATGAAAATACATCAATTTTCCAACATTCCATTAATTATAACATTCATAGTTTTTTAAGAAAATGATAACTATTAAATTTCCATATCAAAATAATAGATTCTATAATATTTTTTCTATAATATCTCATGATTTTAAATGGGTTTACCATGTTATATTTCATACAAGACGAGCAACTCAGTGGATAAACATACAGTGATTAATTATTTATTAGTAGTGAAACTTAGAACATAATTGTCAAACTGGGAAAAACATAATACTAATAACCACATTATGTATATATATAATGTTAATACTAATTCCTTATTTTTTCAATTGATTATTTTTAAATAGGGTACTTATTTTTAGTAGTGTCATTTTATTCTTAAAAAATACATTTTCCTCAAAATTGTGTTTTCAATATTTTTTTGTGTATATATTATAGTTAGTTTTTTCAAAACATTAGAAAATTTTTATGATAAAAATAATTCATTTTCAAAATCATCATTCGCAAATTATTATGGTATTACTTTTTCTGAAAATTTTAAATTGATTGGAATTTCAATGTATAGTTAAAAAAATTTATTTTAAATTGATACTATTTTTCCAATGAAATATTTATATAATCAGTTTTTATTTATGAAAATTTTGAAATTCTTATTCATTATTTTTAATAATAAAATTAAATTATTCATTCTGAAAATAATTTTAGACTTTAATTTAGTATAAATACATTTTATATAAAAAATTTATTTTTTCACATAAAAATTTTGTATTGTTTGTCTAATTTAATTTTAAATTTAATTATTCCACTTTTTTAATTTTAGTTTTTTAAAATTGATTCCATATTTGTAATTAATGTTTATAAATTTTGTAAATACAAACGGTATATTTTTTTCCAACATGAGCTTAAATAGATGTAATTTTTTTACCATAGTATATGTTAAAATGTTTTATTCATTTTATAAATTATATCCAAATTATTATAAAGTCAAAAAAAAAACACTTGACTTAATTGGGTCGGATGATTACATTTCATATATATTAAATCTTGATCAGTTTATTTGTTTTTCTTAATTTTGTAGATTATAACATTTATATTATATTATTTAATGAATACTAAAAACTATCACTCTTATTATTAATAACTATAATATTGTTTATGTAAGAATTTACTCGGGATATGTTTAGTTATTAATAGTATGTGTAAGTATTAAATCATTATATTCATCATTGTAATTTACATTCAATTTTTAGAGTTGAAATAAATATTCTAAATTCATTTAAAATATCAAGACAACAATTATTCTATTAATTGAAAATTATAATAAATTATATATATAATATTTATTGATATAATATCAGAGATAACTATTTTGATCCCAAAATATTATAGATTAAATAACATGTTATGGTTACAATTTTTTTTTTAATTTTACTTGTAGTCCATATGTTATTAAATTTAAAGTAATGAATACTTATAAAAATTTACATTATTGATATTTTATAAAAAATAAAATATTACTGACAGATATAAAATTCCTAAAAAATTTATGTTTCAAAAAATAATATTATTGTATATTATTATATCAAATATGATAAATTTATTTACCATATGACAATTTATATTAATGATCATGACCCTCATTGAGTAAAATATTTGTCGTCCTAGTATGAGTAAATGGGTTTGATGAGGCTTAAAAACAAAAAAACCAATATGGAAATATTGACAACTAAAACAATCTAAATTTTAATCGATGAAATTATTTATTAACATAATCTTCCTATATTATAAAATATTTTTTGTATCAAATTTTAAAAGATAACCAATTTATAATAATTTAATATTTTGAGAACCATAATATTGCACATCCTCTCTCTTATAGAATCGCACCACTTCCAGTCATTCATTTACACTTAAATCAAATTTTTTTTATAAAATACTTTCCTAAATCCCTTACTATTATCCCTATATTAATTAAATAGTATATTATTAGGTATAAAACTGACCATAGAGTTCTTCATGTGTTATACAACATAACTATTCAAAAGAAGATGTTTCATCTTTAATTGAGAGTATCTATTTTATTGCTTCTTACACCTCCTTAAAAAATTCACTAACTATGATAAATTTAAATAAAATTATCCTTTTTATAATTATATTTTAAATTATTAAATTAATTACATATCTAAATGTCTTCTTCCATCAAATTGAAAACAAAACTATTATTCGTGTGTACGGTGGACTACCACCTCATGAACTGATGTATTTCATTATCCATAAATGTCTCCTAGGAATGGATAATATTGATAGAATTAAACATTACACGTGATATTCATTATATATTTATTATTATATTTTTATAATATAACATTAATCATCTTACATTTCAATTCACTAAAATTCATAAATGTATTCGGTTGTATGTGGGGACTACAACCACCATGAAGCGATGGGATACATTTTACAATAGCACACAACATTTATAAAATATATAGTATATTTAGATAATAAATTTTATATTCATTATATTATGATCATTGTGAAATGATATAATAATACTTAACTTCTTTCTATAATTATCATTTTGAATGAAATATTAATCATAGTTATTTACAACCTCTTGACTCTAAGTTTGTAATGTGGTTCACATGTATTAAACATTATTATTTTATTAGATTAAAAGTATATATATTTTATAAAAATGATAACTATTTCATTATTAGTATTTGAAAAATGATTTTATGATGATCACATTTTCCATATTCAATATACGAACATCATTTTTCAGTTATGAATGAAATATCATCAACATATCTGAAGTGAAATTAATTTACTATGTAATTATATATAACATGGAATTAAATAATTATGACATAATAGTGACTTAAAATAATTCTGGTGAAATTATAAATTAAAATAATTACATTACTCATGAATATATTGGTCACATGTGTCTATCAGAACACATGGTAAGACAATTTCCTTTAAAAATATTTTTTTAATGTTCCTAGTTCAACAATTTTTACAAAATTAAAAAATGATTTTAATTTAAAAATATTGTATATTAATGGAATTTACAAACATCATCATTCCTATATAAATTAATTTCATCTTTATATGTTTTTATGGTTCCTTTCACCTTACATGTCTCTTTATTATGTATGTAGTCTATAGATTTTAATAAATAATTTTCATTTAATTTTAATCAATGGTTATCAAAAGTAATTTTCACATGTTTTATGAATAATATAATAATAAAATAAATAGAATTTATATTTTATCATATACGGTGACCATGAATTTTCTCATCACTATAACCAATATTTTTTATTTCGATTCTTTTTTAATGCTTTTCTCTTTTCATAAAATAAGAAACCTATTAATCATTTTTTTCGGTAAATTGGAATTGAAAATGTATTTTATGAGGAAATGTAATTTTGATATATGTAGTGTTTTTCAAATTGGTAAAAATATTCTTTCAAGGATTTAGTTTATGATATTGTCCTTGAACTATGTTTATGAATGTTTTGTTACCCGTATAGCCAATATGTTTGCCCGGTATAGAATATAAAAAGGGTAAACATATATTTCACTAGATGATCAAGTAATTGATTATATGATGGGTGTGCATAAATAGATTTCCAAGTAATTGAGTAATAATTATATTCTCAATAGAATTATATTACAATGTGGACAACTTTTTATTCCTAATTGTATTTTTTGTCTGGTTGTTTAGTTGATGACGTTATAAGGTACTTATATGATTTTTTATATGAACTCTCATGAGTTTTGAGAGAAATAATTTTCTATAAAAACGTAATATAATGATATTTTATATGGAAAAATGATTATCATTCCATATAATAATTAAATTTTTAGGAAAATATTTTTTGTTTTATTATGTTTTCCACTACAATCAACAATTATTTCATGTTTATATCCCTTATTGAGCATTCTATTACCATCATGATTTTAAATACATATTAACTGTGATTTATATATGGGTAAATAAATGAAATAATTCATGTATAGTTTATAACGAATTTTCAGAATGATAAATCATGTTTTACATTAAGGATTTTATATTGTGGGAAAATTGATACTAATCAGATGTGCCCCCATTATAAAATTTGGTTCTGATTTCACATAATTATGACCAAATTCTCTTTCACCCTAAAACAAAATGGCATTTTGTATACATTTAGTGTGAATTTAAGTAATAATTCACTATAATATTAAATTTTTAATGATGGATCCTTTCTTTTGGTCTAAGAAAAGTTTATAGATAACAGTATAGGTTAGGATGTTATTTGAGAACCTATTATAATTATTTATAACCTAAATGGATAATATATTTGGGATAATCATAGTAATTTATGATAAATTAAATAGTTTTAGATAATAGGAATAAGGTTATCTTCTTTCTTATCCTCGTTATAAGATGATATATTTGGATTTTATTTATATTCTCACTCTAGCATTTTTACTATTATTAAATGTCTGGATGTAGTCAAAACCAAAGTATCATTAGATGTAAAATAAGCATGGTGGATTTCCAAATGAATCCCATAATAGAATGGGGGATATAATGAGAACTATTGGATTAATTAATAACCAGTTATTTAGGAAAATGATTATGGTCATCAACGTTGGAGAGTTTCTTAATGGGTTGAATATTAGGGAAATGTAGACTTAAGGATGTTTAGGTGATAACCTCCATAATGTTAAATATATTCAACTCACAAAGTGTAAAAAATATGTAATTAATCAATAAGAATAATATAATAAAATAATTTAAAGATGTTTTATATTTGTTAAATGATTTCATAATAAAATAATATGTTAAGGAAAAATTAAAAATTTCAATAACTCTTTGAAGGGGAATGAATTTCTCAATGAGTTTTCTATTGATTGTTTCAAATATGGAGAGTATATTAATTAATAAAATCAATACCAAAGGGGTTAGATCATGAACGAGATCCAAAATACCATATAGTTATATTTTTTGGAAAACCTAATTCCATTACAGTTGAAAATATATAAACAGAATATGAAATATGAATGGTATGGTTTATTTCTAGTATCATGATTTGAAATTGATGAATATGAGGACATTATTAATATTTTTTTAGGAAATACTCAACGAGGAATAATATGAAAAATTATGGTTAATTTATTATGAAGAATATTTAATGATTATGTATTGAATATTCAAGAGTTATTTTATTGTGGTTGATTTATAGATGATCATAAGTTAAAATGAAGTAATACTATTTTGATGATGGGATTTCTCTATGATATTTTTATTGTGTTGTGATAGATGATTAAGGAATGTTTATTACTATATTTTATCCAGTAAAAAATTATTTATTGATGATTTATATTTTATTTTAGATGTCATATATTGAATGTATGATATGACCCTAAGGGTTTATATGATCTCTATTTTTATGGTAATTATTAGTTATTCAATTATTTGGAATGAAAAAAAAACAATGAGATATCCAAAATGGTAAAAAAATTCCTTAATGATGAATATAATAAGGTTATTTTTAAACAATATTATCACATTTCTGGAAATGTTAAAATGATTATATTAATATAATATTATATAAAACGACAACCTGTTGGTAGGGAGACAATATGTCACATCAACGAAGGCCATAAAAATCGAACCCAAAAATGATTTGTGACAACAAATCATTGCTTACCACTGTCATATTTGATTTATGGGTTAGTAAGATATTATTTTTAAACAAAAATATTTCTAAAATATAGATAATTTTTTTTGTAAACATATATTTTATCATGTAGAGAAGCATGGTATAGAAAAATTATTTGGGGATTAATTGAAACAAGTCATTTTAGAAGTTCAATATTTAGGAAGATTTATTTTTATTAAAGTGTATAGATCATTATGGGATTTTATTATTTAAATAATGTTTAAATTGTGTTTTGGAATCATAAATGAATTTATGGGGGATTATTATTATTCATTTTATTTATAAAAATGACTTGAATATAGTAGATATTATGTGATTTGGGAAATTACATTTTTTGTATAAGACATCAAGAGTGATTGATGTTATATATAACATATATATTAAACTAATCATAGATTAATCTATGATAAAATAATTCTAATTTATGGGTTTCAATCATGGTCAATAGTATTTTGAAAATTTTTAAAGTTGGTTATTTTTTAAATGATCTATATTAAACTGTTGGATTTAGAATTTATTTTTTAAAATTATTGTATTTTATCACATAAAAGTATTTATATATTTTGGAAAATATATTATCATTTCCTAATAATTTAGATTTAGATATTTCTTATATATTGAAAAAATATCATTGTAATTTTTCAGATTATTTGAGAAATCCTATGATGATTGTAGTGGTTTATCAAAAAAACATCCCAAATTCTAATATCATAGAAAAAAATATAAGATTATTTTTGGAATTCATAAAAGGTTAAAATTATAATTTTAATGTAATTATATATATATATATATATATTCATAGTATATGTTGTAAAATATTTTCTCAACATTACGAATCAAATTAAGACAAAAAAAATATCATTTTACATTTATTATCATTAAATCATCATCATTAAAATCTATAATATATTTAATGACTGATGATGGTTAACATTCATGTGATCGTGAAATATATCACTCCCTATCTATCCTTCTATGTTTTTTTCTTCCATATAAACGTTTTCACATTTTACATTTTTTTCTCTTACATAGAAACCTATTATGTGTTATTCTTAATAACCACAATACTTTTAATTCCATATTTTCTTGTGGATGTTTTATTGAACCTTCCTATGATTTTAGAATTCATCCAAGTCAATTTGAGTAGTCAATACCTTGTTAGGAAGACAATATTAAACATACTAGATAACCTTAAATGATAAATCCACACCTTATTGTTGAATATTATATTTTTATTTTTTAGGATGTATATCACATTTAAATAAATTTAAAATTTTATTACTAATATAATTTATGATAAAAGAATCACATAGGTTGGATAAAAACCTATATCATCCTATATGGTCATTCGACATGAACCCGCTACTTAAGAGGGACATGGGTGAATCACATAACAGTATCCTATATGAAGTATTGTTTAGTATAAAAGTGTTTTTCTAGTTATATTATTTGGATAATAAATAATAACATGATTTTGGAAACATGAGTTATATCATGTAGATAATAATTGGATTAAAATTTTTATTAATTATTTTGTGATTTATATTATTTTGGTTGATGAATAATTTATTGGGTAACAAATATGATTAAGGTAAAGAGAAAAATATTTGATATTTTTTAGAAATAATGTTTGAAATATCTTTTGTAATCATATATGATTTTATCATGGATTATAGTGGTTCCAGATATTTGTGGAAATTACTAGAACATCATAGAGATTATTTGAGTTAAGGAATTGCAATTTTTTTTAGACATTAAGAGTGATTGGTATTATTTCAAAAGATAACTATTAAATTAATATGTAAAGATTATCTAATCACGTTCTTCTATTTTTTTGGATTAAACCATTGTATATATTATTTTGATTAAATTTAAGGATGTTTATGTAATGAATGACCTAATTTAATTATTCTGTATTTCTATTTAATTTTATAAAATATTATTTTTTTCATTTTATTAATGTTTTTTAATATGGGTAATTATTTTTTCTTTTCCATACCATTTTGTTCTATTTAATGTTTATAGCCAGTATGTATAACATGTAATTTTTTTACTATTTGATATATTGTTATTTTATTTATGTTATATTTTAAAAAATTCATCTTCAATACTCCACATTTGAAGAAAAATGATTATATTGGGTTGAGAATTTATTAAATGATATAGTTCAACTTATAATGTGTGCATATTAATTTTTCTTCAAAATCATAGAATTAAAATAATTCTAAAGTTTTTTTAATTTTATTCTAAAAATAATAATTATCTTTTTAATTTTATATTTGATTATTCCATTGGATTTAACCTATCACATTTTTATAGTTTTTTTAAAAGTAAACTATTACATGACCATATTTTTTATCACTCTTCATCCATCCTTGGATGTTAATTTTTTCTTCTATATCCAATTTTTTCACTTTTATATAGTGTTCTCCTACTTCTAAACCTTTAATCATTTAATCATGATAATGTAAAAACAATGGCTTCACCCTTTCTATGTGGGTGTTTCACTAAATATTCATTCAATGCGGGGTTTCAGAAATAGTAATTTTAGAACTCAAACACTAGTTATGAGGATAAAGTTAAAATTAGGAGGAATGAATTTATTAATGAGAGAGAGAATATAAATTCCCATCATTTTAAATAGAATAATTATTTTAAATAGAATATAAGATAAACAACAGCAGTCATAAATTAAAAAATAGTAATTTTTAATTAAATTTTATTACTATTTCATAACTATTAAATAAGAGGGGAATAACTGTAATAACCATATTATAAAATATATATAATATTTCAACTCTTGTTAAATATTTTAATAAATGTTTATCTATTTTGTAAATTTATTCATCAATAATTTTTTATTATTTAAGAATTGTATTTGTTTTATTGGAGGGAATATTATAATTTTTGTTTGGGAAATTTTTAAAAATTATTTAAAAAAATGAAACAATTTATTCTTTTATCCTATCAAATTATCTATGGAATATATTTTTTTATATAAAGAATGAATTTTAAACCTAGAGTATAAAATAGTAATTATTAATTGAAACATCGATTTTCTAAGTATTTATGACATCAAATTATATTTTGGAATAGTTCATAATTTTTATTTGTTATGTTTTAATTAAAATTATCCATTTTTAGTTTATTAAATTAATTTAATACTTGAATTTATTATAAAAAAACATTTTATAATTCAAAATGTGATTTATCTAAAAAATATTTTTTAAATGCATATTTGTTTCTAAATATTAAATTAAAATATTCAACATCTATTTACGGAATCATGAAAATTGTATTTAATATTTTTAACTAGTGGGTAAAAAATTATTAAATATCTTCTTTTATTTTTGTTCAATATTATTAATTAATAAAATAATTTTTCTTAACACTACATAGGGTAAAATGAGTAATAAAAGATAAAATTAAATTGGCAGGTAATTTAAATTGACAAAATTACATAACTCCTTTTTATTTTAGGATCCCATTTCATCCAAACATATCATATATTTAGTGATATATATTTTTGTGGACATTATAATGATATTATGACTTCTAAAATATTTGTTTTATTACAAGTCAAAAATTCTAAAATAATAATTTATTATATATAATAATATCATCATAGAGATTAGAATATGATATGTTCAGTAAAAATAAGAATTTTTACCAATAGAATAATTTAATTCATCATTGTAATTTATTTTTAATTTTCAGTGGATAATATTAATAACTTAAATTTTTATATAATTTTTATGTAGTAATTAATAAATTAATAGAAAATCATAAAAAATGAAATTAACAATATTAAATTAAATATAAGTTGATATAATTGTGTGGTCTATGAATATTCTTGATGAGCATGATATGTTACAATTATACTAAAATGTCTTTCTTAATTTTTATTATTTTGTAGATGTTATTACAATAAAATTTTTTAAATGTTCTAAAATCGACATTAATTACATAATATAAAAATTAAAATATTATTAAATGATATAAAATCCTAAAAAGTTTAAATTTATTCATTTTGGTAGTATATGTTTTTTTCATCAAACTTGAACCGTTTATGGGTTTTTCTGTTTATTATAATTATCTCCCCCCCAATAATAATGTGTTTGGTGCCATGGTAAGAGTGATATGGGATAACAAGGAGTTATAATAAATTATAAGGATAAAAATATAACCTAAAACATGTTTTATTTTTATTTTATGAGTATATTTGGATCCAAATTAATATTATATTTAAAATAAATTGTCGTGGGTTCATTTTTAATTTAATTTTTTTAGTAATTTAAAATATTGAATAATTCCAAGAGTCCCCCTCCATTAAATAGGGTAGCTTATCTTCTCAATCATTCAGGAATAAAAAAACAATTTTTTTCCAATATATACCTATATCCTAACCTAGAATACCCTCATCATATTTATACTGGTTTTAGGTAGAAAAATTTGTTTTTGCCTTATGATGTAATGCATTGGAGGGTTTCTAAGGAAGATATATAATTTCTATGAATGTATTTATATTTTATTCCATATTCCACCTTAGTGAAATAATAAAAACCAATTATAAAATAATTAATATATAATCTAATATATAATTTTGGTTAATATGTAAAATTAATGAGTTATATCATTCTCTTCATTCGTCAAATGTGAAACAAAACCATCATTCTTGTGTATGGAAAACTACCACCTCATCGACTTATGATATTTATTTTACGTCACCAACTATCATGGATGGGATAGAGTGTGGTAATAAATGATAATATATTATATTAATTTAATCTTTATTTTTATAAAAGTAAAATATGACATTTACCTTCTTTCTATTCCATTCAATGGTAAATGATAATGTTGTTTATGTGTATGTGTTGATTACCAACTCCATAATGATATTTGATTATTTTTTAAACATGAGGTCACATGAATGAAATATATAAGTATATTTTAAGAATGAATAATAAATTTATTATATTACAATCATTATCTAAATGTAAAATAATACTCACTTTCTTTCTATGGTGATCGTTAAAAAATGGAAATGTAAATTATATGTATGTATATCATACCATTTCAATTATTGTAAGATAGTTCATTTTTCTTTACCATATATAATTGATGGCTTTAAAATTATAATTTATCTATAAAAAATATTTCATGATAAATATTCTGTATATGATTGAATAATGTTCTATTTTACAATAGTAAACATACCAAAGTCATTTTGTACTTTTGAACGGGATATTTTAAAAAATCCTAATTGAATAATATTATTTGATTAATTGTATATAACATGATGTTATATAAAAATATATAAGTAATTTTCATGAAAAATTGTCATTCTAAATCATTAATTAACTTCTGTTTATAATTTTGTAATTCAAATAATGTACATGGTGAGTCAGTCTTAACGTAAGGGAATATTATTTTAATATCCTCTTTTAATGATTTTATTTTAGTAATTTTTACAAAATTAAATATTAATTAATTTGTTTAGATATATGAAATTAAAATAATTTCCATCCATAATAAAGCCTCAATATATAGTTGTTTTATTAATAACATTCCATATTTTTTTCAATGAAATTACTACGTTTATTATGTATATTGTATATAGATTTAAATATATGATTTTCATTAAATTCACTTAAATGGATTTAAAAAATAATAATTATATGAAATATATGAGTTTTTATAAAAAAAATATCAATCATTCATTTTTTTCAATTATGTTAGATAATTAATTTTATCACCATTGTAATTATTATTCGGTATTTTGATTCCTTTAGAAAATATTATCTATTACATAGTGAAAAAACATATTCCCCTTTTTATGGGTAATTTTGAATTGATAATTGGTTTTTAATAATGAAACATACTTCTATATTAAAAATACTTTTCTCATGGTTTTAAAAGATATTTTTTCAATAATTTTTTCATGATATGCTCTTTTTACATTGTTTAGGAATTTTGGAGACCCTTAATAGATCAGAGGTAATTTGGATATAAATTATTAAATGGGTGTGCCCATATATCACTAGATTATCCCATTATAGTTTATTTTAATGTTTTCTGTATATAGGACATCAATAAATTTTTCAAATTTTATTTTATATAATGTATTATATTTAAATCAGGCCAAATAGTTATGCTAATTTTTATTGGTTTTGTATCAGTTTTAAGATGATGATACCTCAAGCCACCAACATGGTTTTTCTATACATGATATTGGTTTACAATGGAAATAATATTATTTCACAGGGTAATGGAATTATTATTTTAACAGGAAATTTATTATCATTTCGAATAAAATGGTGTGGGTTATTAATAGTTTTTTATCAGTTTTAATGTATTCTATTAGACAAAGAAATTTTGTCTTTTTTAGACCTTACTGGTTATTTTGTTCACATCCCTTGTCTTTAAAATTTAATTAAAAATGTTTCAATGAATTTAAAGGGAAATAATTAGTAAAATATGATGTTGTGATTAATTTCAATAAGAAGTTATTTTTTCAATCATTTCTATTGTCAGAAAGATGCATTCTGGGGAGAGGTTTCCTTATTATAAAATATAGTTCTGTTTGGTGATACTAATGATCTTATGTTTCATTATACTTTAACTAAAACATAATTGGGAATGTAAGAAATAGAATTCTCATCAAATTTTACTTGAATATATAATGGTTGATGAGTGGTACTTACATTAATGTAGAGCTAAAACAAAGTTATTAATGAATCTAAAAGGAAATTATTAACATAAATATATGATTTTTATGGTAACTTTTTAATAATTTTCCATTATATAATCATGTTAAAAACATATTAAACACTGATAGAATTTATTTTCGATAAATATAAATGTTTAAATAAAAGATTTTTCAATAATGATATTAATATGGTTTTTTGGATGTGTAATGTTGCATCAATTTCAAAAATAAATATAAAATTAATATAATAAAGATAATTTTTTATTCTATAAAAACAATTGTATTAATGATTTCGATGTCAAATTAAATGAATTTTCCCCAAAAATACATTAATATTATTTTATGATTACCATTATATTATTAATTAAATATAAAAAATGAAAGATAAAAATTGGGATGTAAATTCTCTAAAATTTCATCGAAATAACATTTATGATCCAATGTCTAGGTTATTATTAAATTTATGACCCTTAAATTTTAAAAAATGTGTTACCAAGATTTAGAATAGAAAGGGTAAATGAGGGGGTTAAACCATAAGGCATGGTGTAAAATGTAACATATATATCTATAAAGTAAATTTATTGAGGGTATTTAGATCACATGATTTTTTTAAAAGAGATAAATATAAATTTTGTTCTATGTGAAATTATTATAATATATACCATTATTTTAATCATTTGATTAATTACATGTTTGTCTTTTAACTCACTTGTAAATGTTTACTTCCATTATCATTTATTCATGAAATATTGAGCACTATATATTAACTAGTACACACCCAAATAGGTTACTAAATTCGTTAAATTTTTCTTCGAGCTTTTTTTCTTCCCCTATTACAATACTATTAAATGTTACGTTATTAGACTATGGGGGTCTCTCAATGAAGTGGTAATTATTATAACCTACTAATAAAAGTTTTACTTCATCTACTACCTATCCAATAAATCTATTATATCCATCATTACATGCTTAATAAAATATTAACAATTTAATGATATTTTATTATGATTATATTAAAACCATTTCACCTCAACTCCAATAAATGGGAAATGGATGTATTTATTATTAGTATAAGTTTTATACTACCTCCATGTTGAGATAGGATTCAGTTTCATTCACCATCATTAATAACTGAAAATTATTATGTATTTTATGATTTATAATGATATTTATTATATAATTATCCTTCTGTAATTATATTATAATATGATTCTTTTATCATTCCCAATGTTTTTAAAATGATAACATAACTCCGGATTAAATTTGATTTTTAACCACTATAATTTGATGTGATTCAGTTTTTTTAGTTTTTAGATGGAAGTTGATAAGTATATTATTAATGAGTATACTTGAAATATAGGTTATAATAATTATTCAATAAATATGAATTATTACTTCCATTATTTCAAGCCATCAATTGAAAATATGAAATAACAATCCATTGTATGAAAGTATTTCTATATCTAATTATTGAGGTTGTTCATTTGTTATATCCACATTATATGAATATGTATAATGATTTATTTTATCAACTTCTACCTACTGATATCATAATTACCTTAACATAACATGATCAGCGGGTTATTTCCCTCTTGGGACCACCTGTTTCACCATAAAAAACTAGTTCACTAGAAAGGGGACTACACACATTCGTAGATGGATCCTCAGAATAATTAATATACTTATAACTTCATTATTATTCATCGATGTGACATAGTATTGGATAGTGTGATTATAATAATAATCACACTGAAACTTCATAATGGTTCACTACTATGATAAGTATCCATAACATCAAAGGCATTGTTCATAAATATATTATCTATAGCCATATAAAATCATTTGAGGTTTGAAAATGAAAGTAGCTATCATTGTTGTTGATTAATTGATCTTTGATAAATGTTCACATGGTGTACTCCCTTAGTAATTTTTAGTATATGAAATTAACTGAATGGTCCCTGTAGTAAGAAATATCTATTTATATTTGTCAATGGATATTCCTATATATGGATATTTGATTTGTTCCTTAGTCTCTAAAAATATTAGAAATGGATTTTATGATAATATAACTTTTATATATTGATGAAGACCATGATAAAATTTGTTTTTGTAGAAGTATGATACATTGGGTGCATCATGAGTAAAATTTAATTAATGAATAATGTGATAAACGATTTCTCCCGTCTATTTGTAAAAAAATATGATCTCCCAGGAACAATTATGGAAATTATATATACCAAACAAACAAATGTCAATGGTTTTCTTTAGTATGGTTCTATTTCTAAAAAAAATCATTGTGACATTGAGAACAATTTTTGATATAACTTACATGAAACATTAGAAATTATTTATAACATGTTACTGGATATATATTACATAATAAGTGTTTGTATTGGTTTTTTTTCATTTCAACGTTACATTTTTTCACTATGAATTACATTACACGTTTCTAGACAATAAACATGGCCTTCATTCTACTCCACCTAATAATAGTGAGAAAGAGGCCCTTAAATTCACAAACAATGTGTATCTAGAACCATGGATATGTTAATTTATTGTTTATTATTTAAGATGATGAATAAATATGACTTCCACACATGGCATAATAATTATTCATGTTTTATTCACATCAAACATTATATCACTAATTATTCGAGATAAAATTTGTTAAGAATAATATTTAATACATATGTATTTTATATATAATATATATAATACAAATTCATTTTTTGATGAATAATTAAGTTATATTTATATATTAAATAAATAGTAAATTTTCAAGAATGGGTATATATTAAAGATAAATGATTTTCCACATTCAATGATCAGGTGAAGAGTAATATATATTGAATATTGTTTGAATAAATATTATTTATTTTAATTCCTGAGTTTAGTGTATGGAGGTAAATATATTTTTTCTTTACATGGGGATATAAATCAAATATAAAAATTAATTTGGGTGCTTTCACAATTAATATTTTCTATACCAACTGATATATAAGCCCAATTATATTATTTTCACAAAGGTTTTTCTCTTCCTTTTTATAGTACACAGTGAAATCCGAAGAGAATCCTCTGGAAGCATTTAAGATCTCTCAGTCTAATAATAATACAAAGGGTAGTGATAAATACTCCACCAACACCACTCTCATGTCTATATAAATCTATGAGAACCCTATGATGAAGAGATTTTCAAGGAGACAAATGGAAAACAATGCAAGCATATGAATCTTTTCCACTGGCACCGAGAGATTCCTATGGAAATGTTTGGGGGTTTATATAGCATGTTTAGATCACCAATGGTAGGAATATACTATTAATTACTACAATGAGGTTATGGTACAACAAATAATTTTCTTGATTAATCAATGAAGATTGAATTCCTCAAGAGATAATTATTAATTATTGAAATTAATTATAAATTATACAATTATCTTGTTTCTTTGTTCTATAATTCAATAGTAAATTTATCATTGATTCAATTAAATTAATCATGTTCTTTATTATAATATTATTACGTTTTTAATAAACTATTACAGAATGAAAAAATGAGTTGGGAATAAACCAAAAATTTATTTTTTCACACAAAAAATAAACCTAGGCCAACACATAAAAAATTATTTTTTATATATCCTATCACACACACAACTATTGAACCTTCTTCAAAGGTAACCCATCTTCACCTCTGATCTAGTCCATGAATGCATAACTATAGGTCTGTAATCATGAAGGATTCTATGTATAATGGTACACCATGTGAAAATAGGTAGTAATAATTATCATTTTATCTTTTTTTTGGGGTGTTAATATCACGACACCCCGTATAGCACAACATACTCACTATGGACCAAAATTTCATCTTAATAATTCAATGAAGGATGTGCCAAAAAACTTACTGTTGGGTAACTATATGATTCTAATTGGAAATGAAGTCCATACTTACAAAATAGACACCTCTCCCTGACATGATCATCGGGTCATGTGACCCCATGAATTACCATTATCTCGAACGACTCATTGTCCCCCCACGAGGCCCACCAATGATACCAAATGGATCATACAAATAATTATTATCCCCATATTTAGACACATGTTCTTTTAGTTTGATTTTTCCACAGGAACACATTCCCTTTGAAATATACTAGATGTCAACCCATCCTGACTACTACTCTAGGATATGTATGCTTGACATGAGAGAGGTAGTTTTAATTATTTAATATATTTTATTACATATTTAAATGTGGATCTGGAATATATTTATAATAAAATATGTTTGAAATTTTAAAAAGAAATATAATGCTGGTGGTTATTGTTTTTCATCCCAATTTCACTTTATTTTATCTTATGTTATTATATGAACATAATTTTTATTATATGATCTAAAAAATTACCCATCTAAATATTATATCATGGATCAATATATATTTCTATAATTTTATGTTTCAATTTCTTTTTTTTTTATTTTAAGGAGTTTTATGTAAAAATTTATTAAAGTTGTAAAGGAAAATTTCACAATTGATTTTTTTTCTAATGTATTTGTGTATAACTTATCATTGTGTGATTATATAAGGATTCAATATTAAGCATAATACATTTTATAGTTCATTTTATTAATAATGAATAATAGTTTTCCTTCCCATATTTCATGGTGTTGGAAATTATTAATATAGTGAAAACATTTTTAATGAGAAGATAACATTATTTTATCGTTGTTCGATGAATTTATTATTAAATTTCCATTTGCTTCAATATATATATGGTTATTTTAAATTATAAATCTATTTTTTTTATAAAATTGACATTAATTACATTGTAAATTATTTAAATATTTTAATTGGAATCAATTTAAAGAATCTTTTTGAGAACATTTTATTTTTTTATCTTTTTACAAATGTTTGAAAGGGATGTTTTTCTTTAACATTTATGGTATCAATGGATTTTTCACCATCAAATATGATCATTACTTATAATATTACATTACAATAATCCATTTTTATTTTCATAAAACATATTTTCCTTAATATATCTTATTTATTCTTATTTTTTATTTGAGATTTCAAAATAAAAATTTTATATTCATTATGAAATATTATAGTTATATTTTGAATGATTTTTTCATATTTGATAACAAAATTTGATATTAAATATCATTTACATGGGATATTATCCTACGACACAACATTTATTCTTTATTTAGTTGATTTATGGTTATGATAATGAGATTTCTATAAATCCAATTTATTTTTTAAGGGCTAACTTATGTTGATATGATGAAATTTTAATAATCATATGTCACAAAATTTTACTATTTTCATTATGTGTTAGGTTATTATATTATAAACCAACAATAGGTTATTAAATTATAAACTAACGATGGGTGATTTTTTATAATCAAAATATGGGTGATCGCATTATAAATTAAAGATACTTTTCTCGATTACAGCCCTTCAATTCATTAGATAAATAATAGAATCTGATTTTATAATAAAAAATATATTGAGAAAAGGTCTTAAATCTATAAAGAACTATTTTTACTATAATATTCAATAATTTTCAATAAGACTACGGATGTTTTTTTTAACACTTATATATATACCTTATACTTATTTCATACAAATATGTTATGTTCTAATGGATAATTATTGATAATGGAATATTATTTACTCTTATTTGATATGTATTTGAATGAAAAACTTTGTTTCATTATTTAGATATCTTACTGAATATGTATGATTTTATCAAAATATGATCATCTAATAATTCCTTTATCATTTATCTTATGTATGATCATTGATGTATATCTATTATAATTATTACTACTGAGTTTCTTAGCTCGACCATTATTATATGTTTCAATCATTGTGATAATATAATGGGATATAAAAATGATTTGATTGATATAAAATAAAAAATAGTAAATTTTTAAATATTATACCATGTTATATTTCATGTTGTAAATTGAAATATTATAATCATGAATGTATTTTTTCTCCCAATACAACAAAACTATTCAATACATCAGTATGAGATATCATGGAACATATTCAAATGTACTATGGTATACATTGGATGTGTGTTAATAGAATTGGGGTGTTGAATATTTAATCTTTTGTCCATCATTATTATTATCTAGTTTTTAATTTTACCATGACAAACTATATTAGATCCTCTATTTACAATTTTGTTATCATTCTACCCAACTCCTACAGATAATGACATATAATGACCATATCAGCATGAACATGAAAACAACTATATGTGAGAATCAATATTCTGTTAGTAGGGTCATTTAAGGTCACCATTTTCAAATTATTTATATTTATATATTATTAAATCTATTTTCATAGAAATAAATGGTAGGTGATTCACGAAAACAATTTACATTTGTTTGCAGGGCAGATGTTTTTGCTACACTGTAATGATGGTTCTATTTAACATTTAATAGAATAGGATACAGATATTGGTCACAAAATCAAAATAATAATATAGAATTATATTAGAGAAAAAAATATCATTATATCATTTTTTAATAAAAATTCAAATAGTTGAAAAATAAATAAATGAAAAGAATCAGTTAAAAATGATAAATCTTATTAATAAATCCAATTTATGTTTTTACCAAAATCATTTCAAGGTGGTTTTAATAATGATACAAAGGACACTAATGATTTAAAATGATGTAATTAAGATAATTCAGTTTTTTTGGATGAACCAATAGGCTTTTATGTTTGAATAAAATATCTTAGGAGTTCCCATTCATAAATATGAAAGAGGAATGTTTTTGAAAATATCCAAAACTATTCATTAATGGGAATTGAATCCCCAAGAATGTTCATAATCATTTAATTAATAAATTATTAAGGGGAATATAATGTTTTTACATAATACCACAATAATAGAAATAATTTAAAAAATTTGTATGCCCTTAAACATTATGTTTACCCACATTTACAAATTTAGTTTTCACCAAAACCATTATTTTTCAAAATAATCTAAATGATTCTATAAGACAAAAAATAAAAATTCCCATATATAATAATGTTTTCACTCTAAATATAAATTTTAAATAGAATTTAAAAAAATACTATATTTTTTAAAAAATAATTTTAATATAAACACACATAACATGCAAACAATCATTTTAACCTTATCCACAATATTTAATGTATCTAGTTTTTACTATTCATTAAAAAATATTTTTACCATATCAAAAATATTAATTTTAATGGTTAAACATATTTTAATTATTTTAACAAATTAAATTAATATAATTTGTAGATTTTAATTAAAAATTTACCCACAATTCATGATGAAAGTAAATTTTTAAGAGATTTCATTTTTTAGAAAAATAAATGATATTATATTAACTATGTTACTATAAATCATCATTAAATAAACATATATTAATATATATATATACTTATTATGTTTTATTTAAATTATTTATAATGGATAAAAAAAGTTTACCTCATAAATGTTTTCTATTAATTGTGTTACATTACAGAATAATAACTATATTCCAAAATCTTGTAAATTATTGACTAAAAAGAAATTATTTGATTAATAGAAAAAAATGAATTATATTTCACTTTAATAAAATATCTTAAATATAAATGTGATTTTAAATTATATTATTTATAAAAATAACAATATTTGTGAAATCAGCAATTTTCACTATTCATTGAAAAAAATTCATTTTAGAGAAAATAAAAAAATGAAACCTACATTAATATTGATATGAAAATTTTAAAAAATTATTTAGTTTTGAGAAAATTATGATAAAATTTTTTCAAAATTTTATTTTTTTATTTTCAAAAAAAAATTGAAAACATTTTTGGAGAAAACATATTTTAGAAAAATAAATTTTATTTATTAAAAATAGAATTTTCTATTCGATAGAATTTATCAATAAATTTATATTTTTAGGATATTTATATTTATATCAGAATTTATTAACACCAATTCATATCCCCACCAAATTTAACAACTATTTCATAATGGTAATATTTTAATAATAATATTTTAAGATTCTTTTGGGCTTTGTGTTGAGGTTAATATACAAAAAAATTATATTGTATTAAAAATTTTATAATGTTACTAGATATATTCTGGAACAACAAGAATTACAAAAAATATCAAAAACACTAGTTTCTTGGTCTATTTGATGAAATATCTCGAAATAAGTCAACTTGAAAACCATGCTAATTTTTAGTTGTTTCACTACTCTTTTAGTCTCATCTTGGGGGATAGTTCATTTTACATATCCTTACATCGATGAATTATGTTATAGAAAGTTTGTTCATATTTTTATTCACCATCATATACAGATAATTTATCTTTCATCCTTAACTAATTTATAAAACAGAATGAATTCATGCATCACTTTTAAAACAATTGTTTCCCCTCATCTATAAGGATGATATTGAGGCTTATGAATCTGTCCACGCATTACCATTACAATTAGATAGAGTTCCATTTATGTGAAATATCTTCTTGAATATATGAGCTCTATCAACAATATCTTCATTTCATTGGGACGATAATGTTTATCTATACATCAAATTCTTCATTATGTTATCTAGTATAATTTTTTTTTCATGTTGAGTAAATTATTCTCAATATCAATTGAAATACATCTCACTTCCCTTTCGGTCATCAAATTATTATCTTGTTCATCATGGATCTTGTTGTTATCATGTTATGATCTGTCAAGAAAAATGATTATTTTATATTATAGGTCAAACATAAATTCTTGGGAACTCATTGACACTTTTCTAGTTTTTCTACTTCGTGGAATAGTAGAGAAAAACTAATTTAATGAATTTAATCTCAAAAACAATCATTTTCAATAATATATTTATAAATTATATGATTTCATTGAAAATTAATTTTTTCACCTAGATATTTCACTATTTCGGATAGGGTGATACATTTTCTAATATAATATGATAAAATTATGGATTTGTTTTCCTGGAATACTTATACAGTTAAATATTGTGATGTGACAGGATGGGCACAATTTATAAAAACTTTTAACTCAATTGAAAATGTTTTAAATATCATGAGATATTATGAATGGGGTTGGGGATTAAACAATATCTACTATTGGACAGTTTATACTTTGTTTTTTTTTCTTTGAAGTGATCTTCAGATTATAAAAATGAATTTATGTTTTAAACTGTTTCCACATTCAGATAGATCACTGATCTTTTGATATGAATATCTTTAAGGAAAAAACCATATTTTATGAAACATAACGTATGGTTTATGTTTTATTAGGTACGACTTCATTACGATGTGTTCTTATAACATGAATTTTTTACATACTAATGTAACTAAAATATTATAACATATCTCTTCTATATTCCCATATTGAGTTTTTTAACTAACAAATTCATATATTTAATCATCTCATTGATAATTAGGGGAGTGTTTTTAATGCTACATTTTGATGGGTATACTGTGGGGATAATTTTTCTGAGAGATGATAATTATTAATTTTAAATTAATAATAAATGGTTTAAATTAAAAAATATCTATTTTATGGGAAATTTATGGGTTTCTTTAGTGACATTGTTTTTCATACCTCTCAAAAACTATAAATCGTACCAGTTCATTTATATATAAGAGATAAATGTTTTATAGATATTAAAATTACAGATATTTATGGTTTGGTTTCATCAATTGGTATCAATTTAATTATGTAACAATTATATTTTTCACTTGATCTTGGAGTATTGGTTCAATTTGTATTATCCCATATTCATAATAAGGCTACTATATATTGATGAATTTGAAATTTTTAATTCACTCTCATATTTTAAAATGTAATGTTCACTCTATGGTCTATCATTATTTTTGAAAAAAAAATTAGATATTCTTTCCTAAATTCCATTTACTTATTTCCATAGAGATAATGTGATACAAAATTGTTACAATACATAATTCCATTATCCTTTATCAACACACTGATGAATGTTAATTTTTTTCATAATATATCAGTTCTCCATTGACTCACCCATAATCTATGATTGGTTATTCTGGAAGAGTTCATTAAAAAAAATTATACCCATCATTAGGTTATAATATATCACATACCTAAATGAAATTTGTTAAATAATCCATATACAATTCCATGAATTCATGTGTCATTAAGGAAATAAAAAATTCAATTTTTATTGACATCATATAACATTAATTTCATATCCAAATGATATAAGAGATGATATTATAGTGGATATACCACATAGAACATCTTTAAATCATGTTTTGGATATTTATTCACCTATAAATATGGTTTTGAGATCCATATTCTTCCTTTCGATCCACATATTTTATATAATTTATCCATTAAATTCATGATGCATTATAATACGTGAAATAACTCTTTCTTTGATTGGGGAATAATCCAGAATTTACTAAATGTTAATCAACTCACAAGATCCTATATAACATTTCATATCAACCATCATACTATAATTTAATTATTTCATGGTTAGGATCAACATTTTTATATAAAATAAGTATAAATCAATAATAAATTTTGGATAATATTCTATTAATAAAATTAATCTCTTTCTATTGAAAACAATCATGGGATTACATTAAAGTTTTCCCACGTCAACCTTTATAAGATATCTTGACATCCATTACCATGAAAACTTGTACATCAAAAAAATATAACCCAAACAATCAATTAAAGATATATTAGAATCTAATAATAAAGATATATTTCTCACTACATTTTTAGAATTATCCTAACATGGCTCCCTCGTTACACATTAGACTAAGAGTTCCCAAAAAAAATTTCAATGAATAATCATGAATGACTCTTTATATTTTTATAAAATCATGTATACAAGATCAAAAAATATTTGGAATTTTCTAACCAAACAATAAAATCAATTAACATATATAACACATTATGTCTCTTTAATATAGTCATTTCTCTAAACTCAAAAAAAAACTTATACTGATAATTCCAATAATATACAGGAATATTTGAGTATCATAATTATTCAAATAAAATATCAATCTTGTTTTATATATGGGAAATAACATATTAGATATTGATTATCACCCATTTAAATATATATTCAACATGATATAAATTTTATTTCATAGCCACCTACTTCGAAAATAATATATATAGGATCCCCATAGTAATATACTCATTCTCAAAAATGATTTTTTCTAGAGGCCCCCAATAATAAAATTCATTTTTATTAACTCATTTTGATTCATATGTTGAGAATATATTAATATTTTCCTAGATATTGGAAAAAAATAAACATTAAACCAATACCCTCTCTTTGCCGGCGGGATGAAAAACTGAAGTTGTAATTATAGGAATAAGTAAATAACTAGGTTAAGACGCTAAATTATCTTATAAACATCTTATAATATATATATATGAGAATTTTTTTCCTTGCATATACTCTAGGTAAAGAGGTGGATGTCCTTTTTTGTAAATAACATCCACTAAAAAATGAATAAGAGTCAACATACAAGGAATACAATTATTCCCATTATAGGTATATATCAATGTGTTCTCTGAAATGAAATAGACATTCAGTGATAATGATTTCCATAAAATTAATAATTTTATAGGTTATGAAATTTAATTCATATCAATATGAAATCACCATTATTGGAAATTGAGTAAAATTTATAACAAACTCTTATATCCTATAAAATAGATCTTTAAAAGTCATGATACTAACCAAGTAGCTTGTAACTAAAAAAATATACTATATGCGATAAAATAAATATTTACATCAAATATATATGGAATGTAACACCAGGAAAATTATGTTTCTATGGAAATTTACCATGTACTATAAATTTTCACTAACTATTATGAGTTAGAATATTTTCTATTATCTATTAGAGTCTAAATAAAACACTATAGTCGAACCCTATAGAATCCATACTATAAGGGGGATTTATCCCTAGTTACAGTTTTCCCCAAACACTAATTACACTACTATTAAATTACTATATATTTGATAGTCATCTACCATAGTGAAGTTTTATCCTATACTTTTGATGACCCAGTCCACCCAATGGTACCCCTCATGGGCCTACAATGAATGAATTAGGGTAATGAACACCAGATTCTCTAACCATTAGGCCATAGGATAAAAATATAAACAAGGGTATATCATTGATAGTAATTGGAGGAATTTACTACTATGTGAGATATTAATAATAGATACATAAGAAAATGTAAAGTCCCATGATTTTTAACTGGGTTTAAATGTGAGGGTTTTTGAAATGAATTTTGGTTTATCAAAGGGTCGTTTTTTAAAACGAGCTTCTGAATGTTATGCATTGTATTCTAACACCTATAGGTGTGGTTTTTTGCACATATTAAATTACTTAATATTTTTAACGGTTGTTATGATGAGTCTCTAGAGTAGCGAATCCGGAAATGTCTGCTTTAATGGATCTGCACGTGCAGCGAATGGTTGTAGACCATCCCTTGATGTTTACCCTATGGAATATATTATTTTTTTATTTTAATGGGAGATTATAATAAATTAAAATAATTTGTTTAATAACAATAATAATGAATTTATTATTATTATTTTTATTATGGTTGTTTAATGAATTGAATGTAAATTATTTAATTAAATTACGGATGATGAAATTAATGTGGCTTTTGGATTTATCAAATAACTATTTCAGTTAAATGAAGATTATTCGAATTAATAAAAGGTCATTTTTTATTAATTGGATGTTATGGGTTGGAGTGTTTATAATTAATATCATATTAATGAAATTACAATTAAATATGGGATTTCGGTTTAAAATAAATGGATGTCAGAATAATAATAAAAAATATGTTATTATTATTATTATTATTATTATTATTGTATTTATTTAATTAAATGAATGTTGAAATAATTTAATATGGATTTTGATATTTTTAATGAAACATTTTCATTTATGTAGGATCAATTGGGGAGTTTTAGAAATAGTTGGAAATTTTATATTTAATGAATATTTAATTTGGTTTTAAATGGGGTGGTTGGACATGATAAAATGATTTGTTTTATAGTAAAATATAATTATGGGGTTTATCAATGTAATGTTTTTGCTAAATGGGGTTTTCTGGATTTAATTATATAAATGGAAAATATAAATAATTATATTATGACTATTATCACTAATATTATTATTATGTGAATTGTAATATTTTTATTAGTATGAAGAATTTTTTTAATATTGGTAGGAATTGTATATGGGTGGCGGGACCCCCCTCCTGCATTCTTCCCCTCTGGTACGATGCACCCATAGCATACAAAGAATGCTCCTCTATGAGACCAATCTTCGCTTCTCGTCCATGGCGTGACTGCCTCCTTCATACCTCCGACTAGCAGAGCTAGAGACTTCCCCCGGTCGGACGTCACCCTCGTAGTGTGACACTCCAATTGGCACAATAAAAACCTAGGAACACAACTCTTCTATATGGATGATGCTCTTACCATGGTGTTTCTTCCCACTGGCTACAGTTCACAGTATTGTTTGACACCCCAGATGACCCCCTACAGTAGCGCACATCGACCCTGGGTAGAACCGTTCTAGCGCATGATGACCCCCTCTTCTGGGTTCTCCATCAGCAACTCTTTTCTCCTGTTTTCTCTATGATTTCATTCCAATTCATCAAGGAGGATCTTATTTACTGTTATGATTGACCACATTTGCGATTTGATTCTCAATCGGCACCAGATTAGGTTTCGGCTGATCATTGGGTATTTTGATAATACTAGTTTATTGTGTTATTCATTCAATAGGGTACGTGGGTGGAGTATCTGAACTATTTGGTCCTTGATTCGGCATCCTCCAGCAAAGACAAGCTGGATGGACAGTTATTGTTTTTTTGTCAATGTTTTGGGTAAGGTTATATACCCATGGTTTTTTTTCACATCATTCAAACAAGGGTCTGATAATTTGTCTTAGTCCCTGGTTTTGATTTGTAGGTGTGTAGACCTTTCTTCATTGATTTTTGGTCTCCTGTTATTCATTTGGTGTTTTTTATTCAACGTTGTAGGGTGTGAATATATATATATATATATATATATATATATAATTGTTTGTATGTTCAAATGTGGACCAGTTTCATGGGTTGATGATGTAGGTCAAAGTGTTGAATGTTAATGTGGTTCCTACCGAGGTAGGGAACCAAATCTCTATCAAATTATTTAAAAATTATAGCTTATTTAAATAAATTGATAATGTGAGTGTCATTGATTATAGAACTGAAATGTTTTCTTAAAATGGTGATTTAAGAAAAACTAATGGTTACCGGTACTGTCATATCAGGTTGTATGGGGTTTGGCTTTTCGTATTTCTTCATAGAGGTTTTGATGTATGATATGTCGATGAATGACACTTTTGATGTTAATAAATTATACCACCCTTGTAATATAAATTTGGTCGTGATCTTGTTTTGGGTTTAAGCATGTATATCAAATTTGTTTAAAGTTATATGATCAAATAGTTAAATTATTTGAATGGATAGGATGGGTAATAGGGTAATTAATTGACGAATTAATTATTAGGTCACATGTTGGAAAAATCGGGGCAATTTCTATATATTGAAAATATTAAACATTTTAAAATGTTTGGAAGATTATACTAGTAATAATTAATGTATGGATTAATTATTACATGATAATTGGTAAATGGATAATTAATTGATGAAATGGTTAAACATATATGATTTAATTAATTATTTTTTGAATTTATAAATATTCATGTATTAATTGATGATTGTGAATTGATTTTTTGTTATGACTATCGGCCAATGTTTCCTTTTGATGCATGATTGATTTACATTCCTTAAGTTGTATTGGATGGAGTTTTTTAAAAATATGAAATTTTGTGTGAGATTTTTTCAAAATATTTAGGCCTTGTTCAACATGTTCGACATTAGTTTTTTATGAAGTACATAGAAATTGTTAATGTCCTAGATGAATCACTGTTTGAGTGGACGAGTTTAAACTTGTTAAATAATTGAGAAAATTAAATTTTGAGAAAATTATTTAGTTTGATTGATTAAAATATTTAATTGTTAATTGATTTTTAACTATCGAGATGTGGAATTGTTGATTAACTGTTGAATTATTTTATATGTGATTTATGTTGTTAATTAGTTATTGAATTAATTAATGGATTTGATTAATTAATTTATGAATTAATTAATTGATGTTTTATGGGTACAAGAAACGTAATTATAAACCAATGATGAATATATATTTAAGACCAATTAACGAGATGTGAGATAGGGAGTTATGCTCCAAATACTCACGGTGTTCTAGACATGAAATTCTACACCCAGCATGCATGAAAATGTACTTCTGTGGGATAGGACTGACGCTGCAAATACCCATGGGTTGTGAGACAAGGAGTAACTCTCCAAATATTCACTAGGATTCTAGAAATGATGATATACACCCATTAATTAACATTGGATTGAGGGTCCAATTGGTTTTACAAGAAATGAATTAATTTGTTAATGAAAATGGTTGTGCCATAATGAATAGTGAATTGAATATTAAATGTGTTTCAGACTAATTAATGAATTGGGTGAATCACTGTTAGTAGAATGACCGAGGATAGAATAAATATTATTAGTGGATGGGATCAGACATAGTATTTCAAATATTAAATTTAATATCTTATGATGTGTAATCCATGCAAATGAACAAACATGGATTCAGTCTTTACTTTGATTACAATGATGGTCTTTAGTGACATCTCTTGTGAGTGACTTATACATGGGATATTGGGATGAGGATGAATATCGATAAATTCATAATTAAATGAGTTTTAATTTTTTGATAAATGAAATTGATGGTGTAATGATTGTTCAGTATACATGACAAATGTATAATGCAGGTTCAGATACCACCTGAGGTTTGAAGCATGTACATGGGTATATAGTTACAATGTACTGCATACTTTATTTATGCATTCTGTCACAAGGTTTAAATTAATTAATTAATGTATGGATTTGTTGCAGACACTGGTGGTCTCATCCTACTTTGATTTACATCTCACACCCTACTTGAGACACCATTTCACTATTGTACCTTAGTCTCATATATTTGGTTGTTGGATTGTGCAATTTGAATTTACTTGGTAAATAATAATCGAGGACTGAGGGAAATATAAGGATTCTCGAGGAGACCTCCCTCAGTTCATTGAAGCATTGTTTATTTATTTTATTATTGGAATTTAAATTATGATGTTTTGATCACAATTTTCCATTATTTTAAAATTATCAAGTCAAGCATGCATCTGCATTATAACTTTCATTGGCCACTTTTATAATATGAGTACTCTTTTTCTTCTAATATTTTTTCAATTAGGAATTACTTCTTTAACTATTAATTGTTTTTTACTCTGATATACCATTTTAATCCTCTGATATGAGCGTATATTCTCCCCATTTACTATCTATAATCCCTCGTTACTATTTTGAAGCCTTTGGCACACGAGGAGATGCACTCCAGGTCATTTGGCAACCGGTCCGACCACCGGTTCTGGGGTGATCCGGGTCGATATGTAACGCCCTGACCCCAGTTACCCAGAGTCGGTTCATTATTACGTAGCATTGGAATGATCACAAAAGATCAAGTATCAAAATACCAATTAGTTTAGTAGCCTTGGAAACACTAGATACATTCATAAATGTTACATTACATCATAATGTGAAAATCTACAATAACATGGTCTCCATAGTCCACACTCATATCTCCTTCTAAATATCCCTGCAGCTCATTCATAAAATACTTCTTCACATCCTGGAAAATATTAAAACATTGAAAGGGGTGAACTCAGATGCTCAGTAAGGATAAAAATATTGTGGATGATTTAATAAAAAAACAAAAACATTTAAGGCATTGTATAACTAAAACAAAAGCCCTTTAAACTTAAACATCAACATAATATGGAAAATATAAAATGAAATAATTCCATTTAATTATTCACATGGTTATTATACTAGTCTAATAATCACATGAAATATAAATATGCACTTTCATAATGACGGAATGCATAATGCCAGACTATCATAACCACGTCGCCAAGGCCTCGTTCCAAGACTACAATTAAGATTTTGTCAAGGCCTCGTGTCAAGACACTAGTTTGTCTCATGAGAAGTCGTTGTCACTGCATACGTATGAAAAAAATACACTATTGTCATTTAGTAAAACGCTTCGTATAAAAAAGATTCCTTTTGAATAAATGTAAAAGTCAAATGGGTTTATACACCGTAAAAAGGAAAGTTGTGTATAAAAAAATATGCCCCAATGAAAGGAGATTGAGACGAAGTCCCTTACAAAGATCATTTTTAAATAAAATAGATTTATTATGTGTATTCACATTATTTACACATAAATAAAGTACAAATACAAGATAGGACATAATAATATCATGACATAATTTTAAAGTAGGAGATTAACCCAAAGAACGAAAATTAGGTTAAGAAGATTCCTTACCTCGTGTCCGACTTGACTCGATCGTTCTTTAAACTCATGAATAATAAGCTGGAGTTAATTTATAATTGATTAAGAAACCTTTTCAAAATCATTATTTCTTTTTATATCACTTTTTACCATGTTATGAACATTATGTAATTATTTAAGTTAATAACGGTCGTTTTGTTGATCTTTTGAACTAGAGTCAAAAATAAACTTCTTATAATTAAAAGTTGTTTATGTGGTAGAATATCCATTATCTATAGAATTATATTCATGATGTATATATCATATATATCATATATATCTAGTATATACATTCATTCATAATATTACGTAACATTTAGAAGTAAGAAATGAAATGCACCGTTCATGGAGACGGTAAGCCGTATGTACGCATGAACGCTACATTCATTTCTATTTCGTATTTAATGGAATGAAACCATAATTATATAAAGATGAATTATAAATCCAGTATAATATTATATATAATATCATTTACTCCATCCTTTATACATCCCACATATGGCATTAACGATTCAAATCACTTTTAGGGGGCGGTAGACCGCACTTCCTAAAATGAAATTATCATGTTTACCCATATTTGAAATCATAAAGGAATGCCATAAATAAGAAATACATAAGAATAAGAAAAACATAATCATAATATATATCATATACAAATATATTGACATATTAATGGCCACCCGGTGAGGTGTTAATAGATGATTGAACAATCATCGTTTCGTGAGGCAGAAATTCGCCAACCACAGAAACAGTATGTTCTTTAACCATTAGACGAAGGTGTGTTTTATTTTAAATCAAGTAATTCTCATACCAAAATCCTAGTATATTTAATATACTGTTTTTGTTACAAAATAATGGAATAAAAAGAGTTTAAGGGGTTGGAGAAGCAAAATAAAACAAAATAACAAAAGAGATGACATGAGCTTAAAATCGGGTAACTCTTTTTGATTTGAGAAAAAGGCTTAATTGGAAAGAATTATGCCCAAAGAGAGGCTTCTAGGAGTAAGACATGGAAGTTGAGAGAGTATTTGGGCAGATATCGGCAGAGCCAAATGGCTTTGATGGTGTGAATAAGGTGGTAGTGGTGGGGGCCTTTTATAAGGGGAGAAGAGGGGTACTCTTGTAAAGTAATGAAATGTTACATTATTATGAAGTACTTTTAGGATTTCAAAGGTCCAAAAATTATATATTTCAAGGATAAGGTGATAATGGTTTGAAATATACCCATACAATAGGTTTTTGACAAGTGTATGTCTTAGATTTTTCATTTTCTTTTCATTTTATTTAAATTGTTAATTAATGAGGTAATCGCTGCATCATCATGGTGTCATAAAAATATTAATTTATTTAATGTCTAAAAATTATATAAAAAATATAATTATGTAGGAAATCATTTTAAAATTCTAATGAATATTTATAGTCGAAATTTTAACTTATATAACACCATGTAATATTTTTTTTAGAAAAACAACACATGTTTGTGAATGTTTTATTTTTTACTTTAAATAAAAAGTTATTAATGTCATTTTCTTTCCCAAGTGGCTCCATGGGGTCCCCAATTTGACAAATGGATTTTTGTGGTCTGCCATGTCTCATCAAATAAGGTTAGGACAAGTGTCAAGATATTTTCTTATTTTTATAATATCATTTTTAACTTAAATTTCAATAATTACGTTTATTTGCGATTAATAGAACTTAAAAGTTACTATTCACCAAAATTATTTTAATCCCATTGATCCAAATTTTATTTCCTAATGACAATGATTTATGTTGGATTTTGGAAATTCAAATCATAGTGGTGGTAAAATTTCATTTAAATGAAAAATCTGTTTTTTTAACTACCACTTAGTGGTTTCACTATTCATCAAAAATCGAAGTTTTTCAGAACAACACCAAAAATTAACCCTAAGCTATATTTGATATTCCTAATTCCAAAATGATTACTATTTTAAAAAATTCAAAACATATAAGTTTAATTAATTAATTTAATAATTAATTCCCACTGTCACAACAAATAGCATGTTTTTAAGAAAGAATATCAATCAAAAGATTGACAATTGTTTATGCCCAATTTCAATGTGAAATTAATTCTTATGGACACCATTGGATAAAATGGTAAATATATATTCTAATTAAAATTTATAACCACTTAATTTTATAATTTATCACTATAAATTATTTTTATTAAAAAAGTTTTTTTAAGTATTTTTAACTATTCATAAAACATTGGAAGATCTCAGAAAAATACCAAATATTAAACATAGGCTAATTTCAATATTTCGAATCCAAAAATGAATTCCATTTTGAAATATAAAATTATTTAATTTCTAAAAGTGCGTATTACTATTCATAACATCTACTTTTATTGGCCGCGGTGTGTTAGAACTCAAGGTTGCATACAACACACGTTGCTCTATTATTCAAAGAGGATCGTACCATGGATTCTGGGTGTGTTACATTATCCACTCCTTCAATAAAGTGCGTCCTCTTAATTTAAAATTTGTCTTTGAAAATAAAAGGTTGAAAATAGAAAATATCTTTGTGGAAAACTCACATCGAAAATAGGGTTAATTAAAATATAACTTTAAACGAAAAAAAAGAGAAGTACAAAGGTCACCCGAGATATCCCATACTAGGATTCTATGAAAATATGGATATGGAGGAAAAACAAACCATCACGGTCTGATGGAGAGTTTTTTAAAGCAGGATTAGGAAAAAGATAACTACAAGAAAATAACGATCTTATGATTAGCTAAACGGTCATTTATTCCCCAATTGGAAAAATTAACCGACATCATTTTTGTATTATGTTACCTTTCATAAATTTGAGGAATTTATTTAGGAGATTTACTAAGAACGTAAGGAAATATACTTACTTTTCATGTAGACTGTCATTCTTTAAAAAACATTTACCACAACCCCATCCTTCACTCCAAAAGGTAACAGAACTAAAAAAAATTATATTTATCCTAATTATATAAAGTTCCAAATATTACCACATACCATTTAGAATAGGAAAACTATTTCGTAATAACCAGGGACTTCCTGTAGGCTAGTGGTAGGTAATAAAGGCATATCACTCTATTGTTGTGGGTTCGATTCCGGCATCTTTGTCCGACGCGACGGGTTATCCCACCGACCTGCAGGTTGTCCTTTTCCTAAAAGAATAGTATTATAATATTCCAAAAATAATATTCAGAGATTTTTTAACCATAAACAATATTATTCAAAGTTTAACTTAATCAATTCCAACCTTAATATTTATCGAAAATACCTCTATCTAGACTTTCTCTAAAAGGACTCTAAATTCCAAAATCAATTGTATCATCAGATTCCTCAAACAAAGTAATGTTTCTCTTTTCGTCACATATAAAAATTTGATTACTTTCATCATATTAAAACCTTAATGAAAACAAAAAGTACTGCAATAAAATCCTTATATATATCACATTATTCTTATAATCATAATATAATCCTTGAGTCCAAAAGCACCAATACATTAATTATTCCACATAAACTGTAGTAAAAACATAAGATTGTCCTTGATTCCTTGGCCTTTTCTAATGTATGTTTCCCTGACGATTAGGACATTCATTTGAATAATGCCCCATTTCCATACAATTGTAGAATTCAACATTGATAGCCTCTTTCTTTCCATTGAAATCATGAGCCTGGTGACCTTTTTTTCCACATTAATAACAAACTCCCATTCCTTTTAGGAAAGTACCGGGGTGATTCATCCCTCAATTATCGCATAATGGAAAATCCATATTTCCCTTTTCCCCTTTATCTATATCTTGTTCCACCATTCTGTTCTTCTCTTGCTTTACTTTGTTGTCATAAGATTTAGAGAATTCCTTTTCTGTCATGATAGCACATGAGACTATATCTTTGTAAGTTGAGAAAGATTGTGATACTAATGCTCGACAGAGAAATGGTTTTAAACCATCAAAGAAATGACCAATCATACTTCTTGGGTTACGTATATAATCTGGAGCATGCCTCACTAACCTTGTAATGTTAGCCTCATACTTTGCGACATTCTCATCCTCCTTCTACCTCAGACTCAGAAATCGCCTTTCCGTATCTGCTCGATGGTTATGTGGAAAGTATTTATCTAAGAAAATTTCCTTAAACTCCCTCCATTATATACATGATACTTCATCATCTTTCTTTTTGTTTTCAATCAATGACCACCATTGATCAGCATCTCCAGTGAGGCGGTAAACTGCCACCATAACCTTTTCCCTTTCACTACTCCCCAAGGAGTGGAATATTTTCTCTATGGAATTTATCCATTTCTCAACTACTAATGGATTTGTACCCCCATTAAATGTTTGCGGTTTTTGATTCATGAAGCGGTCTAACATTGATCCTCCACGTTGCGGATCAGGGTGCTCCATACGAGTAAGGTTATTATTCATAACCTGAGTGAGTTTTCCCGTGATGGTGATAAGCTGATCAGCACCAGTTGTACCACCAGCTTCACTATAAATGTTTTGAGCAGGAGGTAAATCCCTACATAGAGTGCGTGCATTGATACCTTTTCTATTTGTCCCACTAGGCGCCATTACAAAACAATGGCATAAATTAGATTAGTTGATGAATCAAAATAAATAATTATAAACTTGAAAAACACATAACATAAATTGAACTAATTATGGATATAATCCATAATCATAAAAAAAATTATTTGAGGAAGTATATACTCATAACCCTTCATAGTGGTTTGTAAAGAAAACGATAATTATCCTAAGAATATCTCCCGGGAGTGTTGTAAACAAGAGTGCAGCAAGGCCCGTTGTCGTGCACCAGTTCTCGTTCGAGTCTATCTCAAAGCTGTGTTTTTGGGTTTTACCCCTAGGTACATCTGTGCCAGATCTGCCTCTACCTGCTCGTATCCGGGCAGGGTTGTATTGCTCGGAAAACTCACAAAATCTCTATAATACCAAAATTCTAGGAAGTTATTCTATACTAATCCTCAAAGTCTATCTTTGGGATATGTGCTCTAATCCTAGTTTATCTAAATCTAGCTTCCAAGGTTAGTACTAAACCACCTCTGATACCAACTGTAACGCCCAAACCCCAGTTACCCAGAGTCGGTGCATTATTAAGTATCATTGGCTTGATCACAAAAATTACGTCTCGAATGACCTATTAGTTTAGTATCCTTAGAAGCACTAGATACATTCATAAATGTTGCATTACATCATAAAGTGAAAACCTACAATAACATGGTCTCCATAGTCCACACTCATATCCCCTTCTTACTATCCCTGCAGTTCATTCATAAAATACTACTTCACATCCTAAAAAATATTAAAACATTGAAAGGGGTGAGCTCAGATGCTCAGTAAGGATAAAACTATTGCGGAAGATTTCATAAATAAAAGAAACATTTAAGGAAATGTATAACTAAAAAAAGCCTTTTAAACTTGAACTTCATCATAATATGACAAAAGTAAAATGAAATAATTCCATTTACTTATTCACATGGTTATTCTACTAGTCAAATACTCACATTCAATATCAATAACCACATTCATAATGATGTAATGCATAATTCCAGACTATCATAACCACATTTCCAAGGCCTCGTGCCAAGACTACAAATAAGATTTTGTCAAGGCCTCATTCCAAGACACAAGTTTGTTTCATGAGACCTACCGATGCATCAAGGAGCCATAGAGGGCTCCACTCGTCACTTATTAAGTCCAATACATTCCTTATATGAAAAGGTTTAAACATATCATAAACCATAACATAACCGTAACACATAAAATATGCATAAAGAAAGCATAAAATTTCCACATTTCCATCACAAGATATCAATACAACACATTGATATAATAAAAACACTTTCAAAACCATTTTCAATACCAAAATAAAATAATAGTAAAACGTGGTATTTGTTTTTCATTTAAAAAAATTTATGGCTTGTGGAGGAAGCCAAAACTCAAATAATGGTCACGGCGGCGGAGAAGTCATTGTCTCCACATACATATGAAAAAAAATTACCTGTTGTCTTTTAGTAAAACGCTTATTATAAAAAATATTCATTTTGAATAAAAGTACAAGTCAAAGAGGTTTATACACCGTATAAAGGAAAGTTGTGTATAAAACAAAATATGCCCCAATGAATGGAGATTGAGACGAAGTCCCTTACAAATATCTTTTTTTTAAATAAAATAGATTTATTATGTGTAGTCACTATAAGTACACATAAATAAAGTACAAATACAATATAGGACATAATAATATAATGACATAATTTGAACGTATGAGATTAACCCAAAGTTCGAAAATTGGGTTAAGAAGTTCCCTTATCTCGTGTCCGACATGACTCGATCGTTCTTTAACCTCCAGAATAATAAACTAGAGTTAATTTATAATTGATTAAGAACCTTTTTCAAAATCATTATTTCTCTTTATATCACTTATTACAATGTTATGTACATTATGTAATTATTTAAGTTAATAACGGTCGTTTTGTTGATCTTTTGTACTTGAGTCAAAAATAAACTTCTTATAATTAAATGTTGTTTATGTGGTAGAATATCCATTATCTCTAGAATTATATTCATGTTTTATATATCATATATATCATATATATCTAGTATATACATTCATTCATAATATTACGTAACATTTAGAGGTAAGAAATGAAATGCACCGTTCATGGAGACGGTAAGCCGTACGTACGCATGAACGCTACATTCATTTCTATTTCATATTTAATGGAATGAAACCATAATGATATAAAGATAAATTATAATTCCAGTATAATATCATATATAATATCATTTACTCCAACCTTTATACATCCCACATACGACATTAACGATTCAAATCACTTTTAGGGGGCGGTAGACCACACTTCCTAAAATGAAATTATCGTGTTAAACCATAATGGAAATCATAATGGAATGCCATAAATGATAAATAGATAAGCATAATAAAAACATAAACATAATATATATCATATAAAAATATATTGACATATTAATGGCCACCCAGAGAGGTGTTAAAAGATGATTGAACAATCATTGTTTCGTGAGGCAGAAATTCGCCAACCACAGAAACAGTATGTTCTTTAACCATTAGACGAAGGTGTGTTTTATTGTAAGTCAAGTAATTATCATACCAACATCCTATTATATTTAAGATACTGGTGTTGTTACAAAATAATGGAATAAAAAGAGTTTAAGGGGTTTGAGAAGAAAAATTAAACAAAATAACAAAAGAGAAGACATGACCTTAAAATCAGGTAACTCTTTTTGAGTTGAGAAAAAGGCTTCCTTGGAAAGAATTATGCCCAAAGAGAGGCTTCTAGGAGTAAGATACGGAAGATGAGAGAGTATTTGGGCAGAGATTGGCAGATCCAAATGGATTTGAAGGTGTGAATAAGGTGGTAGTGGTGGGGGCCTTTTATAAGAGGAGAAGAGGGGTACTCTTGTAAAGTAATGAAATGTTACATTATTATGAAGTACTTTTAGGATTTAAAAGGTCCAAAAATTATATATTTCAAGGATAAGGTGATAAGGGTTTTTAATATACCCATACAATAGGTTTTTGACAAGTGTATGTCTTAGATTTTACATTATCATTTCATTTTATTTAAATTGTTAATTAATGAGTTAATCGCTGCATCATCATTGTGTCATAAAAATATTAATTTATTTAATGTCTAAAAATTATATAAAAAATATAATGATGTAGGAAATCGTTTTATCATTCTAATTAATATTTATAGTCGAAATGTTAACTTATATAACACCATGTAATAATTTTTTTAGTAAAACAACACATGTTTGTGAATGTTTTATTTTTTACTTTAAATAAAAAGTTATTAATGTCATTTTCTTTCCCAAGTGGCTCCATGGGGTCCCCAATTTGACACATGGATTTTAGTGGTCTTCCATGACTCATAAAATAAGTTTAGGACAAGTGTAAAGATATTTTCATATTTTTATAATATCATTTTTACCTTAAATTTCAATAATTACGTTTATTTGCGATTAATAGAACTTAAAATTTACTATTCACCAAAATTATATTAATCCCATTGATCCACATTTTTATTCTTAATTACAATGATGTATGTTGGATTTTGGAAATTCAAATCATAGTGGTGGTAAAATTTCATTTAAATGAAAATTCTGTTTTTTTAACTACCACTTAGTGGTTTCACTATTCATCAAAAATCGAAATTTTTCAGAACAACACCAAAAATTAACCCTAAGCTATATTTGATATTCCTAATTCAAAAATGATTAATATTTTAAAAAATTCAAAACATATAATATTAATTAATTAATTTAATAATTAATTCCCGCTGTCACAACAAATAGCGTGTTTTTAAGAAAGAATATCAATCAAAAGATTGACAATTGTTTATGCCCAATATCAAAGTGAAATTAATTCTCATGGCCACCATTGGATAAAATGGTAAAAATATATTCTAATTAAAATTTATAACCACTCAATTGTATAATTTATCACTATAAATTATTTTTATTAAAAATGTTTTTTTAAGTATTTTTCACTATTCATAAAACATTGGAAGATCACAAGAAAATACCAAATATTAAACATAGGCTAATTTCAATATTTTTAATCCAAAAATGAAGTCCATTTTGAAATATAAAATTTATTTAATTTCAAAAAGTGGGTATTACTATTCATTACATCTACTTTTATTGGTCGCGGTGTGTAAGAACTCAAGGTTGCGTACAACACACGCTGTTCTATTATTCAAAGAGGAGCGTACCATGGATGCTTGGGGTGTTACATTATCCACTCCTTCAATAAAGTGCGTCCTCTTAATTTAAAATTTGTCTTTGAACATAAAAGGTTGAAAATAGAAAATACCTTTGTGGAAAACTCACATCGAAAATAGGGTTAATTAAAATATATCTTTAAAAGAAAAAAAGATAAGTACAACGGTCACCTAAGATAGCCCATACTAGGATTCTATGAAAATATGGATATGGAGGAAAAAAAACCATCACGGTCTGATGGGGAGTTTTTGAAAGCAGGATTAGGAAAAAGTTAACTACAAGAAAATCACGAACTTGTGATTTGCTAAACGGTCATTTATTCCCCAATTGGAAAAATTAACCGACATCATTTTTGTATTATGTTACCTTTCATAAATATGAGGAATTTATTTAGGAGATTTACTAAGAACGTAAGGAAATATACTTACTTGTCATGTAGACTTTCATTCTTTAAATTTTTTTTACCACAACCCCATCTTTCACTCCAAAAGGTAACAGAACTCAAAAATATTATATTTATCCTAATTGTATAAGGTTCCAAATATTACCACATACCATTTATGGCTTGTTGAGGAAGCCAAAACACAAATAATGGTCACGGCGGCGGAGAAGTCATTGTTGCCACATACATATGAAAAAAAATTCCCTGTTGTCTTTTAATAAAACGCATGATATAAAAAATATTCCTTTTGAATAAAAGTACAAGTCAAAGGGGTTTATACACCGTATAAAGGAACGTTGTGTATAAAACAAAATATGCCCCAATGAATGGAGATTGAGACGAAGGCCCTTACAAATATCCTTTTTTAAATAAAATAGATTTATTATGTGTAGTCACTATAAGTACACATAAATAAAGTACAAATACAATATAGGACATAATAATATAATGACATAATTTGAACGTATGAGATTAACCCAAAGTACGAAAATTGGGTTAATAGTTCCCTTAACTCGTGTCCGACATGACTCGATCATTCTTTAACCTCCCGAATAATAAACTAGAGTTAATTTATAATTGATTTAGAACCTTTTTCAATTTCATTATTCCTTTTATATCACTTATTAACATGTTATGAACACTATGTAATTATTTAAGTTAATAACGGTTGTTTTGTCGATCTTTGGTACTTGAGTCAAAAATAAACTTCTTTTAATTACAAGTTGTTTATGTGGTAGAATATCCATTATACCAAGAATTATATTCATGATTTATATATCATATATATAATATATATCCATTATATACAATCATTCATAATATTACATAACATTTAGAGGTAAGAAATGAAATGCACCGTTCATGGAGACGGTAAGTCGTACGTACGCATGGACGCTCCTTTCATTTCTATTTCGTATTACATGGAATGAAACCATAATGATATAAAGGTATATAATAATTCCAGTATAATATCATATATAATATCATTTACTCCATCCTTTATACATACCACATATGTCAGTAACGATTCAAATCAATTTTTGGGGCGGTAGTCTGCACTTCTTAAAATGAAATTATCGAGTTTACCCATAATGGAAATCATAAAGGTATACCATAAATGAGAAATATAGAAGCATAAGGTTAACATAAATATAATATATATCATATATTAATATAGTAAAATCATAATGGCCACCATGAGAGGTGTTAAAAGACGATTGAACAATCATCGTTTCGTGAGGCAGAAATTCACCAACCACAGAAACAGTATGCTCTTTAACCATTAGACGAAGGTGTGTGTAAGTGTAAATAAAATACACCTCATAAAAACATCGTAGTATATTGAAGATACTGTTGTTGTTACAAAATAATGGAATAATGAGAGTTTAATGGGCTGGAGAAGCAAAATAAAACAAAATAACAAAAGAGAAGACATTTCCTTAAAATCGGGTAACTTTTTTTATATTACCGAAAGGCTTCCTTGGGAAGAATTATGCCCAAAATGAGGCTTCTAGGAGTAATAGAGGGAATTTTAGAGAGTATTTGGGCAGATTTTGGCCAGGCCAAATGGTTTTGAGGTTTTGAATAAGGTGGTAGTGGTGGGGGCCTTTTATAAGAGGGGAAGAGGGTCACTCTTGGGAAGTAATGAAATGATACATTATTATGAAATACTTTTCGGATTTCAAAGGTCCCACAATTATATCATTAATGGATAAGGTGATACGAGTTCTAAAGATACCCATATAATAGGTTTTTGACAAGTGTATGTCTTAGATTTTTCATTATCTTTTCATTTTATTTAAATCGTTAATTAATGAGGTAATCGCTCCATCATCATGGTGTCATAAAAATTTTAATTTATTTAAAGTATAAAAATTATATATATAATATAATGATGTAGTAAAACTTTTTATCTTTCCAATTAATATTTATAGTCGAAATTTTAACTTATATAACCCTATGTAATAATTGTTTTAGTAAAACAACACATGTTTGTGACAATTTTATTTTTACTTAAAATAAAAAGTTATTAATGTCATTTTCATACCCAAGTGGCTCCATGGGGTCCCCAAGTTGACCCATGGATTGTATTGGTCGGCCATGACTCGTCCAATAAGGGTAGGATAATTTTAAAAATATTTTCATATTTTTATAATATCATTTTTACCTTAAATTTCACTAATTACCTTTATTCGTGATTAATAGAACGTAAAAGTTACTATTCACCAAAAATTATTTTAATCCAATTGATCCACATTTTAATTCCTAATGAAAATTATGTATGTTGGAATTTTCAAATTAAAATCACAGAGGTGGTAAATTTTCATTTAAACGAAAAATCAGTTTTTTTAACTACCACTTAGTGGTTTCACTATTCATCAAAAATCGAAGTTTTTCAGAACAACACCAAAAATTAACCCTAAGCTATATTTTATATTACTAATTCAAAAATGAATTCTATTTTACAAATTTCAAAACATATAGGTTGAATTAATTAATTTAATTATTAATTCCCGCTGTCACAACAAATAGATTGTTTTTAAGAAAGAATATCAATCAAAAGATTTACAATTTTTTATGTCCAATTTAAATTTGAAATTAATTCTAATAACCACAATTGGATAAAATGCTAAAAATATAGTCTAATTACACTTTAGAACCACCCAATTGAATAATTTATCACTATAAATTATTTTTATTAAAAAAGTTGTTTTAATGTATTTTTCACTATTCATCAAAAAATGGAAGTTCTCAGAAAAATATCAAAAAATCATCATAGGATAATTTTGATATTTCGAATCCAAAAATGAAGTCCGTTTAATAATCTATAATTTATATAATTTCAAAAAGTGGGTATTACTATTCATAACTACTACTTTTATTGGTCGCGGTGTGTTAGAACTTGAGGTTGCGTACAACGCACGCTGATCTATTATTCAAACAGGAGCATACCATGGAAACATGGGGTGTTACACGATAAGTCACAATGTGGTATCAGGGGGATCTTTTCCATTGTCATACTATTTTGGGGTTGGTACATAGGAGACGATGAATTCGGCAGTTCTATGGTTAATAGGTGTACTTGGGATTCATCACCCTGGGTTTGGAAAATGACCATGTGGCCAGGGTTTGGATTGTTGGTCATGTTGTCCGTTTGTACTATTGATATGATTTCAACAAGAGAGACTGGTGTTTTTTCAGCAAATAATTGATTATGAAAATTTTGAAAACATTTACCTTTGCATGATATGGAAACAAAGTTTCATAAATGCATCATCATAGGAACTTATAGATTCACATACCTTGCATAAATCATTCCAAGTAGTTGCATTGGTATGATTCCTGCTAATGAGGATTCTATTACATGGGTGCAATTCCTTGTTTAGATCTGATTTATCATGACTCTATTGATAGCATGTTTAAGTGATAGATTTAACATTTGTGAGTGATTATATGTCGTACTTCCTCAATTAAAAGTATGTTTTATTATTGTGCCATTCTTCTGGATCATAGCATGATGTTGTGTTACCACTTATGATAGTATCATATATATGATTTTATGTGTGAAAGGGCTGGTAAAGTAAAAATGTTAAATTAATGTTGATTGAGATAAATGGGATCCAAATACCAATAATATGGATTATGGTCACCTTATCAATTGGCAAATGGATGCCCATGTGATTGAACCTTATAAGACCATATTGTGGTTCCAAATGGTTATAAATGTATAACTACTGAGTTTCTATTGAAAATAATTGTTGTTGGGTTTCTTTTTGAAGAACTACGATTGAATAAATGGGACCCTCAGAGGTTTCCTTTTTAGTGAATATAATTTTGATGCTGAATTATCTTTTTATATTTGAATAACTGTATTTGTGAAATTTTTTAGGATGATGTTTATTATAGCATGACTATTTTCCTTTGGGGATTTGATTGAAAACCAATTGTCTTGTTTTGAATAATACTTGTGTGTTTGTAAAAAGTTATTCAAATGTTATAAGGTTTAAATTAATTAATTATAATTTTAAAATGGGGGCTTTTGGACCACTTCATTTTAGTTTTGCGTGACCAAGAAAGAGGGTCTACATTAATGTTTTTTATGGGTCTAATGAGTGGTAGGTAGTACCCTTAAAATGTTCTAGGATTCCTAAGTAATTTCTTCCCCCTGCTTAAGAGGACTTCTTGGCACTCGGGTGTTTTGGAACATATATAGGATTATGTTACTACTTTTATAAACAATTTTTGAAATGGTGATCATGATTCGAGGAATTTTACTTGCATGCATTAATGTGTTGTGAAATAGAACAATGGTGAGAAGATGATATTTTATATCGTCATCCTGGAAAATACTAATGTGAGTAGTGTCATATAGTTTTCAGTAAATTTGTTGGTAGGATCTTACAAGCTTTTAGAATAGAGTTTTCCTGTAGTAGTTTGACTGATCTTCATAATGACTTTGGTTTTCACTTAGTACACTTTTCTGAATACATCGAGCTTGTCCCTTATCTTGACCTCGTCATAAATACACAAATATAGCGCTGATATTACCCATCACTATAGTTTAAATATTTTTGGGCTAGATGGGTATTTATTATCTAGGTATCACACCTGATGCAAGGTATATTTGGGTGACACCTTTATCCATGATGGGGCATGGTTGTTTTCTTAAAATATCCTTGTCATGCCTTGAATTCAAATTTTCACTAGAGGTTGGTTAAGGAATTCATTATTCATGAAAATGGTTTTGGATCGTTTTAAAAGGAATTTCTTAAGGTAAAGATAGAATGTGGTTTATGGGTCCACAATGTCTTTTGAATGAATCATGTGAAATATTTTCAATTTTTTTATAAAGATTATACCATTTTCATTGACGAGGTCCCTATAATGGCCTCAGATATAAGTTTTGTTTTGTTTTTTATGCATTAATTTTCCTTTGGATCTAGTATTAAAGGTGTAACAGTTAGGCTTGTGAATTGTTAAAGATGATTTTGGTGTTGGTAATGCAATATGAAAGTTCTGACAAGATTAAATGACCTTGGTAGGTCTGCTGTTTTAGTAGTGGTTCCCGATGGCTTCTTGGGGATGAGTAGTTTTTAATGTGGGTAGATTATAATGTCATATCTTTTTTAAACTAGTTAAAATATTAGGGCTTTTGAATTTTTATTCGATTTATGGAATGATCGGTTTTTCAACAGAGCTCACAAATTTTATTTCAAGTGTTGGTTAACCTTATGGTGTAGTATTTTGACTTGCGTAAATAACAATTATTTATAGAGGGTTTTCTGTTGAGTCTTTGGAGCACCGGATATGGAAAAGTCCACTTTAATGGATCAGGAAGCGCACTCTTGTGGACCAACCCAAGCAGTTTACCCCATTTGATAAATTATTTATTTTAATTATATGGGAGATTTTGATTAATTAAAAAAATACTTTTTAATAATAATTATAATGGAGTTATTATTATTATTATTATTATGATTTTTTAATTAAATTAATGGTAAAGATTTAATTAAATGACAGTTTAAGAAATTAATGAGGCTTTTGGGTTTATCAAAGAACCATTTTAATTAAATGAATAGTTTTAAAATTAATTATGGACCATTTAATATTAAATGAAGGTTTTGGGTTGGAGTTTTAATTATTAATATCATATAATTGATATTACAATTAAATTAGGGGTTTTTGATTAAAATAAATTAATGTTGGAATAATAATAATAATGATGTTATTACTATTATTATCACGTTTATTTAATTAAATAAATGTTAAATGAAGATGATGTGGATTTTGATATTTTCAATTATATGTCTTCTTTTTAGTACCATTAATTTGGGAGTATGATAATTAGTTGAGAATTGTTTATTTAAGGAATATTTAATGTGTTTTTAAATGGGGAGGTTTGACATGATGAAAAGAAGTGGTTTAAAGTAACATTTAATTATGGGGTTAATTAATGTATTGTTTTTATTAAATGGGGTGAAATGGTTTTATTGATATAAATGAAAAGCATAAATAATAATGTTATGACTTTTATAATTAATATTATTATTATTATGTGAATTGTTATTTTTGTTATTATTATTTAGATTTTTTTAAAGTGGGAGGCACTATACAAGGGAGGAATGACCCCCCTCCTTCTATATTATTCCTAGGAAAGACACAATAGAATTACACCATGCACAATCCTCCAGGTGGCCTCTCTTCCCTTATCCACCATGGGGTGGCTCCCTCTTCCATACCTCCATCTTATGGTGTGCGAGACATCCCAAGGACAAACCTTCCTCTTGCAGCGCAACACACTAGCCGGTGTATCCAAAATAAAGGCACACAACACTTCTCCATGGATAGAGCACTTCCCATGGTGTGTGCTCCTACCGAAAGTGGTTCACAATTCCGCGTGACCCCCGGATAATCCCCTATAGCAGCGTGATGCGACCCTATGCAGAACCATTGTAGCACACAACGACCCCCACTTCTCAGTTCTTCATTCGCAATGATTATCCTCTTTTTTTCTCCATGGGTTTAGTCTAATTCTTCAGGGTAGGATATTATTTAATTTTATTCATGATCACTTTTGTGATTTGATTATCAATCGGAACCTGATTTGGTTTTGGCTGATCTTGTAGTTTTTTGGATAATATAGGTTTATTGTCTTATTCCTTAAATATGGTATTTTGGTGAAATATTAGGACCCTTTGGCCCTTGATTCAACATCCTCTACCAAGGCTCAGGTAGATGGACACTTTTTGTTTTTCCACAAATGTTTCATGTAAGGTTATATACCAGTGGTTTTGTTTCGCATCATTCAATCATTGGTCTAATTAGTTTATCATAGTCCCTCATATTAATGAGTAGGGGCGTAGACCATGCTTCACTATTTCATTTCTCCTATTATTAGTTTTGTGTTTTTAATCAATGTTGTTGTCTATGGATACATATATATATAGTCATATATATATTGATTTGTATTTGTAACTTTAGACCAGTTGCATCAGTTGCTATTGTATGTCCAAGTGCTAAATGTTAATCAAAATTTATACAAAGGTAGGGTCCTAAATAAAGATCAATTAATTTAATATTTATAGCTTTATTAAATAAATTGGCAATGTTAGTTTCTTTTATTATGGAACTAAGTTGTTTTCATGAAATTCTAACTAAAGATAAACTTCTGTTTAGTAGAAATGTCATATAATTCATGATGTGGTTTGACATTTCATAGGTCTTCTTTCTGGTGATGATATATGATATTTCGATGCATAATACTTTTTATGTTATTAAGATTTGTTTCCCATGTGAGATAAATGAGGACTTCGCCATGCGTTGGATTTAAGAGTGTATTTCTGATTTGGTAAATGTGATATGATTAAATTGTTAAATGATTTTAATGGGGTAGGATGAGTATTGGGTAATTATTTTAGGAATTAAATATCAAGTCACGTGTTGGAAAAGTAGTGGAATTTTCTAAAAAATTATAATGAATATTTTCACATGTTCGGAATCTAAATTTAGAAACTGTTAATAATTAATGGATGGATTAGTTATTATTGGATAACTAGTAAATGGATAATTAATTGATGAACTGGTTAAAGATATATGATATAATTTTTTATATTTTTAATTAATAAATTTTCACACAATAATTTAATATTTTTCATTGATTTTTTGTTGTGAATTTTTTCCATGGGTTCCTTTTGATGTGTTTTTTCTTTCCCAGCGTTATGTTGTTTTGGATGGAGTTGTTAAAAAATATGATATGTTGTGTGATATGGTAGCTAAATATTTGGGCCTTGTTCATCATGATGGAATTTAGATGAATATGATGTCCATGTATATTGTTAAAGTGCTGGACGAATCAATATTTGAGTGGATGGGGTCTAACTTGGTAAAGAATTGATATAATTAATTATTTATATATTTATTTTTTTGGACTACTAACAAAAATTAAATTTTAATTAAATATTAACATTTGATATGTTTAATGGTTAATTAATTATTGTCTTTTTTGATGGGTAATTTATGTTGTCAATTTTTTTTCCAATTAATTATTGAATATGAACAATTAATTTATGTATTAATTAATCGATGTTATTGGGGTGTTAGAAATGGAATTATACACCAATGATAAATATATATGTATGATTGATAACGAGAGTGTGGGACAGGGACTAAAGATCCAAATACATGTGGGGTGCTAGACATGGCATTATACACCTAGCCTGCATGAAAGTATTTTTTTATGGGGTAGGGACAGATACTCTAAATACCCATGCATCGTGCGACAATGATTGATTGGCCAAATACTCAAGAGGGTGGTATAAATGATTTTATGCACCTATTTATTGACATTGTATTGTGGATCCAATAATCCATACCTGAAATGAATTAATTGGTTAATAAAATCCATCGTGACATATTGACATGTAAATTTAATATGAGAGGGGGTTCAAACTTATTAATGAATTTGGTGAATCGCTGTTAGTGGGAAGACCTAGGAGCGAAACACTATTTTTTGTGGACGGGCTCGAACATAATATATGAAATATTAACTTGAATATCTTATGATGCATTATCCAAGCCAAAGCACAAGTTTAGATTTGGTCGTTACATTTATTATGTTGATAGTCTTTATAAAAAATGTGGTTAGTTACATATATGGGGGATGTCGGGACGAGGTTGAATCTAGAGACATTCATAATTTAATAAGGTTAAAATATTTGATAAATGAAAATTAATGTGCAATGATATATTATTATGATTTAAAAATGTATAATGCGGGTTCAGACACTAGTAGGGGGTGAAGTAGGTACTTGGGTATATAGTCCCATTGTATTGCTGATATTATTTATGCATGATTTCACAATTTTAAAATTTATTATAAAATGTCTAGATTTGGGGTAGACATTGGACGTTCCATCCTACTGTGATTTATATCTCACACCCTACTTGTGCCTCCATTGCATGGGGGTACCCGAGTAGATTATATTTGGTTGTAGGATTGTGTTGTTTTCATTTACTTGGGAGATAAGAGTAGAGGGCTCAGCAAAATCCCAATATTGTTGATGATGCCACACTTGGGGATTTGATTCATCAATTATTTATTTCTGTATTGGAATTTAAAGAATGCAGTTTTGTTTACTCTTTTCCATTTTTTTAATATTATCATGTCTTGCATGCGTCTACTATATAGTTGGTGTTGGCCACTTTTATAAAATGCGTTGTATTTTCCTTCCCCGATTTTTTCAATTATGTATTACTAAATCTGCAATTGATTGTAATTTTTCTCTAATATATTGTTTTGAAACTCTGAAAATAGGGTATTGTCTCCCAACTAACTACCCTTAGACACTCGTTAGTAGTCAGCTACCTCTGGCATATGGAGAGATGCACATGAGGTCATGTGCCGATAGGTCCGACCACTGGTTCAGGAGTGAACTAGGTTAGGACATTATAGAAAAGTTAGTAAATAAACAAAGTTTCCTAAAGATAAAATAAATATCAAAAAATTACATGTATTATCATAGAATTTTAAAAACACTAGATAAGAAATACATGTACAAAAATACCTATATGGTAGTGAATATGAATCCAAAACATGTCTTATAAAACCATGATCTATTAATATACATCATGATATCCAATGTTCTACTACTAAAAAAAAAATTATATACATTCGGTGATCACAAAAGTTATACTCTATATGATATTCCAAAGTGAATCACACTAAAAATATAATGAAAACATACTTCTGACTCATGAAAAATAAGTGCATCTTACTCATCACCTAAATAGGTAAACTGGTTTCACAACCAAACCATGGATTTATATCACCATGTATCTCATACAATAGATACTATATTATATTAATAAAATAGGGATACCCTAATATCAATTCCCTATTGGTTTTCCATTCTTCCCTACATAGTACATCATGATTCATATTTCTCCAAAAGAATCCTGATTGATTTCCCAATGGAAATTGAATCCCAACAGGTATATCATGCATCGCTTCATCTCAACATACCATTCCACATATCCAAGTAGTAACCAATTAGTTTTTGGTATCATATATATAATATATTTGATGTATCACAGACCAGGTATCATTCCTCAAGCCATCATGGCACATACCCTATTTAAAGTTCGTCAGGCCATAAATCCCTGGAATAACATAAAATTACAATACTTATGGTATAATATCAAGAGATGTAATTCTGTGAAATAACCACAGGACAATATATCCCTCAAAAAACATGTTTGATAATGATAACTAATAATAAATTTCATAAATAATGCTACCAAGATAAGAGAGTATGGTTGGAGGTTGTAGTTATAAATAAACCCCTCACCATTTTAGATGTTGTCAAAAAACCAAATATATTCAATGTGAATGTATCAAAATATTGATTTATTTGGTAAAATATGAAATCCCCAAGAATAAATGATATAATATTTGTCACAACCCCACTATGGGCATTTAACTAATCCAAATCGTTTCTATAGATATATTTACTTAGACAATTATCTTTCACTTTTAGTGACATGACAACATATAAATACAAATGCATTTTAAAAAGACTTCAATAAAATTATTTCATTCCTTTTTACATGACACAATAAATAAATTAAATCATTGTACTTTAATTAATAATAATATAATTATATTAAATTAATAATTAATGTTATGACCATTCTATCATCTCATAATCCAAACTAATTCCATAGTTTCCTAACATCAACGTCATACCATCATTCCATCTATAACCAACCCATTGTGTTAAATAATTAATTAAACATCATTAATAATTCCATTAGAAGAGGTAAACTAGGAAATATTCTATGATACTTGTAAAATATATATGTAGTCATGTAAATCCTATTTTCTCAAGTATAGGGGAATGAAATTATGATAAACAACAACTATTCTATCCCTAAATTAATCAAATTCATTTCCAATAAATAATCCATACTGTAGTAATAAGATGTATAAAAATAATTTTATATGTTATGTAATCCTTTATTCCATCACTAAAACCCTTATTTATTCCACCATTAATATCACTAACACATGCATCATCTAATTCCACAAACCTATGCCTCCCATCTCTTATCTCATCAGCCATCTTTTATCAGACAACATCACTTATTAAATTTCATATAAATAGAACCATATATATATATATATGAAAAACACCAACAAGTATTATACAAAACCATGCCCTTTAAAATAAATTTATCATGTATATGAAAACAAGTTCACTTGTAGCCAATAACAATGCATTTACGCTACACGATAAATGGGGAACTCTCATCAAAAAATATTATATTTATAAAAAATAACATTTTTATTCCTTTTTAAACTAACTAGTTCAATATTAAATGGTTATATCAATGTGTCAAAAAAGACATAATTTATAAAAATACATTATATTATTTAATAATTATTCCCAAAATCCGTTGTTGTTTAAACTAACTATGATAAGTACAATTATTATGACTCCACTCCCATTAGCATTGATTCAGTTCCCACATTATTACATTTCCATAATATAAATGGAATTGTATCCTAAAGGATTTGAATGATTTATTGTCCAGGTGAAATAGATAAATACATGATTCTAATATTACATTTGAAAAAAAATTAAAAAAAATATAGAATATCATTATTCCCTTTATGATATACATTAGTGTCATTCTTAGTACACTTCCCGGATTCCTTTGAATGAAACCAAAATTGGGGTGCTCTCAAATTCTCAAAAAGTCATGTGTGGAGAATAATCCTCCATGAATCAATATGAATAATCAATACGATATGGTAAATAACTAAAGACACATTACATTAAAATAATATAAATATCATAATTAAATAATTACTATTCAATATTATAATGCATGTAACATAAAATTTGTCACATCTAAATAAATTTACTATATTGATTAGATCATTTATAATAAATATGGAAAGTAAATAATTGATAATAATGTTATTTAATCAATTAATTGACAATTAAACGAATCAAGGTATAATTTCATTGGGAAAATATCATGTATGATATGATAGGGGATAATCAATATCGCAATGTAATTAAATGAAAAAATATGCCATTTAATCAATAAATTGAGAATGAAATTCATCCATAGATTAAATAATTTTCAAAATTTCATGGATTTTAATTGATGATTTCTTAATAAAGGAAACACATAGTTATTTAAAATAGTTATGAAATGCATCATGATTTATTAACAGTAAGGACCTACCAAGATACATTTTAAAACTAAGGGGAGGGTATTCCCCTGAAACCCATTTTAATATGGTTATCCCGCTAACTAATCTCGTGAGAATAATAATGCATCTAGTGGTTTTCTATTACATATCCCAATGATAATACTTGTGTCCTTTAAAATCCTTATATATTTTATTTCCAATTTAATTCAATAACAATATTACTTATCAAAAAATTTCCATATCATGTATAGACTACATATTAACTATAATTTCCACATTCAAGTATATATATTTCAATATAAAATGCCATATAATTATATAGGAAATATTGTTTAATTAATGTGTTTGTACATGATATATTATATGGATATTTATGTTAAATTTAAATTCAAACAATACAAAGAAATTTTAAATTTTAAGGGAATGTTATTTATCAAATTAACTAATCAAGAATGATAATGTAAATATGTTTCCATGTATAAGAGATCACAACCAATATAGATAAATAATATGTGTGGAATTAATAAAACCTATTCCATTGGGATCATTCGTACCTCAATTTCATTATCTTATTGATGAATATAAATATCATTAATCTGTATTTAAAAATAATTTTCAAAAAATAACCATTTTACTTTGAATAAAAAAAATTAAAATTAATATTACCCAAAAAAATAATTCCAATTCATTTAAAAAAATTAAAAAAATATTTAAAACAATTATTGTTTCTGATGGTGGTAAATTTCATAAGTACAGTAAAAATTAATTAATTATTATTTTTATTATTTCTTTAAAACCCAAGAATTCATTTTTTTTGAAAATGAAATGTAGATTCCTATCATAAAATATTGTAAAAATTCAATGATAGGAAAATATTATTTAACATATAAATTTGAAATTACTAAAAACATTTATAGAATCATTTTAATAAAATAATTTTAATAAGAAATTTGATTTATGACCGAATATAAATAATGATGGATTTTCTATTAAATTTTCTCAATCACTTCATGAACGGAAGAGAGTAACATGGTAAATTAAATAAAATACTATTGAATATATTTATTTAAATTAAATTAAGTTGTTTTATTAAACAACGATCTTATAATTTCCATTATTCCAAACTAATTTATAAAAACTCTTAATTAAATAGAGATTTTGAAATAAACTCTTAAAAATTCCATTAAATTGAAATAAAATTTTAATAACAAAAAAATTATATTTATTAAATTAAAATACACATAAAAAAATTGAATATACAACATAATATATTCCCAAGTCACTATTCACATAATGAATTAATATTAAATATAATGAAGATGTAATTTTACATGATGAAATAAAAATTAATTATTATATTCATTACCAGGCGAATATTTTCATGTAAAATCCCATTAGAATTAATAATTATGATTAAAACAAATAATTAAATTTATTAAGAATTATATATGATATTAAATGAAAAAGTGGCAGTATACTCACCATATAAGATAATTAATATGTGTATCATTACAAATATTCTAAAATGAAGGAAAATAAAGTCAATGACCCTTACCTCATGCTTCCTTTTTGTAGTAAACTCATTAAAAACATGAATAATGGTTTAAAGACAATAAATAATTTATTCCAAAATAATATCCAGATCTATAATATCATATATGATCTTATTATAATATTTTACGACTACATTGTTAATAATAATTTTTTAGTTTCATTATTTTTTGTGCTAATTACATTCTTTTCACATTTATGATTTGTCATGAATGTTATTGTTAATATTAATAGGATACCGGTAAATCATATCCAAAATATATTTAATTTTCTAAATATAATCATTACACATTATATAATTTTTTATTTATTCTAGATGTTTGATCATGGAAAAATATGGAAATTAATTTGTAGTGACAACAAGCCATGTATACGCACATGTAATTATAACATTTCATTAAATATTGATTAGGGGAGAAATGGTTGACATATTAATTTTATAGAATAAATATTATACTATTTATATCACTTATATTTATTATTTTTATCTATATTACATTCTATTTAATGTGTCACTCAAAAATGAATCACATCACTTCGGGGGGTGGTAGTCTACCATACACTCGTGTCATGTTATCATATTTTAAACGACATGGAGTGTAATAAAGAATTTATTATATTATAACTCTATTATATTAATAATATATTTATCCTTATATATATAAATTAAATTAATAATTATAAAAACCATTGGGATGTTTCGATGGAATGTTAATTATAATAGTTCATGAGGTGGTTTTCCATCGTACAATAGATCGATGATTTAATTTTCTATTTGATGGAGGAGAAGATATATAAATATCCTAAAATTAACATAATTAGATATATATATATCATAGATACAAATATTATTATTTATTAATTTTGAATACAATATTTCAGGTGAAAAAATAATAATGAAAAAAATAGCTTCATTAAGACAACATCATTCACTTAGAGAAAACTCATTTGGATCTCCATGTAAATATTATAGTTTTAGTCTTTTGGGATGAAAAAAGATAAATATTGTGAATAATGGGTTTTAGAGATATTTACACAGCATTTTGTTGATACAAATATCTAAAAATTAGTGAATATATTAAGGGAAGGAGTGGTCTTTCATAAATAGGCGAGAGCACACACATGGTATATTTTAAAAGAATAAATTACCCAAAAATGTTTATCATGACACAATCCTTAAATTTTTTTTACCATTATAGGTGCTAAGGAAAATATATGTCCATTAAATTGGTGTTGTAAATTATTTAGGAGATTTTAATCATTATATTATTAGTCCGCCCCCCAATTGTAAATCAGTTTTTACCTTAATTGGTGTAACTAAATTTTATTGTTTATTCTATAAATAATTCTAAAAACCTGAAATGAAAATAAAATATTATAAAAATTATTATGATTGAATTTTTTATCCACTTTTTAATATTAAATTCATTAATGTGAAAGATTAAAATTTCAAATTATTCAGACAGACAAGAAAAAGTGGGTTCCCAATGAGAAAATTCTCATATGTGTTAAAGGTTTTATTATTAAAATATAATCTTAAAATGATTAAAATAATCCTAATTAGTAAAATGTAAATATTATTTCCCAATTTTAACATTATATGGAATTGAAATTAAATTTTCGCCATTTCTATTATTTAAATGAAAATGTAGTTTTCAATAAAAATCGGTATTTTTATCTATTCATCGAAAAATGAATCCATTTAGAAAAAAATATTACTAAGATAATAATGATAAACCAATTTAAAAAGATAATATAATTTTGTAAAATAATGTTTCTAAAATATCTAACAATTAACTTAATGTTATGTGTGAAATATATCGCTAATTAGTAAAAATGATTTTCAGACAAAATTTATTTTATCTTTTAAATTATTCTTATTATATTAGTAATTAATTGATTAAAAAAATAGAACTATTATATTAATATTCATTCCGATCAATTTAACCTTATACTATATTAGTTTTTATATTTACACATGGAGAGTGTGTTTTTCAAGCTATAGAATATATGATATTTTAAAAAATTCATTGGTTTTTAATCTCTCTATTTCTTGTCACACACACTATCAAATAAAATGTTATAGATTTTTAACTTCATGGTGAATCCTTATCCCCAACATAAATAAATTATTTCCTCGTAATTTCATCTTACACTCTAAAATCAAGGGATATATATTTGAATCGTCATTTGATGAAACCCTATGTCCTAAAAATACCTAATAAAACATCCACTTAATAAAACATAAATTTAAGTATAAAGGGTCATATTTACTAAAAAATAAATAGTTTTACATTTTGGATAACATTAGTCATATTTGAATATATGTAAATGACATATAATAGTAAAATATTATAGAACATTTTTTAGGTTATTGATCAAAACAAATTAAATGATCAGTGGAAAGATAATGACTTCAAAACCGTTTATATGTGATGATTTAAAAAACCATTAGATTTATAATAAATAATGTTTATGTGTTCAATTTTTTTAGGATAAATATTCAAAAGATGATGAATTATTTAATTTTATAATAAAATATGGAAATATACTTACATGATCTATTTCTAGTTTAGAATAACAGTTTCATCCCTTGGGTTTGATTCGTTAAAATTTCCACATCATCTCTTATTCTATGAAATTAATGTCGAATATGATTCATTATATAGAATAATCACTAAAAATCTATTTTCATGGATTGTTAAAGACATAAATTACTCAAAACAATTTCATTATTTCCTTATATATGTCCCCAAATGAATAATTTTAGTACATGTTATCGAATATTATACATTAATATAAAAACCTCTATAGTAACACCATTGGTTCATCATTAATATTTACCAATAAAATAAATAAATTAAAAACAATTACATATTTACTATAACAACATAAAGTCTAGTCGAATGTTCTAAATCCTTATCACCCTTTAGTTGGGGGGTTCAAGCCATGCGTCCTTCATTGGAATCAACATGTCATCCTTATTCCGAAAAAATGAAACTAAATCTAATAAAATTACAAAATTATGACTCCCAATAATTACAGAAAAATAAATGATAACATATTAATTAATGTACACCTATACCTATAATATTAATTAAAATAATTAAATTCATTATTCCTCAAATAACATTTTATATACTAAAACAATGGGTTGTACTATTATATATTCTTCCAATAATATCCTTTTTACTTCATTTCTCCCATCATATAAATTTTTTTCTGTGATATTTCACATATAATAAATATTAATCTGAAAAACACACAATGGGGTCAATAATTTTTATATTAACAATGTCATATATTATTTCAAAATTTACACAATACTCATACATTAAATGATTCATATAACCAAAATACCATTGTTAAATATAACCCTACAATATAATTATATATTAAAATAACCACTTTAATTATTTTATTTCTACATGGTTCCATCAATTTATTAGGATATAACCATTACAAGTGGAGACTGAATGGGATATGACTATGTTCCCACAATTAAGACAATAAACTCCAATCCTTGTAATAATATTTATTCCCTCCCATTATTATTTTTGTTTTCATTGATAATTAGTTACTTTATTCCCTTGTTCTACACACATAAATAATTTCATCATTCCATTAATACACATTCGATGGTTTCTATTTCCTCAATTATGACATAAAGGTAACGAATCCTTCATTCCTTGATGTTCTCCACCACCCAATATATTATAGGACTTTTCCCTTCTTTTCAATGGTTATTTTGAGATATGGTTTATATATAGGTTGTAAATCATATTTTGAAATAACATATCATGAATAATCATTATATATTTATCTTCACTCGTTATACAAATTATTTTGTCATATTCACCAGAGGGTCCTTCACATTCAATGACAATACTTTTCCATTGTGTTCCAATCATTGAATAAAAAATTCATAATTTGATGAACAATAACCATATTGGATAACCCATATAACCTTTTATTGGATTTATAAACAATTACTCTTTCTTTTCAATATTAAACACCCTATGTTTAATGTAGATTTTTAATTTTTATAAGATATTCATATCATTCATATAGTATTTAAATGAAAATTTATGATATCTTAATCATATATGCTTGTAGGGTAAAATTATGTGGATATAAGGCTCATTATAATATACCAAGAATTTATTATGTCAAACTCTATAGTCCTTTTTAGAGATATTAACCCAAGAAACATCTGTGCCAAATTCATAACGACATTTAGTGTCACGGACAGATTCAAGTCTCTATCAAAACCAGAACCCGACATAGTCTGTGACAAGTATCAAAGGGTGTAACCAATCCCCATGGTCTGGCACAAGTTCCCATATATAATAAAATCAAATTTGGGAATGATTTTCCCTAGATTACCGTAAATAAAAAAACAAACAAGTACGATATATCAAATCTAGATTTTTCAAAACAATCCACCTTTTATAAAAATTCATAATGGAAGTACATAATTTAAACCAATTATCAATGCCAATAACAAATGATGAAACCCAAATAGGATATCCTAAGAACCTCCTCTTGGAATGGGGTACCTCCCTCAAGCCATCTCCATGACACTACACCAAGAAGGACTATCACAGACTTGAACCACAAGCATTAAATGCTTTACCCAAACCTACGACAAAATAACCAATTCTATATACACTAAAGGGAGTATGTAGGGTGTGAGACAAAGCCCATACTGATTCCACTACAAATATATTTCATTTGATAAACATTCATAGATAAAAACCATGCCTTATTTCGAAAACATGATAAGCTAATAAGAATTTTAAAGAGAGGCAATATAAAATAAAAGCAGTTTTCAAGTGGGATAATTTAATGAATCAACACATTTAAAAGAATTTACAAACCTACTTAATTTTCTATAATAACATACTGTATTCCAATTGTAAGAATAAAGTATCAAATGAGCACAAACAACATGAAATAACCCCTAGGCACTAGATCATTGTCGGTCCCAAGTACATCATATCTCAGTGAATGTAACCATACAAATATCCATTCTCGGGAATGAGATTCACTAGTAGAGATCATAACCATAACCTAGTGGTCCCCTAACATCATTATCATAATAATTACAGTTTAGTTAGTGTTGTTAACATCAAACACTCTATGTGAAACTGGGGCCAAACCCCATGGGATCACTAGTATTCTAGAACACGTCCACCCTCCATGAAAACCGGGTGTTACCACTTGTGACAAAAAACATCCCCAAGCCATCAAATAAAATTAACACATGTAAATAACACTTACAAGTAACAAAAACACCACACAAACCACATGTATTTCACAAAAGTTTCATAACACCCTTTTTCATTCAAATACATTGTCGAAATCACACTCAACCCAAAATAGCCCAGAACACATTCGAATATCTTTCACACATCAGAAAATAAATTAAAAATTTTATAAATCCTTTACACAATAGTTAAATTCACATAACATCCCACACACATTTCACATAACGATCTTTCATAAACTATGTAAATTTTTCACATCATACTCGCACAAAACCACTCACAAACATGTTTCTCAGCATTCATGAAATTGCCTAAAATACTATAGAAATTTACAAAACATTTTAAAAATCATCGACATCTTAAATAACAACTTCTCTTTTAAAAATCCTATCTTAGGTGAACACAATCTCTAAAACAATACATGTACATATGTTACCCACATTTTTTAACACAATAATTCATTTCAAATTTTCATAAATCAATCTCATGCAGTATAACCATTTTTTTCACATAAAACCTATTTTAAAACCTTCTTTAAAGGCCAAAATAATACCAAACAATAACCAAACCCGAATATGATTCCCATTTCAACAACAAATATGTCACTTTCATATTTTATAAAACAATCAAAAATTATATCAAATGAGTTACATTTTCAAAATACACAACTTCATGAAAATTTTTAACTTTAATACTACATGCTAACCTAATGCTTACAAAAATGGTTTCCAAACCACATACAACATATTTTGGAAAATGATAAATTAATAATTCAATCAAGTTAACTCATCAATAATTTATTACACATGGAATCACCTACATTTTGTGTCAAAACCCACAATCTGTGGTGTGAAACATAAACTGCAGCACTACTGCACCACAAAAGAGTGAGAAGCCATATAAAACCTCAATATTACACCATGAAACTCAAATAAAAACCCTATGTATGATCCCTAAGTCCTAATGATTTTAGAACCTCGTGAATAGTGGATTAACCCCAAAACAGATGGGAAAACGTGTGCAGAAACTCACATAATAGAGTAATAATGAATAAAACGGCACAAATACATTAGTAGAAAAAGTTTCATATAGCTAGAAATGGAATTAAGGATCGAATAATGCTGATTAGGTAACGTGGGAGCTGAAATGGTGGGAAAAGATTAAAAATTTAAGGAGTTATGAAATAAACAATTTACATATTCAAATCTGGAAAATCTGATACTTCTACAGAAGTTTCATCCAAATTAGCGATGAATTTGAGATCGAAGGATGGGGAGGAGATCATGGGGCCGTGCCTTGGGTAAGTGGGCTCGGTTAAGAGTGGGAATCATCAAAAAATAAAAAAAGGAATTATATATTAAAATTTTTAATTAAAATTAATGCATAAAATAGTCTTTCGGGATGACCCAATACATTAACAAAAAAATGAAAATCCATTATGATTATGGATTACTATTAGGTCCAAATGGATATGGTGGTTTTAATATACCAGGGGATTCCAATAGGGAATTTTAATGGGTGTAAAATGTTGAAAAATGAAGGAGTTAGAAATGAATTATTTTTTTGAATCTGGAAATGGGTTCATGGTTAGACCAAAATTTTGAAAATCCACCATTTCCACAAATATTCAGGGGAACCCTCCAAAAAATAAATAATGTAAATGAAATAAAAAATACCAATAATATAATAGTGGATGTGACTATTATCCCCAAAATTTACCAAAAGAATATGTTGGTAGTTAGATAGCTCCAAATGAGACAACCTACTTCCAATCCTAGACCAAGGAAAAAGACAGAGATATTGATACGGGGAGACAAAAAAGGGCTCCCCATCATAAGATATAACATAAATTTTCATGAGACGGATTCAGGACACTAATAGGGGGAGGTCCTAAATAGATATCCTAGAAAAAAGGTAGAATATTATTATATTTTCTCGATATAACTTACATGAGACCCATAGTAGGTCTCCCCACCCTAAGAAACAACTATCATAACTGACCAGCAAGATCCAGAATAGAATGACCCCAAAAATTAATGAGTTGGGATGGTCGCATGGTTAGTCCTCACGGTTTGGGAAATTGTACAATAATTTTGGGGATCCTTCTATCTGAATAATTTTCTAGGGAATGGTTACTACTAACTAGGCACTCAACCTGTCTATCCAAATCATATAACATTCTCCAAAAACTTAATGGAATCCAAAGGTGTAAGTAATGAAATTAGGAGATAACAAAGATAAGAGGTCCTCACATCTCTTCCAATAGAACGAGAACAAAAAATAAAGAACACGGCATTATATGTTTAAACAATTCCCATATTTCATACAGATGATATGACTTTGTACAGTGGTTTGAACGACATCGAGATTTCCCTTGACTACATAACTGCTTCACTCTAGGACCTGTGGCAGGAGCTCAAATAATTGAAGCATCTTCAGCCTCACTGTTAGGAATTAAAAACCCCTCAACGATAATTTCCCAATTCGATGCCCTGAAAACTATACCCTTAACCTAGATGGGTTCACCAAGTCATAACACATTCCAAACTCACATTACCCTAACCAGACATTTCACTAAAATAACTGCATAGAAGACCCACAAACATTACCCCTTGATTCTTCGAATAGGAAACGGAATGGGGAAAGGATATATGAAAACACAATCATCAAAATAAAGGATATAAATATTTTCACAAAGGAAACACTCTTCTATCAAAAAAATGTCTTGTAGAAGATTTTACAACTTCACCCTTATAGTCAAATGAGAACATGACCCCACAACGTGTCACCGCACATGACCATTACAACCGATATAAACAATAAATTAAAATTAACCATATTACATGTCCACAAACAACACACAATTCCATCAAGTGTCCATAAAAACCTCTCATGAAGGGATTTAATATAATGGTGTTTTAACGTGAACCCCTTCTTGTATAGACTAATAAGGACCCAGAGGCCCTCATAGACATCATCCACACCAACAACACAATACTACATTCACCTTCGAGGAATTTGGTAACATAAGAAACAAAGGTCTCTTTCTACATTCCACGAGCTCTCACCGTCCACCAGAGGACCCCCAGAACATGGAATAGTAAAGGGGGTATACATAATCTCCATCACTCAAGAAAAAATTCCTTTTGTTGATCAGGTATATAATTTTTATATTTAAAAACAATAGGTTCTATACTTCAGTCATCCATTAAAATTTAATGGGGGCATAACATATCCTTTGAGAGAACCCATGGATCTGACCAAACAGTTTTATTGGTCAAAATGTGCCACAAAAAAAATAGAACACATAAGGGGAAACACCAAAAATGCTTCCTAATCTTTTCTCAGAAGAGAAAACTAACAAGCCCTTCAACCATGGTTACTGACCTTATGGAAACCCAAAAAATTGTTCCAACAAAATAGGTTATTGGAATCAATACATCAAAAAACATTTCTAAATACACATATGATGCACCATATGAGACCCATCATCACGAAATCGTGTTTTCTCTTAAAATCATCTCTTTGAAAACAAACGTTTCAGTGGTAATAGAATCCACCAATGAAAACCCCCAAGCTTAGACATGCGTGTTTTCATGTCGCACCAAGCACCCTCCTCATATCCATCCCAAAAACTCATCTTGTTATGCCATTAACCATCCATCATCCCACATAACCGTATTCATGTGGTCACTCATAGAAATATCAATTCTTAAAACAGAATTTCTTTCCATATTTCAAAACGAAAATATTCAACTAATACTTCAATTTTTCTCAAGATCGCTATCCACGAAATGAAAAAACAATTTACATATTCTGAAAAATTTCAAAAGATCAACACTCATTAAATAAAAACTCACTTTAAAATCATGTAAACTAATTTCAAAACATTTAACCCTATTTCAGAACACTTATTATATCATGACAAAATATATTTCATAAATCCTTAATAAATTGGGAACTCCACTCTTCCAATTTCAAAACATGATTTGAAAATTTCATAAAACATTTCAAATGATCTTGACTTACTAAATCAAAATCCATTTTCAAACTCCACACAAGACATCTTAAAAATTACAACCCATTAAAACAACATTCAATATTTTATAAATTTATATTGGAAACACTTTTTTAAATCCCACTTTAACATAATTTCTTGCATTCAAAAGAGGTGTAATCACACCATTCTACATTTCAAAACAATTCTGAATATTCAGTTCTAAATTTTTTCAAATCAATCCAATTATGCATTAATTAATAATCAATTATTTAAAGTTATCATTTCATAAATCATGTATTATTTATTATTTAAAAACAAGGCGTCCAATATTGAAAAACCAAAGGACACAAGACAATGTGAGAGGAAACTATTTTTGGTGGGTGACGTCGACATATAGTTGGCGTCCAAATATTAATCACATCACCATCATGGAGATTGTTTTAAGAAAATATATCCTGCACCATAAGGCTTTCCAGGACTTGTGACCTCACAGAGACCTTTGACCCAACTCTCTTTTTATTTCCCCAATCATCGATGACCCATTAAATCAAAATAACTCAGATAAAACCTGACATCCCCTGCGACTTGAATCGCCTCACGAGGTTTGAGGAAAAGGAAACGTACTTGTAATTGTAATTTCATGTCCTGAAAACCCTAGATCTGAACTATCCTGAAACTTCCGCCAATAAAATGACCCAAGAGAGTGATTCTCACCCTTAGATTCCATTTTGTCAAAAACTGAATCTGGTCTCCATGAAAACCAGCACCCAACACTGTCTAAGACAAGTACCAAAGGGCTTTCCTGATCCGCACGGGCTGTCACAAGTTATTGGATTTCATAAAATGAAATTTGGGAACGATTTACTATAGATTATAGAAAATAAATAAAAAACAATTCCAATATAACAAATCGTTATTTTTCAAAACAAACCATCTTTAAAAAAATTTGAATTGAGTTACAGAATTTAAACCAATTATCAAATAATATAAAGAAAATATAAGAATTCCAAAATCGACAGCCCAAGAAGATCCTCATGGAAATGGGCATCTCCCTTAAGCCATATCCATGACTCTGTGCCTTGAAGAACACCTAGAAACCAGAATCACTGGAACTAAAATATTTACCAGAACCTGCAAAAAAATAAACAAGTATACATACACCCAAGGGTTTAAGTAGGGTGGGAGACAAATCCTAGTAGGATTCCACCACTAATATATTCCATGTGATAAATATTCAAGGATGAAACTCTTTTATGTTTTCATAAACATGAAATGAAAATATTAATTTCAAAGAGATGTAGTTTTAAATAAAAAAAATTTTCAAGTGGGTACATTAAAGAATCAACACATTTAAAAGGATTTCCAAAGCTACTGACATTTCAAGACAAAATAACTTATGACCAAGGTATGCATTAAGTATCTAATGAGAACATGAAACATGAAATAACCCTAAGGAATGAGCTCTCTATGGGTCCTAGGTACCTCATATCTCAGTGAATGTAACCTACAAATATATGTTGTTATGCACATGCGCCACTTGGATGGAACATACTCATAACCAAGAGGTACTCTAGAAACATTTTTGTAATCATAATATTTTATTTAGTGTTTTCAACATCTAACATGCTGTGTGAAACTGCGGCCAACTTCCAAGGTATCTCTATCATACTGGTACACGTCCAGCGACTTAGATACCCGGGTGTTCTCTCTTATTCTCAAAAAAGTTCCACAAGCCATGAAATAAAATTTAAACATAAAAATAATACATCCATGTCAAACAAAAAAAAATAATCCACATGATTTTACAAAAAGTAACATAATCCCCCTTTTCATTCAAATTCATTTTGATATCATACACACACAAAAATAGCCCATAAAACTTTCACATATCATTCAAACATCAACAAATCCATTAACATTTTTATTAAACTATTCCAAGATAATTAAAATTACATAACATACAACACAAAAGTCCCTTAATATTCCATTCAAAAATGAAGTTCATTTTTCCCATTATACTCACAAAAAACATCCCACAAATGTGTTTCATACCTATCTTTCAATTTAATAAAACCCTTCAGAAATTTCTAGAACATTCTAAAAATTATCGTCATCTTAAATCTACACCTTACCATTCAAAATCTCATATTATTTGAACACACTCACCAATAAATTACATGAACATACATTACCCACTTGTTTTAAATGAATAAATAATTTAAAATTTAAATAAATCAATCCCATAGTGTATAACCATGTTTTCCACTGAAAACATGATTCAAAACCCTATTTCAAAACCAAAATCACAACAAAGAATTACCATACCCGAATTGTAATCCCCATTAAATAACTAATAAATCTCATTCATATTTTAGAAAACTACCACAAAAGATATCACAGTAGTTATATTGAAAAAATACACAACTTCAAGAAAAAATGTAACTTTAATACTACATTCATAACTAATGCTACCAAAAATGGTTTTCGAACCAAACACAAACATATTAAGAAGATTCTAAATTAATAAATCAATCAATTTAACTAATCTATTATTTATTACACAATGAATCATCTACCTTTTATGTCAAATCCCCCAATTCATTGTGTGAAACCTAAACTGCATCACTGCCGCACCCAAGGGAGGAAAAGCCACCTAAAACCTAAATATTATATGAAGAAATAAAAAGAATAACCCTATGTATGAACACTATGTTCTATAAATTTTATATCCTCATGAAAATTAAAAAACCACCGAATAAAATGGGATGGAGATGAGAGAAAACTCACGTAATTGAGTGATTTGGAATATAATCCAAAATTCACTAGTTTTATGAATTTCCATACATCATAAAATGAAAGTGATGATTGAAAAAGGATGAGTAGGTCATGTGAGAACTAAAACTGAAGGAACATAGTCAAAATTAAATGATTTATGAATGAAACAATTTACCTCTTAAAATATGAATGATTTGAGACATATAGAGAAATTTCACCCTAATACGCAATGAATATGATCTCTAAATAGGGGGAAAAGAACAGAGCGCCTTGCGTATATGGGATTGGGATAGAGTTGGAATCGTAGAATGAACATTAAAATTGAATGATATATTATGTAACTAAATATAATTAATGCCTGAAATGGGTTTTCGGGCTATCCCAATACCTTAATAAATAACCCAAATATATCATGAAAATGGATTACTATGAAGTCCAAATGGACATGGTTATTTTCATATAGCATGTGATTCCAATTGTAAAGTGGAATGGGTGTAAAATGATAAAAAATAATGGGATTATTAAAAAACAAAATTTATTTTCAAATCTAGAAATGGGCTCCCAGTTTGGACCAAACTTTAAAAACCCCTTATTTCCACCAAAATTCATGGGAAACCCCCCCAAAAAATAATTAATGGAAATTAACAAAGAAATACCTTTAAAATGATTAATTTTTGTGGAATTTTTATTCCAATCATTGTCGTGCTTCTAGTAAAAACACATAATATATAATTTTCTGAAATATTAATTCATTTATTAGAATTTATCCTTAGAATAAACCATAGAATTATTTTACATAATCCTTGTTATAAAAAATTTAGTTCCCAAATATTTTACTAAAATTACGTTGATAGAAATTGTATCTACCCAGAACTTTGTATCACAGAGTTATTTCCCTTAATATTAAACTTGAATGAGATATATCAAATCACATCCAAAATGACCAAATAATTTTTCAGTTTTGGTAGAATATATACAAACATGATTCTTAAACTACATTTGAAAAAAAAATTACAACACCAATTTATTAGGATATAATTATTCCCTCTAGAGTATCCTATAATATTATTCTTAGTAAAATTTTTATATTCATTGGAAAGGAAGAAAATTAATGGTGAGGTAATATTTTCCTTCAATGTTTTGTATAGAAGAACAAATCATAAGTCATTTATTATAATCACAAAATAAAAATTAAATTAACTGAAAACATATTACTTTTAAATAATTACAATATCATGATTACATAAAGAATATCAATGTGGAATGTTAAATAAAAAAACCCACATTCCATTTATATAATATTCTAATCATTATTAGGCAATAGATAATTAATCTAAAATGGTAAATAACGGAAAAAATATTACACTTAAAAAGTAATTTAAAAACAAAATTCATGTCGATTTATTATTATTTTAAAAATATAAAATTTATCATATAAGTTACAATGAATATGGAAATGTAAATAATATAAAACATTTTTCTGTTGTTCAGTAAACAAATAATTAAATGAATCTAGAGATAATATTACTATGTAAATATCATGGATAATAAAAAATAATTAATAGTGGATGAAATGTTTAATTTATATATTCATGATATTGGGCATCATGATACCACTATGTATAATACCTTTCATAAGAATGTTCAAAGCAGAGGGGTATGAATACACTTGAAACTCATTTGACTATATATATCCAACTGATTTTTCTCATGATAGTCTTGATAAATTGAAAGTCAATAAAAAAGGACTAATTGATATATTCATTTCCAAAGCATTCATCAAACATTGAATTATCTATTTAATAAATAAACAATATTCCGAATCATAACTATTTTATAACACTTACAGAATATAAATTAAAAATAATTTTCGTATTTATTCATATACAAATAACTGTAAAATAAAAAATATATAAATGATACAAATTTTTGGTGATGATAATACTAACGATAAGTATATGGATATGTTGGGTAAATGACATGTATAATGATAATAAGAATGTTAATATTTCAATGTAATGTTCTTGATTATAAAAATTAATTCAGAAATATAATATAAACATTTATCTTGGTCAAACTAATCATAAACCATATACTTAAATAATAAATATGGTATCAATTAAACATATCCCTATTAAGGAATAAGTACCCAAATGGGATGATTTCATTTTAGAATGGAAATATCATAAAAATATCATTTAAAAAATCTCTAATGAAAGTATCTTCTTTTGATTGAAAATGTGTTATAAAAAACTATTCTTTATTAAATTAGTTTGGAAAAAATTTTAATATAAAATATTCATTATATTCTATAAATTAATCAATAAAAACAAATTTTTCAATTTAGTGGGATATTCCTTACATGTTTTACATGTTAAAAAAATATTCTGCCACTCTTTTGTAAAATAAAAACATACCTTGTTCAGAATAGTTAATGAATATTACATTAAATTTATTTTGTAAAAAGTTGAAACTGGGTTATTATTTGATTAATAAATAATTTATTTAGAGTTAAAAATATTATTAATTCTTTTTAAAAATGCATTTGAATGAAAAATTATTTTCAACAAAAGTGGTAAATAATGTATAATTTTTTTTAAAATGATTTCTTAATCATTTCATATACCAAACTCATATGGTAATATTATACAAAAAAATAATGAATAATCACAGTAGAATAATATTTTTCATTATTAGTAAATGATCATATAATTTATATTATTGGAAATCCAATTATAAACAATATTGATTAAAAATGTGATTATGAAATAAACCCTTAAAATGGAAATGAAATTAAGGTGAGAATAAATCAGTGAAATGACTACGTTTATCAATTTTAAATCAACATAAATCATTTGGAATTTTATAATAAGTTATTTCGATGTATTATTACCCATAACATTGATATATAATAGATATTTAAATATTAATAAACCCTAATGATAAAAATTAGTTATGAAATTCTCTATATAATGACCCATACTTTACATACATTGTTAATACTTCAAAATTGAAGCACACTTATTACAATATATGACAAAACCACAAAGGGCTGTATAGGTATAGTGTCTTTAGAAACTGGGAAACATAAACAACTGGTTCAAAAATCTTCTATAGTGTCTCCCATTTATTTCATCATATCTAGGGTCCCATTTAGCATATTCTACTTAATATCCATCTTTCTGACCTGGGGAAAATAAAACATAAAAGGGTGAGCTCAAATGCATAGCAAGGGCAAATAAAGGAAATAAAAATCATATCATATCTTTTTGAAAATCATAACCTACAAAAGAGATCATAATATCTTAACATGGAATAAATCATAGAAGTGAAAATGAGATCCCCATAATCATAACATGAAACTTGAAACTTTGTGGCATGCACACATAATCATGGAAAATCATTTCTTGTTAGTCATGACTCATTGCCAAGACTATCTTAGTAGAAAAAGTCCCTTTCTAAACCGAGGCACCCTCGTTCCAGTCCTGTTTCACTGAACCGGTATAACCTACCGTTCCAGCCATGTCTATCTCATGAGATATAAATCTTTACCCAATGCATTGGAGGAAGATATAGGTCCCAGCCATCTTATAATGAATCCTTTCTTCTGTGTGCCACATAATCATAAACCATACATCATAGCGTAACCCATGTAATAAAAATGGGATTCTTAAACAACATGACATCATAAAACAATTCATATAAGATAAAGTAATTCATAAAAATATTTCCATCACAACATAATCAAATCCATGTAATAATTGGGATAAAAACAGAACCCTTTTATTATCTTAGATGGAAAATAATTTTGATAAAATACTTGAACTTCATTCTTGAGGAAAATATCCTTTCTACTTCAAAAACACTTTTCCATTCTTAACATGTCATACAATTGTAAACTAAAAGAAGTTGATTAAAAATAAACTTGAATACTTGTAAAGGAAGATTCTTGGAAATAATGTTTTAGAAATCCATTCATGTCGTATAAGTTAAAAAAACATTCTTCGTACTTTTATCGGAAAAGTCAAAAAGTACCTCGTACGAAAAAATGACAAAAGATTCCTTTCATATTCTTTACTAAAAATTCACCGAAGGGTAAGATTGGATTTAAACTATTGTAAGTGGATGTAGACAATATTACATATTTATGGAACATGGATGTGGATGATAAAATACACCCCAGTAAATGCCTAAGTAAAAACAATCTCGGATAAAAATGAGACTGTGATATTTTCCCTTACCTTAGGTCCGATTTGCTTTGTACGTGTCCGAAGATCCTGTATAATGGTTTAAATAATGTTATTGACTTATTCCAGAATCATACATATTGATATGATATCATATATGGTCATATTCTTAGCTTATTGTTAGTAATATTTCATTGTTACTTGTTACTCGGGTCTTTATTGCCTTTTGTTCTTATGCGTGTTTTGAAAAATACATTCTTATTCTTATTTTAAGGTTATAGATACCTTATATCCAGAGTGTTATTAGTGTAACATATATCATATTTATTCATTAAATTCATTTATATAATTACTATGTAATGATGATCATGTAGAACGAGTCGCATCACATCGTGGAGACGGTATTCCATACGTACGCACGAGTGATGATATCGTTCCTATGATCATGGAACTGTATTGGAGTATATATATATTATTTCAGTATTAATATTACTTTATAATAATCATAAATAGTTACTCATTACACCATTATACCCATCCTTGTAAGGTGGTGGTGGAAAATAGATTACACCACGGCGTGGAGACGGTATTCCGTCCGTACGCACGCGCGGTGATTTCATTTTTCCATAGGATGGATAGAAGGTGAATTAGGGTTGTTTCATATTTATAATAACATATCAGTATGTAATTAATACTGATGTTATTTCTTTATCATGAAACAACTAAAGAAGAAGAAGTTGAAGAAAAAAGAAATTGAAAAGATCAGTAATGGATATTACCTCTTCTTTGGAACGCCTCTTTGAATCCTCCACTTAGGGAACTAAGATTGGTCTTTGAAGAAGACCAGGACCTTTAGGATTACTCTAGGGAAGTGGAGAGGAGAAAATGACAGGGGTTTTCCGAGCTTGAGTGCTCAAATTGGTGTGAGGAGGAGGGGGAGGAGGTGCCCTTTTATAAGGGAGGAGAGGGGCACCTTAGGAATATCTCAAAATATTATTTTATATTAAAATCAAAATCGGTTTATAATGGTTCCAAAGGGTATTATTTAGAAGCTAAAGTGGGTATGGGTGGAAATCATATCAACCAATAGGATTTAGACAAGTTTAGGTTATTATTTTAACCTTATCAATTAGATTTAACTCTAAGTTAGATAATTTAACTTTTACCGTGTCTTTTTGTTTTCTTACACTATATGGTTAATAAACTTACTATAACATTCCAAACGAACCCCAAATTGTTTATTATTAATATATATATCCTTATCTAAGTCATTAGGCCGAACCATAGATTTTTAGGAATGAAATAACAATTAATAATATAATATTTGTTTTAAAAACTATTTTGTGTCAATTTTGACACTATTTGATATATGATTTTTTTGAAAGTCATAACAGAATTATATGATCGAACCAAGCTGATTAAATCAACACTAATATATCATATTAACCAATAAAATTAGTGGAATTCAAAAAAGTCTCAAATTACATTCATTTGAGCATTTATAACTTCAATTATGTTAATATTTCCTTAAAAGGGTAATTATTGCATCATCATTGTGTCATAAATAAATTAATTTATTTAAAGTCTAAAAATTATATATAAAATATCATTATGTAGGAAATCTTTTTAGATTTCTAATGAATATTTATTGTCGAATTTATCTTATGTATAACCCCATATTAAAAATGTTTTAGTTATTAAACTTTGATTTTAACTATTTTAACTATTCATTAAATAAAATAATATTAAATGTCATAATCTAATCCAAGTGGACCTAAATGGTCATATTATATTCATAAGGTTGTTTTTGGTCGAATTACACTTTTCCAATCGAATTAGGACATGTGTTAGGGAAATAGTAATATCATATTTACCCTTAGTTACCCTATTTACTATTAACCGTGGTAAAAAAAAGTAAAAAGTTACCATTCACCAAAAATTATTTTCATCTCATTGTACCAAATTTTAGTCCTTGATATTAACCGTGTCTATCGGATTTTCGAGATTCCATTCACAGAAGTGGTAAAATTATGTTTTATGCAAAATTCAGTTTTTAACCTACCACTTAGTGGTTTCACTATTCATCAAAAATTGAAAGTTTTCAGAAAAATACCAAAATTTCACCCTAGGCTAATTTCGGTATTCCGAATCCAAAAATGAAGTCCATTTTGAAAAATAAAATTTATAAAATTTAAAAAAGTGGTTATTACTATTCATAACGGCTAGTTTTAATAGCATATTGTTGTTTAGTGAAACTCGGTATTGCGTACAACGCAAGCTATCGAGGAAGGTCGCGATTGCGTGTAAAGCAAGCCAAGAAAGTGTTGTGTAGAAAAAGATTCCTTTGATGATTTATATAACATAAAAGTTTCGGGTGTTACATTCTACCCCCCTTAAAAAGAATTTCACCCTCGAAATTCGTCACTTTGTAACAAACAGATGAGGATACTTCTCCCTCATCATATCCTCAAGCTCCCATGTAGCTTCTTCAAGTTGGTGGTTCCTCCATAAAACTTTCACCAATCGAGTGGTCTTGTTTCGTAGGACGTTTTCGCTACGATCCAGAATCTCTATCGGTTGTTCTTCATAAGAAAGATCTTGCTCCAGCGGTACAACTTCTGAGCTGAGTACATGTGAAGGATCAGGTATGTACTTTCTCAGGAGAGATACATGGAACACATCGTGAACTTGAGAGAGATTTGGTGGAAGCGCCAATCGGTATGCTACCTTTCCAACACGATCCAGTATTTCGAAAGGACCGATATATCTAGGGCTCAACTTCCCCTTCTTTCCAAATCTCATAACCCTCTTCCAGGGAGATATTCGTAAGAACACTTTATCTCCCACTTCAAACTCTAGGTCTTTTCTTCGGTTGTCGGCATAAAATTTCTGTCGACTCTGAGCTGCTCTTATGTGTTGTTGAATAGATCTGACCTTTTCTGCCATTTCATCAACGAGATCAGGTCCTAATAGTTTTCTTTCCCCAACTTCATCCCAGCAAGTTGGAGTCCTGCATTTCGTTCCATAGAGATCTTCATAAGGATCCATCTAAATACTGGAGTGAAAGCTATTATTATAAGAAAATTCCACCAAAGGTAGGTGTTGATCCCAACCTCCTTTGAAATCCATAGAGCAAGCTCTCAACATATCTTCTAGGGTTTGAATTGTTCTCTCAGACTGACCGTCTGTCTAGGGATGATAAGCAGTGCTCAAACTCAACTCTGTATCCAGAATATGCTGAAGACTTCGCCAGAACTTCGAGGTAAATCTCGGATCCCGATCAGATATAATAGAAAGTGGTACTCCATGCAATCTTACCACTTCCTTTACATATATCCTGGCAAGCTGATCTAGAGAGAAATCCTCTCTAATAGCAATGAAGTGTGCAGACTTTGTAAGACGATCAACTATGACCCAAATAGCATTATTGCCTTTGGATGTTTTAGGATGTCCTGTGACAAAGTCCATAGTGATGTTTTCCCATTTCCATTCGGGTATGGGTAATGGTTGTAACATCCCCTTAGACTTTTGTCTCTCATCTTTAACTTGTTGACAAACCAAGCATCGAGAGACATAATCAGCAACATCTCTTTTCATGCCATCCCACCAGAAGTACTCTTTCAGGTCCCTATACATCTTCGTGCTTCCAGGATGAATAGAGAATGATGAACTATGAGCCTCATCCAGCAGCTCCTTCTTTAATTCGGGGATAGGAGGAACACAAACCCGATTCCTGAGCTTTATTATCCCATCACAATCAAGGTTGAATTCAGGAACATTTCTCACCTTGTTTTGTAACTCGACATCTTCTTTCTGTGCCTCTTTAATCTTCACATGTATAGATGGTTGAACATTCATTTGAGAAAGATAAGATTTTTCCCCTTCCATTATAATTACAAGATCCATCCTTTGTAAATCCATAAATATTGGATCTTTTGTGATCCTCATCATGGATAAACTAGCATGTTCTTGTCGACTTAATGCATCTTCCACCTTGTTTTCTTTCCCAGGGTGGTAATGGATTGAGCAATTGTAATCCTTAAACAGCTCCAACCATCTTCTTTGACCCATATTCAACTCCTTTTGTGTTAAAATATACTTTAAACTTTTATGATTAGTATAAATATCACACCTTTCACCATAAAGGTAATGCCTCCAAATCTTTAATGCAACGATTACCGCAGCCAACTCCAAATCATGAGTTGGGTAATTTTGCTCATGGATTTTCAACTTTCGTGAGGCATAAGCTATCACCATATCATTTTGCATAAGAACACACCCCAATCCCTTCTTGGATGCATCATTGTAGATCACAAACCATTCTCCACTACAAGGCAGTGTGAGCACAGGTGCACTGGATAACCTTATTTTCAACTCCTTGAAATTCTCTTCACATTCCTCTGTCCAAACAAACTTAACTCCTTTCCGAGTCAACTTGGTGAGTGGATTAGATAATCGTGAAAAATCCTTTACAAAACGTCGATAATATCCAGCCAAACCAAGGAAACTTCGGATCTCAGTTACTGTTGTTGGTCTTGACCATCTTTCGATAACCTCTGTTTTTTCTGGATCCACAAATATCCCCTCTTTTGAGATTATGTGACCCAAAAATGCTACTTTTTGAAGCCAAAATTCACACTTGGTAAATTTGGCATAAAGCTTCTCCTTTATCGGGGTCTTCAATATAATCCTCAAGTGATCTTCATGCTCATCCTTGCTCTTTGAATAGACAAGAATATCATCTATAAAGACTACCACAAATTGATCAAGATAGTCTCTAAAGACTCTATTCATTAGATCCATGAAGATAGTAGGGGCATTAGTAAGACCAAATGGCATCACTATAAATTCATAGTGTCCATGCCTTGTACGGAAAGTCGTTTTTGGTATATCCTCCCTTTTGACCCTTAATTGATGATACCCTGAATGAAGATCAATCTTGGAAAAGTATTGAGCTATGTGTAGTTGGTAAAATAAGTCATCAATGCGTGGGAGAGGATATTTGTTCTTGATAGTGATCTTGTTAAGTTCTCGATAATCAATGCAGAGTCTCATTGATCCATCTTTCTTCTTAACAAATAGAATAGGTGCTCCCCAAGGTGACGCACTAGGGCGTATGAATCCCTTATCAATATTCTCTTGGAGTTGCTTCTTCAATTCCTGCAACTCAATTAGGGCCGTTCAATAAGGTGTCTTTGAAATTGGCAAAGCGCCCGGTACGAGTTCTATTGAAATCTCAACTTCACGATTTGGTGGAAGACCCAGTAATTCCTCCGGAAATACATAATCAAACTCCCGTACAATGGGAATATTCTTAATCGTGAGTTTCTCACCAACCATTTGAGATAAATAACCTTCATTTAGTGGAATCAATACCCATAAGATGGAAGGAATTTCCACTGGAAGGTTATGTTCATCCTTGCATCGATAGACGATCGTAGATTGATCTGGAATATGAAATGTGACTTCCCTTCTTTGGCAATTGAAATTAGCTCCATGTATAGAAATCCAATCCATGTCAATAATCACATCAAATTCCACTATAGGAAGGATCACAAGATTTTCAGGAAGCACTTTCCCACAAACTTCGATCGGAGAAGAATTATAAACTTTTGATGCGACTGTTGTGCCATTAGGTGTTGTCACAGCTAACTCAACATCTAATTTTTGAGGTAGTACGGTGATACCCTTAGAAAAGTTTTCAGAAATAAAAGAGTGGGTGGATCCAGAATCAAATAAAACATTTCCTACATTAGAGTGGATGGTAAGTGTACCTTTCACCACATCGTTATCGTACTCCACATCGCTGATAGAAATTGCATGTGACTTTCCTTTGTCTATAGCCTTAAGATTTTGTTGGCATCGACCATCATCATCAACCCTTGGATTTGGGAATTGATTGGAATAATGCCCCATCTCCTTGCACATGAAACATTGAAGTGTAGTAGGTTCATTCTGTGTATCCCTTCCTTTGTTTTCATCATTAGACATCTTCCCATTATCGCGGCATTCAAATGCCCGATGACCTTCCTTTCCACATTTAAAACATTTACTTGTCCCTTTAAGACAACTCCCTCCATGATTCTTTCCACACATTGAGCATAAGGGAATGTTCATTTTCTTTTCAGTGTTCTCTTTAGATTTTCCCTTGAATTCCATCTTCCTCTTCTTATCAAACCCATGTGACTGATGGGTTAATCCAATCTCCATCTCGACTTTGAGAGCACATCGAACGATTTCCTCGTAGCTATTGAAGTCCCTTATGGCTAACGCCCTTCGAAGACTTGGTTTTAAGCCACTAAAGAATCGATCGATCTTAATCGCAGGTTGCATAATAATACCAGAAGCGTACCTTGCATGTCTTGTAAAATTTGTTTCATAGGTACCAACAGATTCATCATCCCTTTGCTTCAGTTCAAGACACTCTTTCTCCATCTTTGTTTGGAGAATACGAGGGAAGTACTTATTGAAATATAAGTTCTTGAACTCGTCCCATTCTATAGACTCAATTTCATCCCTTTGCCTCGTATTCTTAATAAGATTCCACCATTGATCAGCATCTCCTTCCAAACGATACACTGCTAGGATGACTTTATCATGTTCAGAACATTGAGGAACTGAAAATATCTTTTCATTAGTACTAATCCATTGTTCAGCAACTAATGGATCAGTAGACCCACTGAAAGAAGGTGGACGCTGCCTCATGAAGGATTCAACAGAATGTTTCTCCTTCCTTTGCTCGTTTTGAAGTCCTGCATGATTCCTAGCTTGAGAAAGTTGTGTGAGCATGGCTATAAGATTTTGCATTCCAGCTCCCATACCGTTTGTTTTCTCAGGGGGACAATCATTGCATTTCCCATCGCATTCCGCATTTACACGGTTCCTTCGGGTTCCAGCAATTGACTAAAACCAAGAAGAATAGTGTGAGCAACACTAATTATAATAGGAAAACCACATAATTCAAGAATAAAATTTCCATTCTTAAGGTCTTATCCTAGGTTATTCATGGCCATTTCTAAAACACTAAGATTGTGTTCTATGAGTAGACTTATCCATAGGGTTCAAACTAAGGCTTTCACATCCTAGTTTCCAAAGGTTGACTATACCTTTCCTCTGATACCAACTATAACGACCCATACTTTACATACATTGTTAATACTTCAAAATTGAAGCACACTTATTACAACATATGACAAAACCACAAAGGACCGTATAGGTATAGTGTCTTTAGAAACTGGGAAACATAAACAACTGGTTCATAAATCTTCTATAGTGTCTCCCATTTATTTCATCATATCTAGGGTCCCATTTAGCATATTCTACGCAATATCCATCTTCCTGACCTGGGGAAAAGAAAACATAAAAGGGTGAGCTCAAATGATCAGCAAGGGAAAATAAAGGAAATAAAAGTCATATCATATCATTTTGAAAATCATAACCTCCAAAAGAGATCATAATATCTTAACATGGAATAAATCATAGAAGTGAAAATGAGATCCCCATAATCATAACATGAAACTTGAAACTTTGTGGCATGCACACATAATCATGGAAAATCATTTCTAGTTAGTCATGACTCATTGCCAAGACTATCTTAGTGGACAAAGTCCCTTTCTGAACTGAGTCACCCTCGTTCCAGTCCTGTTTCATTGAACCGGTATAACCTACCGTTCCATCCATGTCCATGTCATGAGATATAAATCTTTACCCAATGCATTGGAGGGAGATATAGGTCCCACCCATCTTATAATGAATCCTTTCTTATGTGTGCCACATAATCATAAACCATACATCATAGCGTAACCCATGTAATAAAAATGGGATTCTTAAACAACATGACATCATAAAACAATTCATATAAGATAAAGGAATTCATAAAAATATTTCCATCACAACATAATCAAATCCATGTAATAATAGGGATAAAAACAGAACCCTTTTATTATCTTAGATGGAAAATAATTTTGATAAAATACTTGAACTTCATTCTTGGGGAAAATATCCTTTCTACTTCAAAAACACTTTTACTTTCTTAACATGTCATACAATTGTAAACTAAAAGAAGTTGATTAAAAATAAACTTGAATACTTGTAAAGGAAGCTTCTTGGAAATAATGTTTTAGAAATCCATTCATGTCGTATTAGTTAAAAAAACATTCTCCGTACTTTTGTCGGAAAAGTCAAAAAGTACCTCGTACGAAAAAACGACAAAAGATTCCTTTCATATTCATTACTAAAAATTCACCGAAGGGTAATATTGGATTTAAACTATTGTAAGTGTATGGAAACAATATTACATATTTATGGAACATGGATGTGGATGATAAAATACACCCTAGTAAATGCCAAAGTAAAAACAATCTCGGATAAAAATGAGATTGTGATATTTTCCCTTACCTTAAGTCCGATTTGCTTTGTACGTGTCTGAAGCTTCTGTATAATGGTTTAAATAATGTTATTTACTTATTCCAGAATCATACATATTGATATGATATCATATATGGTCATATTCTTAGCTTCTTGTTAGTAATATTTCATTGTTACTTGTTACTCGGGTCTTTATTGCCTTTTGTTATTATGCGTGTTTTTCCGAATACATTCTTATTCTTATTTTAAGGTTATAGATACCTTATATCCAGAATGGTATTAGTGTAACATATATCATATTTATTCATTCAATTCATTTATATAATTAGTATGTAATGATGATCATGTAGAACGAGTCGCATCACATCGTGGAGACGGTATTCCGTACGTACGCACGAGTGATGATATCGTTCCTATGATCGTGGAACTGTATTTGAGTATATATATATTATTTCAGTATCAATATTACTTTATAATAATTATAAATAGTTACTCATTACACCATTATACCCATCCTTGTAAGGTGGTGGTGGAAAATAGATTACACCACTGCGTGGAGATGGTATTCCGTACGTACGCACGCGCGGTGATTTCATTTTTCCGTAGGATGGATAGAAGGTGAATTAGGGTTGTTTCATATTTATAATAACATATCAGTATGTAAGTAATACTGATGTTATTACTTTATCATGAAACAACTAAAGAAGAAGAAGTTGAAGAAGAAATAAATTGAAAAGATCGGTAATGGATATTACCTCTTCTTTGGAACGCCTCTTTGAATCCTCCACTTAGGGAACTAAGATTGGTCTTTGAAGAAAACCAGGACATCTAGGATTATTCTAGGGAAGTGGAGAGGAGAAACTGGCAGGGTTTGGCCGAGCTTGAGTGCTCAAATTGGTGTGAGGAGGAGGGGGAGGAGGTGCCCTTTTATAAGGGAGGAGAGGGGCACCTTAGGAATATCTCAAAATATTATTTTATATTAAAGTCAAAATCGGTTTATAATGGTTCCAAAGGGTCTTATTTCGAATCTAAAGTGGGGATGGGTCGAAATCCTATCAACCAATAGGATTTAGACAAGTTTAGGTTGTTATTTTAACCTTATTAATTAGATTTAACTCTAAGTTAGATAATTTAACTTTTACCGTGTCTTTTTGTTTTCTTACACTATATGGTTAATAAACTTACTATAACATGCCAAAAGATCCCCAAATTGTTTATTATTAATATATATATCCTTATCTAAGTCATTTGGCCGAACATTATATTTTTAGGAATGAAACAACAATTAATAATATAATATTTGATTTAAAAACTATTTTGTGTCAATTTTGACACTATTTGTTATATGATTTTTGTGAAAGTCATAAAAGAATTATATGTTCGAACCAAGCTGATTAAATGAACACTAATATATCATAGTAACCTATAAAATTAGTGGAATTCATAAAAAGTCTAAAATTACATTCATTTGAGCATTTATAACATCAATTATGTTAATATTTCCTTAAAAGGGTAATTACTGCTCATCATTGTGTCATAAATAAATTAATTTATATAAAGTCTAAAAATTATAAATAAAATATAATTATGTAGGAAATCTTTTTATCTTTCTAATTAATATTCATAGTCGAATATATCTCATGTATAACCCCATATTAAAAATGTTTTAGTTATTAAACTTTGATTTTAACTATTTTAACTATTCATTAAATAAAATAATATTAAATGTCATAATCTAATCCAAGTGGACCTAAATGGTCATATTATATTCATAAGGTTGTTTTGGGTCGAATTACACTTATCCAATAGAATTAGGACATGTTTTAGGGTAATATTAATATCATATTTACCCTTAGTTACCCTATTTACTATTAACCGTGTTAAAAAAAAGTAAAAAGTTACTATTCACCAAAAATTATTTTCATCTCATTGAACCACATTTTAGTCCTTGATATTAACCGTGTCTGTCGGATTTTCAAAATTCCATTCACAGAAGCGGTAAAATTATGTTTTATGCAAAATTCAGTTTTTAACCTACCACTTAGTGGTTTCACTATTCATCAAAAATTGAAAGATTTCAGAAAAATACCAAAATTTCACCCTAGGCTAATTTCGGTATTCTGAATCCAAAAATGAAGTCCATTTTGAAAAATAAAATTTATAAAATTTCAAAAAGTGGTTATTACTATTCATAACGGCTAGTTTTAATAGCATATTGTTGTTTAGTGACACTCGGTATTGCGTACAACGCAAGCTATCGAGGAAGGTCGCGATTGCGTGTAAAGCAAGCCAAGCGTTGTGTAGAAAAAGATTCCTTTGATGATTTATATAACATAAAAGTCTCGGGTGTTACACTCTAGTACTTGGTAGTTTTATATTTAAATAAACAGATATGAATATATTTAAAACCAAACATTATATTAAAAAAATTATTATAAATTAATTACATTACATTGAAAAAGTTTTCACTATACACAATATACAAGAAATTAAGTGAAAAATATTACATTCTTCTTTAATGTAGGAACGTTGTGACAGATCTCATGACCTCATGCTTCCTTTTCGATGAAAATTTATTATTCAAAATTATACTAAAATTAATAATGTAATTATTTTATTTAAAATAATATTTATATTAATAATATCATATATAATCTACTAATAACATTAAACAACCATTTTCTAAAAAATTTATCTTTATTTTTAGTGTTTCATTTGTTATTTGCCTACATTTATAATGCATTTTTTTCATGAATGTTATTATTCTTGGTAATATATTATAGGCTCATCATATAAATAATTTTATTATTGTTATAATTATCAAAATAAATAATTTAATACTTTTCATAATCAATCAATATCATTGTAGATGGAGGAAGAATCACATCGCTTCTGTGAGATTGGAGGTCGTACATAGACATGAGTGACATTATCATTCTATTAATGACTGATAGGGTAAAAAATATGGTCATATATTAATTTTTAAGAACAAATATTGTGTTACATACGTCAAATATATTAACTAAAATTATCCTTATTACATTCCAAGTAATGGGTATTTGTAAAATTAAACATATAACTTCGTGAGCTGGTATTCATCCATATTCAGAAGCAATGTAATAATATTTTAAACAATATGGATAGTAATAAATTATATGTCTCATTATAATAAAATAATTATTATAATGTTATAAAATATATATGTATATAACATATCATTAAATAAAAAATTTAGATCTGTTGATGGAAAATGTGTTTCAATATTTCGCAAGGCGGTAGTCCACCACACACATGATCAATGATTTTCATTCACATTTGATAGATTATATGGATTAATATAATTACATAAGTAGAATAAAATATCATTATATTATATATAATATTGTTATTATATTTTATTCATCATGTAATAATGGAATATGGAAACGGTAAAAGGACAAAAAATAGATTTATTATGACAATTACCTTCTCTTATAGAATCCTCTATGACTTCTCCTCTTAATAATCATATTGATGGTATTTATGGTAGACCTAAACCTGTATAATGTGGAAATGGTTATTGAATAGTTATTTTGGAAGTCTATGGTTTCTATAAAATTCTTGAGAGGTGTGAATAATTTATCAGAGGTTATTTCCTTTTGTAAGTGGTGGAGAGGAAACACAATCCATTTTCAAGAAGAATCAATTGCAACCATGTATTCATTATAAAATAAACCTAAAATTTTTCCATTATCAATATTTAATGTTTACAAGGGATAAAATATCACTGAAATTTTTGTTGGAAAAAATGTTATGTCATTTTAACGCTTAACATTTTAGTTTAACTCCCAGTAAATGCTTTTTTAACCTTAACACTGATATTTAATATTTAATCCTTCATAAAAAATAGAGATAAAAGGATTGGAAAAAATTATATATTCTAAATAAATATATTGAATCCATTATTCAAAAATTTACCCACAATTGATTGGAATAAATTTTATAATTGTATGTAGAGATACGACACAAAAATGAGTTTCTAAAGAGAAACATCTCATAAATATAAAATGTTTAAACATCAAAATTCAAAATTAAAGGATTCAAAAAAACCTGAAGTAGTTAAATTTCATTTTTGGTGAATTAATTAAACATTAAAAAAATTAATGTATAAATAATCATTTTAAATTATATAAATTAAATGGTTACTATAAAAAAATAAGTATCTTCACTAATCATGGAATGATGATCTGAACGCAGCGAGGGCGACCGCAGTGAGGGCAATGCTCCGCTAACCCTACGACGATGGCGGCCTCCGCGACCCCTCCCCCCGTCGGGGGGGGGGGGGGAGATCTTCGCCTTCAACTCATGCTTCAGGTGATGTGCAACCGAGAATTAGGGATTGCTTTGGATCCTCATCGGATGCGGGTTTCTTCCTCCCTGAAATCGAAGTTTCACCGAAGGTACCTGGTTGCGTTTCAGGTCAACCTATTGTTCCAGTTTCGGTGAAGGAAATTTATGAAGCTTCAGCATTACTTTCCTCGGCTCTGATTGTGAGGTTTACGAAGTGGCGACCTCTTGTGGAGCATTTCCACAAAGCGGTCAATACAGATTGGGGTTTGAAACACCGAGTGCTGGTAAGTATAATGGGTCTGTGACAATTCATCATATTGTTTGCTGACGAAGAGGATTTGGGTAGAGCTTGGTCAAGGAAGAGGAAACCCATCTGTGGCCTCCTGTTTCACTTACTTCATTGGTCCTTTGAGGCGCATATGAATTGTGACTCTCCTTACATGGCAATTTGGATTCAATTTCCTGGACATCCTTTTCCATTTCAGAGTATTGTGTTGCTGAGGTCAATCGGCAACTCGATAGGGAGCTTTGTATGCAGTGATCAAAGAATAGATTCTCTGTCTCATCCCTTTTCGGCTAGAATTTGTGTAGAAATGGATCACTCAAGATTTCCGTCAGAGCTTGTCTGGATTTTAGTTGAAGAAGAGTACAAGTATGCACAGTCGATAGTCTATGAATCATGGACCCCATTCTGTTCATTTTGTAACAGGCCGGGGCATGATGGACACAGTTGTCGAAGGAGGTCTAGGGGTGTCCGAAGCTCTGAGGTTCCAGCTATGTCAGCAGATGTTCCCTCGAGAGAGGGTGTGGTCACCTTTAGTGCTGAGCAAGGTAGTGATCAGACATCACCTACAGGCCTGCATCATGTTTGTCATACCCCTTCAAAATCAGTTGGGTGCATTGATTTTCTGGTTCAGGGGGGGTTCAGGGAAGGTGGAGGATCCTTTTCCCACTACTAATCTGGATGATAAGAGACATAATTTTTTCAATCTGTGTACAGACTTAGGAGTACAGGTGGAAGCGAATGAGGTTAGGAGGAAGGAGATCATGTTTGGAGCTGTGGTGGATACCCCTCCAGAGGACTCTGAAATGTCCAACTTGGAGAATGGTAAATCCAATGGCTTGAGCCTTGATGCAATTAGTCATGGTAGGGACATGGATGGGGCCAGTAATCTTCAGTATATGGGCAGGGGGCTTGAGCACCAGCAGGACTATCATGAGCCTGAGATTCCAGTCCAGAACACTTCAACCAGTCTGAGTAAGGTCAGGGTGGATGATTCTATACCATGTTACCCAAACCGATTTGTTGTACTGGAAAGTTTAGTTGTTGGAGTGGACTATGTGAGGGAAGATGAAAAAACCCCTTTCCATCAACATAATGAAGGTAATATACCAAGCACTGTTTATTCTTATGGAATGATTGCTGGACAGCTGGGTGGTGGTGAGCCTGATCCGAAGAGAGTCAACATGGTTGCATTGGATTATGTGACAGAGGGGGTTCCAACTCAAAAGAACCGTGTGAGTTGTAAAAAGATGAAGGGGAAAAATGATTACTCCTTGCTTCCCCCACCCCATTGGAGACCCGCTCTGGGAAGAAACCACTGGTGCCTCTCCTCAACGCGGTGAAAGAGGGTCCTCATGCTTTAGCCAAGGGGAACGTCAATGAAATGGGGAGTTCTACTGGGTAGGTAAGGACGGGAAAGGAACCTATCCTTTGTTCTGAGGAGGATATGGTCGATGAATTTCTATATGTTGATATTCCACAGGAAGAAGCTAATATGATGGGAAGAGGTGTAAGAGTGGAGGTCGACCACGAACATGAAACGTGGATTGACAAGCAAGATTTGATCTTAATGAGAGGATTCAACGACAAGAAAATCAGCAAAGAGGAATATATCCGAACTTGGGATAAAATGGAGAACAGTTTGGAAGACGTTATTGGAGATGACCCTAAGGCTACGGTATGACTAATGCATTGGAATATCTACAGGGAAGAAAGCAATAATAGGCTAAGACTGAGTTTTGGTAACATTTCCTTTTCCTATGAGACATCGACCCCGGTCTGATTTGGGAAGTGCAGTATGGACTTCCTCTTCAGGCTAGAGCACTCTACCAATACCTTTGCAGTTCATTTGGGATATTGCTGATTTGGAGGGATGGAAACATCGGGAGGGACCATGCTTGCATGGGATCGCAAAGTGTCCAGCTTAGGGATGGTGGTTGTTGTTGTTGCGTGTTTTTGGTAGTTCTTGTTCTTTCCGGTTTTTGTTTGGGTTTGTTTGGATATCATGTTGGACCTGTTGGTTTCTAACTTTTTCCACAAAAGTGATTACTTAATAAAAAAAATAATTGTCTGTCAGTCAGTCACTAATCATCGAAAAATAAACATTTCAAAAAAATACCTAAAATTTATTAGAAGTAATTTTTATAATTTGATAGTAAAAATGAATGTTATTTGTTAAATCAAATTTTCTAGCATTATTAAAAATTCATTTTATTATATGTATAGAAAATTTTACTAATATTTTAAAAAAACACATATTCTTCCAAAAACATTTCATTATCTTCTTAATGATATTTATTTTACATATAATCAATATATGGGATTATTTTTTCTTATTTTGTTTTTACAATTTATATCCCCCAACTTAACATCATTTTTTTAATGATATACTCTATCCTGGATCATTTAGTTTTGAAGGGTGTGTTCTATAAAATATTATAGTTAAAAAAATTTAAGGAACTACATTTCCTGGGTTGTTTAAGCAAGGTGTTATGTTTCAAATATACTATGGAATATAATTTACTAATTTTTTAATTTTTGGGGGTCTAATAAATCTTAATTTATCATTATTTTTACTATTATCCTCAAGAATCATTATAGTTTATGGTCTTTTTATAACCCCTTTACCACATGGAAGAACAAATTTATTTAAAAATTAATAACACATTCATTTTATTACAATGAAATTATAAGAATAAAGGGATTCATTAAACATGTCTCTTATTTAATTATTTTTTTTAAAAAAATTATTACGAGATTTAAATTCAGAACCATGTTTATTAAATATGTTAATACTGTCCAAAAAAATTCTAACACGAATGAAAATGATAGTACACTACCATAAAAAGAAATATCCAAACTATTATTAGGGTGGATGAATAAGATATCACTAGCTATTTCTAGTCTCATTCTACTATATAGTTCAATAATTGTTAGTAAAACTCCAAATCCCTCTAAACTATAACAACCCCATATATTATGAAATAGTTTTTTTGATTAATTTTAATTTCGTTGATTGACTATGTTAAACAAAACACTGAGTTTTTAAGAGTCCATGATATATTAATAATATAATTATTTAAAAAACACAATTATATACATAATGTTAAAGATGGATGTATGAATAGGAAGAATTCTTTAAAAAAATTCAATAATATTATCCGTTAAACAATACACTTTGATAAATAGGTATATGATTTTCATAAAAGGCATTATATGGTTCGAAAATATTATTTTCTCAAGAAATTGATTTAATTTCACTTTGAGATAAAATAATGAAATTAACTCTTATAAAATTTAGTAAAATTATTTATCAAATTTTTAATCCTTTTTTAAATAAAAATAACAAAATTATCATAGGATGGTGTATTGGGTTATTTTTAATGATTAATATTTCATTTAAAAGGGAAAGGACTGGTTTTTATTGAATATTAAATTTTTATTTATAGTATTTATAAGGATCCATTTTGATTAAAAATTTTGTTTATTTTTAAAAATAGATCAATTATATTATTATTAATAGAAAATAACTATTTTAAATCAAAATCAAATTTAATTTTTATATTTAAACGTTCTATATTTATTATCATTTTCTTTTTGAAAACGGTTTTTCACTATGTCTACATTATTAGTATTTGAATTATATTCTAACACATGTGATAATTTAATTTATAAAAAATAATTTAATTTTTTTAATAAGAATATTTAATATTATATGATTGGTTCAACTTAATTTTCAGTCAAAATGAAATGTGAAAATAATAAAAATTCACTACCATGGTTATAGTTATAAGAGGTTTTTTCATGTCTTTAAATCAAAAATATAATTAGTATAAATGACATTAAATGATATGAAAACCCAAATTTATGATAAAATTTTGACCATATCAAATCTAAGGTTTGATAATGTCCCATTGTTTAGCATTGAGGAGCACGAAAATTGTGGTCACCATTATTCTTTTCAGAAATTCCATATATGTCCACTCCACCACCTATAAAAGGACACCCCCAATCCACTATAATTCACACAAAAAAACAATTTGGTTCTTCATGTCTATATAAAAATACTTCAATTTATTCCTTCACCAAATCATAAAGGTCTTGTTTTAATTTTGAATGCCTCCAAAAAAAATTTATGTATAGACATCCGAAATATATGTCCAACTATTATACATTTTTTATTTCATCTACAATTGCCTTAAAATATAATATAAATGTGATGTTATAAAAAATATAATCTACCATATAATAAGATATTATTATGTTAAATTCATACCCTATATACATATCATCATATATCAATTGGAAAATGAAATAGTTGATCATGTGTATAGACTACTACAACCTCTTCAAATGATGATATTTATTTTACACCACAACATATCATGGATGTAAATAAGGATTGATTTAATATTTATATGAAATTTATATGAAATTGTTTTATTTATTTATTTTAGTATGAAATATAATTTCATACATTTTATTATATTGGAATACAACAACATCGCTTGTGTGTACGATATACTACCACCTTACAATGCTCTTTACTTACACTTTACACACAGTGTAATAAGGATACGTTTAATGAGAATATGATATATGTATATATATAATAAATATTTAAGATTTATAATATTTTATTCACCTTCCTTTCATTTCATCCATCAAGATAATGGGTTCATTGTTCTTACATACATACACTCTACTATCTCCATGAATGAGGTAATTAATTTTATATCTCTCGCATAATAGGTTACCATAAATTAATATAATATTAATATATAATATATTAATATAATAGTTAATATTATGGATATTATTTAAACATTACCGAATAAAAGGTACCTAGAATATCAATACAAAACATACATGAAAAATGAAACATTTATTAACCAAAACCATATTTTAACAAGGAATTGTTTATAAATTTGTAATGAATTGTTATACATAAATTAACTTTTTAATGAAAAATATGAGTATTTTTCCTTAATATATTTATAATAAAATAATATTTATTATACATGAGGTAAAAAACTGTATGAATTAATGTGAGACATAATGTAAATGATTTTTGTCTCTGTTTTCCTTTATTGAGATATATGTTATGTTATGCACTTATCTTCTTTTACAATGTGTATATACTATCCCTTGGAAATATTTTTTCCTGTATCTCCTTCTATTAATGTTTTTAAGGTTTATATTAATGTAATTTAACATGGGTAATATGATTCAAGAGATACCAAAGTGGTACAAATTTAATATTAAAATTTCATCATATAATAAGACTCTTTATGATATGACTTCAATGATAAGATATTATGTTATAAAAATAAATAAACTCTATTAATTTAATATCATCTAGTTATTTCAATTAATAACATTTTCTCAATTTATTTTATTCTTTTATTGTATTAAATATTCCTAAATACTGTTTTCATGTAAAATAAACATTATTTCTTTCTTCATAAAAAAAACATTGTTTCTTACATACCTATGATTTCTACAAAAATTAAATATGGTTTTTTAAAATTCAATAAATATTTTTAAAAGAAATTTTAACCCATTTTTAGTTTTTTAAATTATTTATTAAAATTAAGTTTCATGTTATTTTCTAATCTTGTCAATTTTTACTTGTTATGGAATATAAATGGAATATTTGTTATAACATGTAAGAAACGAATTTAATTTTCTTTCATCATTACCAACCGATGATTTTAAAATTTCATTACATTGTTACAATGATAGTTTCAAAAAAATTATTTTTAAAATGATTTATATATTTTGGGTACAAAGTGATTTTCAATTATGGAAGCCTATTTTTTTATTAAATGTTACATTTTATTTATTGTAGTAATTTTACATATAAGATTAAATACATTGATGTTACTAATGATTTTTTCAGGATGTGACCAAGTGATGAAATTATAATTAGTCTTATATTTGGTTTATGTTTATGAGGCCATGATTTTTTGGAAGACAATTTATATTACATATGGTAAACTATGATAAATATATTTAAAACCCACATAATTTCCAATAGATTGTTCTATGATAAAATTATTAAATGATTATGAAACTAGATTCTATTACAAATTTTATAATATTTTGATTTTTTTTGGAAACCCGGAACATTTCATTTGTTATCATATGATGAATTGTTAATTATCTAATGGAACACAATTGTAAGATTTCACTTATGTGATGACATGAAACTATATCTTAATATAGGGAATTAGTTGGATATTTATGTCCCATGAGATAAGGAGGATATGTTTGGGGAGAGAACCATGTTCATTCAGGGACATTTTCCACTCTGATTGTCTTAGATGTAAAGATTAATTAATATCATGGTTTTTGGAGTTAACCCATTCAATTATGATTTTATTTTTTAATCAGACTTGAATAATAAGTAAATGACTTCATGTGTTCATATGTATTGAAAAAAAAAATTCTTATTACATTATTTAGTTCTAATGCATATTTTCATTTGATTCCATTATGATTCATGACATTTTTACTTCAATGATCTATTCCTTGACACACTTTTATGATCTATGATATCCATGGTACGTTTTTTAAATGTCATTTTCATATTCTTATTACATTTTTATCTTTATATGTTGACATATCCCTTTTGTATCATTTCTAGGAATATTTCATAACCTTATTTTATATTTCATTTCCAATGTTATGAAGGAAGGAATTATTTATAATGTTTCAAAGAAGGGTTCTATTTAATAATTACATTTGGTGGGATTATATATATCAATTATGACCATTTTATTAATATATTTGAGTTTATAATGGCATAAGAACAAAAAAAACTTATATGGATATAATTTTATGTTTTTAAAATTCTCTATTATTATTTAATATCTATATATGAATATTGGTGTTCAATATAGTTTCTATCAAATAATGATTTTGATAATATTTGGGAAACATGGTTGAGAATAATTTAGTGAGACCCATATGGATAATATTACGTATTGAAAAATTTCCATAAATTTAGCGAATAACATAGAGAGGGGGTTTCTAAGAAATTAAATTCATTTTTGGATTATAAAAGTAGATGTTACTCTCGAATAGTTGTACCTAGGGGTAATAACTAAAAATGGGTGACTTCAACTAGACTCAATTATCGCCTAGTATCGAAAAACATTCATTTTTTTTAACCTAGTTTCACACTACTAAGGGATAGGTTTTAAAATTTTAAAAAGTCATTTTGAAAAATCATGATGGTATTGAATAATGATAACAAATGAACCAGGCTAAGGCTATGGTGTCATAGATTGAAAACAAGGTTTCATAATTAAAATATTCAATAAGAGATTTATCTAGATTTTTTATTCTTCTACTATTATTAGTATTTCTCAAAAATATAATTTCTTGATTTATCCAATGTATGGAAGCCAATGTAATTGTGTTAGTGCTGAGTGCGGTAGAAAATTAAATTAATTTACAAATGGGAATCCATATATTATTGGATATAGATTGAAGAATCTCAATTAAATGTTCTCATAATGTTCTCAAGCAATAAATCTAGGAGAACATGAAAAAAAATATAAAGGAACACCATTCAGTGATTCCTTAATGAGGAAACATATTCTATCATTTATCGGTTATATAGATCCTCTAGAATATGATAAATTGATTACTACAATTAAAATATATTTTTCATTATCCACTATTCAGAGCAATAAAAATGAATATTCTCTCTATATAATTTTGATGTTTATATAGGATCAATAATTTATTCTTATAAATAATACGAGTCAAAAAGATGAAATTTACCCCACGAAATGGGATTAGTATCAGAACAAATTCTTTAACAGTTAATTATCTTATATTCTTATCAATATTCATGAGAATTATTTTTTAGTATAAATAATATATATTATCATTCAATTATTACCAACAAGGTGTATTTTACCTGACTTATGAGTTATTAATCTGGTATTATAATCTAACCTAAATTGAAGGTTGGCATGTCGATCATTGGCATAAAAAAGTATCAAGATGGTTTTGTCTATAAGAGACTAAAATAGTAATTAGAAAATAAATAAGTGATCTTTCATGTAGAAATAAATATTAGAGATACACCTCAATCAACCATATTTGATAGAAAATAAAATTTATAATTCAATGGAAACCATAAAACACAAGGAGAAAATTATTTGAGATTTAATTCATTTTCAATGTGTTTGATGAAAAATAAATTATATGATCATAAGGGAACTAGTAAATGTTTAAATTTTTGGATGGATGGATATCAACAAAATTATGTATTTTAATGATGGGTAAATAAATCCAGTAATTTAAATAAATCGAATGATTCACAAAATACACTAGCAGTACTCTAGTGTTTCAAATGTAAGGATAATGGTAATTATGATTAGTAGTGCCCAAATATGGAAGCTAAAGAAAAATTTTGAGATCAAAAACATCTTAAGATGATGGATAAGGTGGGATCATATGTGATACATATTTTATATGTCTTTTATGATAATGGTGTTGTGAAAGTCTCACCTACCATATAATCTTTATCAAATAATGTTTCATTTTCCCACATTTCTAACAAACCATTTTAATCTAAATATTATTAGAGTGGTATAAAAATTCTTCAAAATAATTAGATGTTAAAATAATGTGATACCCACCATAAAGTGTGAATAATCACATTATAGGTTTATGATTATTCAAAATTCTATTTTAAATGAATTTGTTTTATGAAAATATTTTTTCATCCTCTATATTTATTGTTATGTGATATGATATATATATATATTTTATTTTATTATATAAATCACATATCTATTATTGATAATGTTATGCCACATTTGATAGAGAAAAAATTTATTTTCAATTGATAGTGTCATAATAAATATTACATTCTTATAGAAATAAGAAATATTTTATTGGTTTTGATTCCTATAAAAAGTGTTTTATATCTCATATGGTTTGTAAGAAACTCAACATCAGTGATATACCAATTTTATATGAGTTTTTTTTTGAATTTTTCTATATTAGATTCATATTTTTACACTAAATAAAGATGTTTAATTGTTAAATGAACACATACATAGTTCCACATCTATTTCAAAAGTTCCCAATAGAATGGAGACAATATAGTTGTAGTAATTATATAATTAGATCTCCGAGAACCATGAAAGGGGATTAATTTTTTCAATTTTACCACCAAAATGTGATGCTTTTTATTTTGTTAAAAATACATATGGATCAATATGAATCTGAATTGATTTTAGTAATATGAATTAGATCATAATCAAGGAATGTATACATTACCCCATATTGATGTTAGGTTTGATTAACTATGATGTGATCAATATTTTTCCAATGTTATCCTTCATTTTGGATATCATTGATTGGGTTTCCAGAATGTGGATATACCCATGAAAACATTCCATACATGGTTTTGACACTGTTAATATAAAATGATGGAATTTTTTCTTACTAACATAACTGTTATCATTGTGGGTTTACTGAATATATCCTTTAGAGATTACCTTTCTCTTTTTACAGTGGTATTTATATACGATACTATGATTTATTAAAATATAATGTTTGAGAACATGGATCGAATGAAAAATGAACTAAATAACTGATGGAAGGAAAATCATTCTCTAAATTTTTTGAGGTGTTGAATTTTTAAATAATTTATTTCATTTATTAGTCATATATTCTCAAGAGTGGTTATATTGGTTGATCCATCAATCACGGTATTTATTGAACATTGGACTAGAAAAAACATGGGGACTAAGATCAATTATTTTATTTTATTATTTATATTTTATGGTTTTATTGGGCATAATTTATCATTACTAGCTAATAAACTCATAAAATTATCTTCCATGGGATACAAGTTCTATATAGGTGACTGCGAGGGAAATTTTCAGGAGCATAAGATAAGATTATTCTGAAATCCTATAAAAATATTACATTATAGTTGATGGGGATTATAATCTATATTAATGAATCTAATAAGTGATCAGAATTTGTTACCTTGCATAATTACATGGTTATAGATTATTCGTCTTGATAATGAAGGTTTCATAAAAAATAATTATATTACTCAGGATGTGGAAAAGGTTTTGATATTTTATTTTGTTTTAATGATATGAATGCATTATCGTTGTGGAGAATGTTACGATATATATAATGATATTATGATTATTAAATTATTTAGTAACATAAAATATTATTTCAATCAATAGAAAATATGGTATTATATGATTAAATATTATGATTGAAAAATACAATACCACTATAGGAATGTGATGAATGTTGCAGATTCTTAAAGTCGAAAAGGTCATGCCATATTGTAAAAGATTGCAATCATAAATGATCATATATTTATAAATTTTAAATGGATTGGTCAATAGATGATGAAATAGGGGGTTACTATTATCTACCTTAAATAAGTATTAATACATATATCCAAATATTAATTAGAGATCTAGAGAAGGATGTTGTGGAGTGTTTAAAGAAGATGAGAAATGTTCTTTAGAGTATTAATGGATATGATGAAATGATAATGCTCATGAAAATTGTATGTGTCCCACAAATTATTGATCTAATGTTATATTATGTATGAATCATTTCTCTTTCATTTTTATTCATCTTGCATGTATATAGAAGTATTATGATTAGAAAGACTGTTTCTGGATGAATAGAATAAAGAGAAAAATGTTGTTTGTCAATATTCTCCATTAAAATATTTATATAAAAATAGAATTATCGAACAAATGATTTGTTTAAATCAGACAAACTAATAATATTTTGTAATATAACTCAATTTGTTCCCATTTTTCATTTTAATATCCTTGAAATTTTTTATGTAATAAATAAAAAAAATTGTCACTTTCTTTTTTTAAAAACATCATATTTTTTACATATGGATAAAATGATGTTTTTTTTAAATTATAAATGATTTTTTGAATGATTAATTTTATTTGTTTGTTAATTTATTTTAAATTTACATATGGAATAATTATTTTTGAATCCTTACTAAACATTGATATAGTTCCTATTCAATAGTAGAAAAATCAAAAATTGTGTTTTAAAAGATAAAAATTAACATTGTTTTGGGTGACTTATTGTTTTTTGGGAATATGTCCAATAAATATATTTGGTTATTTTTATTTTATAATTTTGTTTCAATCTATGATACTATATTGGTAATTTTAAATTCAATTATTTGAATAGTCATCAATGTCAATTTAATGGTATGTTTATAAAATAATATTTTTTGTAAATATTTATTTTTTAAAAAAATAATATTATCAATGGATTTGACAATCCTAATGTCATATAATTTCAGTTACGTGACACTTGTGTTTCTCAGGTACTTTTATTATATCTTTCACGAATATATGAAATTAAAAAAATTAATATCATTGTAATTGACAAAAGGATTAGTGGGGGATTACTACAAAGAGGAACGAGTAAAACAATCACATAAAACTCTCAAAAGTATATTTTATGATATTATTTCGAATTAAATTATTTCTATATCATAATAATTACAATTTCTAACAGCATGAAAATTAAAATTAAATTATATACATTAAATAATTTAATGTTATACCACATGCTCTCTTACCCTCACTTATAAAAGGACAACTAATGTTATCCCAAACTCAAACAAATTTACTCTTTTAGAGGATCCAATAATAGTTCTAATATAATCATTTCTTACATCAATATTACCTTTACCATATATTCTATCCAAATTTACATCCTTTGAAGGTTTAAGGATTATGATGTTAGGGGTTCTCATTAAATTCTTATAACTCTTAATTGAGTACATTTAACATTATTTCCTATTCTACGACATCTTAATAAGTGTTATTTATTCTTAAATAATGTGTTCTGTATATTAAATATTAATAAATCCAATTATTATCTTGTAAAAACATTATTGACCTATATTCCATCATTTGAAAAAAAAACCATCACTCATCGATACATGTGTTCTATAACCCCCACCAAGCGATGCATTTAATTTCCTTCAACACTTTAAATTTATGGTTATAATAATGGATTTACTAAATATTTACAATATTTAAGAAAAAATAAATTCAAGATTTCTTAGTTATTAATTAATAATTCATTTTGATATCTATCTAAAAGTTGAATCATTACTTCTTCATATATACAAGATACCATCTCCACAACGTGATGTAATTAATTTTCCATCACATCATTATGAATAGTAATGATAGTATCTATAATGATTTCATGTGATATTATAATCTTATTAGCATTATAGAGATCACTGAACCATGATCCTATGTATAAGGACTGTGAGTGCGAAATCAAAGAAAATATAAAAAATTAACAAGTTCTCACTCAATAAAATTGTTTTACATATGAATTGATATTTAATATGAGATATAATGTATCAAATAAATCATATATGATTTTTTAAATATTATTTTAGTTCAGTAATACATATAATTTAAATATATATTGAATATATATGATTTTTTAATATGTATGATTAAAAATAAGAGATAGTGTATCAGTTTATCAGTTTATCATATAAGTATTATTTCTAGGAGACATATTCCATATTCACCACTTAGTACTATGTATTTTGTATATAATACCAATGAATATATTTTAAGATGATTATCATTAAACTTTTTTATGAAAAAAATTCATAAATGTTTATATATTTATTGAATTTTTTATTTTGTGAGGTTCATAGTAGTTAGGGTTTATCATAAAATCTCAATTTTTTAGATATTATTTATTCAAAAACATTGATGGATTAATATTTACTGGATTTTATTATTTGAAAATATATATATTTTATTCAACATTTTATATTACTATAATTTTCAAGTACTATTATAATATTAATCACATTTCTACGTAAAATGATCAATAATTTTTTCTAATATTAAAGTATTTATTCTCATTGGTCAATAGAATTTTTATAAATTCTATATGATAATTAAAATTATTATATAAATCTTTGACTATATAATATATTTTTTAAAAATTTTCATTTTCACTAACATTGAGTATATTATTAGGAAAACATTTAAATTTTTTATAGGAAATTCGCATTTTGTGTGTTTACAAAAGTGTGAATGGAATGATTACTTTTAAAATATATGACATAAAATGATTTTACCCCCAACATGTATATTATTTCTATTGGAGAATACATTAAATGATTCATTGTTTACCCTCCATGGAAAGTATATTTTAAATATTCTAGGATTTTTATTTAAAACACTATCATAAAAAATTATATTATCTCATGGTTTCAATGAAATTAATGGATGATTTGAAATGTAATCTCCATTTTTTTCATCATCATTAAAATATTATCATGTTTTACTAGGGTGGTGATCATATGATACCATCCAAATTTTTTTGATGTATTTTTTGTATAATAATTCTATGAAATCTAGTTCATTACCATGGTTTAGTTATGTGACAAATATATATTCCTAAAATCTATTTCCATTCCATGGGTTAGGATGTTCTGAAATGGTGAATGGTATACGATTTTATGGGACAAATATGTATGATATACTAATGTTATAGTTGGGTCTAATATATAACTCCAATGTTTTATGAATGTTTTTATATCTCATGGAATAATTTATGAAAATGTGTTCATCTTCTTTCTCCGCCATGGGATTATACTAGGGATTCCAAATCCACTATGACATGAGGATTTAGAGGTGATACAATATCCTATTTGATATGATTGTCTTGATAGTCAACCATGACATATGATTTTTTCTTATAGCTTTAATGGTCTACCATATTCTAAAATTATGATCTTCCTATGATATAAACTCATGGATCATGATTTATGTTTTATAAAATCCCTATCGTGTGACATATTAATGTATTAAACCAATAAATTTGATTGTGGTCTATGAATTTTTTTTATAAATTTATACAGTTAATCTCACGTTGTCATACCCACAAACACATTATATGATTGAATATGATCATCGAATGTTAAATCCAATGTTTAACATTATACTGAATATTGGATCCTCATAACTTATGTTCAAATTTTTTCTTAGGTTATGAATAAGTACACTACTTGTGATAATTTGGAAAGTCAATATTCTATAATGAAATATGTTATTGTTTATGAATATTAAAATTAACAATATGTTTATGTATCTAAAATCTATGTACACTAAGGATTTATGGATCTAATGAATTATTTATGGTTTTATGTATTTAATATTAATAAAATTTATTTATCATATATTAATGAAATGTTTAGGTCTGAATACATATAATAATTTTTTTGATATTATTTTAGGCGAGGGTCAATTGTTTTTGTGACGATATGATCTGCCTTTTAGAAAATATTTGAAGATGGATTTTGGATATTTTTTTACTAGAAATACACATGTGTTTCTTATGAGTTTTTTTTTGTTTTTCATTATTTAAAATAGATAAAATCAATTAATACTTCATGTGTTTTTTTTCTTTTTTCCCTTGTTGTGTTTCTTGATTATATAGATTGATGCATGAATATATTTTTTGTGTGCAGAGAACCATGAGAGTATTTTTATGGTATAAAATTGGTGTGAAGGAATATGTTCAAGAAATAGAATGCATAGAGGTTCTAAATCGATATTTATGGTGTGTTAAATACATGTGAGTAGTTGTTGAAAAAAAATTTCCATACTGATGAGATGGTGTGTTGTGAGAAGGAATATAATCCCTATTTATAATTGCATCCATATAATTGTTGTATGGAATTTATAGTTTATACTCATAGGTGTGGTAGAATATCCCAAGTCATAGATTTAATAGGACAAATAGATATTGGATAAATCACTAAGGAATAAATTTTTCCCTACTATGCTTGTTTTCATATAATACATTAGTAATAGTATAGTGGTCGTGCAAGGGGTCATTCTATGAGTGAGGTGGACAAGATGACCAGGAATTTTTTTAAATGTCATGGGTTGGAAAATTGAGGTTAGATAAGTCATGATTTAGATATCTGGACAATGATACCATATCAGAGGAAAGATCACTATCAGAGAGATGTGGTTTGGGTCATGACATTATGAGGATGGTATGTGTTAACCTACCATTAGTTAGATATATTTTTCTAGTTGCTGACATATCATACATGAGTGGAGGTGGTTTTTAAATACACTTTTGAGATTGTACATGACAAGAAACCCTACATATCATCATTAGGATTAATTCATATTGTATTACATAGTTATTGAGTTTTGAAATGGTGCTAAAGTTTGTATTTTTTGGGTTTCAGTACGAGGAGGATTCCATCCTAGAATCAGAGAAGTTTTGGATGTATTTCCTTGATGTGTGAAATTTCAGGTGGGTGTGTTATATAATCATGACATTAAATATTATAGATATTTCATGAAAATCCAGTTTATCAAAATAACACTCATCATTGGTAGGTAAATAGGGATTCTAACTTCGTTATTGGAATCACCCCTACTAGTGTATGAAATATGCGTTTTTATGTACATGATTTGACCTTCCATTTTCTCCTAGAACATAAGTATATATTGGGGAATGACTCTAGATTATAGTGTAGAAGGTAGCAATGTATGCTGATTTTAATTGATGATTATCCTTGTTTCCCTAGAGGACACTATATTTACTTTCAATTATGGATCAACCTATATTGAACAATATACCTTCTATTTATACATTATTCTTGATATTTTATACTTATAAATGGGTTATCTATTTTATTTGGATTCATCTTATAAACTAGTCATCTTCTTTAAATACAAAGCTATGGGACACCATTGGGCTCCTTGTTTTATATCTACCAGATTTTTAGATGTATGATAAACAACATAGTTATGATTATTTTTCATTGAAATTAATAATAAACAAAGAAAATATATAAATGGCATAGTCTCCCTACAACTATTATTGACCCTCGCAGCAAGTCAGAAACCTCTATAATATTTGGATGTTCTTATGATGTGTTGTAATTACCCCTACTCATGTTTTATTTGGTCGATCATGTTTGGGGAGTTAAAAAATATTTATCACCCCACCTATGATGAGGTAATGTATTTAGTTTTCGACTAGGGATTTCAATACATGAGTCGTAGAATGAGTGGATCCTTTTCCATCCTGACATCGGTTAAATCATAAAATTCTATTGGATTCCCAATAATGGGACTTGTCACTCTATTTTGTGTGATGTTGTGGGAAAAACTGAGAATCCTAGAATGGGATTGATGAGACTCGTGATGATTATTATGGCTTGACCGGTAGTCTGTGATTTATATATTCTTCATGAAAATGGAATGAATATGGAATAATACATGTTCTAATTGATGGTGCTTTTTCTATGTTACACAATTTTAACCAATACTAATTGAATAAACAAATATTATAAATTATATCTTTATATATATATATATATATATATATATTATTAGGTATGAGAAGGATAATAACAATATAACGTAATCTAATTCTATATTATGTTTTTTTATTTTGGACTTCATATTGAAATGAAATGTTTTTGTTTATTTTTTTAAAACCCATTATTTAAATAGAAACACATAGTTTTGTAATTGAAGACTCATGTTGGAGAATAAGGTGTCCATAAATGGTTGTAATTTTCTTTGAAATATCCCTTTGAGATGGTGATTTTTAAATAGATTTGTATTTTCAGCCTTATAGAAGATTTGATGAAAATTAATTTATAATATTACTTCAAAATGGTTTAGTAAATTGGACTTGTGTTTGATTGAGAGACTATAATGGATGATATTATTAGTAATAGCGGTTTAATTTATAACCATTTTATGCCAATGTGTTTTTTCATAAAATCTAGTCAGTTTTGGTGTATGTAATATCATTTTAATCTATATTTGAAAATATAAATCAGGAAATTATGGAAACAATTCATATTATATTTTTAGTATTCTTATTTTGGAGTACCATTGAATGTTGAATTTTTTATTTTTATTGTATTTTATTATTGTTTAAAAACCATCATGTGGTACTGGTAGGCATGGAAATATTTTTGTTAGGTGATTTAAATAAAATTTAGTGCTTGTTTAAAAAAGATAAATATAATATATCTTAATCATAGAGAGGAATTAGTGTATTGGATTTCATAAACTTTTTGAAAATTGTCAATATTTGGGGGAGACTATATCATTGGTAATGATAATGATGCCTTATGGGAGCCATGTATAGAGGTATTATGGTTTTTGATGGAGAGATCATGTTTCTCTGTGTGTGTTTTGATTTTTCTTATGAAATTTATTTGGGATAGAAAAATTGTTATATTCAATTAATATGTTATTTCTATAGTGGGTAGGAAAATTAATCAGAATTATTCATTAGTAGTTGAGCTATTTGGATGGGATCCCCACACATCTCGTAATTAATTGATTATTTTAAATTTGATGTTTTTTGGTTATTGGGTGATATCCGGAACAATCTGGATACTTGGTGATCAGTGTTAAGGTTTGGAACATTAGATTCCATATATAGTCATTATGAATGAAGATAAAAATATGATGGAACATATATTGGGTGTTTGGATCAAATTTGTGGCAACAAGGGTACTCCTATTATAGTGATAATAAATTGTTTTATGGTGTACGGTCCTCATGTTGATAGGGTAGCGGTGTTGTAAGCCTATAAATAGACAGTTGAAATTATAGTGGAATGATAATGAATAGATAATATTGACATGGTGAAATAGTAGAGGTTTCATATAAAGACCAGTTCTATTTGATGGAATTTGGATTAGTTGTCATAGTTAGTGAACTAACAATATGATTCTATTATAGTTGGATGTGACAGGATAGTGTGTAATATCGGGTGAGAATTAATGATCCTAGAAGATAGTGAAAATGGATATGGTCTGTTTAGGGAATGATGTAGGAGTCAAACTATTTTTTATTATACCTCTATATTGTTCAATATATGATCCATTGATGAGCGATGGAGTCATGGAATCATGAATTGGTGTTTTGGTGCTGCATCAACCATTAAGGAAAACCATATTAAAGATAAGTCAGTAAGGGGAGGATTTGTTAGATAATTTTAGAAATAACTTATTTGGTGAATTGGAAACTACATTGAGATTGTCACAAGATATGTGGTTGACATTATTTGAGGATCCCACAATATTTTTTGGGAAGGATGGTGTATTTAGGATTTGTGCTGGTGTTTCCTAACAATTAAATTTTATGAATTTAGCGAAGAAATGATGAGTTGTTGTGATGATTTGATGATTGATGCAAGTTAAGGATATTGTTTGGATACTTGTTAAAAAATATCAATTAATGTATGATTTGTTGTGGTGTGTTTGTAATGAACTTCTTCATTATAGGTTTCAAATTACCATTGGAATTTTAACTATTCTTTTTGGGGGGTGTTTATTTTATGAATTAGGACTCGATATTATTATCCATGAATTTCAATGTATATAAAATGTTTTCTGAAAGGGTATATATTGTGACTCTAGTGTCACGTGGGCTCATTATATGACACACACCTATCATGGGGTGTGAATAAAGAAATATAATTCAACGTGGGGTTCATTTTTAGTGGTAAATGGAACACATGTCTAGATAGAATTATTTTTAATATAATTGAAACATATGGGAAAAAATAAGTGAACAATATTGAGATTTATAGAATGAAATAGATGCTTTGGAGTTTTGGAAATTCAGATTAGAAATATATTACTGAATCCATGTTAGGTATTCCCATTTTTTGATGGTATCATCATTTTTAAAATGAATCTAAAATTTTTATTAAAAATAATTAACTGAACAGATTTACAATCATTTATCACATTTTCCATTGATTTAGATTTATCAGAGTGTGGAAATCCCAAAGGGCCATTTTGGAATTATTAAGGAAATAGAAAATCAGGAATTTACTTTCCCCAAATATTCAAATAATTCCATTATTTAGTCCTGACATGTTCTATAATCACTAAAATTAATCCTTATTTTTTAGATCAACCAATTCGGACAACCAGAATACATATCTAATGTAAAATAAAAAATTAAATCATCAAAATTTATTATTTTTGAATTAATCCAAATGAAATTATATTTATTTTAAATTAAAAATTTCATTAAATTGAAAACCATTAAATTAAAATGAAATTTACTTTTCATTAGATATTTCAAAACAAAAACATTAAAAAATATGGTCACTCTTCCCTTCAACCAATCAAAATTAATTCATCCTATCTAGTAATGGGATATCATTGAATACAGAAAAATAATGTAACATTGTAATGTTGAATAAATAGTCCAAGGGAGAAGATAGGGATAGGTAGTGACTGACTCCCTATTCTGGAATGGCTCTTCATATTTAGCAGTATGTGTGAAGGGGTTCTCCTCCTTGATAGTGTTGTATAATTTTCCTCTTTTTCTAGAATGGTCTCGATGATCCATGGGAACTAAATACCATTAATTAGTGGAAGGGGACTTCCTTTTATAGGCATTGGAGGTAGAAGTCACATCCTCCCTCAATCAAGAAGTAGTAGTGCCTCTAACTTATATTTAAATATCACCTGGCAGACATGCATGTTTAGATCATTCATTTTCATGAATGAGTCCTCCAAGTGACTCATGGTGAAAAATATTATAACACATATCCCCTCGTGGTTTTTAAATTATTAAAAAATGGCTAGATCAAGGAATCACATGGGGTATCCCATTGCATTGGATTCGTGGTGGTTTGATTCCTCGCATGGATTTGGTGGTGATATGGAACCAAAGAGGTGATGTTTGTGGTGGAATAATGTAGAGAGAACTCATCCTTCTCATTTGTACTTAATATTTTCTTGTTGAGTATCATGATTACTCATGGAATTTGTCTTAGGAATCAGAGGATATCATTGGTTTTCCACAACCTGTATAGTTGTGACATACTCATGCTCGATATTTTCGAGGTTTTCTGCATTGTAATCAATGGTGTTCTGTGGTTGAGCAGTGGAAACGTCCTTACTCTTGTCACTAATATGACCAGATAAAGCTAATGATGTGACACGGCTGATCAACCATGGTATAAAAGGCATGTAGTGGAGGTTCCATCAATAATCGGTGGAGAATGGATCAAACTCAAGCTCTCCTAGGTGTCGACCATGGATTTAGGATAGTGAGAGACTCACTCAATTCCTTTAGCCTTCACAGAGTTGGACGTTGCTAAAATGGACCTCACGGTGGACTATCGAGGGGAATTAGGACATCTCAATTGGTATCATGTGGTTGATGAGGTGATTGGATTGATCTCAGGTTTCTCTATATGTGTAAATGGTGATTTTCTATTAGACTAGTGGGGTATAGAAAGGTTAGGAGTGTAGGAACAGATGGGGAGTGGAAGTGGGTGATGACTGTGAGGGGATGCAGTAGAGAGGGGCAGCGGAGTGGCGGAGTGTGGTAGAGAATGGTAGTGTTGTGATCCAATGTAAAATGAGGTGACATCATGTGAGAGCATATAGGAATTGATGAAATTTCATCTTATCAATGAATTTAGATGGGGGTTACAGGACACACGCTGCCACTATGGACCACCTAGTCCCAATGAGGTGCTCCTCATGGTTCTATTCAGTTATTCCCCATGTTCCACCATCTGTTCCTTTATGTAGTTATACTCATAGTGTTTCACTACATTCGGGATTAGGTGTATGGTCCTAATGATCATGTACCCTTCCTGAATGTGATGGTCATCCATCCAATTGGTCTAGGCATTTTGAGGGCACATAATGTCCAAGAGACCCCCTATGGTCACGTATGTGTCATGTGGGTTCCTTAGTTGACATTTCTCCCATGTGTTCTATTTTATTCTGTTATAAATCTATCCATAAGATTTATAAAACGTTATAAAAATTTTAAAATAAATATCAATGATCAATAATTCAAATTCTAAATTCATTTTCATCCATCATTAATTCATCTATACAATTTTAATTAATATTACTAAAATTTAGAATACATTACAAAAACATTGAGAATCATGGGTATAATCATTGAAATGAATTTTTATTTTTTTATTTTTTTAATACATTCAAATAAATTTACGTTGTCATGATATCATTGGGATATGTTTAAGTGGATATACTATGGAATCATAGTAGTTTCAATCCATTCTGGTTTTGTACATAGGTTCACAATATAAAACAATCCGGGAAGGGTATATGGTTACTACTAGAAGGCATTCATATCATGAAACAATATCTATGAATTCAAAAAATGATGAAATACTTTTTGGGGCAGTTTTGGTATATTCTTAAATGATTTTTCTTCAGAAAACTGCATGGGTTCATTTATTATACATTGAATATTGAAGGAGAGTCCTCTTTTAATACCATCTACCACACTCTATGATTCCATCAAAACAATTTTTTTGGTTTTATTTTATAATACTAGTTTATTGTAGTATATATAATTATCTCATATATGTTCTTACTCCATTCCTTTGATTTATTTTAATTCATCATATAGGGTTTTTAAAATTTACAATTTTCCATTGAATAGAAAACTTTAATGAGAAAAATAAGGAATTCTTGGGTCGCTTGTAGAAATTATTGTCAGATTGTTTATTCCAGTTTTTGTTTGTCATTTATCCAATGACATGTTTATCAAAGAGTTATTTTGGTTTTTATCTAAATTTTGGATAATTTGGGAAAAAAATTTAAATTTTAGTATTTTTGTGAGGTTTTTTTTTTCCAATTTTTCATTTGTGGGTGATGCCCAAATTTTTTTAATGATTTCATTTTTTGTATGTTCACCTAATTGTGTTTTACTAGTGGTTATATTGCTGAGATATAATTTATTCTATATGTGTAACCCCATGATTAATTTCATTGGGGTAAAACATTAGTGTTTTGGTCTAGGGGTATGGAATGTAACATTTAGAGCTTTTATATTGAAATTTCATTTTTTTTCAAGATATAGAGATGGGTCCTATGAAAAAAGTTCCATTGTGATGATTTTGTGAGTGTGATATGTGATATGTGTCATGTTTTCAACATATCTCATGAGCCAAATATGTGATTAATAATGTTGATGGTTGCTGGTGCTGGTGAAAATAATTAGTTATATCCTTAAATTAAATAAGACATCTTTATAGGATCACCATAGGAGAGATGAACTCCAAGTTCACATGATGTCACGACATAAAATTAGTGATAGAGTATCAGACATAGAAGAGGCCCTTCCATGAGTGATATCACTTGGACAAAAACAAATTGAGTGGGAAGAAGTGGGATTATAGAAATATATCGGGACATTCATGAGTGAGATGGGTTGACTATGACGTGAGATCAAATGTAGGACATCTATGGAAGTGAAGGGGTCTGAGTCATTATATGTTGTGTTATTTTATATAATTACCTACGATTAGTGAGATGGTCATATCCAGTTGGTAATGTAGCCTCCAATTGTTAAAATTAATTGATATATTAAAATGTGAAACTATACATGATAAGTAACACTACCCAATATCATCATGTATAGGTTTTTTTTATGTTATCATAGCATCCCAACATTCCACCAACGTAGATGTTGTTGGGGATGATATACTATGTGGATTCCAATATGGTTCTTATGTATGCATACTCACATGTTCATAGATTGTATTATTTCTGCGTGGTTATGTTAAAAATATATGACATAAATTGTTTCCTATTTCATTCCCATCAACTTTATAATGACAAAATTGTGTATTGTTAAAGAATTATATATTCCAATTAGGACTTTGAGTTAACACCAAATTCACATTCATGTTATGGGTTTTGATATATAAGGGAATAAAAATCTATTTTCTCTCAAGATATAGGAATCAAATTTATCTATATAGTTAGAATAGGTATAATAGGATGTGGGGGCTGAAGATTTTTCTGGTTTTTTTTGTAATGAAAAAGTATACTGTATTTATTTTTAGTCATATTTTAACATGTCTTTCCCAGAGTATCATTTATTTATATTTATTATTTTTTATTACATTTCATACCATCTTATTCAAAATATTGTTTTAATTCATAATATAGAATTGTTTATTAAAATTTATTTTTATTTGTGGAGCCTTATTGGGATCCTAGAATTATGGCTATTTTTTTTAAGATGTCTGATATATATACGTGTTGTGCAAACTTTTCTGTTAAATTTTAGCAAAAAATGGGAATAATTTTAAGGGAATAATGTACCTACGACAATAATATATCATTAAATCTAGTTGATATCATTTTTATTAAAGGAAAGGGAACCTGAGGTGTTTTAGAGATCCTCACATGGGATCACATTAAATGATATGGGAAGAGGATCTATACAATACAACCAAATAGACTAACTAAAAACACTTCCATATCCAAACTTTTCTAGATGTACTAATATTTCTCAAAAATCATGAATCCCCATTATCTTCATAGAATTATTGATTTATTTTTTTAAAGTTAAACATCACCCACAAATAATCTACTAGAATATACACTCTTCACTGAAGATCTTCTATGAAGTGAACAATATCTCATATTAATTAAAAATTCCCCCAAGATTTGTGGGAAATCATTTAAATGTGGGATGATGAAATTTAGATACAAATTCATTTATATTTTTCATCTAGAAACATATTTCATCTCATATTATTTAAATATTATATATTATTACAAATAAAAATAGATAATCATAGTAGGAAAACATGACATTTTATATGTTTCAACTATCATAATTGTGAAGGAAAACACATAGAATGATCTATATTTCTCAGGAAAAATGAATCCAATTTTTTAAAAATGTTTTTTATAATTAGATGGGTATATAATCGGAAATTTTATACACCTATGTATTATGACATAATAAAATCAATATTATATTAAATAATAATTACATTAATGTTTTCTATTTTAATGACCTAGAAATTCCATATACATTTTTTCAAATTATTTGGATTATTACAGGTGTGGGAAAATTGATGGTACCTGATTCCAAGGCCTGGTGTGCCCATAACAGAAATATGAAATTTTTTTAAGGTATGTTTAGTAAACTCATGTGTGGAATTTTCGAACATTTGAACCATTTCTCATATTAAAAATAGGAGGGCGCTGTTGAATCCATAGCACCAGGATTCGCTTAAGGGAAGCTTATCATCAACCATACCGGGTTGGGTGAAAAATATAGTTTTTAAGACTTTTAAAGAGATAAAAAAACATAAAAATTGTAATTTTATTATCCTACCTCTTGTTGAGTGGAATTTATGGGACTAATGGGTTGTCAATACATTTAATGGATTGACACATGAGTTGCATAACCATACCGTTGCGAATTAAGAGGTTCATTAATTAAAAAATCATTAATGAACCCCATTAATTATTTTGATTCGTTACTCAACATCCACCTCTATATAAAGGGATATTGGGATGGGGTTTTTTACAATTATTTATCAATTGAGGATCCATTGGAAAAGAATCACAATATCTTCCACCGATGTATAATGGAATCTTGAAAGGAAACAATCCAAGATTGACGAACACTGATAGCTTCATCAAGTGATGACTCTTCTCCCTCCACGACCATGACGTCACCTATATATATGATGTGGGTATTTTTTTATTAAATTCATGTGAAATTTTTATTTCCTTCATTCTTGAAAATAATAAGGAATCGTTGAAGTAATATAGTTTATCAATGTTGAACTAATTACTCATGTATGATATAATGCTAACGCGGAGGGCGTGGGCCAAACAAAAAAGGCTCAGACCCTCCGTCAATTCTATATTTGTCTCATTAATTGGAGACTATTTTCAAACTCGACATCAATTTGAATCTCGGATCAACAGAGTGATAGTATCTACCGGGAGGCCCATAAGAGTGTTCGGAAAGGAAAACGGGCCATAAGTGCTCACTCAGTGGCACGGGGATGATCCACCGGTGCGGTACCAACTCCCAACTTTGGATGTCTGTCGCAGGAGAAGGTAGCACACCATCACACACTTCAGAGGGAAGCTGTGACGGCTGTTGAGGGTGGCCGACCATTGGTCAACCCCATTGGAGAAGAGAGGCGCATAGTCGTATGTTGTGGGGGGAGGTCACGGCAAAGGGGAATTTCCCCCTCCAGTTCAGCTACCAGATGAGGTGCCGCCGTGTGGGGCTTTTGGTTTCACAACCTATAAGGAATTATCATTCGGGAAGGGGGAGCGACTGCCATGCGGTCACCTGGCTAGCAAACCGCAGCAGCCATCGGGCCAGGCTGGTCTACGGGTCGATCTCGCCATGGCTTAGACCACTCGGGTCGACCCACTGGGTTTAGTGTAGTTCATCTTGGTCCCGGACTAAGTCGGGTCAGCCAAGGTGCTCGGGATGGATAGGTCGAACTGGGTCAGTCCGAATCTGAACCCTCTTCAGCCCAAATATGCTTAAAAGGCCATATCATACAAACCAGACGTTCGTTTAATGATTCATTTTCAGCGTTGGAATCTTCTGGATGAGAAATTCATTCTGAGACAATCCACCTATATTTTGGAGAATATTGGAATACGACCAGGTCAGATCGTACGAGAATCCAACAGGGCCCTCGACACTAAAATGCTAATAACTCTCAGACCGGGCATCTGACTGATGGGATGTCTATTGCATTAGCATCCTTAAGATATTATAGATAATAATGTCACTTCTTCGTGGGACAGAGTTCCAGTTTAAGTACAACTGATGGATTCAGGAGTGATTCTGCCCAGAATCATGCGTACTTTGTATGGGAATCATATGGCTAGATGAGATGTGAAAAATGAACAGTGATACTATGTGTATCAATACCTAGAAATCTTATGTTGATTAGAACCTAGTGGTCCTATGTAGATCATCACCTACAGATCCTTTGTGGATCAAAACCTAGTGATCCTATGTGGATCAGCACCGAGTGATCCAATATAGGACATCAGTTCAACCCTAGATAGAATAAGATGATCTAGCATTATGAATAATCATCAGTGCTTACTTACTTATGTTATACATTGTATGAGGTGAGTCTTTTTCTCGTGATTTCTAATTGAGATCATGATTTTTGTTTTTGTTTTGTGGAAATCTAAGAGACCTTCGAGGGTATCGGGGTCTATAATGGGTATTATTATTTTAACCATTACCTGAGCTTCGCCCGCACCATGTGGTGTCTTATACATATGATGGAAAACATTGACCGGGACATGGGGAGCTAGGACCTGATGATAAACGATGGTGATTGTTGATGTGGAGATCTATACAGACGGGTTGAACCTAACATTCATGTAGGATCCTTGGTGGATGATCTCAAGAGTTTTTTTCTATTTTCTCGTGTAGTTTTATCTTCTTAATCGGGCTTGTATTTCAGCCTCTTTACTTTCAGTACGCACTTTTACTACTATAGTTTTACATCATGGTTGCATCTTGTTGTGTTACTGAACTATGTGTTCAGACATGTCTAAAGGAATTTTTTTTCCATTTTACGGATTCTCCTTTCCAGTGCTAGTCTCCAACCCCTGACATAAGGAATGAGGGCTTGGTGTGGTCACGACATGGGCCACGAGGGATGAGTCGTGAAAAAGTGGTATCAGATGAGTCACTTCTACAGAAGAACTAGGAATCTGATCTTTCCAACTGAGCAATAATTTTATGTGTTTCGAGTGTGGTTTTAATTTTGGGGAGTCCAGTGTTTGTTCGGTGACTGACGTATCCTCACACAAGGACCCTAAATTCTGATATTCAGACATCGTGCACAAAAACACTAATTGTGTGTGGTTTCAAAATATTTTTACTTTTGATATATATTTATATAGATCACAAGGCATAACTAATTGATTGTGGTACAGCTATTTCATTTCAGGATGTCTCCACATAGACAGGAAACCAGGATTCCAGAAAGAGTACATGATTATGCCCCCCCGGGCGATGAGGCTTCGGTGCAAGGCCCTCTCAATATGATGCCCACTTCTTGTGGTGTACCAGCAACACCCCCCCCCCCCTCAGAGGGAAGAATTTTCCACCATCCCCACAAGTATACCTTGCATGCCGACTGAGTGTGTTTCACGAGTTCTAGAGATAAGGGACTCCGAGGTTTTGAGTCGAGACAGATCCCGAGGTAGCTGAGGACTAGCTGGAGGCTGTGGCACATGTTTTTTGCCTAGTTGAGACACCATCAGAGTAGTTTTTTATCCTACCTACTAGCCTATTCTAGGAAATATTAGGGAGATGGTGGAGTCTAACGCTCTAGAAGAATGAGGAGGAGACACTCTACGATTTGGACATCGAGACCCTCTTCAAGGAAGAATTCGTACCTACAGCATTGTGCTAAGTGCATATACATGAGCTTATAAATTTATAGAATGTCAGCCTATCAGGGTACCTGAACTCAGAATGATTCACTGACCTCTCATGATACACCCACTAAAAAGGTACATAAACCATTATTAAGGGCCCAAACCATTGAGTAGGTTCTCCAGTGGGACATCAGAGTTTCAATAATATCTCTCAATATTATAACGCAGACTGTAGTGCTCAAGCGAGCATTATTTGTGGAGATATTATTAGCTAATCATGCACCGATGATTAGAGACACCACATGATGACATGTAAAAGAGTCATCTACAGTAGGCCGTAGCTATAGAGACCCAAATCATGACATACATGGACATTACATTTACTTTTGCGGAAGACCTAATACATTACAAAACAAATTCCCAATGATAGTAATAGTTTACTGTCTTTGGAAACTCGGAACATAATATTCTAATCATGGTGAAAGATCTTCGACATCTCAAATAAAGATCTTCCCATTTTTTTAACCTAAAACCTCTCTTTATAACCTGGGGAAATGAAAACATAAAAAGGGTGAGCTCAAATTCTCAGTAAGGGTAAACATGGAGAACACAAAACAAACCCTGAACATTTGAACGTAATAACATGACCATTAAATTACAAAATCATGAGTAATGAAATAAATCATGTAAGTGTGTAAGGAATAGATCATAAAATAACATTAACCATGATAACATTTCATGGGAATAAAATATTTAAAAGTGGAAATCCATTAAGCACGTGATATGATTTCCATAGTAGCTCAGTCATTGCTGCCAAGACCATCCTAGTGGACAAAGTCCCTTACTGAATCAAGTTCACTCCTCATTCCAGTCCTGTATCAATAAACCAGATTAAATTTCTAATCCAGTTATGTATATCCCATGAGAAATAAATGTTTACCCAATGAATTGGAGGGATATATAGGTCCCTCCCATCTCATTATGAAATCATTCTTACATGTTCCACAACATAAACATAAATCATTTATCATAACCAAAAGAATAAAATGGGTTTCATAAACATCATCTGATCAAAACATTATCCATAAAAAACTAATGGAAATCATTTCATCTTAAGAAAAATCAAACCATGTAGATAATAGAGAAAGTACAATTGAAACAAAAACATACTAAATAATGTCATCTTAGATGGGAAATTGGTTTCATAAAACACTTGAAATGAGTTCTTGAGGAAAATATCCTTTCTTCTTCAAAATCATTTTATTTTCAAAAAATGTCATGAAATTTTAAAAGAAAATGATTTTTTCAAAAATATTCATGATATCTTGTAGAGGAAGCATCATAAAAATTAGGTGTTATGAAACTGTAAAAATCGATTCATGCTGTATAAGTTAAAAAAACATTCTCCTCATAATTTTAACAGAAAAGTAAAAAAGTACCACGTATGGTAAACAAAAGAAATATTCATTCCATAACATAAAGTAAAAGTCAAATAATGGTACACACGACTTTAAACATACATGGAATTTTATTAAACACTGTATAAAAAACATTTTTATGGACATGGATGAAAAATATAACCCCGGTGAATACTTACGTATAAGCAATCTCGGATAAAAATGAGATTGAAAAAGTATCCCTTACCTTAGGTCTCATATGCTTTGTACATATTAAACCTCTTATATAATGATTTGATTAATTTCTTTTACTTATTATAGAATCATATTCATTGTTATGATATCATATATGAATCACATATGACTTTATATTACCCGTTTTTTTGTAAATACCATATTAAAACAGCATTTTGGGTAAAATCATTTCATTTATCGTACGTGTTTTGACATTTTGATCTTACTTGTATCCTGAATTAATTATTTCTAGAATGTAAAACATGATTTATATATAATATATATTCATCATATAAATATATATGATAGATCGATAAATGGAATGAAATACCCCGTTCATGGAGACGGTAGGTCGTACGTACGCATTAACGCTGTTTTCATTTCCTTAGTGAATGGAATGGAATTAAGTAAATGAAACATATATGTACATAAATCCAGTATCATTATTATGTAATATCATCCATGTTTATTTTTTATATATATTTTATAATCATACATTAATGATACATCATGGAAAATGAATCTCATCGCGTTCTTGGAGACGGTAGTCCGTACGTACACATGAGCGATGATATCATTCTTTTGATATTAAAATTGAATATAATTGTATGGTATATTATATATAAATAATCATAATAATGTTATATTTATTATTTATATCACTTATACTCATTATTATACACATCCAAATGAGGAAATGTTTGAATAACAAACTACACCACGACGTGGAGACGGTAAGCCATACGTATGCACAGGTGGTGACTTTTTCATTTATAGGATGGATAAAATAACTAATATGTTTTGTAAACATTTTATAATAACATCACAGCATATATAAGATATTGGAGTTAATATTTTACAATATAAACAACAAAGAAGGAGGAAGTGTATGAAGAATGAAACTAGAATGAATCGGTAGAAGAGATTACCTTTTCTTCGACGTGCCTATTTTAAACTTCCTCTTAAGGAACTTGTGTTGGTCTTTTGAGAAGAACAAAACCTCTATGATATAACTATAGAGGTTTAGAAAGAAAATTGCAGGGTTTTTCTGAGGATGATGGCTAATAATTGTGTAATGTGCAGAGGGAGGAGATTCCATTTTATAATGGTGGAGAGGGGAACCTTAGGAAAAACTAAAAATCTTATTTTAAAATAAATTCATATTAATTTATAATGGATCCAAAGTGTCTTATTTATAGGCTAGGGTGGGGATCGGTCGAAATACTATCAACCAATAGCTTTTAGACTTGTTTTGGTTACCATTTTAACCTTATCATTTAGATTTAACTCTAAGTTAAATAATTTAACTTTTACTGTGTCTTCTTGTATTCTTACAATATATGGTTAATAAAAATAATCTAAATTGCTAATAAAACCCAATTATTTCATTAATGTCATATATATTATTATATAAGTCTTTTAGAAGAACCGCATATTTTTAGGACCATTATATCAGTTAATATTATAAAATTTGTTTTAAAAACTCTTATATGTCAATTTTGACACTATTTGGTATTTTGTTTTCTCTAAATTCATAACAGCATTCTTATTTCGAAAAAAATTCATCTAAAAAACCATAATATGATATATTAAACTATAAAATCAGTTTAATTCATAAAAATTCTAAAATTAAATTTATTTGTGTATTTATAATATCAATTATGTAAGTATTTCATTAATAAGGTAATTACTGCACAATCATTGTGTCATAAATAAAATAAATTATTTAATTTCAAAAAAATATTAAAAAAATTTCCATTATGTAAGAAATATATTTATCTTTCTAATGAATATTTATAGTCGAATTTATCTTACTTATAACCTAATATTAATGTTTTTTAGTTATTTAATATAGATTTTAACTCTTTTAAATCTTCTTTAAATAAAATAATAATAATGGTCCTTATCTAATATATGTGGACCTAAATGGTAATATTTTATTCCTAAGGTTTTTTGGTCGAATTATAATTATCCTATACAATTATGACAGCTGTTAAGGTAACAATAATATCATTTTTACCCTTAATTGCTCTATTTACTTTTAACCGTCGTAAATAAAAGTAAAAAGTTACTATTTACCAAAAATTAATTTTATCTTAATGAACCACATTTTACTTCATGTTATTAACTGTGTCTCTATTATTTTCAAAATTCAACTCACATAAGTGGTAAAATTACATTTTATGTAAATTTGAAAATTCTCCTAGGAGGTGGGTAAAAGACTGTAAAAAGTTCAATAAAAATTTTATATAGCTAAAAATTTTATAAAATGAATCCAATGAATTAAATTGAACATATATAGGTATTATGTATCTATTTTGAACTAAAATAAATTTAAATAAAATAAATTATTATTTAAAAAAAATGGTTTTAACCAATAACTAAGTTTCTTTCACTATTCATCAAAAATTGAATGTTTTCAGAAAAATTCCAAAAATTCACCATAAGATAATTTTGATATTATGAATAAAAAAATGAAGTCAATTCTAAAATAAAACATTTATCAAATTTAAAAAAGTGTGTATTACTATCCATGGCGGCTAGTTTATAAAATATTTTAATAACATATCATTGTTTAGTGAAACTATGTAATGCGTACAATGCAAGCTATCGAGGAAGGTTTCTCTTGCGTGTATTGCATGCCATTAATAGTGTTGAGTATACTACAAGCTAATACAGGGTTTCATATAGTACAAGATAATCTTGGTGTAGTGTACCACAAAAGAAATCAAAGGAAGTAAAATGAATAATTGTCATAAAATATCATGGTGTTACATTCTACCCCCATAAAATGAATTTCACCGTCGAAATTGCTCGGGGTTATAAATGGTTTTATACATGAATGTTGATTTTATTGAAACCCACATTATAAAAAGGAATACTAAATCATCATTTTAAAAAGGAACGTTTGAAACATAACAGATACCCAAAGTAACTCAACACTGTGTTTCCACATAAGAAAATATAGGAGAAAATATGGATATGGAAGAGAAATCTGACCATCAAGTTATGATGGATAGCAGTAGAGAACACGACTATGAAAAATCCAATAATCAGAAAGAGATATATTTGTTATGATCTAAGGTACCATATAATTCATCGGATATGAGAGTATTAGGACAACATTTTTGGTTTTCAAGTTCATTTCCCTAATGTTGAAGAATATTTTAATTAAAAGAAATTGTTACTAGATATTAGTACAATATCACTATTATTTGTGCCTTGAACAATTTCCACTTCATATCTTAAAAAATGAAGTTGAATTTGTCTTCCGTGAAGTGTTAGTAGATCATGTGATAGAGTGATAGGTCATTCCATCTGTCTCAAACATAAGTCCAGCAAAAGTTATATACAAAAGTCCATCTATGGTGAGATTAATAGTATATGGTTAATAAAATTACCATATACTCCATCTATAATCCCTCTTAATAAAATGAAACTTTTTTCTACTAACCAGGGACTTCATATAGGCTATTGGTTGGCGATAAAGGCCCGTCACAATTTGGTTGTGGGTTCGTTTCCCACAACCATTTCTGACGCGATGGGTTGTCACATGTCTTATAGGTTGTCCCTATTTCTAAAAATACATTATTATAACATTCCATCAATAATATCAAAAAAAATTAGGCTTAAACAATAATATCTTATTTCTAACATAATTCATACCAATCATTAGGATTATCAAAAGTACATTGGTCCAAGATCAGCGTATAATGAAAACGATTACATGAAAGGTCACATAACAGGCACGTGAATACCATAATTTATCCCCCATATATCATAAGATATATCATGTTGGTCACATTCCAAACATGTGAATACCTTAATCATATATTCTTTGAAACATGAATTACCATAGAACCTTAGTGAAAACATGATTGCTGTCAAATGTTAACTCTTTCCACATACCAAAATCCCAGAATTTCTATACACTCAAACCATGATATCACTTCGCCCTTATATCAATCATGAGATCAGGATTACTATCAATCATTTCATTCTATCTGCATCCCTTCATTATGCACATATCATCTGGATTCCAAAAATATTTCAATCACTTTTCATTGTAACTGGTACCATACAATTATTTAAACCCAATACATATATATTCCAAAATTCCACGATACTAAAAATGAGATTCCATGATACTATTTTGAAATCCCATTACATAAAGTCTTAATCATTCCATAACAACTTTTTCATTCTCAACATCACAAATAGTAATCACATGTCACTTCCCTTTGTCCTTTTCCTTAAGAGGATGCTCTTGTCGATCATCATTAACCCTTGGATTAGGGAATTGATTAGCATAATTCCCCATTTCCATGCACTTGAATAATTGAAGTGTTGGTGGAGCGTTCTCTGTAGTATTTTCTATATTCATGTCATTAGAAACCTTTTTCCCATTACTTCATAACTCAACTGCTCGATGACCTTCTTTTCCACACTTGAAACATTTTATAGTACCTTTTAGACAATCTCTACCATGCTTCTTTCAACACTTTGAGCATATAGAAACATTCACCTTCTTTTCAACATTTTTCTGATACTTTTCCTTGAACTCCATCATTATTTTATTGTCAAAACCATGACATGGATATGTGACACAAACTTCTAGTTCTACCATGATAGCACAACACACAATTTCTTCATTTCTACTAAAGTCTCTTGTAGCTAATTCCCTTCACAGACTTGGTTTTAAGCCACTAAAGAATCAATCAACTATACTTTCAGGTTGGATGATAATGCCAGATGCATACCTTGCAAGCCTTGTAAAATTCGCCTCGTATATACAAATAGATTCATCATCCTTTTTCATAAGCTCAAGGAACTCCTTTTCTATCATTGTTCAAAGAATACGAGGGAAGTAATTGTTGAAAAATAACTTATTGAACTCGTCCCATTCCATGGATATAATTTCACCTTGGGGAATTATATTCTTAATTAGAGTCCCCCACTGGTCTGCTTCCCCTTCAAAACTATAAACCTCTAGAACGACTTTTTCATGTTCTGAAAATCGACGTATGGATATTATATTTTGAATGGTACTGATCCATTGTGTTGGGCGGAGAAAAACTGGAAGGATGGAAAGAGGGGGGTGAATTGCCTTTTAAAAAAAAGATTAACAAATTAAAATCAGAGTGAAATCAAAGTATGTGCAGCGGAAAATAAAAGAGGCAATCACACAAGAAATTGTTAACGGAGTTCGGCCAAAACCCGGCCTACGTCTCCGCTCCCAACTCGACCGTTGAGAGATTCTACCGCTTGATTTTCAATGGTTTTAGCAAGAAACCCACTAGGCTTTGAGGTGGCACTAGAACCTATTACATCTTGCTTTTGAATTGGTTTAGCAAGAACCCACTTGCTTTTAATGGTTGAGCAAGAACCCACTAGCCTTCTTATAGGTGAAGGCTAGCTCACCTATGACACAAGCCTTTTAAAAGGAAAGGCTTGAAGAAACCTCTTCACACCTTAATGGTGATGTGAATCCCAAAAGAAAGAGGGATGAAGAAAGAGTTTGTGGTTTGTAGGCACAAACCCAAATTTAATGCTCAAAATAAATAAAACAATAAAACCCGTATGTTGAGAAGCCTTGGGCGCCTTTGATTGATTGGAGATGTTGAAGGCCGCTTCCAAGATTCTTTGGTGGTTCTCTTGGATGTGGAATTGGATGGAGCACTTGGGGTTCCTTGAGGTGGCTCGCCGGAGGTACGCCAAATGATGGAAAATGTGTCCGTTGGCTTGGTATATGATCCGGGTAGTGTCTGGGGCTTCCTTGGCCTTTATTTATAGGAATGGAACCCATTGGGGGACTTCGGAGCCGTTGGAGAGGTCTTCGGAGCCGTTGGAGGCCAAAAGAGGGTTGACTGGTCAAAGCCAACGACTAGTTTGACTGGGCTACCGGCTGGCCGGTACAGCCCCACCGGCTGGCCGGTGCCTTGGCAGAGGAGAAGAATTTTGGTCCAGGCTCCACCGGCTGACCGGTGGAGGAGCCACCGGCTGGCCGGTGGGGAGACAGTAGCAAATACTGTTGTGCTGGGTGCCACCGGCTGGCCGGTGACAGAGCCACCGGCTGACCGGTGGAACCTGGCAGTGGGCAATGCCTCTGCCATGTCCACCGGCTGGCCGGTGCTATCACACCGGTTGGCCGGTGGACTGAAATTCAGTCCACTTGATGTGCTTCATGGCCCATTTCCTTGGCAATCTTTTGCCTATAAAACAAAAACACTTAAAACAATGTTAGACAAAAAATAAGGTGATTGTGATCATGAAAATCAAACAACGAGGGGAACGAGAGGTACAACAATCTCCCCCTATTTTGATGATCACAATCACCAAAACAATTAAAGTAAAAACATAAATTAAAGGCATGCTTTAATGAATAAAATGAAATGTAAAGAAAAGCATGATCAAAAAGGTTTCTCCCCCAATCAATCAAAAAATTCTCCCCCTTTGTGATTATCAAAAATAGCACGGGGCATAAAACTTGATTGAGGGAAAGGGTTTGAAAAACTAGATATGAGAATTGAAAAATCAATTGAGATTTTTGAAATCGAAATGAAAATTTGAATAACAGTTTGAATTGAATGTTTTGAATAAAAAACCAATTGAAATTTGAAATTTGAAACCAAATGAAATTTTTGAAATTGAGAGTTTTGAATAAAAAATGAATTGAAAATTTAAATTGAAAAATGAATCGAAAGAGATTTTTGAATTTAAGAAAATTTCTCCCCCTAAATAAAACAAAAGATCATCGGGGGAACGAAACTATTTTTGGCCCGGAGAGACTCACCAAAAGGGATTTTTCAATCCAAATTTGTTTCATGGCGGGTCTTCTCCTATAAAACTCGTCCGAATAAAAAATAGATTTGGGTTGACCGTACCGGGCATTTTTGCAATCACACTCATAAATGAGGTGCCCGAGTTTTTTACAATAATTACAAAATTTAAAACAAGAGCTCCCCCTTACAAAAACAGTGGGTGCATGGGAGGAGGAAGCTATATTGGTGTAGCCAAGTCCATTGGTGGTTCTAGATACTCGTTGAGAACCTAAGAGTTTGGACAAATTTTGTTCACCTTGGGTGAACTTGGCTAGGGATTCTCTAAGGTCCTTGATGGTTGATTCCAAAGAATCAACATTTGGGAAATTTTGTATTTTTAGGGAGAGTTCCTCCTTCTCTTTGAGAAGTTGGTCTTTTTCGGAGGAAAGTTTTTTGAAATTCTTTTTCAAAGAAACAAATTTTGACGATAATTCATGAAAACCTTTTTCTAGTTGGTCTCTAGCGTGTGAGAGTTCTTCATAAGATAGATGATTAAATGAATTAGAAGAACTAGAGGAGGAAGAGGAGGAAGAGGAGGAAGATACCTCATGTTTTTCCATTAGGCAATTATTACCATTGTCGCTCGAGGAGAAGGAAGAGAAGGAGGAGCTAACACTCCAAGTTTTCTTTAAAGCCTTCTTCTTCTTCTTCTTGGCCCTTTTCTTGTGAGGTGGGCAAACGGGCTTGATCTTTTCGTCGGGTTCTTGCTTTTGATCGGATTTTGGCTTTGGAGCCTCGCTAGTACCTTCATAGGTTAGTTCTAAAAATTTCCAAAGATCGTAAGAAGTAGAGCAAGTAGAAATACAATTAAATACATTTCGGTCTAGCCCACAATGTAGAGCATTCATGGCTTTTCCATCAAGCTCGAAATTCTTAATATCTATGGTGGTCCACTTAGACTCATCGGAAGAAGTGAGGGTAAAACCATGCATTACAATTCTAAAAAAAGGATAGATAATGCTTTTAAGAAAAGTTGACATGCGGGTTTTCCAAAAAGTATAATTGGCTCCATCAAAGAATGGATCACGATCCAAAGAATGTCCTTCGGGGGATTGAGAGGAAGAAGCGGTAGAAGCCATCAAAAAATAGGATCTTTAATTTGAAACCGGTTAGGGAATTATTCAAAAACCTCCCTCTGATACCAATTGTTGGGCGGAGAAAAACTGGAAGGATGGCAAGAGGGGGGGTGAATTGCCTTTTAAAAAAAAGAGTAACAAATTAAAATCAAAGTGAAATCAAAGTATGTGCAGCGGAAAATAAAAGAGGCAATCACACAAGAAATTGTTACCGGAGTTTGGCCAAAACCCGGCCTACGTCTCCGCTCCCAACTCGACCGTTGAGAGATTCTACCGCTTGCTTTTCAATGGTTTTAGCAAGAAACCCACTAGGCTTTGAGGTAGCACTAGAACCTATTACAGCTTGCTTTTTAATTGGTTTAGCAAGAACCCACTTGCTTTTAATGGTTGAGCAAGAACCCACTAGCCTTCTTACAGGTGAAGGCTAGCTCACCTATGACACAAGCCTTTTAAAAGGAAAGGCTTGAAGAAACCTCTTCACACCTTAATGGTGATGTGAAACCCAAAAGAAAGAGGGATGAAGAAAGAGTTTGTGGTTTGTAGGCACAAACCCAAATTTAAAGCTCAAAATAAATAAAACAATAAAACCCGTATGTTGAGAAGCCTTGGGCGCCTTTGATTGATTGGAGATGTTGAAGGCCGCTTCCAAGCTTCTTTGGTGGTTCTCTTGGATGTGGAATTGGATGGATCACTTGGGGTTCCTTGAGGTGGCTCGCCGGAGGTACGCCAAATGATGGAAAATGTGTCCATTGGCTTGGTATATGATCCGGGTAGTGTCCGGGGCTTCCTTGGCCTTTATTTATAGGCATGGAACCCATTGGGGGCCTTCGGAGCCGTTGGAGAGGTCTTCGGAGCCGTTGGAGGCCAAAAGAGGGTTGACTGGTCAAAGCCAACGGCTAGTTTGACTGGGCTACCGGCTGGCCGGTACAGCCCCACCGGCTGGCCGGTGCCTTGGCAGATGAGAAGAATTTTGGTCCAGGCTCCACCGGCTGACCGGTGGAGGAGCCACCGGCTGGCCAGTGGGGAGACAGTAGCAAATACTGTTGTGCTGGGTGCCACCGGCTAGCCGGTGACAGAGCCACCGGCTGACCGGTGGAACCTGGCAGTGGGCAATGCCTCTGCCAGGTCCACCGGCTGGCCGGTGCTATCACACCGGTTGGCCGGTGGACTGAAATTCAGTCCACTTGATGTGCTTCATGGCCCATTTCCTTGGCAATCTTTTTCCTATAAAACAAAAACACTTAAAACAATGTTAGACAAAAAATAAGGTGATTGTGATCATGAAAATCAAACAACGAGGGGAACGAGAGGTACAACACATTGTTCATTAACAAGTGGATCAGAAGACCAACTGAATGAAGGTGGACGTTACCTCATGAAGGAATCAATATAATATTGTTCCCTATTCTACTAATTTGGAAGTCCAGAAAGATTCATAGCTTGTGTATGTATAGAAATAAGATTTTTCACTCCATCTCCAATAAAATGGGTTATTTAGGAGGATAATCATTGTATTTCCCATTACATAGATCAACATGGTTCCTTCGGGTTCCAGCAATCGTCTAATACCCAAATAGAATAGTGTAAGATGAAAAAATCATGCTAGGAAAACTACATAATAAAGTGGGAGTACCTTCAATATATAACATATTAGGATTAATTATATGATCGTTACCATAATTCTAAGACAATAACCTATACTTTTACATAATCTTAGGGACATCCCTAGACATACCTAAGAAATATCTCAGGGAATTTCACTATAGTTTTCGCATACTAGTTTCCAAAGGATCAAGAAACTGTTACTATAATACCATCTGTAGAGACCCAAATCTTGACGTATATGGACATCACATTTGCCATTTTGGAATACCTAATTCATTAAAAAACAAAAGTCATATGACCGTATTAGTTTAGTTTCTTTGGAAACACTGAACATAATCTTCTAATCATGGTGAAAGATATTCAACATATCCCATAAAGATTTTCCCCTAATGTTTTCTTACCAAAAACCATTCATTATATCCTGGGGAAAGAAATCATAAAAAGTGTGAGATCAAATGCTCAGTAAGGGTAAACATATATAACCCAAAACAAACCCTAAACATTTGAACGTAAGAATATGAACATAAAATAACAAAATCATGGAAGTGCATAAGGCATGGATCATAAAAGAACATTAACCATGATAAAATATAAAGGGAGTAAAAAATGAAATTGTGGAAAACCATTAATCGCATGATATGATTTCCATGGTAGCCAAGGCATAACTTCCAACAACATCCTAGTGGACAAAGTCCCTTACTGAATCATGTTCACTCCTCGTTCCAGTCCTGTATCACTGAACAAGATTAACATGTCGTTCCAGCCATATCTATATCATGAGATATAAATATTTACCCAATGCATTGGAGGGAGATATAGGTCCCACCCATATCATAATGAAATCATTCATACGTGTGCCACAACATAAACATAAATCATTTATCATAACCCAAAGTATGAAATGGGTTTCATGAACACCATCCCATCATTACATTATCCATATAAAACAAATGGATATTATTTCATCATAAGAATTATCAAACCTTTTAGATAATAGAGAAAATATAATTGAAACATAAACATACTAAATAATTTCATCTTAGATGGTAAATACTTTTGATAAAACACTCGAAATGAGTTCTTGAGGAAATTATATTTTCTTCTACAAAATCATTTTCATTTCACAAAATGCCATGAAATTTTAAAAGAAATGGATTTTGTTGAAAATTTTAATGAATTTCTGTAGAGTAATCATACTGATAATTAGGCGTTCTGAAACTGTAAAAATCCATCTATTCCATATAAGTTAAAAAAACATTTTCCTCGTACTTTTAACGGAAAAGTCAACAAGTACCACGTATGGTAAACAAAATAATGATTCCTTCCATAACACAAAGTCAAAGACAAAGTGGGGGAAAACATGACTTTCAAAATTATGGAATAATATTAAACACTTTATAAAAAAACATTTTTATGGACATGGATGAAAAATAAAACCCCATTAAATACATACATATAAATAATCTCGCATAAAATGGGATTGAAAAATTATCCCTTACCATAGGTCTGGTATGCTTCGTACGTATCCAAACCTCCAGTATAATGATTTATATAATGTCAATGACTAATTAATTAATCATATTAATTGTTATTATATCATATATTATTCACTTATGACTTTATATTACCCGTTCATTTGTAAATTCCATGTTAAAGGAGCATTTTGGGTAAAATCGTTTCATTTATCATACGTGTTTCGACTTTTCATTCTTAATTTTATCCTGATTTAAATAATTACAGAATTTTAAACATGATTTATATATAATATATATTCAGCATATAAATATATATGATAGATTGATACACGGAATGAAATTCACCCTTCATAGAGACGGTAGGCCGTACGTACGAATGAACATTGTTTTCGTTTCCATATTGAATTTAATGAAATTAATTAAATGAAACATATATGTACATAAATACAGTATTATTATTATGTAATATAATTCGTAATTATTTATTATATATAATTAATAATCATACTTGAATGTTTATTCATGGGTAAATATTCTCATCGCGGTCGTGGAGACATTCGTCCGTACGTACGCACGAGCGATGATATCATTCTTCTGATATTAAAATCATATATAATTTGATGGTATATCATATATAAAAAATCATAATAATGTTATACTTTTTATTATTATCATCAATTATAATTATTATACCCATCCAAATGATGGAATGTTTGAATAATAAACTACACAGCGACGTAGAGATGGTAAGCCATACGTACGTACATGTGGTGACTTTTTCATTCATTGGATTGATAAAATTACTAATATGGTTGTAAAATTTTTATAATAACATCACAGTATATATAATATGTTGGAGTTATTATTTTAGAATGGAAATAATAAGGAAGAAGGAAGTGGAAGAAGAAAGAAACATGAAAGAATCTATAGAAGAGATTACCTCTTCTTTGACGTGCCTCTTTCAAACATCCACTTATGGAACTAGGGTTGGACTTTTGAGAAGAACATAACCACTATGATATATCTAGAGTGGTTCAGAAGATAAATTTTAAGTGGTTTTCCAGGATTGAAGGCTCAAAATTGTGTAAAGAGGAGAGGGAAGAGGTGCCCTTTTATAAGGGAAGAGTGGGGCACCGTAGAAAAAACATAGAATATTATTTTATAATAAATTCATATTTGGTTTTTAATGGCCCCAAAGATTATTTTTCCAATTATAGGGTGGGTATGTGTTGAAATCCTCTCAACCAATAAGGCTTATACACGTTTATGTTTGATTTTAACCTTATCATTTAGATTTAACTCTAGGTTAAATAATTTAACTTTTACCGTGTCTTCTTGTATTCTTACAATATAATGTAAATAAGTTTACAATAAACTACCAATAGAACCCAAATTGGGTCATTAATGTCATATATATTATTATATTAGTCTTTTGGCCGAACCTAATATTTTTAGGACCATTATATCAATTAATATTATATTATTTGTTTTTTAAAACTCTTTGATGTCACCTTTGACACTATTTGGTATTTTGTTTTCTCTAAATTTATAACAGAATTATTATTTCGAATAAAATTCATCTAAAAAACCCTAATATGTTATATTTAAATAAAAAATTATATTACTTAATAAAAATACTCATATTACATTTATATGGGTATTTATAATATCAATTATGTTAATATTTCATTAACGAGGTAATTATTGCATCATCATTATGTCATAAATAAATTAAATTATATAATATCTAAAAAATATAAATAAAATACCATTATGTATGATATATTTTTATGTTTCTAAAAAATATTTATAGTCTAATTTATCTTATGTATAACCCTATATTAGAAATGTATTAGTTATTTAACTTTGATTTTAACTCTTTTAACTCCTATTTAAACAAAATAATAATATATGTCCTAATCTAATCCAAGTGGAACTAAATTGTAATATTTTATTTATAAAGTTGTTTTTGGTCGAATTATTACTTATCCAATAGATATAGGACATGTGTTAGGGTAATAATAATATCATTTTTACCCTTAATTACCCTATTTACTTTTAACTGTGATAAATAAAAGTAAAAAGTTATTATTCACCAAAAAAAAATTTTATCTTATTGAACAACATTTTACTCCTTTATATTAACCATGTCTTTCGGATTTTCGAAATTCAACTCACAGAAGCGGTTAAATTATGTCTTATTTAAATTTGCAAAATCTCCTTAGAGGTGGGTAAAAGACGGTAAAAAATTCAATATAAAGTCTATATATCTAAAATTATTATAAAATGACTCCAATTAATTACATTGAACATAAATAGGTATTATGTATCTATTTTCACCTAAAATTAATTTAAATAAAATAATTGATTATTTAAAAAAAGTCAGTTTTAACCAATAGCTTAGTGTTTTTTACTATTCATCGAAAATTTAAAATTTTCATAAAAATACCAAAAGTTTACCCTATGAGAATTTAGATATTCAAAATCCAAAAATGAAGTCCATTTTGAGAGATAAAATTTATAAAATTTCAAAAATTGGGAATTACTATTCATAATGGCTAGTTTATATAATATTTTAATAACATATCATTGATAAGTGAAACTCAGTATTGTGTAAAATGAAGGATATCGAGGAAGGTTACTCTTGCGTAGAATCAAAGACAATTATAGTGTTGCGTAAACTACAAGATAATAAGGTGATGCATATAGCGCTAGATAATCTTGGTGTAGCGTATAACAAAATAAATCAAAGAAATTAAAAGTAATAGTTCTCATAAAATCTCAGGGTTTTACAGTAGCCAGATGGAGTGAAGGTACATGTGGGCCATACCTTTCGGTGGATGACCCCAGGTCCCAATGTCGGAGGTGTGGAACACGCAAGGTAGAGGAGGACTTCAGAGGAAAAAATCTTGTTACTCATGCAGAGGACGGGGACACATGGCTCACGACTGTTGGACTCCCCACATAGACGATCAGAAGATGACCGAGGGACCACTGAGGTAGAATCTGCGGTTCGATTGAAGGGGTCCATAGGGTGGTGGATGTGGTAGGGGATCATTTCGTGTAATAGTTTGTGGATGAATATTTTTTTTTCTACAACCACGACCCTCAGGGTGGTCCACCCCAACCACAAAGAGCACGTGGACAGGGGTGACCTCAACATTAGGTGGTAGAGGCATACGACCACAGTGCTCAAGAGATGATTTGAGTTTCGATCTGTGTTTATTCAACCCTATATGTAGTTCTTATAGACATATGTTCCTGTCACTCTTTTATTTCCATGAAACTTTTTCAGAGCTCAGAGATTCTTTTGGAGTCGTTGGCTTAATCCTTACAATTATAGAATCCTAAGATAGATGATTCGATGATGACACACTGGTGAAGACAGTGATAGCTCACTCTAGGTGGTGAGAGATTCGGCTGGGATCTCTTTGTAGCATCGTCAAGGCCTTACAACGTCATCTTGGGTATGGAATGGCTAGCCACAATCAATGCTCAGATCGACAATTTTATTGGAAAGTGTGGTGTGTCCATGACGATGGGAAAATGGTTTCCTTCACCAGTGAGAAGGGAACCATTGCAGCCCAGGAAGAATGTACATAGAGGAGGGTGCGACTGATCAATCAATAGTTGGTTATCCTTACCATTGTAGCAGTTGAAATTAAGAATCTGAGTTACCCTGTAGTAGTGGACCAAAATGTTGATATTTTTCTTAATGATGTTCTGGGACAACCTCTTCACTGAGAGGTAGACTTCTACAAAGAATTCTGCCTGGAGATGACATTGATATCTACCCTATCATATCAGATCTCTCCAACGGAGCTTCGTGAGTTGTGGGTAATGTTGTAGGACATTTATGGGGAAGGGGTTCATAAGGCCCAATGTTTCTCTATGGTTATCCGCAATTTTCTTCTCCCAAAAGGAAGATAGGCGTCTAAGGCTCTGTGTGGACTATCATCATCTGAACAAGGTGAACATGAAGAAAATATATCCAATCATTAGGATTTATGATATCTTTGACCCGCTAATGAGAGATCGATGGTTCTCGAAGATAGACCTCATATGAGGCTATCACCAGCTCAGGGATTGGATGAGTATGTAACAAATATGGTATTCAGATGTCAGTATGGACATTAAAAGTTCTAGGTGATGGACTTTGGCTTGAGAAATGATTTGGATGTGTTCATGGGGCTCATGAATAGGATCTTCCCTCCTTACCATGATCTCTTCATGGTGGTCTTCATTGACGACAACTTGATATACTCGACGTCGGAGTAGGAGAAGGCTACACAACTACACATAGTTCTGGATAAACTATGAGAGCACATGATTTATAAAAATCTCACGAAGTTCCAATTCTAGATTCAAGATGGTCACTATCCATGGAATCTTATCTCGGAGGCTGGATTTGCAGTGGATCCAGTGAAGACAGTGGTAGTGCTTTCTTGGGAGCCACCAAATAGTGTGACTAAAGTTCAGAGTTTTCTGAGAATGGGTGGGTACTTTCACGGATTTGTAAATGCCTATTCCAGAGTTTCAACACCCTATTTATAATTGAAAATGAAGTGTCAACCCTTTTTTGGAAGGAGAGATGCCAGTAGGGTTTTCAAATTGTGTGGAAGAGACTGAAGAGTGCTCCAATTTTGAGGCTACCAGAAGAGGGAATTCAGTATGTAGTATACTATGATACATCAGGGACCAGACTAGGTTGTGTCCTGATACAGGAGAAGGCAGTGATTGTCTATGACTCATTGCTGTTGATACATCATGAGAAGAACTATGATACCAATGACCTAGAGTTAGCAGCAGTGGTCTTTGCACTGAAGATGTGGCAGCACAACATGATGGGAAAAAGTGTTAATGATTACTCTGACCACAAGAGTCTCAAGTATATCTTCTCACAAATGGTCATCAAACAGAAATAATGGTGATGGCTTGGAGTTCCACCGAGACTATGAATTCGAGATAGTCTACACTCCTGAGAAGGGGTACATGGTAGCAGAAACACTTAGCAGGAGGTCGGGTCTACAATTTTTGATTATAGAGACAGTGCAACTAGTCATGTTGTAGTTATCCTACATGAATAGTGATGGATAAGCATACCCACAATCTATGATAGTTACTCCCCCACACCATTAATGAGTTAGGGAGGCTTAGCATGGGAACATAGACTGAGAGGCATGACATTCTCAGATAACATCAAGACAGGCACCAGATAGATTTTCTAAAGGTGGGGAACACATCACTCTTTTCAAGGGATACACCATGGTACCAGTGATGCTTTGAGATGAGTTTTTGAGGAGATCCAAACATAACCATTGTAGGTACATATAGGAGTGGTTAAAATGTACAAGGAAATATGGCATCAGTACTGGTGGCCAAGGATGAAGAAAGTAGTGGTAGAGTTCGTATCACGATTCCTCACTTTTCAGAAAATGAAGGTCAAGAATCAGGTACCAGGATGATTATATCAGCCACTTGAGGTAGTAGAGTTGAATTGGGATGGTATCTCCATGGACTTCGTGATGGGGCTTTCAGGTACGTCCAGGGGCCATGTTTCCATCTTGGTGATTTTTTACCGACTCACCAAGGCGGCCAATTTCATTACCTTTAGAGAGTAGGGATTAGTGGAGATATTGGTAAGCCTCTACATACAAGAGATAATATGGATTCACGGGGTTCCATTAGAGATATTACTAGATCATGACGTACATTTTACATCTCCATTTTGGAATAATTTAGAAGTGGCGTTTAGGACTAAGATACGCTTTAGTACTGTCTTTAATCCTCAGAAAGATGGTCAGATAGAGTGGACCATACAGAAACATGATGAAAATATTCATGCTTGTGTCCTTGATTTTGGACGCAATTGGGAGGACAACCTCCCACTAATACAGTTTGCAAACAACAACAGTTATCACTCCACCAACGACGTGGATCCGTTTGAGGCCCTATAAGGACGACCTTATAGATCGATTCTATGGTGGAAGGACCTAGGGGAGTTGGCACTTATGGGTCCTAAGTTGGAATAGGCAACCTCAAATATGTTGCAGATGAAATCGGAGAGAATGAAGACCGCATAGATCCTTAATAAGTCTTATTCGAAAATGAGATGGAGACCCTTGCAGATTGAGTAGGAAGACTATGTCTTCCAATGGGTCTCACCATGACGATGGATACAGAGGTTTGGTTGGGGCAGCAGGCTATCTCTGGGGACCATCAGACCGTTCCAAACCCTCAGCAGAGTAGGCGAGGTAGTGTACCATCTAGATCTTCCCCCATAGATGCACCGAGTGCATGATGTTTTCAATGTTTCGTAGATGAGGATGTATGTACATGATTCATAACATGTTATTGAGTGGGGCGAGCTTCACATCAATGACGGGGCGACGTTTGCGGAGTTTTCGATAGATATAGAGGATCGATAGGAGTGGGTCCTTCATGGGCGGTTAATTCCTCTCTTGTGACTATGTTGGCAGCATGAAAATCTTCAAGAGTGCACGTGGGAGTGGGAGGCTCTGATGCAATCTTAGTTCCCAAATTTTTTCCCTAGTTTTTATATAACATTCTGGGACAAAATACCTATGGTGTGGAGAATGTAATGACCTGAGAATTCAATATAAATTTTTTAAAAATTATTTGGGATTATTATGAATCTTAAAAAATTGAAGTTGTATGATTCTGAGAGCTGGTGTCCCTAGAAAGGAATTTGAACTTTTTTTATGTTACGTATAGTAAATGTGTTGGTGGCATTTTTTATCTTTTGAATCGGTGCTCATATTAGAAATATGATGGCACTATTGAATCTGAAGTGTCGAGATTTGAGTCAGGGAGGCTTAAATTAGACCGTAGTAGTTTGGAAGAAAAATTTAGTATTTCGTACTTTTATAGAAATAATAAAATAACATAAAAATTGATATTTTATTATCCTACATCCTGGTGAGTGGAGGCGGTGGAACTGGTCAGTTTTCCAGGCATTTAATGGCTTCACACTTTAGTTGAGTAACCACACCATTGGGAATTAAGAGGTTTATTAATTATAAACTCATTAATGAACCTCATATATTAAATCCATTAGTTACTCTCTTTCCCCCTTTATTTAAATGGTGATCAGGTTGGTGTTTTTGACATGGATTCATCATGGGGGGATCCTCTAAAAAGTTATTGCAATATCTTCCACCGATGAATAATGGATGTTTAGACATAGTGATTTAGAAAAAATGAATGTTGACGACTTCATCGTTTAAGGATTATTCTACCTCCACAACCACGACGTCACCTCTATTTAGGAGGTAGGGGTTTTGTTATTAAATTCATGTGCAATGTTTCTTTCCCTCATTTAGGAAATGAATGATGAATCATCGAATTAATATAGTTAATAAATGTTGAAATTATTTCTATCATTTGATATAATTCTAACGCATAGGGCATGGGCCAAACGAACAAGTCTTGGACCCTCAGTGGAATTGGTATTTTTCTCTTTCTTCCGAGACGAATTTCCAACTCGACGAAAATTCTAATACGCGAGCCATGAAATTACGAAAGAAACGCGGGAGGCCCATAAGTGCATTCATAATGGAAAATAGACCATTGGAGCTCACCATGATACCCACAGAAGATTCACCAGGTGGCACTAGCATGGCAGCACCATCGACCGGTGTCGGCGCGTGACCGCACCGATCGGCAGTGGCGGTAGAAGGCGGCTTGCCGTCGTGCACCATAGAGGAGAGCCATGTCATGATGTTTTTCTAGCTTCAAAGGGTTACCAGCCTTTAGCATGCCGCATAGGAAAATAGGGGTGCAACATCGTGCGCTACGGGATGAGGCTATAAGGAAGGGGGTTCACACCCTTTGGGTTCTGATGCCAGCCGAGGTGGCACCATGTGGCGTCGCTGGTTTCATAACCCGAACAGCATTACTCGTTGGCTAGGGGGAGAGAAACCTTTGTGGAACCCAGCTGGAAGGCCATGTCAGACATCAGGTCAGGCCACCAAGTGGACCACACCCAGCCATGGCTGGCCGGGCCATGCCACAACATAGCACGTTGAGCCCGCGGCCCAGCGGGCCGAGATCACGATGTCCTAGCTCACTCGGGTCGGCCCAGCCAGTTTGGGCCATACCGGTTTAGAACCAGACCTGGTCAGGTCGACCCGAACTGGGTCAGGTCGGATTAGGGCGCATCAGGTCAGCTTGTCCGGGTCAGACGGAGCACAAACCTTCTTCCTCACAGATATTCTTAAAAGGTTGTAAAATAAAAAACCATGCGTTAGTTTTACTAGCCATCTACAGTGTTGGAATCCTTATAATGATACGGTCATTTTGGGATACTCTACTTGGGTTTTGTAGAATGTTGGAGTATGGTTGGGTTGGATCATAACTGAATACAACTGGGCCCTGAGTATTGAAATTACCTTAGCCCTTATACCGCGAGTCAGATAAACACATAATCTGTTGTGTTGGAACCCTTATGATATCACAGATCATTGGGTTACATATTAGTGGGACTTTGTGTTGGTTGAATTACGACTGATGGATTAAGGAGAGGATCCTCATAGAATCTTTCTTACAATGAACGAGACTCCAGTGGCTGGCTGATTCATGAATAATTAATTGTAATCATGTGTGGATACACACCTACAAATCCTGTGTGGATCAGCACCTAGAAATCATTTTTGTTTAAGAACCAGGCAATCCTCTGTGGATCAGAACCAAGTGATCCTATGGGGATTAACACCAAGTGATCATGTGTGGATCAGTATCCAAATCTGTGATAGAATAAGATGATCTATATTTAAAACTAACAATATGTTCTTCATTAATTAAGTTATAAATTTATTGAGATATTAAATTTTCATTTGATTTGTGATTGTGATCATGGTTTTTGCTTTTCCTTTGTGGAATTATGAGAGACCTTCGGGGGTATTGGGTTACCTTCAATGTATTGTTATACTCACTCATGCATGGGTTTCACCAGCACATTATTTTGTCTTATGTAGACGATGGGCAGCCATCACTACGACTCGAGGATCTAGGACCTAACGGTTGATGGCAGTGATGGTTGACGTTCAGACCTACAAAGACAGATGGTACCAACCATTAGGTTGGATCCTTGGTGGACGATCATAGAAGTTGTTTTATGTTTTCTATTTTAGTTGTATCTTTTATGTTGTTTTTTTATTCCATCCCTCTTACTTTTAGTAAACACTTTTACTACTGCTCTTTTACTTTATGGTTACGTATTTTTGTGATCTTGGATTATCTGTTCGTGTAGTTTTAAAAGGAATTACTTCCCAATCTAGGGATACTCCATTATGGTTCTATTTTCTAACCCCTGGCCTATGGAAGGTGGGCTTTGGGTAGTCACAAAATGGGCCACAGGGGACGGGTTGTGGCATCTATAAAAGATTCTTCCATAAAAATAGATTTTCCTTTAGTTTTCATTGTATTTCTCCTTTGATATTTTCTTTTTATACATACAAAAAAATCAATAATATTCCTTCATAAAATTAATTCTATATCTTGGGATCTATTTAAATTTATTATAATTTAATCCATATTATTATATAATTTTTATCATTAATGTTTTGTAACAATTATATACCATGTATCTGAGATTGCCTCCATTTAATTTTAAATTTCCAATATCAAATTATCATAGATCAATGTCACTATATAATATCACATTTTCCTTTATCATACCATTTTTCATATATATATTTTTTAATTTGATGTTACTATATTAGGGATACTTGTTTTAAAAAATATAAATTTCATTGTTGGATGAAATCTATATCAAATATTACTTATTTTTTCATCCATTATGGTGTGACTATTTCTTGCATGGCATGAAACACATCTCCCATTATTAGAATCATAAATCAAATTTATGATGTTTGAACCACGTAATATCATTAAATCCATTGCCTAATTATTTTTACACAGATTTTTCATGGTATATCTTGATTTTTTATATCAGTAAAAAGAAATAAATTTCAAAAGGGATTACATTATTTTGATGTAATTTCATACTCAGCTAGTTAATTATGTAAACCTTATGATGTGAATTTTATCTATTCAAAGTAACACTTTAACTTTGTAATTACATAATAATATTAATATGTATATGGTTACTCTTATAAAGTCTAGTTTACAATTATAAATTCTCATTTAACTCTTGTATAATCATAAATATCTCTTATCTTATTTTATATCAACTTCCTGAAAAGTTAAATTACCCCTATGAATAACTGGGTAATGATAATTTTTTTGGTTACTCTCTGAGAAGACTATAATTATTTATATACATTCCTAAAACACTATTAGGCATTATATTTATACTTTTATAAGGTCTATAAAAATTTCATCCAACTTCCATGTTATTATATTTGATGGCTAAAATTTCCCTTTTATTTGTTGATTATATTCCATCCCTTACTTAAAAGGTAGAAATTAGGAAACATATATTGAAATTTTCTTCATCATACATTTTAACCAAAAATATAATTTAATATAAAGATATATCATTAAAATCCTTACATATAACATTAAAATGATTGATAAAAGATAATTGGGTATTCTTCCCTTAAAATAATAACAATAATCAAATTTTAATTGAAATAAATAAGAATATTAATGTATTAGTCTACTGATTTTTTGTATCCATGTAAATATGGATACATAATTTTTAATTTTCTAATTATCTAATGTTGTCAAATTATCATTAAAATAATAATAAAATACAATTTTCTCAATTTCATCTATCTCCTAATGAAATTGTTACTATAAAAATTACAAATATCTATTTCTCATCATATTCCCAATCATGTTAATATTGAGACTACAAAATTATTGAACCAGTTAAAAAATTTCCCATTCTAAGTGTTTATGAATGATCAAATTCAATGGCTTGATATATTCAATCCAATATAACTACCGCATATTGGGTTCACATAGTAAGAAATTACATATGTAACTATTATTATCAGTATGCACCTTGACCATCTCACCAAACAAATGACACTTACAACATTTCCATGAATGACCCACATTTGTTGATTCCAGATCATGTACATGATAGGTTATTCGGGTGGTTTAAACTATTTAGATCTATAATCCATGTAATTAGCTCCTTTTAAAAGGACAATTTGAAATTATAGTCTTAAATTACATCAACATACTTCTTAACAATTTAATTTATATGAAAATATACGAAATAACACCAAATTAAGTTATATCATATATATTCATACAATATAAAAAATATATATTTTAATTTAAATATCACTTTCTCTTGAGTCTAAAGCATCATAAATGAATTAAATTTTTTAATGTCAGGAGTAATCCTCCAGCAATATAAATCATGTTAAAAACAATATAAATTTCAATGATGTTCATTTTCTATTCAAAATAATTTTTTTTCCAATCCATTTCTATGGTCTAAAAAAATTATACTATTACAATAAATATGAATTACATTTTTTCATAATATTATATATTTTAAATCTAATTAATTTCACATATATGTTATTTTCTTGAGAAATCCCAAATAAATATCGAGGTGTGTGTCATTATACACTTTTGATATTGAGGAAATCCAAATAACATTAATGAATAAAAGAACTAGGTTTTCAAAAAAGAGGATAATTTTTTTAAAAAAAAATCATGGACATGGTAGGAGAATAAGGAATAGAAAAATTCATGAATGGACATACTTAATGGATAAAACAACATTGAATGTCTTCTTTGATATAACAAAATGACATTAGTTTATGATATTTAATGTTGTGATCAATTTTAGAAATACATTGAAATTAATTAATTTTTAAAAGTTTTTATAAATTATTGGAAAATTATAATTACTTATTATATTTTCTAGATTTATTATATAATATAAAATAAAAAATGCTAAAATCCTATATATATATATTATAGTATTACATCTATGAAAACATAGGTTGAATTTAATTATAATTAAAACATTTATAATTTTGATTTACCAACTAAAACATCAACTATTATATCTACCATAAATTTAATCTATAATATGGTAGAGAAGTTTGATTTTATTTTAATAAATAATAGTTTAAATTTGTCATTATATTTTAGGGGCATACCAGATCAATCCATAAGAAATATAGCTAGAATCCTATTAACCATCAGTGATACAATCGGTTGAATACTCGTTATGAAGGATTGATGAAATAAATACGCCCATTTATTTGAATTAAAATATTGCCCTTATATTACTATAAATCACAAACATATATAAAATTTATATTCCATATTTATTTTTGTTTAATATACCATATAATGTAATAAATTGAACACTTTGATTGTATAAACATATTTCGTGTTTGTATTTCCTACCACAAAAAATTATAATGATATGAAAAAATATTCTCATCTAAGGGGATATAAAATTACATTCTGCATCCACAGTAAGAGAAATATTGGAATATGATTGACATTAAATCCTCCATCATATCATTTACTAAATAAAGAAAAAATTATTAAAATATAATGCATTACTTCAATATAAAATCCAAAAAAGACAAACTACATATGTAGATATAAATATTAAATGCACTCTAATATCAAATAAAGTGGTAATAATAATATAAGAAATCAAAATATTACCTCATAAAATAGATTGTATAACCTTATCATTATACATATCAACAACTTTCACAATAGTAAAAAATATTTCCATTTTTTTATAAGGTCTTTTAAACATCTCATGGGTCATAAATCATGATTTATTCAAATTATGTTATAATATATGTATTCACTATGTAAAATTGGATACCTCTATAAGAGTCACACATGAAAAAACAATCAGTGAAATGAAACGTCTTTATTCCTTAATTACATGGTCATAGAAAAATAATGAAATGATTTTTTCATTACACTTTCTACCACATTAATCGACTAATGATAAATTATACCTATTTATTATACATTATATATATATATGCATCTCCATTATTTGTTATATTATTACTTCATATAACCTGCGAAAGAAAAAAATACATTAAAATTAAATTAAATTAATATTAGGACACTAAATGTATTTACCATGTCCACTTATATTATATTTTCCCTATATACTAACTCTACATTAGTATTTAATTTGAAAAAAACTATTCTTAGTAGTATATCATGTTGTAGTTTTTTCTCAAAACACACTATCATTAGATTCTCGATTGTCACCAATTCTATAGTATACAACACAATATCTATAAAAATTAGTGTGTATAAATAATGGGAAAAATAGTATGGTATAATTATAAAAAATATTAATTATTCAATATATTTGACTATTTTGGAAAATATGTAACATTATATAAATTATGGAAATCCTTCCTATTGAAATCATTATATTGTAACACTTTCATCAATTCCCACCAAAATATACAATTTGGTCATATAATAAATTGTATAGAAACTATACATATACTTCTTTTGTTTCATTAAATAACTTGATCACACTTTTCATGTCATCCTATTTTTCTTCCACCTAATTTAGTTAGACTTAAACTCTAAACAATCACAATTTGGTTCCTAATTTCATAGTATAATTTATATCTATAAGCCTACTTGGATGAGCCTATGCACTATTTTATTGATGTTTTATCATAATTTTAATCACTATCATTGGATCCATAAGGGTATTTTATACTTCTCCATATCCAAATATATCGAGATTCATTTAATGTGTCTATGTTTCTAAAAACCCCATCAAATTTCATTTTATTTATTTTATTATATGCCTATTCAAAATTGAATATATGTATATTTTTATATTTTTTGTCTATAAATATTTTATTATAAAATGAATATAATTTTCTATATATAAATGTTTTTTAAAATGACAGATGAAAATCAATAATCATTGTGTTTTTTGAAATACATTTTTTTAATCCAACATTTATTTGAGATAAAAATATCATTGGAAAAAAATTAAAGAATTATTTCACAAAGAAAATTATTTTGATGATTGTTTTTTAAAACAATGATCAATCTTGGAATAATTCATTAATTTTTATTCCCAAATTACATCTTCATATGATAAAGATAATGAAAATATATTTTGTATGTTTTATTTGATAGATTCTAAGTTAAACAGTAATATTATGGAATAATTATGTACATTCCATCAATAAAATAAAATAAAATTAATTCATTTTATTTTATGAGGAACAATATCTCTACTTAATTTTAGGGTTCTCCTATTTTGAATTGTCCTCATCTATAATTGGTCTAGTACTGGTGATGATCCCTACAACCTATCAAATAGTGTCCGGAATCAAACAAAATTCATTGAGAATGATTTCTCTAAATAATAAAAATAAAAAATCAATGGAATTAATCTATGCAATCGATTAAGACCATTCCATAATTCAATTAACTGTGAACATGATAAATAAAAATAAACCAAATAAGAATATCAATATATTAAATATTCTATTAATCATAACTTCATGAAAAATAAATTAAAAAATATAACCCAACCAATTCCTCACAATAATAAATAAATATAATAATATATATATTACCAATATAATAATGGAATGAATACTATATTATATATACTATATTATCATTATAAATCATTTAAGAAAAAGAAAACTATATAAAGTCCGCAATAGTATAGCAACATTCCCCGTTTGATTTATTTCGAATAACATCCTCCAAAAAAACTTGAACTGTGATTAAATAACACTATGATGTATAAATATTGAAAATTTACCAAAAAATATTTATGAAAATATATGAAATGATTTCCCAGTCAGTACCCTTATAATACCCCATGAATAATCATTAATGATAAATTCATTTCATCATAGTATGAAATACATATTTGAATATATGTTTTCAATGTATATTATTCGACAATAATATGGTAAATTATTTTACAATACTATATTCCAAATAAACTTTATACCTATTTAAACAAATAATTAATTCAATAGGGGTAGTCTACTAATTTTTAAAATGAAAAAATTCATTATTCAAAATCATCAGAAATAAAGAACCATTATTTTGAATTCCAATGGTAATCAAAGTCATCGTAAATAATATGGACATAGTGGGAACCATCTCATAAAATGGGGATGTTAAACTAACTAATATAAATTGATATATACCCTTACTTTCCATATAAACATATTATTATATGATTACTAATGTAAACATACATTAATTACATTCCAATGATCATGAGTCTTAGTGTATTTGGAAGAATAATTACATAATACATTAACTTTTTAAAAAATATAACATTGGTTTTTACACTCATGAATTATTTATTGTATCATTTTGATTAACTAAAATTCATGTGATAAGACGTGTAAAACATAGAAATGATGTGTGATCCAAAAATCACATAATGGAAATAAACATTATTAGGAGTAATAAAATGTTAGCCAATTGTATAATATTATTTAATTAAAGGTATTTCTTAGGAGTAATATCAATATAGAAATAAAAAACATGGAATAATATTTTCATGAAATCATAGAAAATATATCAGGAACATATTACATGACATAAAAAAGACTGAACCTAAACATCCTAGACAATATCACATGGTAGACAAAGTCCTAAAAATTGATTAATTTTAATCTCTAATTACATAAATTATTCCTCATCGGAGTAAAACATTACAAAATACTTTTTACCTCTATCTAGTTCCACCCATCATAACATTTTCAGTATTGATGAGACAAAAATAAATAAAATAAATAACAATGCATAAAAAATAACTACCTACATAATGAAAGTGTATTTCCTTAAATTTTTTAGTATCACAATCAAATGATGGTATATTAGAAATAAACATAAAAACAAAAAATATTGGGAAATAATAATATAGAAATACATGTTAGAAACATATATAAAAAATTTATTAGAAATAAATATCATCAAAATTTTCATTATTTGTGAAAATGTTGTTAAAATATTACATGTTATATTTCTGAAGGAAAATCCCATTTTTACACTATAATAAATTATCCCAAATATATAATGTTTCAAAATATTATATAAAAACTTCTCATTTAGAAGACCATTAAATATTATAATTTTAATTTCAAATAATGGAGTTTTCCTAATATAGGTGGATTCTCTACATTCCTTATAAATTAATAATTAATAATTTCACATTGTTTCCTCGTTTGGAAAAGGAAAATATTTTTCCATCCGCATTTTTTTTTTGAATAAATTAACAACTGGATAAAATTTCCATTATTAAATCATTTATAGAATTTAAAAAATAGTATTGATTTTTTTTTTAAAAAAAACGGATATGGAAGAAAATTCATTTTCCTCCGTTGTGAGAAATGTTGTAATTTTTTAAAGGAAAATAATTCCAATACATTTATGATAGAAACAGAAGAAATTGTTTGAATTAATTATAATATAAATAAATAAAAAAAGATTATATAAAATGTTTTTTAATTTCTGTATTACAATAAAATAATTATACTAAGGGAAACAAAAAAATTATACATCCTGAATAGCGATGAAATTGTGAAATAAACCCTTGCAACTATATTAAATTCGGAATCATAAAAACCATGAAAGAAGTAACATAAAAAGTATATTTATATAGCATAAAGATATTAAATTCCAGAAATAACATTAAATGAATATTATATAGACCACACAAAAGATATAACCACTAAATATGCAATATGTTTCATAGAATTAATACTTCGTTGAGAAATCTCAAGCCCAAAGTCCACAGATACCTTGTATTTTCATCATCTAATATATAATAATCATATATAAATTAATTTTTCCTTGAGAAACATTTATATATTTCATACCTTCTATATGAACCCTTTTTAAATATATTTTAATGACAAATTTAATGACTTATTCAGTTATGTTCACATGGGTGATTTGAGGTTGTTTTGTTCAGAAATTAAAAATAATATTAGTGTGTTGACTATGGTAAAATGATTTATTATTCTATAATGACCAGAATAATTCTGATGACATAATTATTAAATTTAAATATGAATTGTACTATTATATTAAACTATGGAATATGGTAAATAAATTATATTCATTATAATCATGTAGATAGTAGGACCTATGAACATAGGATTAATAATTCTATTTTTCACCATTCATAATTGAAATAATTTGTTTTATATTAGAATTAAATAATTATTAATATATCATGAAAATATTATTATGTATTTAAACACAGATAGATATATCATCCATGTGATGAGGTAATATAAATTGAATCACACCGCTTCGCCAGGAGGTTGTATATCGTACAAAATAATGGTGTCGCCATTTTTCAATGGATGGTCAGGTAAGATGATATATGATTTATTAATTTTATATAATTATTAATATTTAATTAATTTAATATATAAACACTTAATCTATCTTCATGCAAAACCATGACATGTGATGAGGGAAATAAATTATATTTGTTTGTAATGTTGTAGTCACATGTACACATTAATAATGGATCAATTTTCTTTTTGATGGGAGGGATCATGGATTTAGGTTACAACTAAAAACAATAATATATTATAGTATGAAATATACTAATTTTATTATATCATAATAGAATAATAATATTTTAATAAGATTTTATTAAAAAAAATAGAAATTCCTGGTTTGGAATAACACCTATTCCTCAGAAAAAACATTAGGATTATAACCAAATAGTTACAAGATTCATTTTCTAAAAAAAGACCTCTTGTATGTATTAAGGGGAGTAAGTAAAGTTTTTTTTATGTTAATTAATAAACTAAATGTTTTTTTCATGTTTAATATAGACTACAATAGGTTTTTTTATAAGTTAGAGGGAGTGTATTTTTTTAAATACTGCAAACTATTCAATACTAGGAAGTCACACACAAAAATGTGCCTTAAAATTGAAAAATAATGGCTATTATGGATGGTTATATATATAAAGACCTGGATATTTTAAAATAAAACATGTTTTTAAAAATTTAATCCATTTACATCTAACATGACATAATTTTACCATTTTGCACTAATATAAGATGTTTTTTTCTATTTTTTACTATTAAATATGAGAAAAATCCATTGACATTATCAAATAATATTTTCCATATTTATTCCAAATAAATAATAATTTTTTTAAAATTTAAATCAATAATATTACTCTATTAAATTAAAAATAATGCCAGCAAAACATGTCCAAAATTGTTTTTCAAAAAATTCCTTTCATAAAAAATTGATGATCATATATTAAGAACTGGATAAGAAATCATCATTACATAAATATTAATTCATATAAAAATATCTATAATATATGAATTTCATTTAAATAATCCTTACTATGGTTTATTTTAATTAATTAAAATGGATAAAAACTATACATTTGATAAGTGTTTACATAAAACTATGTTTTTAATCATATCAATGAACATATATAAAATTATTGATTTTTTTGATTAATATTAAATTTTCATATTATTCTAAAATATTTTGTTCATATTTAACATTTAGAATAAATATGAAATATAATGATATTTTAACTTACTTGATTTAATAATTTGAATTGATTGTTTTGAAAATTGAGTAATATTTATGAATCATTAGAAGATAAATAATTTCTGAACAATCTTAAAAATTGAACCACATATTAAATTTATTCAGAATACGTCAAATTTTTTGTTAAATTTATATAATAAAATATCCCAATATTCTATAAAACTATTATAATACAATATACGAACAAACTATTTTTGATGAGACAATATTTTTGAAATAATATATATCTTTATTAAAAATTGTGATATTATTTATTATGGAACAATCAATATGTTTTAACTATGTACATCGTTTATATAAAATTAATAATTTCGTTTTTGTAATTCATTCCTCAAAAATTAATAATTATTTTTTAATGAAGTTGCAAAATTTGTTTCTTTTAGTATTTTTGTTTTGAATTGTTTATGGTATTGAACAACATAATCTTCCATTAAACCTCAGGCTGTTATATGTAGAAATTTTAAAAAATGAATATAAAAAAAATCAATGTTGGATGTCTAAATAAAACATTAATTTAATAGTTATATCTATGAATTATGGTAATTGAAGTGGACACTATCATGAACGTATATTTTATATGGGTAACCAAAGCCCTAGTATGGAGTCACATGAACCTAGGTGAACTTAACAACATTGAACAAAAATTACCCTCATGGTATCAATGGTAGGTGGCCCACGGTAAAAAAAAATTGCATAATTACTGAAATATCAAGTCTGTAATAAATTCAGATGGAGTACATATCTAAATTTTTATTATAGTACCTTAGGATCCCTTAAAGTAACTCAATAGATGTTAGAAACAACTGAACAGACAAGTCAAACATCGATCACAGGAATTTACCATATTTTGTATCTATTATATATATTCTCACCTTCCATAGAACCTCATGATATATCACTATAACATCTCTAAATAATCGATATTGAATAACAGAAAACAAGGGGCTCATAACCAAGGCACAAACACATCATGCATACTCATTTCAAAAATTACTTGTCTAGCCATTAGAATATAATTTAATAAAATATTTTATGAACACATAATAACTAATTAAAATGAAATAATATATATTTAATATTTCATATAACATTGATTCCCAAAATAGTTGGTTTAATACAATACATTATTATTTATAATAAACGATTAAAATGTAAGATAGTTTCTTTATAAACTATAAAAAAATGAAACCCCATTTAAATAACTGATCACACCATTCATTATAAATATGATTCCATAATAATGTTCATCATTGAATCAAAATCAATATTAATACGAATAACATCATTGTAAGGGCCATACATGGATGAAATCAAATATATTATGTACTTTGAATTTGTAAATAAATTTTATGAATTAACATATTAGATAAATTTTCATTCACATGGGTTAAAATTCCTAAATAACTCATTTAATCATAAAAACCATTACATATATGTTATAAAATTTATTTGAAACTCAAATCATGTGTTATAAATAAAAAATCATTCATTTATATAAATCAAAAATATTATTCATATGAAAACATGATGTAAAAATATTTCATCCATAATTCATAGTTTAAATATATATTAATTGTGTCAATAGAATCATTATAATTAAACATGGATAAATAAAAAGCATAATCCTTGAAAAAATATAGAGAATTTGAATTCATTAGTCAGAAAGACCAAATAATAGAAAAAAGCAGGAATAACTGTGAAGTACAGTTAGAGAGTAGGTGGTCTAGAGGAACTTACAATAAGAAATCCACAAAAAATCATGAGTTAGACCAATAAAATCACTATGTCACAAGAATTTTTATGGATAAGTTCCGTGATCCACATGGGTTGAGAGATAGATGAGGGAGTGTCATGAACCCACATAGTTGGACCCTGAATCAAATATTCGAACTATTCCCTAGAACAGCTCGAAGGTCATCACTGATCCACTAGGGATGATGAAAAGTTCTAGGAAATCACACCATAAATTGTAAGATATTTTTTCTCCAAATAATAACCACATTAATAAATTCGATAACACATAAAAACTAACGTATATATATATATATATATTATTGAATATAAATAAAAAACATATCATGTTCCAAATATAGTATACAAAATAGTAACGAAAAACAAACAGGAATAAACATGATATATGTGTGACCTATTGGTCACCTCCATCCTCAAAACCATCCAACTACTTGAGGAATCTAGGAGGATAACAATGACCATCAACACACTTTAGTACAACTAAAATCATGCCTCAAAAATAGAAAATGAGAATTAAAAAACTCAATAGTAAAGAACTATAAAATCCATACTTGTCTTTTATATGAATAGTAAATGAAAAAATGATAGAAATTATAGGTCCAAATTATATTTTTATCTTCCAGAAATACAAAAAAAAATTATTTCCCAAATCCTTTTTAAATAAAAAATGTATTTTCTTTAAAATATTATTTTATTTCAAAACCTAGTATTCAATACAATATCTAACGAGAAATATACAACTCATGTAACTACAAATATATAGGAAAAAAATAAACTGAAGAGGCGTGATATATTAAAATGAAATTCCAAAAGTCAATGAAGAATAAAAAAAATAAAAAGGAACACATATATAGGAAAATAAAATAGGGTTAAAAATAACACTAGAAGATACACTCCACATATCAAATGGTCATGTTTTAAGAATCTCCATTGGCGACCATAGATGTACTTAATTTAGAGGTCAATCCCAAAATATGATGTGGTTCATAGTGTATCAAAAAATTGGATTATCAAATATACGAACACTTTTAGAACATCCCACTATGGCCATTAATATAGTATGGGGGTTTATATCTTCTCATAATAAAAGTAGAAAATTCCTCTCAAACCAAATGATGACGTGTAGGATCCCATAATGGTAGTATATGAGGAAATGTTATGAGTTAATAACCTATATGAAATGATATACTCCCTAAATTTTATAATTTATATTCTATTATCACTCCAGAACACCATCTTGGAGATGACCATATCTTTTCAGAGGACTATCATTAGGGTGAAAGTTAGGTTGAAAATAATACAAATGTTCCAACCAAGGCAGAGCTTCGTGAGAGATTAAAAATATATTCCCATTTTAAATCCAATGAAACCAAATGGTATTTATTGTTCAGAATATAAAATCATTTCTATTTTAATTTCATTTTTCTATATATATTTATAAAAAATCAATATGGTTATCTAACCACAAAATCCACAGTACAAAATAGGCCTATCAATTTTCCAAATAGGGAAATTAAAGAAAACATTAAGAATCACTAATTGTTCCCTCAATTAGGGGAAATTTATAGATCCAAGTTCCCATTTTGAATACATTTATAAATTTAGAAATCATATTAGGAAGATATTTTTTTTAAAATAGACGTTATATAGAATTGTTTTTATTCATATGCATACACACAACATTATTTACACCAAATGAACATATATACACGCATATATCACATTTATATATATATATATATGGAAATCCATATAAATTCAAAATTACCGATTGTAGATGGACAATGTAGCATCATAAACAAAATCGAGTTTGTCTAAAAGAAATACCAAATACCCAAAAATGCTAAGAGACCTTTCAAATCACCAAGCCACTAATTACAAAAGTTTATTAAATCATTGAAAATTATGTGGGAAATCAATTTTTCATAAAGAATATTAACATAGAAATACCTAAATAATTAACATTATAAATAAAAAATCACAAAGAACACATTTAAATAAATTTTTTAAATTTCAAGAATAACATTTAATTTTTTTATATGAAATGGATGGAAACACCGACATAAATGGTTTGAGAAAACAATGAATCTATAAAAATGGGATCAGAGGAACCAAAAAATCAAAATTTACACCCTAGATTAAAACTAATCATCCCATATTAGTTGATCCTGAATATATATTTCTTCTATGTGTGGATAAATACAGAAGATAATAGTTAAATAAGAGAATAAATGAAGGAAATGGCCATGATGATATACCTAATGTCCAATAAACAAAACGTTAATGTAGAGACACCCAATATATATGTGGAAGGGTCATAAGAGGTCCCCAAATTCTCCTATACTATTTATGGGTTGAATGGGGAATGAAAACACACTCATGGATTGTAATTTTATAATTTAAAAAGATCATATGAAATTTTTTTGGAGTATCAGTAATGTACATTATTAGGTGGCACATATTACCAAATCATGTACAAACCATGTGAACCATATTTGAAGACAAATCCACCCGTAAACATTCTAGAAACCACGTATAATGCATGAAATATTATTTTTCAATGATTTAAAATACCCTCATATACATTCCACATGATTTCCTCTGACTGTACATAGGATATACCGTAGCTATGAGAAACTAAAAGAAATCAACATTGATACTCCTCTGTCATTCATAATTTAGGTCAACCCATGTTATTCCCATGAATGATAAACCATAACTTAAACAAAATAACCAGGAAAACATCATCGGTCATGAGTTCGAATGGTTTCTATTTATATATGAAAAATAAATATTCATAAAGTCTAAATAGGATGAGAAATCCCAAACTAAATATTTTCATTTGGAACTCTATGGAAACCCATTAATGATATCCCGAAAAAATAAATAAATAAAATAATAAATAGATCCACAGTTTGTGTGTCATAATTTCAAAATCTACAAAAACAGTCATCCTCAAAAAGTCCACAAGAATAGGATGTGTAAAAAATCTAGAATAGTTAAACTTAATAGAAGAACCTATGAAACAAGATCTACAATCCCTGCTTAAAAATTTTTGTAACCTTAAACTCCAGTACGTGAAATATCATTGTATCTCATGACATAATTGGAATGATAATGTGGAAATATTGAAGATATACAAAGTGGGTCTCCCCAAAATTTCGTAATCAACTACCACGACACAACCTTCTAACAAAAGAAAGTATGAATCAAGGAAAATCAGTTAAAATAGAAAAATCAAAACATGAATTTTTAAATCCTCTAGACATATTCCTATAAAAACTATTGTGAGATAACATAAAATGAAAAATAACATATAGGTCAAATAAATAAATAATATGAAATAATATTTAAGGGATTGGAAATGGAAAAAATTAAAAGGGTTGCCTAAAAATATTAGAGAGAATAGAATTTTATGGCGCAAAACTATCACATGCATATTTCTCTTATACCGATTTTGACCCTTTTTAATTTTTGATGATGTATAAAATGAGCCGACTATTGGTTGAACTTTATATTTTTATAAAAATATAGATTAGAATGTCGAAACCAACAACCCTAAAAGTAAAAAATATGGTGTTATTTTCGAGAATAAATTTAAAGTTGAAAAGTGGACTATTATGTGTGATAAAACATGATCATGTATCTATGGGTGATGACTTGAAACCAAGAGATGATATTTTAATAGATTTCATGATTCTATTTTCTCACAATAGGGAAATGTATCCTTAATGCATTCAACATATCCCATTATTATCTGTATAGATTAATAAATACCCATAATCTTAAAACAAATTTTTCATTTTCACCTGAAAGGATTAAAATGTTAATTAATTTGTATTTATGATACCACAAGACATCCCGGGTTATTATGATGATAGATAAATCACCTTACAATAATATAGACCTAGTAACTTAATCAATATTAAGGAAAACCACTAACATAATGAGTAATAGGTTCCCATTTACAAACAAATAAACTAAATATCCAATAACTTCTACATGTACACTATTTTGCCTCAATCACCATATAAAACATCGAATTGCTACGAAAAAATAGCTCCATAGATCTATTAGGAGGTTGGGTCGAGTAAATCACTGAATGTGACCCCTTTTATAAAATTAGATCATTTATTTATAGAAAATAATAAATAACATGATAATATAAAACCTAAAAAAATCTATCCATGAATAATAAAATTTATCAATATCATAAATAATATAAAGAAAAAAATAAAACAAAATATGTTGTTTTAGAGAAAACTGTTATCAAATAAAAATTACATTTACACTACACTTCTAAAAATATTTCCAACACCAAATACATTTCCATAATCCATTTTAACAAAAAAACCAAATAAAAACTGTAAAAAATAACAATACTCAAATAAAAAAATGAAATAAGGTCTAAGTTGTCTTTAATGACATAGAAATATGGTTTAGTGAACCTTGTTCCATTAATCCAACAAATACGAGAAGAAGAATGACTATTTCACCCTAGTTATGCATGGATATATATGACATGTAACCTTATCATGTGAAATAAATTCTCTTCAGTTATCATCGCCTAGAATTAAACAACTCATCATAGCATGAAAATCACCAACTATATAAGAAAAAAATCCAAAATAATGAATCAAAACCAAAATATCCCATAAGAACATGTTTCGTCATGTGATGTGGTGACCCGACATCGACTAATGACCTACCGTTAGAAAAAAATATCCTTTCTAAAATCAACCTTTATCCCACAAAAAATGTACCTCATGATAATTTTTTTTTTCTGAACCATCCTGGGTTCAACCCTAATAGGACATCCAAAATGGATGATGGGATTTCCTAAAGGGACTCCCAAATCCCCATAGAAAGAGGGAAAAAATTAGTGCATCATATGATAAATTGTTTTAGCAATATTTCTCACCGTAATAACTAAATAACTAAAACATGTTGATAAACACAATAGGATGAGACATAAATTAATAAAAATAATGAAAAAATAATTATCCAAATATAGTCTTCAAAAACTTACAAAAACCAAAAAATAACCAAAAATATTCTTCTTCTGACAAAACTGTTATTCAAAAATTTCTATTGTATTTTGATATTGAGTATATCATATTGGTTGTGTGGCTAAAGAATCTCAATGGGTATTCACCATAGAGTCCTCGAATTTATATCATGAAATTCTCTATAAACATGAATATGAAAAATCATATATAATATGTGGAATATTATTCAAAAAACCAATAATAGAATACATAAATATTTATTTTAAAAAAATCATTCCATTAAAAAATACTCAATTTAAACAATAGTTTAAAATAAATTTTATATGAATGATACTATATCAATGAATGTGATAATCAATTATAATAAACTAAAATTTAGATGTAGGGTATATAAAAATTGAAATACCATATTTTAATACAATGAAAAATATACAAGTATGTATATGTAAAGAGAATAAGAAAAGATGAATTCAAAAAACAATACTCGAACATTTAGTTTACAAAATGATGTGAATTTCATAAAATTAAATAGTCTCACCCTAGACACAATCATTTCACTTCCATATACTAGAATATGGTGTGGTACATATTCTATCACCAACCAAGCTTTTATGATATCCTAAAACTAGTAGTGCTTCCCACCAAGTCAATTATCAGACTATGGGATATAGTATATCTTCTCAATAACTAAAGAGTAATGCATTTTTGACCCTATATATTTTGTCAATGATTCAATGATGATAGTATAGGGTGGAACATAATTATTTCATCACATGATTTCCATTATCTATGAATCTTATATGGAATCATTAATTCCTTGAATGCTCCTCAATAACATCCATGTGATACACTATTTATGTGGAGGCTACCGTACTACATCCCATAATATGTATAACATATTACAAGAGATAATTGGGCCTAGATATCATGAATGTATTAAAAACATTACAATGATCCATTTAATGTTTTTTAAATGTTATACATCATTTGAAATCCAAAATCCAATCTATATAATACACCATTAATCTCAATCCCTCTTTAAAAACAACGGTTTTTATCGGTAGAAAATATGAAGGGTCACCAAAGTGCATCTCAAAGTTTCAAATAGTCCATTGAAAAAATATTTTGAAAAAACCATTTGGAACGTCATTTTGGAGATATTTATAGAGCCAAAAAAATTTCAAAACATTTAGAAATATTGAAATTGATTGTGGAAAATAATGTCTTAGAAATAAAAATTAATTGAATTTCATATAAATATCCATGCACAAATTGATATGAACTCCCCATATTCTTATTGAAATGAAAATATCATAATATAATATATAAAAATATCAAAGTGTGTATCAAATGATGAATAAAACAAACACATGAAATAATCAGGTCAAATCATAATTGTGTCTCACAGAAGCACAAAACTCATAAAGAGGCCAAAGCCCATTAAAAAAAACAACCCACTAGTAACCCGAATTTAATAAAACACAAACAAGGAAGATAAATTATTATTAAAACCAACAGGTATTTTAATTTTTTCATTGAAATGTTACAAACACGTATAATATATTTATTTTATATATATCGGAAAAATAAAAATAATTTAACACACTTTTAAAAATCCTTTACACTAAAAGAAATACCAGTTCATTTTATAAATCCATAAATAAAATAACACATTAAAAATTGATTTTTCAAATAAAAAGAAATGCATTTAATGTTTTTAATAGAAAAAGATGGAACAACCATAATCAATAGAGTATTAATGTGATAGAACTCTATGCATGAAAAAACAAGAACCCTAAAACCAAACCACACACCCTAAATGAAAATAAAAAAACCCCATGAGCCAAACATCACTCTAGGGTTTTCCCAAGGGAGGAAAATGACATATGAGGAAAGAGAAACATTAGAAATAATGATGAAATGGAGAATAATACATACCCACGGAATAATCCACCAATTATAAAAGATGAGACACCCAAAATACTAGAGATTGGTAAGGAGAATACCCAATACTTCTTCATGAGTAATCAGTTAAATGGAGGAATAAACACCCATATTGGGTTTTTAATTTAAAAAGGGAATAGTTTAATTTTATATTTTTGTGGATTCTGGGAAAACATAATGGTTAGGAAACATATTTTAGAAAACGAAGAGAAAAACATGAACACCGTACTAGAAGGATAATCCATCATTAAGTGGTTTTCATTCATGGTATGGGTTCATCTGGCTACCATAAAAAATTACTTTTCCAAAATTATAGACGCATATGTACTGGTACACCATGGGTTTCAACAAACCATGTTCTTGTCGTGAAGCAGATCTCATACACTCCATAAATGCCACATGGTTTTTTATTGTCTCATAGGATTTCAACCAAATGTTAAATTACCAATGATAGAAATATTTTTCAATACACAATTTTTTTAACATCCCTTTTATAAATAGGTTTCATAATTTCCTCCTAAATCATTCTCAATATCAATGAACATACCCATAATGTGATGAAAGCACTAGAAAACCAGACTTGTTGTGGGAAATCAACCTAGTATCCATTATTATGGTCAATTTATATGAAATAAATAAAATTAAATAGAGAACCAGTGTATTTGACTAAAATGGAGGTCCCAAAGTGGATAAATTTTAAATGTATAAATAATTTCATTACTTATATTTTCATATATGGATAGAATGAAATATGTTTACAAACTATTTAAAAAAATATGCACTATCATCAATAGCGTCAATAGATATTTACATACAAAAAACCTTGTTTGACTACATGGTTAGGAAAAAATGTGCTAGATATATGATATAGTAGTAATAAAACTATGACCCAACATGACCAATTTCTACTAATTTTCATCTAAACATGTAAACTGAATGTTCCTATGTTTTCTAATTTATTATTACTAATAGGTCCTATAACACAATGATATGGATAATCTCAGGAATATAAATAATATAATAGGAACAAATGAGGTCTTTATGTCCTATTTATTCTCAGAAAAATGAATTTTGTCCCAATAAATCTCATGAATGGATCATCTGACAAATAAAACAATAAGGATGGATCTTTCTCCAATAATTTGATTTTAAAAACCACAGGAAAAATGTAATATGATTCAACCAGAACCATGGTAGTATCCAATATAACCCTTAAGAAACCTCATTGATCCTAGATAAATAATAAACCTAACATCATTAATTTGAATGTTGAGTTTACTACATCCAACCAAACTTCGTTTTATATTTGAAAATACTCAACACCCCTAATCGATCGATCAAAAGGTCTATGTGGATACAAGTCGAAAATAAAAAAATGTTCAAAGCCCCGCATAATGGTCATAAAATACCACTATAAATGGAAAAATATATACCCCATTGAAAAGAAAACACCCATGATGGTAACCACACCATTTATTATTTAAAAATAAATAAATTCTCTGAAATAAAAACACTCTCTAAAGTATCATCAGATGATAAAATTCTTAGCATAAAACAAAATACACATAAGATATAAATATGAAATATTAATTACATAATTTCATAAAAATTTACAAAAAAAATTATCACTAAGGATAATGGACATCTAATTGTGGTAATAATAATAATAATATACAATAATCATTTAATCCAAAACAAAACTGTGAAGATATAATATGTAAAATTAAAATTCTCTTGTTAAATAAGGTGGAAAATGTAATATATTTTTAGAAATGATTTAATTCTAATCACGTATTAAATGTAATAAATGGTCCCATTACTTGGGATACATGTGAGTAATATGGAATCTTGGTCTTAGAGATCTAACTCTCAATAGACCCGACTACATTGTGGAACACCATCCAGAACGCAACATATGATGGGAGTAGAATCTGCCACATTTTCCAAAACAGACACCCAAGACATCCAATATATAACCCCACAAAACAAAACCATGTCCCACTGATATAATTACAAAGAAGCAAGAGAACACTACCAATATTATATAATATGAACCACAAATTTAAAAACATCATATCGGGAATAACTAAATAGGTTCCCAAAGAATAAATCAATCATGAATTTCATTGAAACATATATTTCTCTGTCATAGGAAAATGTAACCAAAAAAATATTTGTCCATCATATATAAAAAACTAATTGAATCCAAGATAATGGAAAAATACCCATAAGATACTATCTTTTTCTTTTCCTCGAGTCCTTTTTTGGGAAAATGTGAAATCACAGAAAATACAAGAATCCTTACATTATTTTTTTTTTGAATTCTATGAAAATTGACCAATTATATTCAACGAAACAAGATCTTTTCATAAATCCAACAAATTAATTCATTTAAAAGCATATTTTAAAAAACATACAAAATTTCAAGTATAGTCTGAAAATTCCTTTAATAATAAAAGTTCATATTAAAATAAATTTTATATAAAAATTCTTAAAAAGTATCACAATTAAAGTAATAATTTCATAGAAAAACTATAAGAAAATAAATTTTTTAAATAACCAACTAAAACAAAAAATACAATGGAGTGTAACAAGGAAACAAATTCCAATTCTTAATACTAAATAATATCATTTGGTTGTGAAATATTCCGATAAAAATTTTATATTTAATTTTAAATAAAACACATTAGGTTTCATCTAGCTCAGTATATGAAATAAAAAAATTAAATAAAACACAGTTTTAATTTATAAATTTTCGTGTCAAATTAGCCTAAAAGAACCTCTGTAAAAAATTATTCTATAATTTAATTAATGTAGATAAATATATCTATTTAAAACCACATAGAACTAAATGAAATCTATAATTTTTGAAAGATAACTAGTCTGACTACAAGGCCTATAATACCATATATTAATTGTTAGAGTCCCTATAGAATCCTTCTTATCTTATATAGCAAGGTTTGAGCATGTTTTTCATAACCATCCTCAATAGTCATGCACCCATATATTCCGTCAAAATTTAATTCCAACTAATGGAGATTCATTAAATAACTCATTAAATATGAATTAATTAAAATTTTCACAATGGAAAAAATAATAATCCTAAAAATAATCATGAAATAGGTCTAATTGGAGACACAAGGATAACAAACAACCATAGAATATCGTGTTCTATGACAAATTTTTTTGAGAAGGATCCTACCCAGGCCCAACCACATGAATTATAATGGAACTATATCCCCACTATAGTAATCCTATTACAATAACAAATATATAATAATATTTATAAAGACCATTCTCATGGTACTATTTATCTACTAATCAATTAAATATTCCACTAATTCTATAGGTTTTTTCTAAACCCCACAATGTGGAAAAATGCATCTAAGTATTAATCTTATTAAATTGGATTTTATTCTCATAATATAACATTATATATTTTATTTAATTCCACCAAGAAATTAGGCAGGACCATTTTGTATAATAGATAACCATGTTCACATGTAACTAGAAAAATAAAAATAAAAAATGATGAATTAGGAATAATATAATAAACATAATTTCATGAAAACAAATAAATCTATGAAAATTAATTAATGCTTCTAAAAACTAATTAATCCAAACTCTAATTAAATTTACAATACATTTTTTTAAATTTATCATTATTATGTACATCAATGTAGATTTATATATAGGTTAATAATATGAATATCAGTATAAAATACCATAAATAACCCATCTACATGCATCAAGTTAAGATTCTCCACTTATATCCCATAACTTAAACAAATTGAGAAATAATATATTAATGGAACAACTGTGAGTAATATAAATAAATACATTATTATATATGTAATTTTTATAATAAATCCAAATATGTATCCTCCCAACACCCCATAAAAACTAATTAATGAAAAAACAATTTCTATATGGTATTATAAATAAATTATATTTCATGTTTTTAATTTCAATTGAAACCAATTCTTTTATACCAACATTTGAAACAATTCTATTTTAATGCATGTGAATCCCAGATAAAAATACAAATTCCTAAAAAATATGGATTGAAAAAATAATCTAAGCATACAGTCCTGGAAATATTACGAATTATGGAATTATAATAAAATTAAACAAATATAAAAACCATTTCATGTCAGGAACCATCCATGTGGGGCACCAACCATGACTATCCAAACCCACCCCCAGTAAGACCGAGGCTGGTGACTTTCGTTGAGTATGCATATCACAAAAAAGGGAGGCATTTCCTCAGTACCTATATGCAAGGACAGAAATTCAAACCCAAAATGTTGAAGAAAAAAAAACACACTATGAACCAAATGCATGCATACATCTATAAACTATATCTAATGTAAAATAGTGAATGATAATAAAATTAAACAAGGAATGAATACAATCCCATGAAAATAAATTATGTAAACATGTTCCAGTAACGCATAAAAAATACCATACCAAATCCAGCCTGAAGCCATCATACAGAGGCCACCGTCTGATGTAATAGGAACATCAAAAAACATCTGGTCTCATAAGTCATCATTTAGTCCTATTCATTCTTCGAATTTGACAAAAGGTAGATCATCTGCACAAAACACGACATATGTGGGGAATTCTCTTTCAGGGGTGAGTATAACAATACTCTGTAAGATGTAGGATCCCTAGGCATCCAGAGAGGGGAGGGTTGAATCATGATGTCAACTTCTTATTTTAAGTTGATGGATCTTGTTCCAATGTTGGTATGAATAATTAATATTTTATAGAATATGTGACTAGTAATCAAACATTTCCAGGAAAAGAGATGACACATCTCTTTTACTTGGTTCACCACTCTGGTATGTGTTAAAGGGGAATACGCAGACAATGTGTCTATCATTCAAAAATACAATAATCTTCAGAATCTATGGAAAACAGAAGTTTGGCCCTAATCACTCAGTGCCAGGCTCCCTACCTTTATAATATATTTTGGGAACGTTCACTACTTACCTTGTAACACTTCCCTCTGACTCCCTCTTTCTCTCTACTCTGAGAGTTGTCAAACATGGTTTATCCGCATGAATGTAGCTTCAACAGTTTAGCAATAAATTATTCATCATTTTCATAGAGCGTGACACTTTTTGCATCATAGGCGTGATTTGATGCTCACTAAAATCTATGTATACTTATCTCTAGTATTCAATACTACCCTTCTTGAATCCCCTCTGTGATAATCAACCCCTGGAAATGCACACTCCGTCGTAGATAACAATACTTCATAGATCTGAATCATTCACAGAGGTCAAGAATTTTCATATCTCTAGTGCCTTCGTAGAATTCACTATAATCACGAAGTAAATTGCCTCCAAGAAATATATTATTTTCATGAAGAAAACCGTCTTTGCAGAACTCCATTCAATGGGAAGCTCACATATCCAACACCGAACATCCCATATTCAAGATGCACTCAATTCATTGAAATATTGACTTTGTTCTATACATTAATAGTCTTTCACAAAGATTATGATATCTTTAAAACCTTACTTCGTGAAGAGACCCTTACTTCCTGAAATCGTATAATTTCATTATTTTCCCTATAATCATTGTTATGAAGGGATATGGGTGGTCAATTATTTTCAAGAACAGTCAAAAGTAGAGCATCATTTATTTCAATATGATTAATAGATCAGTCAAAAACAACTTTTTGGCACATCTCATTTTAAAATGATCTATGGATATTTCCCATTCTTAATGCCTTTCATATACATATGTAACTCTATCAAATTGTTTTGAACCACTGTAATGCTCTAATTGTCATAATTTCGAAGGAACAACATCTCAAATCTCAATGAATAATTTCATTAAAATCCTCATTTCAGCCGTTGAAAAATCCATTCCATTACCATTTATATGAAAATTTGATTCCACAAGAATTCCTTTTGGAAATCTCAAATCTCTAATTCGTGTAATTTAATAGTACACCCTCAGAAACATCATGTCATCGAAATGAACCCTTCCAAAATCCCATCTCTAGGAAACTCATTATATTTTAATATTTTTATTAAGTCTTTATGAAAGGCCTCTTTTCTCAATGAATTCCATTTTACAGTTTTTGGACACCATGAATTTGGAAAAATCTAGGAAATAATGTCACCTTCAATGCTACATTCAGCCGGAACTGTATGACCACTTTCTTTTCCATACCCCAAATTATCCAATGTTCTTCTATGTGATGATTTACAACAAAGACAAACAAAACCCCATTTCAAACAAAGAATATCCATTTTTCCGAAAATCTCCCCCTTGGGGTTTGTTGGTAATCTGGAGATAAATTCAATAGAGCCACATATTCTATCAAAAACTTATACGAAATAATCAAATCAGAAATCAATCTATGTATACGTTAGTAAAGAATAGTGTAGAAAACTAGATGATAAGCATGAATTGGGTTCTTGTGTTTTGTAATTATTAATGGTTGCCTCTCTTCACATTCTCTCCATTGTAACTCATTTAAATTCTAGTTTCTCTATTCTCCTACAACAATCATGTAACCATAAAACACATTTAAACAAACACATTGAATTTATCCATTTCTCCCCCATTGGGAATTAACCCAAATACTAGTATTTGTATATTTCTAGCTCATACAATGCTCCCCCTAGAACGTATCTCCTCCATAAATCTGCATCACATCAACAAATAAATTAAAATAGATAGAACGATTGGGAAAAGAGAAATTTTAATGACCTACTTATGCATTATGAGGTGGATGAACACAGAGGTTCAACTGATGTTTCTAAAACACAGCCACTGCTAGTTTCTTAGTTATAATATATACAAATTTCTTAACAGTTCCTAAATGATCCATTAGAATCACTCATTGTTCAACATTTTCATCGATGAAATGATATCTGATCTCAATAATCATTATTTGAGAATTATGAATATGAGTTTTTTGTAAGATCAATCCTGATGTTGTAATCATAGTTAATCACTATCAGTTGTTTCACATCATAAAAAATTTCAGTATGTTCCACCTTCATCCTATGTAACTATGTGCATGCCTTTTTAGTGTATATATATTTAGCATCAAAAATATTAAGAGAACAAATTTCATATTTCCCTCTCTACCATCCCACACATTTCATCCCAATATATAATGGTCCACTACTAGTATACATTCGGTCCACTACATCTTCAGCCCAATTAGTATCATAGAATGCTAATAGTTCACTATCTTTTTCTGAAGTGATTTATATCCCATATATGAGTACTATGAATGTACCTCATGTTTATTTTCACAACATTAATATGATCTTCCATTGGATTACATTCAAAGAAGGCTGCCCCACATGATGAAAATAAAATATCCTTCCATGTCATTATCTAGTATAGTAGGCTTCTTATGATCCTACTGCACATTGTGGGATCAATAGAAGCCACATCTTTATTATTTCCATGATTAGTTACAATCACAATCAGATATGACCTTGTTTTGGAGTCATGCTTATTAAATTTCATTAGTATCTATCTTGCATATTTTTTAGGATATATGAAAGGGTAGTCCATCCACTGTATCACCTATAGGACCATGAAGTATATTAGCTCACCTATAATATAAATTTCAAATTTGGATTTCATGTGATTGGAAAATTAATCCACTAATCCCTACCTTATTTCACTAAAAATAATATCATCAACGTAAACCAGCACTATGAAATCTTATTTTAGGGAATTTATTACATAATAACTGTGATCCACTCCACATATAAATTTTTGCTTCCTTAGCTATGATTGTAGTCATGAATATCATGCCCTTGGCGCATACTTCAGACCATAGTGTGCATCCATTAATATATATACACTCATTCTAACATTTCCATGAACGAAACTAACTAGTTTTTCATTGTATAATTCTTCATCAAGAACACCATTAGATAATAATATCATTACATCCATTTGATACACAATATATCATAATTGAATTTACATAGAATTATATAGAATTATGGACTCCAGTCTATCCACCAGAGAAAAAAAATTATTTTATATCGATGCCTTTAATATGTGACTATCTTTTAAACCCTATTTTCACCTTTTTTCTAATCACATTTCCATGCTAATCTATTTTATAATTGAAAAAAACTATGTACCAATCACATAGTGGTTTCTGGGTCTCATTACTAGATCCAATGTTTCATTCCAGTCAATATGATCTATCACTTAATTTATGGCTTTATACAATGATTAATCATCTATATCTTCTTCAAACGAGGATGGTTCCAAAATTGACAGGAATTCTAATTGAGGATTGTTCCTCATTATTAGTGATTTTGCGTGTGTATTTTAATCCCATATAATGTTGTATTGATAAATATGTTCCATTCTATTTTCCCATTGTGGTTCTACTGAATTCTCACCATCCATGGTTTCTACTTCTAATACTTCTACCGATTCAACATCATGTTGAGGATCCTAAATGTGTTTCCCTTATTCTTATAAATTTTCATTTAAATATGTTCCATGTCCTCTTTTTTCTTCCTCTTCAATCACATCAGCATAATATCCCCTCATAGTATATTTGGTCATATCATTAGGTATCATTAAGTCACTTCTTTCAAAATAATTATTCACTTTTTGAAGCATTTGAATGCTTTTCAATTCATTGAAATTCCTAGGAATATTTCATTACCAGTCACATCACCATACATTACTTTGTTTCCTTCTTTGTTAATGATGAATCATTTACTTATGAAAATATAGAAATACTTCAATGTAGGCTCTTTCCATGCCCCAACTCAGACAGTGTATTTGATTCACCCATATACATCCCTATTCAGTTTTGAATATAAATGTAGCTTGAAAAACATCATTCCAATAATGGTGAGAGATAAGACTCTCAATCAGCATATATCTGGACATACTATTCACCTACTGATTTTCGGTCTCAAAAAATATATTTTATTTTAGGGTTCTTAGAGTGGTGACATGATGTTTAATTCCATGCTTATATATGTAATTTTAAAACTCAATAGAAGTGTATTCCCCTACATAATCAGATTGTAGATCTTTGACATTTTTCTTAGTATCATTCTCATTAATGTGGTAATAAACATTAATAAAATCAAGAACTTTTTGTTTCCTATCTATAACTATCACATAAGATAGTATAACATAGTAATCAATAAAAATAACAAATTGCCATTTTTATGCATTCCAGCAACATTTATCAAAATACATATATTTTTATGGATAACATCAAGAAGATTTGAAACCCTTTTTATCTTTGGCCAATATGAACTTTAATCCAGCTTCCCACGCATGCCAGAATCACACGATTTTTCCCACTCATGGTACAGGTAGAGAGTATCCATGACTATCTTCATCCATGATATGTTTTCCATGTCTTGCTGATTAATGTACCCAAATCTCCAATTCCACTAGTTGTATTATTTAACAACAATCATATAGAAAATATTTTCCTTACTTTCATCCTGATATAAGTTCCCCTCTGTTATTCACTCTTTCATAAGAGAATTCAATATCTTTCATCTTATAGTAAAATCCTTCTGATTGAATGTCACAATTAGACCTAAGAAAATGATATGGATCCTAAAAAGGTGATTATGATGAAAAATGTCCACTAATGTACATCATCTTTCTTCCTCTCTTCATTAGTATGTTTAGTACACCCACTTACATTAATCATCAACGCACCCTCATTACCAAAACTCATCATTAAACTGAATATTTTCATAAAATTTGTTTTCAGTTATGATTTATCCATTTTCATAGATGAGAATCCTCAATCATGAATCCATTTACTGCTTCTCTTGGTTACATTGAGAGCTAATTCAGAGAGGTTGGATTTCTTAATTTTCCAATTTTCGTTCCATGAGATATTTTATTTTAAATTGGAAACTAATAGCCTTTAAATAATATCTTCAATATAAGTGGGTTGTTTATACTCATACTCTTCTTCAAATGGAGAAACCCTGTCTGAAATAGATATAATGATTGGTTATAGAATATTGACATATCATTGATAATATTATGAATTTTATCATTCGTTCCATTGCCAGAAATACATATATTTGTAACCAAATATTGAACACTTGAAAAAATATCCATTGATATTATTTATACTGTAATAAGTAGGATATGATTATTTTATCCTCTGTTGAGCTCCTATCTCATCCCAATTCAAAATGATCCTTATCTCTTCGCAATATGACATAGTATGGCCTAGATAGCCATTGAATTGAAATTTCTTATGTGGATATTTCTTCTAATTTATATTCATCATTATGTTTCCATTCCTAGGGAAACTGTTTGATGTATTTCATTTATGGATACATGAGGATAGTCTTAATTTATTATTTTATATATAATTATGTGTTTCTATTTTAGCCCTTCTATTGAAATTTCAACATGGCCCAGTTTTAGCTCTCCATTATTTTGACCAAATTTATTTGCATCATTCGATGTTTCAGCATCCCAAATCATTCCACTACATCCCATGAATGCATGTCTTTGACCATTAAAAATCTTGTCAAATTTATCATTACCATGCTTATATCATTAATGAAATTCATCATCTTGGAGTTTTCCAAATTTTATTTTCTTATTTAATTCTTTTGAATTTGATCATCTTTCGTGTTTACATATACGAGTATTAAATTTTTATTAGTGTTCCTCAATAGTTTTGGACTTTTCATCCAATCTCAGAGTAATGACATTACTGACTATTTCATGTTCTTCCATTATGAGTTTTAGTTCCACTACAGCGTCTATTGTTTCATTGATCGATGATTGTACGTTCATTTGTTCTTTCATTCATTCAATCATAGCATAAAGATTATCAACATATCCTAATGATTCTTCAACAATTTCATTCCAATTATTAAATCTCTTACAATTATTCTCGAGCTTACCAAAGGAATCATCAAGATGCAACTTGGGATTGGAATCAGTGGACAATTTATTATCTCTAGCTTTAATTTATTATGGTTTTAATTTTTCAATTGTATACATCATGGAAGCTTGGTTTCCAGTCATAAATTGTTTTTCTTATTCCTAAAATAATTCACTATCATCATCATATTCTACATAGAAAATAATCTTTCATTGTATTTTCATTATTGATTTATAGACTCTATTTTTTAAAAACATTTTTATAAGGGTTTTTAATATCTCCTACATCACTCTTTTCATCATCAATCATTCCTCTGCATGAAAAGGAAATTCTCCCAACACATCCATAACTAAAACAAGCTCAAGGAAGCTGGCCATCAAATTTCACTTTTCACTTCCTTATTATCTTAACAATGAGAGGAATATTTTATTTTTCCTCATCGTCTTCATCCAGTCTATATTCTGAAAAATTATTTTTTCCATGGAATTTAAAGCCATTTTATTTCTTACATGAGTCGTTGTATCTTTCAGTTTGAATTATATCTCATAAGCCACCATGTTCATCAGTAGATCATCCAAAATGTGTTTATGGATAACCATTTCCTCAAGAGTTGATAACATTTCATTTTAATGCGGTGGAATTATTCAAAATATTTTTTCATAATAACAATGTATTTGAACTATTTTCTATTCCCACAAATATCTCACACTACATCAGTGATTCGATTGAAGAAGGAATCTCCATTTTAATTTATATACATATTCTTATCATTAAAGCTGGTGTAAAAAACATGGAGTTTCACCTCATTCAAATTAATGTATCCTTCATAAATGTTTTTTAGTTTTTCCCACATATATTTTGTTGAGGTGAATCTCATTATGTTTAGATATATCTAATTAAAAAGTGTTCATGTTAGATATTTTTGTGCTTTAGCATCCGCATTAAGAATTGTTTTGTTTGTATGAGCCATGGATAACACTATTTGATTAGTGACATAAATTCCTTTCACATTTTCAAAAAATACATCCATTCCAAGATATTTTTGATGTGATCTCATCATGTTCTTCCAAATACGAATGTTACAACAATTAAATAGGATCAATCCCATGATGTTTAAGAAATTCTACATGAAATAATAATTATGGATGGATTAAACACCAACAACCCATCACTTGGTACCACTTGTAAGACCCTTGTTCTCACTAATAGGGGGTGAATCAGTGTGTCAAATTATAATTTTAATGTGATGGATCTGTATCCCACATCAGTAGGAACTCATTAAACTGATATGAATTATTAGATCAGTAATCAAACATTCACATGGAAAGAGAGGAAATAAAAATTTTAATAGGTTAACCACTAAGGGCTATGTCCATGTGGAATAATCCAATAGTTTTTGTGTCAAACAAAAATACATTAATTTTCCCTATCTATGAAATATAGAGGTTCAGTCCCAGTCACTATATGATAGGATTACAGCCATTAAAGGGTTTTAGAGAGAAATTCCTACCACCATCATCACTATTTCACTAAATCTCCCTTTTTCACTGCTCAGAGAGAGATAAAACACAGTTTATGGACATGAAGGTCACTTCAACGGTTTGGAATTAATGCTATTTTCACTAACCTAGAATTGGACATTTAAGATCTATAAACATCACGTAGACCACAATGCATTGAAGATCTATAATGTTCACATAGATCAAGTCTTCATATAGGTCAATCCATCACCGAGCTCAAAATCCTTTATGGAAATCATTGTCGTCACAATGAAAACTACCTTCACAGAGCATACTATCATCACAATGCAAACTAACTTCAGGGAACTCCTTACATCATGATGCTCACTGATCCAACACAAAACATCAGATATTTTCTAACTACTCAATACATATAATCATTGACTTCATTCAAGACTAGAATAGTCCTTTGAAAAAGATCAATCTATATTTTAATAGTTTCATCGTGAAGTACCCCTTGCTTCTTGAAATTATATTGTTTCATGATTTTCACTCTTAAATTTTTTCTGAATGAAAAGGGTTGGCGTCTTATTTATAGGTTTGGTTGAACGTAGAGATATACTTCTTCCTACACAATTTCCAGATCGGTCAAAAATGTCTTCGTGTTGCATCCCCCATTTCATAGATCCATAGACTTTCCCCATTCAAAATGATCATTGTAACCAGAGAGCTCAATAAGTATATTTCTACAACAGATTACAAGAATATCCTGATACAAATAAAACAAGACACGTAGTTGAGAAACAACCCAAGACTACCACACACCACCACTGGGGATTCGGTATGATGAGTCCACAATGCACCTATCTGAAAGAACCAAATCCTGAGTCTGATAGTAGTAATTGAATCTATCCATGAATTTATATTAATCAGAAACCATCATAAGAAAGATACGGTAAAATATCTAAAGGAGATATGATACATCAAATGAGGATCATAGCTAGGTCCATGGGGTGATACCAAAACTCATTCTAGATGAAACCAATATGTAGAGGATCGACGATCGTTGAATTTGGTCATCTCAATACTAGAGACTCTACCTGGGGAACTGAGATTAATAGATGATCTGCTCTAGGCCTCTCAAAGGAGTCCAGCAACTCTATCCTATAAATCTTTCTAAAGATATAATTCTCTCATAAGTAGTAAACCATACCAAAAAGGCATAATGGAAGAAATAATGGGAATGAACCCCGAAAAAACAAGTATGAGTTACGGTGTATAAGAGATTCAATTCACGTAAAAAAATAGGTTGCATGGTGAAGAGTAGTCACACCAGTCGTACACCATGTCAATTGTAATTCCCATGTAAACATCTTATTTCACTTTAAATACATTAAATTTAAACCCATTACAAGTTTTATAAGGGCCACCTTGTCTATAGGGTACTAATTATTTTGACATCATATAAAAAAGATGCTATGTTTGAATGTAATGATCATTTTAGTAAAATGATCTGACCCTGGTCCGGTCCGGGTATGACTCAACCCGTAGGACCCGACCTGATTGCTGGCCAACCCAAATAATCCCATTTTATCAGACCCGACCCAGGATACTGGGCTTCGTATGGCTTATCCCTCTAGGCATCATTGGGTTTCCCTATTCCCATTGTCTTGCCCACATGGATTTTCGCATTGTCTTCCACAGCACGCAATCCACATAGGTCGTGTTCCCCTCTGCTATCGGTGGTTCTACACAGAGTCCCATGAAGTCAGCCATCTGCGTTCGCGTGTTCCCCATGAGCTCCACATGTCCAATGACTGTCTACTACCACATGATCCTTCTCCATGATCAAGCCATGTTCCTTGCGGCCGATTCGTGTCCCATTGGGCATTAACGCACAGCGCCACCATTCACTGCTTCCAGCCCCACCACCTACCACCCCTTCTTATGTCGGCCTCTAATTTTTCTTCAATGAACCATTTTTTTTAAAAAAAAGGCACATACATGATCCTCATGTCATATTATGCTCTATTATATGATTTTATTCATCTTGTTATTACTCCAGGGTTCTGATCACATTAAACACCTCTGATCTTGTAGAACCTCAACCACGAGGATCCAATAAAAATTAAATCTGATAATAGAGGTATGAAAATCACAAATAATTCTAGGAAAATAAACCTATTTTTTTCTATATATCAGCCTCAATATATTATCATTATAATGATGAACTAAGAAACCACAACAGATAATAAAAGTAATGATTTACCATAATTAAGCGCATCCCACTTTAACTTACAAATCGCGGGTCAACCTGCTAGTTGGTAGATCATCATCTGTCATTTATTCAAGAAAATTTTAAAAAAACTACCCTACCTTAATTCGTATTAGTCATTAATGAATTATAATTTTCATCATATTTAGAAATGGTCCTTCAAATCAATTTGTAGTGTTGATCGTTGATCCACTATCCACATATGATTGTTATAGAGAGATATGTCCCCTTGGCTCATTAGAATTGCAAGGTTGTTTCATATCCTTGAATTCATTACAAATACATATTACATTACCCATCTATCCATCAAAAATTACTTTTCCATTAATGTATTATTGATGTTTATGTCCCTTTTAGGTTCTTTCATCAATGACCCGCACTAACAAATGTTATGTCACAGAAAGAGTAAACATGAAATTCTAAACAAAACGGTGCCTTCAAAAAGAAGATTTGGTTACCCATAAAATTTCAATTCCAGTTTTTCTGGGAAACCTCTCTTGTGATTTATTAAAAACTAAAAAAACAAACTAATTTATCTAGGCACACCAAGATTCAAAATCGAACTTCGTATCGATCCAACTCTCAAAATAATTCCACATAATATATAAAATTAATATGCAGAATAATCTAAGACATTGTATTCTCAAATCCATATGGATTTACATCCTTGAAAAACCAAAAACCAATATACTTAAAAACATGTGGGTACAACCCATGAAGATGAGATTCTCAATCCCATGTGATCTACTAAAGATTCCCCAGCTTGCACTGAAAATGCGCTATGGGAATCACACTCCCAAAAAGCATCTTCTCCTATAAATCCAATATCTACACTGTGTAAAGAGAAAATTTCACTCCATCCTTGATGTCCAACTCGCCATTGTTGATGACATGTGATGGTTCATGCACATACCTCTTCAAATGCGACACGTGAAATACATCATGTAACCGATGGAACATTGGGGGTAGAGTTAGGTGGTACAACACCTCATCCACTCTACGTAGTATCTTAAAAGTGATGATGATGATACAAGGTAACTGTCCACCCCATCCAAATTTATGTAATCCCCATAATTTTGGGACTCGAAAGAACACATTATCCCATTCCACATACTCCAGGGGCTTCTGTCTCTTGTGGTAATACAACTACTGATGGAGCTGTGCAGTATACATTTGATCCTGGATGATATAAACCATCTCAGAGTAGCTCAGAACACCTCTGGGCCCATGAGTGATAACTCTTCTAGGTCAATCCTGCAATATGGTGACCGGTATGTTTTCCCACATAGAGACTGGAATGGTGGAATTTTAATGTCGTAGTGGTATATGATGTTGTTTGAAAACTCTCCCAATGGTAGGTGATCCTACCAACTACGATAGAAGTCCAACATGCACGCCCACAACACATCCCCCAGAACCTGAATGGTCTTCTATATCTAGCCATTCTATTGGGGATGAAACAAATTTCCCAAGCATAAATGAATCCTAAAATCATCCTGAAATACCTTCAACCATCGTGATGTGAAATGAGCATCACAGTATTAATTAATCATCAATGGAACTCCATGAATCTTAACTTCTTCCTGCATGTAGAGGCATCTTTTTTACTCCACTTAACTCTTCTCCTAGATAGGTAATAATTGTGATGACTTGTTGATTTGGTCAACGATCACCCAAATGGAATTTTCTACCGATACCGATGTGCTATACCCATCGAAAACACTGTGGATATATCATCCCATATCCACTCTAGAACCTCAAGGGGTTGGGTGAAATGTGACATAACATGATTATATGTCTTCACTTGTTGACAAATGAGGCATCGAGAACAGAACTCTACCACTCCCTAATCTATTGTGTTCCTCCAAAACCGATGTTATAGGTCCTATAAAAACATCTCCAAACATGGATATACTACCAAAGGGGATGTGAATAACTCCCTTAAAACCTCCTCCTACAATGACACAATTACAAATATGAACCCATATAAAAAATGATATGCCCCCCAACTTCCTAATATCAGTCAATAGCGTGCCATTTGGATAATTGATCATGTAGAGTCTTGCAAACGATATCCCAAAGTTAAGCCTCTCTGACTCGTTATAAGATAATAAGGGTAACAATCATCGATTTGATGTCATATTCCCCATCTCTGTCCACAAAGGATATTTGTAATGAGGCTAACTACATTGATGCCCCGTCTAGCAATTACGAACTTGATATCCTTCTAAGAGAATACCCCACAATGTTCCCCATCCCTGGAGTATAGAATATCTCAATTAGATAATCTTGTAAAACTCTAGACACTACCCCTGTGTCATGATTATATCCTTATATTAAAATATATAAATGAGACTTTTTTGATAATAGTAGATGATAAATTGCTCACCCATCATGATGACTAGTTGCATCTTCAATGTGACAGCTATGAATACAAGCTCAAGATTGTGAGCATCGTTGTTCTTCTCACATGGTCTTAACTAGGGATATCCAAAAGTAATAACTTATTACCTCTACATCAATAAATATTAAAGAAAATTTAATGATGCATTATAGAATACTATGTACTCGAAATTATCCCATGGAAATATCATGATCGGGGTTCTTGTCAAACTATATCTCAACTATTGAAATCCATAATGGAACTTATATGTGCACAAAAAGGCTACCCATTTTATGTAAATGTTTTCATAGGTGCTGATATCATGGAGATATAAGCTATAAATCTCGGGTAATAGTGTACCATCCTAAGGAAGCTCTACACCTCCTTCATGTTCCTTGGTGGCTCCCATTCTAGCACTTCCTCAATCAGTGGCTAGGACCACACCCATGCCATTTGAAGAAATAACATTTCCCATAAATTGGACCACATAAATTCACAACATTCACATTGAGTGTTTCCCATAAAGATGGTTCTCTAATTTTTCATCTAGATCAATCGTTAAGTGTCTGAAATTCTCCTCCTCCAACACTGAATACACAAGGATATCATCAATGACGACTGCCATGAACTTGTATAAATATTTATAGACGATCTAATTCATGAATCTCAATAACACGTTTTCATTGTAAATCACACTAAAAGGGAATAAACACATACTCATAATGATCGTAGAAGCATCTGCAGTTCAACTTTAGTATATCCCATTCCCATACTCGTATATGGGGATAGCCCGAACGAACATCAACCCTCTAGAACCATTATTACCCTATCACTTTATAAAAGTGGTCATCGATCCTTGGTTTTGGATACTTTTTATTCACTGCTACCCAATTCATGTGATGGTATTCGACACAAAACCTCATGTTACCATTGTCTATTTTGGAAAACAACATTGGGTCCACCTAGGGTGATACATTATGTCTCACAAATCCCTTGCTATGAAAAATCCTATAACTACACCCTAATCTCATAAATTTTATTGGGATCTATAGGATATGATGGTGAGGATATTATGTACATTCATGGGTGTATGTCTATGTAGAATTAAATCTCTCAAAGGGATGTAATCATGTAACATCTTCTAGGAAGATTTCATCATAAAAAACCCACTACCACAGCGAACTAGAAACACATTACATTTATTTCACTGAAGGTCTGGCTAGCCACGTGATGAGTGGTCGACTACACCCTCCTATGAATGAGTCCATCTCATACTACTTGGGTTTACACTTCACATACAATGGAAAACATTGTTACATCGATACAGACACACCACACCCTTCATCTAATATATTCAATCCCGGAATGGATTGGTGATAATCAATCAATTTTATGAATGTTTTCGCAAGGACTCAACACTTCCACTAAGAGGTTTCAACCAAAACAATAACCACCATGGGTAAGGTCACACTATCGACATGTATGTGTGATCATCGAGTCTCCTCCAGTTATTGTATCTAAGCATAACTATTGATTCAATGGTTCAAATGGAATATCATGGTCACATAAAATATTTATCGAGAGGAAGGAATGAAAATAACTTGTGACTATTAGTACAAAAACTATGGTAGAGAGGAAAAATAACATACCTAAAATCATTTTTGGTGCCCCTGGGTCATAATCCTTGACCGTGTGTAGGTATCATTGTTCCAATCATCCAACTCCAAAATCCTCAAATAGAACACATGAGTGTGGTGGTGGTAGGAATTCGAATCATTGAACACCTACCAATATTATCCTCGCTTTTATTCCACACCCCCCTAAGGTTCTGCATGATCTCATATATTCCATTAACTAGGTGTTCCATCCATTATCTCCCAGTCAATAACATTGTAATACAGAAAATCCTTGGTGAGTTTTCCACAGCCATCACATGAGTACGAACACCTCTGCCAAGGCTAGTTGGATACACCTTGTAAACCCCGAACTATTGATCTGTTATCCTAAGGCCTCCTCCAAAAACATCTTCCATGATTGATTACATCATAGTAGTATCAGCTCCAAGATTCCAGTGCCTCTTCCATTTCCATCCCATTATTGATTTACACTAGATATCTATACTCATCCAGGATGATATCAACCACCAAAGTCTTCTGAATCACCCTATCATAAGTAGAAAGGCTCATAGAGATAATATTTTCAAAGATGTCTATAAACAAGACTCGCTCAAAGGTATAATCCTAGAAGTTCTTATACCTATCCTTATCCATTATGTTCCTCTAAATTTTTTTGAACCACAACGAATAATCAACTACTTTCATACTTCCCTACAATGATAATAGAAGCTCACACAAAAAATATCAGTGACACAGGAAACAAATTCTCCATAAACTGACACACAAATTTGATCTATGATTGATTCACCTTGTAGTGAGCATGAATAGAACGACTCCACCATGGACCTACTAAGCCCCACAGAATGGTAGCTTCTAGGACAACCATTTAATATGATGGTGTATTGAATAGTTGGAAGTCTTTGGTCACTACCTCAAACCTGTCCTCAGCCACCTAAGGGTGAGTCTCAACATGGATACTAAGGGTTATCTATCTCGGAAACTCCACATGTGTGCTCATCCTACATTCTACATCAATTAGTACATTGTGTACCACTGATAGCTCCACAGGTGGAAGTACATATGGTAAAAAACCAAGATGTAACATATGGGAAATTGGTCTATTTACTAAAGCCCCCATACTATGGGGGTTATCCTCATGATCTAGCTATTGATTCCAAGCAGGTATGCATTGTGGACGCATCTTGTAAGAAAAAAAGATGTACCATGGTCAATGAGTATATATATATATTTGAATCAAAAATGACATGGAAATCACAACCCATTCCAATATGATGTTTGTACCATTGTTTTCCATGAAACATTTTTTCTGATGTACTGAGTCCAAAAGCAAGTTTTCAGACTCCTACTGTATGGATACAATAGACGCCGCACCAACAATATGGTCCCTAGACTGAAATTAGAACTTCAAACAATTAACACTATCACCCAAAACCAATCTCCCAGACTCCCGGTCCTGATGTAGAAAATAATTCATCTGATACCACATTATCATTTCACATCCAAGTGGGAACTATTCCATGACTCTCCAATCCTTCTTCCAATAGGCCAGGGGCTAGTGACTAGCACCGAGTAGATATATCAATAACATGGGTGGAATTTCCTTAGTACATGTACACATGGACACATATCCAGACGCACAATTCTAAAAAGTAAAAACCAAAATGAAGAATCTAATAATTGAAATATATCCCACAACCGGTGTATAATAGTGAAAACACTAGAAAGTAAACATTGCTGGCTTTATATTCCCATTAATAGATATTATGTAAAACATTTCCTAAAACTAATCTATAGGAAAAACTACCTAATCTACCCTAAAATAACTATACTGAGGATACTCTCTAATGTAATAGGAACACCTCATTCTCCCTGATATCACAAGGCTATGTCTGGTCCTGGTCCACTGTAGACTGTGTCGAACAGTCGTTGGTCTACACAATACATGACACGAGTGGGAAAATCACATTTAGGGGTGAGTATAATAATACTCTATAAGACACCAAGAAACCACAAATAAATACAAAAATGAACATTATAGTCATATCTACACAAGTATATGTCTATAACATATCACAATAATATCATGATATACACAAACCAAGACATGTTGTCGAGAAACAAACCAAAACCACGACATACAACCAATAAAGATTTTGTCTGAAGACATCATAAAAATCTAAATAGGGAGAAAACACAAGTTAGTTAGATCATATTGATGAAATATGTTTGATAAGTATTGTTCATCGAAAACTGTCATGAGATGGATACACTTATTGATCTAAAGTGATATATGATACAACAGGTGTAGATCACTACCTGGGCAATAAGGTGATACAGAAAACTCACTCAGGATAAATTCTATATGTAGATATTTGATTTCTAATGATGTTGGCCATGTCAATACTGAATAATCTACATATAGGATGAAGATGAATAAAGGATCCATTGTGGGCCACTTGAGGGATTCCAAAAATTCTATCCTGGAAGTTTGGATGACGAGATCAAATTCTTATGAGTAAGAAATGATAAAAAAACCTTCAAGGAAATTATAAAGGGAAACCACCTAGTTAAACACAACCAACACATGGTAGATTAGGGAATCAACAGATATAGAAAAGATATGGTTCGTGGTGATTCGAAGTCACACCCGTCGTACCCCTTGACCCTAGATAATGAGAATGTAAATGGATAATTTCACTAGATATATATCCAAGTTAAAGGCCACCATTAATATTATAATGATCACCTTGTCAAAAGGGTCGCAATTCCTCTGAAAGAACATTAAACATATGCTCTATTTGATTGTAATGATTGTTTTATTGAAAATATCTCACTCGGTTCTAGGGGGGTTTGACCCAACCCATCGGACATAGCATAATCTGATGGCTTACCCAACACAATTTGATCATTCCAACCCAAACTGGATTACTGGTCCCCCTGGTTGGCCTAGTTCCCCTAGTCCATCTTGCATGCACTTGGGCCAACACTTCCGCCAAGCATAGTCTACTTTGGCTATGTACTCCTCAGGTATCTACAATGCAACGCTGCATCACACGTCGCCAGAATGTCATGATTACACATTCCCAATGAGCTCTTCCAACCCTCTTCCTTGCTTCCATGATGATCTCCTTTTGTATTGTTGAGACACATCCCACGCGGTGTCGGCACGCCGCACCGTTGTGCGCTCTTGGTCATTGCCTCCTACATCGGCCGCCAACACCCTTACTTACTCGGGCCTCCAATCATGCTTTGATGATCCATTTATTGAAATAAATCCACATCCATGATCCTTCAGTCGTGTTATATATTTCCATGGGCTATGATTCCTCTTTTCATCCCTTTTGGTGTTTGATCGCATTCTGAGTCTCTGGAAAAGTCGAGCAGTCACCACGATTGTCCAACACTAAAGAACGACAAGAACAAAGGTAGGAATGGGAAAAATAATTCCTTAAGGAATGAACCTTATTCATTGTTCATATTGGCCCCAATCCTTTATAATTTTAAAGAATAAATAATAAATAAAAATAGTGAACAATAAACCCCAATGCTTTCTCGTAATTATGCATATTTTGTAAGAAATATAGAATCACAGGTCAAATTGCATGTTGGTTGATATGTGTTCATCATTGATTCTTGAAACGTAGAAATAAAATCAAAGAAGAAAAATCTTACATTGGTTTTTATTATTCATGGAAAAATTATTTTTTTTGTCTTTGGTTTTAATGTTCCTATGCCATCCCTCCTTTTTATTACATAACTTTTCATTACATTTTACAAACTGATGATCTTTAAAATCTAGTGTCTTGGAAATCAGGAACAAAAAAAGTTGGAAAAAACATAATCATTATTTTAATCCACATGTAAGGCTTCATCATATGTTCATATGAGGTATAATTATAGCATCTGATATCTTGGTGACATAAGAAAGAAATGAAGAAGAAGGAAGATGATCAAACTGCCAGCTCTGATGAAGATATTGAAATTCTATTGCAGCAAGATCAGGAGATTTTAGACTGCTACTCTTGAGGAAGACGTTGGGGGCGTCTCATTGGAAAAATGTGGAATGAACTAAGAGACCAAGAACGCAAAATTGGTGACAAGATAAGGAAAATTATTGGTCTCCAAGGGAGGCAACATTAATGTATTTGCTTGACCTATTTTCATGTATTTATCCCTTTGACCTTCTTTTATAAATAAATTATTCAGGCTTTTCCCCTCATCTTTTAAAAAAAATCCTGGATACATACATCAACGGAATGGGTGAGCAGAAGGTCCAGTTAGGGTAAACAAGGGAATCCGTTTATTTATGACATCAATAAGAACCCGAATACAAAAAATAATGACATGAAAAATGGAAGTATTGGAATATCATAAATAAAATAAATAGAAACAGAAAATTAATATTTCTATTAAACATTTCTTTTATACATTCATGATCACATCACCAAGGTCCATCCCCACGGTGTCATAAAAATTACAAAGGTTATTCACCAAGGTATAGTGAAGCATGTCATCTCTAGAGATTAATTCTTTACCCAATGAATTAGCATGCTATCAGGATGTACCCATTATATGACTTTACATACATGTGATCCACAGATATCATGATCAAAAATTTAATAAATAACCCATAGAGAATAAAATAAATGGGTTTCATTTCAAAATCAGTATGCTTTAAAAGATCTTAAAAATAACATCATTATATTATTTATAACCCATAGAAAAGGAATGTGGGTTATATATCTGTCAATTCCAAAATAAAATATATAATATTTATATATTTATGAACACCTATAGAAACGAAATAGGTCTGGGTATTCACATAAATAAACAAGGGAATTTCATGATATAAAGATATAGAAATTTTGAGTTGTAATTTCTGTAGACTAATGACTATATAACATGGTTTTAGAAAATGTTGAAAAGAGAGGGGAAAAGGGTCACCCACTCATAAATAATTCATAATATAGTATTGGTACTTAATAAGATCATTGTATGGATATTTTATTTTCATACCACATGAAACAGACATATGAAAGAAAATAGAATTTGTGATTTCTTTTACGTCAAATTCGGCAGCCTAACAACATCACCAAAAAATTCAGAAAAAAAATTGATGAGAGAAGAAAGTGTCTCTCATAATTAGGAAATGAAATGGACAGTAATAATAACATTTAAGAACATACCCTCAACATTATGTGGTGTAAAATATAAGATAGAACATAAAGGATGTCATGACTTAAAAGAGGAGGGTGATAGAATCCCTTACCTTGAAGAGTAACTTAAATTTCTAAAAGGTCTAGACCTTGGGAGGCATGAGGGCACATTGGGAGGACTCCTTGGGATTTAATGAGAGCATAAAATCGTTGAGGATGATTTTGGAATGAAATTAATGATGAAAATGTCTTGGAATTTATAGGAAAAGTGAGTGAATAAATTATTATTTTCCAAGGGACACCACATCGGTAGTATTTGTGAAACCATGGGCTTTCCCTTGGAATTTTCCCATGGTATTGGCCAACTGGGATACCTAATATAATATCTCACTATTAATAAGTAGACAAGAAAATTTACATCAATATTACGTCTTTAATGAGGTTATTAAACACCGGAAACTCAAAACTGCATTTTTTACTATTCACTGATAATTCAACAGTTTTGGAAAAACCCAAAAATTCACAGTAATTTACTAATGATGATCTGAATTAAAAAATTAATTACATTTTATGAAAATAATTTCCTAAGTTTTTTTAATTAAATTTATAAATAAAATGATTATTTAATCCAAAAAAATACAACATTAAAACTATAACTCATTTTGTAACAATGTAAAAAAGTAATAAAGGTCCCATAAAATCATCGTATACCCAGAAGAAAATAAATTATCAATTTTTTATTAAATATTATGAAATTACATTTATTTATTAAATTATTAAATTTTTTTTAAAATTTTAAATAAAATATAAATGTCATAACAAAATACCCAAACATAAACTATAATCATTTTTCACTTTTAAGATGTCAAAAATGTATTTATACATTCATGGCAGATGTTACTATTTTTTTTTGGTCAATATATTATTCATTACTATTCATTAATATTCATATGGGTATGCTACTATTCTTACTTTACTATTCACTAAAAACCATGTTGATCTTTATTAGACTCTAAATTTCTCACTGATCACAACTGTAGAAGACCATTTTTTTAAATTGTTTCACATTATTAATTATTTAACGAATAAAAAATATTTTAAAATACCATTATTATCCCAAATTCATGAATAATACACATCCTATATTTATCCGGATATTTGAAAATCAAAAACATTTCCATAATAAGAAATAAAAAATTTATTTATATGAATGGTTTACACAAAGCAGCTATGGTCTCGTTACATAGACCCTTATAACACCTTCATAGGACCTTTGTGTAATATGTGTTATGGAGATGGATTCTTGTGGAGGATTAGACAAAATTGACCAAGTGGTGATTTCTATTAGCTTGATATTATTCATTAGGTGATTTTTTTCAAGCTTCATATGTTGAAGTTCATCTTGGACTTCGTCCAGAGCAAAGCCCAGTGATGTTACCTCCTTCCCAAGCTCTGAAAGATGGGCGTAATATGGCTCAAGTCTATTGGATAAGGTCATTAAATATTATTTTTGTTTTAATTAACCAAGATAACCATATTAATATAAACACAATGTTATGATTAAAATTTCCAACGGTCATATAATAGTCGAAACCCAACTGTCTAATTTTAATTATACTCACTTCATTAATTAATGGATATAGTTATGTTGAGTATAAAATAAAATAACACACAAAATTAGGTAACTAATATAATTAAAATGTTTGGGTCTTTATATTCTTCCCCCCTTAAGAATTTTCATCCCACAAATTTAATACCATACCCTATGATGGGAAAAGGTGTGGGTACTTCTTTCTCATAGACTCCTCCAGTTCCCAGGTGGCTTCTTCATATTTTGTGTTCCTCCACAACCCCTTAATAAGGTGGGTAGTCTTGTTGAATAGAACCTTGTATCTATGATCCAAGATCTCCAATGGTAGCTCCTCATAAGAGAGGTCAATTTCCTGTTCTACCACCTCTCAGTTTAGTACATGTGAATGATCAGGTATGTACTTACTCAAGAGGGATACGTGGAAGAAATCATGAAATTGAGAAATATTTGGAGGAAGTGAAAGCTGATTGACCATTTCTCCTACGTGATCAATGATTTCATAGGGGACAATGTACCTAGGGTTGAGCTTCCCTTTCTTCCCAAACCTCATGACTCTCTTCCAATTTGAAATCCAAAGAAACGCGTTTTCACCTATAACAAACTCCAATTCCCTTTGACAGTTGTCGGCATAGCTCTTTTGCCGACATTGAGTAGCTTTAATGTGTTGATGGATGGAAAAGAACCTTTTTTAATCTCTTTCACAAGATCAGACCCAATAAGCTTTCTCCCAAAAGCTTCATCCCAACAAGTCAAAGTTCTACATCGCTTCCCATATAAGGCTTCATATGGTTCCATTTGAATGCTTGAGTAGACGATGTTGTTGTAAGAGAACTCAATTAAAGGGAGATGTTGATCCCATCAACCTTTATATTTCATTGATCATGTTCTTAGAATTTCCTCGAGTGTTTGGATAGTCTTTTCAGACTGGACATCAGTTTGGGGGTTCTAGGCCATACTAAAATTCAATTCTGTGCTCAGATCATGTTGAAGACTTCTCGACAATTATGATGCGAACCTTGGATCACGATCCGATACGATAGAAAGTGTAACTCCATGCTTCTTTACTACTTCATTCACGTAAATCCTGGAAATTTTATCAAGAGATAAATCTTATCAGATTGAGGTAAAATGGGCAGTCACAGTGAGACGTTCCACAATAAACCATATTGTAGTGCTTCTTTGGAAGTTCACAGGAGACAAATGACGATTTCCATAGTGATATTATACCACTTCCATGCTGGTATGGGTAGTGGTTGCAATATCCCTTTAGGATGTTGTCGCTCTGCCTTCACTTGCTGACATACTAGGCACCTTGAAGTGTAGTTAGCAATCTCCCTTTTTCATATTATCCCACCAAAAATGATCACGAAGGTCCCTATACATTTTTGTTCTTCTAGGATGTATAGAGAAAGTAGATTTATGAGCTTCATCCATTAGATCTTTCCTTATTTCCAAAATAGATGGAACACATAGCCATGTATGAAATTTCTGTACACCTTCTTGATCAATTATTAACTTTGGAAGCATTCCATCCTTCACATCCTCAAACTTCTTCTGTAACATAGGAACTTCTTTATGAGATTTTTGATCTTCTCTAGTTATGATGATTGAGAAATAATTTGGGTTATGGTTAATGATGTCCCTTCCCTTATAGTTCCCATGTCCATCATTACTAGTTCATTGATCAAAGGATCCCTTTGAATCATCATCATGGAAAGAAAAACTGGTTCTTTCATGCTTAATGCATCAGCGACATTATTAGCTCTTCTGGGATGATAATAAATTGAACAATTATTGTCTTTGAGCAGTTCCAACCATATCCTTTGTGTCATGTTCAATTCCTTTTGTGTGAAAATATACATAAAAATTGAGGGTCTGTGTATATATCACATTTCTACCCATAAAGATAGTGCCTCCATATCTTCAGTGCAAAAACAACTACTGCAAGCTCCAGATCATGCGTATTATAATTCTTCTCATGAGTCTTCACCTGATGAGAGGCATAAGAAATGTCCTTTTCATTTTGAATGAGGACGCAACCAATCCCTTTAATATATGAATCACTAAAAATAATGAATCCATATCCCGTTGAGGGATGAGTTAACATGGGTGCAATAACCAATATCTTCTTCAGCTCTTAGAAACTTTCCTCACACTCCATTGTCCAGATGAACTTGACCCCTTTTTGAGTTAACTAGTTAAATGGATTTGAATTTCATGAAATTATTTCACAAACCTCCTATAATATCTTTCTATTCCAACAAAACTACGAATATCAATTATTTTTGAAGGTTGAGGCCACTCCTCTACAACTTTTTTCTTTGTAGGGTAAACAATGATTTCATAATTGGTAATAATGTGCCCCAAGAAAGATAATTTTTGTAACCAATATTCAAATTTTATGAACATTCCAAAAAGCCTCCCCTTCAGTAGAGTGTGTAAAATAGCCCTTAGATGGTCCTCATACTCCTCGCAGCATTTGTAATATATCAGAATATCATCAATAAAAACTACCAAAAAGTTATCAAGGTAGTCATTAAATACTCTATTCATAAAATCCATAAAAATATCAGGTGCATTAGTCAGCCCAAAGGGCATAACAACAAACTCATAATGCCCACATCTTGATCGGAAGCCAGTTTTGGGAATATCATCATTCTTCACTCTCAATTGATGATAACCGGATCGAAGATTAATGATAGAGGATAATTGAGACCAACAAAGTTGGTCAAATAAGTCATAAATTCTTGGAAGAGGGTATTTGTTCTTCAATGTGATCACATTCAGTTCTATATGATCAATGAATAGCCGCATTGATCCATCTTTCTTCTTCACAAAGTGAACTGGTGCTCCCTAAGGAGACACACTAGGTCATATAAACCCCATCTCCAAAATATCTTAGAGTTGTTTCTTCAATTCATCCCGCTTTGCATTTTCCATCCTATACGGGGTATTTGATATCGGATGAGATCTAAGTAAGAGTTCAATGGAGAACAATACCTCTCTTTCTGGGGGAGGTCTGGGTAACTCCTCAGGAAATAAATCAACATATTCTTGGACAATGGGGACATTTTCTATCATTAATCTCTCATATCATACTTCTTCTTAACCTAGAAACTCCATAAATAAGGATGTAGGAGGTTCTTATAGACCAAGATCTGGTTGAGATATCTCTCCTTGAAAGATAACTATAGGTTTTACAATCAAGACTACTGATATTTTCTTGCCTCTGCAATTGATATTAGCATTATAATTTTAGATCTAATCTATCCCTAGTATAATGTTGAATTCTATCATGGGAATGACTTCTATATTTGTGATAATACTTTGCTCACTAATGTAAATACTATAGTTTCTAAACACTAATGACGCTTGGATAGTCCCACCAACTGTCATTTCTAATAACTCTACTTTTAGCTAATCTGCCATTGAATCTAAATGCATTGCAAAATTGGAGGAAATAAATGAATTCATAGAACTAGAATCAAACAAAGTATTTGCGAGCTTTGAGAGGAAAACAAGAGTACCTGCTACCACATAATTTGGTGCATCAACATCAGATCCATGATAGAAATATCACAACCATTATACCTTGGCCTTTACTAAGGATGATGGGGGTTCCCCTCCACAGCCCTCTGATTTGGCCACTGATTGGAAAGGTACCCACGTTGTCCTCACTTAATGCACTGGACATCAGGTAGGACCAACACAATTTTCCCCTTCTTTTTGTTTGGAAGATGTGGTTTTACCTTAATACGATAATTCCTCACAATATGGCCATCTATTACACACTTTTATAAATTTTCACTCCTGAGAAGTCAGTTCACTGAGTGATTCTTCCCACATTTATCACACGTGGAAAGTTGTACACGCTTGCCTCCTCTTCCATGATCTATGTTCCTTCCTATGCTTGGATCCATCTATCTCTTCTTGTCGTTTGATCTATGAGACCACTGCGTCTCACCAAACTCTATCTCAACTTTCATCGCACTCCACATGATTTATTCATAGCTATCATAGTATTGATTGGCTAGATTCTTCTGCAGATCAGGTCTCAGTCCACCGAAGAATCTATCAACATTACAATTTTGATCCATGACAAAGCTAAAGGTATATCATGAAAGCCAGGTGATGTTTACCTCATAGCTTCTGAAATATTCTCTCTCTTTCTACTTCAGATCGAGAAACTCTTTCTCCATTCTTTTTCTCATGGAATGAAGTAAATACATACTGAAAAAGATCCCTCTGAACACTTCCCACTCCATAGCATCAACTTCCACTCTTTTCCTCGTGTTTTTATCAATTCCAACCACTAATCATGTTCTCCTTCTAAATGATAGACAACCAGTGTGACTTTTTCATTCTCTAATCATTGGATCACATAAAATATCTTCTCTATGGAGCCGATACATTGCTAATAAATCAATGGGTCAGTCGATCCACTGAAGGTTGGTGGTCGTGGGAGCACAAAGGACTAAATAGAATGTTGTTCCCTTTTCAGTGAGATCTCTCTCTCATCTTGATTCGTGTTATTTCCCATACCTAGAGTCAGTTGGTTCATCATTCATAGGAATGGTTCCAATCCATCTTCCATTGGAGGGTCGTTAGTTCATGGTCCATTTCGGTCACCATTTGCATGGTTCCTCATATTTCTCACCATTTTATAAAATAATAAGACCTTCATGTGGAACTTATTTCATTTATGAATATTTTAACTATAAACGATTTTATGTCTTAAAACATCATGCTTAAACAATTACATTTCTCTATAATTCCATCACAATGATTTGTAAAATGATTGTGATTAACAAAAACATATACCCCAAGAGTGTCGTATCCAAGAGTGCAGAAAGGGTCGTTGTCGTGCACCAGTTCCTGTTCGAGTCTAGCACAAAGTGATATTTTTGGGTTTTACCCATACGTACATCTATGCAAGAGTCGTCTCTAGCTGCTCGTATCCAGACAGGGATGTATTTTTTTGATAAACCACTTAATCAATATTCACCAAAATACCAGGATGTTTTCCTTTATTTAAGCATTTCAATAGGATTCTTATTAATGTTTTAATATCCTTATTTCAATAAATAACTAATCCTCCTTTTGATACCAACTATGACATCTCGCCTTTTTATTACATAACTTTTAATTAAATTTTACCAAAAGAGGGTCTTTAAAGTCTAGTGTCTTGGAAATCAGGAAGAAAAACACATGAAAACAATATAAAACACTATTTAAATCCACTTTTAAGGATTCATCATATGTTAATCCAATGTATAATTACTGAATCTCATATCGTGGATACATAAATCAAAGGAAAGGGTGAGAAGAAGGAACAATAAGGGTAATCAAGTGAATTAGTTTACTTGTAACTTCAAAAGGAACTTGAATAAAAACAAAAGGACATGAACAATGGAAGTATAGGCATATCATAATGAAAATAATTGAAACATAACGTGAATATTTGGCTTCAACATTTCATTTTGAAATTCATGAACATATCAACAATGTCGATACCAAAGGTTTCATAAAAATAACCATGGTTATACACCAATGTATCGTGTAACTTTTTATCTCTAGATATTAATTATTTACCCAATGCATTGGAGAACTATTAGGGCACAACCATAATATGTATTTAATTAGAAGTGATACACATAGATCATAATCATACATTTCATAAATAACCCATAGAGAATAAATGAAATGGGTTTTATTTCAAAATCGTGGTGTTTTAAAACCTCATTAATATAAGATAGTTATATCATTTATAACCCAAGGAAAGGGAGTGAGGTTTATTTGTATGTCAATTCCAGAATCAAATATATAATCCTTATATATTTATTAATACCCATAGAAATTAAATAGTTCTTTGTATTCACAGAAATAATCAAGGGAATTGTTTGAGGGAAACTGATAAAAATTTGGAGAAGAAATTTCTGCAGCATAACGACTATATAACATGGTTTTAGAAAACATTGAAAAGAGAAAGGAAAAGGGTCACCCAATCATATATAATTCATAATAAAGTATGGGTACTCAATATTTTCATGGTATGGATATTTTAATGACATAACATATGATAGGTAAACATGAAAGAAAAGAGAAGATGTGATTTCTTTTACGAGAAATTTGGCAGCCTAGCAGCGTCACATAAACATTCAAAAAACAAATTGATGAGAGAAGAAATGGTCTCTCATAATTTGGACATGAATTGGACAGTAATAAAAACATAAAAGAAGTTACCTTTAAAATAAATAGATGTAAAATATGAGACACAACATAAAGGAAGTTGTGACTTAAATGAGGAGGGTGATAGAATCCCTTACCTTAAAGAGTAATTTCAAAAGCATGATAGCCGGGACCTAGGGAGGCTTGAGGGAACCATGTGAGGCCTCCATGGAAGGAAAGGAGACCATAACATTTTTTAGGATGAATTTTGAATGAAATGAATGAGGGAAATGGCCTGGAATTTATAGGAAAATTTAGCGAATAAATTATTAATTTCCATGGGACACCTCATCAGTGGTATTTGCAAAACCCTTGTCTTTCCCATGGTAATTTTCCATGGAATTTGAATCTTTGGACACCTCGTAGCCTATATATTTATTCTTAAGTATACATGAAATCTTAAATCATTATTACATTATTAATGATGTCAATAAACACTCGAAACACAAAACTGCATTTTTACTATTATCTGATAATTCAACTGTTTCAGAAAAATCCCAAAACATCACCCTAACCTAATATCGATGATCTAAATTAGAAAATAACTTCGAATTATTAAAATAATTTTCTTATTATTTTTAATTTATTTTTTAAATAAATTCATTATTTATTCCAAAAATAAAACATTATAATTATAACTCATTTTGTAACACCTTAAAAAAGTAATCAAGGTCCCATAAAATTATCGTATACCTATAAGACAAAAAAGTAACAATTTATGATTAAATTTTATGAAAATACATATTTCTATTAAATTATTAAATTAATTATAAAATTTAAATAAAATATTTTTTCGCATACAAAAATTACAAAACATAAAGTACGATCATTTTTTACACTTTTATGATGTCTAAAATGTATTTATACATTCACGGGTGATGTTACTATTTTTTTGGCAATTTACTATTCATTACTATTATTATGGGTATGTTACTATTCCAACTTTACTATTCACTAAAAGCAATCTTGATCTTATTATACTGCAAATTTCTCACTGATCGCAACTGTTGAAGACCATTTATTGAAAATCATTTCCCATTATTATTTATTTAAAGAAAAAAATATTTTAAAATATCGTTTTTCCCAAATTCATCAATAATACTAATCCTATATTTATTTGGATATTTGAAATACACAAACTTTTGTATAATAAGAAATAAAAATTTCATTTATATAGAAGGATTACACGAAGTAGCTATGGTCTCGTTACATAGCCCCTTATAATACCAGCATAAGACTTAAGTGTATGGTGTGCTATGGTGATGGAATCATGGGGTGTATTAGATAACATTTCTCGAGTGGGGATTTCTAACAGCATGAACTTCTCCCTTATGCGATTCCTTTCAAGCTTTATAAATTGATGTTCGTCTTGGGCTTGGTCCAGAGAAATTCCTAGTGACGCTACCTCTTTCCCAAGATCCGACAGATGGGCTTTATATGGATCGTGTCTACTAGATGTGGCCATTCGTTCTTCTTTTTGTATTAATTAACCAATATAACCATATTTATAAATACAAAATGTTAAGATTAAAGTTTCCAATGGTTTTATTGACCAAAAGTTATATAATAGTCTAAAACCAACAGTCTCATTTTAATTATGCCCACTTCATTAATTAATGTATATAGTTTTTTTGACTATAAAATAAAATAACACACAAACTTAGGAATCAAATATAATTAAAAATATCGGGTCATTATAGTTCCTTTTCATCTGGGTGTGATCCTGATCATTGATCCATGATCGGGCAGTGTTTTTTAGAGATAACATTGTATCCTAGCATCAGATATATTCTAAGGTAATGTCGTAACCTAGAACTCATGAAAATGGTATATAAAATAATAACCATCACTACATAAAAATAACATTTTCACTGTATTATTTTTGATGTTTATGTTCCATTCATTTTTTCCACTGAAGACCTCCTCCTACTAATGTAAAATTTCACATAGGGTAATCCAACCATTCAAAACTAAGAGGCGCCATTAGATGTTTTATATGAGAACCCTTATAAGAGCTATTATAATTTTTTTTAAAACCACACATGTGCATAATGAAAAAATTAAAAAATTCAATGAAATATTCCAGGAACATCGCGCCTTAGAATTACACTATGTCTCAGTCCATTCTCTTGAAATAATTTTATATAATAATTAAAAATAATAAACAGAAAAATCCATGACATTACATTATTTCTTTTTATGACATCATTTTAAACCACTTATATTTTGAATTTCAAAATTAACCAATGTTGAGAGGAATAATACATAAATAATGCTCTCACTGAAATCAATGTGTCATTAAAAACTCAATAATGTTAATAATTACAAAATGAAAACAAGATTAAGGGGATATAATCACATAAAGAAGTGGCATTTCCCAAATTAGTTCAACTAAAAACCCCATAATCCTGGGTAACACATTTTGATCCAATGTGAAAATATATTAGACCTGAATAACATTACACGAAATATAGAATCTGAAATCCCTAATTGAACTTAGTACCCTCAATATTGTGTTACCCACATAGTCTCCCCAAGAGTTATCCACTAGTTGAAAAACCACGGACCAAGGGAACCATCTAGTGGGTATTCTATTCTAGAGGATGAATCATACCTATGCTCCACAAAATATGTTAGGTTCTTATTATCTATCTAATTATTGGTGAATTATGATTAATTATAGATATCATACGACCACTAAATTATTCTATCATAATGATTATGTAATGAATCCCTTCTCACATGTAACAACATCAAAATTTTATAAAAAATATCCATTCTGAATATATACATGTTTCATATAATGTAATATATTGTGATTAGAACTAATTTCACAATATCAGTTATTCAAAATAAAAATTATTTTTAGATATATTTTATGAATTATAATGATTTTATTTAAAAACATCTTTATATTATAAGAAATTATATATATAAATATTTTTTTCATTTATATATCACAAATATAATAAAATGGAATAATTTATTTGATTAATCATATTATCTTGTTCAGAATATTAACAATTATTATTTTCGTATCATTGTTAAATGTTGGTTGAATAGTAAAAAAAATGTTTTTAGTAAATTTTTAATTTTTGTTTTATTTCAGTATGATAATATTAGTTTAGAAGTTAGTAAAAATTTGATTTTATATTATATAATACTTATTTTATGGAATATTTTTATATACATAATAATATTAATCCTTATAATATTGGAATTTTTTAATATTTAAATCAAAAAAAAATTCTATTGAATTTTATTTAATTTAAAAAAACAACAATTAATTTCCCTCTAAGGTGAAAAACTTATATTTCGTATGATTAATATATTTCTTCAATGAAATGAAAAGGTATTTATAATGTTACCCCACACATAATTTTTTTCATTGAATGATCATTTTAAATGAAATATTTTTTACGCCGACTGTACAATAACATTAAAATTAATTTCTCAAAATGGGAAAAAATGTTTTTTATAAAAGTATTAAAATAATTAAAATTATCATATTTAAATTAGTAGATATTTTAAATTTTAAATTTTCCCATTGAAAGTATCCATTTAAAGTGAATGTTGTGTTACTACGGTGAGGGTTTGTTTGGGGCAATGTAAATTAATAAAGTTGAAAAACTGTAAAACATGTTAAAAACATATATCAAACTTAAATTTTTTTTTGGGGATAAAAATTTTCTGTTATATTATCTCATTAATGTCCATTCTTATCGTTTTATATTGAATAATGGAGATACATTGTTTATAATAAATTAGATACTACAAAAAATAAAAGTCAATTTAATAGTAAAAAGAATTCCCCTAATCCCCATTTCACAACACATTCCAAATATTTCCTCAACAAAAATTCATATATATTATCTACTAAACACCCACTACATTCCTATGAAGTCAATGTGTTCCGAAAATCTTGTGTTACGGATACTTATGTAGATGAACAAGGTATAACATCCAATGTAAAGTAAATACACTAAAACCCACATTTGTAGTTCTATTATTATTCTAAATAACTCATACCCCCACTATCAAGGATGGTATGAAAAAACCACAATTGATACTAATAGAATATTTTATTTTTCTTGTGCAATAATTATTTTATAACTTCCTCCAAAACAATTCAAAAAAAATGAAAACACCATTATGATTTTCTAAGGATTATTACCTCAAGGACTGATATGTTCAATTTTTCTTCACTATTATAAATGGATGGTTATAAAATTTTATATAATTAAAAGATATGATCATTTTCTAATTATTATTTTTTGGTATTTATAATCATTTCATTTCATACACCCTCACATTATATGGAAGATAAAAGTGATTTCCATGTGTAGGAGAAGACTACCGCCTCCATAAACTGATACGTTCATTTTTCTAATACCACCTAACATAGATATTAGAAAAAAATAATTTGGATTGTAAAAACTAGATTTGAGAAACCATTAAAATATTCGAAAAAATTATTGGGAATTCAAAATGTGTGATCATCATGAAACATACACCAAAAATTTTAACAGCCTAAATATAATTTACAAGGAACCTTTTTTTATTTTTGGTATAAATTTGGATGACCATTGATATTATATATGATTTTTTATAAATTAAAAATAGAGAAGATTGATTTTTAAAAATTATATTTCTTGAATTGATTTTGAAAAATTATTTTTCATGGTCCATAAATTTATTTTTTAAGACACTCATCATACTACCACAAGTACAGACATAGGAGAAAACAATATTAAAATTTAATAAAATTTATATAATAATGAGAAATTGTGAAATAAAACATACATGAACAACATTTTGGGTATATATATTTATAATTTTAATTTGATAGTATTTCAATATTATTAAAATTGTAGCTATCATTTGGAAAAAATGTGATGTGATACTTCGTACCACACTTATCACTTATCAATTATATGTTCTCTGAATTTTCCCCAATTTTTAGAATTCTTCATCACATATTGTTTATATATTTTTGTATATATTTAACTTTTATATACCCAGATAAATTAACATTTCCATTCTTGGGCCCTATATTATTTTATTTCAGTTAGAAAATTCCATTTTTAATTAAAGGAAAATTAATGGAAAAGTATTGGTTCTTCTCTCATCTAAAAAATAACCCAACATAATTGTTTAAAAACCTGAATATCTTATAATTTCATAATTATTTTATGGAGATCCCAGTTTTTTAAATTAATATATTATATAGAGTAATAATTTCATTCATTCCACAAAATATAAATTTGATATTTTAAAGACCATCACATATGTAGTTCTTTTTCATTCCTCGGTATATAGACCATTTCATGAAGATTATATATTGAGACAAAACATTAAAGTAATATATACAAATTAAAATTGTCAAATTACAAAAAAATATTCGTTTTTATCATGGGATTATTAATGTTTTAGACATTCATTATTCCTTGAATTTGATTTAATGATCCCACATCCTTATTATGTTATTGATCATTATTATGATATATAAAATAATATATATTTATCTTATAGTCTGAATAGTATTTAGTTTAATAATATAATGGGATTAATAAAAATTATGTATCCTTACATTTAATTGAATTTTACATTATATATCATTTTATTTAATTCAACGTATTATGGAGAAAACATAATACACAATGGTTCATTAGAACATTATAATTATTGTATTGGGAGTCAATCTTAATTTATGTATTTGAAGTCATGTCTTATATTGTCTGTTTATGTTCTGGGTATAGCAGGAGAACGTGGATGGGTGTACCCAAATGTAATTTTATCAGAAACAATGATCAATACGTGATATGTCACAATGATACAACACCAGACCATCACAATAAAATGAAAAATGAAAGATAAGAGGGGAGTCTCAGAACCATAGAGAGGATCATCATATGTTGGAAATAATAATTTTAATAAAAATACAAGAATTTCCATGATGTAATTCTCTCTCAATTGATGTCTCAGGTTATGATCTAATGTTATCTGTCTTTGCGTCATTGAAGGAAAGGGAAGGCTTTCTCTTGTGGTGATCTAGATGTTCTCCAAATATCCTTGGACATCACCAAAGGGAACATTCGGTGATTGCATGGAGGATCATTTGCATGTGATGTGTGCCTTCGACCACCATGAGAGACGCAACCAAAGTGATTTCCTTTATATAGTCGAGGAGGATATTTCACGTAACATGATAGAATTCTTGGAGTAAAATAATCCACTCTTGGTTGAGAGCATTTTCCAAACCCATTTAGCACAACCACAAATAATGGCTAGGATAATGAGAAAAATGTAATTGGGATTTTATTAAATAGAATAATAAAATGAATTAAATACCCTAAATCATTTATTCATTTCATTTAATTTTTAGTAAGACCCCAGGACTATTAATAACAGTTTACTATTATTATCACTTGACATGCACCCAGTGAATTACACATAATATTATTTATTATACAAATATTTTTTTCCCTTGCCAAACCACAACAAACTACCTGGTGTGTGAATTAATATACCTGAAATTTATTTTTGTTTTTCCATTTTCATTATTTCCTACACCACATTTATTAGACCATAGATAATTTATATATATATTGCTAATAACTATCACTAAATTACTCACTAATAAATATATTATTTTTCTCCCGATATATTCTATAGAATAACTAGTGTCTAAATACATGTGATTGGGTATCGTTCAATAATTATTAAACCACAATCAGAAATAATCTTTAATCAACTAGTTAAATGAATATTTCACTGAAATACTTGGACACACATAGTGTGAGACCTAATATGCCACTTTATCAGTGGCATGAGATAGATCCTACCTAACATACAAGGATAACATCTACCAACATTCCATGAAACCCATAGAGATATAATTTAACACTGTAATGATGTTTCACTTCCTACGTATGCTTTCCGTGTAATGTAATCCCTTTGTCCCCCTATCTCGAATCATGCCGGTTACATTCTATTTCCATCAACCCATTTGATTTATTATTTTATCATTGACTTTCTAGAATTTAATAATCCCAAGCATTCCCATGGCCAAGGATTTATTTAGGCTATATCGATTCCATCAAAGGGCCTGATATATCATCTTTTGTGACAGAATAGAAGGGAGAAATCCTTTATCGTTCTAACTATTAATTTAGTATTATTTGTGACACACCTAACGTATCCTACCTCAATGTGAACAGTGTGTCACCATTGTTGTTGTTAGTACTTCTATGTACACTAGTTGTATTATCAATTAACAATAATCATAATGTCTAAGGACCAGTACACATGACCGAAGATATCAAAATCCATTGGCACAATGTTATGTTTATTTCCTACTGGGGGTGGGTCTATTTATCATAATATCCTTTTGGATATTACTTTGGGTGGACACCTTAGAAAGGTGCTTTAATGTTTTATGTGTCCTAACCAATTATGGCCTGTATTATTTATGTCCCTCAAAAAACATCATCCGTCCATAGAACATATATTCAAAAATATTGTTATATAACTTCTGTGATCTCATCATAGTAGGGATCTTCCATCATGCTTTGGTTTAAAAACTATCCTTAGGATATTATCACACGCATTTTACTACATAATAATAATCAAGATGTGATAAGGTATTGACTAATGAATAATATACTAAGTAGTTTTTTGTAGGACACTACCTCCAACAGACTCCCACTTGGACTAGATACAATTACATACAAGCTTTATCCGGCTAGCTCAAACATGATATTCATGCTTATTATGAGATCAGACTTTAGTCATTGGGGACGAGACATTTTCTTCCATGGACACTCTTTTCATTTCCACATCACCCCTTTAATATAAATCCCTCAAGAGGTGATATTTCTAGATATTGTGTGTTTCACATTGATGTGGCCTTGGTTATTTTGAAAGATCCACTAATGCAGTATTATAAAAATACAATATGATTGGATCATTACTACTAAGAACCACATCACACTCCTAGACAATGTTATAAATCCAAATGGATTCCATGGCTACATCATAATATGTTATATATTTGGAATTTTATATAGAATCGGAAACAACTAGCTTCTTTTAACTCTTCCTCTCATAGATCCTCTAATTAGATAGACAAAATATATTGATTGTGACTTCAGATCCTTCTGTCCTATATAAAAACCAGAATTGGCATACCCTCTAATGAAAAGCTCCATGTCTCCTGTATACATCAAGAATATATATTTAGTTCTTCTTAGATACGTAAGGATAGTATTACTAACAGTCCAATGAGGTTTTCCAGGATCTACTTGATATCTTCTTAACATGATCAGTGCATAGGCAACATCGAGCCTGGAGCATAACATACAATCAATGATGGATCCTATAGGTAATGCATATGGTATCTTACTCATCCTATCATTCTCATGTTGTTCACGAGGACACATTCTCTTAGAAATATGTATGCGATGTGACACTGGGACCAATGCCATCTTGGATTGTTCCATGCTAAATCTATTTAGTATCGTAATAATGTATGTACCAGAACATAGTCCATGAAATCTCCTGGATCTATCAATAATTACCTTGATTCCTAGAATGATGGATACTTCGCATATGTCCTTCATGGAAAAACACTTGTTCTACCAATCCATAACTGACTGTAAGACTGGTATATCATTTCCAATATATAATATGTTGTCATAATATATTACTATAATAAAGACCACATTATCATTAAACTAATTATAAACCCTTGGCTCTCATTATTTCTTAATGGAACAAATTTCATGTATGGATTCATCAAATTCAATGTTCCATGGCCTAGATGCTTTCATAAAACCATTTATGGATTTCTATAACTTGAAAACCCATTTGGCTTCACTTGTATCACAAACCCTTCTCGTTGTGTCATATAGACATCTTTTTAAATGTTTTCATTATGGAACACTATTTCGACAAACATTTTTCAAATCTTATAGCCATAGTATGCTTCTATGTAATTTATGATTATTATGGATTTAAACATGGAAACTAGAGAGAATGATTCATCAATTCCCATTCATTTATTCTTTCTAAATTTTTTAGCCACTATCCATTCTTTATAGGTGATAATGTGACATTCCATGTCTAGCTCTCCCTTGAATACTCATTTGAATCCTATAGGATTTAAATCAAATGGATTATAGACCAGAACCTAGACTTGGTTCTGATACATGGAATCCATATCATAATTCATAGCTTTTAGTAATCTTGTAGTTTCTGAGCTCTCTATATCTTACTTATAGGATAGGGGATTATCATTATCTAGAAATAATGATTCACTATCCTCATTGACTATGAAACAAAATATAACTTTTTCCCTTACCTCTCTTGAGATCCTACACAGTACATGTATTTCTTAGAATCCCTTCCACAGGGATGTGTGGATCTTCTTCCTATAAAAAATCCTATATATTTTGAGCATAACTAAATCGATGTCAATCATTCCTCCACTATATAATTTGAATATTTCCTCCCTCTCAAGAAATATGGATTTTTTGGTGATATATAGTTACTTTTCTTGAGGGTTATATAAGTAATATCATTTTGTTTCATTGGGATATCCTATAAAGATACACCATGTTCCCTATGGTGCTATTTTGTTTCCTGAGTGGTCCTTAACAAACTCCTCTCATCCCCATACATGTGTGTGTGACAAAATGGGTATATATCCATTCGATAACATGAAGGGGATTCCATTTCCCACCTTAGTTGGAACTCAATTAAATCTATATTCTCCCATTTGTAATGCATATCACCAAAAGGAAAATGGATGATCTTTATGAATCATCATTGACCTCACCTTGTCCAACAAGGTATGGTTCCTCCGTTCACTATCACCATTGCAGTGTCCATTATAAGGAGGAGTTAGTTGATATAGAATCACAAACTCTCGTAAAAGGTCGATGAATTATTAGTTCAGATATTATAATCCTCGATCCGATTGAATCTTATTTATCTTTTAACCTTGCTAATTACCTACATTATTTTTTAAATACATAAATTTCTCCAAGGAATCTGACATATAGCTCATTATGTTGATATAGACAAATCTACTCAAATCATTAGTAAATGTAATTAAGTAATAATATCCACCACTAGCTTCTATTGGAAATTGTCTACAAAAATTAGTTTCTACCAGTATTAAAAGCATTGTGTCCCTTTCATCGTATCAACTGAAAGGCTTATTGACCATTTTATCATGAAACAAGAATGGAATCTATCAGGTGGTTTTAGCTCAGTAGATTCAAAATAACCATCATTGTCATGACCCGCCCTCGGGGTCCGTGCCGTGACTACCCCAATCCCGCCTTCCATAGGCTAGGGGCTGGCGACTAGCACCAAGGCGTAAATCCCGGTAAAAAGGGAAGGCATTTCCTTTGTAAAGTAAACAAACACCACAGAGTATGCAAGCGGAAAGTAAACACTAAACAAAAGTAGAGTACAACTGAAAGTGCGGAAAAGTAAATGGGCCAGTATACAAACCCAAACTGAAAGTAAAGTACAACTCGAAAGGGAAAATAGCAACTGAAAAGTAAAAGCCACTACACCGAGCTATCCACTGGAAATCCCAACTGAAGGGTGGGTACAGATAGATCATCTGCTCCACGGGACCCGCCGTCCGCTCCGTGCACGTCCCGCCCAGTGGTGCACCTCTGGGTACCGTCCCGCTCTGCAAGCCTCAGCTAAGATCAACGCTGTCCATCGTCTGCAACCAACACAACGTAGTGCAGGCAAATCCCGTGCAGGGGTGAGTATAAGCTACTCAGTAGGGACCCCGAGACCCCTGAAGGTCTCTCAAATCCACAAAGGATAAACCACGAAGAAATGTACAAACACGAAGTAACAACTAACACTGCTTAGGTATATTCCCATACATATACCTAAGTCATCAATTTCAAATACGCTCCAACCTCCGAGCCCAAGTACAACTCAGTCCACACAGGAAAGTAAACGTATTCCACACAGGAAAGCAAAACGTATTCCACACAGGATTGCACAACACAATCCACACAGGAAAGCAACAGAATCAGCTCACACAGGTATACTTCTTCAAAGGACGATAAAGATGATCTCTGATCCATCTAAGTCGTCGGACCCACAACGGATCGATAGGTAACTAACCCCCGCAAAGACCCACACAGGATCGGGGCCACATAGGACCTGTAGGCGCTGGTTCACATAGGACCGCTGAGCGCAAGGACCCACACAGGATCGGACCCACACAGGATCGGGCCCACACAGGACCTGTAGCACTGACCCACGTAGGATCGCTGAGTGTTGTAGTCGTCATCGTCGAATCCACACAGGATCTCTATACTGTCATCTTCGTAGTCATAGTAGCAGTAGTAGCAGTAGCAGTCACAGTAACCGTCGCAGCCAGCACTAGGGTTCCCGCACACAGCAAGCTCGTTCGGAGGGTCCGCTCCACGAGCCGAGAGGCTGATACATCAACTGTCACAAAGTCCAGAGTTTATGTATCCAAAAGTTCCATATCGTCAACAGGAACTCAACGCAACAGACGGCGCGTCGATCGGACGCCCGGTCTGAGAGTTATTGGCATTTTCGTCCCCGGGGCCTGGTTGGTTTTTAAGGAAAAACCAACCCGACCGTACTCCACCTGCGTCCAAACCTCGGGTGGAGTATGCCAAAAGATCCGTCTCACTAAGAGGAACACAACACAGCTGACGGTACGTCAATAGGACGTCCGTAGCTCAAGATATGAGTGTTTCCGCTCCGAAGGCCCGGTTGGTTTCGTGAACGAACCAACCCGGCTGAACTCAAAGTAATTCGAAACCATGAGTGCGATATACCGAAACGACCGTCTCGATCCAAGGATCGCGTTGCCGCAGACAGTTCGTCGATCGGAGGTTCGTGGCTCATGTTATGGCCAAAAGACCGAATCTGATCCGAAATGAGGGGTCCGGGTCCGGGCCGACCCGGCCCGACCCCCCCTGGGTCGGCCCGGAACGGGTCGACCCGAAACAGGTCGACCCGGGTCCGACCCGGCCGCGCGGTGGCGCGGCGGCGCGGCGGCCTGGCGCCGCACGGAGGTAGCGCGGGGGGCAAAGCCCCCGCTTTCTTGGAGGCGGTGGCGCGGCATAATGCCGCGCCTTCTGAAAAACGGCCCCCACGTGGGGGCCGTCTTGAAGGAAACCGGGGGGCCTCCTGCCCCCCCTCAAGGAAACGGCCCCCCTCTTTATGAGGGGGGTTTTAATTGCTGGCCGGGGGATTAATTTCCCCCGGAAATATACCATCCGGCCGGCCAGCTGGCCGGCCGGTTTTCTCCAACGGGACCGGAAAATCCGGTCCCCTCTTCGGCTTCCGACGCCGGCGGCCCGGCCGCCGGTCTCCTCGTTCCGCCGCGGCCCGGAACCGGCCGCGGTGTTCGTCGTCCGGCGCGGTGCGACAGCACCGCACCCCTCCGCCGCACCATGATTTCTTCAACGCGGCGCGACGGCGTCGCGTTCTTGATGTTTCTTCCATGGCGCGGCGCGACGGCGTCGCGTAATAAGAATTGGGCGAATATCCGCGTGGTGCGACGGCACCACGCCACCTTGATTCATCCGCAAAAATAAACACCAAGAACGAAGGAGGGGGTTCGGCCGTGTTCATGCGGTCCGGCCCCCTCACGTTAAAACACAACTTAAATATTCAATCCTCATGTTAGTCATGCGAACCACGAGCAAGAATAAAATAAATTAACAATAATCAACAACCCCTACCTTGGGTATAAGTTCGAAGATTTGACAACGTCCCGCGGAAGACAACGTCGCGGAGGTCGGGCGTCGCGGTCGTCGTTCGTCAAATCCGATGACGAAGAGATACGCCCGAAGAGATACGTCGTTGGCGAAACTTCTTAAGTCAACGAAGGGAGTCCGAGGAGGAAGCGGTGTTCCCTCTCGTTGACACGGAAGACGAAGAAGAGTGGAGCGGCGTTCTTCGTCGGAACTGGAGCGTTCTTCGTCAAGTTGAGCGTTCTTCATCAAGTTGAAGAAGAAGGAGGAGGAGCTCTCAAAAACTCTCAAGTTGGCTAAAGAGTTCTAACCCAACAAAAAGAGAGAAGAGCTTTATTTAATCACAAACATAACAAAGAATTTCAAAGGTTTGAAATTCAAAATGGATAACTCCAAAATTAAACTCACTTATTTAATATACATGAGTTGTATAATTAAATAGAAGTTAAGTTGAAAAGCCTTTAAGAGGGAGAGAGGGGAGTTAGGGAACTTGAAAAGTTTAGGGTTCGTGTGGGCCCCACCACACTTAATCCTCTCAAAGGAGGTTAAGTGGGTGTGGGTCCCACCCCTAACTTCCTTTGGAAGAAGTTAACCCAAAAATTTAAATAAATTTTGTATTTCACAAAATTTATTTAACATAATCTAAAAACCCCAAAACTAACTTTCAACCCGCAACAAACGCAACTTCCGAAAAGGTCTCTTTAAGCGAAAATCGGCGCTGCGAGTTCATCGGTGCCCTCAGATTTCAATTCCGAGCACCGGATCAAAAGTTAGGAATTCCCGCTCGTTCGTTCACTGAACGTACCCGAGCCAACTTCGGGAATTAATTCCGGGCACTCCGGGCCTCGGAATCAGGTGCCGTCTGAAACCGCGCTCTTGTAAAATTCTAAACAAAATTAAGAAAAAAATTTCCCTTGAATTTTACGGGTCTTTACATTACTCCCACCTCAGGGCTTTACGTCCCCGTAAAGATACATAAAAAACTTGGGAAACAAATGAGGGTACTGAGCACGCATCTGAGCCTCCCGCTCCCATGTGCTCTCCTGGAGATTCCCGTGCTGCCATCTGATGCGCACAGAAAGAATCGATCGCCCACGCAGGACCCGCTCCTGTCGATCCTCTATCTCCACCGGGACCTCCGTAAAAGTCGCCCCATCGTCAACGTCAAGCTCCCCATGATCAATGATGTGCGTCGGGTCATGCACGTATCTTCTCAGCTGAGACACGTGGAAAACGTCGTGCAACCGGTGCAACTGAGGTGGTTGAGCTAGGCGATAAGCCACCTCACCAATCCTGCTGAGAATCTGGAAGGGTCCGATGAAGCGCGGAGATAACTTGCCGCCTCGGCCAAATCTCCGAATACCACGTCGAGGTGAGACCCGCAAGAAGACGTGGTCGCCATCCTCGAACTCCAGTGGCCTCCGCATCCTGTCAGCGTATGACTTCTGCCGGCTCTGAGCTGTCCTCATCTGCTCCTGGATGACCTGGACCTTCTCTGTCGTGGCCTGGACCATCTCCGGTCCCACTAGTGCTGACTCCCCAGGGTCTGTCCAGCACAAAGGAGATCTACAAGGTCGGCCGTACAACGCCTCGTACGGTGCAATCCCGATAGTGGAGTGGCAGCTGTTGTTGTACGCGAACTCCACTAAGGGTAGGTGGTCCTCCCAGCTACGACCAAAGTCTAGGACACATGCGCGGAGCATGTCCTCGAGAGTCTGAATGGTCCTCTCCGTTTGACCATCCGTCTGAGGGTGAAAGGCTGTGCTCAAACGTAGCTGCGTCCCGAACGCCTCCTGTAACCCCTTCCAAAGCCGGGAAGTAAAGCGGGCATCTCGATCGGAGACGATAGATGATGGCACACCGTGGAGCCGCACAATCTCCTGAACGTAGAGAGGTCCCAAGCTCTCTACTGAGCCCTGATCTCTGATGGGTAAGAAGTGTGCCGACTTGGTGAGTCGGTCAACAATCACCCAGATGGAGTCGTGACCTCTGGAAGTGCGTGGAAGTCCAGTCGCGAAGTCCATAGATATGCCGTCCCACTTCCACTCCGGAACCTCCAAGGGCTGTACCAAGCCCGCAGGTACCAGATGCTCAGCCTTCACCTGCTGGCAGGTGAGGCATCGAGAAACGAACTATGCTACAGCCTTCTTCAGGCCCGGCCACCAGTGCTGTCGTCTGAGGTCCTGGTACATCTTCGCCACTCCAGGATGTACCGCCAAAGGAGAAGTGTGAAACTGTCTCAGCACTTCCTCTCACAAAGCGACCGGTACCATGGTACATCCTCTGAAAAGGATGACGTGCTCTGCTCCAAGGGAGAAAACATCAGGTTCCTGTCCCGAGGATATCTGTGTACGTTGTGTCTCACAGTGAGTGTCCCCATGCTGTGCCTCCCTGACTCGCTGCAGTAGTGGAGGAGTGACTGTGAGAGACTGAAGGAAGGCTGCTCCATCTCTATCCACGAAGGATATCTTCAAAGAGGCTAGCTGCTCCGTCGCCTCCTCGAGTAGCTGAATGCCCGTCCTCCTGCTGAGGGAATCGGCTACTACGTTCCCCTTCCCAGGAGTATAAACTATCTCAAAGTCATAGTCCTGGAGGAACTCGAGCCATCGCCACTGTCTCAGGTTCAGGTCCTTCTGCGAAAAGATATACCTGAGACTCTGATGATCAGAAAAGACTGTAAAGCGCTCGCCCATCAGATAGTGTCGCCATGTCTTCAGAGCGAAGACCACTGCTGCTAACTCCAGGTCATGGGTAGCGTAGTTCTACTCATGCGGCCTCAACTGACGTGATCCATAGGCGATCACTGCCCGCTCCTGCATCAGAACACATCCGAGTCCGGTCCCTGATGCATCGTAGTAGACTATGTACCCTACTCCCTCCTCAGGCAACCTCAAGATAGGTGCGCTAGTCAATCTCTGTCTCAGCTCCTGGAAGCTCTGCTGACATCTGTCTGACCATACGAAGGGTTTCCCCTTCTTCGTCAAAGCTGTGAGTGATGCCGCAACTCTAGAGAAGTCTGGCACGAATCTCCGATAGTATCCAGCTAGTCCCAAGAAACTCTGAACCTCAGTCACACTCCTGGGTGGCTCCCATGCTAACACAGCCTCAATCTTCGCGGGATCCACTGCAACTCCCACCTCAGAGATAACGTGTCCCAAGAAGTGGACCTCACGTATCCAGAACTGGAACTTCGAGAGCTTACCATAAAGCTGGTGCTCTCGGAGTGTGTCTAGTACAACTCGCAAGTGATAGGCGTGCTCCTCCTCTGTCGTAGAGTAAATCAGAATGTCGTCGATGAATACCACGACAAACCGATCGAGGTATGGCTGAAAGATCCTATTCATGAGAGCCATGAACACTGCTGGAGCATTGGTTACACCGAAAGGCATAACCAAGAACTCATAGTGGCCATACCGACATCTGAAGGCCGTCTTCTGCACATCCTCGTCTCTGACTCTGAGCTGATGATAGCCTGACCTGATGTCTATCTTCGAGAACCACCGTGCTCCCTTGAGCTGATCGAAGAGGTCGTCAATCCTCGGTAGTGGATACTTGTTCCTCACTGTCACCTGATTCAGGCGACGATAGTCAACACAAATACGCAAGCTCCTGTCCGCCTTCTTGGCGAACAAAATTGGGGAAGCCCAGGGTGAAACACTGGGTCGGATGAACCCCTTGCCCTGCAAGTCCTCCAACTGTACCTGTAGCTCTCGAAGCTCGGCGGGGGCCATCCGATATGCTGGAGTGGATATCGGGGCTGTCCCGGGGTACAAGTCAATATAAAAGTCTACCTCTCTGCGAGGAGGTAGTCCTGGAACGTCATCGGGAAAAACGTCCGCAAACTGATCCACCACTGCAGGAAAACCAAGACTCCGCACGTCAACTTCTCCAAGGATAAGGCTAGCCAACTGATGAGTGATGGGCTGCCCTCTCCTCCGCGGAAGTCCATCATGTGCTGCTAAGGATCCCTTCTCGCCGGTGAAGGTGAGCCTGCTCCCGTCGGTGAGTACACATTGCACCTTGCGCCTAAAACAGTCAATCTGTGCATGGACCGTAGATAGCCAATCCATGCCCAAGATGACGTCGTAAGGCCTCGATGCTGCTACAAGAAGATCCCAGCCGAAGCTCTCGCCTCCTAGAGTAAGCTCACACTGTCGGCACCAGTGCGTAATCGTCGAGTCTGCTCCCGTAGGAGTCTATAGCCGTAAGGATCGAGCCAACGGCTCTGTCGGAATCTCCGAGCTCCGAACAAGGGCAGTGGCTATGAAAGAGTGACTTGCTCCGGGATACGCACCGCACGAAGGGTGGCTGGGACGAACTCCGAGTGGAAGAGGCTCTCAAAGTCTGTTCAAAGAAGAGATGCCTCATCGTGCACCTGGAGCATCAAGCTCCACCATCGTCCTGCAGCTGCGTGTAGTAGGCTCGCAGCGAGGATCACCATGAGGTCTGCTGGTGTCCTCACTAGCCTAAACACTCGTACCACTGCCTCCAGCCAGTCCTCTACTGCCTGGGGATTCGTCTCCCTGCGAAACCTGGGTGGTCGCTGGCGCTGAAACTCATGCAGTGCGCTGAGGCGATGTGCATCGTCAGCGGCTGCTGCTGGAAGCATCGGGGGCTCGGCGGGTAGAGCTACTGCCAGTGCCACTGCTGACAAAGGGCCCTGCACCGAGGCCTCGTCGCTCGGTGGGCTGTCGTCACGCTTGACTCTCGGAACCCTAGCTGGCTGCCGTCGTGGGGCCATCTTGAAAAGGAACCAGGTGCGCCACGGTCAGAACAGTATACCTGGTGAGCTGATATAAGTAATCACAAAGAAAACTTTGAAACACACACGCAATCAATGGTTTCGTGCATTAAGTCAGAAATCAGAAGTCAGGGTCCTGGTGTACGGATACGTCGGCCGCCGCACCAACACTGGACTCCCTGGACTGATAACCACACTCAATACGCTAAACATTATTGCTTCACATAGAAAAGACCAGAGTTCGCGGTAGAACCGAACTCCATTGATACCAATTTGTCACGACCCGCCCTCGGGGTCCGTGCCGGGACTACCCCAAGCCCGCCTTCCATAGGCTAGGGGATGGCGACTAGCACCAAGGCGTAAATCCCGGTAAAAAGGGAAGGCAATTCCTTTGTAAAGTAAACAAACACCACAGAGTAAGCAAGCAGAAAGTAAACACTAAACAAAAGCAGAGTACAACTGAAAGTGCGGAAAAGTAAATGGGCCAGTATACAAACCCAAACTGAAAGTAAAGTACAACTCGAAAGGGAAAACAGCAACTGAAAAGTAAAAGCCGCTACACCGAGCTATCCACTGGAAATCCCACCTGAAGGGTGGGTACAGATAGCTCCTCTGCTCCACGGGTCCCGCCGTCCGCTCCGTGCACGTCCCGCCCAGTGGTCCACCTCCGGGTACCGTCCCGCTCTGCAAGCCTCAGCTAAGATCAACGCTGTCCGTCGTCTGCAACCAACACAACGTAGTGCGGGCAAAGCCCGTGCATGGGTGAGTATAAGCTACTCAGTAGGGACCCCGAGACCCCTGAAGGTCTCTCAAATCCACAAATTATAAACCACGATGAAAGGTACAAACATGAAGTAACAACCAAAACTGCTTAGGTATATGCCCATACATATACCTAAGTCATCAATTTCAAATACGCTTCAACCTCCGAGCCCAAGTACAACTCAGCCCACACAGGAAAGTAAACGTATTCCACACAGGAAAGCAAAACGTAATCCACACAGGATTGCACAACACAATCCACACAGGAAAGCAACAGAATCATCTCACACAGGTATACTTCTTCAAAGGACGATAAAGATGATCTCTGATCCATCTAAGTCGTCGAACCCACGAAGGATCGATAGGTAACTAACCCCCGCAAAGACCCACACAGGATCGGTCCCACACAGGACCTGTAGGAGCTGGTTCACACAGGACCGCTGAGCGCAAGGACCCACACAGGATCGGACCCACACAGGATCGGGCCCACACAGGACCTGTAGAACTGACCCATGTAGGATCGCTGAGTGCTGTAGTCGTCGTCGTCGAATCCACACAGGATCTCTGTACTATCGTCATCGCAGTCACAGTAGCAGTAGTAGCAGTAGCAGTCACAGTAACTGTCGCAGCCAGCACTAGGGTTCCCGCACACAGCAAGCTCGTTCGGAGGGTCCGCTCCACGAGCCGAGAGGCTGATACATCAACTGTCACAAAGTCCAGAGTTGATGTATCCAAAAGATCCGTATCGTCAACAGGAACTCAACGCAACAGACGTCGCGTCGATCGGACGCCCGGTCTGAGAGTTATTGGCATTTTCGTCCCCGGGACCCGGTTGGTTTTTAAGGAAAAACCAACCCGACCGTACTCCACCTGCGTCAAAACCTCGGGCAGAGTATGCCAAAAGATCCGTCTCACTAAGAGGAACACAACACAGCTGACGGTACGTCAATCGGACGTCCGTAGCTCAAGATATGAGCGTTTCCGCTCCGAAGGCCCGGTTGGTTTCGTGAACGAACCAACCCGGCCGAACTCAAAGTAATCCGAAACATTGAGTGCGATATACCGAAACGACCGTCTCGATCCAAGGATCACGTTTCCGTAGACGGTTCGTCGATCGGAGGTCCGTGGCTCAAGTTATGGCCAAAATAGCGAATCTGATCGGAAACGGGGGGTCCGGGTCCGGGCCGACCCGGCCCGCCCCCCCTGGGTCGGCCCGAACCGGGTCGGCCCAAAACGGGTCGACCCGACCCGGGTCCGACCCGGCCCGGCCGGCGGCGCCGTGGCGCGGCAGCCTGGCGCCGCACGGAGGCAGCGCGGGGGGCAAAGCCCCCGCTTTCTTGGAGGCGGCGGCGCGGCATAATGTCGCGCCTTGTGAAAAACGGCCACCACGTGGGGGCCGGCTTGAAGGAAACCGGGGGGCCTCCTGCCCCCCCTCAAGGAAACCGCCCCCATCTTTATGAGGGGGGTTTTAATTGCTGGCCGGGGGATTAATTTCCCCCGGAAAAATACCATCCGGCCGGCCAGCTGGCCGATCGGTTTTCTCCGATGGGACCGTAAAATCCAGTCCCCTCTTCGGCTTCCGACGCCGGCGGCCCGGCCGCCGGTCTCCACGTTCCGCCGCGGCTCGGAACCGGCCGCGGTGTTCGTCGTCCGGCGTGGTGCGACGGCACCGCGCCCCTCCGCCGCACCTTGATTTCATCAACGCGACGCGACGGCGTCGCGTTCTTCATGTTTCTTCCATGGCGCGGCGCGACGGCGTCGCGTAATAAGAATTGGGCGAATATCCACGTGGTGCGACGACACCACGCCACCTTGATTCATCCGCAAAAATAAACACCAAGAACGAAGGAGGGGGTTCGGCCGTGTTCATGCGGTCCGGCCCCCTCACGTTAAAACACAACTTAAATATTTAATCCTCATGTTAGTCCTGCGAACCACGAGCAAGAATAAAATAAATTAACAATAATCAACAACCCCTACCTCGGGTATAGGTTCGAAGATTTGACAACGTCCCGCGGAAGACAACGTCGTGGAGGTCGGGTGTCGCGGTCGTCGTTCATCAAATCCGATGACGAAGAGATACACCCGAAGAGATACGTCGTTGGAGAAACTTCTTAAGTCGACGAAGGGAGTCCGAGGAGGAAGCGGCGTTCCCTCTCGTTGACACGGAAGACGATGAAGAGTGGAGCGGCATTCTTCATCGGAACTTGAGCGTTCTTCGTCAAGTTGAGCGTTCTTCGTCAAGTTGAAGAAGAAGGAGGAGGAGCTCTCAAAAACTCTCAAGTTGGCTAAAGAGTTCTAACCCAACAAAAAGAGAGAAGAGCTTAATTTAATCACAAACTTAACAAAGAATTTCAAAGGTTTGAAATTCAAAATGGATAACTCCAAAATTAAACTCACTTATTTAATATACATGAGTTGTATAATTAAATAGAAGTTAAGTTGACAAGCCTTTAAGAGGGAGAGAGGGGAGTTAGGGAACTTTAAAAGTTTAGGGTTCGTGTGGGCCCCACCACACTTAATCCTCTCAAAGGAGGTTAAGTGGGTGTGGGTCCCACCCCTAACTTCCTTTGGGAGAAGTTAACCCACAAATTTAAATAAATTTTTTATTTCACAAAATTTATTTAACTTAATCTAAAAACCCAAAAACTAACTTTCAACCCGCAACAAACGCAACTTCCGAAAAGGTCTCTTTAAGCGAAAATCGGTGCTGCGAGTTCATCGGTGCCCTCAGATTTCAATTCCGAGCACCAGATCAAAAGTTAGGAATTCCCGCTCGTTCGTTCACTGACCATACCCGAGCCAACTTCGGAAATTAATTCCGGGCACTCCGGGCCTCGGAATCAGGTGCCGTCTGAAACCGCGCTCTTGTAAAATTCTAAAGAAAATTAAGAAAAAAATTTCCCTTGATTTTTACGGGTCTTTAAAATCATGGCAGAGATATTTCAAGTGTTTCTCATTTACATGATTAATGTGGTGATGCCACAACTGGGTGTCGTATGAGTCATGTGAGATTGTTTCGTTATCAATTTCCAACAATTGGTTTTCGTAATGTAATACATACAAACCATAATTTAAATGTGACATACCATTAAATATGTTTTTCATATAACAAAAAAATACTTTACTTCCAAACATGAAAATAAATCCATCCACACCCAAAAAAGATGCATAAATTAGGTTTTTGGTAACCCTAGGAACCTTATAATAGTTATGGAAAACTAAACACATTCTAGTAGGCAATGAGTCATGGTAATCTCCAACGACCTATGCAGCCATCCTCAAGCCATTGACACCTTCAAGATCATCCTCTCCTCTCGTAATCCAACAAAATCTACTTGGATTATGCATTTTAAAATAAATGTGAGCCTCACAAGCTATATCTAATACCCAATGTGTTGAAATTGAATGTTTACACTTGAAAAAGAATGCACCTTTAGTGTCCCGACACTATTGGGGGAAATACATATTCTAGTGGCATGTCTTGCAACAAGAAAAACAAACTGCCTCATATTCCTTGACCTACCCCGGGAGCTTCCTCTTCATGGAGGGATGGTGCTTAGGGGATTCAAATCATTTGAAAGTCTTTTCCCCATTTTTCTTGTCCTTCATTTTCTTATTCACCATAATAATTTTCATTTTTTCAATCCCCAATTCCTAATCTACATAGATCATTAAAGTAAAAAGTTTTAAGAGACAATTATCATTATTTCTCATGTTGTAATTGATAATTAATATATATAAGATATTGGGAAGTGATGATAGGATGAGATCTGTATGCAACACTACTAGGAACACAATCTATATGATATAAAGACGTCCAATGTAGCCAATAATCATGACTACATGTGGCCCAGCTGGCATCGAATCTCCGTAAATAGCTATAAACAATGTGTTGGAGATCTCATATCTCTCCTACCTCACATTCAATAGGTAGTGATCTTTATGGTGAGACATCATTCTATACACTATCATTTTTTATATTACTTTATGAACTAATTAAAAAATTTTGGTATCATTAAACATTTCACATCTATGGTATAATATTTATGTTTCATATAGAGAGATAGTTCCTCATCACTGTCCTCTTTTCCATGTGGAACTAGAACATGCACCTCCAGCACATACAATTTCCTGTCATTGAAAACGAGTACTCGTAAACACCTCCACCACTCTTAGAAATTAGTGTCTGTGAGATGGTTTTTCGTATTGAGAATGGATCTCAATGATATGATTGAATTATGTTTTCCTTCTATATCTAAAAGTTAAAAGATGAAATATTTTACTGAATTACCATTAAAATTTTCAGACAAATAAATAAACTAATATTTATTAGTATCCCACTATTTTATTGATATCCAATAGTCCTCACCATTGACATCAAAAAATTATATTTCTTGAATATTTTAGTTGAAAAGATCCAAATTTCCCTTCTCGTTACCCCAACTAGGGTTGGTCATGCAACATGAATGGTTTTGGGTAGGCATTCCAGATTCCAAATGCATTAACTCGCAGCTCCTTGATCCACTGAGTGGACTCCAAAATCCTGGAATCCATTTATTTTTTATTTCCTCAACCTTTACCTCTCAGTCAAACCAAGTCCTATTATGGTAGTAAACCCTTGATGTGAACCAAGTAATTTAAAACAAAACCATTAATTAAAATTCCACAACAATTGAATGCACCCCAACTAGGGTTTTTCATTCACATTGAAATATGGTTTGAATTTAACAATGATTATGGAAGGATATACCAAATTAATTCTTATTTGAGGGATTTCATTCTTATACGTAAATTTACATTTTATTATCTTTGATTACATTCTCATTAATATGAAGTGGGAAAAACTTATGTGATTATCCATGTCTATGATAATAGTTACACATCATACGGTCGTGTTTTCGTTCCATCTTGCATGCTTTTTTAATTCATTAATTTTGTGATTGCGACAACACACCAACAATAAAGAAACCATGAAACATATTGAAATAAAGTAAAAGGCATGATCGCATGCATGATATATTAGTTAGTTTTTCTATTGGCTGATAAACCAACCCAATACCTCAGCGAGAAACACCTTGAACATTTTGGGTTCATGTTAACAGATTTCCTCCAGTCCACCTTTCAGTCTCCGGGGATTGGTTTTTCATGCCTCTTAACCAGATACACCTCCTCTATCTTGGTAGCTCCATAAATTACATGTCATTTTATCTCACTCGTAGGTGAGGGGTAAAATGGGTGTTTAATTAATAGAAACCTTGGAAATGCATTCCCAACATATTAATGAGGATAAGGCTAAAATGGAAAAAAAATTAATTTGAATAAATGAATTAAATGAAACCATCCACATACAATGTTCCTGGTATATCTCTTGATCATCCATACGTGAAACGATATTTTCACATAAATAAAACTAGAATTAAAATCATTAATTGTTCTTGGTTTAAATAAATCATTTCTAATCAATTAATTATCTTTATCTAATTAACTGTTTTATCTTAAACCCATTTCTGAATTTCCTTGTGACTCTCATCCATCATATTTCTGATCAAATAAATTAAATTTAAAATTATTTTTTATGTAACGTGTTCCTTGATGGAAACAAATTTAATTTCCATTCATTACTACCCAATGAGTAGAAATGAGCATTAGACATATGTTAAATTAAACACACATAAATATTACACCTATCACTTTTTGTACCTCATCTTTAAGCCCACACAGTGGTACATGTCTCAACAGTTTGTATAATATTATAATAAATTCAATAAATCTGCATAATTTGGATGAGTACATGGCGTGTAGTTCGGATCACACTGAATTAACTATTGTTCACCATCCATCCAAAGTAAATTCTTGTGGATAAAATGTGTAGATGTACTTTAGAAATCTTCGGAGTACATGGCATGTCCATTGAGCCACACTCCATATATTATCCACGTTACATGATCTCCTATAGGGAATGCTGTGTATGGTATACACAGTGCAAACCTAACCTAAAGGGACTAAACACCATGTCTGGTGGACCACATGACGTGTAATATAGAGACTGTGTGCCACCTATTCCTGGTCGACACTCAGAGTCATTTATGACATTGATTGAATCCATCAGACAACATGGTTTGCAGGACTAGTCTTGGTGCATGGATACTTTACTACATGGTGTGTACTGCCGAATAAATGCTTTGTGTTTTGGTGTTGTACGACCAGTAACCTTATGCACCTATATATGAGATCCTCTACTTTATTTTAATAAATATTAATAGATATTATTTCTTATATATTTTGAATGAGAAATTAATGAGTAGGAACAATTATAGAGATTTTTATTTACAAAACAATTAACTTCAATTGAAACAAAACAATTATTAAATTCATAAATTGTCAATGAAAATCTATATAATTATAATCAACAATATTACAACTCTATTACAACTTGTAGGTTATAGGAGTAGTGGATGTGCATTGATGGGTGTACTAAAATTAATTTTTTTTAACAAAAATAAAAGTGAGATCTGTCATGGTGATAAAATGTTGGATCTTCGCAATAGAACAATGTACAAAAGAAACGAGGGGTGTCCGGAATCCATAGATAGGATCATAATATGTTGGTTATAATTAAATTAATTATAAGAAATGAATATCATTGATGTAATTCTCTCTCCATAGATATCTTTGGTCATGATCTGATGTTATTTATCATTTCATCACAGAAGCCAAGTGTAGGCTTCCACTAATCGTAATCCACATGTTCTCCACATATCATTGACATCATCGAGGGGATCGTTGGGTTCTAGCACATAGGATCCTTCTCTTCTGATTTCTGCCTTCGATGACCCTGAGAGCCTCTTCCAAAGCTCTCTTCTTGATTCCGTGGAGGAGGATATTTCTCGTAACCTGGGAGCGTTCTTAGGGTAAAATAATTCTCTCATGGAAGGAGTGATTTTTCCAAATCCATTCTTCACAACAAAAGATAATGGATAGGATAATTAGTTTAAATTAATTTGGATTTTGATAATTTGAATAATAAAATGAATCATTTACACAAAATAATTCATTAATTTAATTTAATTTTAGTAAGACCCCATGTCTTATAAAAATAGTTGACTATTAATATCACTGGACAAGCACCCAACGTATTAAAACGAATATGATATAATTAAATATATGTTATTATTTTTCAAAAATCCAATCAAAAACTAAAATGATTGTAAATCAACATACATGGCGTTTATTTTTTTTACAAATTAACTATTTCCTCCAAAGCATCTATTAGTCATTGAATACTGACGATTTATTTCTCAAATAAATATCAATTCAATACTCGCCAATAAATATATTTTTTCACCCAAAATATATTCTCTTGAATAACTAGTGTAGAAATAAATGTGATTAGGCATCCTTGAATAATTATTAAACCACAATCGAGAATACTTGTTATTAAACTTGTTAAATGAATATATATAACTAGGATACTTTGACACACATTGTGTGTGACCCTCTAGGACTATTTCAGTGTGACATAAGGCATAGCCTACCTAAAAGAAAAGGTTAGAGTATTGAAACACATCAATTCACCCATATAGAAAGATGGTAATTCCACATGGATGTTTCACTTCCTACGAATGATTATAATATAATGTAGTCCCTTTGTCTCGGTATATCAAATCATACGCGTTTAATGCTAGTTCCATCAACCCATTTGATCAATTATTTGTTCTTTGACTTACAGGAATTGAACATTCCCATTCCATTCCATGACCATGGATCTATTTATGCTATATGAATTCTCCCAAAGGGCCTGAGATATCAACTTCTGTGACTGTACTAATGGTAAAAATCCTTTCTCTCATTATCTGTCAATACAGTATTACATACGACGAACCCAACATATCCTACCTCACTATGAACATTATGTCCTTACAGTTTTCACAATACATCTATGTGTGTGAGTTGTAAGACCCCTTAATAATCATCATAATGACTAAAGACCAATACACACGTCCATAGGTAGGTAAATCCAATTACACTATGAAATGTTAATTTCCTAATGGCTGGTCTCATTCATACAATATCCTCTTATATATTACCAAGGGAGCACACCATGAGAAGGTGCCTCTATATTTTATGAGTCCTCACCCTTAATTGAATGTATTATTTGGGTCCCTCATATAAAATTACTCAACCATAGAACATATACTCATGAATAATGAAAGGAATCTTATAGGTTCTTATCATAGTAGGGGTCCATCATGTCCCTTTGGTGAAACAAATGTTCTTAGGAAATTCTCACAAGCATTGTCATGTAGAAGAAAAATCAAGATGTGAAAATATATTAATTAATGAATATAGTACCATGTATTTGGTACTAGGAAACCAAATCCAACAGTTTCCATATATTCCAAGATTCAATGAACTTATATGATCATTTAATTATTATTCTCTTCTCAATTTTTGATCATATTATTAATGATGTAATGGTATTCCTCATAATCCTTGTGTAATAGTTTATTTCAATTTTATTGTAATATTGGGATTTCTAGCTCACCATTTTCATTATCTCTTTTACCTAGGGTGTCCTATGGAAATTAAAAATATCATAATGTATTAAGGGATATATTTTTGGTATTAAATAATACTTATTTCATTACATTTATGATGACATATTTATGTATCTTATTTTTTAAGGACACTAGACCTCTATGTCCATGGTTTGAATTTTATTGATATATATGTGAAAAAATAATTAAATAAATTGTATTTAATACTTGTATTGATATAGTTTTTTTAATAAGAACATATAGATATTATTAGATATTATTATTCAATAAAATTAGACAAAACCATAGTTCATTGTTTTAAATATTGGATGGAGTCTTGATATAATAAATATGTTTTTTTGTCCTAGAATATTAATCCCTAGCAGGATACTAAAAATTAGATTTTCATGGGGAACAAATTTATATAAGGGAAATAATGCTGAAAAGAGTTGGTTGAACCTTTTATTTATCATCAATCTGATGCATGCTGAATGTGTGTAATAATAAACACATTTTTAAACAAAGAAGTGGTATATTATTAAAAAAAATTATTATACTTGAAACTAATATGATTTATTTTAATTAAAATTTTAAGGAATGAATTTTTTTTTCGAGAAACTATTATGAATATAACCATATATAACATAGCTTTAAATTTAGATATTAATATATTAGGTGATGTACTTTTTATAAGATTTATTCCTTCTAGGGTAGTGGTTTACTATTTTTAGGCCTATTTTTCCCCATATATATTTTGGATATTGAAGATGATTGGAACTAGAATCAAATAGTGAAATGTGCAGCCACTATTCATTAATGAACATGTAATTTATTATATAATTATTGTTCTAATACCTCTTTTATATATTATATGATTATTAGAACTCTTCATTTATCCCGAATAATATTTGTGGTGGAAGAATTGGTTAATAAGACAAAAATGGTTCATCCATTTTATCTCAAGCATATATACTCTCCCAGTAAATATATGTTTTATAATACTTCTAGAAACCTCACCAAAGTCCCTATATTATAATTACATGTGATAATACAAATGGAATATCTATCATTATATAAAACTATATTCACCATTAAAGATAATTAATTCACATTATGTATCACAAATTATCCTCCCATTCTAAAAAAGTTGATGAGGAAGACGATTATCCTTTGTAATCTTCCACACCAATTATAACGTCCCCAACTTGGAAGGAAATAATCTAGTGCTCCGAGTCGGGTGTTTATATGACCATATTCATTCTTCCTCATACACCAAAGTTTTTCGACTAGAAGAGGGGGTCCAAAAAGACAATTGGGGAGACTATACCCCCTTTTATCCGAGTAAGCCTCAACAAAATATAAAAAAATAGCGGAATAATAATCAATAATACAAGAGAATAAAAAAAACAACCATTCTACAAAATGGTGTACAACCAGGTCCAATATTAAATATTCTATGTTAATACACATGTTCAAAAGTGAAAAAACCCAACATGGCGAGAAACAATAAAATCCCCCAAATGGAGACAAACCAAGTCAGTGTCACCTCCACATACACCCATGCAAACCAAACTCTCTAGAAATAGCCTTTTCCTATACCCTGACATGATAATGTGATGTCTGCTAGGGTACCTGATGGTGGCCCATGCAGGGTGCGAGTACAACTCAGTTGGTCACCACCAGTACTGTATACAAAATATATAGTATAATCAATGGTGCATGAAAGAAGGAAATGATTAACAAATAGAAAATAAATGGTTGAGTTCCCATAACCATTTTAGTTCCATTACCAACATTTATTATCATTCCATATCATAGATTTTCATCCCAATTCTGATTATATACCATTTCCAATGCATTTATCAGGGGTTAATAAAAAAAATAGCTTAATGTACATAATCACATGCATGATAAAAAACACATAGTTATCCTATCTCACTAGGACTAACAACCTAATGTAAAACATTTAATCACCTAAAAGCCTCATTCTTGGGGGATGAAATCATTAGGGTAACATAATCTTAGTCCTCTTCCCTTACCAGTGCATTAGGGGTGGAGTTTTGAGCCTTAGTCGCACCTGACCCATGGCCATGGAACCCCAAGTCAATACGCCACTCCAAAAATCCATTTGAACATGCTATACATATATATATATATATATATATATCCATAATCCATTCACACAACAGTACAACCATTGCCTATGGAAAACATAAATCATAACAATTACATGAGTGTAAATTCCATTCCTTAACCCATTAACACAATTTCCACATTTCACATCATTTATCCAATTATCCCAAATCCCTTTTATTACGATTATCTCTCTAAGATTTCAATCATTGCGCCGATCTCACATGGATTAGTTCGTTATGAAAAATTTACTAGGATTCATTACCATGATCATAATCCATTTCATTATGGCATTTAATCATTTCCACACATTAACCCATTTAGAAATTCATCATTCTAATGTGTCACCCCATTCACACATTCCAACACTATTCACAATTCCTCTAGCATAACCATGTTCAACCCATATAAACCAAATCCATGTTAACCAAATATGTAGTAGGTTATTATTAATCATAGGTGCATAACTAAGCTTCTAGACAACACAATCTATCACATCAACATGTTTATCAAGGGATCTACATAAATACACAACAATGTCACTTGTTCTTCACAAATACCTTGGTCTGGGGAATTCGTCCCACACCATGGATGGCTTAAGATTAGTGTCATCACCCACAACACATCCCATAGGAATCTTGAAGGTTTCCATTTAATAACTATTTATACTAATCATTCTAGTGGTGATTAGAACATTCCCAGATACATAAAAAAATACACAATCACACATCCACAAATAAACCATGGGATATGACTTGAAGACCACATAGTGGGATTCCATGGGTGAATGCACTCTAAATCAAGGCTTTAGATTTTGATTCAACTGACTTTTGAAGCCTAAATGTAGAATCCCCAAAAAATTAGTTTTATAGATTTTTATAAATAGAGGGTAAAAAGATTCAATCCCTAAACTCAATTGAGAAGGAAGAATGGGATTAGCCTTACCTAGGGCTTCGATCTGCAACCAATGACCCCAAAAATACCTCAGAAATGAGGGTGATCAATCTCTTGGATCCCATGGGAGATTCTGTTCCTTCATAGAGTGAAGAGGGGTAAATGGGTAGGAAATATTATATATGGTATTAAAATCCCAAAGGGGTAATTTTTTAAATTTTACAAACATTACAGGGCCGCACAATTTGGACACATGGTTTTGCAAACCATGCGCAAACCTTGTGCATGCCACTTTCCAAGAGATAATAGGCCACATAATTTCCTTAAGAAAGCCTCACGGTATGTAAAACTTATGCTAGAAAAGTGTAAACCTCTCTCTTAGGTGTCCACGGTTTTCCCAGGAAGCCCATATTGTTTTCCAGGCCGTGTGTTGACTGTGCACCCTGCACTGTTTTTCCCGATTTCCCTTTCATTCATGTCCCGCACCGTTGGAATACCTTTGAATCACTTTAAACTTCCATAAATCCTTATCTTAACCAAAGAAGGGATTAATACCAAAATGTAACCTTGTATATAACTTTCTGTGATCCAAGATCTTGAAACCTCCGCACCTTATAACCGCTTGTCCTCGAGCCGAGATTCCATGCTTCAATGCACTTAGATGAAAATGAGATCGGGCCACTAAGACCGCATATCTGATACCCACTCCCATGTTTCTTCCTGAACAGTCTCATGCTTCCAATGTACTAGAACTAATGGAACAACCATTCCCACACAGAACTTTCTCACTACGATCCACCACAAAAACTCGATGCTCTTCAAAGGACACATCATCCTCAAAATTCACCACATGAGTTGGGTCAGGTTGTTATCACCGAAACTACAACACATGAAAAACATCATGCATCACGCTATACCTTAGTGGAAGAGCCAATCTGTACACCACTATCCCGATCCTCTCTATAGTCTCAAACGACCCCACATTCTTGGGTGCAAACTCAACCTGCTTCTGAATCAATCAGTTATCCAACCATGGTGACACCTTATGGAACACACTATCACCCACGTAAAACTCAAGATGTATACACATCTGATATGAATATGAATTCTTCTTACTCTATGCTGCTTCCATCCATTTTTGAATCAACTCAACTTTCTATGAAGTCTCTTACATGAGACTCTGTCCCAATAACTCAGATTCACGGGACCCCATCCTACACAATAGAGACCTAAAATGGTGCCTATAGAGAACCTAAAACTGTTCCATCTGAACCACACTTGAAAACTGTTGTTTTATAAAAATTTAACAACTGACATGTTCTTCTGCCATGAACCACCGAAATCTAAGACACAAGCCCTCTAAATTTCTTCTAACACATAGATTCTACATTATGATTTCTCGTCCTTCTACGGGTGGAAATCCATAGTCAATAGCACATGTGTACCAAGCGCCTACTACAACCCTGTTGAGAATCATTATTTGAAATGAGGATCACGATTTGAAACTATTGTATTTTGTACACCATGCAACCATACTATTTCTGAAACAAAAAACTCACCCATATGATCATTTGTGTATGTCTCCAGGATTGGTAAGAATAGAGACACATTCAATAGTCGATCCACAACAACCCAGATTTCATCAATCTTCCAAGGCATCCATGGAAGACCCACAAAAAAATCCATCATCTCATCAACCATCGTCCATCATTGAATGGGAAATGGATGTAAAACCCCACCTGGGCATTACTGCTCGAACTTCAGCTATGGTCAGTTGAGGCACCGTTCCATAAAGCCCAAAACATCCCTTATCATTCCCAGCACCCAATACTACTTGTGGTGATACTGATACATCGATTTCAAACCATAATGCACTACCCATTTTGATGCATGGAACTCACACATCAACTCTCCCTGCATCCATATCGGAACAACAACATTACTGTGATCACAAACAACCCTATCCATACCGACGACCCAAATAGATGGTGGCTCCCCACTTTTAAGGATTTCCTTCATGGAAAACCATTCAGGATAATGTAGATGAATGTTTTTTAATCGACTCAAAATCATCAAATTAACCACCTCTTAATCAAGATTCACCTTACATTTTTATTCACACACCTCCACGTGCATCTCCGAAAATGAAGCCATCACCTTCCTCTCTGTGTTGGATTCCTAAACAACTTGGTTTTTAGCCTTCATTCTCAAAGCATTAAAAACACCAATCCATTTCCATGGTGTCTAATCCAACTCAAATTCAAAGGGTTGGGGATACTCAACCCATTTACGCTACTGACGATTCAAATCCCACTATGAAAAGATATTCATTAGACTATTGAGATTGTTATACACTTTGAACAGTTACCCCAGTAAGTAGTTCCTCCATCACATTAAGGATTACACTACTTCAGCTAACTCAAGATCATGAGTGGGATAATTCCTCTCATGGGGTCTCAATTGCCTCAACCCATAACCCACAACATGATTATCTTACATCAAAAAATCCCCAAGTCCAATACCAGCTGCATCCCAAAATAAGACATACTTCAAGCATGGATCAGGAAAGATCAATATCATTGTGGTCACCATTCACATTTTCAACTATTTAAAGGCATTATCACAACCCTCAACACACAAAAACCTGATTCCCTACATGGTCAAGCCCAAATGTGGTGAAATCAAGCGAGAGAAATCCTAGATGACCCTCTAGTTATACCTGGCCAAACCGAGAAAACTACTAACATCTGAAACACTCATGGTCTACTCCCAAGACACGACAACATGGACATTCTCTAGATCCATCAACACAGTTTCCTAAGAGATGAGGTAACCCAGAAAATTCACTTCCGAAATCCATTACATACACATTGACAGCTTGAAATATTGTTGATTCCCTCTTAGTTTACTAAAAACAACATCAAGAATTTGGTCATGATCATCATGAGTTTTCGAGTACACCAAGATGTCAATAAAAACAACCATAGAATGATCTAGATAATGTGGAATTGTTTGGATCATCAAATCCATGAACACTATCAGGACATTGTTCAAGGAATAAGGAATCACAAGAAACTCAAAAAACATGTACTTTCTCTTGAAAGATTTCAATGGTACGTGAGATGGCCTCTCCCTCAAATGGTGATAACTCTTTCTCAGATCAAACATTGAAAATAATAATGCTCCCCTTAGCTAGAAAATAGGTCACCAATTCTTGGAAGAGGGTATTTATTTTTCACCGTTATCTGAGTTATCATCTGATAGTCAAAAAAAACCATAACAACCAGTCACCACTCTATGAAAAAAAACATACGAGACAACCATGTATACATACTGGGATGTATAAACCCCTTATGCCTACCTCCTCAATATGAACCTTTAGCTCCTAGAGTTCTACTGATGCCATTTGGTATGGTATAATAGAAACTAGATCTGCTCTAGGTAGAGACTCAGTCATGAACTCAACATCCCTCTCGAGTGGGAACAACGATAAATCCTTATGAAACACATCCAGAATCTAATACAATACTTGATGGAAGAAAGATGGTTTTCCACTTTCATCATAAAACACACAAAAGGTTCATGAGTCATGAGCCTACCCAACTACTGAGAAAAATATCTCTCACAACCTGCTCAAACATCCCACTCTCCAAGATGGACATAAGCATCGCCCTATGATGACATAGACGATGCCCTATGATGGTAATAGTCTATGTGCTCCTGATACAACACCAACACTTCCATACCAAATATCCGGTCAAATCCCGACATCTCGAGAATGATCAATTCCCACAAGAAAATATACCCACCAACTTCGAAGGAACATCCGTTATACTACCTGATATCTTTATTCCGCACCCCCAACTGTGTGTCAATCGACACAACCCTTCACACAGTAACCATAGGAAAACAAAATTCTACCACAAACAGAGCAAAAATAAAATAGTGTGTGGAACTAGTGTCAATAAATGCACTAGAAAGAATAATATCTACAAGGATCGTACCTCAAACAATAAATTTCCTAGACTAGCCATCAACGAGTGTAGACTGAACTGTATGAGTTGACATGTCCATATACCTTGAGCTCCAACCTGAATTCTCTAAACTACACTACCATTTATAACATGGGCATTCATACCACTGATTTACCTGTCAACCACCCATTACAGTAAGGCCCGTGGAGCTCCGACAACCTACTTGATATAGAGAATCCAATCCCTTTCCACCTTTTCTCATATGCTTGTAACAAATATTCATTCTCACGTATTGGGGGATCTTATAGAACCTCTGAACATGTCCCAATAGGCCGGACGATGGGAACTAAACAGAAGGTCAATGACACTAGCCACCAATGTGCCACGACCTGCTACATTGACAGAAGAACACCTGATCACCACCCTAAGAGGTCGACCCTCCCTTCTGACCACCTTGCATACTTCTACACTGTTGAAAACTTCCAAAATGACATTTCATGCCCTCATAATCTGCCCTACATATTCACCCAGCTAGAACAAAAAGTCCACCACCTAAAGCTCCCATCAGGTTCACTTAGGAGATCAGCGCTTGATCTACTACCTCTTTAAGAATCTTCTTGTGAAGAATATTCACATTAAAATTAATATCATGTAACATTCCATCCATGAAATACATCGTAACTGTTGCCTCATCCCCTGCCAACAATGGAACAAAATGTCATATGTCAGTGAAGTAGTCAACATACACTAACACCATCATCGATCCAATGTGTTAGGCTCATGAACACTATATCCGACTCTTTTCCCAATGTATCTTGATAAAAATGGTCCAGAAAAATTCCACATAAATTTTTCCACAACATCTCCTCAGCCTGCTCAGTCTTAGCCATGATGTCCCCCCAATGATTTGCTGACCCCACAACTTATACGCTGTCAACAAGACCTGCTTCCAAACAGGGGTCTCCACATGATCATGTGTCGTCTAGATAGAATCAATCCAGAACTCTGCAGCCTCTAGCTCACACTCTCCTGTAATGGTCGGAGGGAGCTGCAGCTAAAAATCTCTAGCTAGCTCCAACATACTTGGCGAAACCAACCATGGGTCCTAATCCATCATCTACATTAAATGATACTTGTTCTATCATAACTGTGATTTTCAACTTTCCAAGATCACCACATTCTCTTGATCATTTTCTAGAGGAGTATTCTCAGCAACATCCTCTTTTCTCCCAACTGGTGCTCGACGTCGGGGTGGAATTTATCTACCTTTCCAAACATGAGGTTTTGAACACCTACTGTAAACCATTCACAACATCATAACAAGATTTATTTACACCATCCACAACATTCAACCATACATGCAACATCGCAAAAAACTTTAACATTATGAAAACATCACCATGACCATCCCTACCGCAGTCCATGGTGCACAAGTGGTAAATTACCCTACACCACAAGGATCACACAACATGTTACAAAAAACATTTTCAATTCTTTTCAAACCCTTAATTATAAATATTTCATTAATCATCACTTATCATTTTTTTATCTTCACCCCCTTGCATTTTTTAGTTTATGAAAATTTCCCTTTAAAATTATCAAGATTAATGCTGTATTATATCATTCATGCAATACACACACATCTTGTTTGTGCCTACCATGATACATGCCACATATATCTATTGGTGCCAACAAAGATGCATGAATGCACAACCTTTTCCATTGAGGCCACGAGACAAAAATCATAATTCCATCACATCACACAACATGTGAATTACCCAATGGATAAATATCATCAACTCTTACATTTCATAATCATGAACAACAATTCCCACCTTAGGTGAAAGTGGTTTTCCCACATGAATGGGTTAGATACTCCCATGAACAAGCTAATCAGTAATCCCTAACCCATCTGAACACCACTTTACCATCCCAAATAACAGGATTCCCATGAATGAGACGAAAGATCTCATATAATACCACTTGGTAACATCCTAGAAATAGAATCCATTAAACTCATGCTCAAGGTAGGGTGATTACATGACCTTAATCTCGCCTCCCTATACCCCAATGGTTTCAGACTAGTGGTGGGGGTCCAAAAAATAAATTCTAGAGAATATACCACCTTTTATCAGATTAAGACAGAATCGAAGATAACAAAACAAATGAATAGTAACCAATAATAAAAGAGCATTAATAATAAAAAATTCCCCAAAATGGGATACAACGATTTCCAACAGTAAATATTCTAGGTCATGAAATTAGTGAAAAAGTGAACAAAACCCAAAATGGTGAAAAACTACAAATTCCATAAAATGTTCCCAACACCATGTTTGGGTCCCCATCCATGTACACCCATAAGAACCCAACTCCCTAGTAGGAGAATTTTCCCTTCCCCTAACCTCCAATCATTTGTTCAAGTACCCAATGGTGTCCAAAGAAGGGTATGAGTACAACTCCGTAGGGCATCACCAATAGTGTCTACAAAATACTAGGTATCATCAAATTTTCATGTAACCAATAAATGAATAATAACTGACAAAGAAATGATTATGTTCTATTTACCAGTTTAGGTCCATTACTAATATATATTATCATTCCTTATCTTATAATTTCCTCAAATTATCCATTACATACCATTTCCATCACATGTATCATGGGTTCATCACACACAACAAGTTATATGGATTATTGTACAGAATCACATGAATGAGGAAAAACACACAGTTATCCTATCTCACTAGGATTGACAAACTCATGCCAACCATATCCATACCACGAAACATCGGTCCTGGTTGATGAAACCATTAGGGGAAAAAAGCCTCATTCCACTTCACGAACCCATGCATTATGGAGGATTTTAGAGGTTTGTCTAACATGACCCATGGGCATTGAACCTCTATTCATTACCCCACTCTACATAGCCATTTGCACATGCTATATATATATATATGATTTTATATCTAGAAACCATTCTCACGACATCACAAAAATTTCTCAAGGGAAAAGTAAATTATAACAATAAAATGAGAGTTAACACCATTCCTTAACCCATTAAAATAGTTTTACCTTTTCACATCATTTAGCCATTTATCCCTCCTCCCTTTAATTATGCTTATCTTAGTAAGAATTCAGTCATTGTTTCAATCTCATTAGGATTCATTCATTATACCAAACTTAATAGGATTCCTTACCAGGATCATAATACATTACATTATGGTCTTTAATCATTTACACACATTAACCAATTTATTTAGCCATTTTTATCATGTGTCATCCCATTTACACATTCCAACACTATTCAAAATTCATCAATCATAACAATATTCATCCATATAAATCACTTCCATGTTAACTCATATAACAAATGTTATTATTAATCCTAGGGGAATCGCCTATCTTAGACCCAACACAATCAGTCACATTAATGTGTTTATCTTCAGATCTACAAAAATACACAACAATAAAACTTGTTTTTCACAAATCCCTAGGTTTGGTGAAGCCGCACAACCCATGGGTGGCCCGTGATTAGTATCATCACCCATTATGAATCCCATGGGAATCAAGAGGGTTTCCATTTACCATATTAATAACCATTTTACCAAAACATTCTTAGGGTGATCCAAACATACCAACAGACAACCCAGAACAAAACCACATAGGAAAAAATACACAAATAAACCATGGCATTAAACATGTATATCTTATACCTTGATTCAATGGGTGAACACACTCTTATCCGAACCACTAGATTATGCATCAACAATAATTTTAAGTTCAAAGATAGATCTCACAAAAATAGTTGGGTTTTAGAGCTTTGGAAATAGTGGATAAGAATATACCAACCATAATCCTAAAAGAGAAGCAATGATGGGATAATCCTTACTCTGAGCTTCGATCTGCAACCAATGGCACCAAAAAAACCTGATAATCAAGGAAGATAGATCTCTTAGAGATGTTTGGAGATTTGGATCATTCTTAGGGTGAATGGGGATGAATGGTGAGAAAATATCGGGTTGTGTATTAAAATCTAGTAGGGTAAATTTTATTAATTTTTCTATCATTAATGGGTCTTATGATTTGGCTGCACAGTTTTCCCAAAACATGTGCTAGCATTGTTCATGCCATTATCCATGGGAAAATAGGTTGGAATGCTTCCTTGGATAGGCTGCATGATTTGTAAACTATGCACCAGTCGTGTGTGTGCCTTTGTCCCAGTGGAACACAATTTTTCAGGGAAGGCCGCACTATTTTCCAGGCAGTTCACAGACTATTCACCCAACACTGTTTGGCCTGGTTTCCCTTTTTTCATGTCATGAGCCTCCAAAACAACATCAGGGCTCCCTAAAAATTCATAAAACATTCATTTAAAAAAATATTCATACCAAAAGATAAATGTGGAAATACCTTTCTATGATCCTGGATCATACACCAATAGGGATATAATTACCTTGTGAGAATTAATATTAACTCAAATAATTAAAATAAAGGAGAAAAAAACTATTCCTAAAATTACTATTTTAATATACTACATTGATGTATTCCATGATGAATTTTCATAGTCTTCCTTATGATTATGAGAATTAATTCTAAATTGAATATATACTATGACCAAAAAAATTATCCTATAAATCATATGGAATGGCCTTTTGTGAACATTGAAATGTTAATATGTATATTATAGATAATATGGAAAATGGTTTTGTATGTTTCAATGACTCACAATGGGGTTTAATTATTGTGATTATTAATTAAATGTTTGGATTTATGTATCTAGTTATTAATTATCATGAACTCTAGAAGATATTGATAAAGAATATACATCTCCATCCAAGGATTGATGAAATATACTCAATACTTATTTAAAGTAAAAAATTTTGATTATGATATCATAAGTTAAATATTAAGAAATAGGGTACTCCTAATACTACCTTTATTATGAGGTACAAGCATTAAAATTACATATTTATTCCATTTGATATTCTGCTTTATCTAACATTCATTATGGACATACTGAATATATTCTTTTTATATTCTTTTGAAAAATTAATGGTATCATTTGTATAAAACATTATAATATACTCCATCATCAAGGAGGAACATGAGATGAATATAATATTATGCTAAATACACTGAGAAATGAGGATTTATATGACATTTACGGTAAATTCAACTCTATGATGGATAATGTTTAATTCTTATGTCATATTATCACATATACAAGGATGTATTTGGATCTATTAAATATTAAGGATATTGATGATATGGATAGACCAATATATTTTATAGGAAAACATATTTTAAACAGAATAACAGTGTACTATATGTTTTTTGGAAGAAAAATATCATGATTTTAAAACGCACTAACCAAATTGACATGGATAGTAGTGATTTATTAAGGGATAGATGAATGTTAAGATAATATTTGGGAGCTGAATAAGTGGTTAACCCTGACATCGGTACTCACACAAGCCAGAAGTGAGGGAAATTGTTTGATTTACATTAATTCATGGATGAAAATATGTATGTTCATTACTCTTACGTAATGATATATTGAAAGAAGACACCTACATTAAAATTTATGGTATATGAGAAAAATAATGATATATATGACCTAGTGTTATTTTTGGTAATATTTTTCTCCAATAAATAAATGAATTATATCTTTGGAAAAGTGTGTGATATATATGAATATATAGAACAAATGATACATGAATATATATTAAAAATATAGGATATCAATATATAATATTGAATTTGGTGAGCCATAATATAAGATTATGACATCTCAATCCACTCTAGTCATGGAAATGTTTATAAAGTAAATGAATAATTTTGTTGAAAAGATACTAAAACATTATATTTTTGGATGATTGGGAAGGATAAAACATTCATAGATATACTGAGGATGGTATACATTATCATAAGGAATGTATCCCCATTATAACATTTTTAATTGATTTATAAACTATCCATTTTAGTGAAAATTTGTAATGTAAAAAGGGGTTGAATGTATAGAACAGAAAAGATGAATTTTATAAGAAAAAAGAAAATAATTAGTGGAAAAAAATAATGCAGAAGGAGTTATATGATTTAATAAATGGTATTATATTCATTTAAATACAATTTTAAATAATATGTTGTTGACTGATTTTCATAACTCATCATTATCCATACATGGGAACAACATGAAGATATAGAGAAAGATATCTTAATTAACTTATTGGGAATATGAAGAAGGATATTTTGAAGTATTAATCTATGAGTATTTGCTGTTATAAATCTAGTTATGTGATAAACAATTCATACAGAATGATGCAACAATTTTTCATATTAGTTTAGAAGTGGGAAACCATGAATACATATATTTTCATTTGTAGTTTAATGTCATATAAATGAAATAATTCGGAATAGTTTATAGTAGAAGATTTTACAATGACCACTCAATTCGTTTCCATTGGAGAAGGATTTTTAATCTGTAAAGACCCATAAAAAATTCAAGGAAATTTTTTTCTTAATTTTCTTTGAGTTTTACAAGAATGTAGTTTCTGACGGGACCTGATTCTGAGGCCCAATGTGCCCGGAATCTTTTTCCGATGTTCGGCTCGGGTACGTTCAGTGAACGAACGAGCAGGTTTTTCTAACTTTTGTACCGGTGCTCAGAATCGAATTCTAAGGGCACCGATGGAATCACAACGCCAATATTTTCTTAGAAATGCTATTTCCAGAGTTGTGTTTGCTCGGGTGTGGTTTTTAATTTTTGGGGTTAAGTTAAAAAATAAAATAAAAGTGGTGCAACACATTATTTTATTTCACTTAAAGCCACTTAAAGCCACATAAGCTAGGTTAAGCGGATAGGGAGGAACCCAAAATATCATACCCACATGGTAGGATATTTGTGAGGTGGGGCCCGCACGAGCCCCACCATTTCTTTCCCTCTAAGTAACACACCTGCAACCCCCTCTCTAATGAAAGTCACCCACGCATTTTTATGGTTAAGAAACACCCCTATTAATTGGGCAGTTAAGTCGTTACAATTAATTCATCGATTTAATTATTTGTTTCTTAACTTTGAATTTTTAATTGTTGGCATCGAGAATAAAATAAGACCAACACATGTTTTTGTTTGGGGGTTCCTTGTTGAGAGGATTTGGGGAAAGCTCTAAAGCTTGAATATCTTCATCCTCTTCCATGAAGAACGCGAAGAATGCGAAGAACACATCGTCGCCGATGAAGAACAGCGACCTCTGATGAAGGGCGTCAAAGAGCGTCGAACCCTCGGAGATCGACGATGCTGATGATCCTCCTTCCGTGGCGTTTCTTCCGCGACGTTCCTTCCCCGTGACAATATTTGATCAACAACAGATAGAGGTAGGGGATTGCAGTTATTTTAATTCCTTTGTGAATTATATCCACAACATGGGTTTAATTGGTGAAATTAAATCTATGTGTTTTTAATCCTCGGAGTTTGACTACGCGACGTCGTGTACCACGGCGACAGTGACGCCCCTTCGGTGATGCGACGATCCTCTTCTTCCGCGAAAAACTCACGTTCGACGACAACGTTGATGTATGGGTTTTTGGTCATTTTAATCCATGTGATTATATCCTCTGTTTGTTAAAATTACTGTTGTGGGACTTTTGTAACCGCTAACATGGTGGGTGCGGACCCACGAACAAGTCCGAACCCGCCGCCCTTTCGTTCTTAGTGTGTGAAACGGCGGACGACGACAAAACAAGTCGCACGGGCAATGGGAGGTCCTCGCAGTGATGGATGGACCCCGGGAGGACCTTTTACGAAGACGACGCGCGATTCCGACCACCAGAACTCGTCCGGTGGTCCGCGGAGCAACCCACCGGCGCGCCTTGCCGGCATGGCGGTGCTGGCGGCGGAAGGCGGCGGCGCGCCGCCGGGAAGAACCTCCATGGCTGAAGCCGCAGCGGCGGGCCGGCAGTCCCGCAACCACGCGGGACCGGCGAAGGCGGGATGCAGCAACCCAGCCACGTCCGTGGGCGAGAGGCGCCCCCTACGTGGGGCCATGGATCATTCAAGGGGGCGGCGCCCCCCTTGCGCACCGCTCGGTCGTTACGGTCGAGCCGCCTGGTGACCGGGCTGCGCCCGCGCCGGCTGGGCCGTGTCGCACCCCGGCAGGGCCGGGCCACCTAGCCCGGGCTGGGCCGCGCCAGCCGGGTCGGACCCGGACCCGGGTCGGGCCGACCCAGGAGGGGGGTTTGGCCGGGTCGGTCCGGGCCCAGCCCCCCCCCCCCCCGTTTTAAGACCACTTCGGACTTCTGCCCATATCATTGGCTACTAACCTCCGATCAACGCACCTTCAGTGGCGATAGGATCCTTGGATCGAGACAGTCGTTTTGACATACTACACTCAAGGTTTCGGAATAATTTGGGTTCAGCCGGGTTGGTTCGTACATGGAACCAACCGGGCCCTCGGAGTAGAAACAGTTATAACTTGAGCTCCCGACATCTGATTGATGTGCTGTTGACTTTGATGGATTCCTCTAAGTGATATGGATCATTTGACTTACTCCGCATGAGGTTTGGACACAGGTGTAGTACGGTCAGGTTGGTTTTGATTTAGAAACCAACCGGGCCCCTGGGACGAAAAAACCTATAACTCTCAGACCGGCCGTCCGATTGACGCGCCGTCTGCGACGTTGAGTTACTGTTGATGATAGTGAACTTTTGGATACATCAAATCCGGATTATGTGTCATTTGATGTATCAGCCCCTCAGATCATGGAGAGGACCCTCCCGAACGAGCTTGCTGTGTGCGGGAACCCCAGAGCTGGATGCGTCTGCGACGACAATGAAAACAGTACGAGAATCCACCGTGGATTCGGAAGTGACCACTATGGTAATTTTTCAGATACATCAACTCCGGAAAACATGTCAGTTGATGCATCGACCTCTTGGCTTGTGGATTGGACCCTCCTAGAATGAGCATGCTGAGTGCGGAAACCCTAGAGCCAGTTGAGACTTGACGACTACTGATCGAACGACTCGGTGTGTTATGGATAGACTAGTGGGAAGAGCATGGTTGTAGCAGTAGACCCACGGAGGAGGAGCGCTTGGTTGTAGCGGAAGATCTGCGGTACTCAACAAAAGGAGTACCTCTGAAAGATATGAGGGGGAGTGCTTGGTTGTAGCGGCAGACCCACGACGGAGGAGCGCTTGGTTGCAGTGGCATAACTACGACAGAGGATCGCTTGGTTGTAGCATCACGAGAGAGCCCTTGGTTGTAGTAGCAGACCCACGGCAGAGGAGAGCTAGGTTGTAGCGGCATACCCATGGTACTCAACAGAAGGAGTACCTCTAGAGGCTATGAGGGGGAGTGCTTGGTTGTAGTGGCAGAACCATGGTGGGAAGAGCTTGGTTGTAGCAGCAGGCCCACAGTACTCGATAGGTGGAGTACAACAGCAGTCCAAAGTTAGAGGGAAGCGCTTGGTTGTAGCGGCATCCCCACTGTACTTGATGGAGAAGGATTTTCCCAATAGCTATGGTTTCAACTTAATGATCGATCCTGTGTGGGTCATTGTGGGGGATAGTACCTACCGATCCCTTGTGGGTCTAACGGATTAGATGAATCACTGGCTACATCTGATCATCTCTATCGTCTTAAGAAGAAGTATACATGTGTGAGATGAAATCTGGTTTTGCTTTCCTATGTGTATTGTGTTGTGCTATCTTGTGTGGATTTACGTTTTTCTTTCCTGTGTGGATTGGGTTGTACGTGGGCTCGGATGTTGGAGCCAAACAAGAATTGATGACTTAGGTATATGTATGGGAATATACCTAAGCAGTGTCGGATGTTAATTCGTGATTGTATCTTTCCATTGTGGTTTATCCTTTGTGTATTTTGGGAGACCTTCGGGAGTCTTGGGGTCCCTAATGAGTAGCTTATAGTCACCCCTGCACAGGCTTTTCTCGCACTACATTGTGTTGGTTGTAGACAATGGACAACACTGACCGTGGTTGAGGCTTGCGAAGCAGGACAGTACCTTGAGGTGGACCACTGGGCGGGGCGTACTCGGAGCAGACAGATGGACCCGATGAGCTGTGGAGGCTATCTGTACCCACCTTTTAGGTGGGACTTCCAGTGGACGGCTCGACGCTGCAGCTGTACTTTCAGTTGCTATTTTCCCTTTCCAGTTGTACATTACTTTCTGTGTGGTTTTGTATACTGGCCCACTTACTTTTCCCGCACTTACTGTTGTACTCAATTTTTACTTAGGGTTCACATCTACTGCTTGCTTTCTCTGTGGTGTTTGTTTACTTTACAAAGGCAATGCCTTCCTTTTATACTAGGATTTACGCCTTGGTGCTAGTCGCCAGCCCCTGGCCTATGGAAGGCGGGCTTGGGGTAGTCACGGCACAGGCCCTAAGAACAGTTCGTGACAGATTGGTATCAGAGGAGTCAGGTTCTACCACAGAACATTGGACACTGATCTTTTTCTATATGAAGCAATAGTGTTAAGCATATTGGGTGTGGTTATCAATTCAGGGAGTCCATTGTTGGTGCGGCGGCTGACGTATCCGTACACCAGGACCCTGACTTCTGATTTTTGACTTAATGCGTGAAAACATTTATTGCATTGTGTTTCAAGTTTTCTTTGTGATTACATTATGTCATCTCGCCAGGTATATTTTTTGACCATGGTGCACCTGTTTCTTTTCAGGATGGCCCCACGATGGCATCCAGCTAGGGTTCCATGAATTGTACGTGACGACAGCCTGATGAGAGACGAGGCCTCGGTACAGGGCCCTTTAACATGAGAGGCCCCGAAGGTACCTCTACCTGCTGAGCCACCGATGCTACCAGCCCCAGCCGTTGACGATGCACGTCGCCTTAGTGCACTGCACGAGTTTCAACGCCAGCGACCACCGAGGTTCTGCGGGGAGATGGACCCCCATGCAGTAGAGGACTGGCTGGAGGTAGTTGTACTGGTTTTCAGGTTAGTGAGGACACCAACAGATATGATAGTGATCCTCGCAGCGAGCCTACTTCACGCGGCAGCAGGCAGATGGTGGAGTTTGATGCTACAAGTTCACGATGGAGCATCTCTTCTATGGACGGACTTTGAGAGCCACTTCTTCTCGGAATTCTTCCCAGCCACCCTCCATGCGGTGCGCATCTAGGAGCTTCTACAGCTGCGGCAGGGCAGCATGATAGTAGCCCAGTATGCGGCGAGGTTTACTAATCTACCTCGCTATTCCATGGACATTGTACGAGACCCATTCTTCTGGGCCCAAACCTTCAAGCAGGGGCTCAACCGAGAGATCAGATCTTAAGTTGTTTCTCACAGCATTCCAACACAAACAGGGGTGTCGGAGCGAGCCCTATTAGTGGAGAGTTTCCTTGCTGAGTAGTCTCCAGCAACATGACCCACCACTAGTCGGCATGCGGAAAAGTCTTCCCTAGAGGGAAGTAGAAAGATGACGCAGGGGTCCAAGAGGACTAGACCTATATGTGGTCGACCGCGTGACACATGATCGTTTGTGCGAGGCACCCGGGGTGGCCAACGACTTACCATGAGCAGAGAGTATTACTCATGCGGCGGGGTTGGTCACATGGCTCGTGATTGTCTGGCCCGCCATACAGATGACCAGCAGATAAACGAAGGACCTCCCAGGCAGAGGCAGAGGTTTGATCGAGGCGGACCGCATGGAGTAGGAGACCGTGGCAGGGGAGCTGGACATGAAGCTGGAGGTGGACGACGCTTCGAGGTGCTACCACCACCACCACAAGGAGGTCCACTCCGACCGCACGGAGCTAGTGGACATGGGAGATCTCAGCTTCAGGCAGCTGAGGCCTACAATCCGGGAGCTCCGGGAGCAGATGGATAGGAGTGGGACTAGCTCCAGACCTGGAGACTATTGTTTTTTTTGCTTCTAGAATTGTTGATTTTTGTTTGTAGATGTTTTTTGTCTTTGTACTTTGAGCTGTAGTAATAAAAGGCGCCTTTCTTTTGGAGTTTACATTCCTGTCCTCTCTTTGTGTTGTTACTAAGAGGTTCTGGTTTAAAAAACTGTTGACTTGACCCTCACTTTGAGATACCAACTGGAGGAGACCCAATGACCACACATTGATGTCGACAGTGTGACTCCAACCCTTGGAGGCGAGAGTAATGGTTGGATCTCTTGGTAGTAGCGTCGAGGCCTTACGACGTCATCCTTGCTATGGGTTAGTAACATCCATGACGGGATTGACTGTATTTGGAGAAGAATGTGGTTCATCCAGGGTATGAGACTGGATTTCTCTTCTCGAAAAAGAATAAATCTCAGCAGCTCTTGTAGGACCAGAAAGGTCCAAGTCATCCAATAGAAGATGAGGACAGCTCAGAGCCGACAAAATACTTGTGATGAAATGAGGCGAAGAACACTAGAGTTCTAGGATGGATACCATGTTTCCTAATGGGTCACACATCGACGTGAGTTACGGGGATGTGGCCGAGGCGACAAGTTATCACCGATGTTAAACGGACCTTTCTAGGTCCTCGGTAGGGTAGGCGAGGTGGTTTACCACTTGACCCACCCACCTCAGTTGCACCAGGTGCACGACGACTTCCATGTATCTCAACTGGGGAGATACGAGCTTGACCCAATGCATATCATTGTCCATGGGGAGCTGTATGTTGATGAGGGGGTGAATTTTGTGGAGGTCCCGGTGGAGATCGAGGATCGACAAGAGCTGGTCCTACGTGTACGATAGATTCCTCTAGTGTGCATCAGATGGCAGCACGGGAACCTCCAGGAAATCACTTAGGAGGGGGAGGCTCAGATACATGCTCAGTACCCACATTTGTTTCCCTAGATTATGATGTATCATTATGGGGACGTAATTCCCTGAGGTGGGAGTGATGTAAAGACCCGTAAAAAATTCAAGGAAATTTTTTTCTTAATTTTATTTGGAATTTTACAAGAACGCAGTTTCTGACGGCACCTGATTTCGAGGCCCGGTGTGCCCAGAATCTTTTTCCGAAGTTTGGCTCGGGTACGTTCAGCGAACGAACGAGCAGGTTTTTCTAACTTTTGAACTGATTCTCGGAATTGAATTCCGAGGGCACCGATGGAATCGCAGCGCCGGTATTTGATTAGAAACGCCATTTCCGGAGTTGCGTTTACTCCTGTGTGGATTTTAATTTTTGGGGTTAAGTTAAAAAAATAAAATGAAAGTGGTGCAACACATTATTTTATTTCACATAAAGCCACTTAAAGCCACTTATGCCAGGTTAAGAGGATAGGGTGGAACCCAAAATATCTTACCAACATGGTAGGATATTTGTGAGATGGGTCTCGCATGATCCCCAACGTTTCATTCCCTCTATGTAACGCACTCGCAACCCCCTATTTAATGAAAGTCAACTGTGAGTTTTTCTGGTTAAGAAACACCCCTATTAATTGGGAAGTTAAGTAGTTACAATTAATTAATCAAATTAATTGTTTGCTTCTTAACTTTAATTTCTAATTGTTGGCATCGGGAATAAAATAAGACCAACACTTGTGTTTCTTGGGGGGTTTCTTGTTGAGAGGATTTGGGGAAAACTCTAAAGCATGAAGATCTTCAACCTCCTTCATGAAGAACGCGAAGAATGCGAAGAACACATCATCGCAGACGAAGAACACCAGCCTCTGAAGAAGGGCGACAAAGAGCTCCGAACCCTCAGAGATCGACGACGCCGACGATCCTCCTTCCGCGACGTTTCTTCCGCGACGTTCCTTCCCCGAGACAATCTTTGATCAACAATCGATTGAGGTAGGGGATTGCGGTTCTTTTAATTCCTTTATGAATTATATCCTCAACATGGGTTTAATTGGTGCAATTAAATCTATGTGTTTTTAATCCTCGGAGTTTGACTATGCGACGTCGTGTACCGCGACGACAGCGACGCCCCTTCCGCGACCAGACGATCCTCTTCTTCCTCGACGAAATCACGTTCAATGACAACATTAAGGTAGGGGTTTTTGTTCATTTTAATCCATTTGATTATATCAGCAGTTTGTTAAAATGATTTTTGTGAGACTTTTAAAACCGCTAACGTGGTGGGTGTGGACCAACGAAGAAGTCCGAACCCACCGCCCTTTCGTTCTTGGTGTGCGAAATGGCGGACGACAACAAAACAAGCCGCACGGGCGATGTGAGGTCCTCGCAGTGATGGACGGACCCCGAGAGGGCCTTTGGAAAAGACGGCGCGCGATTCCGACCTCCGTAACTCGTCTGGTGGTCCGTGGAGCAACCCGCCAGTGCGCTGCGCCGACACGGCGGCGGAAGGCTGCGACGCCCGGCGAGCCGCCGGGAAGAACTGTTGCGGCTGAAGTCGCGGCGGTGGGCCGGTAGTCCCGCGACCACACGGGACCAGCGAAGCTGGGACGCGGAAACCCAGCCGCGTCCGTTGGCGAGAGGCCGCCCCCCACGTGGGCCCGCGGATCATTCAAGGGGGTGGCGTCGCCCTTGCGCATCGCTCGGTCGTTATGGATGAGCCTCCTGGCGACCGGGCCGTGCCCGCGCCGGTCGGGCCGGGTCGCGCCCAGGCCGGGCCGGGCCACCCAGGACGGGCTAGACTGCGCCGGCCGGGTCGGACTCGGACACGGGTCTGGTCGACCCGGTTCGGGCCGACCCAGAAGGGGGGTTGGGCCGGGTCGATCCGGGCCCAGAACCCCCATTTTCGGACCTCTTCGGTCTTTTTCCCATATATAGGGCTACGGACCTCCGATCGACGGACCGTCAGCAGCGATGTGATCCTTGGATCGAGGCAGTCGTTTTGACATACTACACTCAAGGTATTGGAATACTTTGGGTTCGGCCGGGTTGGTTCGTACACGGAACCAATCGGGCCCTCAGAGCAGAAACACTTATAACATGAGCTCCGGACATTCGATTGATGTGCCGTCGACTTTGATGGATTCCTCTAAGTGAGACGGATCATTTGGATTACTCCTCTTGATTTTTGGAAGTAGGTGGAGTATGGTAAGGTCGGTTGTGACTTAAAAACCAAATTGGCCCCTGGGACGAAAAGGCCTATAACTCTCAGACCGGGTATCCAATTGACGCGCCGTCTATGACGTTGAGTTCATGATGACGATACGTAACTTTTGGATACATCAACTCTGGATTATGTGACAGTTGATGTATCAGCCCCTCAGCTCATGGAGCGGACCCTCCCGAACGAGCTTGCTGTGTGTGGGATCCCTAGAGCTGGTTGTGTCTGCGACGACAATGAAGACAGTACGGGAATCCTCCGTGTCGTCGGTAGTGACCACTACGGTACATTTTGGGATACATCAACTCAAGACTACATTTTAGATGATGCATCGTCCTCTTGGCTCATGGAGTGGACCCTCCCGGAATGAGCATGTTGTGTGTGGAAACCCTAGAACCAGTTGAGACTTGACGACTGTTGATCAAACGACTTGGTGTGTTACGGATAACCTAGTGGGAAGTGCTAGGTTTTAGAAGCAGACCCACGGCGGAGGAGCACTTGGTTATAGCCGCAGACCCTCGGTACTCAATAGAAGGATTGCCTCAGGAGGTTATTAGGGGGAGCGCTTGGTTGTAGCGGTTGACCCATGACAGAGGAGCTCTTGGTTGTAGCGGAAGACCTACGACAGATGAGTGATTGGTTGTAGCAGCACGGGGGAGCGTTTGGTTGTAGCAGAAGACCCACAACAGAAGAGCGCTTGGTTGTAGCGGCAGACTCGTGGTTCTCAACAAAAGATGTTCCTCTAGAGGCTATGAGGGGGAGCGCTTGGTTGTAGCGGCAGACCCATGGTGGGAAGCTCTTGGTTGTAGCAGTAGGCCCACAGTACTCGATAGGTGGAGTAGTACAACTGTCCAAGGTTAGAGGGAAGCACTTGCTTGTAGCGGAATACCCACTGTACTTGATGGAGAATGAGTTTCCCAATAGTTATGGTTTCAACTTCATGAACGATCCTATGTGGCTCATTGCGGGGGTTAGTACCTATTGATCCCTTGTGGGTCTGATGGCTTAGATGATTCAGTGGCTACATCTGATCATCTCTATGATCTTAAGAAGAAGTATATCTGTCTGAGCTGAAATCCTGTTTTTCTTTCTTATGTGGATTGTGTTGTTCTATCCTATGTGGATTTATGTTTTTATTTACTGTGTGGACTGGGTTGTACGTGGTCTCGGATGTTGGAGCCGAATCTGAATTGATGACTTAGGTATATGTATGGGAATATACCTAAGTAGTGTCAGATGTTACTTCGTGATTGTATCTTTCCATTGTGGTTTAACCTTTGTGGATTATGAGGGACAATCGGGGGTCTCGGGGTCCCTACTGAGTAGCTTATACTCACCCCTGCATGGGCTATGCCCACACTACATTGTGTTGGTTGCAGAAAACGGACAACACTGACCGTGGTTGAGGCTTACGGAGCAGGACGATACCTGGAGGTGGACCACTGGGCGGGGCGTACTCGGAGCGGACGGCTAGACCCGAGGAGCTGTGGAGGCTATCTGTGACAACCCTTCAGGTGGGACATCCAGTGGATGGCTCGACACTGCAGTATTACTTTCAGTTGCTGTTTTGCCTTTCCAGTTGTACTTTACTTTCAGTGTGGATTTGTATACTGGCCCACTTACTGTTGTACTCAGTTTTTACTTAGTGTTTACTTCTACCGCTTTCTTGCTCTGTGGTATTTGTTTACTTTACAAAGGAAATGCCCTACCTTTTTACAGAGATTTACACCTTGGTGCTAGTCGCCAGCCCCTAGCCTATGGAAGGCGGGTTCGGGGTAGTCCTAGCACGGGCCCCAAGGACAGGTCGTGACATAATCGAAAAATATTCCATTTTATATATTAGATAAGTGGTATAATTTTACTGGAAACCCCATTCAACTATATCTAATCGAGATATGAGGATTACCTCAATGTTTATTAAGTTAAATTAGTAATATATATTCACATATTTTTCCTTCATTATTGGTTATCACTATTAGACTAATGCCCAATTTAAAAAAGGTATTAAGACACCTGAGGATATGTTGATACATTACTCTATAGACTTCATGGGAGGGAAGAACCATCATTTGACAAGGTTTGAGTTCTTATACATCAATTGTATTACCTCAAGTAATAAAATTGAACCATAAAAAATTGATTTGAAAATATAAAATTAAAACCAATGTTCTAAGATCAAATCAGTGAAATAATATTTAATATAAAGAAGTTGGTAATTGAAATGGAGTAAAATATCACAAATATTTGGAAATACATCAAATTGGATCAATATTTTCCAAAGGATTATGACTATAACCATTAACAATTCATGGGATTTATAGTTTCTGATAAATTGTTCATCTATATATCCATGTGGATGTGAGTGGAAAAGATTCGGATGTTAGGGAGGTTATTCCTTATATTCATTGGCCACATCAAGATTTTTGCTTGCATCATAGAATTGTCAAATAATCTAGAGCATCCACCAAAATGTTCTATTATACATTAATTCTCTCATGTATCCCTTATGAGTAAAAATATATCAAATACCTCATATTTAATGACTTCGAATGTTCTAACATTAGTGGACGATCATCTATTCTAGGAGATGGAGGTAAAAATTATAAAAGTGAGAGAGAATTTTCTATACAAAAATTGACCCACCTACTCATGATACATTGGTAAAAAAAATTATAATGACAAGAAATGGGAACATTAAGAGAAAATTAAAATAAAGTACCCAAATAATTTCAACCCCGTTGAATGAAATGATATTTTTATGGGGAATATTATTAAAGGGAGAAGAATATGATGACCCAAATATTATTTATATAATTATTTATTATGAATATATACATAACTCTTATAAGTAAAAAAATATAATAAAAATAACACTACCATGTCATTATCCGATAACATAATATGTTTTTAGTTGTATTTAATTCATTAAAATGCATTAATAATTGTTCTTATAGATTTTGAAGAACATAAAAATGACCAAAATTTTAATTAATCATATATGTTTAATATAATTAATCGAGTCACAGTTTTGGGATTAATCATGTAAAAATGATCTTGGGAATAAATATTATTATAATTTTAATATATTTGAATTCTTGGGTGAATAGTAGAGAGTAGAGTTTTTTTCAAAAATTATATTTTTTTATATTCTAACAAGGTAATCATTTTTGGAAATCTATTATTACTGAATACAAAATTAATTAATAAAATATATTCTTTCTAAAATATGTTGTTATACATAAAATTCATATTCCTCTAATTTTTTAAAATATGTAATATTAATTTTTATAAAAAATATTATTTTTTCTTTACTTTTATGTAAATCGTATCATTTAATGTTTCATTTATTTAAGAAATACACAAATAATAATAATTTTATATAATAGAATAATTTTTTCATTATGATAGATAATATTTATTAATAATACCCGTATAAATAAATTTTCAACATAAAAAGGGAAATTTATATGAAATAGTTTTTATGTGTTACATGATTTGACACAAAAATTTATTTCTTTATGTAATAGAAATTGTATTTTTAAAAAACAGAATCCATATTTCATATTATAATTTTAAAATTACAAATTACTATTTTTAGTTAATTATTTTCATTTTCTATTGTTACCAATGGTAAATGTGGAATTACTAGTATATAAGTGAAATTGGGTGAATGTGTAATAACACATTGTAAAATGAAAAAATATAAGAGTAACATGTATGAAACTAGAACATGGAAAGAGTTTATAACTTATCTATATCCCAAAAACAATATTGTTTCTTTTCGATCCAACATACTTGTGAAATGTAGTCACATAATTGAAATTTAAATAAAATTTAGAAAATATGAAATTCTTTTACTTGTTAATGGGACTCACATCCCCAATATTAATATAAAAATTACCAAGATTTTTAAAAAAAACACACTTCCCTCATTTCTAATAAACACTCTCCACAATCAATTGTAGCTTTATCCTCAACAAATAACTATGATATGGACCCATAGAGAGTTATATATTTGAGAATGTCTTGGGTAGATGTAATACTCTAAACCAAACTTATTTTGTTCTTTTCATCATCTACAACAATTAATTCACCATGATCCAATAAGGCATGATCAAATAAAATATATCATTCTTAATAATTATATTATAATGGAATATCCATTTGTACCTTCCTTCCAAATCATTCACAAAAATAAAAATTCAACCATATTGTTTTGTGGACTACCTCCCCCATGGATGATGTGTTGAATTATTCATCACCACAATAAATGGATTGTTACGAAATGTCATTTAATAAACTAATATGTTATTTATATCATTAATATAGATAATAATTTATAATTATTTTACATCTTAACCCATCCCATTCTATAAAAATGACATTTTTTTAGTGTGTATATGTGGGATACCGCCTCCATGAAATTACATGTTTTATATTCAATGGCCACCTAACATGGAAGATGATAAAAATTATTTTATTAATTAAAAATTAATTATTTAAATATTTATATTCTATAGGATTTATGTTGTGTAATATATATGTGCGGTCAATTAGAAGTGGTTATAGTAACTTTAATCACATTAATTGGACTTGTGATGTAATATTACATAATTTTGGTATATTTTGTGATAAAATCCAAAAAAATATAAGTATTGTTCAAAAGGAAATGTAAAGGGTGGTAAAACTAAAAAATTATGGATGTTGTGATGTTATTTTAGAGAAATTATGTTAATGTCCTATAAACTGAAATTATTATGATTAAATTCATAATTCAACCACGAGTAACTAGCATCAGTATAATCTATATAAAAATATAAATAATAATATATATTTTAATAGAACATATCATGTAAAATATTTGTGAATAATCTTATTTTTAATATATTTAATTTAATTTTAAAATTATTCATAAATTTTAGAAAAAAATATAGTACAATTAGAAATTAATTTAGGATATAATCTCTTTGAGCCTCATTATATATCAGTAACATTTTCTCATTATTATTATACATTTTTTTAAAAATTACAGTCAATAAAATAATATTTTTTTTATATTTTCCCCATATATTAATATAGAGTTAAATACTATTTTACTGACTTGATTTATACATGTTTTTGGTTTTCAATAGAATTATTTCTTTTAAGTAAATCACATTTAAGGTAACATCTTTATTTATTTGATAATATAAATAATGTTCTCCATAACATTACATCAGAACATTAATAGATTATAAAAATGAAAATTATTTCATGGAGAATGGTCATGGTTAAATTATTGGTTTATTTAAAATATTTAGGGCTTTCTTCCTTCAATAATTCCAAGATCTATTTTATACTTCTTAAACTATGTGTTTCAATTTTATTATTTTATCATCAAATACATATCATGAATTTTCTACATTGAAAATTCATTTTCAATAGATAATTCATTATTCATTAAATAAATTAAATAAAATTTAATTCTTTATACTCTTTAGAATCATTATGATTAATCCTTTGGTTATTCATGAATAAAAATTTTGAAAGACACTTCCATTTCCATGGATATATCATTATTATGATTTATATATTATTTTTTACATATGTTTATTGAATATGTGTAATTTTCAATAGGCGATTTTGAGATAAAAATTATATACCCATCCAATTGATTAGGTAAATATTTATATCTCATTATATTATATTTAATTGATTTGAGAGTAAAATTAAACCAACATGAGATGTTTTCCATCTTTTAATGATGATCTTGGGATCCCAATTTATTTATGTTTATTATTACTTTAATTATGTTTTCTCATCATATTCAATGATTACAAGACATTAGGATATCCTTGATTTTAATTAATCTTTCCATGGTAAAGATCACACTAATTATGATATCATGTTATGCCTCTTGGGAATCATGTTAATATTTAATTCCGTGTTTATTCACATACAAGGATTTCTATCTCACCCATTTACTTATATAATTCTCCAAGGTGTCTTGTATTATTTCATGAATTTAATGGTGGACAAGAGCACTATGCAGAATAAAAAATATAAATTAATTTTTACATTTAATGTTATGTATTTATGTAACTACCCTAATAAGTGATCTGGACCTATATATCCTTGATTTTATATTTGATAGAAATCAATGGGAAATTTATTAAATAAATATTGATTATTTAATTTTTTCAATATAACATATCGTAATGTCTAAAAAAATACACATATTTTATTATATGAATAAATATTTAATTTATAAAAAATGTGAGCTCAAAAATTGGATGATATGATATCAAGAAGACAATTTACAAAATTATGAACTATAATTCCTGAATATCATTTAGGAAACCCGTTCAGAGAATTCAATGAAATAAATATAATTTTTAATATCAATAAAATATTATTATTAATGGAATTAAATATGTAATGATAAACCCCAAATCATTCATTTGAATATAACTCCTTAAAAAATCAGTTAATTTAGTTTTATTCAAATATAAATTCAATCATATTTAACGAATCCTGAACACTATTATATATAAGATAAACAATTATAATATACATCATTGAAACTAAACATCTCTTTTAATTAAAATAATAATAAAATTTAACACACATGTTTTTAATGATATATATTGTTTTTTAGAATTCCAAATTTGAGTTTTACATTAAAAAATAGAAAATTTTATTCTGGTGAATTGTAATTATACAAGAGCTTATTTACTCCTAAAAAATCATTATATATAATTAATTTTATTTATAAAAATCCTAATGATATAGTGAAAACTAAATATGATGTAATTAAATAATGTATAATGAATTACTTTTTGAGAGACCTAATGTAATCGTGGTTAATTTACATACCTGATGTTAACACACCATAATAGTATTAGAGGAACCATTAAAGGGACATATATCACTACTGGAAAACTAACCTTTACCAACAGTTTGGAACCGTTGGTATAGGCCTCCAAACCATTGGTATAGCTTATACCAACGGTTTGGAGAACCGTATCCAAGTAAGCCATTGGGATAGGTCTATACCGACGGTTTTGGAAACCGTTGGTATAGGTAATATGAAATCTATACCAACTGTAATGGAACCGTTGGTATATAAATTCCAAAAATAAAACATCCGCTGGGATTTGATCCCAGGACCCCTCGTTTATAATCGAACGACTTAACCACTAAGCTGACATCACTTTTTTAAATATAATTTCATAAATATATATATGTATTATCATAATTATTTAAAATTTTGAATTATATAATGTTCTCGGTTAGTAGATCTGGAAAAAAATTAAAGAACCTATCCCAACGGTTTTCAAAACCGTTGGGATAGGTTCTGGTTGGGTGTATTTATGTTGGTCGAATGCTGGGAAAGAGTGACCTTTCCCAACGGTTCACCAAAACCGTTGGGAAAGGGCCTCAAAACACACCCTTTCCCAACAGTTTTGGTGAACCGTTGGGAAATGGTAGCTATACCAACGGTTTTTACAAACCGTTGGTATAGAAGTGTTGGGAAAGATCATGTTTCCAGTAGTGTATATCCATTCAACCAAAAAAACTGACAATTAAATCAATCTAATGAAAAACCATTGTTCTTTATGTCAAAAAAGGGAAATGATAATGAAAAAATAAGTGAGAAATGGGGGGAGAGAGAGGTCTAGAATAGTTTAAAACGATGAATACACATCACATTAAGAATAAGAATAAAAAAACATCATATAGTTGATATAAATAATAGTGGTGATGATCAATGAGCCACTTGGGGTCAATGATAGACCTGGGAGGCCCCCAACATGAAGAATTAGAAGAGGGGTACCATAGTCATTATGAATTATTAGTTATTTTGTAAAGTGTATTGGGTTGTCCACATTATTTACTAAAATATAATCAATCATTATGAGCCTCATTAAATGGTCATAGACACAACAGATTGTGTGGTTTTGTGGTTAAGAAAAAACAATCCCCATCCATGTGAGATATAATTACTAAAATTATAAACATTTAGTTATTATTCCCTCACAATATATAATTACTCTAAAACAAGTATATTTTTATATAAGAAAGTATTTCTATAAATGTATATAGTAATTTTATATGATCTATAGGGTAAGGATATCCTTACATAATGAAATAAAATAATAAGGAAAATTGTGTTAGAGGATTTGTAATTCCCAAATCACCGATATTTGGTAACCTGTTCATAAGAATAAATATAAATTATTGTATAATTACATATCATTAAAATATATAATTCATATTAAAAAATTAAAATGCATATATAATATCCAATTAAAAATTATATGGTAGTGGAATGAATTTTTTTTAATCACAATAATAAAGTGATAGAAATATATTTGAAAAATGTAATACTCTAACTCAAAACCCATTCCACCACACACTTATAACCCTGTATACATAAAAATAACAATAAAAATTATTCCTTATGTAATTATAATGACTAAAAAACTATAGTTTTTGGTTTGATATTATAATTCACATAATTAATGTAAAATTAGATTACATGGGACTAAAAAATTGTCTTTGGAGGAGAGTTATTGTCATGATCATTTCACTGCATTAAAAAATTAAGTTATATTATAAGAAAAATGTTCATTTTTTATTTATATATTTCTACACTAATGTCAGAAATAATATTATTCATGTTTTCTTTGGTATCATGACCAAAAATATAATGTGGGAGAATATAAGCTAATTATGTGATAATAAATAGTAGAAGTTGATATGATATAATCAATACATACAAAATTTTTCTTGAGCGAATTTTGAAATGATTCATTATAAATGATAAAATGAAAATAATGTATCCATGGATGATATAATTGTTTAAATAATTAGTAGAATTAAAAAAATAGATAATATTAATATAATAAATAATTATATACATTCCAAACATTCCAACATATAAATATTGTGAGATATAATAAATAAAGATGATATCATCACCATATGATTTACTTTCATATAATACCTCTCAATGAATTCTGGTACTATATAATAAATATCAACATTGATCCCATAACATGTCTAGTGCATCTCCCATATAATGATGATGTCAAAGAAACGTAGTACACTATGTTGTTGAATGAACTTCTTGAATAATATTTGATGAAATACACATAATTATCCTTAATAATACTTTTTATATAGATTCTATTTGTTTACTTCCTTAATTAAATCATACAAACCTCTATGTGGATTCAAATAAATCAAAATATAATCTAATAAAATATGAATAATATATTTTGAAATAATCAAATGAATGATATTGTAAAAGTGTATTTAGGTAGGTAACATTCACTATATTACTATACTAATGGGAATTTTTCATTCAATTAACAATTTTTCTTATAGTATAAATCTAATGAAATGATATGAATATAACTTTTATGGACATGGAATATGTTCCATATAGTTTTGATAAGAATTAGCCATACCAAAATTTCATAAGGTGAAACTAGGTGGTCAAAATTCATTTATACTAAATTCCCTATTTCCTATATAATTATTATTATGTGAGGGAGCTCGTGGAAGTTAAAAATGGTATATCACCATCATCATTATTTAGAAATAATACTTATATTAAATTCTATAAAAACATAATAATATATATAACATGTATATGTATGGTTTTAGATAGTATTGATTTTAACTATAGATGTGTATTAGAATTACATTGAATTATAAATAAAACATTAATGATTTATTAAAATAATTCATAATGAACTAATTTTTTTACAATCATTATGTATAACGAGAATATGTTTTTCAAAATTTTAGGAAATTCAAAATGATTATAATGTAAAATTGGGTAAAATAGATTGAGGATTGTAACCCTTCTAAATAACATCCAATTCTAGGTTAAATAACAGCATATAACCTTAAGAGATTATTGAAATGTTTTTTTAGAGTGAAATTTAGATGATAACCATAAATCATGGTTTGGTAAATATGATAAATAGAATTAATGGTGGTTATTTACCGAAAATGATATAAAATATTAAATAATTTCAAGAAATATATATTATTAGTGGAAATATGAATTCAATTTCCATGACCATGGATTTAGATCAAGATATTTTACATTCAAATAGTTTTTTTTGACATTTAATAAATAAGGATTTAGATAAATGTTTGTTGTTTTATTTTGGAAGTAGAAATTACAATGAATTATAAATAGATTTTATAAAAATTTAAAACATATTACAAACAATAAAAATTAAATTATAGGATTGGGAATTTTATTTAATGCTTTTAAATAGTAACATTTTTATAAATAAATAATTTTTTGGTTAAAAAGGTGATTTGATTATTTTTATATCATTTTTATCAAAAAATTACATCATAATTTATGTAAATTGTGGATTCTGTATGTTACTATCAACATGAAAACTCAACTATCATACAAAATTAATAAAAAATCCCAATTGAATAATTTCTATTTTCTAATTCTAATATTAAAGGAACTTTAATTTGAATACTTTTATATTAATTGGGAATTATTAGTAAAATAAATAATCATTGTGTATAGAAAAATATTAGATTTCAATGAAAATATTGAAATTTCATGTTTTTTAAATATTTATAATTACTTGACACATATATATAGTTATATTCTCATTAATTGATTAATATTTATTATTTATATTTATTAATTATTTTATGATATTATATTATGTATTTTTTAGGACACTAGTATATATAATGGCCACATTAAAACTAAAATGATAATATTAGTATGTCGTAATTCCAATAATTACTTTACCCATCAAACTATATTTATACACATTATTAATACACCGCATTTTAGATTCTAAATAAATTCATGTGATTTTTAAAATTTACTAAAATACATACTTTTCTACATATTGATCTCTTATGTTTTTATAAATTTTATTATTTTACTTATTAATTAAACAATATATCCCCTTGGTGTTTATTATTTTTTCTTAAGAATATAAATATTTAGTTTGTAATGTACATTGATGATTAAATGAATGGACTTCAACTTTTTAATATCCATTATAATGAAATTTGTATTTGTTTTTATAAAATTTGGATTCTTGATCATTTTAGCAATATCACATCAAACAATATCTATGAGTTCAATGAATTTTATAAGAATTCTTTGAGTATAAAAATTAAATTTTTTCCTAATGAATCGAATATAATTCCATGTATTATTAATACTAACATGAAATAAATAATCTAGTATTACAAATTATTTATGAGAAAATTTGATTATAAAATAGTGAATAAAATCCTTCATTATTATAACTCTCTATAAGATAATATTTATTTTAATATAAACCCAACTATTCATTTTCTAAAATAGAGACAGAAATACATTAAAAAATAAATTATGACAAATACATGTTATAAAAATACTCCCACCATATGATAAATCTTGATATTTTTAGAAATAACTCATATTTATATATATGTGGATCCCAAAGTCTTATCTCAAGAATAAAAAAATAAAATTGAAATAAAAACATTTGCTTTAAATTGAATCACATCTATGATAAAACGTGAATCCCACATTGAAATTTAAGAAATATATATATATATATATATATATAATGTAAACACATCGTTATATTTTTATAAAAAACCTATTCATTTAATAGTTTATATCCATGTTATTTTCCACTAGTCACAAATGATTTAAATTATCGGATGAATATAAGAGAACATATTTATAATAACACATCAATACGTGATGGAAAACTATACTCTCCCTATAAATATTTTAATCATAATAATTTATAATAAAAGATTATTAAAAAACATTTTATATCAATTAATTTAAAATTTATTACAATCCAAAAGATAATTTTGGAATAAATAATTTAATATTGCCTCATTAGAAATCAATAAAAAACATTCTTGAAACCGTCTTAAAAAATAATTATGATATTCATAACCATGATTATGAATCAATATTTTATATTAAATAATGAATATAAACCCATAAATAATGATTTAAAATAAATAATCAAAAAATAATCATTATTAATAAACAATCATGAATTCAATTAATGATTAACAATTTATAAGAATATATCATAGTCAAATAAAAGATACTCCTTCATTTTATTTTTACTTTTTCCCAATCAGTTAATACTATAGATATGAAGCACAAAATTATATACATAGGATTACTATATAGATCACCATTTAATATAAAAATAAATCTATCCACGTTAAAAAAATATTATCCTTAAATATTAAACAATTGAACTACCAAATGTGATTTTGGTATTTTTTATTCTATTTTCCATACCACATTTTTAATAATAAATATTAATTTAAAATTTAATAATGAATGGGAAAAAAATATTTCTGTTTGAAATGCACCAAAATAATCTCTAGGGTTAGTATATCAATGTATAAATTAATCATTATTTTATGCCCTCATGGTAAATTTACAATGAAATTATTTTACATCCTTAATCATGGATTGAAAAAATAAGTGATTACAAAATACCTAAAATCATTTAACACTCTATTGAAATTTTATAAAACATTACAAATAAATCATTCTAATTTAATTGATATAAAATATCTATTATTATACCTTCATTCCATATTAGAAAAAAATCCACTTACAGAAAATATCTACATATAGTGCTCAAAAAAAATATGTTGATTATGTAATAGGATTGTCCTAATATTGTACTATAGTTCTATATTTGAATCCAAGTTTTCTACCCTTTATAATTAAGATTCCTTTTAATACACCATTAATGGAATCAATCATTTAAATTCCATTCACATTCTCCCATCTCCATCATAATATTATTCCCTCATTTTTTAGTTTTATTATGGATTATAATAACTCACATCGTCAAACCTTTCTCAAAATACAATAATTCAATATTTTCAAATCATAATTTCCAATGTTATTATTTAAATTTTTATTAACTCTAAAAAATATATTTAAATATAAATTACATTATTATTCCCCTACTTATCACATGTCGACTATACCGACCTCTATATTTATAGCATATATTATAGGAATAATTTTATACTATTCATAAAAAATTATTAAATTCATATTTACATTCCCTTAATGAAATAAACTTTAGCGGTTTAGTATGATCCTAACTAAAACACAATCATAAAATAAAAAAAAATTATATAAAACATAAATTTACATAGAGAATAATAAATCCAACAAATGAATGAAAATAACTTCAACCAAGACTCCCCATTAAGACTAGATGATAAAACTAACATATGCGATCTTCTCATTATAGACACATGTTGGTTTAGTTAAACTAGAACATTTGGGAATTAAATGTGTTTCATGTAAGATACCATAGAATGATCAAAAATTCAAAATAAACAATATCTCCTCAAAATGGATCGCACATCATAGAAAATTCCATTAGGTCACATTCAGGTTATCACTAAAAATTATTATAAAAATCAATTGTGGAGTAGTTTCAAACCAATATAAAATCCAAAACATTGAAATATTTCTTATTGATGTCCTTGAAGGTGAAATTAACATAAATACCAAACCAAAATCAAATATCCCCATTAAGGATTTTGTATTTATTTATCATCATTATTTTAATTTCCTCTTCTAGATATAGATATCAATTAATATTTAATACTTTAGAGCCTTCTTCCAGAGAATACTTATAAAACCTATCAAATATTACATTAATACCTTTATAAAAATATGATGGGGGAGAAAAATACCACACTATAGGATCTATTCGTACCATAGATTATTAATATTAAAGTAAATAAAAAATTAATTCCTCCTATATATCTACAACATGAGAAATTAGATGATGCTTTTCAATGATCTAATAATTTATTAGTCTGACCTATAAGGCTTGAGGATTTGATTAATTAACTACAATGGCAATATATGTGATCTTATATCCCTCAATATGTTTTTTGTGTTCCTAATTAATACCCTAGTATACCACATAATATTTTATTCTCACTAAAATGGTCATCATGATATTGGTAAATATAAAGTATTTCATACATAATTATAGATTAATTTTCAATATTAATGTGTGTATTGTTAATATGATATTTTTATTTTCACACATTTTAAACCTATGGTTAAAAACATATTTGTCGGGAAATTATGCAACCATTTATCATTTTCGGATTAATAAAATATGTTTTTATAAACATATTCTCTAAATATTATAAAAATATAATTAAATTATTATAAACAATTAGGTTTTATCCATTACCATTCGTTTGATCCTCATGTAATTTCTCAATACAAAATATTAGTAAAAGTACTATCATATGATTCAACCCATTATTTTTGTATTCATTTATGTCCAAAAAAATCCATCTTCACCATTTTATTGTAGTCAATTAAGTATTGGAGAATCCGTTCAACCAAAACATGTGTTGATAGTGAAGGGGTGGATTAGTATCCTAAAAATATTCTCATTGAACCATCTTATAGAGGAGAAACAAATATACCTACTTTTTATTGAAAATAATGAAAAAACAATTATTAACCATGGAACCTGAGTTGTGCCTAAGAACCCTACCCCACTCTATCCACTTCCACAACTACTAAATTATTTGAGTTTCCATATACCTTATAATTTTATGGATACTTCCATGATTCCATAACACTCAAACTAGAGGCATGTACCTCAATATTGAAATCCATTTAATCAATTTTAAAATTTTAAATATTAATTTAATAATTTTTCCATATTCTTAAATGATCACTAATATCTAGTTATGAATATGGGATGGCTCTTATAAATATATACTCCACAATGATAAGTGAAATAACAGATGAACATCATCATATCGTAGAATAAATATAACTTTATATTCAACTTCTGCTATAAATAATATATTCTTTATTTCACAACAAAAATGTGTTTCTATAATATATTTATATTATTTTTCAGGGTTTCATATAACATAGGGACAAAATTAAAATGACATTTTTCCCAATATTAAACCCCAATGGATTTTAGTTCTAATTTTCTTAATCATTTTGACGAATTATTATTGTTTACAGTCATATATACATTACATTAATTTTATTTATTTTCTCTTAAACCTAACATGGTCTAATATGTGTCTTGTAACACGTTCCACCAAAAAAATATTGTGTATTCAAAAATATCACTTCCTAATACCTCAATGAGTGCAATATATATTTATTATTAACACCCACTATTCTTGTAAAATTTTATAATGGGTAAATTATCTTCCCAAATATTATGTAATCAAATGAAAAATACCAAAACATATATTTTAAAACATATATTATATATTCTATTTTATCTCATTTTATGAGTGGTTTTTATTGTCATCTTAATATGGGTACATATTGAATTATTGTTGATCCATAATACTATATATCTAAAACATTACTATTATAAAAATAATAAACTCAGTATGTCTATATTGACTAACAATCTCTTTGAGATGTATTTTATGATGATAGTAAATTGAATGTGTATCCATAACAGTTAATATATATAGAATATTTTATATAATATATATTATAATAAAACTAAAATAATTATTCATTTTTTGATATTGTTAACCTTTTCATGACATCCATAGTAAGGAATTTATAGTTCCAATATCATATAAATTAATTTTTCAATTTATGAAGTGGTTGTTAATTATCTTCCATCAGTAGATGATAATCTAAATATTAGGATACATACCTTTTTTAAAAATAATCATCCACCAAATTAGTAATTTAATATAATCATACTTATTATATATATATATATTGTATAGATATAATGATGACGTATCAAAATATATTCATTCAATATGGGAATAAGGCAAAAAAACCTTCATTGAAATAAATTGTTATGTCTATTGAAACTTACAACTCCTTCAAGTCATCTTCCTAAAAATATATCTGTCACAATCCATTAAAGTATCCATGGGTAATAAATTACACTTTATGTGTCTACAATCATATAGACATAATATTCAAACAGGAAATAAAATCAACTTTATCTATTTGACCATTCTCTAAATAGAACCAAATATAATAGCTATAAACATAAAAAACTCTCCATATTCCTTATTTGATTTATTTTGAGACTTCCTATTTTGACTATAAATAAAATAATATCAATTAATTTTTTTTGAAATTAAAAGAGAAATATATGAGATATTTCATCAAGCTTCACTATGTAAAATGTTGAAATTTTTATAAAATCATTTTCACTGTACTATTATGATTAGAAAAAAAAATTAGATTCTCAATAAATAAAAAATTCCTCTATCTATATAATGAATACATTATTGATTATAATTCAACATTTTTAGGGTTGTTATTTTAATATAGTTTCATATTACTTAATTTTTATAAAATTAAAAAATGTATATATTTATGGATATATCTTGAACCTGCACGTACGGAATTATAAAATGATTTATAACCACCTAAAATATTTAAAAATGTAATAAATGAAATAAATAAGTCCTTCTATTTGATTTTTAATGAATACATATGATTTTATTTCCCCTATAATTTAATTACTGATATATCAAATAATTAATTAGTTATGACAAGATCATCTAGTCTCTAAATTACATACAATATCCAATTAGTACAAGAAATATATAAAATAAAAATAAATTCGTGTCCAATAATGATGAAATCATTACATTTAAATTATTTCATTCATCATGACTTAATTTCAATGGAATAACATGAACTAAAAAACAAACTAATTATTCTAGAAGTATTATTATGGAACCTTGTGAATAATATATACTAATTAAAAATTACTATAATAACAACCAGATCCCTATCCCCCACTTTGTAATTTATTTTCATAATTATATCAATATATCAACATTTATTATGAAAAAAATTCAAACAGTTATGGAATATTGGATTTATCAATTGAAAAACCACACTAAGTGCCATTCTGAAACAAAAATACATGATAGAAAATAATAATTCCTATACTAAATTTGAGAAGACATCTTAAAAATGGATTTTTATTTTCCCATAATTGATTAAATATTGTGTAAATACACATTTTAGAAAAAACTATTATATTATTACATAATCAAATAGATCATCTATATGAGGTAAATAATTTATTATTCCTTATTATAACATGATTAATTTTCCTGGATTCAATACACAATATAAAACTAATATCAATCTTTATTAAAAATTAAACCTCTATAGACCATTGTAATATTATAGGAGTTATATTATTTTTACCTTAAATTAACACCCCAACATCTATAATTCCAAATGATCTATTGATAAATTATGACAAGGAGGGCATAAAATTATATTTCACCAAGATAAACTAAAAAATAATACTAATACTATGTTTTCAAAATAATTCATATAAATCAACATGAAATACACTATGAAAACTAATAATCACAACCAGATACATTGGTTGAGTTCTTCTCTCTATCAATTTAGGAATTCAACCAAACAATTTGAAATATTTTAGTCAAGAGTTTCATGTAACATACCACCTCTAATTTAATTAATAACCCATTACTCAATTAATGTATTAATAACACCATCTAGTAAATTAAAATACAATTTACAATAATATAACATGATTTGAGATATTTATTTGATAATGTAATCCTTCATAAAGATAAGTTATTATATTTTCATCTTAGGGATAAAAAAGATGATGAGACTCCCACATGACCTTATAGAATAAAACATGATATACATTTAAATCATTATTTTCCTCTCCACTATTTATTTATCAATTCTCAAGATATAAGGAACTAACTAAATACGAATTCATAGAAGATGAATAATTAAAATTATTATAAATGAATGAAATTATATAATATAAAATACATTTGTAATAATCATGTAATAAATAAAAATATTACCTTATAGAAAATTTGGAATTCCTCGTTATTTTAATCATTATATACTTTTTTAGTTGAAAGGGAAAGATCAATATATCCTAATATCCCTTTGGCTTCCCATATATCTTAAGTAGATTTTTTTTATCATTATACACTAACAAATATGTTATATATATTATCTGGTCTTCACTCAAAAAATTCATATTAGAGAAATAATCAAAATGATTATCCAAATGTTAAATTTTTATATATTTATTACCAGGCCATGGTGTAATAAGTTAATGTGTATATACATAACCTTTGTCTCACAATGATATTATATATATAACATACAGAATTATTAATAGAATTAATACTTATCCATTTGTTCCTTTTTGAAGTTTATTTCCTTATTTTTATTTACACTAAATGAAGTATTTCCTCTATCTAATTGTTGATTTAATTGGATAGTACTGCACATCTATTTCATATCATCATCATCCACTATTTACTTATTCAACGTATCCACATATATAACTAATTTTACCAATATCATATCGAAATGTATCTCTAGTAATAAACATATATCAATCCTCAATGTATTAAAACACTCTTATTATCCCAACTTTTTATTAATTTGATAATTCCATGATATAATAATTTCAATAATAATTTATGAAATATTCAAAAATTTAAATTGTAAATATTCACTTTAATTTTAATGAATTAATTTTATATGGAATGAAGGATAATTACGATTTTTGGAAGTCATTCCCTTAAATATCATTACATTTCCCTAAATACATCACGCAATCCCACCATTTATTATTTTAACATTATAGAAAATGTAATGATGAATTTAACTATATTTTTTTCTTGAGATTGTATTAATAAGAAAATATAGTTAATATTTTATAAATATTCCTCATCATTCACTATTATAACAAAACATATATATAAGGGAAAATGGTTTTCAAACACAATATGTGTTGATCAAATTTTTTTCCTACCATAATTATGGTCATTAATTTTTGTAAATATATTATGAAATTATTGTTTCATTTAATTGATACATGATTTAATTTTCCACTCATCCCTATTTTTTCTCGTAATATCACTTCTTGGTTGTATTATTTCTTTAAAACCTAATGAATTAGACATTAAATAAAGATTCAATAAACATTTTTTCTTGGAAATTTACTATATTCCTTATAGTATATGACTATAAATAAAATTTTATAACTATAATAAACTATAATATAATTATATAACATGTCAAATTTTAATGAAAATTTATGGGAATTTTATTCGTGTAAATATATAATTTTTATTATATTTGGATCATAATTGAGATTTCGGTAAATTATTTTTTAATATTTTTAATTTGAGAAATTATAGATGAGTATATGCGTATTTAAGAGAAAATAATTTCTTTCAAATATTATATTGATTGGGTTTTAGAATGGTGGATGAAGCAAGAAAGTGGGTAATAGATGTAGTGCCACAAGGTACTCCATTAGTTTTCTAGTGAGGTATTTTCATGGGGTTCCTTAAAATTTTTTGATGGGATTCCACTAGTTTTCTAGTTTTAACCTGAATAGTTGGTGGAGGTAAAATTGGTTTCTCATGGTTCCATTATTTAAAATTAATAAAAAGTATATGATTCATATTTATAATAAATATATAATAATATATTTTTAGTAATTTTAATGATAGATCAACGATACAAAATTAGAGATCATCCACTTCCCCAATGCCTCTCATTCACCCTATAAATTTCCATATCAATCCATAGCATCAGATATTGATTTTAATATACCAATTATGGTAATATCATTCAATTTTCATTATCATTTCCCCCTTTTGTTTCTTCTTCTTGAATTTCTCTTTCTAAGGCTAACTATATTAGATTACAATTTCATCATTGAATGGATAAATCAATGCGAGGCATAACAATTTCTTATGTGGGAGCTAAAAGTGGTTGAGGAACGTTTCATACCTAAAATTATGAATTTTCTTATATGTGGTAGTTCTCAATTTTTTTATGGATTTTTTTTGATTTTGATTACTTTAATTACTATTATGGTAATTTATTTTTATAATATAATTATTAGTGTTATAATTATATATATATATTTTCATAGGGGTTCCCTCCTATAATTTTTAAGATTATTGTTTATAAACATAAGATTATAAATTTTAGGAAAATTTATGATGATCATTGAAGTTGGAAATTATGATTATTGTAATAATCCATATTATTATATCAACCACACTAATTTTTAATTTGGTTATTCAGTAGTTATTTCATATAATTAGATTCTAAAATTTTAATAAAATTTTATGTTTTATAGCGACGTAAAAAAATTCTTTGAAATTGAAATTCTTATTCTATTACAAATATAAATTAAATTTAATTATTTTTATATCATCTTTTTCTGAAAAAACTCAAATTACTACATCAAATATTCATGTAATAATGTAAAATAATTAATTTTTAAAAAAAATAATTAGAATAATGATTCATTTCGTAAAATATTCAGGAAATTTTATGTTTCATTATTTTATTTGAAAAACGTAATTGTTTACGAATTTTTATTTTAATAACACCATGAATAATATTAGAAATATTTTTTTATTCTCCACTTGAACAATGATAAATTTTTTAGTACAGTTTTTATTGATATAATTCACATTTTATGTCATCATTTATTTACATTGTATTCAAAAATTTGAAATAATAAATTAATAAGTTTCAAATATAACATGAAAAAATAATATATTATAAAATTCTAATTAACCATCAATTTAGAGTTTCCTCAAATAATAATTTAATGCATATATTTGGATATTTGAGAAAATATAATTTAGTCCTCATAATTTAGCATGATATGTATTCAAAAAATTATTATATATTCTTTATTTTGATAATATTCCACTATTAAAAATTCTTTTCATGGGTAAATACAGTTGAAAAAATTTATATATTGAATAAATGATATCATATACTGAGATATAAAACATCCACTTATTGAATAACTTTTACAACAATTAAAGATATTTGTGAATTTTCCATTACATTCCCATTCATCTTTCATTATAAAATATCGTATATTGGCTATTATACTAGTTTAATTTGAAATTAAAATTATTTTGGATCTCTTGATCTTGATTGATTCAATTATTTTTGTTTTCTAACCTCTTTATATTTCATAAGTAATTTTTTTTTCATTTCATTCAATTCGATAGTAACGCATACCCTCAAATATTGAATCCCATGATAATGTCTTCTTATCACCACAAATTATTTATTCAGAGTTACATTAAACAATTTATTTGTATCTTGTTTTCTATAAAATTAATTTTTTTTCTAGTTTTGGTTGTAGGACCTAGGTATCTAACCTATTATTGGTGTTTTATGTGTGTAAGAAACCTCCAATTGGCTCTCATCTTGGATTCCGATGTGAAATGGTGATGTGGTGAGTTCTCAATGGAAATTTCATGTATTAAATAAATCAATTATTAGTTATATATTGTATAATTACATTTTTGATCACATTTTAATGAGTTACAAGAATAGTTGGTGTCGTGATCATTTAATGTGAATGGAAAATCCAATGATGGAATCACTAGAGCATCTATAATATGAAAAATAAATGGGAGATTCATTATAAAAATTATGGTCTCATTTATACACCCATTAGTATATTATTCAAATTAAATTAATGGTGGTACATCTCCTCCCTACCATAGGGATCGAAACCTCCCTATAATACCAATTGGATAATATGTATTTAAATATATTGTATAAAAAGTAGAAATTGAATAATAGAATGAATAATACCAATTAAATGATTGAGTTCTAAGAGTCATAAACAACCCGTTTTGACTAAGTTGTTTCCTCTTCATTTTATGGTTGAGACTCTCGATACTATGTTATAGGGTTTCCCCCAATTCTCTTAACGGTAGGTAAAAAATCAAATGAGACTCATTATAGTATTTGTAGGGCCTTCAGACACCTCTAACCTGGTGGGGAGTGTTCACTTATAGATCATATTGTGTGAAACCCATTTTTTCCTCCCCTTTTCCTTTTGTGAGGTTAATGATCATTGATATGAGTGAGGGATGAGTAACACTTTTTTCCCAATGTTACTAGGCATAATTTGATAGACCATATGTAAATGAATATCAGTTTTAGCGACTAGACCGACCAAGAGATATTCATACGGCTGCGATAGGTCATGGACAACGATTTGACTGATTCAAGTATCTCATATCCTATATATCAAACGATTCCCCACTATCATGTTGATTATTTCATTGGCCATGATGTTCAAATAGCTTTATGTTGTGTTCAGTGACCTATGTGTTACTTGTACCCATTTAAAGGTTCCCCTAATATAATTTTACTTAATGAAACCTTGAGTGTTCCTTATTGAATGAATGGCCTTTTGTACGAAATTGTGTCTATTATTAGATATCGTAGTGGGTTTCTACTTAAAACCCATATGGAAAAATAAATCATGAGGGGATTCAAATAGTTGGGTTAGGAACCGAATTTTAACATGCTATTGTGTTTTCATTTTCATAAAATTCGTCACAGAATGTCCCCCAAGGAAGATGTAGAATAGGTAGACCTCCATGTTTTTTCTGCAATATACTGATAGATGATTCTATTGACATCAATCATTGTTATTGGTGCTACCATGGTTATAGAGGGCGATTCATCAGATTTTCAGGGAATGAGTCCTCTATGTCATGACGGTATGGTTAGATGATAAAATTGACTTTGAACCCAATGTTTGGAGTTTTCATATATTTGAAAGTCAATGTTTAGAGAAACCAATTATTTTGGATCTTGGTTTTTGAAATACCATTTATTTGGATTTACATGATGAGGATTCCATGATTTTTGATCCCAAAATATTTTAGTATCGTGATATGGGACTCTGAGGTCATGGGGATACAATTTTCGATATCATATATGTCAACCCTTTCAGTTACATTGGAGGAATGGTCACCAAGAAATTATCAGAGACACCATTGTAGTGGACAATTTAGTTATTGCTCATCACGATCATGAACATAAATAAATAGTTTTGTTGATTTTTTATTTTATATATAAATTTTTTTTAAATGAGTCACATGAACATATCTCTACATTTTTAGAATTTATGAGACATCATTGGTGATTCCCTACTTGGTTTTGTACTTGAACCCCTATTGGGAAGAAAATATATATGGTAAAAGATGAAGAGTTTAAATTATTTATAGCAACATATTTCGCTGATTCCTATCATTGATTGAGAGGGATGGAAGAAAAAACAATATTGATCTTAGGATGAGGTTTATAGAGGGAATTTCATGGAAATATTGTCTTTATTTATCTATTAATATATATGTAAATGTAACTATCCAACTGGTTCTTCAGTTGTATTTATGAAATGGATTTTTGGTCCTTAATTTATTTCATTTATCATGTAACACAACAATATCTTATATAATGTCTCTTTTTTAATTTAATCTCTTATATAGCTTACACATCCATCAACACCATGGACGAGAAAAATATAATCTATCAAAATAGCCATATCAAATATTACTATGAATAGTATAAATAATATTATAGATTTTATAATTATTATTTCTTAAAATATACATTCTTTTTAAAATTTGGAATATCAAATTTATCTTAATTTTATTTTTTGTGAAATGTTTCATTTTATGATGAATTGTGACAAATACTGTAATGTAGTTAAAAACGACTTTTTCATTAAAATAATTAATAGATTCTAAATTTATTTTCAAAAACAATATATCAATAAAACATATATTAATCCGATCTAGGTCATTGGATACGTGATATATTAAAATTATATATAAAAACATACTGAACATTTAACCGTATCTTTTACCCGCCATATCACCACATTAGTGTTAAACATCATTTGGCCACTCATGTTAGCAGAATAAGGAAATATTGACCTACACCATAATAATTAGTATGATATTTAGATTCTTATAATATCAATTCAACCATTTTTATGAATAATATCTTTTTTAATTTTTTATTAATTTACAATAGTTACGGGTTTATTGGGTAATTGATGTTAAACATAATATTTTAATTTTTAATATTTACCTTAAAAAATGTATTAATTTCAATGGATAAATGTGATATGACAAAAATTAACCATATAATGAAATAATTTTCTTTTTATTCCACATGGTTAAAAATAATAATTTTATTTAATGAAAAGTTAAAAACATTTTACTCATAATTTTAGTAACTACATCATATTAATATAGTGTTCTAAATAAGGTAAATTCAACTCTAAATATTAATTTGAAATATAATAAATTTATCATAATGATGATATTTTATTATTTAATTTTAGACAATAAGTATTTTAATTAATGGATTTCATAATAATTATGTATTAATAATATAATAAATGTAAATATCAAATAAATGATATTAAAAATATGAAAAAAATAAATTTAAATAATTACTGACATAAAATTTTTTCATAGATAAACTATAAATGATATAGATATATTAGATGTGTTAGTTTGATGTTATCATTTTGATAATATATCTTTTTAAAAACAGAATAAATATTTTAGAAATTGACATTAATGAGATTTTAAATTAAATAATATTTTATTAAATGATAAAAAATTAATACTAATAAATATTTTTTCAAAATAAGTATTATAATGTTATATATTTTCCAAATGATCCAATTGGGATTATTTTTTCATTTTATAGTAAATTTATTAGCTACACAATATAAAAAGACAGGTAGACACGGTAAGAGTTAAATTTCATAACTAACTGGTATATCCCAAAGATAAGGATAATATTATAAAAAAATTGCCAAATTAATTTGATGAAATTATTTCAACCCACCCTCTACATATCTTGGAAATAACCAACATTTTATATATTTGAAATTAGAGATAAATTTATATTAAATTTAATTATTTTGATTTTTCAAATGTATCCCTTATTTTTCTTATATAATGGATCCTATACTTGTTTTTTATTCATACTTATAAAACCCTTTGTAATAGAAAAATCTAACCCATTTATCCAACCCACTTCACTCAATTCATACTATAATCCATACTTTTTGGAACAAATTCAACCTATGGATTCATTCTGTGCAAATCAAAAAGAGGAAACAAATAGAGGGTAATTGTTTTACCAATTAAAGTCAATTAATTTTCTTCTTCTACTTCCTATTCCTATTTTTTCAATAAAAAAATAATAATAATGGTATTAGATATAAGATGAGATTTTATTATGATTATGGGAAAACCATATTCCTCATTTAACCCATCCAACGGAAAGTAATATCACATTGTGTGTGTTTGTACCACATACCATCTCCACACTATGGTGCATTTTTTTTGTTCCTGAATACATAATTTAAATATCTATAATAAATAATATGAAAAGTATGTGATATTTTTTTAAAACTAATATTGTATCCCATTCCTTGCCCATTTACCCTTATGGAGTGATATAATCATGTGTGCATACGTACGACCTACTGTCTCAAAGGCGTGATGAGATTAATCTTCCACGTTATCCATTCTGGAATGATTATATAATTTATATAATTAGTACGTAGGAACTATATGAATTAATAAGGATACTCGAGTAATATATATATATATATATATGTCATTTACATTATTCCATTCAATACTACAAGAAAACAAAATGAAGGTTCAGGCATACGTAGGACCTACCCTCTTCATGAAAGATGTATTCCATTCAATTATATATATATATATATATTGAATATAAATTTTATATAAATAATATATTACATTCTATAATTATTTAAATCATGGTCTATTAAATATAATAATTTAAAAAATGTATGATTAACAAAGCGATGAATACCGAAATCATTTCTTTTACATGGAATTGTTCATAAACGGGTAATATAATATTATAAATGAATCATATATATCATAATATATAATTGATATTGTGCCAGTATGAATTAATTTTATATATAATACCATTGTATATGAGTTTCAATAAAATACATCTTATGGAATGTATGTGTTTAGTGTTAATTTTAAATTCTCAGTATTATTTGATATTGTATGTAGTTATGTATTTATAAGGACGCATTTTCCATCCATTTACATGGATCATAAAAACAACTGAAAAGTATTATTTTTAAGATTTTGTGTAAGGGAATCATTAACTAATATATCATTTTAAATATATCATGAGTTATTCTTCTAAATATTTCCCATTAATGTTCATGTTATCAAAATGGGTTTTATGAAATTATTTTTAAGGACATTAATATTTAAAAATGTTTATTTTTAAATTTATCTCAAATGTATCCATGTTTTAGAGGGCACATGAAATCAAAAAGTATTTTTTTAAATATCATATTTTAGAAATATGTGGCATATAAGAATCGATTTCAATGTTAAATGCTAATTTTCTCATGATATTTACAACAATTTTATTAGATTATTCTCATCTATGTAACATCCTTCGTTTGAATATTACATTTTACTAAGGTGGATATATTATGATAAAATATAACTTATTTTATTGAAGGTTTTTGATTATATTGACTGTGTATGTGCTATTTTGATACAATTCATGGTTTGTGGTTAAATTATTCAAAATTTGAATTATATTTTCTCAATACAATTGTTTATGATGTATATATTTTCATATAAAGAATGAATTGGCCTTTTATGTGATGGGTGGGTCACAGTTGAGACCCTCGATGAATCGATAAGTATCATGAGAATAATTATACATGCACTTGGTTACAATATTTATGATTTTTTTAGATATGTATTTTCAATATTGCTTATCGATTTATATTCAGATTTCTTGGATGAGGCCTCAATGGAATGTTTTAGATTTTAGGGTTTATGCATTTCCTCATTACGAGGACAGTTGTATATGTGATATATAATTATTAGACTAATAGAATCATCATCTGAATGGTTAAATGTAATTATTTGATTTATTATTTCTATATTATGGAAAACACTATGTTTAAGATTCTAATGATTTTATTTTATACATTTTCTAAAATGTTCATATTTAATTATAAAATTATCTGCTTATTATTTACCCTTACTGAGCATCTATGCTCGCCCCTTTGTCAGGTTTTATTTTCCCAGGATTCCAAGATGTGTAATTTTATTGATATATGGGATTAAGTTAGTGGAAGAGTGGATTACATAATTAATTATCTATTTTTAATTTTTTGTCTTTAATTGTAATTTGAGATTCACGTATGGGATCTATTTATCCAGAATTACAAACTGATCATTCTTTCTAGATTCAACAGTTTTATCTTTTCCAATGTATTAAAGTAAAAAAATAACACTGGGGATCAGGGGCCAGGGAATTATAGTTAGTATCAATTAATGTTTACCCACAACCAATGAATCTATATTTAGAAATAAATATTTTGAAAACCTAACCATATGAATGACATTGAGGATAATTCTATGCATATGATGTCATCCTTTATATATGGTAATATATAATCCTAGTTAATCCTATGGACTAATGTATTGAGAAGAATATGACATCATGTAATGTACTTTTGAACGGTTTGTCAGGACTAATCCACTAGGATTAGTCTTCCCCAATTTTTTCTTTGAGTTTTGGAAAATGATTAGAATCATCAATATTATAAAACCAATGGTTATACTATTGATTACGATGGAACTACAAATTGAATTGAAGGAGCTATTATGGAATAAGTTATTGAAGTGTAGTAAAGGGTTTAAGAATGAATTAAAATGATTAATGTTAATATTTATGTGGATTAATGATTTATTTCATCAAAGGTTCTTTGTTTATAAGAATCATGAGATATATAATGATTGTATTGTAGTTCATCTTCATCAGGATTTTAGAAGCATGAATGGTTTCATTATGGTTTTTATGGAGATAAAATACTTGTTTTGTGGTAATAGGAGCTATATTATGTTATTTGGGTAAAATATCTTGTTAATTTGATTTTGGGAAATGTACTGACCATCATTAAACTTTTGTTGGTCTCGGAATTTAGATAGATGTATTTGGGAAGAGTAATTGGGTCAGAATGTAGTATGTGGATTATTGGATATTGTTGTTTGAGTATTATGTTTGAATTGATGGAAAATTTGTGCAATTTTTTATATATATATTTAAAGGATAAAGAAATAACTCATATATCTAATGATTCATAAAAGCGTTTCAGGCATGAAATATTTATTTTTAAATTCTTATTTTTTGGTTTATGCAATGAAGTTAAAATATAATCAATCCAAAACCAAAGGATGGTATTTTTCTTATTACATGAATAGAAGTAACATAATTTGTTACTTAATGTAATATATTAAAATTAGGGAAAATATCATGAAATGAAAAATTTATCATTGCAAATTATTTTCCGATGAATCAGATGGTCCCATAGATCATATGTGATTTATATATTTTTAATTGTTAAAATTCACTAGTCCATGTTTTCTATCACACTCCAAGAGATCATGAAGTAATGATTTATCGTCCATATCCCCGGAATCCAAAATGGAACCCCAGTATGTGTTATCTTTGTTGAACATCATACTTCATCTATTTAATTTAATGTAGTGGTCTCTGTAATCATTTTTTTAATGTGTTGTTTCATCAAATGTATATTGAATTGTTTGAACTGTAGTATATGATATTGAGATTAAATATTAAGGAATAAAGTTTTCTATGGAGGGAAGAATGTTAAACCCTAGTATATTATATTATGTCTATTTTATATTTAATTTGTTAAATAGCTTGTGTTGTACGCAACACCATGTTCGAGCATAATATTATCTATCAAACTATTATTTTAATAAGTGTTTATCTATAGTACTGTACACATTATTAAATTTATAAATATTATTTTTCAAAAAATTATCATATTTTAATTAGTAATTTCTTCATTATCATATGGTGAATTTGGGGTATTTTTTCTGAAGTGGTTAATTTTTCATTGAATAGTGAAAAATAGTGCATTATTGTTAAAAATTGACTTCTTAGATTAAATAATTATAAATATTAAATTGATTTTTAATGTAAAAATATATCAATAATACATATTTTAATCAATTTACATCATTATATACATTTTATATTAAAATTACATATAAAACATATTGTTCTTTTAAACGCCACTTTTACTTACATTCTCATCACATTAGTGTTAAACATAATTTAGCCACTAAAGTGAGTATAATTTGTAAACATGGAAATAAAGGATTAAATTAGTATGATATTTAACATCTAATAAAATCAACATAAATTTTTTGGTGAATAGTATCTTTAGTAATTTTTTATCAAATTACCATAGATGTGGGTATATTATGAATTAATGTTAAAAATAATTTTATAATATTTTAAAATTTACCCTAACACATTTCCTAATTTCATCGGATAGGTGGGTTTCAATGAAAATAATCCTCATTCTTAAATTATGATTTGTTAATCATCTTGCAGGTGACAGAACATTTATTGTATTTTGTTGAAAGGTAAGTTAGAAGTGTCACAGTCTTAATTTGGAAAAGTAAATAATTTTTAATATAGAGTTATGCATAAGATATATTAATATATAAATATCTTATTCAAATATTAAAATTTTATATTTTTATTGATTTATTTAATTTTTTGTAAATAAATATGAAAATTATTTGCATGTGTAAAAATTTCATAGTAATTGTTTAATTACTGGAAATATAAAATAAATGTTATTATAAAAAATAAAAAAAATATACCATTGCATAAAAAATGTTATCTAATAATTTCTTTGACAACATAAACATTATATAAACATATTACAAATGTTAGTTCTGAGTTATCATGTTTTTAAGAAATTTTTAAAAATTAATATAAAAAATAGAATAAAAAAAGACAAAAATGAGATTTTAATATAAATATTATTTTCATAAAAGATATAAAATTCATAAAAATAAAACATTCTGCCAAATAACATTTATACTATTAAATATACTACAAATTATACAACTGTGGTTTATCAGAATTTTATAGTAACTATGTTAACCTTATAGTTAAAAAGACATGTAGTCACAATAAGAGTTGAATTGTTTAAAGAAGGGGTAATGCCAAAATATAAGTTATATATTGTGTCATAAACATATATAAAATTCATTGGTTGATAGGATTTTTATCCATACACATCGTCTCCTTGAAATAACTCAAATTGGATCTATTTTATATTGAAAACAAATTTATAATAAATTAATAGTTCAAAAGTTTCCGAAAGATCCCCCACTCCTATAAAAGGGAGCCTCTCCTTCTCTGTAATTTAGACATCTAATTCACTTTTTATGGACATAACCTACCCATTTCACTACCGAAATCCCCTCACATCATCCAAGTGGCCATAATTAGTGACGAAATCCCACCCATGGGGTTCTTTTTGGAAAATCAAAAAGAGATCCATAAATAAGAGTTAATTGTTTTTTAATTCAATTATGTTTTGTTTATTCTATTAATTCATATTCCTCTAATGATTCAATTAAAATTTAATAAATCATGAATAATATATATTCTGTGATTTTATAATGATTATAGGAAAAATATAGTCCTCCATTTACCCTTCCTACAAAAAACAATATCATCATGTGTGCGTACATATGACTTACTATCTCCACACTGTGTGTATTTTGTTTTTCATCGTTTAATTTCTTAAATGGTTATAACGATGGATATAAAGGATATAAATAATAAATATTACATGATATATATTTTCTATATTTAATATTTTATCCAATTTCTTACCCCATTATAATTTGGTAATGGTATCATCTCTCACGTATACTTACGGTATACCATCTCTATAATGCGATGAGATTCATCTTCCATGTTATAAATTACAAGATGATTATAAAAATATATATATGGTGTATGTGTATAAATTTTTTCAAATAATATATCTACTGGAATAATATGTAAATATATATATCATTTACATTATTCCATAGTATACCGTAAGAAAATCCGAAACAACGTTCAAGTGTACATATGACCTAAAATTTAAATGACCTATAAATTCCATCACATATATTATCTGTATAATTAATATAAATGATATTTAAATGATTATCTAAATTTTGGATATAATTAAATCTTGATATAAGTAATATCTCATCTCAAAACAATTGGGGTTAAAAATAAGTCATTTCCCAATATATTTCTTTAATGTAGAATTTTTAATATAAGAGTAATATAAATACCTAAATGAATAATATATGATTTCATAAATAATTTATGTAGTTATAGTATGAATTTAAACATATTTTCAACCACTATACTGGAGGCTAATTCATATCCAACTAAAGTAAATTATGAGGTATGAGTGATGTTTTTTAATCTGATAATTATCTAATATTGTTTAAACGTATGTTTCAATAGGGGCATATTTTTCATCCATGTCCATGTTTCTTCAAAATGTTTTCAAAATGAATGTTTTTTATTTATATGTAATAGTATCATTAACCAAAAAAACATTTCTAGTATTTATAATAGTTATTCCACCTAAAATATTTCATTCATGTCAATGTTATTAAAATCGGTTTTAGAGATATATTTTTATGGACATTGAATATTTTAAAATACAAATTTTTGAACATATATCAAATGTTTCAAAGTGGTATGAGACAAATTGAATTAAAAAATCTTTTTTTAAATGTATTATTTAATAATGGTGTTTCATTTAAATAAATTATTTCCAAGTAAATTGGAACTTATTTTAAGATACTTATAACAATATAATTAGAGTATGTTTATTTTTGTCAATATCATTGGTTAAATAATATCTTTAATTTAGGTTCATCTCTTATGATAAAATATACATTATTTTATTCATTATTTTTTTGGTTATTTTTATTTTTTATGTTTTATTATCATACCATTAATGGATTTTGGTCAAATTATTCTCTTTTTGTATGATATTTTTCAATATTAAGGTTAATGTTGTTTATGTATTCAAATGTTTATTACATTGTAATTATAGTGATAGGAAGGGTCCTCTATAGCCCCTTGATGAATTTATAGGTCTAATGAAAAAAATTATATATGTATATGTATGATGCCTTACCCATATATATTTAGATATAGATTTTTCATAGGAATTAACCATTAATTCTGTGATGTATTGGACATGGCCACGATGGTATGTTTCAAAGGTCAAAATTTATGAATTCCCTACTTATGAGATTATTCATTAGAATTACATGTCATTATTCAAATTTTATTATATTCATGTGATATTCAAATTTAATTATGAGATTTACTATTTCCATACAATGATCATGATTATTTTTAAAAGGATATTATTCATATCTATTCACTACATTAATTGTTTAAACTTATTTATGAAGGCATCCAATATATTGTCTGTCGTTTGTGAGAATATAAATACACCCCAATATTATTCTTTATTTTCTTAGGATTACAATAAGTGTATTATTATTGACATTCAAGGTTAAGTTATGATAAAAATTTTGTTCTCTATGAATTATCTACATTGTATTTTATGTTATGAATTGTAATGTAATGTTCATATATGTCATCTATTTTTCAATTGTATAAAATTTTCAGTTATCTGGGATTTGAAACTTGTATATATTATAATATATTAAAATATGGCACCAACATCAGGATTCTATGGTCATGGAGTAAGATCAATAATACTAGTCATAAGCCGCTAGCATTTTATGAGGCATTCCTTAGGTCATATGGAAGATCTATGTCGTTAAAATTCATTTAAACCATGCAAGGATGATACAATCTTGCAGTAGAGTTAGATTTTTTTTGTAGGATAAGTTAAAAAGTGGCATATGAATGTGTAATCGACAATTTGGATTGTTGGGATGGTCCATTATGATCACCTATTCCATTAAAAAGTTATTTTGATTATAATTATGGGATTATTAATTTTGATTTTGATTTTTGGAATGTTTATTATTTTATTATCTATTATCAAACAATAATGTATAATGGTATTAGTATAAAATAAATTTCATTACATTACACTTGTAAAAATATTTCAATGATTTAATCTGATGCATGGTCTACATATTCAATAGGGGTCTCCATTATTACATTACGAATTTAGATTTAACATTACATATATGGATATTGTTGTTGTATTTCACTTATGAATAAAGATAATTTATTTAATATATGGACTACAACTTAGTTACTCTTTTATGGTATAGGTACTCAATGGTACTCATCTCAATTTGGTTGAATGGTACATGTATATTCTTCTTAGGAAATCCTTGTGAATCTAAACCAATATGCTCTATGATGATGTTAATTGAAATTGTCCATATAAAATTAAGGGGAAGTGGCATTGGTTGGTAAATATATAATAAGTTGTCTAATCATAAATCCTTTCTTGGATGATTGTATTTATGTTGATTTATTTAATTTTCAATAAATAGCCTATATATATATTTTCTATATATTATGGAATATCATACTTCTTACTTGATTTTTTAATATGTTTTAAATAACACTGGGTGTCTATGATGATACCATTTGTGTTAAATGGTGGATTTTGATTGTCTAGGGGATATACTATATGGGTATTCTTATGATAACTGGTACCCATTATGGTGGGTGTTCTCAATGTGAAGACTGATGATTAGTATATATATGTGATACTTTACTATGAGTTCATTTTATTAAATGTTGCGAGGAGCCGAGACATGTGTGTTGATGACCCCTGAAGATTTTAAAATTCGAAGTGACTTGACCTTTGTGATGGATGTGGAACATAACATACTATTTGTAGTAGCTCGTGGTTAATGTGGGATGGTGACTAGTTACTTACATGAGGTTAAATGACAAGAAGGGTTAGCCAATATTTTTTTATAAAAAATGGAGAGCACATACGTGTATTTTGGGGGTACTAAATCATTTAATGAGAAGTGTTATTAAGCATACTATGAAAGAATTGTTGTTACTTGGGGATTATGGGAACAAGAACCATGGAAGGTGGAGCTATAGTTTAGAGTCTAGAATTGATGTGATGGACTGATCTGGAAGCTGACCTTATTTTTATAGACACATTGGTACTTGGTCTGAGTGTTGGTAAACACATGACACCATAGTTTAATTAGGATAATGGGTGGAATACATGATTTTGGATATGTCTGAAACACTCTAAGAATTTTATGGAAGAAAATATTTTTGGATACATACCTGATAGTGGGTAGTGTGTGATTAATAATTTCATGTGTAGGTTATTTATTTTTAAGAAGAGTTCGAAGGTATTCTATGTTGACAGTGTTATCCTGAAACAATATCATGGTGAACCCGATTTGGTGATGGAAAACTATTACGTCTGTTGAGACTACATTAAATAAGGCATCCCATGGTGGTGTTGGGGGTCTAGTTTTATGGGTATATACAATAGTTATGTTTAATGGTTGATCACGGTGTCACACACATTTCACATGTTCAACCAATTGAATTTCAATTCATTTATATTGATGAGTACCACAAAGTCAAAAAAATAATTTAATTTTTTCAGTGTTTTATCTATATAAATTTTTATTCATGGATTGGGAGGAAAAAAATCCCATGTATATGGACTTTGGAAATTATTCAGGATATACATTCATAAGTTGAGAGTATTGGAATATGGTTGTGTCTTTGTGATGAGAATGGGTTTTCATTTTGGTAATCATTTATCACTCGTGAATGACATCTTCAACCACATATAGACATCATTTTGGTTAATGTATGTGTGATGGGAAATAATTCTGAATTAATATTAATTTATGGTTATAAAAATGATTCTTCTATGATAGGAGCCATGAAATTGGTTATTTGTGAAACAATTTTATATGGGCTTGGTCATGGATTTGGATGACCTATCTTTGGTTGGATATTATAGAAATTATATTCTAGTTACTCAAAATGTTCCTAAATATAGTTTTTTAGGATTGATGGTGCTCTTGAATGGGTATTCACCATTAATTAATTGTATATGATCCAGATGTGTTACATCATAGGTACGTCTTTTCTCATTGTACAGAAAAAACAACTAGTATTGACTAGTTTTTGATTTAGTAATATAATTTCACATTGGGATGTATATCAAATGTAGTGATCATATATGGATTCTCTTGGAGTGGTTCCCTAGAGATGGTTTATCAAGATTGTGTTTTTTTAAATAAATTTAACATTCTGAGGTGGGAATATTATGGGAGGGTTGGATAGAGGATGTTTCGCCACCATTATATCATATAATTATATTTTGTGGGCCTAAAATTATATCAATAAAATGACTTCAGTTATAAATATTATTATTTGAGATTTTTCTACGTAATTTTGACAAAATATGGCATGTTCATGTTGTTCATGGATGAAAGGACACGTCGATTGATGTCAGAATAAGATATTTATTGATGAACTTGTGTTGGATTGGAATTATTTATAGGGACACTCTTTAGAACTAAAAATAGAATATAGAGGTTATTTAAATGATGACATCATGTTTTAATAAGATGTTAATCCTACTAAGGGAATCATATCATGGAATTGGATTAATTTAAGAATGTCCCATGATGTGGAGAACCACAATCATGAAAATGTGTTGTAGATTTATGTGATCATTTATCATGTTATATAGGTGTAGGTAAATGACATCATTCATTTTCAATAATTTTCATAAGTGTTGTATTTTATTGCTGGGATTTGATCAACTTGAGTGAGGTTTTTTTTCCCTTGGTTGAGATTTATGCATTCAAGAAAAGAATATACATAATTTAATAGGAATATTTTAACAATGTACTGTGATATATTTGTCAATAAACCCACCACAAAATCCTAGGGATGATATTTTCAATATTGGAGCGTTTTTCATGATTCATGATCTTAAAATAAATTGAAATTAATGAATAATTTAAATTTTATTTTGGTGAATGTGTTGAATTTTATATCAAGATTTGGAATGAAATTATTAATGAGGGAACCACTCAGATGTGTGAATTATGACGTTTATTTTGATTTGTAATCTGTACTATAATGCTTATGTAAGCTTTTAGATTATATTAGAGGACGATCAGGATGGTGTTGAAAACTACATTAGATGTATATGAGCCACATGCTACCCGATATTAAGATTGTAGAACCCCTATGTAAATGAATTTCACCATCAAGAAGATAGAACCATTATAACAACCCCAATAACAGTACCCTAGATTCGGTTGTTACTTTATTTTCTATCATAATATGGAAGTTATTACATCCCAAAATACCATCCAATATAGAATTCGTGATGACCTACATACATACATTACTTCCATTTTTCATTTGATACTTAATATAATAAATAGTGAAATAAAATACACTACACCAATTAATTCATTTAAATATTCCTTCTTCGTATCCTATAGAATAAAAACAAATATAGGTGGTCTCAAATTCTCAGTAAATGTGATGTATAATAAATAGATCATTAGTAAATAATGTATAAACAATGTGAGAAGGTAAATAACTGAAAAAATATCATCATTATTCAATATATTGAATTTCAATTGAATCTATGGATAAATCCAATATTATAATATCATAGATTAAAAAAATGATAAAGGGTGGAAATGGTTAATATTTGTAATTATAACCGGAAATATAATGTTACCCTCATCGTTAGTGTGTTGTTCCAGGAATGATTTAAATATGGGAATTTATATATCAAAACTGACATTATTAGATCATAATAATTTGTATTATGAGACATGTTAGCGGATTGATGGGATATCTAATTCCCTAGGATACCAATCACTTGATATATATTTCATTCTGTATTTATTTAATGTTCAACATAAATTCAAAAAATAATTTTGTATCCATAATTTTCTATATCATGTTGAAAATAGAGATTATAAATATAAAACATAATAATGAAATAAATTTCTAATTAAAGAATCATATGTACAAATTTTTATATTTTTGGAAATAATATTATCCATGACACAAATTATTGTTATATTTAAATGAAATTTAATGAACATTTATCAAAAGAAAGTGATTGTTTCTAGATAATATTTTTTTAAAGGGTAGTGTCAAAGCCTAATTTATTATTTAAAGCAAAGCAAATACCTCATTTAACTGGGTAAAGGGAGATCCATTACATAGCCCGAAGGCCCAGCTGGAATTTAGCCCATTACATGGCCCGTAGGCCCAAATTTATGGCCCAAGGCCCATTCTGTGAATAATACTGCAATACTACTCTGCTTACTACAGTACTGCACAGTATCTACCACTGCTACAGTCTCTTGTCACTACTACAGTGAGCTGCTGCTGCTACAATTTCTATCATTGCTATAGTGTCTTCGCTGCTACAGTACGCAACCGTACCACACCCAATGGGTTTTCATCACCCATTTCTCATGTAGGATTACGATGTACTTAACACTAAGCCAAACCCTGACTACATTGTTTCTAGAGAATGTTAATGTCCATTGGATTAATCAATAGATTCAATGTAAATGTCAAAATTGTAGATTTAATATGAAATTTAATTTTTTATATAATATATAAAAATTGAGATGAAAATTTGGAATAATTTTTCATTGTAAATCTATTTGAATATTAAAGAGGAAGATGATGTGTGAATATTGTTTATGGAAGTTGGAAGGTCCATTAAAAAACATATATATAAAAAGAAATAATTTTCTATTTTTGGTCTTGAGTGTTGAAAATGTTCTTTTTTGGGACTAAATCATAATGACCCATTTGATACCATGTAATAATTGATAGATAAATAAATTCCATTATAAATTAATTATGTTACTAAAAAATATGTTTATAAAACAGTTTTTAGAAATATGGATATGGAAGAAAAATATACTCCAAAATAGAGAAATACGATCATATTTTCTTGTGAACATTCATGTTAAATGAAAATAATGATTTAAATTTTTTATGATCTTAAATAGATTTATATTAATTATAAATTATTATAAGGTGAAATATATACACTGCATAAATGCAATCTTTTTAATAATAACAAAATGTATCATTATTATAGAAATTGAGATGATTTTTATTAAAAATATTATACAATTGATGTGAATGATAAATAATGAAGTAATTATTTTTGATAATGGAGAGTCTATAAAATAAATGTGAAAATAAAACATAATAAAATTAGATTTAATTTTACATATAATCATGGAATATCATTTTCATTGATTTAGCAGTATAAAAAATGAAAATAATTTATTTATGCAACCCACTCCAACAATAAAACATTGAAATGTGATCACCATGGAGGAATTAAAATGAATTATAACATAATTATTATGGAAAAATGAAATATTAATGAAATATTATGTAAAATTCGATTATATAAAATTTATAAAAAAACTTAGTGTAAAACATCAAAATATACCTCAATAGAAGGAAATTGAGTGAGAATCAATTACCTCAAGATTGAGTTTCCCCTTCAGTTATCTATCATACGGTATAATAAATATCTATTTATTATACCTACATACCATAAACATATATAGATCTATAATATAATATTAGAACTATTTATAACATGACCCACATCTTAATAATCATTTTTTATCATTATTACGGGTGTAAATACATTATTTTCTCATGTATGTTGTTATCTGATAGTCTGAGTCCTTACAGAAATATCACATTTTCATTCTATATCTACATATTTACATAATATATATAATATATATTCAATATATAGATATTAATTATCAACTATAAATAGTAGAGATAGAATTTTTTGTTTACCCAATTCATGGAAATAGTAGGTTATACGTATACATGAATCTAGATTTCATTTTAAGATGTATAAAACTAAAAAAAGATAACTAATGAATGAAATTTTCTTTTTAACTATGAAATAAATAGTATATATTATATTTTCAGTAAATATATTATTATCATAATCTGTGTAAATAAGAAATATAGAACAGTTCACATCACTTCATGAATGGGGGAACCCACATGTATGCATAAGTGATTCTTTCATATTACAATGGATTTAAAGGTAACAAGGAATATATTATATAATAATTTAAAAAAAATATTTTTATAACATATATCACATATATTCATTATTTAAATATTATATTAATCCATGTTAATTTATGATGATAAAAAAATTACACCACTACATGGGGATGGTTAGTTGTATGTACTTACAAATGATGTTTTTGGTTTTAATAAGATAGAAAATAGTAGGAATATGGTTGTTCATTAATAATAATAATAAATATATATTACTTATATTGAGTTTTTATGATATTATAGGTTCATCATTTCATGTGGATGTAGAATAATAAATAAAACATGTAGGACTCAATATATATGATTACCTCTCATACAATGAACTTATTTTAGATCTCTACTTATAGGGCTTATGGTGTGACATTTGGAATTCAAAGAACCTATATATCTAGTATATATACATTTATTATGCATTTTGGTAGGGTTTGGATAAGATTTTTTTTGTGGTGTAACGGAATGATAAAAGATTTGTCCTTCATTAGGGGAGTGGAGTGGCATTTGTTGAATTTATTATCGCATTGAATTAATAAAAAATATATTTCACATCAAAAAGGATAAAAATATAAAAACATTATGATATAAAAAGATTAAAATATTATAAAATATCATCCAATAATATTTAACATGTATTAGTTATTTTATCACAGTTACATTTTAGTTTTAATTCCTCTATTAATCCTTTTCATAATAATGATAGTATTAATGATTTTCCCCAATTAATATTTAGGAATGTAACCATATGATGATAATAAACCAATAAATATAAGATAATTTTTTTTATCTATATTAAATTAACTTTTGTTACGATAAGATTTCTTAATATTGTATATTTTTTAATAAAATATTATTCAATATAAAATAAAATTAATTTCTTTTCTATTCTATTAAATTAATTTTTTAATCAATAAAACAATAGAAACATGGAATAAAAAACAATCATTTTTTATCATATTTAATAATTCATATATATATATATATAATCTCACAAAATATTTTTTAATGTTTTCTGATTCATTTATTTAATTATTGTATTAATAGTAAAAATACATTATCATTATTGCTTAAGCATTTAAGATCATTAATTCAAAAATAATCATTTGAAATGATTTAATATGATAAAAATCAATTTATGTCTCATATGAACACTTATAATCAAAAATTACTTCTTTAATTTTATTTTTGAACAAGATAATGATAATAAAACAAAGTGAATTTTTTTTACTTTCATTACATAAAACATTTACGTGGTAAGAATCATGAAAAAATGGAAACGAAAGTTTCTATATTATATTATTGGATGATTTAAGAAGAAATATACTAATATAATAACAGTAAATAATTTTTTATGGATTCTCTTTTGTCCTTGTCACATTTTTTTGCAAAAAATCCCAATTAATTTTTACATTGGAAACAAGATTTGCAATGATTACTATTCACAAACACTAAAAATAAAATAGATATATTTTCAAAAATCAATCCTTAGGATTCAAAATATATAATTCTTTGGTAATAATTAAATTTATTTAATTTGAATAAATTACTATTAATGTAATCCTATAAAATGTGAAGAGAATTAATTTTTCAGAAAAACTTCCTTCGTAAGATTAAATATATTTATTACAAAAATAAATGATTAAATAAATTCAAAACAATATAATTGGATTTTTCTCAATAAAAATGAAGTATATAAATTTTAAAACTTATAATAAATAGAATATTACTTTTTAAATACTTTAATGGAATATATTTCATACTATAAAATTCATTATTTTTATTATTTATTGAAAAATTAAACATTATAGAAATATCCCATTATATTAGAAGAGGATAATTATTTACCCATTTAAATGATAACATAAATTTAGTCAAATAAAATTTATAAACGATCACGAAATTAGATATAATGTTTTTTCATAAAATTAATTAAATACCATTTTTCATAAAATGAGTTTTAAATAAAAAAATGTGTTTTCTAAAAATTGGGTGATCATTTAATTAGAATTTTAGAATAATTATTTTTTATTATTCTACTTATATATATTATATAAATCTCTAAATACTATTCAAATTCCCTAAAGTAATGTAATGGTGAAAATATAAATGTCTATAAAACTTTACTCTATGGTTCGTGTTAGCATAGTTTTTTGTGTTCTATACTGAATCATACATGTACTCTTTTAAAATATATGGGTGTTAACGTTTTCACTCTTCAACAAAATTTTTCCTCAAAATGTAATGATTTTTTTGGTAACATGTTATTTTAACAATTGAAAATTCTACTATGAAAAAAAAACATCATTATAAATGGTTAATAAAATATTAACACGGAAATAGGGATAGGAAAATAAGAAGGATATTCAGAATAATAAAAACTAGGTATCTATTTTGGAAAAATTAGTAGAAGTAAAAAATAATGAAATTAAAGAGAAAAATAATTCCCAAGGAATAATATTTGTGGATATATAACATTTTTGGAAGAATGTTATTTACCAAAAATTATAAATATGTAATGGGTGAAAATCCATAAATTCCACAGAAATAATCATTGTAGGGTTAATTTTTTATTTGATGATATTTTTTCATATAGTTGACATCATAAATTTCTATATAGTCAAATTGTTTTAGGAAATGTACATGATTTAAAATTTAAATTTCATAAATCAATCCATTTCCAATATAATCTCATCCTTAATTCCAATTATGAGTATTAAAAATGAATTCTTTATGCACTATGAATTAAAATGAACATATAATATATTACCTGATCCATAAATGGATTGAAATATATAAGTCATGTATTACAATATAATCTAATATTTTACTAGTTTCCACAACATATGATAATTTCAAAATTTTATTCTCCTATATATTTTGAAATAATAATTATTTCATTAGTTTTTACACAATAAAACCAAAGGGTAAACATAGAATATTCTATGAATAAATAACCCTCCAGCCAAATTAAAAATAATACCCTCAAAATTATGTATATTTTTAACATCAATGGTGATATCATACATTATACCATCCTATCCAATAATTTAATTAAATTATTCAAAAATTATCAATAATGTTAATCCACTAGTTAAACGTAAAGGTTATGTGTACATTAATCTAATGATGAATTAAAAAAATACAATGAATCGCCATGATAAGTCACTATAAAATATAATAATTTACTTAAATTCAATATAATATCATTAATTATGTTTAGAGACTAATTATGAATGGAAATCCTTATCCGAAAGTTAAATATATCCATAAATATGACCTAGTTAATGAACGACCTTTTTACCATCAAGATGATTAATATCTCACTAAAAAATAGAACGTAAATATCATCACATTAAATTGTATACAAGGAAAAAAATTTATTCATTAATTTATATTTTATTCTTAAAAAAACCTATCAAATAATTTGAATGATCTGAAAATCTCACCACATAAAACCTTAAAATGATGTCTATGCCTTTGAACTATTGGAAGACTCAAACATATAAACCCATTATGATATCAATAAATCCTATATTAGCTTCATATGAAGATAGATATGCTTATAAATACTAACATAATATTTTTTCCTCAAATAAAATGACATATGCTATCTATGAATACAAAAAAAACATATTGAATGGCCTAGATTGATTTTGTTTTCAAAAAACATACTAATATCTAGGACACCAAATATATCCCATCAATATAAACAATTTCAATTAATAAAATACCACTAAATAAATTTTCTTGGATTTCTATTCCTTTCATAATATGCTTTCATATATGTAATGGAGGTCTAATATTGAGTAACCCTTATATTTCTCTTGATTATTATATATATAATACCACTAAGAAAAAAATTATAACATACCGATCCGTAAACACATCAATCCTTATACAATACATATGGAAAAATAAAATAGCCTTATTTGGATCAGGAATAAACCCTTTTATAATGCCATTTACCTCGATTATGCTAATATTCCCAACACAATATATATTAAACAATAAATTGTACCTTTGGATGAAAATAATATCCATAAAATAACTCATCATTTTATACAATTTTTTAGTTATTAACTTAATTTTTAAACAGAAAACATTTTTCCTTTGAGAGACTCTCTAGGGGGTCCCAAAAAAATTTATGACTTGATGGGAATGGAAATTTCATTCCTAAATAGTCTTCCAAATTCATTATTTCTATAAAATCTATACTTATCTTATTTGGTGGGTCTGATAGTTGATTGTTTTTTATGTTTTTATTAATTTATTTTGATAATTTATTAGTGAAAATTATAATATCATTCCATCATATTATCATCCAGTTTGGTTTATCATAATCAGGTAATAATCAGTAAAGGTTGGTGTTAATAATATTCCTCTAAGTTTTATCCACTGAAAAAAATAACATATTATGATAAAAAATAATTATAGTGTCAATTTACATAAGAACTTCCTTGGTAAGATTTTATATTGTTATCCAATAAATAGACTTCTCTTCAATGATTAATTATGGGTAATGATCCCTATTATATGTTTTCCGAAATCTAATACTAAAGGGTTCTATTAAACATTCTTTTATACATGATTTAATTTCCCCAACTATTTTAGACCATATTTGGTTGTTATATTATCATGTTTACATAAGATACAGATGATCATATCATAATGAACCAAATATTTTACTATTTTTATGGAACTAAATACATGCAGGATTCAAATTTTATATTCAAAATAGATGAAAAAACATAGTGAATGTTAAAAATTTTCATTATAGTATTGATTTAATGATTTCTTATTCATATCCTTGAGAAAAGGAAAAAAATTAGGATTGAAAAATTGCTTACTAAGGGTTACATATAATGGAGTATATGAAGAATAAATAATAATTATTCAAATGGAAAAGTTAATAACTGAAACGAATTCTAGTTAATCAGTAATAAGAATTCAAATTTACTCCAAGGATAAAACTTATACAATAATCACATGAATAATAATTCAAAATTTATTATTGGTGGAAGTTCTTATTAGTGGAATTGGGGATCTTATACATAATTTTATCCATTTTGTCGAAGCCTTTGACAATAATGATTAAACTATGGGTATGTATATACCAAAAATTAATTTAATTATAGAATATTTATTTATCTCATGATACCTATTTTTAAATAGAAAATATCCCATATCAAAAATTTAAATATCTTGTAAACAATGAATATTATAAATAATTCCTTAATAAGACAAATAATGTTCAATGTAAAACATTGTACTTATAAATAATATACGTTTCAAGAAATAGGTTTATACATGGTATAATTAAGATTGTTATTTATGGGAAATTTATTTTCTAATGATAAAATTAATGTTATTGTTTGAAGGGAAATTAATTATCTCTGAGTGTAATATTGTGATGAAATATGTCCATCCAAATAGAATAGTTTATATTATTTTTTTTCCAATAATTAAACAAAATTAAAATGAAAGATTTCTAATATGTTCCCATTAATGTCTTTTCTTTTGAAAAATCATTGATAAAATTATAATATTATTATTTTGGATGATATTAAATATGGTGGGAAGGAATTTTTCCACTATATTAGTTAAAAACATTGATTTTCACAATATTATAAATAAAAATTAAAATAACTCATTTTAAGAAAAATATTTAGTGATTCCTTTCATACCATGAAAAAAATTATTTATAAGTTAAAATATCTTTTATAAATAATATGTGTAAATAATAATTAATTTTACAAAACAAAATTGAAAAATGTTGTTATATAAGAAAAATATAATTGATCTACAAGAGAAAATTGGTCAACTTTTATTATAAATTTTCATTGTGAATTATTAACTATAACTAAATCATTAATAATCATGAATATATATATATTTACATTCAAAAAATAGAAGAGGATATTTATAAACAATATAATAAAATATAAAATGATATTATAATAATTTTTTAAATTGGGAGGTAATTTTGATGAAATCCCTTAAAAAGACTATACAATTGATATATGAATTCATCAATAAAGTGATTATACGGCATAAATTTAAATAAAATAAATTCTTTGAAAATACAAGTTAATAAATTAAAATGTTATTTCAACCTTATTCTTGGAATTACATACTCAATTATGCACAAATTTAAACTCCTGGTTTGAAAATTATTCCTAAATACCCTTACAAATTTGTAGTATTCCCATGATATTCCATTGTATAATGTTAAAGGAATTCTGATATGGCGTACCATGATTTTCTATGTATTCATGATGTACTAAATAAAAGGGAGTTATATATACTATATAAATTAAATTGGTGAAAAAATTAATATATGACTCAATTAATGGAAATTGAGATTAGATATCTTGCCTCATGATCGACAAGACACATACGTCCAATTACATCTGGCATAATAAATTTTAATTTGTTATAATTAAATTACTAAATCATATTTATTTATATAATATAATAACTGATTCATTTATTACATTTTTCACCATTTTGAAAATAATATTTTATTTTTATCATCATATCTACTATTAAATACAATTTTTAATGAATGTTTTAATCCTGTTGTATCTGTGATTTTGTATTTATTAGGGTTAAATTATATAAAAAATTTAAATCAATATTTAAATTTAATTTATATATTAAATATTTATATTCATAATTATCCATAAAATTTATAGATTGTAAAATGAATTACACCTTTCACGGGGATGGTAAGTCATATGTATTCTTGAACAATGTTATCATTTTTCAAAGGGTGGAATGAAAAAGACATAATATTAATTATCCTTTAATTAAAAAAAATATTATATCATATATATCATATATATATATATATTCATATTCATTCAATATATCCTTATTATTATCCATGTAATGAATAAATGAAGAAATTTTCACATCATATCATTTGTGTGGTCACCCACAAGAAAACTTGAGAGAAATTATATTTTTACAAATGATTGGAATGTAATAATGAATATATAATTATTTTTATTCAAAAATCATATTTATTTCATATATATAATAAATATAGTTGTCACGTCACATTATGGTCATGTATATGAAGAAATAAAGTCAAAAATATATAAAATGATTATTACATCTTCTTTGGTAGTGTTACTTTTAATCTCCTCTCATGGTTCTTGGGGTTCATCTTTTGGAACGAAACCACTTAATCAACATGTATAAGTATTTTTTGAATGTAGTTCAGGAGTGTTTTTTCTAGATGTTATTGTTAATGTTGAGTAATGAATAGAGAGAAGATGTATAAATTTAGAAGTCATTGTAGAGGCACTATATTAATTTCATAATGTATTAAACGAAATTTAATTAGTTTCCTTGACTAAAAGGTATAGGATATATAAAATTAGATGTGATCGTGAGGATGTGTCTAAATAATATTATCCAACAAATTTAGGAAAAATTTTAGTAATATTTTTACCGTTATCTTTTAGTTATATTCTCATTTTATCCCTTTGGAAAATTACAGGAATATTTATGATTTCCACTCATTAAGGTTCAAGAATATATCCCAATGAGGGTAACTGATCCATAAATAGAAAATTGTAATTTTTTTACAATATATGATTTTTTTATGATGAAAATATTTTTATGAATTTTAAATCATACCATGTATGATATCATAAATAAAATATATTATTATTTGACCACATAATATTTTTTTATAAAATATATTCTATTAAATTATATAATAAATTTCATTCTTGACAGTATTCAATTAATTATAGAATAAATACATAAATAAAATGGGTGAATTCTAAAGTGGAGTTTTATAACATCTCAAATAATTATTAAATATTTATTCAATTATTGGTTAACTCTAAATCTCCCAAGAAAATATTATTTTTAGAGTTTTAAAATTATATTTCTAATATTTCTATTTATATAACAAATATGGGGTCAAGATTTGATAATAATATATGGAAATTATTTCTCAATTAAAAGTTATAACCAATTTTTTATTATAAGAGACTATTATCTTTAATGTAATGTATTATAACTGATTAATCCTTATCTTTTTTACTGAATTTAATATATTAATGATAATTAGAAAATGATAATTTCTTTTTTCAGTTTTCATTAAAAGATATATTATAAAGGTTAAAATCATGTTCGAAAGGAAAAAATAACAAATATACAATTTCTAGATGATTATGGATGTTATATAGTTATAAAATAAAAATAAATGATGTTTTAGGGTTTCTATTAATTCCCCAACCCAATATTTTTTCCAGTAAAAAACACATTTTCGCCTTACCTAATTGAAAAAAGTTAATATGATTAGAATTTATAATAAATAAAAATAAAACAAAATTATTTAAAAAAATTTAACCTTAGTATAATAAATATGGAATCAAATTGTAATGATTAATTTCCTAAAATTTGTATAATTTATTTCAAAATTTATCTGAGAAAACGAGATGATAAACCATTTTTTAGAAAAATTCCACCTTAAAAAATTTCATTTATATAAAAAAGTAATGAATAAAATTAATAAGATAGTCCATAATTGGATTTTTTTAATCAAAAAAATTATTCAAATTTTCACAATGGAAGAAAATGTTCATTTATTTTGTATACACATTAAATGATAATGTAGATAATAATAAAATTTATTATTTTTCACTATTCATTGAGAAATAAAACTTTTAAAAAGATCTCAATATTTTATGAGAGGGAAATTTATATATTTTTAATTTAAAGTGAAATCAATTTTTTCAACTAAATTTTTTAAATTCTCATTTATTTTTTAAAAATATTTTATCTCAAAAATCAATTATAAAAAATTTTAAAGAGAAAAATATTTTACGAATAAAATGGAATAACTAAAAATTGAGTGCTCGTTCAGTTGGAATATATAAATAAATCTATATTGAATATGATATATATATGTATATTCAATTTCATACAGACCAATTTAACTACTCCGTTAAAATGGTCATGAAAAAATTATAATATATTTTGTTTCAGTTTTTTTCAATGTTACATGTTTTATACAGTATCAAAAATAGTTTTTGTTTAAAACCTCATTGTATTAAACCAATTCCAGAATGTTTTTGGTATTTAATGGGGGTAAATTTACATTTTCACCATCATATTTTTAGATTGTACATCACCGTTTATTTAATTTCCCTATATAGCCGAAGAACCCCAAACTCCACCCTTCCTATATATTTGGTAGGGTGGACTTCATATATGAATTAAATGATGAAATGTGGTAAAAGATCCACTTATATATCTCATATATTCTCACACTGTCTCAAATTCAATATAGTATGTAATTAGGCAAGGAATTGAAATTTCATTGTTGAATGTTAAATGTTTAGGATTTTAATGGGGATTTCATGTAACCCTTTACAAGGAAATCAAAAGGTGATATTTTTATTTAATATATTATTGTTTAATCAATTTTTTTAACATATTTTTTGTTTCATTAGTTTTCCATATTTAGTAGATTTATTAAATATTCAAATACTCTTGGTGTTGTGGGGTTTTAGTCAAGTTGTTTTTGGGAGTCAACTACAGACCACCAATTGGATGTCAGCTTTGATAACCATGTCATGTGGTCATGTAGTGATTTCTCATATAATATATCTTTTTCATTTGAATTATTTAAGTAAAAATATATCATATAATTTATTTTTTAGATATTTTGTATATATTTGGATATTAATATTCGGATTGAGATGGTATGGGGCCTATATGGGCTTTATCAATGTCAGAGAGAGTTTTCATCCTTTATAAAATAAAAGGGAATTATTCTAAATTAGTTTTAAGTATGACTTATACACTCTATGGACTATAATTTTGATAATATACATAGTGTAAGTTGGTTTCTCCATCTATTGAATATAGGCCTTCAAAATATTTTAATTTATAAATTTGTAATTAATTAGATTATAAATATAATTTTGTGAAATATATTATTTGAATATAAAAATCTTTTGAATGAATGGTGATATAGGGGTTATAAAAAAACATGGTTCGAGATTGTATCCTCATTAATAGATGTTCATGTCCCTGACTAGTTTCAACCCATATATCCCTATATATTCATGAAGTGTATAACTGGAAAAAATGGGACTCATTAGACCATGCATATTTTTTTTGAGGCCCCACTAACCTAGAGAAAGGGTGGAATTAGTGATCATATGACATAATGTCCAAATATAACCGCCAATTTTTTTTCAATATATTCTAGGATGTCAAGATGAGTATATAATGAGTGATCCTCTCATCCCCATTTAGACTAGGCAAAGGTGGATAGAACATAGCTAGTCTATGATCTGATTAGGTGAGCATAACTACCTAACGAGACTCTGTTGTCTATGATTGGTCATTGAATAACCATTAACTAATGGTAATATGTCATACCACATGTATTTTTTAAGTTCATGCTATCATTTTGTTGAATTTATGTGATGCATCATCATTAAGTTATTAGGTTGTGACATGAGACCTATTTGTTATAGGTGTACAATGGGAGAGTCCATATAATATACTAGTACATGGAGATCCTCTAGGGTTCCCTAGTGAAAGACCAGACCTGAGGGGGTATGTGTGTCAATGTGTTGAAATTCATATGAGTCTCTATAAAAAACCACACCAATCATGTGAGGCCAAGAGGTTATGGATAGTCGTGTTGATCATGGAAATTATACAAAAACTATATTTCATTAGACTATGATTGGTTATATAGATTTACATTAAAAAAATATGCCTCATGGGTGGGATTTTATGGTTCATTTCAATTACATGGATGAGAGTTTATAGGGAAATTAAGCTTGATGATTATAGATACGATGCGTTTGGAGATTAGAATTTTTAATTTCATGCGCCATGCCACTGGATTCAAGAGGATATGGATAGATTTTTTCAATGATTTGGAGGATCATATTTGTGTCTTCCATGGGCAATGATCCCCATGATATGAAAGACCATAGTGTGCGGTTTTCCTATTGGGGGTTCCATGGATTTGGATGTTGGTTTTGAGGATGTAGTGGATTTGGGGCCCAGTTCTGTAAACTATCAGGGGATGAGTACCTATATTCATGTGGACATGGTTGGGGATATGATGGATTTGGAACTGATATGACACATGGGTGTAATGGTCAACTATATGATCTACTCAGCATCAATACACTGGACCAATAATGTATTATAAACATAGGTCATAGTATTATTGATCATATGGGTTTTACATAATTATTCTTCATCATACAATTTATGTATTCATATTATATAATTAGATTTTCATATAAATTCACTACCATTATGAATGGGACAATGTTGGTGTTTCCCTTATGAGTTTTTGACTCACACCCTGCTTGGGATACCAATACCCCATAGTTCTAGAGGGGATTCTCACTTGTTTTCTAATTGGGGGTTAGATTATGTTTTTGTTGGGTAAAGTGGGATGGATTGATTTATGACATTATCTGTTGGATGATGATTGGATCAGGGATTTTATGTAGACAATGGATTTATTTATATTTTATTCTACACAATATATGATATTGGCCTAGTGGTGTTGGTACCACAACCACTATATGAAAGAAACGGAGTTTAGTTTATGTTTGTTGTCAATCGTTATTGGATGTTCATAATGTTTCTCAGAAAATGGATCAAACAATTGATGTGGAAAATAGTATTGATGGTGGAAACATTACCCAGTGTTTACCAATATTTTGGGCATAAAAATCGGAAAATGGAAAAAATTTTGTCTAAAAATGAAATTTGTGCACAAGAATGTTGGTGTTTTATTAACATGTGCATAAGGCATGTTTTAAGATCAGAATGTAGAGAAATGGAAAAGGCATGAGTTTTGCAATACAACTGGAGTTCTTTATGGAAAAAGAGTCATGCACAAAAATAATTGTTTGTAAAATGAGAGGATTTACAAAACATTGTGGGTTTTGTGTGTGGGGGTCACTGACACCTATAAATAAGAGGTGACCCCCTCATTTGGTATGGATGAAGACTTAAAGAATATATGATTTCTGATGCGTGTAAATGTTTCACAAAAAGGGAGTCACATGTAAAAGTTAAAGTTTGACGCAAAATTACAAGTTGCGCAAAAAAGTAAAATTTACTCATAAAGGGTTTAGTTACATGAAATATTTTCCAAGAGAAAAGAAAATATTTTGCTCAAAAGTTTGATCTTGTGTGCATAGGGTAAGAGTTGCAATCAATTGTTAGTGTAGGCTGAATAAATGTTCTAAATATATGATTCAGTGGTTCAATTATTTCATGTTCATCAATTCTGGACGTCGATGCAAGGTGTGTCTCATTCTGAATAGAGACATTGACTTCAATGAAAATCTATTGAAGCGACCATCAAGATGATAAACATAGATTGACATCTCTCATGGTAGTGAGCTAGGGGGAGTCGATGGAAGTGATTTTAGGGATATATTGAGCTATCCATAATCCTTTGTAAATGAGCTGTTCCTAGAACAGAGTGACTATGAACAAATCATGTATTCCTCAAACTAGTAATGATTAGTGGATTTAGGTATGACCGACAGACTATCGTCGTATTCTATTTAAACGTAGACCTTTGTGGTGAACTATGTTAAAGTTTTGTTTCACCTCCCTTCTTTTTTTTGTTTGACAGATTTAAAAAGTTACTTCCAATGTTGGAACTACATCCAAAACATAAAAAATAAATATTTTACACCCTCATTCACCCCTCTCTTATCAGGGTGTTCTAGGGTCCTTCACGTCGTATCAGAACTAGGTTTCCGGTGTTTGATCTCTCTTGTTCCATCATGAAGAATACACCGAGTTTTAGGGGACCACCCTCTTTGATAAAATTAAATTTAAAATTTGGAAGAACAAAATGAGTTCCCATATAAGGTACCTTGTAATATAAGTCCAATTTTCCATTGTTCATGTTATACAAGTTACAGATCCAACTGGGTAGGATATGACTAATGCATACAAGAAATTTTTTGATGTAGATGCTAATGTGAAAATTCTCTCCCCGCATCCCTTTCAGATCAAATATATATAAAGGTGATAAGTTTCAACTCAACAAATTCCATGTGGGATAAAAATGAAAATTATGGTGAAGGATATAGAAAAGTGGAGGAGGTGAAACTTCAAGTCATGCCCAATAGGTTTTATGATTTGAAGATGCATCCAGATGAGAAGGCATACATGTTCTTCTATCAAATTTCTCATGTGGTTAGAGAAACTTGGGGATAAGAAAAAGAAATCAATGATGTTGAAATTTTAATGAAAATATTGGGAATACTTCCACTAGTATACAATGTAATGGTGTTATCCCTTGATGAAATAGATCATTCCAATCTTTCTCTCGATGGTTTATTAAGAATCCTGGTGGCATAAGAAATAAGGGTCAAACCAAAAGATACTACAACTCGAATGAGATTGAAAATGGAATTCAAATCCATATATAAAATGAAAATTTCAAAATATAGAATTGGTGAAGATGATGAAGAAAAATAAATTCATTCCCTAATTTCCTAGATGTTCCTGAAGAAAAAAGGGAAATTAAAAAGAGATGATACCTCAAGCTTGTTTTTATTATTGCATAGGTGGGCACATTGCCTCTCAGTTCTTAACAATGATTGATGGTGAAGATATTAAATATGCAAACATTTAGTAGCCTCAAAAAATGTTTTCAAAAACATCAGGATGAAAATATTGAATGAAAGGACTGTAAAATATATTTTTTCTTTTAAGAGGAAGATGGTGATAATTCATTCTATGAAGAAGAAGAAACCAAATTTAAAACTAGAAATCATGCTTCCCTAGTATCCAATATTGAAAATTAGAATCACCAGAAGATAATGGTGGAGAAAATCAGTTGGAAACTAGTTCCAATATAGAGTTTCAACTATAGGATGTTGTAAGTAAGCTTAATATTAAATTTAAGAGTTACAATAACTGGAAATGAATTGTAGAATAATCATCTAAATATGTTGATCATATCAAAGCTGAAATTAAATGACTACAAGAACTTGTGGAAGTACAATCTAAAATCGTTGAAGGAAATGAGTATGTAGCGCATCTAAAGTAGTAAATTCAATAGTATGAAAATGTCATCAATGACCTCACATCTAGACTTCATGAAAAGTCCATGACTACTGAGGGTCTTGATAAGGAAGTTGTTACTCAGAGGAGTAAACATGATAGTGAATAAATTTAAAAAGAATCAAGGAAGAAAATAATGTTTGGAAGATTCTCATATGATGAGCTATTGGAGAGAGAAAAAAGTGTCTCTAATGGAGCTTAATTTTTTTTGAATGATCAAATATCCCCTTACATTAAAAATAGTTGAATCAGTTGTGAGGTCAAATCATTAAATGATGGAAATAAATATGACCATCATTATGTCATGCTCAATGTGTGTCATGTGGAAAAGTCACCTAAAGTGTTGAAAAAAAACACCCCAATTCAACTTGAATGAAGTATAGAAGACTATCCTCGAGCCTCTAGAAATAAGCAGCAGTCAAACTATTTTCCCACGAAAGAAGAAATGAGGATGAACATATGTAAGAAAAAATTTCCTCTCATGATGTTTCAGTTCTATGTATATCTGGGCCATACCATATATTATTCAGAATATGAATGAAGGTATTTTAATGTATAAGATAATGATGTTCAAAAAAGGTGTACAAATTCATATCCCAAATATTTTATAAGAAACAATTTTTATGGATATTGTTTTTGTTTCTCTAACATTTTTCATAAGGCCATTTATTGGAGGAAGAGAAGGGAAATGGAAACCCTGTACTTGTGTCTGAGACAAGTCAAGGTGTGTTAACAATACATTGTTTCTCTTACAAACAAGTTTTCTCCTATGAAAGAATATTTTGACTATGAAGAACCCATGTACACAGAAGTGATAATTAAAAGTCCATCAGTCCTATACCAATAATCTAATGTCTTAGGGAAAGAAAATAAGAAAATTGAGAAATAAAACCATGGATAGGTAGACCTCACAGATACCAAAAGAAACAACCCTTGGATTCTGGATAGCAGTTGTTCATCGCATATGACATGTAATACATGACTGATAATGTATGTCAAGAGGATGGTTGATGCAATAGTACAGTTTGGTAATGATGGAGCTAGGAAAATAAAAGGTCGTGGAATTACTGAAATCGATAATATAGAGCTAAAATATGAAGTCTTTTATTTAGATGTCCTACGTCATTATATCCTTAGCGGAGTGAACTCGGTGACTCAAGACATATAGTTACTTTTAATCAGAAAGTCTTTACTATCAAGGGAAAGACTGGATATTCACTTTTGAAGGGATCTAGAACATAAGGAAACCTATATCAGGTTTAAAATAAAGAAAACATTTTCTACATGACTATTGAGGAAGAAAATAACTTATAGAATTGGTGATTTGGAAATAGACAAGGAAAAAATTCAAATTTTAATATTGTCGTAGACATTCCCAACATTGAGCGTGAACATGAAAATTATTTTTAATGCTTTAATTTGGGTGAATATGGTATGCAGTTCATATCATTCAATGGAGAAAATGTAATCTCATGGTTTTGATCTCAAACATATAGATATATGTGGCCTAATAAATGATTCTAGAACACAGGGAGAATGGTACATCTTCCTTTTCATAGATTATTATAGTATAATGGAATGTGTAATGGTTATACACAAGAAAGGAAAAGTGCATGATTGTATGAAAACATCTCAGAAAATTGGCGAGAATGATACTGGATAATCAATCTATGTGCTTCAATCTGAAAATGGAGGGGAACACATGTCCATTGAATTTGAAACATACCTGGAGAAGCATGTGATACAATAGGAGGATGATGTTGTGAGAAATATACCCCAAATTGGAGTTTTTGTGCACAAGAATTGATAGGTGAATAACATGGAAAGAACAATTATGATTGAGATTCGTATTCCACAACATTACTGGAAAGATGTCATTAAATTATCAGTGTATATTCCAAATCGAATAGGTCATTATATAGGTGAGATGAAGACACCATATGAATTGTGGCATGGAAGGAATCCCTATATCAAGTAATTTTGTGTTTTTTGATGTAATTTTTTCATCTGAAAAAATAATGAAATCAAGAGATTTATGGACATAATTCATATGAAATAATTTTCATTGGGTACTCAATGAACAGAAAACTCGACAACTATTTCAACAATCACTTATGATGGATTTTGGAAAACAGCGGTGTTAAGATCATTGAAGATAAAAACACAACTACATTAAGTATTTAATATGGTGATGTTATTGAAAATGGAGAATAAATTGAACCTGGAGTATATTGAAATACAGAAAAATAGGAAGGTGTACAAGAACCTCAGGAGACACATCATGATGTTGACTCAGGAGAAGAATCTGAAGAGGAAACCTTGGATAGAGAGAATGTAGTTTAAACATAAAGGAGAACTCAAAGATCATAAATTGATCAATCCAACATTATTAGGGATTGGAATACACTCACACAGACATGGAGAATGAGGAATAACATAAAATTTCCATTTCTTCCAGTTTTGGATAGATCCTCATTTGTAGAAGCTAGAACTAATGATTCACGATTAAAATCAATGAATGAAGAGTTATATCAGGGTGAAAAGAATCAGAAATGGGTTCTAGAAAATATTCCCAAGGTCACAGTGTACTTGGTACAATGTTTATTTTAGAGAATAAGTTTCATGACCAGGGATCTCTTATCAGAAATAAGGAATGACTGGAATGTAATTTATATTCACAGATAGATGGGGTCGATGTTAAATAAACCTATGCTGTAGTGGGTAAACTAGAGTCAATAATGATTTTTCCTCCCGTGGAAATCCAAATATGATATAAATTAAATCAAATAGATTTCAACACAACATTCTTGAATGGTGTTCTTGAAGAATGAGTCTACATCGAACAACTAGTGGGTTTTTTCTTTCTATTGATGAAACAGATGTTTGTAACCTTGATAAGGCTCTCCATGGTTTATGTAGGCACTCGAATAATTGTATTCTCGGATGGATTATTATCTAATGAAGTTGGATTAAAAAATAAGAGGAGTATATTACAATCTCTATATGAAGAATTCTCCAAAAGATTATTTCATGGTTCTAGTTTATTTTGATGACATAATATTTAGTGGAAGCAGTCATAAATCAGTGGATGAATTTTCTGATCACTTGAAATCAGAATTTTAAATATTCATGATTAGGTGGATAACATATTTTGCAGGGCTACCGGTGACTCAAAAGAAGGGTTACACTTTCATTTCAAAGGAAATGTATGCAAGAGTGCTACTGAATAGATTTAATATTCATGACTCCAAATAAATATCAACTCCGATTACAGTTGGAACAATACTTAGAAAGCATGATGATGGGACCTCTATAGATCCAACAATATAGAATATGAGTATTAGAAGAATATTATAAAAATTTCCACCCGACCAGATGTTTTCTTTCCATCTTTCTTTGTAGCCTGATTTTAAAATAATCAGGAAAAAGAATATATGATAGCGGTAAAATGAATCATGAGGTACATTCAAGGTACCCATAATTATGGGTTATACTTTGCTGAATGGAGGGACAATGAATTTTTTTCGTGTTCCAAGGCTGACTGGACTGGATATGTAGTTCATAAAATGTCAACTAGTGGTGGATCATTCTATATTGGGGAAAAAATGTGTTGTCTTGTTGAGAAAGAGACCAGAAAGTACTTCTCTTAGTATTTTTGAAGCTATGTATATCTTCACTAAAAAGGCATGCACTCAACTACTATGGATGAAGAAACAACTGACAGATATTGGTGTTGAGGTTATACAATCAATGGTGATTTACTGGGATAAAAAAGCACAATTGATATTACGAAGAATCCTTTTCAGAATTCTCGTACAAAAAATATTCAATTCAGATATCATCTTATCAAGGAAATATTTGGTCAATGCATGATTAAAATATATCATGTGGGAATTGATGAGTAGGTTTTTGATTCCATTACCAAGCCACTGTCAGCGGCTGTGTTTGAGAATCATCGGTTGAAACTCGGTGTTCAACCCCCTCACATTGCATAAATTGGTTACGAAATTCACCTCCCCCATTTTTTTTAAACTGTTATTAATATTTTTGTGGATGTGGTGTAGGTTTATTGTGGAGAAGCAATCCAGGGGGTGTTTTGAGATGTTCAATGAACATTTATCGGACATTGGGAATATTGTCAATGAGGGAGAAATGATTAAATTCAGGATTCCGGACATGTAAATGTAATTATTCTATGACACAATGAGATTTCAGTGTTAATTGGGTAAGGAATACAAGATTAGAATTCGGTGACAGGTGGAGAAGAAATACATTCATGATATGTAATGCTTCTATGGAACGATATGAGAATAACTTGTTTGGTGTCTTTAAAAATTCCAAACACGGGATCCAAATTCACGCATCCCCTCTTTCTTTCTACATCAATCATTTCTCACGTAGACTTAGAGTGTTGGCTTAGTTGATTCATTCATTTTATGATTTTCTTGTGACAAGTTCCCTATTGAGTTTCTATGGTGATTTCCTACAAACACCAAGGGAGATATTGTTGGAACCATGGCTATTATATTCACGAAATGGAGTTTGTTTTGTGTTTATTATCAATCCTCATTTGATGTTCAGAATGTTTTGCTATAAAGGGATCATATAGTTCGATAGGACACCATTATTGAAGGGGTCGTCATTAACCAGTGTTTGACAAGTTTTCTGGGCCTGAAAATCAAAAAAATTGGGAAATTAATTTTTTGAAAAGAATGTTGCGCACAAGATTATATGTGTTTTTTAAACTAGAACACGAGGCATGCTTTGGGATTAGAATATCGAAAAATGGAAAAAATGAGTTGTTTGCTAAATCCGAAGTTGTGAACGGAAAAAGGTTCTTGTGGGAAAAGAATTATGTGAAAATTGAGTGGTTTTGAAAGTCACGGTGGCTTATAGGCACAGGGTTTAGCAACGCCTATAAATAATATATGACCACCCTAGTTCTGTACGAATGAAAACTAGTAGAAATACAGAGTTATGGTGCACATAAATGTTATGAGTAAAGGTATTTGTTTTGAAAAGACAATTTTTCATGCAAAAGATGAAGTTGTGTGAAAAAGTTAATGTTCTATGTATAGGGTGTAGTTGTATGAAATATTTTCCATTCGAAAAAGAAAAAAAATGAGTGAAAAAGTACAATCTTTCAAGTTCAAGGTATGTGTTGTGTGGAATTGTCAACGTAGGATGAATACATGTTCTGAATATCTGTTTCAGTTGTTCAGTGATTTCATATGCATCAATTTAGTACATCGATTCAAGAAGTGTCTCACGCTGAATAGAGACAAAGTCTTCAATGGAAATATATTGAAGCATCATACATGTCGACATACTGAGTTTGACTTCTCACATGACGGTGAGCTAGAGTGACTAGAGGGAATTGATCCAAGGGATTCCTTGTGCTATCCCATATCCTTTATAGTGGTAGTGTTCTTTGAAAAGAGTGATTGTGGCCTAAAATTTTAATCCTCTAATTATAAATGATTAGTGTATTTAGGTATGACCGACATTGTGTCGGCATATGTTCCGTTCACGAATCCCTTTTCGGTAAACCATTTATATTTTTTGTGTCATACTCGTTCTTTCTATTGATTTTACAGATTTAACAAGTTCTTACCAATGTGGGAAAAATATCCACAACATTAAAAAGAAAAATATGACACCATGATTCACCCCTCCCCTCTCATGGTATTCTAGGGTCCTTCATGTTGTTGGTCAGTTATTTGTATGGAATGTCAGTTTGGGACTTATTATTATTTATTTATTACTAGTATTTCTTATATTATTATCTTACCTTACTAATTACTTATGATAATAGTTATATATTAATTATTAAATTACATCTCACACAAATATCATGGGTAAAACAACTCCATTTTACCTCTTGTCACCCTTCACTAGTTATCGATATTATCTAGAATTCTAGGAGGTGCACATATGGTCACATAAAGAACCATTGTGGTTATTTTTTATAGTGTGATAAAAGACAAGATGATACATAAATGAATACTTTTTCATAAAAGGATAATGTAAATAAATTTTTCTGTTTTTTAGAATTTATTCATTATTTCTGTTTAAATTATTTATTTGGGAACTTAGTAGTGAGTTAAATTTCCATGACCCGAAAATTTCATATAATTTTTTTAATTATTTGGGGTTATAAAAATTATTTGAAAATTGACAGTGCATGATTCCAAGACCATGTGTTTCCAAAAAAAATTACGAATTTTTTTAATTTTATGTTTAATAAACATGTGGGTGGTGATTTCTATATTTTAAACTGCTTCTCGGCATTGAAATATGAGGGCAATGTTGAATCTGAAGCGTTGGGATTCGTTTAAGGGAGGCTTAACATCAACTTCAGTAGGTCGTGTTAAAAATATATTTTTGTAAACTTTTTGAAAACTAATAAAATAACTAAAAAATGTTATTTTATTTTTATACAATCTGTCAAGCAGCAGTAGAAGAGCCAATGGGTTTTCATTCCATTCAATGGATTGACTCTTCTATTTTGTTACCACAACATTGATAGTTAAGAGGTTCATCATTTAAAACACATTAATGAACCTCATTGACCATATGACGTATTAATATCCCTGCATCTTTATTTAGATGAAGCTCGGGAATGGGTTTTGACATGGAAGAGAGGATCCTATGACAAAGTGTCGTGACGTCTTCCACAATCGAAGAATGGAGGATTGGATGCCAATGCTGCAAGAATCGATCGAGGACCGACGAACACTGATGGATTCATCAATCATGGATCCTTCTTCTACAACAGTGACATCTCCTCTGAATTTGAGGTAAGGGTTTTTTTATAATCAATTGAAATTGTTTATTTTCCTCATCCATAAAAATTATTACGAATGTGGATCAACCAAAATGAATTGATCAATGATTTCAATGAAACATTAGGCGGTTTTTGCATGATGATATTGAATGGGGTTTATCATTATTTTATGTGATGTATTATTTACACTCTCTTGATATGATGTTAATATGGAGGGAATAGGCCAAAAAAACAAGGTCCTAACCCTCCGCTACATCATTTTTTATGTGTTCATTGGGGATGGATTTCAAACTCAATGGAATCTTGAATCTAGGAGCCACACAGCAAAGGAAACATCTTGGGAAGCCCGTAGCTGTATTTAGAATGGATAATGGACTACCAGAGCTCACCAAAGTGGCATGTGAAAGAACTACCTTTTCTGGAGACTGGTGTTGACATATGATGGTGAAGGGCGCAAATGAATGGAGGCACCCGGATGTGGCACATCAGACGAATAGGGTGGACGACATTGGCCAACCACGGTGGCAGCAGGACAGTGCACCGTCAGGCGCTACGGAAGGAAGTCGTGGCCTCAAAGCCTCGGTGAAGGGGACCCGCATCCTGTGGGTCGCGCTGATAGGGGGTGGTGCCCCATGGAATTGTAGTTTCATACTGATTAGACAGAATGTCTGTTTGGGAGGGGGAAATTCCCCCACGCGGGCCACCCATATAGGGGCTGACCCAGCCAGCGGGTCAAGCCAGCAGCCCAACCCACTTAGGCCGGCCAAACCGTTTTGAGCCATGTAACAGCCCAAGATTTTATAAAAAATATTCTTTTTAATTTTATTAATGTCTTGTGTTGTACGCTACACCAAAAGGAGCTTTCACAACACGCATCCTTGACTTTCCTTCCATTACACGCAATCGCGACCTTCCACGATAGCGTGTGTTGTACGCAACACCAAGTTTCGCTAAACAACGATATGCTATTAAGATATTATTAAAACTAGCCGTAATGAATAGTAATAACCACTTTTTAAAATTTTAGAAATTTTAGCTCTCAAAATGGACTTCATTTTTGGATTCGGAGTATCGAATTTAGCCTAAGGTGAAATTTTGGTGCTTTTCAGATAACTTTCATATTCTGATGAATAGTGAAAATTACTAAATTATAATTAAAAAACAACTTTTTTAATCAAAATAATTAATAGTGATAAATTATTAATTTGAGTTGTTTTAAAGTATATTTAGAATTTATTTTTACAATTTAATACAATGTTGGTCATTGGATGTAATTTCACATTTAATCCAGACATAATCTGGTGTCAATCTTTTGATATATATTGTTTCTTAAAAACACGCTACTTGTTTTAACAGCGGGATTTAATTATAAAAATAATTAATGAAACTTCTATGTTATGAATTTGGTAAAATAGAATTTATTTTTGAATTCGGAATATAAAATATAGCTTAGGATGAAATTTTGGCATTGTTTTGAAAAACATCAATTTTTGATGAATAGTGAAACTACTAAGTGGTAGGTTAAAAACTGAATTTTTCATAAAACTTAATTTTACCGCTTCTGTGAATGGAATTTCGAAAATCCGAGAGACACGGTTAATATCAAGGACTAAAATGTGGTTCAATGAGTTGAAAATAATTTTTTGGTGAATAGTAACTTTTTACTTTTTTTACCGCGGTTAATAGTAAATAGGGTAACTGAGGGTAAATATGATATTACTATTACCCTAACACATGTCCTAATTCTATTGGACAAGTGTAATTCGACCAAAAACAATCTCAGGAATAAAATATGACCATTTAGGCCCACTTGGATTAGATTAGGACATTTATTATTATTTTATTTAAAGAAGGGTTAAAATAGTTAAAATCAAAGTTTAATAAGTAAATCATTTTTAATATGGGGTTATACATAAGATAAATTCGATTGTAAATATTCATTAGAAAGCTAAAAAGATTTCCTACATGAGGGTATTTTATTTGTAATTTTTAGACATCAAATAATATAATTTATTTATGACACAAAGATGATGCAGTAATTATCTTATTAATGAAATATTGACATAATTGATAATATAAATACCAAAATAAATGTAATTTAAGACTTTTTATGAATTCCACTAATATTCTAGGTTACTATGATATATTAGTATTGATTTAATCAACTTGGTTCGAACATATAATTCTGTTATGACTGTCACAAAAATCATATATCAAATAGTGTCAAAATTGACACAAAATAGTTTTTAAATCAAATATTATATTATTAATTGTTATTTTATTCCTAAAAATCTAAGGTTCGGCCAAATGAGATAGATAAGGATATATATATTAATAATAAACAATTTGGGGTTCTTTTGGCATGTTATAGTAAGTATATTAACCATATAGTGAAAGAAAACAAAAAGACACGGTAAAAGTTAAATTATTTAACTTAGAGTTAAATCTAATTGATAAGGTTAAAATAATAACCTAAACTTGTCTAAATCCTATTGGTTGATAGGATTTCGACCCATCCCAACTTTAGCTTCGAAATAAGACCCTTTGGAACCATTATAAACCGATTTTGACTTTAATATAAAATAATATTTTGAGATATTCCTAAGGTGCCCCTCTCCTCCCTTATAAAAGGGCACCTCCTCCCCCTCCTCCTCACACCAAATTGAGCACTCAAGCTCGGCCAAACCCTGCCATTTTCTCTTCTCCACTTCCCTATATTAATCCTAGAGGTCCTGGTCTTTTTCAAAGACCAATCTTAGTTCCCTAAGTGGAGGATTCAAAGAGGCGTTTCAAAGAAGAGGTAATAACCATTACCGATCTTTTCAATTTCATTCTTCTTCAACTTATTCTTCTTTAGTTGTTTCATGACAAAGTAAAAACATCAGTATTACATACATACTGATATGTTATTATAAATATGAAACAACCCTAATTCACCTTCTATCCATCCTATGGAAAAATGAAATCACCACGCGTGCGTACGTACGGAATACCGTCTCCACGCCGTGGTGTAATCTATTTTCCTCCACCACATTAATTGGATGGGTATAATGGTGTAATGAGTAACTATATATGATTATTATAAAGTTATATTGATACTGAAATAGTATACATACACTTCAACACAATTCCACGACCATGGGAACGATATCATCGCTCGTGCGTACGTACGGACTACCGTCTCCACGACGCGATGAGATTCATTCTCCATGTTAACCATTTAAGAATGATTATAAAGTATATATAAGAAATAATAATGAAATATATGACATTATAAAGCTACTGGATTCATGTATATATATATATATGTATGTCATCTACTTACTTCCATTCAAGACAATAAGGAAAGGAAAACAACGTTCATGCGTACGTACGGACTACCGTCTCCATGAACGGTGTTTTTCATTTCATTTATCTATCTATTATATATATATATACTGAATATATATGATATATAAATCATATTTTATATTCTGGAAGTAAGTAAATCATGATATAAGTATTAATAATGTCAAGAACAACAAGTCCAAACACCTACGATAAATGAAACGATTTTACCCAAAACGCTTCTTTAACATGGAATTTACAAAAGAACGGGTAATATAAAGTCATAAGTGAACTCATAACAGTGAATATGATTCTGTAATAAGTCAATGACATTATTTAAATCATTATACAGGAGGTTCGGACACATACGAAGCAAATCGGACCTAAGGTAAGGGAAATATCACAATCTCATTTTTATCCGAGATTGTTTATTCGTAAGTATTTACTGGGGTGTATTTTATCATCCACATCCATGTTTCATCAATATGTAATATTATTTCCATCCACCTACAATTGTTTAAATCCATTTTTACCCTTCGGTGAGTTTTTAGTAAAGAATATGAAATGAATCTTTTGTCGCTTTTTCGTACGAGGTGATTTTTTGACTTTTCCGACAAAAGTACGAAGAATGTTTTTTTTAACTTATACGGCATGAATGGATTTTTAAAACATTATTTCCAAGAAGCTTCCTTTACAAGTTTTCAAGTTTATTTTTAATCAACTTCTTTTATTTTAAAGTTGTATGACATGTTATGAAAGGAAAAATGTTTTTGTAGAAGAAATGATATTTTCCTCAAGAATGGAGTTCAGGTGTTTTATCAAAATTATTTTCCATCTAAGATAATAAAGGATTCTGTTTTTATCCCTATTATTACATTGATTTTATCATGTTGTGATGGAATTATTTTTATGAATTCCTTTATCTTATATGAATTGATTTATGATGTCATGATGTTTCAAGAATCCCATTTTTGTTATATGTGTTATGCGATGATGTATGTTTTATGATTATGTGGCACACATAAGAAAGGATTCATTATAAGATGGGTGGGACCTATATCTCCCTCCAATTCATTGGGTAAAGATTTTATATCTCATGAGATAGACATGGCTGAAATGGTAGGTTATACCGGTTCAGTGAAACAGGACTGAAATGAGGGTTACTCGATTCAGAAAGGGACTTTGTCCACTAAGATAGTCTTGGCAATGTGTCTTGACTAACAAGAAATGATTCTCTATGATTATGTGTGTATGCCACAAAGATTCATGTTTTAAGTAATTATTATTGGGATTACATTTCACTACTATGATTTATCCCATGTTATGATATTATGAGCTCTTTTGCAGGTTAAGATTTCCAAAAGCTATGTTCTTATGTGTATGATGTGATTGATGTTTCTTTTGTTTACCCTTACTGAGCATTTGAGCTCACCCTTTTATGTTTTCTTTTCCCCAGGATTAGAAGATATTGAAGATCTTTCACCAGGATTAGAAGATTATATTCCGAGTTTCCAAAGACACTAAACTATTACGATCCTTGTGTGTGTGTTTTCGTTATGTACTAAGTATTCCGCAAATGTAATGTAAAGTCAATGTACGTCAAGATACGGGTCTCTACAGTTGGTATCAAAGTAAAGGTTTAGTCAACCTTTGGAAACTAGGATGTGAAAACGTTAGTGATATCCCTAGAGATATTTCTAAGGTATGTCTAGGGATGTCCCTAAGGTTAAGTATACGTATAGGTTATAGTAATAGAACTACGCTAACGATCATAGAATTAATCCTAAGATGTTAGATATTGAAGGTACTCCCCCTTTATTATGTTGTTTTCCCAAGCATGATTTTTGCCTCTCACACTATTCTTTTTGGGTTTCAGATGATGGCTGGAACCCGAAGGAACCGTGTTGATCAATGCAATGGACAATGCAATGATTGTCCTCCTGAACAAACAAATGTTATGGGAGATGGAGTGCAAAATCTTATTGCTATACTTACACAAGCTATGAATCATTCTGGACTTCCAAATGAGCAGAGAAGGGAACAATATTCTATTGAGTCCTTCATGAGGCAACATCCACCTTCTTTCAGTGGGTCTTCTGATCCACTTGATGCTGAACAATGGATCAGTACCACTGAAAATATATTTTCTGTTCTTCAATGTTCTGAACATGATAAAGTCATCTTAGCAGTATATCGTTTGGAAGGTGAAGCTGATAAATGGTGGAATCTTATCAAGAATACAAGGCAAAGAGAAGAAATTGAGTCCATGGAATGGGATGAGTTCAAGAACTTATTTTTCAATAAGTACTTCCCTCGTATTCTTCGAACAAAGATGGAGACGGAGTTTCTTGAACTAAAGCAAAAGGATGATGAACTTGTTAGTATATACGAAGTGAATTTTACAAGACTTGCAAGGTATGCATTTGGCATTATCATCCAACCTGAAAGTAAAGTTGATCGATTTTTCAGTGGATTAAAACCAAGTCTTCGAAGGGCATTAGCTATAAGAGACTTCAGTAGCTATGAAGAAATTGTGCGTTGTGCTATCAAGGTAGAAATGGAAGTTGGTGTTACATATCCATCTCATGGTTTGGACAAGAAACGAAAGATGGAGTTCAAGGAGAAATCTCAGAATAATGGTGAAAAGAAGATGAATGTTTCCTTATGCAAAAAGTGTGGAAAGAAGCATGGTGGAGATTGTCTTAAAGGGACTAGAAAATGTTTTAAGTGTGGAAAAGAAGGTCATTGAGCAGCTGAGTGTCGAAGTAATGGAAAAAGGGTTTCTAATGATGTGAATTAATCAAAAACTTTAGAGAACGCACCACCAACACTTCAATGCTTCAAGTGCAAGGAAATGGGGCATTATGCTAATAAATGCCCTAATCCAAGGGTTAGTGATGATCAACATGAGCAACCACTGAAGGCAAAGGACAAAGGGAAGTCACATGCGATCACTCTTGGCAATGTTGAATATGACAACGATGTGGTGGAATGATTAAGTGTTTATGTAATGGGATTCCAAAATAATGTTGTATCATTGAGTATTGCAATATTTATTGACGTGGTATTCAAAGTGATTGAGATATTTTTTGGAAATAAGATGATATGCGCATAATGAAGGGAAAACGAGAAAATGAAATGTTTAATAGTATTCATGAGCTCATGATTGATATAAGGACTAAGTGATATCATGGTTTGAGTATATAGAATTTTGAGGATTTTGGTATGTGGAAAGTGTTAACTTTAAACTGCATTCATGTTTTCACTAAGGTATTCAAGAGAATACATGATTAAGGACTTTGAATGTTTGGAATGTGACCAACAAAACATATCTTATGATATATGGGGATCAACGATGGTATTAAATCTCTGGTAATCATTTTCACTATGTTATGAGAGTGGACTGCAGTATTATGGATAAGCCTAAAGATTAGAATGGATTATGTTGGACATAAGTTAGTATTGTTTAAGGATAGAAGTTTTTTCGATATTATTGATGGGATGTTATAGTAATGTAGTTTTAGAAAAAGGACAACCTGCAGGACGGGCGACAGCCCATCGCTTCGGACAAGGCTGTGGGAATCGAACCCACAACCGAAGTGCGACTGGCCTTTATCGCCTACCACTGGCCTACAGGAAGTCCCTGTTTAGTAGAAACTAGTTTTATTATATTAAGCAGTATGATATATGAAATATAAGTCCATTTAAGGAACCATATATGATTAATCTCACTATAGATCGACTTATGTATATAATATTTGCTAACCTTTTGTTTGAGATAGATGAAATGACCCGTCATTCTATCACATGATCTGCTAACAGTTCACGAATAACAAATTCAACTTCATTTATTTAAGAGATGAAGTGGAAATTTTTCAAGGCATGAACAATAGTGAGATTGTACCAAAATAAAGAAAGTATTTATTCTAATTCAAATTTTCAACTTTAGGGAAATGATCTTGAAAACCAAAAATGTTGTCCTAGTGATCTTATACCTGATGAATCGGATTGTACCTTAGATCGTCACAAATTTATGGATTTGTGATTATTGGCTTTTCCATAGCCATGTTCTCTACCACTCTCCATCAGAACATGATGGTTAGATTTCTCTTCCATGTCCATATTTTCACCTATGTGGAAACCCAATGATTTGTTTATTTGGGTAACCGTTACGTTTCATACTTTTGTTTTTAAAGGATGGTTTTGATATTCCTTTTTACGATGTGGGTTTCTATTAAAGAAACTTTCGAATAGTAAACCATTTATAACCCCGACGAATTTCGAGGGCGAAATTCATTTTAAGGGGGGTAGAATGTAACAACCCAAGATTTTATAAAAAATATTCTTTTTAATTTTATTAATGTCTTGTGTTGTACGCTACACCAAAAGGAGCTTTCACAACCCGCATCCTTGACTTTCCTTCCATTACACGCAATCGCGACCTTCCACGATAGCGTGTGTTGTACGCAACACCAAGTTTCGCTAAACAACGATATGCTATTAAGATATTATTAAAACTAGCCGTTATGAATAGTAATAACCACTTTTTAAAATTTTAGAAATTTTAGCTCTCAAAATGGACTTCATTTTTGGATTCGGAGTATCGAATTTAGCCTAAGGTGAAATTTTGGTACTTTTCGGATAACTTTCAAATTCTGATGAATAGTGAAAATTACTAAATTATAATTAAAAAACAAATTTTTTAATCAAAATAATTAATAGTGATAAATTATTAATTTGAGTTGTTTTAAAGTATATTTAGAATATATTTTTACAATTTAATACAATGTTGGTCATTGGATGTAATTTCACATTTAATCCAGACATAATCAGGTGTCAATCTTTTGATATATATTGTTTCTTAAAAACACGCTATTTGTTTTAACAGCGGGATTTAATTATAAAATTAATTAATGCAACTTCTATGTAATGAATTTGGTAAAATAGACTTTATTTTTGAATTCAGAATATAAAATATATCTTAGGATGAAATTTTGGCATTGTTCTGAAAAACATCAATTTTTGATGAATAGTGAAACTACTAAGTGGTAGGTTAAAAACTGAATTTTGCATAAAACTTAATTTTACCGCTTCTGTGAATGGAATTTCGAAAATCCGAGAGACACGGTTAATATCAAGGACTAAAATGTGGTTCAATGAGATGAAAATAATTTTTTTGTGAATAGTAACTTTTTACTTTTTTTACCGCGGTTAATAGTAAATAGGGTAACTAAGGGTAAATATGATATTACTATTACCCTAACACATGTCCTAATTCTATTGGACAAGTGTAATTCGACCAAAAACAATCTTAGGAATAAAATATGACCATTTAGGCCCACCTGGATTAGATTAGGACATTTATTATTATTTTATTTAAAGAAGGGTTAAAATAGTTAAAATCAAAGTTTAATATGTAAATCATTTTTAATATGGGGTTATACATAAGATAAATTCGATTGTAAATATTCATTAGAAAGATAAAAAAGATTTCCTACATGATGGTATTTTATTTGTAATTTTTAGACATCAAATAATATAATGTATTTATGACACAAAGATGATGCAGTAATTATCTTATTAATGAAATATTGACATAATTGATAATATAAATACCAAAATAAATGTAATTTAAGACTTTTTATGAATTCCACTAATATTCTAGGTTACTATGATATATTAGTGTTGATTTAATCAACTTGGTTCGAACATATAATTCTGTTATGACTTTCACAAAAATCATATATCAAATAGTGTCAAAATTGACACAAAATAGTTTTTAAATAAAATAAAATATTATTAATTGTTATTTTATTCCTAAAAATCTAAGGTTCGGCCAAATGACTTAGATAAGGATATATATATATTAATAATAAACAATTTGGGGTTCGTTTGGCATGTTATAGTAAGTGTATTAACCATATAGTGAAAGAAAACAAAAAGACACGGTAAAAGTTAAATTATTTAACTTAGAGTTAAATCTAATTGATAAGGTTAAAATAATAACCTAAACTTGTCTAAATCCTATTGGTTGATAGGATTTCGACCCATCCCCACTTTAGATTCGAAATAAGACCCTTTGGAACCATTATAAACCGATTTTGACTTTAATATAAAATAATATTTTGAGATATTCCTAAGGTGCCCCTCTCCTCCCTTATAAAAGGGCACCTCCTCCCCCTCCTCCTCACACCAAATTGAGCACTCAAGCTCGGCCAAACCCTGCCATTTTCTCTTCTCCACTTCCCTAGAATAATCCTAGAGGTCCTGGTCTTTTTCAAAGACCAATCTTAGTTCCCTAAGTGGAGGATTCAAAGAGGCGTTTCAAAGAAGAGGTAATAACCATTACCGATCTTTTCAATTTCTTTCTTCTTCAACTTATTCTTCATTAGTTGTTTCATGAAAAAGTAAAAACATCAATATTACATACATACTGATATGTTATTATAAATATGAAACAACCCTAATTCACCTTCTATCCATCCTATGGAAAAATGAAATCACCACGCGTGCGTACGTACGGAATACCGTCTCCACGCCGTGGTGTAATCTATTTTCCTCCACCACATTAATTGGATGGGTATAATGGTGTAATGAGTAACTATATATGATTATTATAATGTTATATTGATACTGAAATAGTATACATACACTTCAACACAATTCCACGACCATGGGAACGATATCATCGCTCGTGCGTACGTACGGACTACCGTCTCCACGACGCGATGAGATTCATTCTCCATGTTAACCATTTAAGAATGATTATAAAGTATATATAAGAAATAATAATGAAATATATGACATTATAAAGCTACTGGATTCATGTATATATATATATATGTATGTCATCTACTTACTTCCATTCAAGACAATAAGGAAAGGAAAACAGCGTTCATGCGTACGTACGGACTACCGTCTCCATGAACGGTGTTTTTCATTTCATTTATCTATCTATTATATATATATATATACTGAATATATATGATATATAAATCATATTTTATATTCTGGAAGTAAGTAAATCATTATATAAGTATTAATAATGTCAAGAACAACAAGTCCAAACACCTACGACAAATGAAACGATTTTACCCAAAACGCTTCTTTAACATGGAATTTACAAAAGAACGGGTAATATAAAGTCATAAGTGAACTCATAAAAGTGAATATGATTCTGTAATAAGTCAATGACATTATTTAAATCATTATACAGGAGGTTCGGACACATACGAAGCAAATCGGACCTAAGGTAAGGGAAATATCACAATCTCATTTTTATCCGAGATTGTTTATTCGTAAGTATTTACTGGGGTGTATTTTATCATCCACATCCATGTTTCATCAATATGTAATATTATTTCCATCCACCTACAATTGTTTAAATCCATTTTTACCCTTCGGTGAGTTTTTAGTAAAGAATATGAAAGGAATCTTTTGTCGCTTTTTCGTACGAGGTGATTTTTTGACTTTTCCGAAAAAAGTACGAAGAATGTTTTTTTAACTTATACGGCATGAATGGATTTTTAAATCATTATTTCCAAGAAGCTTCCTTTACAAGTTTTCAAGTTTATTTTTAATCAACTTCTTTTATTTTAAAGTTGTATGACATGTTATGAAAGGAAAAATGTTTTTGAAGAAGAAAGGATATTTTCCTCAAGAATGGAGTTCAGGTGTTTTATCAAAATTATTTTCCATCTAAGATAATAAAGGGTTCTGTTTTTATCCCTATTATTACATTGATTTTATCATGTTGTGATGGAATTATTTTTATGAATTCCTTTATCTTATATGAATTGATTTATGATGTCATGATGTTTCAAGAATCCCATTTTTGTTATATGTGTTATGCGATGATGTATGTTTTATGATTATGTGGCACACATAAGAAAGGATTCATTATAAGATGGGTGGGACCTATATCTACCTCCAATGGATTGGGTAAAGATTTTATATCTCATGAGATAGACATGGCTGAAATGGTAGGTTATACCGGTTCAGTGAAACAGGACTGAAACGAGAGTTACTCGATTCAGAAAGCGACTTTGTCCACTAAGATAGTCTTGGAAATGAGTCTTGACTAACAAGAAATGATTATCTATGATTATGTGTGTATGCCACAAAGATTCATGTTTTAAGTTATGATTATTGGGATTACATTTCACTACTATGATTTATCCCATGTTATGATATTATGAGCTCTTTTGCAGGTTAATATTTCCAAAAGCTATGTTCTTATGTATATGATGTGATTGATGTTTCTTTTGTTTACCCTTACTGAGCATTTGAGCTCACCCTTTTATGTTTTCTTTTCCCCAGGATATAAAGAAAGGTTTTAGGTATAAAAAAAAGGAAGATCTTTATGGGAGATATTGAAGATCTTTCACCAGGATTAGAAGATTATATTCCGAGTTTCCAAAGACACTAAACTATTACGATCCTTGTGTGTCTGTTTTCGTTATGTACTAAGTATTCCGAAAATGTAATGTAAAGTCAATGTACGTCAAGATACGGGTCTCTACAATCCAGGACTGGTCAAACCAGGGTCCGACCCTGACTGGGTCGGGTTGACCTGAATCTAGTCGGGTCCACCCTAGTCAGGTCGGGAAGGTCGGTCTTACTGGGTCGGACCAGACCCTGACCCCTTTTCGGCCTAGATATGCTTAAAAGGACATATCTCAAAAACCAGACGTATGTTTGACAAACTATCTGTAGTGATGGAATCCATGGAACGAGAGGATCACTTAGAGATACTTCACCAGTGTTTTGGTGAATGTTTCAGTACTGTTGGGTTGAATCTAACCTGAATCCAACCGATCCCTCGATACTAAAATGCTTATAACTCACAGACCGAGCATCTGATTGATGCGATGTCTGTCTCATTATGTCCCTTACGACATATTGTTCTTATGGGATAATCTATTTTGGAAGGTATTTTTAGATGAGGCACAAACAATATCTTGTTGATTAGACACTATTGAACTCATGTGTAATGGGTGTAGGGAATCCTATGGATGACTATCAATTGAAGAGTGACCTCGTGTCGATCAACATCCTAGAGACCCTGTGTGGATCAACATTATAGAGAACCTATATGAATCAACATCATAGAGACCCTGTGTGGATCATCATCATAGCGACAGTGTGTGGATAAACATTATAGCGACCTTGTGTGGATCAACATTCTAGGGACCCTGTGTGGACTCATAATGTGAGACCCGACATGGGCCAGCCTTAGAGCTGCCCGTCATAGATTAGCGACATACGACACTGTGTGGATAAAAAATGGAACAACTTCTTCATGGTTCTGTTTTGGAAAATTCCTAAAATAATTAAATTATACATCTTAAGACATATCATCTTTATTCTTGAACTTGTTGTTGTATACCTGGTTTGAGCTGAGTCTTTTTCTCTCTTCTTTTTGAACGAAATAATGATTTTTATTTTTTCATATGTGGAATTTGGAGAGTCCATTGGGGGTCTTGGTTTCCCTACTGGGTATTGTTAAAATAAACCCTAAATGAGCTTTTCAAACACCTTGTAGTGTCTTATGCTGATGACGAGCAGCATGGTTAACACTTTGGGGAGCCATGACCATGTGGTACATAGAGGGGACTGGTTGACATAGAGAGCTGCAGAGACAAGATGTTCCTAACCATTATATAGGATCCATGGTGGATGATCTCAATAGATTTTTTCTGTTGTAGTTGTAATTTTTTAGTTGGGATTGTATTTCATCCCCTTTACATCCAGTACACAATTTTACTAATATAGTTTTACTACATGGTTATCATGTTGTCTTTTTTTGGTCTTTGTTTCTTTTTGCAGTTTTAATGTAAATTCCTTCCCACATTCAGGGATATGACATTCTAGTGCTATTCTCCAACCCATGGCCTATGGAAGGTGGGAATGGGGTGGTCATGGCAGAAGCCCGAGGGGCGGGTTGTGACAAAGTGGTATCAGAGGAGTTGGTTATACCAAAGAACATAGAATATGATATTTCCAATGGAGAAATATTATTAATTGTTTTGAGTATGGTTTTCAGTTTGGGGAGTATAGTGTTTGTGCGGATACCAACATATCAATACACATGGACACAAAATTCAGATTTTGTAGTCGGTGCACAAAAACACTGAATTCATGTGTTTTGGAAATGTTTTACTTTTGATAACTTTTGTGTCAACTGAGAAGGTATAACTTGTTGACCATTGAGAGCCTATTTGTTTTGAATATGGCGTCACATAGAAAACTATCCAGGATTACAGAGAGAGTTCTCTATGACAGTTGGTCGATCGATGAGGCATCGGTGCAGGTCCCACTTATAGAGATTGCACCTTCGGGTGGTGCACCAGCAGAACCAGTACCTAGAGGGAAGCTATTTCCACTTTCCCCACTAGCAGACATCGCCCACCGACATAGAACCTTTTATGAGTTCCAAAGGCAGAGGCCTCTGAGGATTCATGATGAGATAGATCCTTAGGCAGCTGAGGACTAGCTGGAGGCTGTGGCTAGAGTTTTCCGCTTAATTGGGACAGTAATAGAGAAGGCGGTGGTCCTAGATGCTTGTATTTTTTAGGGAAAAATAGGGATAGAGTGGATCCTGATGATCTAGATATACGATGAGGAGACCCTAAATTCGACGGACTTCGAGAGCCTCTTACGGAAGGGGTTCCTTCAAGAAAATTTACGCTCTATTTGTATTAATGAGCTCAAACACTTACAGAAGGGTAGCCTGATAGTATCCTAGTACTCCATGATATTCACTAACCTCTCTTGCTAATCTATTGACATGGTACGAGATACTTTCTTCAAGGCTGAGAAATTTGGGTAGGGTCTCTTGTAAAAGATCAGAACGTCGATGATATCATTGAATATCCCAATGTTGGATAGAGTACTAGAGTGAGAACTATTGGTAGAGAGCTTCTTATCTGAGCATGAATCGACAATGAGAGACATCAACAGATGATAGGTATCTGATTCATCTAATGTATGTAGTTGGAATATAATGCCTAAGTGCAAGAGGGATAGACCTTTTGGAGGTCGACCCTAAAAGATAGAGTCAGAGTTAAGGAGCTCATGATGTAGAGAATGTTAGCAGACGAGCAGAATATTCATCTCATGCGGCAGGAAATTCCAAATGGCTCATGACTGACCAACCCACCATACTGACGATCAGAAGATTGTGTAGTGACCACCAAGGCAGAGTTATAGATTTGAGTGAGGGGTTCCACAAAGTGGTGGATGTGGAATAAGAGAAGTTCATGCCGCAAGCGGTGGGTGGCTATTTGAGGTTCTACCACCTCCACCTCCAGGTGTCACACCTCGACCTCAGAGAGCAGGTAGACAGAGATGAGCACAAATCCAGGTTGATGATTCCTATGACCACGATGCCCCAAGGATAAATCGAGATAAGATCTGTGTCTACACCACCCTAGATATAGTACATAAAGACACAGGTTCTAGTCACTCATTCATTTCCACAACTCTTGTTCAGATCTGAATGATTATAGTATAGACATTGGCTCAATCAAGATGATTTGAGACTCCTATGGGAGAGGATTCAATGATTAAACATGGGTGCCAGCAGTGTGAGCTTACTCTAGGAAGAGAGAGATTTGGATGGGATCTCCATGTAGTAGCATCGAAGCCTTATGATATCTTTTTGGGTATGGACTGGTTATCCGTGGTCCATTCTCTGATTCACTGTTTTAGGCGCAACGTGTAGTGTTTCCATGTGGATGGGACCTTTTTTTCCTTTGAAGGTGAGAAGGGAACCTTTGCAGCATATGAAGGACTTACTCAGAGGAGGGTGCAACCGATCCCTAATTAGTTGGCTAATGTTAACCATGGAGCATTTGACATGTGGAGTCTGAGATATCATGTAGTGTTGGACTAGTATGCGGATGTCATTCCTGATGATGTTTCGAAACTACCTCCTCATAAAGATGTAGAATACTACATAGACTTGTACCACATGATGAAACTGATATCTACACCAGCATATCAGATGCCTCTTGTGGAGCTCTGTAAGTTGCAGGTATAGCTAGGGGACATGAAGAGGAAGGGGTTTATAAGGCCATGTGTTTCTCCATGGTCATCCCCGATTTGGTTGGATAAGAAGGAATATGGACATCGGAGGCTTTTTTTGACTATCGGCCCTTGAAAAAGTGACTGTGTAGAATAAGTATCCACATCTGTTGATTTATTATCTCTTCGACTACATGAATGGTGACTGACAGGTTTTCATGATAGACCTCAACTCAGGCTATCACCTGCTCGAGGTTTGAGATGAGGACATACCAAAGATGACCATATGATACTGATATGGCCATTATGAGTTCATGGTGATTCCTTTCAGCATGACCAATGCTCTTCTAGTTTTCATTGGGATCATGAGTAAGATCCGACAGCCTTACCCTGACCGCATTATGGTGGTCTTCATTGATGAATTCTTGATGTACATGATGTCGGAGGTGGAGCACGCCACACACCTACAGATAGTTCTGGACATACTTCATGAGTACCAGATTTATAGAAATTCTTGAAGAGCCATTTATGGATACTGGAACTCCAATTTTTTGGTCATGTAATCTTAGAGGTTAGAGATGCAGTGGATATAGAGACAATAGAGGGAGTGCTTCTTTCGGAACCACCTGGGAGTTTGACGGAGATGTAGAGTTTCCTGGGATTGGATGGGTACAACTGGAGATTCATAAACGACTTTTCTAGAGTTGCGACACAGTTTTCTACTTTGAAAAGGATGGGACCACCCTTCGTGTGGTCGATGTGATGCCAACAGAGTTATCAGGTGCTGAGGAAGAGTCTGAAGAGAGACACAATCATGAGGCTACTAGATGAGGGTGTTGGTTATGTAGTCTACTGTGATGCATCAGAGAGCGGTCAAGGTTGTTACCTGATGAAGTAGAGTTTGGTTATCGCATACGTCTCACGGATGTTGAGATATCATGTGTCAAACTACACTACCAATGTCTTGGAGTTAGTAGCAGTGGACTTTGCACTGATGATTTGGCGGCACGAATTGATGGGTGAATGGTTTACTATTTACTCTAATCATATGAGTCTCTGGTATATCTTTTTAGATAAGGACCAGAACCTGAGATAGTGATTATTAATAGTGTTCCACCAGGACAATGATTTGAGATAGTTTACACACTGGGGAAGGGGAATATAGTAGCAGACACACTCAGCAAGAGGTCTATTCTAAAGTTAATGTGTGAGGCGAAAAAAAAGCTAGCCAGGTTTTTGATATCCTTTGTGGATAGAGATGTATGATATTACCTCCTGTTTATGATAGTTACTCCCCCACTCCTTCAATGTGTTAGGGAGGAATTGCATGGAAATGTAGACTGTGAGGCCCGACATTCTTAGATATCCTTTGAACAGGCTCCAAATGGATTTTCTAAAGGTGGGGATCACGTCATCTTCTTCAGAGGACAAACTATAGTACCAGTGACACAACAATTGGAGGTTTTGATGTAGTTCCTTAAATACCCTTTAGAGGTAATTTCTAGTGTGTCAAAGATTTACCAGGACCTCTTGTGTCAAAACTAGTGGCCAGGGATGAAGAATGTGGGGGTAGAGTTCATTTCTTGATGCCTCACTTGTCTGAATGTGAAGGTTGATCATTTGGTACCAGCTGGCATGTCACTACCAAATGAGTTAATGCATTAGAAGTGGGATGGTATCTCCATGGACTTCATTATGAGGCTACCACATACATTCAAGGGCCATGATTCCATCTAGGATACCATTGAAGAACTGAGCAATTAGGCCCACTTCAATTCCATGTGAGAGTTGGGATATGTAGAGAGATCGGGACGTCTCTACGAACAAGATATGGTACGACTTCATGGGATGAAATCTAAGATCATCTCGGATCCTGACACTCATTTTATACCCCACTTGCGGAAGGTATTGCAAGAGTTGTTCGGGACTCGGCTATACTTGAGCACCGCCTTTTTTCGTCAGAAATAAGGTCAGACGGAGCGGACCATACAGACACTCCAGGACATGCTTTATGCATGTGTCCTTGAGTTTGGCCAAAATTGGCAGGACCACCTTCCACATGTGTAGTTCTCTTATACCAATAGTTATCACTCCGCAACTGTCATGGATTTGTTTTAGGCCCTGTATGGGCGAAAATGTAGATCACCACTTTTTTGGAAAGACCTAGGGTAGTCAGCTCTTATGTGTCATGAGTTGGTACATTCAACCACAGAGAAGGTGCATATCATCCAGTAGAGGATGAAGACTGCATAGAGCCAATAAAAATATTATTTCGATAGGTGAAGAAGACCCTTGGAGTTTGAGGAAGAATACCATGTCTTATTATTTTTCTCATCTCGAAGAGGATTACAAATGTTTGGCTGGGGCGGACAGCTATCCCCGAGGTTCATCGGACCCTTCTAGATACTAGGAAAAGTAGGCAAGGTGGCGTATCATCTTGCTCTTCCACTATACATGAACTAGGTGCATAATGTTTTCCATGTATCACAGTTGATGAGGTACATTCATGATCAATCGCATGTTATTGACATGGGTGAGCATGACCTCGATGATAGGGCGACATTTGTCGAATTCCTAGAGGATCTAGAGGATTTACAGGATAAATTCCTTCATGGGTAGCCAATTCCTCTGGTGCGAGTTGGCTGGTAGTAAGGGAATCTCCAGGAATGAACATCGGAGCGTGAGGCTCATATATGTGCTCAGTACCACCATTTCATCCCTCTAGTTTTGTTGTAGATTTTGTGGAAGAAAATACCTAACATGGGGAGAATGTAAACACCCATAAATTCTATATAATTTTTTAAAATTATTTGGGATTATTATGAGTCTATAAAAATTGGAGGCGCTTGATTTTGAGGCCCGGTGTGTACAGAACTGAATATTGACCTTTCAATATGATATGTTCAGTAAACATGAAACTAAAGATTTCTATCTTTTGAACAAATGCATGGAATTGAAAAATGAGCGCACCATTTAATCCGCATCACCTAGATTCTCTTATGGGAGGATTAACTTCAACCATTGTAGGTCAGGTGAAAAAATTGTTTTGCGGAATATTTTAAGAGTAATAAAATATCATAAAAATGTTATTTTATTTTTCTACTAACTGTTGAGTGGTAGAGGCTGGACCTCTGGGTTTTTAATCTATATAATGGATTGACTCTTTTGTTTTGAAACCACACCATTAAGGGTTAATATGTTCAATAGTTAAAACTCATTAACGAACCTCACTAACCATAGGCCATTTTAATCTCACTACCCCTCCATTTAATGGGATATCGGTTTGGGGTTTTGACCTATACGAGAGGAACCTCTTATAAAGTACCATGGTTTTATCGACTAATGAAGAACATAGGATTGGATGAAAACATTGGAGGAATCGATCCAGGATCGGCTAATCCCGACGACTTCATCAAACATGGATTGTAATTCTACATCACTGAGATCACCTCTGAATCCGATGTATGGATTTTTTAAATTAAAGTGATTTTGTTTATTTTACTCATTCTTCAAAATCCTAGAGAACGGGGATCAACAAAAACTAGTTGATTTGCGATTTGTATGAAGATTTAGGTGGTTGTTGCAGGAATATATTGAACGGGTTTTATCATTATTTTATATACTGTATTATTTACTCCATCTTGATATGATGCTAACGCGGAGGGCACGGGCCAAACGAACAAGGCTCAGAACCTCTGCTACTTGGTTTTTCGCGCGTTCATTTGTGTCAGATTTCGAACTCGGTGGAATGTTGATTATGGGAGCCATATCGAGATGAAAACCTCCAAGGTGGAACGTAGGGATGTTCAGAATGGAAAATGGACCACCAGAGCACACCTGGTGTCCCACAGAATCCCCATTGGGATGGCACTAGAGCATTGGCACTGGCGGAAGCTGGCTATCACATGTCGTGATAGAGTGGTAGTGCGCAGAGGCGCCGTAATGGAATTAGGGCGGCGTCCCATCAAACGAAGAATAAGGAGGAAGCGACTTCCATGCTACTAAGAAAGAGACCCACGTTGTGTTGGTCTTGCTGCAAGGGGGGCAGCCCCACATGGCGCCGCCATTTCTTTCTGAAGAGGCAGAATGTTCATTTGGGAGGGGGAAAGTCCCACGTGCGGGCCACCCACCTGGGGGTCGCACCGCCCGGTTGGCCGGGCCGGTCTGTGGCCCAGTAGACCGAGCATGCCATGGCCCATCACACTCGGGCCAACAAAGCTACTTCGGGCCGGCTCGGGTCGGGACGGGTCCGGTACCATCGGTCCGACATGGTCGGACCGCACGTGGATCCCTTGTTGGCCCAGATACGCTTAAAAGACCATATCTCACAAACCAAACGTTAATTTGATGAACCGTGTGTGGCGCTAGAAAACATTGAATGAGGTTGTCATTTTTAGATATTCCACCTGAGTTTTAGGAAATGTTGGAGTATGGCTGGTTGGGATCGAACCTGAATCAACCGGTCCCTCGGTACTAATACGCTTATAACACTCTGACTGGGAATCAAATTGACGCAACATCTGTGACGTTGGGACCCTTACGACATCGAAGTCTTTTGGGTTACTCCTCTATGAACGTCTTGGAAGTTGAGGCATAGCCAATATCTTCTGGAAAAGATACTACAGAAATCATGTTCACTGGGTGCAGTAAATCTTGTGGTTAGCTGCCAATTGAAGAGTGACCCTTTGTGGATCTGCATCAAAACGACCCTATGTGGATCATCATCATAGTGACCCTGTGTGGATCAACATCATAGTGACGTTAGGTGAAAAAAAAAATCATAAAAACCCGGTGTGGATCAACATCATAGATACCTTTGGTGGATCGAAATTCTAGCGACCCTGTGGGGATCTGTAGTGCATGAACCGATGAGGACCAGCCTTAGAGCGGCCCGTCATGGATAATAAACATATGACACATTGTGGATTGAAAACGGAAAAAATCCTTCATGGACCAGTTTCTAAAACTTCCTAATGGAATGAAATTATATTTCTTAAGATTAATCATCTATATTCATGAACAAAGAGTTGTATACATGGTTTGAGCTGAGTCATTTGCTTTATGATTTGTGTTTGAGATCATACTTTGTGGTTGTCCTTTGTGGAATTTTGAGAGACCTTTGGGGGTCTTGGGGTCCCTACTGGGTATTGTTATACCCAAACCTACACAGGATTCTCCCGAACGTTATTGTGTCAAATGAAGATGATGAGTAGCTTGGCTGAGACATTGGGTAGCCCGGAACAGGTGGTACATAGAGGTGACTGGTTTACATGGAAACCTGCAGAGACAAGTTATACATAACCTTCAGGTATGATCTATGGTGGACAATTAGAGGTGATTTTTTATGTTGTAGTTGTATCTTTTTAGTTTGGCATGTATTCCAGCCACTTTACATTCCATAAATGCTTTTACTGCAGCGGTTTTACTACACAGTTTGCATCATGTCGTATTCTTGGTTTGTGAGATTGCAGGTCTAAAGGAAATTTTTATCACATTCTTGGATATTCCTTTCTGGTGCTATTCGCTAACACCAATCCTAGGGAAGGTAACCATGGGTACTCACAAAATGTTCCCCAGGGGATGGTTTGTGACATTAATAGTGTTATATTTTTTATTTAGATGGTTATATATTAGTTTGGCAATGGTTTTGAATTGTAATGGATTGTGTTAACTTCAAAAAGTACTCATCAAATTTTTTGGTTTTTTTATTTATACATTTTTTATATATTTTGGACATAGATGAATATATTTCTCAAGCATTTGATGTTGTATGTGAATTTTGGTATAATACGACGGGTAGGGGTGTAATTTATTTGGGATACATCCAATAAAAAACTGACTGTATGTTTTGGTTATTTGTGTTATTTTTGTAATGGGGTTTGGATACTACCCTTCATGGTAAATTTTATATTATTAAATATGAACATCATTTATTTATTTTTTATATGTCATTTTTGTTATTTAATATCTATTGATTCTACAGTTATACAATCTCATTGGTTCGTTAAACCAACTATTTTTTTTATTCTTATGGAATGAGGATAGTATATTTTCAAAAAATCATACGAACAGTTTATTTAGGCTTAATGATATATAAAAAAGATGGGTATGGATAAGTTTGTGTGTTTATATCATTACTATCATTTACATTAGATGGTAGGGGATGATATGTAATGATTGATATATATATATATATATATTATTTTAGTATTTTATCTAATATGAGGGTCCTCCTAATGAGTGATTGGAATCTCTATGTATACATGTTCGAATTCTCTCGAGAAAATTATATACCATTCATAAAATCTTAGACAATGATATTACTGTTAAGGAAACCATGGATAGTCATAGGGGATGAAGATTATTTCTCAATTAGTTTAAAATTCATGATTTATCAATCAACTTAATGTTGATCTAGTTAATTATTAATATTTTAATTCAAATAATTACTAATTTGAATACCAACAATCATTTTTTAGTGTACCAATATGATTCAATTTAAGGTGAATTCTAATAGGCCATTTGTTGGAAGCTGGTTCTGAGGTATCTGAAAAATCATTGAAGGAATTTCATCGTTAATATCCTAGTCACGAATTATCATATGTAAACATACAATACAACATACATGAAATATGAATTATAAAATATAATAATTCATATATATATATATATATCCATAGGAGAATTTGAATTATTAAATATGAATCAATAATTACAGGCATAACATTCAGAATATAGTCCATCACTTATATGGATGACGTGAATGTGGTTCACATTCGGAGATCTCAACAACATTATCAATCCATATTTGATATTAGAATCCCATTTACAAGATTGTAAATAACATACATATGATGATTTTATGGACAGAAGGTGAACAAAATTAAATTACACATATTGTGGTTAGTTTAATTGTACCCAATATAGCCTTCCCAAGTAGTGACCCGAACCCATGATAAAATAGGGTCTATGTAAATTAACACTATATACATGATAAAAATTTAAATTTAACGAAAACCATTAACATGAAAAAACAAAATACATCCAATTCAATCAACCAATTTCAAAAATTCACCACACATTACATATAACAATTCATATTTTGAATCAAAATAACTATAATGTCTATAAATCAATCAGAGATTCCGACTTATGAATTCAAACATTTTTCTCTTATAGTGATTTGGTGGTGTAAGGACACATAACCACCAATCTAATAAAAATGAGAGGAAATACCCATATTTAACAATGTTTAATAACTTATGGGAATAATATATATTTACCCCAATCATGGAAATTATCATCCATAGAGAATGAAATTTATAGATGTGTGGAAATTTTTTGAAATTGTTATTTATAAGTAAAAAATTTTATACCAGAATATTTGTGGAAATGTCCATCTCTACATAATCGACTATTTATTTACACATCTTAAATTGCAAGTTTATAGTTTATAGTGAAGACATTATATGGTGGATCATTTTTCCCCTTAATCCTAGCTTCTTGGGAGTAAATGGGTTCCACCACCCGACTGATTTAATGTAAAACCACTTTCATAAATAATATGCTAGTGGAACAAACAATCATAACATACTCCATCCATTCTATTCATTAATAAGTTATACTTTTTGAATTACCCACCACTATATAACTTATACAAGTGACAATAGAGGAAATAATAATCTCAAACAATTTACTATTGATTTGTAATTTACTATAACAGTTGGATGTTGGTTGGTAGATTTAGATCCATATATAAGTCTTTCTTAGTCCTTTCCATTATCAATGGGTGGGACTGTATGACATCTATCATCTTACATAGACACTCATTTTATGGTGAATTTGAAAGAGATGTACTGTCGTATAATTTTTCCAATTACTCTCAAACATACCAGGACTCATCAAGTCTTCTAGAAGATACATAAAATAGACTAGTCACCTCAATCACAATAAAGAATCTGTCTATTAGTATCACATAACTACATTAGTAATAATTTAATTTATAAATCATTTTTGAGTAATTCTCACTACCCATCATCAAATGAATTAAAAAAAATTCAAAAAAATTCTTATGAATTATATTTTCTCCTAGATATTTCATGATATTCCATATTCCTCATATATTTCATTTCGAATAATTTGAAACAGTAGTTTTTAGGCATCATTGAAGCTTACACTATATTTATAAACATGTAAACATTTATTTTCTAATCATTTTTAATTATTTATTTACATTATCAGAATATCATTTACATTAATAATAGTATATTGATATGACTATATAAAACCCCACACCCACTGGTTAAATATAATCCCATGAAAATTAAAATAACCTTATAAGAACATATAGAATGACAATAACTCTTAATTATCTCATAATTTTTTGATGGATAAAATAGATCAATTGACACCATCATTATGAAGTAGGATATAATTGATGAATCTATATACTGGTTAATAACATATGCAACACAATATTTTAACAACAAAAAATCATCATTGGGTGCTAGCATGACAAATCCTGGTCACTATCATTTGTTGTGGTTAACTGCAACATATATTTTATAGATATATGAAGAGATTTTGATGATCATGTGATGGATTGAGATATGAAGGGATAGTGCTTCTCAATATCTATTGATATATCTTTAAGGAAAGAGAATCATTAAATGTATCCATTTTCAACCATAATTTTTTTTTGAAAATATACAAAATTAGATATTTTGGCTTCCATATTTTTTGGTTTAAAATCACACAAAATTATTTTCAAAATTCCATAATTTTTAATTTACAATATATATAAAAATTATAATAAATAAATAATTATTGATGGAGTTACACATGAAACACATACTGAATATAAATATATATCAATTATAACATTTTCATTTGGACTATTAATCTCATTGCAGTTTCCCTCCACCTTAATTTCTTATCCATAAATAGTAACTATACATTTTATAATTAATTATCAATAAATTATTCATCAATAAATTTCATACTTATTATAATTTTAATCCATTAAAACAATTTTTATTATAATATTTTATGAAACACATTTTTGTAATAACATTTAATTCTATTATGGTTATCATCGATGATTGAAAAGTTAATTTTTATTCCAACAAGTTAAAATTAATACTAGTATTTTACATAGATTGATGAAACACTTTATGTGTGACCCTCTAGGACTCTTTCTTATTTAATTATTTATAATAGTCTACAGTCAAATGTTATAATCATACAATATAAAAAGTAATCCATAAGTAATTAATTTAATTCAAAATGGCGTCTAACATTATATGAACATTTAAATTGTAAATTATTCATTCTATGATAATATTTAAAATCTGTTATGTTTAATGCCTCTTCCATTATCAAATAATCTAGATGCAACATATATTGAATTAGAAAAAACCACCCATCGAGATCTATGGTCATTGATTTATTCATGTTGTTCCATTAGTATCTAAGGGCTTGAGATATTAAATTTCATATAGAGGAAAATTATAAATCAACTATTATATTAACCATTAATACTATATCATTCATGACATACCAAACATATCCTACTTCACCATGAAATTATGTCATTATTGTTTTCAAAAATATAAAAAATTATTCCATTCAAGATATCCCTTATTGATATCATATGTTATAAGGATCCGTATTGATTTCTGAAGACAGGAACATCCAATAGAACTTGTGAATTTTGATTTACTAATGATGAGAATTCAAACATGACAAAAATCATAGACATAATGAAAGTTGGAAACCATAATAAGGTGTATCCCTGGATTATGATCCTATATCTAATGATAGTAGATATTTTCTATATCCTTTTAGATAACCTAATTCATTCATTGAATACAGTTCATGAAATATGTCATGGAAACTCTATGTTCTCATCATATAAGGGAACTTCTAAGACCATTAAGCAAGACATACATTCTTAGTAAATTATCACATACCAATATTTGGTTGAAGAAAAATAATTTTATATTAATAAAACTTATTTAATAATAAAATCATGTAATGGTTAGATAAAAATTATTATTATAGGGATCCAAATCTAATATACTCCCCCTTACACAAGAGAAAACATAAAATAGATTCCATTCCACATGCTCTTACATGATACTCATGATTCTACTAAGATGTATCCCTTATTATGGGGACATATATGTTTTTCAGTAATTATATAATAATCACCCAAACTTCACCTCATTGATAAAAATATTTCAAGAGATAAAATTTATAATGTATGTTATTCATTAATTTGTGTGACCTCAAATATCATGATAAATAAATCTATTTATTTTTATTGGTGTAAACTGTGAGAGTATCATTTATTCTAGGTAATAAATAATTCTCTATGGAAACCTTTAAAATTGAAACTAATTCAATGGATGTAACAAAATCCAAAATATACATTGAATATACTTTTTAATAAATGAAAATTATAAACATTATACTCATCTAGTACATAGATTCATTGTTGAGACATAATACATATCCATACCATGATTTCAATTCATATTTTTCTATCTAAATGATATTAAGTATGTAACCCCAAATTATTATTTCTTAATCTCTTTCAAACCATGGTATCAAATCATTAGTTATCCTTAAGTACTTATGTATGTTAGTTTAGTCCAATGATTTAAACACTTAACTGATTGATATATTACAACCATGGTCAAAGAATGAAAAATATCAAACCTAATTCATAATTTGGTATAATCATAGATCATATCACAAAAGGTATGATATATTACTAATAATATCTCATTAATCATATATTTGTGGAGAATGATTCGTGGAAGGATGTATGTGATGTGACATTAGAAAAAATACACTAATGAATTATTCAAAACTGAAATTATTTATTATCATATTTTTATATGTACCTTAACATGGTTGGAGAAGCCTCATGGATATATCTTGCATGACCATGATAGCTATAATATATGATGCTTCATCTAATTCTATATTGGAGAAGAACATTCTCAATAATTCATTTAACACATCAATGGAATGTATATTATTTCCAATTTTTAATATTTCATCAACATATACTACAATACAAATAACTATAATTCCAGTACATCACTTTTAAACACATAGTAAAAAATCATTCTTAATGAAACCAAACTCCCTTATATCTTAAAAAAATAGATTGTTCCATGTCCTCGGTTCATGCTTTAATCCATATATAGATTTTTGAAACTATCACAATATTTTTTGAATTTTGTGGATTCCCAATCCATTCAAGTTGAGAAATATACACAACCTCTTGAAGGTTCCCCGTGATGAATGTTGTTTTGATATTCATATTCCAAAAATCATAATCATGGAATGCTACTATACCAATACAATTATAAACTATTTAAACATGTAAACAACCGAAATATTTTAGTCAAAGTCATTGTCGTGATATTTTTTAAACCTTTTAGTTATTACATGTTCTTTATAGTAATTCAAATTACCTTTCATTTACATAATTCTCCTGATTTAACATTTACACCCAATTGTATTTACATTAACGAGTGGATCAATTAGAATCCAAACATGGTTTTGATTAATGTAATATACCATAGAATTCATGGATTGTTATCATAATATATATTCTATTCTATATAAAACCTCTTAAAATTAAAATGGATCATTATTGTCAACCAACAATGAATCAAAATAATTGGTGACTTAGAAACCATATCTCTCTTGTTATCGTACCTATCTATCACTCATATGATGTATATCGGTTTCATAAAATCATCTCCTATGGGATATTATTGAATCCATTCCTATATTATTTCTTGTGTATCTTGAGAATTTACCTCATTAATGTGAATATTTCTCCCACTATCATCGTGAGGAAGTACTCCCTCTCATTAAATACATATTGTCTTTAAAAATTTATTTTCTTATCCAATCTGTTGTATAGATAATGTCCAGTTTCTTCCCTAGGATACCCAATAATGATAAAATTATTCCCTCTATGTGATAGTTTTAGTGTTGATCTATACATAATAAAAACATGGAAGCTTCATATATGAACATGTCACAAAATGGGTTTCTTTCTACACTAAAACCCTAATGGGGAACCATTTTCTTCATTACTTGTAGTTTTTTCTAATATGTGTAAAACCATTTAAAATGTATATCCCTAAATGAATAATTGATGGCATTTGTGGATCATAATAAACCATACCATGTATAAAAATGTATTATTACTCAATTCAAAATCACAATTTCATTCTAGTATATTTAGTGGGGTCTGTTGAGATAAAATCACATACTCTCCCACATTGATTATTTGGTCACGGTTAATTTTTTCACCACCTCTATTTGATAACCATTTCTTTGTCATCAATCTAAATTGATTCTCTACATCATTCTTATCTCTTTTAAATACTTAATATATTCATACATATTTCTCATTATGTATATAAAACCTTACATTTGTAATTCATAAGAAAAAGTAATAATGTATGTGTATCTTCTTATAGACACTACATTAAATGGACAACACAGATCTAAGTGTACCAATTCTAGAATATATATATGGACCCTTCACAAGGATAATTAATGGTGTTTTTGTAATCATTCCTTTAGAAAAATTATGTATTTAATTTTTTTCCCACAATATTATGAAATATATACATTTATATTTTCTAAAAATTCATTTCAATTATGTAACCAATATGAGGATGGAACAACCTTCTTCTCTATGAGTCACATATATTATTTTAATTATTAATTTCTAATATTTTCTTCAAAATTAAATATATAACGTGCTTTATTAATTTGTTACCTTCCATAAAAGAGGAAACCATTATAATGAAATCAACCCTTATTTTGATACTTGAAAATAAATCAATACATATCTAAAAATTATATATAAATAACATTATTAGTATCACTAGGAACGTGATAATAGTTATTCAAAAATAAATCCTGCATGAAATGATAGATGGTATCCAAAAATGTCTAGATATGCTATCCATTATCTTTTGTTAACACATAGATCCACTATATATAGGGTAACAATCCAATATCGCCTTGGTTCTAGTATTTAGATACCAATTTGAGTAGTACATGTAGTATCTAATACCCAAATTGTCGTTATAGAAAGGTTAAACTAAACAATAAATACACCTGAAGCATACCCTTTCGTATTAACGTGGTTGAGTTCTTCTTCAAGATGATATGTTAGACATATTAAAAAAACTATATCATATAACTTTACATTCATCTGGGATGTATTTTTCATTTATTTATGGTGCTCCCGAGCCTTATACATGGAATGAAACATAGGCCTCTTTTCCTTGTTCTTTTTCTGCTTATTCACTATAAGGTTTTTTGTTCATTCCCTAATATTTTTTCAACTTAGATAATATTCCCAATGATATCAAAATTTGCCTTCTCCCAATTTCTCATATTAGAATTCACTATAAAACTAGATATGTTTTTCAATAATGAGGATATAATTATATATATATATATACATCTCATTAATGATATTCAAAACTGAAATGTACGTATTCTCAATATAGATAATCATCATGACTAAATATTCACTAGATGGAACTGACACTCAATGATTTCTTGTGACAAATTATTTTGAGATCACATATCTCTGTAATATTTCATTTTCTTGATAGTGATCCTTACAGTGATAAATGATTCTATATGAATCCTTATAATCATATTTCATTGCAATATCATTGGGAATGGAGGATATAATAAAATATTGTACATTAAAAAATTATAAAATTAATAAATTAATATTAATTTACTATTATTTGTAAAATAAAAAACATCCCACACGATAATATTCAAAAGGCCATGTAGTTCACATATTCTAGTCGAAACGATCCATATTACTTAATCAGAGATCATACATGGGATTGAAAATATTATTTTTCGGATTTTAGGCAGTCATAAATTTCATAATACATTAACTACTAATTCAATGATCAGTTTAGTGGGATCCACTATCTTGAACATATATTTTTTGATTTAATCAACGTATTTTTATACTTACATGAAGTCCAACAGGGGAAATCAGTCCATCATGTAAATGATGATAATTCAAACAAAAAAATGATGATAAAAATTTCATTATAATTTAAATAATTAAAAAATGGGTTGTTTATAATCCATAGAATATGAGGGAGATTCAAAATTAAATGGTCTATGGAAAATATAACATAATATAACATTTTATTTATTTTATCATTATTCATAATTAAAATATTTCCTTCTTTATGACTTGTTAATATTCTATGGATTTTACTTAGCTGATTAACCATGTATGATAATTCATTTACTCATTATATAGTTATATTCTATTACATATTTTAAGTCTTGTAAATTAATTTATATGGTGATCATGCATCATTTTCAAAAATAAAAAAATAAACCATGAGAAAACATAAATAAAATATAAGTGTAATGATTTATAAATTCTTTAATTGTTTGTTTATCAAGTTGATAATAAACTAACCCTTGACCCAACAGAAAAAATATTTGAATCATATATTGGTTCGTGTTGCAGTATTAATCCTTGTCTCAAATTCATGTCCTAATTTTTTTTTCCACACTTTAACATTAATCGTACAACCTCTAAACTCTTATGGGATCCATAATTACATTTGTTTTACTCATATATCAGGGATAAGATCTAATGGGTTGGATAAAGGGGGTACATCTAAAGGTAACCATGGGAATGTAGACTGTTACCTTGTTTTGAGGATGGTAAGACTCTGATACCATCAATTATAAAAATGAAATAATAAATTAAAATAATCCAATCACACAAAAGGGATAATTTAATATAACAATCATACACACATCAATCTAAGAGAATAATTTTTCAGTATTTTTTAACAAATACGTATATTCATTAATTAATTATGACAATGTTCCATTAAATAATAGAATCTCATTAATTTATCCTTATTCTATCTAACAATTCATAAAAATACATCTTCTATAATTTTAAACAAAACAAATTTCATTTAAATTAATTTAGTATGATAATTTACATAGAGGAAACATCATGTGTAAAAAATATTTAGCATTGAAATGAATTTAATTTATAATTAATAATTCTATGAATTGAAGTGTACTGTCAAATGATAGACACAAAGAACACATGGTCATTCAGTTTAATTATAAATTTAATTATCGATCTTCTAAACAATTGAACAATGTCAGCTGGAGATGAAAAAATGTAAAAAACTATATGGTTTTTATGTTTAATATACCCATAACCACATCATAGGACTTGAAGTTTCCATATTGTTGGGGAAAGATGTGATTTAAGTACATGGTGTGTAAATGGAATGGACATCTTGTAATGTTTAATCATCATGGCATGTATTTCACCATGTGGTATATCCAATAGACAACTAGTTGGGACATCTCAATTTCAGAATCATGCAATTATAGGGAAAAACAATGTGTTAGGTACTTACATTGTGTGTAGGTCTGAAATATGTGCTTTATTCTATCTTGATTAACACACCTATCCACTTTTATTGGATCATAAAATTTTTTTGGATTGAAACTATCTGACTTTTTTTATACAGTATTAATATCAGAAGTACTCAATGTCTATAATCAATATAAAACATTTGTTCATTGGTTTTTTTGATGAATTAACTTTAGAACCTCTTGATGGTGTAAATGGATTTCTTCTGAAGTAAAATTAATTAACTTACTATTGGTTATTATGTCATGAATGATGAAATTGGAGAGCCGAATATATTAGATATTAAAACAAATACTTTAAGTAAAATAAAATAAATAAACACAGAACCTAATACTATATATTACATAATTTTATTTTAATAATGTCATATCTCTAATTCAACTTATTGGGTTTGTTTGAAGAAAATGAGTTCTCCACTTTTAGGACTAACAAATATTTTTCCCATGAATAAGATTTAATGGTTTCTTTTCATGATCAAAAGTTAATGACATATGTAAATAGTATATTAATTGACTAAATTAAAACATTTGAACTATGTTTGAGGGATCCTAGAAATTATTTTCTGATATATTTATAAGTATATATTGAATTTATATCACTTGTAATTATCACTTCATTGATCATTAGAGGAATACATATCATTGAACTATTATTACAATGCATAATCCATTTAAATAATCCCTCTATAATTGATCCACATACAAAAAAATTATATAATGACACCACAGAATCACCAAGTTCTAACATGAATGTTCTTAACCACATGAATGGTATGTGGTTTAATACAAAAAATAATTCTCAAGAGAGGAAGAACTATTTATTAACTCTCATCGTGTTGACAGTTAATCGTAGGAGTGAATATAAGACCTATTAATCCTGTCTATAGGGATTTAGAGACTCCCACTCTATCCATTGTGCAGCCTAATTTTATTATTATGATAGGAATATAATGTGATATTTATTTTTTAGGTTTAGGGTTATAAAATAGCACCCATGACCTTTCCAAATTCATTTGTTAATAATTTAACCCATGTAATAGAATAATAATATAATTATTATTAATCTATCCTTGACATGTTAATGGAATAATGAATATATATAAATATTATTTATGTCATTTCAAATAGGAATGTTAAACTACGTCTAGTTTCCCATGACGACATTTATCAATCACTGAGTAATGAATAATTATATATTAAATATGAATCATTGTGTTACTAGTCCGTAAATATAATAAATGATATATTTATAATATCTAAAAACAAATATTAATGATAATTACAAAGAATACATAATATTTTGAATTAATTAGTATTACATTATTGATATGAACCAAAACCTAAAAGATATTATTTTTAAATTATTCATAAATTCGATAATATTGTTTGACTATTATTGTTGATACATGTATTGTGTGAAAATATTCATCCCATTCTCTATAGTGGTAGTCAAAACAACCGGATGTTCAATTTTTCTATCTATAAATACTCCCAGACATCTATGTATAAGGAAATTAATTTTTCAATGACATATAAACTTTTAAGAATGTTTACTATATAATCTAACATGTATATCACTATATAAAATATCATGTTGGTTTTTTAATGTTGTTATCTGCTTATAAACTCAACATATCATTCTTTGAATTTATATAAATGAAGTATTTCCTTATCAAAAATGAAAAAAGAAATTACTATGATTGATCTATTAAAATAAATGAAACTAATATATTAAATTCAATCAAGATAGAAAAGTGTTAAATAATATTTCTAATTAACTATTAATTTTATATCATTCATGTATATATCTGACCCTTTTATCACCTGAATTGTCTTATGGGCTGAGTGAAATAGGGTCTTAATAATTCATACCCATATGAAAATTCCTTCCAACTAGTATTGAGGGTGTGAAGAAGTGATCATTGGGAGACTATACACTCTGGTGATGATAAAATGTCGATCTCATTGATATATCATCAGAGGAAATGATGAAACATTATTGACTATAATCCCACACTTGGAAAAAGCACATAGAAATATATATAATAATAATAAACTATCCCAATACCATTTGAATTATTAAATGTCATAAAATACCATTTTATAAATTTAAATGTGACATTCATATAGAACTTCTCATACAAAATATAAGAATAAGGATCTCTAATGGGTTTCCTTAGTACATACATATATTTACCATGTTTATACAAATGATGAAAAGGAAACTCTTGGCAAGGAAATAACCCATTGTCCATTTCCTTCCATCCTATGAAAACAAGCAAACACCAAGGTAAATCTCTAGAACATGAAACTTTACCTGAATTCAAATCCATAAAATATGCACTCTTCCCAGATGGTGTAGGGTGTGAGAATGAATATCAGTAGGTTACAACCAATATGTTATTTTCTTAAAATTTTGATTAATAACGTGTGTATAAAAATTAAATAATGTATCAAAATAGACATAAATAATTCTAACATGGTCCTCTTGTTCTCAGTAGCCACTAATAAGCGATCAGTTTCTTTTTTAACTACCAAAACACAATAGCAGGGTAGATTATTAGCCTAATTTGAAGGCATAACCTAATTAAAATCAACCCAAGTGAACCCTCCGGTTCCACCTCCAATAAAATCGCATGGCACCACAATCCAACTAACACCACATGACCGATAATATCCTACATCGCATGTTAATCCTCAAAAATTAGTACATGTTTCCCCAAAGCTCGGCCCAAAAGTAAGTCATTCAAATTAAATCCCAATATAAGAGGCACATTGACAACATTACTCTTTTTAAAGTGACCATTTTCTCAATAGATTATGTAGTTAGTATAGATGACGTCCATCCTACCAAAAAAGACTAGGCATAATGGCCTCAAGTACAATGATCCCATCCCCTATAAAATAGTTGAAAAACTATCAATAGATAGATCCTTACAATCTTTTTGGAATTATAAATGAATATCCTCTAACTAATAATCATAATACACATCTATGGGAGGCCTCTAACCATAATATATATCAATAACACCTCATTATCTATGTCCTACTATGTGCACATGACTCAAAATGGCACATTGTACAACACCGGTGAGGAGTAATCTGCAACTAAATCCCTATGCCATATCATCCCTCACCTTGGTCCCATGCAACCACATCCCTCAATATGATTTTCACTTCATTAAATATCCCACAAGACATGCAGGTAACCAGATGAAATGGTAAGGTCATTCCAATTACCAAATCTTCATATTGGTTATCAACAACGACCACACACACAGATATATAAAAATATCAGTCCACACTCAGCCTAATGATCGCATCACATAAAAATAGATATAAAATTCCATCTCATTCCTTAGATCAAGCTTGTCTCATTACCACAGAGATCAAAAATTAAATATAAAACAATTAAGAAACTAAATTTAAATAAATCATCACCTTATCCTATTATTCCAATGGTTTGAACCCTCTCAATACTCTGAACCATTTGTAGAGTTGAGCAATATGATCATATCAATCTCCCATTGGCTAAATTAACTAATAAAAGGAATCCATCAAATAATGAGTATCATACATAGTGTATCAAATGGAACATTAAATGAAGCACCCTCTAAAATCCTCAAAAACCTAAATAAATATGAGGACCACATACCACATGTTATTCAATTTTCAGTCATCACAAATCAACATCTAACACAATATGATTTGGAAGAAACTTTTGTTTTAGATGAATCACCTTAAAATATAGTAAGAAACTTCAAAACAAATACAATGAATTGTAATGGAATAGAAGAGAAGAGACAAGAGGATTATTACCCTTGTACATGTGTATTAAAATAGACTAATGGATCATGAAATAGTGATAATATTTGTAAACTAGTTCAAATTATAGGGTAAGAAGAAAATTGGAAAAACCCCCTATTGTTATTGACTAAGGGAGGAAGGGGGGGGGGGGCGAAGAATAAATATGATGAAGGTGAAAAAATTATTTTCACACAATTAATGGGACTCATGGTTTGAATGTACATTTTGTCTTACCATTCAAAAACCAAGCATATCATTCTTCTAAAGAAACATTCCCCACAATGTTATCTCACTTGGTTTGTCTAAACAATGCTGAGCTCATGCATAACCACAGGTTAAGTAGATCATAACATGAGTCCTCTGAACTGTTTTTCTAAATCTCACGCATGTAGTACATATATCTATGATAAATAATATATTGGATCAGTAATGTCCATGAACCTCATCCTTCATTATTTCCTAAACCATGAAAATAGCATTTGGGGGCCAGACTATTTATACTTGGAGGTCACACTATTTTTACAAACCTTGTGCATTAGTTTTCCTACATATGAATGTTTGATTTTCATCCTATGATAGTCCCAAAACCCAAAAGAAACACTAATTCAATTTTCAAGACTCTAAACCCATCCAATAATTCTTTTTTCAGTGATACACTCAATATTTAATTATGATAAACAACAAGGATGTTAAACTGAACAACTTTCATTGACAATTAAAAATGGGTAATGAATTAAACCAAATCAATAAAAATAGGATGTAATAATTCCCAACCATAACATATATCATCACTAATATATAAAACATATCCATGATATGGTATCAGACATACCCATCTCTTGGAAATTAAACTGGTCTACCTTTTTCCCCTAGTTGAAGTTGAAATCCTTGAAGGAGATCCCTGCCTTATAATTTACCCTCCCCAGTTATATCCTGACCCAAAACTCCATGTAAATCGATGGCACATAAAAAATAACAAAAATAAATTTCATATAGTAATTAATATTTACTATTTAACTTCATTAGGATCTTCAATTTCATACCAAAAAAACATCATGTACTATATCCCCTCATATGACCGCATCATAACCATGTCGTACATGGATCCTATGAGATCTTTTATCTCAATAGATTCTAAAAAATACCATTATTTCATTCACATAAAGTAACATCCTGATGTTATTTTCTTATTCAGAACTTATTATTAACTATGTTTACTGATTTTTATTGAAAAGTGCCTAATTGGTTTTAGAAACACATATTTTAAATTTATATATAGTTTTAGATCATTATTTGATTTATTCCAATTGAGAAAATTTACTAATTTAATTTTCACACTTACCTTATTTATTAAAACTTCATGCATATTTTTTTTTAGTCTTTCTCATTCAATACAAAATAGTTCATTTGAAGGGATCTTGGGCCAATTCTTCCATTTGAAGGGTTATATTGACCACACAAGAAGGCCCAAAAATTTTGTGATGAGACTGGACCAACTGTGAAGATTTAATTACTGGGCTCAATAGAGAAGTCCAAATTCCATTATTATTATCAAAATATCAGGGGATAATTCACAAAGTCACTTATAAAAATTCGATTGTCCAACTACAATAAAAATGGGCCCAAATTATTCAATGAAGTCCAGCCCACCATTCTGCCTTGGAAATGGAATCAGCACACCAAAATCGATTGCTCTCTTGAACTACAAATCAATTCAAGATGATATTTTGATGTTTGAAAACCATTATATAGACACCCAACTTGTTAAAAGAAATTATATTTACTTGAGGGAATTGTCCTATTCAAAAACCCATTCATATTTCAGAAATCAATTTTTTTTTGAAAAAAAAGGATTGGTACAAACCTTTTAGTAAAATTTCTATATAATTGGTTCCAAAAGTCCAATGGCCTCAAAATTATGAGGAATGATAGTAGAAATTATTGTCTAATACCTGAAACAAGAGAATATTTCATGATTCAGATTTCTGTATGGCCATATTGGCAAGCCAAGTGGAGGGGCAGTTTTGGAATTCAAACAGCCCACACTATTGGGCTATAAAAACATACCCCTCCTCTTCATGAAAGAGGATAGAAATTATTTATAGAGGAGGATCAATTTCCATGATCAAGGCTCTGAAAAAAATCTTGGGAGGACTTTCAAACCTCATGTTTTCACATGAAAGACCTTTTATCCTCTCTTTGATTTAATTTACTTTTGTGTTTGTCTTCATTTGTAATCTCATAAGTGTTGTTTTGGAAGTGATAATTTAATGAAAGTTTCTTCTAAATATTAAATTTTAATAATAAAACATATATTAAATAATATTAATTGTATTAAAATAGTTTATATACAGTTGAATACCCTTCCCATATTTTTCATTCTCATTCAATCTTATGTCAGTATTTAATACCCTTCATTGTTTGTGTGTGTGTGTCCGGCGCAAAACTATTTTCTTATCCCATTATTTTTCTTCACTGATTAATTCATCATCATAAACATAGTAAACCATCTTACTAATAATATTAATGGAAAAGTAAATATCTTATTGTTTTGAGTCAAAATTTAGGGTTTTTAAGTTATTGACAATATTTTCTCGATGAATATTCTTCAAATTAACATTGTGTATGTTGTACTTAACATGGCATGGATTAATGACTTGTTTGGTTTAATGTGCAGTTTCCAAAAATTATTGGATCCATAAATACATTATCATCAACATTTAATGACTGAGTTTAGAACCCTATGTTATGTTATGTCATGGATTAATGCCTTAACAGATAGGAATTCCAGTCAACATCATCTTGTAAAGTGTGTGTTAACTTAACGCAATATAATGAAATGGTCAAGGATATCGCAAGATTAACTCCCTAATAATTAACTCACCCCAATATTTATTAAAATTTTAAATTAGACATCACCCATAAATTATTTCATAATTTCTACAAACAAATCCCCCAATCAAAATACAATCCACTCAAAACAATCGACTTTGAAAAAGTGTCATTGCCAAGGATTCGACCCGAGTGCTACAATACACATTATCAACGAATTGGAACCTTGAACGGTCGATTGGAGACAACTATTACATCCTTCAAATGGATCTGTTGTCGGGGATGGTGAATTAAGTAGTCATTAATTTTTTTATTGTAATACAAAATAAAAAAAAATTCTTAAAAATGAAAAAAAATACACAGAAAAAACTCGTCTTCCTCTTTCTTCCAAAATCTCTCGGAATTCCCATAGACTCTTGAAAAATACATTGGATTTGTTTTACCATAATATTGAAAAAACACATCTCCATATTAGTAGGAACATTTGGGTTTATCAAATAATCCAATAACTAGGCATATTCAAACATTTTGAGTTAGAAATGTCCAATCCTAGGGAACAAACACTTAAAGAACTTTTGGCCTCTAATATGAATTACAAAACTCTTGTTATTCAATATCCTAACATAGAGGCTGGCATCGAACTCAAAGCATGATTGATTCATCTTCTACCTCATTTCCACAAGCTATCCAGCGAGGATCCACATCTTCATCATAAAGACATCCAAGTGGTGTGCTCTACCATGAAGGCTAATGAGGTTTCTAAAAATAAATAAAACTCCAAGAACGTTCCTTTCTCTCTAGCTGACACTGCAATGTCATGGATCTACTACCACCATACTAGTTCTTTAACCACATGGATTGAAATGACGTGAATTTTCTAAATATAATTTTGTCCTACTTATTGTACATCTTCTATCTTAAAGGAAATTAGTGGTATCCATCAATTACCCAATAAATATCTCCATGAGTACATAGAGAGGTTCAAAAATCTTGTCAAAACCTTCCCATGCCACCAAATCACTGACCAACTCTTGATCTAATACTTCATATGAGGGGTTATTTTATATGGAGACAACCATCATTGATGCCGCAAGTATCAGTGATATGGTTGATAAAACTCTTACTACTGCAAGAGATATCATAAGAAACATGGCTATAAAGACACAAAAATTCCATACTCAAGAACATGCTCATGTCAATTAATCCCACGATAGTCTATCTAAAGATACAAAAAAGTTGACCGAGTGGATGAGAGAACATATAGGTCTTGTGCAACAACTTTTTGTGGTTTCCAATTCCCAAACCTCATCGTCTCCACAAATTTTTTTTCACTGGACCTATCATGAATTGTGTAATTTGTAACAAACCATATCGTCCAAGTAACACATTTTACCAACTTCAGGAGGATATATCTAGTTAATCAGCACCAATGGATCCCAATAAAGAATGTTCTCAGTAATACCACGACACTCAGCAATCAGGTTAGCTCGTTTGAAACTTCAATAAACCCCACTATGAGTCCTTTTCTTCTACATATAACCCTATCTTTAGATATGGCAATATCATTTCCCATCCCTCTCAGTTCCCTCATCAAAATACAAACAAATTCCAACATGGTCAAGGTGGTGGTAACTTCTATCAACCATGTCATTTTATTCCTCAACTTCAAAGAAAAAATCCTCCTCCAGGATTCCACTATCCTAGTGAGCCTTCCCAATTCCAAAACCAAGACAATCACTTTCCCAAGAACGAAAATCCAGGAAATCCCAATACGAGTCATGCCTTTTATTCCATGAAAAAAAGGGATAGTATAGTGGAATATCTTGCCTCCTGCCATTCCCACCTCAAAAACATTGAATCCTAAATAGGAGAACTTTTAACCCACCTGAACTAACAACAACAATCATATTCTTTCCAACACCCAGCTCATCCATTATCCATCCCCAAGTGTAATGTAAGTGAAATTTCACTTAGATCTATAAAGCCAATTACTATCCCTCACGATGAGTCATATAACTACTTTTTAAATGCTGACCTAAAAAATTAAATGAAAAACAATCATGAAAGGGAATCTGAATCCATTCCCTCACCTCTATCCATTCCACTTAGGAACCAAATTCCTTTTCCTCAAGAAATTTCAGAGCCAAAAAAGTATTTTGAACCTGATCTTGAAATGTGTGACATGTTTAGTTGTTTTGAAGTCAACATTTCCCTCTAATATTCCATAAAACATATAGATATGTATTCCATGTTTCTTAAGGAATTGTTCACCCATAAGAGGCAACATAGGACCTTCGAAAATGTTTCCACCCATTATTTTATTCTTATAAATTGCAACGATCCAGAGACCTTTATGGTTCTATGCCAAATTGGAAGTTCAAACATTGATGATGCACTCATAGACCTTGTAGAATCAATTACTTTCATGCCCAAATACATCTCCTCCAGCCATGGTCTTGTTCCCTTACATCCAACGTTTGTTGTTATTCAGTTAGCCAATCGAAGAACTATTAGTCCTAAGGGTATAATTGAGGATGTAATTGTTCGTGTGAATGAAATTATCTTCCATGCAGATTTGTATGTACTTGATATGGAAGGTGATACAAACACTTATAAATCTCCCCTAACTCTAGGAATACCTTTCCTCGAGACATGTAAAACCAAAATGGATGTCCATGATAACATCTTATCCATTTAATTTGGGGACTAAATAGTCATGTTCAATATTCTCCAATCCATGTGATAACCATTAGCAAATCGATCTATATTCTCGATCCATGCTTCCTAAGTCTCTCTATGAGAGTGTTGAATCTCAATCTATCATGTTCATCTTGTACTAATGGTAGAGGAGTTTTTGAATATTACATCCACACTAAACAAGTCCTAATTGGAGAAGTTGATGTTGATATTTCATATGTAAACTCCATCAATCAAAATGATCTTGAACATTTTTTGGAACCCCATATCATGTATGGCCTCCACTACTCCAAAAATGATGGTAAGGATGAAAATTAACATGTATGTTTACTTTTTGGTTCAAGTAATATTATACATAATTCATCATTTTCTATACAATATTATGGAAACTATATTATATTTGAGGTGAACCCTGATCTAATGTCATTAAATTTTCATAATGGTATCGATGCTTGTTATATTTGGTACCTTATTTATATATTGATCACTGGTGATGTTGAAATTTACCATTTTGTGGATACAACATTTATATAAAGGATATTGAAAAAGGTATTATGTCTTATGTATCCATTGATAATCATTATTGTACATTAATGAGCGGTGAAATAAATGAGTTAAATACAACTAGGATCAAAGAAATTAATTTCATATTATCTGGATCATTCATAAACATAACATCATAATTGAAACATCTTTCTAAACTTCAAATCATATAAAACCAACATTCAATGGGATGCATAATACCTCAATTTGAAGTCCAAAGGGAGGAGACTAATATTCTCCATTCATCCACATTTACTTCAAATCACAATATCAAGGAAAGGGAGAAATTATACAATGAAAAATCAGTCATTCCAAAGTATATGATTTTCTGGAAGCACATTGGAGTTGAGAAAATATGGTGTCCACCTATAGACTAAAGGTAGTACACTATTATTGTCTAGGTATAGACAAAAATAAATTCATCACTTCATGGGAGGTAACCCATGTTTTCTTTTTAATTTTATGAAATTTGAAATTATTTTTCGTTTTTAGTTAAATTAATAATGATTTTTTTGTTTCTATTTTAGGTAATGTTCATTTTCTAAATATTTCCCATGAGAGGACAAAAATATCAAGAACCACATAGACATACATAAAATCCCTAAATTATTCAGTATACCCACCACCAGATAGAGACATCCACCTACCAAATCCAAACCAAGGGGAACCTCTTTCCCTTTAACTCCCTCTTTCTCTATTCTTCATCCTTCTCTCACTCACTCTCTCTCCCTTTTTCATCATGTATTTTTCATTTTTTACCCCTTTCCTCATCACATTTTTTGTTAAACTTTATTATTTGTGTTGTTGTGTCTTTATAAAATAATCTATAAAAAACTAAAATAACTGTAAAAAATAATAAAAATCACTTACAAAAATATAAAAAATCCAGAGTCAAAATTACTCACCTTCATCTTCTGAAATATTGTTCAACAATTTCGGGGAGTCAAAGGACATGGTATCAGTTTTTTTTGTTTCCATCATATATTTGGAGAGTCAATATTGATTCAATGACAACCAATTTTAAATGCTCAATTTTTTATTTGGAAAATTATTTTCCCCAACCGTGATTAAAAAAAGTAGCTTTCATTCCAAGGTCACCTATGACCATATTATCATTTTTTTGGTGTTTTCACCCCTGAAGGTGAGTCATGATATTTTGGACCTTTGAGGTGAATTTATTACTTTTTTGTGCATTAATTTGATAGAGGCATTATCTAAACATCATGATAATCCCAATAGCCAAATAGCCTCCCATTACCCTTACATTAATCATACTTTTGAAATCCCCTTTGAGCCTATGAATACCTTTTCTTTGATAGCCACAATACAATCCCAATACCTTATCCCAGCCAATATCTACCTGGATTAACATTTTATTATTTAATGAAATTTATGTGTTGAGGGAATGGATTTCATTTTGGGTGCCCCATTAGTTATTTTAAACATGTTTTGATTTTCTTGAGAGAAAGAATCCATTTTATTGTGGGGGGAGATGTCTTCATTTAGTGAGATTTGAGAATATATATATGTTTATGACATATTCAACAAATTTTATTGAAATGTTTTCAAAAAAATCCAAAAAAATGAAAACAATTATGGGTTGTGTGTTGGGTGGGACAACAATCACTCATCCTAGTCTTTTTATATTCATATAACTATTATAATTAGTATCCTAAGGAGATCAAACATTGGTTGGGAGATGAGTTTGAGATTTGTTTCGAGATCAATATTCAAAAAATGCCGAAAAGGAACACTAATTTCATTTTAAGAAGTTATATGTTTTGTAAATATTCTATCTTATCATTACCTACAAATTTTGGTACAATTTTTTGTCTTGATTCCAAAATTTTTTCACATTTAAATATGTGTTTCAATTTCTTTCCATGTTTTATTTCAATGATATTGAGCATTGTTTTTCCTATGTCAGTCTCTTACCCGTATTTCAATAATATACAATAATTAATTCCTACTATCTCGTAGCAACAAAAAAGCCCTTCAAAAGGCCTCGTGATTGTTTTGGACTTTAAGATAGGGAATGAAATATGAGAGAACTTTTAAACTATATGATATACACTTTTGGTTGGTGACATAATGATCCTCCATAATTGAATTTTATTCATCTTGAGAGGTGTGAGTTTTGAGTGTCCTCATTTTCAAAATCAAAATTTGATCATGAAAGATGATTATTTAGAACATTGTTTCTATAATAGTTTTTTGTGGAATTCAATATGGACGAGTGAAATGATCTAATCCTCCACTGAGTGGGGAAAACAAGATTTTAATATTAGTTGGTGAGTGAAAATGATTTTGTAATGATTTTTTCCCACATGAGGACACTCAAAAACCTATTTGTGGTGGAGTTGATATTATTAGCTTATTCAGATATTTTTATTTATTATATTTATGTATTTTCATTGAAAATTTCATAATCGGAGTGGGTTACTCATGTTTTAATATCAAATATAAATTTTGAGCATTATTTGTAGTAGTCCGATTGAGTCAGTTTACAAAATTAATTATAACTCTAAACTTAATTTTCCAGAAATCATGGTTATTGTTTTTTTGGCTTCCTCATTCAATATAAATCTGGTCATTATAAGGGATCATGGGCCCATTCTTCCATTTGAAGGGTCATATGGACGATACACGAATGCCCAAATAATATGTGATGATGTTGGACCAGCTATGAAGATTGAATTACTGGGATCCATTCGGGAGTCAAAATTATTTTATTATAATCCAACGTTAGGGGGGACAATTGATGGAGTCTTGGATAATAATTTAATGTTCCAACAATAATAAAAAGGGGTTGAAATTATTCAATGAAATGCATGCCACAATTCTTCCCGGGAAATGCAATCAGCACACCAAAATTGAATTTTCTCTTGAAATGCATATCCATTATATCTAATATTTTGAATTATGAAATAGATGATATATCTGGTCAACTTTTTTGAATACATTATTTTTATTGGATAGCATATTTGTATTCAAAATCCCATTAAAATTTCAGTCTTCAAATAAGAGTTGATAAAAATTAATAGGTAAAAACTGATTAGTAAAATAGCCATATCATTGGATCCAAAGTCCAATGGCTGTAAAAAAAATTTGGATGATAGTTTACATACATATCAACGTCCTCAATGGAAATAATATCTCTATATTCAGATTTCTAGATATAAAAATTGGGGGTTCTATGTGGAGGGTTCTTTTAGAATGCAAATAGCCCACAACATTAGGCTATAAATACATCCCATCCTCTCCTGGAAAGAGGATGGACATTCATAATAGAGGAGTATCAATTGGAACAACCAAGGATCTGGAAAAAATCTTAGTATTAAATTCCAAACTCAGGTTTTCACATGACATACCCTTCTTACTCTCTTTTATTTCATTTTCTTTTGTGTTTTTCTTCATTTTTAATCTCATAAGTGTTTTTTTGGAATTCCCTTTTAATGATAGTTTCTTATTCATATTATATTTTAATAATAAACATTTTGTTAAATAATATTGATGGTCTTAAAATATTTTATATAATGTTGAATAACCATCCATTAATTTTTTTTTCTCATTCAATCTAAATTTAGTATTTAACTCCCTTCACTATTTGTGTGTGTGTGTTCGATGAAAAACTCTTTTCTTATCATTTTACTTTTATTTAATTATTAATTAATCATCATAAAAATAATAAAACAGATTAATAATACTTATAAGGGATGAGTAAATATCGAATTGGGGTGAGTCAAATGTTAGAGTTTTTAAGTGATTCATAGTATTTTCCTGATTAATGTTTTTCAAATTAACAATGTGTATGTTGGACATAACATGTCATGGAATAAGGAATTTTTTTACGTGTGGTTAGAAGGGATTATTGGAACCATAAATATAGTACCATAAATTATTACTAATTTAAATTAAAAACATAGGTTTATTTATGTCTTGTATTAAAGCCTTAACACATAGAATTTCCAATAATCATCATCTTGTGTAGTAGGTTTAAATTTAATGCAATATAAATAAACTCTCAAGGATATCACAATATTATCTCCCTTATAATGAAATCAGCTCAATATTTATCATATTTATAAATCAAACATCATCCATAAATTAATTCATATGATCTTCAATATAAAACTCTCCAATCAAAATACAATCAATTAAAAAAATTCGACTAGTAAAAAGTATCATCACCAAAGATTTGACCCGAGTGCTGTTATACATATTAGTAGAGTATCGAAACCTTGAATCGTCGATAGGAGAAAATTAGGTATGCTTTCACATGCATCACATTGATTCACATATGGAAATTCACATCAATAGAACCCACATCATTTCTATGGCCATATGAAAACACAACACATTCAATCCACACATCCATCAATACCCGGATAAATATTGTTGGTTCTAGAAACCTTATATATATTAAACACATCCAAATTGAAACTAACCTACTAACCAATGATTAATTAGTCCATATATATTTAATTTGATCCCCTAGAACCCAAAACAAACATGCCTTTAAAAAGGACATGGAAAAACAAAATAAAACTCTATCAATCCAATGGAATACCTCTAACAATAACTGACTTCCCAATATTCTCTACAACTCAAAGCTCCACTGGGTACTCCTGGAATGAAACCAAAATTTCCTAATCTTATCCTCCTAGTAGTGTCGCACCATTCAGTGGGAACTAAACCCATATATATGTCCATTTATCCCTATCATAACCTCCATGTGACACTGAATCTGATCTACCAACACTTTTTACCACTCCCAAACAAATATCATTACCATGTTTTCTCCCTGATCCTGACTATTTCATATCTGAGGAGGATTCCAACATAACCTCTTGAGATACCCAAACCTCCATATGTCTTGAAACTCTTTTCTGGCCCTATCTCACTATGTCTGCACATGACCCATCTATTCTCACTTAATTAACACTAATGGTGACTCACTCCAAGGTGGTCTTCCAGAGTCGTTGTCATGAAAATCCTAATTAAACATCTCTTAGCCTGTATTATTCATATATGATGCATCACCACTGATGTTAACTAAATCCATAACCTAGATCCATTTTAATCAATCTGTTAAATTTACCTTGGGTGTGGGAACATGATTCATTTCCTCTGATAAAGGGGTCATCATGAAATTATTTATGTACAAAAAAATTTATTTATCCAGACTGTCCTCTAAATGTTTAACCCTATAGTTTTCATCACTAACCAAAGGGTGTGTGAAATAAAGAATAATTATATAAATATCCTTACATAGTTTATGATATACATTTCATCCTTTTGGAGGAACAAGAAATTTAGAGCACTCTCTTTCCTCCGACATCTCCAGGATATGATTCTTAAAGAGCCTATCGTCAAAATCTCACCAGGGTAGTCCCTCATGTCTTCCCATCTTAACCTACACATCCCACTAGCGCTTAGACCTTCCTATGAAAATATATGTCACCATCTTAAACCTAAAACATGTAGTGTCTCAATATTATCAAATATTATCATCATTTAATCAATCTATTTATCATCCTCATATGATCGAGCCTCATCCATAAACAACGGTGGGTGCAATGACTATAACTCTTGAGTTAGGTACTCCTTCGAATTCTCTATTCCCCGAGCTCCCATATCAATCAATCAGATGACATGTACCTAACTCAATTTGATATTCTATTTAGTCAATGGCCCAAATGTTGCGGCCTTTTTTAATTACCCTGCATGTACCTGATCCTACACATAAGCCTACACTTAGGGATCATTCGCTTCCGGACCCTATAGGGCCCTATATCAACCCTCAAGAGTCTCAACATATGTGCGGTCATGAGGTAGCACATCAACGTCATCTTCATTCTCTTTTATATCTCATCTATATGGAATCCCACTAGACACCAACACAATTTCCAAACATCACAAATATCACACACACACACACACACGCACACACACACATATATATCATAGATAAGGAATGTTGTGAATTGTGGAGTAAATTCAATACCCTTACCCTACCCCATAAAAAACATTTCAGTTGGAATATTTCAATCATAGACACATTACCCACCCATAATAGATCCATGTATCACATACAAATCCATCCTCATGGCCTCTCAGGTCACGCTCATCCTGATGGACCATGTCGCCTCAAATAGATTGCCACATCACCAAACCTTGAGGTAAATATTTCTATATACCATCATCTTTTCCTTACTATAGAAGATATAGAACCATAAACATATATATATCACATATCAGAAATGGATATCATTGGTTCATCATTAATATAATATTAGGTTAAAATGCCACCAAATAGAGGCTATGAAGTAAAACAATACTTGGATTCCTTTGTTGACAGTTTAAACAACTCTACCCCTATTAGTGAAATTAAGATCTATAATGATTATAAAAAACATATTTTATATCCATACAAGAATATGTAATCAATTACTATGTTCCTATAAATCTCTTAAACAAGAATGACATTCCATGCAGAGCTATGGGTCAAAATAATCCCCTTGACATTATATGATATGTGTCACATTCAATAAAATTGTACAGTTATATTCATAGTGCCCCACTCTATGTGGTAATAATTTAATCTGTAATCAAAGAAATGATGAAAAACAATTACCACTAATGGGAACTTGGATCATCACCCAAGGATTGTGCACCATGTACCCAAACATGATCTATAATCGTAGTTATGATAACATTTTAATCTCTGATCCACCATATCCCAAAATGTGAAACCATTGAAAAGATAAAAGAAACTCTTGTTATACTATTTATATCCCCTTGAACAATTTAGCCTCCCAAAAATTGATACGGTCTATGTTCCAATAAGTCTTAAATGTTTCTTACTACAAGTCAAAGGTTGTTGACTATAAGGGATGGTGTTAATAGGCTATATTAGGAAGACTATATCATTCGGTGATGATATAATTTTTATTTAATATATATAGATTCATAAGAAATGATGAAACATACTAAACCAGTAACCATCCGATGTAGGAAGAACATAACAACAGAATGAATAATAATAAAAATGATCGATACCATATACATTATTAAACATAACCACATTCCATATCAAAATACAGAAACTAGAAATGCATACATAATAGGTCAGACAAACAAGAAGAATAAGATTCACCAATGGCCCACCTCAGTAAATACATATAAGTAGCAATCCAATATAAAATCAAACAAAAGTAAACTCAAACTATGGGAAGACGCCATTGTGATTTTCCTTCCATCCTATCATAATATCCCAACACATAGGTGGATCTCAAGTACTAATACTTTAACATAATGAAAATAAAAGAAAAAATATATGTGCTCTAAAGGGCCCAAGTAGGATGTGAGATATAATCACTATAAGGAACCACACATGAGTTCATATCATAAATATTTAGTTAATAATGTGTGTATAAAATGTATATAAGGAAACACGACATAGATAAATAAGAATAACCTAATCCCCCTATGCTCATCGACCATAAGGAAGCAATCAACACCTTCATATAACACCATAATACTATAGCAGGGTGGATTCATATCCTAATAACAAGGCATCCCCTGACATAAATCATCATAGATAAAAACTCATGTTTTCATTAAAATAATAAAACCATTCACCACATTCTGAAAAAACATTATGTCTAATAATAACTGACCACCAAAAATAATACCCCTATATTTGGTACCTAGTCCCTCAATCATCAGATCATGAGTAACTTTTTTTTCTCAAGGATTGACTCTCATGGAACGTCTGTTTCTTTCATCCAAGTAAAATCACCATTTTTGAAAATGGTTGACATCCCGTGGAATAGTGATTTCCATACTTTGAAATATTTAATTGAATAACGGTGTAAAGTATAATGAGCCTCTTCAACAAAATAAGAGTCTTAGCACTATCAATAGATTGATCCTCACCATCCACAAGGCTTTTTAAAGAAATAACCCCAAACCAATAATCATAATCAACAACTAACGGAGGCCTTAAGCAATATTATTTTTCAGTACAACCACATTATATGAGTCATATTATGTGAACATGACTTCAAATGATGAATTATCCCAAACGAGTGAGTGGAAATGAAAAAAATAATTCCTTAAGACACATAATCTATAACCCGATTCCCCAATGACCACGAAAATAAATCTTATGGGCATTTCATCTAAGGTCAAATTATTCATGCACATAACTAGACAAATATTTCACCTTATATCCATGACCAAGTCAACCAACTAGTAGTAAAATCACAAAAAACAAATATATATATATATATATATATATATATCGGCCCATGCCATATTTGATGATTGCATTACCTCAAAATAGATAGTCAATGATATCTCAATTCCTAATTTGATCCTATCACATTATCATGAAGCATATAAATTAAAAATAAATAAATAAAAAAAATCAACATAAATAAATATTTACCACAAACTAATCTTCCATTATTCTGAACCATATCGCTTGGATTGACTATTTTTAGGCTTCTGGAGCATTCCCATTAGCATCTCTCGGGATATATGTTAATTAATTAACGAAATGATTAAAATGTGAGGGACTTGCTCAGACCACACAATGGAATGCTCATAGATGTACCCTCTCGTTGAAATAATGAAAAAATTAAATATTTTCATAACCTACCTCAGGTCATTATATGTCCACTAATCTGATATCTACCTCTAACTTGATCGATTTTGGATGAAATGTTTGTTTTGGAAGAACACCCTTGAAATATAGTAAAATAACATGCACTTGTTTGCCACACATTATAGGATGATAGTAGGTGTAAAGTGGACATTGGAATCAAACACTCAGGGACAAAAATCCAACACCATTGAAAAATCATAAAATAGAGCTCAAATGATGAATCTCGCTCGAATGATAGGGGAGGATGAAAATTGGGGAAAATCAGGATGTGTGTGACCAAAAGAGGAAGAAGGATAAGGAAAATATGAAATAATGGGATGGTAAAACCAATTTTTAACACTTATAATAGGATTAGTGGTTCTATAATATTTTTTTTCTAACCATGCATCAACTATGAGGACCCTACTACTTAAGATCAATGTCTTGTAAGTTTAGATTTCCAGGTTTTTCAAAACCCTAATGATACCATTCGTAGAAATAGGTTATATGACCCTAAAAATGTATCATCCAAAGGATTATACCAAACCATGTGAATTCCATATAGATCAATTAATTAAAAACATTAGAGGATCATGCATGGTAGTGTGCCCCATCTTATAGGGTTTCAGAATTTATGATCAGTGAATTCAGGTGCCACATAGATTTTCTATGGAGTCCACATGGTTTTTACAAAACATCTACCTAGGTCAGTGAAAATATAAAAATTGGGGTTTCATCCTCTAAAATACCCAAAATCCAACTGAAAAAGAACAATTTTCCAATCCCTTAAACCGAACCAAAAAATTATATTTGATCAAGGTATTGTAAATAAAATGAACTTGTCTTGAATACCAAATTCAAATATTCAAAATGAGATATGAGTTTGACCTAGTCCAAAAACACCAGATGTTATAAATCATGTCACAACCAATATAATCTGTATCACCATTAACATATGTTAGAATTTATTTTCTAAATACATAAATTTACATGAGTCATGATATCTAGAAATTATAATTTTCTGTAAAAGGATCATTACACACATTCACATATAGGAACATACAATGAAATAAGGAAATGATTATTTTATGTCGATTGGGTCACTCTCATAACCCCATATCTTAAAAATTACCTTGGGTGAGCACCAGAAGAAGGTGTATCAATTTTTTATGAGAATCTTACCCTTGATAGATTGCATTGTATGTTTTCTATAATAAAATATAATGTGTCTATGGAACAGGGTTCTTGAATAATTTTGTGGAGTTAATATATTCTTTTCACAGTAGGGAACTACTATAAATTTTCAGCATTATATATAATCTATAGATATTTTATAATTATAATATTATTAAAAATAAAAATAATGTTGTGATGATAAAATTTAATTAAAAAAATAACATGTAATCATGTACTAAAAATGTTGGTTCCTAGGGTCCATCTCCAATAGAACCAACATAGGTTACTTCTATTCAATTCCATAACCATAAAAAACTATTTATATCATTATCATATTGATTACTCAACATTTATTTAATATAGTAGTATCCACTAGAAATTATATACCCAAAATTTATAAGACCATAAAAAAGTAAATTTTAATTCATTCATGATTATGTCCCACTGTCACTGTGAATACCCCTCCTTGGTGTAAAATTTTTCATCTTTGCCTTATTTAATTACTACATTATTCTCTATTAGAACCATTTCTAACTCAATAACAGTTTATATATTTATTATTATAATAAATGTTTTTTATGCCTTTGTGTAAATTACTACATTTATATTACCCCAATAACATTATATATTTTCATTCATCGAATCGCATTTTTGGACTCAGACCATTAAAAACCACCTGATCAATCACATATTTGGGTTTTATCTTTATCATTTAATTATAAAATTATGAGACAATATTCATTAAAAATATAGTATTAAACCCTTATATTAAACATCTATATATTATTTATTTTATATAATACATTGAAACATGAAATTTGTTTTATAATGATCACTACAATCATAAAAAAATTCATCATACATTGAGAACAATCACTATCATGATAAATGATTTCCATTATGTAAATAGTTACAACATCGTACATAGAAAATTACATTGAAAATGTAAAACCACAATATAATCATATTTATTTAATCATTAAATTGATTAATTAAATTTATTATTAATGTTGAAAATGTCTTATGAAATATTTTTGTTTTTAATATCCATTAATTTTTTAATTTTAATCAATAAAAATAATAAATCAAGGAATTTTGATCATGAATTCTCATAATGACACATTTCATAGTAATGTATTTAATAAATGATTGATTCTTTCCATTTTTCCTTTCCTCACATCAAACTCTTAACATGATATCATCAAAATCATGGTTCATTTAAATATAGACACAATTGTCAATGTCTATTATATAAAATTAGGATTTTCTTAACATTGGGATGGTAAATAAATTAAAGAGGACACCATACATCTTACAAATGAAAAGTTTGTAGTTGATATTGTAACAATATTTTTTGGTTTCAAACATCATTGAATCAATACCCTATATTTTGAAATTTCAATAACACCTATCAGACAACTTTATAATTTCTATAATTCATTACCAATGTGATCCTTATATAAAATCATGAGAAATAGGTAATTCAGTTGTCTAATTTATGATATGTAATAACAATACATAATTTCCACAACATCAATAATAATAATAATATCAAAAAAATTAGTATTATTAATATTATTTAATTATTATATATATTGTATGAGTGAGGGGAATATCTCTCTCCATTGTCATTGGAACATCAATCATCAACTCCCATATAGGTTATGATTATAGTGTACATCCTGTAATGATATATTCTCTCATATTTTTATTAATTTTTATTATTATTTTTATTATAGTAATTATTATTATTATTATATTAATTGTTACTTAATCAGCTAGGTTGGATGTTGTACCACTATCTCCACCACCTTGATGCTGACAACTCTTACAGAACCCTACTCTTTTTTGCTACATTATTATTTTCTATCATATCTTATTTGTTTTAATGAATAATAAATTAATCTATGTTCCAAAAATAGAGGCAACTAACTATTCAAAATTCATGATATATAGGTTTACTAGGACCAATAAATTCTCTCTATAAAATTTACATATCCATCTATTTGATTATAAATTTAATTATCACAATTTGAACATCTTAGTTATTTTCTAAGACTGGATTTCATATCATTCTAAAAACTATAGATGATCTTCCTCTATCTATATATTAAATTTATTAAAAAATGACACTAAAATAATTTAGATTTTTGGGCTAGGTCAGTGATTTTATCCTCAAATCTAGGTTCCTAGCACACTCCACCTGATTTTTCCTTCGTTCTGGTCTCTGATAGTCCTATGCATAGAGAGTGTGGGGTTATGAGGGGTCAGATAGAATGTTTTGTGTCCAATTAAATCATTCCTCCAAATACATCATCAATTTAATATCTCTATTTTGTTAGGATAAATAGTTATTAAATAAAAACTTAAAACTCTTCTACGATGAAAAATGCACCATTTCTTAATCATCCATACAGTCTATTTCCCAATATAATTCATCTATGAATAGATATATAAAAAATTATTTCTAATATTGTGACCAAGGATAGTAATATAAAATCTCATCGAGACATCCCATGGAATAAAAAACAATCAAGAAGGATACCATTATAATAAATATGGGAATCATTGAATATAACTGAATCATAATGGGTATCATATACTGAAAATATATATGTTATTATAAATATAAAATTTTGTACATTCATAAAAAACATAACAAATTTTTATATTCAATTAAAATACACGATCCTATGGAGTAATCCATTGAAATGCTCCAAAAATTTCTAAATTATTTACATATTGTAAGCACCTCATTCTAAACCAAAATAATGTGATTTTTTTGTATAATTTATACTAAAGTGAAGTTTATAATTTTTTATTTTTTTTAAATAGTAATAATTTATTTGAAAATTGATTATGATGACCTATATATCCACCTTGTTATTTCATTTAATATCATAAAATATTCTTAAAACCCATGCTAATGAAATGAGAATACATTTTCATGCACACAAATTGAGACTATTTGATGAAAAATAGTATTATTAAATAATCTATAATGTAAATGATTATATCCTATATTATAAAAAATACCACATGCCATGCATATGATAATTTAATTCTATAAATATACATAATGAAAGTGGAAATCCCGAATCAATGGACAACCAAAACAATAATATTGAGTAATCATGTATTCAACTATATATACCAATAATTATATTAGAGGGTCTAGAGATCAATAAGAAACTAATATATACTTTCTATTTTGGAAAACTCAATATATCCATTCATGAAAATATCATAGTTTCCAAAAAATATATGATCATCCTAAACATTTTTAAATCCATATACCCATATTGATATATGGATCCCGAGGCTCAAATTCATTTTTACCTTTAAGTGACTATCAAAATATATTATATAAATTAGAAAAGTCAATGATTTATATCAATATATTTATGATATAATCTTTTAAATGCATGATGTATTATAAACTAATTCTTTCTTATATCTCTATCATTCATTATCGTCACCTACGAATAGAATCAAGTCCACACTCAATGAGAATATATCATTGATTATGTAAGGATACATCAATTAAAACCCAACACCATTTTTGAAAACTTATCATGAGTTAACATACATATTAAAATGTATCAACACTATATAATTGATAACTCTGTGAATCCACATAATCACAAACATACATAGATTCAAATTCAAATAGACAATCGCTAAAGGAAATCCTACCTCAAACAGCATATCTGACCCCCCATTGATATCATGTAAAATCTAAATACATGGAAAGAACTCTTTTGGTCAAGTATTAATGAATCTCCAAATATAGTATTCATATTAAAATTTAATATGTAAGGTTATTTGTTTTACCTAGATGTTATTAAAGATGTACTAGTAAGTAGACGATAATAAAAAATACCAATTAAATGAAACCAATAATTAAATGTTTAAAAATATATATAATAGTTCTGATCTAGAAAATGGTTATTTCCAATAAAAAAATGATATTAACTTAATGTAATCCACCAAATCCTCCATCCTGGAGTAATTAAACATCATAAAAATAAAATTATTCATGATGTAAAAGCCAATATCATTCTTTAAGGACATCATCTACTACTATATTTAAATTAATCACCCAATGATCATTCATCCAATTTGAAATCACTACCATCTACTGATAATTATCCAATTTTATAATTCTATTGGGTAACATAATATAGGTAAAATTGTCATTTCATATAATTTTATTAATACATCCACAATGAAAAATTATCATAAAATATCTATTAATTCTTATCAAAAAAGTCACCAACAATAATTTTCATAACTATAGTTACTAGAATACTAAAAGACGCTGATCATTACATGACATTAACTACTATGTAATTATAAAAAATAATTATGAAACCCGATCTGTCAATATTTCCTCAGAAACAAGAGAAATTTATTTTCAAAACATCATTAGTATAATATAATGAGTACTATCATTGTGATCTCCAATATTCATATGGCTCACCCAAAAAAGACAAATAGCTGTTGATTTGTTATCAAACCCCTATCTAACAATTCTAAATTAGGAGTTCCTAACCATGTATAAAAGACCCCAATTGGTCATTTCTAATCTGCATAATCTAACCTGACTATAGTGGGGTGTCATTGATGATACTATATAATGGATCATAAAATATAAGTATATGATCGGTGTAATAATATCCAGAGTGGATTTTTTAAAAAGAAATTATCATAAATCAACATATTTGTTGGTCATAAATGTGAATACTGATTCTGTGGTCTACTATTGGCTTTTCAAACATGGAAGTTCATAGAAAATACAGAATATATAACCCTTTAAATATTTATACATGCATTTTACCCATCAATGATTATATTAGGGAATGAATTTACTCTCATGGGCTTGAAACCTAACTATATTACTCCCATCCCTCACCAATATTTCATTGTTCAACTCCAATCAATTATACATGTTCACAAACACATCGATCCCCTGAGACCTAGTGACTAATGTAATCCTATGATTTATATATCTGGACATTGCATTGAATACAATATAATCCAAAATGACATTAAATGGTAAATTCAAGATTAGAATATTGTTAAATAATTATAAAATAAAGATAAAAAGATGTAAATGATCTTTCATGCCACCAAGTGTATAATTGAGATCACCGTAAATAATGAATACAACAAGATACTCTTTGGTTAATCAAAAATCATCTATCTAAAGATATGGAATTAAATATAATCAATTTTCACCATATAAAATCAATATCCTCAAAAACAATTGACAATAAAAAATCAACATTTGTGTGAATCATTAAATAAAATTCCCAGATAGTATCTCAACCTCATAATCATTTTAACTGATGACGATGTTGATTGGACTCCCATCACTGTAATCCATTGAATCTATCCATGAATTCAAGATGGAAAATTTAAAATAATAATTTTAAGTAGATATTAATAATTTTAGAGTCCCCTGTTATAATCCTAGTTCATGTATTGTTGTATGAGTTACATGACATCAATAAGATCCAATATTAGAAATATGATTGTTACCACATCCTCGAAAAATGTATCTATTTTTAATATATGTTGTATATAAACTTATTAAGACTCGATCTAGTCCATTATATCTAACATTATATGTACATAACTCAATAATACATAATATCCATATAATACAAAAACATTATATCATTAAATAATTATAAATGAATCCTCAAGAATATATCCGCAAAGTTAATTATTAGTTGACAACATCAAGAAATCAATAGAATCACAGTAGAAATTACATATATATATATATAACCAATAACATTAAATAATACATCAAAATTCACCATATCATGAATTGTATATAAAATAATAATAAAATATATATAATAAACAAATTTCATTTTGAAATAATATATATATAACACTAGCTTCAACCATCATATCCCAAAATTATTCTATTATAACATCAAATGACATGGAAGTGGAATAAATCCGGATATAAACAGAACATGATCATTCCATATCTAATGTCTTTTAAAGAATATATGAATTTTTTAAAAGGTGATGCCTTGACCCAAACAACCATTGCAAAAAAATTATTAAATGAATAATTACAAAATGTCTAAATTACAAGATCATATTAAAGTCATTTTTGAGAAAGGGAATAAGAGAAGTGGGAAGATATTCACACCGAGTTATGTATTTATTAACTCCAAATTTTAGAAACCCATCTCCAACCATGTTTAAATCTAGATAAACATGTGTGATGATGTAGTTCAGATAAGTGAGTGAATGGTTTCATTACAACCAATGGGTAGTAATCGGCGAAGTTAGATGAGTTACTCCATTCCAAATTTCTTGAATGATGGTCATTGAGTCACTTCCAATATATAGGATGTTCTATCCAAAAACCATGGTAATGTTATCTTAATCAACCAATCACATCATCTCAGCTTCATGGGAGGTGGAAATTCCATAATGACCCATGAAGAAAACTGGAACCGGACCAAGGTGATTCCTGAATACATAAACACATCCAGTAGGTCTCGGATTTCCCTTGGAAGCTCCATCAATGTTGATTTTGATCAAAAATGGGAGAGGCGATCTCTATAACACCTTCATAGTGAGATGAGAATAACAAAGGTTTTTTTATCCATAGGAGTTTTAGGATTCCAATGACATGAACAATGTTTTTCAATGTACTTTTAGTACTAAAGAAGTTTCTTGTTTAGAAATGAGAATCCGCATCTGACCTGAATTATGATTGACAATGTATTTCATATGAATAATTACATTCTGATCATACCATATCACATGGTGGAGTTCACCAACGATAGCAATGAAAAGGTTCTTGATTTTCTAAGAGCGTTCCATATCTGCACATTTCATAAGATAAGTTTTAAAAGAGTCATGTATGAGAAATATTCAATATTTGATGTCATATATATAGTTCCATTGAGAAGAATAAGATGCACATGAAAGGATGAGGGGTTTAGAATCTTCTCGACATTGATTATGGATTAAACATTTAGAGCAATGATGAATTCCAAACAATTGAAGGAAATTGTATATGGTAACACTGTTGTGAGCATGGTACCAGATGAAAATGAATCTCAAGTTATTTAACCATGGTTAGTTGAAGTGTTTAATCAAGCTTTAATCATTTTCGGTGTTACAAAAAAAACTAATTTTATTAATATTTTGATGTAAGAATTACATGGTGATTAGGATCCAAAATTAAGAAAACATTATTGTAAGAAAAAGGATTGTTTTAAATGAGATTCAAAATATTATCTTGGATATGACCTTGTTGACAATTTAATGTATGTTTGATAGAGTTGTGATTTTTTTTAGGTGTTTTATCCGGAGAAATCATAGAAAGAAAATGTGTGCCAGTCCAATTTTCTAGCCAGAATGCCATGGAGGAATCCATAGAGAGCATCCATCTAGAATTATTCATAATAATGGGGAAGGACTGCTTCACAGAAGGGCATAAGAACGAATTAATAAATCTCTAATTTCTAGTCCCATGTTTGTAAATATTTCTATTTCTGATAATGGAGATAGATTCATATGAATTGGGAATATGATTCCAAGTAATACGATCTTTAAGAGCTTAATTAAATTACTTTATATTTTTTATTCCAATTCCTCCATTCTCAATTGGCTTTAATCAAATTGACCATGTGACCGTCACAAGCATTAATTCTAGAATAATACTAGTCCATATAAAATTTATAAGTGATATGTTAATTTTTTTGATATGAAGAATTGGCCATTTGACGACCATCCTAGAGTATTCCATTAAATATCTTATCACTATATACAATAATGAAATATAAGGGATAACAAAGCAGACTTCATTCAACATCACTAAAAGAAATAAATCTAATTTATCTTGACCACTCTAACTATTTCTCAGATTCATCATTCATTCAAAATAACAATTCGTTCCTGAAATATAAATTAAAAAAAACTTTCAAAATTCATGTTTGAATTTTATATGATAATTCAAAAAATTATAATGATTAATTGTTTGAAATACTTGTATTGGAATGAACAAACCTATTTCAACCTACAATTTCAGTGAAACCACCTCACTAAATTTTTTAAAACAAATTATCAAACTTAGTGGGCTTGGGAGTAACTCCATGATAAAAATTCATTACCATTTTGAACAATGTCACTACTAGAATGATAAAAAAAATTACATGGACACCTCTTTAAATTTCCACATGATGCAAACATAATTTAGGTAACAAAAATAGTATACAAATAGTTTTAGGAAAAAAAATATAGTTAAACAGAGAATGGGTATTAGAATAACCAAATGACATAAAATTGGGGAACAAGAATCATATAAATAATCAAAACCAGAAACCACATAGAAATATATGAAAATAATGTCACGAAAGAAGAGTTCGGTAAATGATAACCTAAATTCAAATAGGACTCAAAAAACTACAAATTATCCCAAACTCCTTGTGACCCATTTTCAACAACAACACTATATTTAAAAATAATGATGAGGTTATTTATGTTCTGCAATAAAACATGTTTCCCTACACTTTATCAAAATCATATAAAACCATGTCTTTTTGATACTCGATGACATATGTTGGTTTTGAACTAAAGAACATTATGACATAACCATTAATCAACATTATATATTTTTCAATGTAATCTATCAGTCCATGTTTGAATCAAAATTATAAATTATTTCCATTTAAGACAGTCTATTGGAATCCATTTTTTCCATTTAATAATAAATGGTCTAAAAATAGTAATTAATATTGAAATCATCCTAAATTCAAGGGAATCATACAATATGTGGAATAAAAAATAATATAAAATGCTAATAAAAAGTAAAACATCTCTAACATAATACATACATGTATCATGGGCTCGAGGATATGGGTCTTTTAAAACAGGTACATGATACATGAAGCTCAGCCAACATAAATGAAAATTTAACCATGCTGATATCACTCTAACAGATTCCATATAAATAATCATTTCATTTTGGAAACATTTAAACACTATCTATCCACTAATCTCACTAATTTTAACTATGAAACAATTCATATAAATGTAAATTCTTAACATATGATTATTTATATTTTTATTCTCATTGACCCATGATCTCCCATGTGTATTTAACAATAAAAATCTTATATCAATTAATAATATAATTTCATCAAAAACATTCTAGGAACGAGACCTATTTTTATGAAATCTATTTGAAATTTAATTTATTAAAAAAACATTCCAAAAATCACAATAATTAAAAAACTAAAACATTAAATAGCCCTGAACAATAAAAAATCACCATTATATACTGTATGAAAAATAACAAAGGCTTATCTACCATATAAAACATCCATTAGGTAGAGACACTGACTATTGAAATTACGTAATCTCAACATCTTCATCTAAAACCACTAGAAATGATTTGATTGAATTCTCAGGATATTACGACACATTGAATTATAAATAAATATTAGTTCATACTCGTGTTTTCTATACACATATATTTTTAGGGTCCTAAAAAATAGAAAGTGGTGAACAAGGGAATTATCAAGGAAGAGAATAAAAATATCAACTAAATCACAGCATACATTATGAATATCCAAAATTGTAATGTCATAGTATTTCAATTTAATTTTATTAATTACATGGAATTTTTCGAAACCAGGCTTGTAGATGACACATGATTCTGAGGCAAAAAATTGTCAAAATGTATTTTAGAACATTTTTTAATGTATGATAAGTAATCATGCGAGCATGTTTTTCTAACTTTTGAACTAGTGCTCCGATAAAAAATATGAGGGAACCATCGAATTCATAATGCTGTTATTATCCTAATAAAGGGCCTAATATTGACCAGCACAGGTCAATAAAAAATGATAAATTTCATAATTTTTGTGACAAATAATAAAATTATCATAAAATAAATTTAGTGTTTATTTTATTCAATATTTTTCTGCTGCGACCCAACAACCTGTCAACACTGCAGTGTAGTGACGAGGGGGCACTGAATCATTAATGAACCTCATTAATGAGATAGTGTGGTGACACACAATGAATCTAATTTAATCTATTAATTAATGATCAAAAGTTGAAAAAAATTCCGGGGATTTTTTTGTTGAATGATAAATTTTCCCTCTCTATCTTGGACAATGAACACCATCGATAAACTCCATTGAATCAAGGATCGATGAATGACAGTGGGATAGATTCGAGACACGACGAACGATGACTAATGAAAACTGATCCTCGATCAATGATGGCTCAGTGATTCTTCTCTCGTAAAAGATATATTCTCAATCCATGTAGGGGTTTAATTGTTTTATGTTTTCACCATACTTATTCTAAAATAATGAATGTGTATCAACCCATGTACATGTTGATATAGGTGTCATGTGTACTTGTGGGAGGGTGATTACCTTGGGGTTATTGACTAGGATTGATGATTATAGGATAGAACTATGATCTCATTCCACCAAATTTTTTTAAAATCTAACGTAGAGGGCACATGCCGACATGATCTGGGCCCGAGGCCATTCACATTTCTGTTCATCATATCCACATACTAAAAATGGTGGAAAGGTGTATTTTAGGCTTTGAAAATGATGGCGACGACCTGAGAGGTCTGAGGGCACATGATAATTTGATATCAGACAACCATAGTAGACCCGGTGGCACCTGGATGGTGTAACAGATGTTGAACCAACAGCATGGAAACATTAACCATCGCCGCATGAGGGATGAAGTGGTCAGCCCTTACTGGTCGCGCTGGCAGAGGAAGCTCACCCGTCACACTCAGCTTTGGAGGAAGGATGTGGAAATTGGATGCACACAGTTCCAGCATGGTTCTGTGTAGGAGGAGAATCCTGCACCATGTTGTCCGCATTTTGACCCCATGGGAGATTCCCGGTTGTTGGACCCCCAACCATAACGGCTAAGCAGGTATGGGCGAAATCGGACCGTCCGATCTAGTCCGGGCCAAACCAGTAGGCCCAACAGCCATGGCCCGAGGACCAGGCCTCCCAGGCATCCTGATTAAACAATAAATCCAATACAATTTATCAAACCGGTCAGATGAGATAAAACTGGGTTGGGTGGCAGTTGGGGATTGGAAAAGAGACTGACCCGCTAGTGCGGGCTGGGATAGATAAATTAGAGTCACTAGGTGACCGAGAGGACTATACCCAAGTCCAACCTCGGTTAGGTAGAGTGAGGCCCATTGGGCTAGGCCAATGGACCATATAGATAGGTTCGGGCTATATGGACCCCAGGTAGGGTTGGTTGGGTATATTCAAACAAGTCGGTCCGAACCCATACTCAATGGACCCCTGTTTACAAAAAGTGATGTATCTCCTAGAACGGGTATCTGATTATCACAGTGTTTATGGAGTTGGGGCTCATGTGATGGGGTAGTCCTTCTGAAATCATTTAAGTAAGATTTCATAGATATTTACCTAGTGAGGATTCATGATTCAGCTAACCAGCAAGACACATTGGATCATCTTTATGTGAGAAGTCGTGGCTCAGTAACCCAGTGAGACTCTGTGACTCTTCAATGAACAAGACTTTGTGACTCAACTACCTAGTGAGACATCATGACTCTGCTACCCACTGAGACTCTGTAACTCAAGTATCAGTGAGACTTCAAGACTCATCTACCCATTAAGAATGTTTCACTAAACAATCAGTGAGACTCTATGAATTAGCTACCATATGAGGCATCATGAATCAACTATCAGCAATAAACCCTAACTAAACTACCCCGTTAGGCATCATGCATCGGCTACTAAATTGGTGTAGGTGACCTAGTAATCCTAAAGTTCACATCAAGGATTATTGCATTTATAGTGATTGATGCTTAGTGTTGACAACCATTGGTTATTCTATTAACTCATTATGTTATACCTATGTATAGGTGACTCAATTAACTTAATTATTTTTACCATATTATTTGATTTACATTGCGGATTTCTGGGAGACCTGAGTTGGCTTTGCGGTCCCCAGTGAGTATTGATATTTTCACCTCTGCACGAGCATCACCCACACCTGTTTTTTCTTTTGTGGATGAAAAGAAACTTCGACTGGGATCATGGAGAGCCCTGACAAGCTGGTTCTCTGACAGGGATCTGCAGACGCAGTAAGCTTTAGCGACATCTGATATTGAGCTACACATACCCTTCAGGTATGATTCATATAGAATTACATCCATAGATTTTACTTCCTTCTACTTCACATTAATTTTCACTTGGGTTGGTATTATGGACTATTTTTCATTTCAGTTGCACCTTTACATTTGTGGTTTCTTCCTTATGTGACATACTTGCTATTGGTATTCCATTTTCAACATTAAATTGAACTTTATAGAATAAGTTTGCACACAAAATTAAAGGAAATCCCTTCATTTTTTGGGATTTTCATTTGGGTTCTAGTTTCCAAGCCCTGGACAATGGATGGATGGCTTGGGTTACTCACAGCACGGGTCCCGAGGGATGGGTCATGAAAGAGTGGTATCAGATGTGGTTAGTTCTACCACAATGACTAAAAGTTGTTGTTTAATTTTTTTTGAAAATATTGTTAAATGTTTTGATTTTGACCTTCAAATTTGTGGATTCCATCATAGATGTGACAGTTGACGTATCCATACACCAGGATAATGAATACTTCTTTCTGGCATAATGCATAAAAACATTGGTTTCTTGAGTCTTTAAAATGATATTCATGGTCTCTTTGAGTCATATTCAGCTCACCATGTATAATTAATTGATCCTTGATCATCATGGTTCCTATCAAGATTCCACTATATAGATATCCAGATAAAATTCTAGTATAGGATCATGATGATGTTCCACTAATGCTTGAGGCATCAATGCAAGGACTGGTTCCATATACGGTACGCCCAGGTGGTGTAATGGAGAAATCACTGACCATCGACCAATAGTTGCGATAAGCCTTAATAGTAGAGGATGCATCCCGACTGAGCATGTTGCATCAGTTCCAAAGTCAATGGCCTCTATGTTATCAAGGCAAGACAGATCCTCAGGCAGACAAGGATCTTCTATAGGCGATGATGGGAGTTTTCTGCATGGTGAGGACGCCGTCAGACTAGATAGTGGTTCTAGCCACTATCCTTCTATAGAGTGCGAAAAGAAGAAGATGGATCTAGACACTACATGAACACGATGAGGCAACCCTAACCTGGGCAGACTTCGAGTGACTTTTCATGGAGGATTTCTTCCCCGCGACCACGCACCCAATACACATACATGAGCTTCTCCATGAATAGAAGGACAACCTTTCGAGGGATGAGTACCCGACTAGGTTTATAGACATATCTTGAAACTCTTCTGATATAATGTGGGACCCTTTAATTTGGTCCTAGAAATTTGAAAATGGGATCTGATGGGATATAATAGCAATTATGATTTCTCTCAGCATTCCTATGAAGGTTGGGGTGTTATAGCGTGTCATTCTTGTGGAGAACTTCCTAGAAAAACATGAACCAACTATGAGAGATACCATCAGATGGTGGGTAGTGGAGTCCTCGTCAATGGGCATTCATCATCTTAAATTTTGGTCCAAGAGGACCAAACCATCTAGGGAATGACCCTATGTTACTGGATTGATAGTGCGATGCCCCACGAGTAGTGGACACTGGTAGAGGAACAAGTTGTTTTTCACATGTGGCGGGAATGAGCACATAACTCAAGACTACACGACCCTCCATATAAATGATCTGTAGGCAGTTGAGGGACAACCAATATATAAGAATATTATTTAAAATGGTGGTCTGTAGAGAGACAGACGTGGTAGGGGAGAAGGTAGAGTAGTAGACAATGGGAGGAGATACGAAGTACTTGCACCATGCCCACGGGCGGTCGACCACTTGCCCAGGGAGTAGGTGGACAGGTGTGGGGAAAGAATCAGGCTATGAGAACCTTAGAACATGGTGTTCCAGATATTAATAGAGGTACGATCAGTGTCTACTTCACTTTAGATGCAGTTCTAATAGACCGAAGTTCAAGTCTCTATGTCTTTTCCATGATCCAAATTCGAGGATCAGATATTTAGCTAGACTAGTTGTCTCTATCCTTTCTATTAGAGACTCCTATGGGAGACAATTCAATAATTATACACCCATGTCAATAGTGTAAGATTACACAAGGAGGAGAGATCCTCAGATGGGACCTTTTAATAATGTTATCGAGGCTGTACTATGTCATATTTGGTATGGACTGGTTATCTAAAGTCCAAGATCAGATTGACTATATTAGGGAAAAAGTGTGCTGTGTCTACAAGGATGGGACCAGGTTTTCCTTCACCAACGAGAGAGTACCTTTTTTGAAATAAGAAAAAATCTCTCAGAGGAGGGTGCAAGTGATCATTCACCTGTTGGTGAGCCTCACCATCGTTGTAGTGGATGAGAGGAGTCTAATAATTTTTTTAGTGGTGGACGACTATGAGGATGTCTTTCTTAAGGATGTTTTGGGACTACCTCCTCACAGTGAGGTAGTATTTGGATAATACCTATATCATTTCATAACACTGATACCCACACTGGCATATCGAATGACCCCACATAGCTTTACGATATGAGGGTACACTTGGAGGACATGCAGAAGAAGGGATTCGTGAGGCCCAAAATTTCACCATGGGCAGCCCCAGTGTTGTTTTCCAAGAAGGAAAACGTGAGCTTGAGGCCTTGTGTGGACTTTCGGTGCCAGAACCTGATGACTTTGAAGAAAAATTATCCAATACCATGGATTGATGGCCTATTTGACTAGCTAAAGGGATTGAGGATGTTCTAGAAGATTTACATCATATCAGGTTATGATCATCTTTGGGTACGACATAAGGATGTATCGAAGACAATATTTAGATTCTCATATGGCCCTTATGAGTTTTTAGTGATGACATTCATCATCACCAATGCCCCAGTAGTGTTCACGGGACTCATGAACAGGATGTTCCATCTTTACCTTGATCAGTTTTTCATAGTATTAATTTTTTTACATTTGGGATTACACATCATCGGAGGAGGAGCATGCTACACACCTATGGATAATCATGGATACACACCAAGATCACCTAATTTATTGTATTCTCATGAAGATTATGTTCTGGATTCAGTATTTCCACATCTAGTACATGTCATATGAGAGGCCGAATTTGCACTAGATCTGGTGAAGATAAAGGCAGTTCTTTCTGGGGAGCCACCTAGGAGCTGACTGAGGTAAGGAGTTTCTTGGGGTTAACTGGATACTACCTAAGGTTCATTCCCATATTTTCTAGAGTAACAAAACCACTATCATCCTTGTAATTAATGGGGATCTCATTATGTGGACGGAGAAGTCCCAATACTATTTAAATTAGTTAAGGTAGAGACTGACGAGTGCACCTTTCTTGAGACTTCCAAAAGAGGGTGTTTTTTATGTAGTCTTATTCAAAGAATCATGTGCTGGAATAGGTTGTGTTTTGATTAATGAGTGATTAGTGATCCCCTATGACTCACGAAAGTTGAGGTAGCATGATCAGAACTACGCGGCCCATAACATGGACTTTGATGCAGTTGTTTTTTACTTGAAGATGTGGTGGCACTACATGACGGTTGAAAGGTTCAACATCTACTCTGACCATAGGAGTCTCAGGTATGTCTTCTAAATGAAGGACCTGAACATTAGATAGTGGAAATATCTGGGGTTTCACTTAGAATATTACTTTGAGAGAATCTATAATTCTAGGAAGAGGAACATTGTGGAAAACATGCTCAGTTGGAGTTCTGGTTTATTATATTTGGGTGAGGCGATTGATAATCTATATATGATGAATATATCATTCATAGATGATGTTGTATTTTCTTAACTTCATAAGACGATTGACCCTACTCCACTCGTACAGTGAGTATGGGAGTCATAGCTTTTGGATGTTGACTGTGAGGCCCACCATGCTTAGTTATTATCAGGACATGATCCTGATTGATTTTTGATAGGTGGGGAGAATGACCTACTTTTCAAGTAACACAATGTAGTACTAGTTATGTGGTGAAGATGTACCAGGACCTCTGACATCAGTACTATGAGCTAGGGGTGAAGAAAACGGTAGTAGAGTTCATTTCAGGATTCCTCACTTGTCAGCCAGTGAATTCTGAGAATCATTTCCCAGTAGGCCTAGCACAACCAATTGAGGTAATGAAGCAGAAAGGGGATGGTATTTTTAGTGAATTCGTGATAGGGTTACCACACACACCTTGGAGAGATGATTCTATTTGGGTGATCATTGATTGTCTCACCTAGTCATCTCACATCCTCACTATCCAAGAGTAGGGTTCGGTTGAGGGATTTGTATGCCTCTATGTCCAAAATATTGTATAGGTACATGGGGTGACATTGATGATTTTACCGGACCATGATGAACGATTTACATCCCTGTGTGGAAGGGTCTGTAGAAAGGCTTTGGGGACTTAGCCACGCTTGAGCACAATCCTTCACCCCATGACAGATGGTAAGACAGATCTGTCCATTCAGACCTTGGAGGAAATGATTTATTCTTGTGTCATAGATTTTGGTTGTAGTTGGGAGGACCACCTACCACAGGTTGCGTTTGCATAAAACAATAGCTTCAACTCCACCAATGGTACAACACCAAATGAGGCCCTGTATGGGAGGCCTTATAGATCTCTTCTATGCTGAATAGATCCAGGGGAGTCAATACACATGGGTTCAGAGTTGGTACAAGCTTCCACTGAGACAGTGAAGATCGTCCAAGAGAGGATGAGGACTTCAATGAGTTGAAAAAAATCCTTTGCTGATAGAATAAAGATACCTTTAGAGTTCAAGGAGGAATATCATGTTTTACTTCAGGTATGACCGGACGAGGATTGTGGTGATTTGGCAGGGCACAAAATGCTATCTCCAAGTTTTATCAGACCGTTTCATATTCTGATAAGAGGTAGTGAGGTGGTGTACCGCTTCGATCTTACCTCATAGATGAACCATGTCCACAATTTTTTCCATGTGTCATCACTGAGGAGGGGAGTTCATGATCCATATTACTTCATCAGCTGGGGAAAGCTAGAAATTGATGAAGAGGCGATGTTTTCAGAAATTCTAGTGGAGGTGGTGGATCGACAGGAGTGTGTCCTTCATAGGCATTCGATTCATTTGGTGCATGTTCAATGGAAGCGTGGGAACCTCCAAAAGAGAAAATGGGAGTCCGAGTCTGATATTAATTCCTAGTACCTTCATTAGTTTGTTTATCCTTATTTTGAATTTAGGGGTTTTTTATCCCTAAAGGGGGGAGTAATGTACAATCCCATGAATTTTTGGTATTTTTTTCAATATAACCATAATTTTTCATAACCATTTTTTGAGATGGTACGTGATTCTATGGCCTAAAGATACTAGATCATATTTTAAAAGACACTATAAATTACATTTATTAATCGTCCGAGTGGGTTTGACGATCATTTTAACCGGTTCATAGATCAAAAATCCAAGGGAAACAGTGAATTAAGATTGTTTGGATTAGCCTAATAAGGGCCTAACCTCAACCTGTGTGGGTGAACCGAAAAAGAAAAATTTCAGACACTTAGTGAAAAAATTAAAATAAATATGAAAGAAATTCAATGTTTATTTTATTCAAATTGTTTCCACTGTGACAAAATGACCAGTCAACATTTTGGTTAAGAAATGAGAGGATATTTAATCATTAATGAAACTCATTAATGATACAATGTGGAAACTCACGACATTTCTCATTCATTTAATAAAATATGATCCATAGTTGAAAAACAACGTGTGGGAATTCTCTAACAAATGTGAAATCTCTCTCTCTCACTCTCTATGAAGGTGACGAACACCATTTATGAACGATATCGAATCAAGGATCGACCAATGATAATGGGATTGATTCGAGAGACAACAAAAGTAAATGAATTCTAATTGATCAAGGATCGATGATGACTCATATATTTGTCCATCATCATGGACGGATCCTAAAACCAATATGGGGTTTAAATATTTTAAGTTTTCCCTATCATAATTATAAAAATAAAATTCAAATCAACCCACGAAAAGGCTGATCCACAGATCATGTGTTCATGTAGGAGGGAGTTCACCTTTAATTTTTCACACCAGGACTGATGATTATCTTATAAAACTACGATCCCAAGCCTCCCCTATTTTTAAAATTCTAACACAGAGGGCATGGGCTGACAAAGAACACACCTGAGCCCATCCACTTTGGCAGTCATTGTGGCCTCATCCTCAAAATGGAGATATGGTGGATCTGAGGTTGTGTTAGGGGTGGTGGTAACTTGTGAGGCCCGAGGTCATAGGTTGAATTGAAATTGGACCATCAGAGAGGTCCTGATGGCCCAAAAAAGGTGACATCGATGCGACACCAATGATGAGGCATTGACAGTGGTTTCCTATGGTGGCAGCCACATGTTAGAGGTGGCATCAACTTGCACCACATGTGGGATGATGTGGCTGGCCCTCGTCGACCGTGCAAGCAGAGGTGGAATGCACTACTGTGAAGGAGGGACACAGTTCTATTGTGGCAGCAACTAAGAGGAGTGGCTCACTCTATATGGGTTTCGTGATTAACACAGGGGGAATTCCCTTCAGTTCACACCCCTACTAGACTAACCTTGCCGGACCAAGAAAAATCGTACCGTCAATGCTAGTCTAGGATGAAATGGCTCGCCCATAGAGCCGAACTGGCCGACCCACTGCGATTAACCGGCCAGCCCACCAAGACACTCATGTAGCCCAACTAAAAATTCGGTCGGATCTAATTTATCGTGCCATGCTAGTGGTATTAAACCAAGCCACGCAATATCCTAGTCTAGGTATGGAGACTGGCTCGCTAGGGCGGGTCGGGCCAGATAAATTCGGGTAATTAGGTGACCAAGAGGAATTGACAAAAGACCAACCACAGCTAGGTCTGGTGAGGCCCAATGGACCAGACAGACAGGGTCGGGTCATGGGAGACCCAGGGACGGGTTGGTCATGTCTGTCTGAACCAGTCGGACCAGGCCCATACCCAACATGCCACTATTTACAAAAAGGGACGTCTCTCATAGACCATTTGTCTGATTGACGTTATGTTTGCAGAGTTGGAACCAACATGATGGGGTGGTCCTTATAAAATACTCTAATTAATATTTCCTATATTTTTACCAAGTAAAATTTTATGAATCATTAACCCTACGATACACCGTGACTCAGCAATCAACAAGGCTACATGACTCAACTACCTAGCAAGACTCAGCAAATCAGCTATTAGTGAGACTCCATGACTCAACTTCCTAATGACACTGCATGACTCAACTACCTAGTGAGACTCCATGGGTCATCATTTAGCGATCCTTGGAGACTCAGCTACCCACTGAGTCCTCGTGACTCAGCTATCTGAAAAAAATTTATGACTGAGCTAAACAGTGAGGCTTTGTGACTCAGATATTAGTGAGGCTCTATTACATAGCTACCTTGCGAGGCTTTCTGAATCGACTACTGAATATGTCTACAAGACCTAACTAACCTAAAGGAATCATCGGTGATGAGTTCCTTTGTAGGATTGATGTTTACTGTATGCAACTGTTGGTTTTGCTGTCATCATTTTTTGTTATACCTATGTCGAGATGAATCTAGTGACTCTAATATTAATGAATTATTTTTTAATTTCGTTTGTGGTTTTTTGTGAGATCTGTGATGGTTTTAGGGTCCCAATTGAGTATTGTTATGCTCATCCCAACACGGGTTTCACCTGTACTTTTATTGTCTTCTACAGTCAACAGAAAACATATATTTGGATATTGGAGAGCCATGGTCCGGTGGTGCTCAGAGTTGGTTCTACAGACGATGTACACATCTGCGACATCCAAAAAGTGAGCTACACCTACCCATCAAATATGATCTATTGAGGATAACCTCTGGAGCTTTTAAATCCTTTTAACATTCATTCCTTTTAGTTGGGATTGTATTTTGGACACCTTTTTTTCCTTTGAGTGGCACATTAACATATGTGGTTGCTTCTTCTTGTGACATTATTATTGTTTGAGTCACGCTTTACTCAATACCTTCCGATGTATGTGATGTGAGAGTGTAGTTTTAATGTAAATGCCTTCCTTTTTTGGGATATTACTTTTGGTGCTAGTCCCCAACCTCTGGCCTATGGAATGCGGGCTTGGCGTAGTCATTTCACATGCCCCAGTTGATAGTTCGTGAAAAACAAATTGAATGAAGATGAATCACTAAGGAATATTTTTGAACTAATACCGATTGCTACAGTGGAATGAGGTTCCCGACATGTAAAAAGAGAAGTAAATGCGAAATTCTACATATTTAAAAATAATTACGATTAGAGTATATGGTTTTCATATATGGTTTGCGAAATAATGTGTGTTATTACCCAGCTACTATATAGGATACTCAACTACCTAGATGATAATGTAATTTTTGGAATAATATCTGGTAACCATAAAAATATCACTGGAGTCCTCACCACAAACGTGCATTATTGGGATCACAGTATTCTATAACTTTTCAGCTCAATATATTTCCTAGAAAATTTTCACTTATGATCATCCTAAACTCAAAAAATCCAAAAAAATATATGAATAAAAAAATTAACACTCACCATTGACCCAGAACATGTCATCATTATACACATGATTACACTCCGTACCATAGAATGACTTCAATAATTAGAATACATGAAACTATGTGGACCGCAACTCCCTCACTGGTGATTCAGGATCCCATGAGTCGTATTTATCTCTACAACCATTCCATACTACAATCACAAATGTAATAGACATACCATGATACAATATATTTTGATAATACATTATAAAAATTGTTTACCATACAAAGGTGGGTTTTCAAACCACTTCGACCCAAAATCCATCACATGGGATGCTTATCTATTTTAATTATTCATTTGGGATATTTAGAATACAAAATGAATATAAAATATATGTGATGGTTATGGAAGATGGAATAACACCTTATTAGCATTATCTACGATATCAAATGTCCTGAAATAGAATATTTAGAACTTAATATGTCTCCCTAGATTATAATGTCCTATAATGGGAAGAAAATTCAAAAAAAAAATGATCACCAAATTCAAATTGTAATGGATGATTTTAGTGATTCCGAAATGATTTCTAAGGAATCATAGCTATCTCATCCCACTTTTGGGTAAATTAAACACTATCATTCATCTCATTATTTATTCATGGGCCTAAGAAGGTGGAATTACAAAATTTTGACCAATATATAGGGTATGAAATAGTCTCTCATATAATATATGACTGTGATTCGTCCTAATAAAATCCAGATAAATATTATTATAAGAGGAAAAACTATGGACAAAGTACCCTCAAATGATCCACCAATATTATGGATTTGTTCTCGAAGAATATCCTAATATATATGGATATCCCTTTAGTCTAACCATTCAATTGAGGGTGATAGGATGTGAAAAACTTCAGTTGAGAACCCATCACCTCATAAATGTTTCTCCAATTCCAGCATGCAAAGTATGGGTCTCAAATATTTTAAATTGATCATGGAATATCATGAAATCAAATTTCTCAAGGATGTACCAGTGTTTGACACCCCCTTCATAGAAACATTAATTTGTATAAAATGGTTGTATTTAGTATACAAATAAATTGATACCGAAATAGGAAATTATACACTCTTTTTTATAGACATGATTATCTGGAATTCTATCGAAGCAACATCTCATTTCCGCACAAAACTAGGAAGGGACTACAGAATACATACACGTCTCGGATTCTCAATATTAATAATTAGACAAGTGAGTCACTAAGATATAAAATCAATAAATTACTATATCATTATGAGACACCAATATAAATATTTCAAATAATTTTGTTGTATACCTATGGGGAACGGATCATTATGAATGATTATAAATTCCATCAATTCATTCATTGTAAATATTGAATGTAAAATCCATTTTTCTGAAAAATAAAATCCTTGAGAGTTAGAGAAAAATCACTTCATACGTCCCAACCATTAAAAAACTATAATGTAGGCATTTGGGCTCCACTGATTTTTAGTTGATAAATTTCATCATATAATGAAATTGTAAACAACACTAAATTCATGAGTAATACACATCATTAAAATTATTTAAAGATACATCATAATAATATATACTATATGGCATTATTCATATTCTGATTCCCAGACTGACCGGATTAGAATTGTTATTCTCATTGAACCTACTGACACATTATCCATTCTATGATTATAAGCCGAGATAATGAAAAAATTACATATATATTATACCCTTTATCTTAGTTACAAAATCAAGTCTCTATAGGTTAAAATATACACCAATCTCTTTTTTTAAATATATTATAAAAAAATCCAAAAAATTTATTAGTGCGACATAATTATGGTATGAATAACAATATCTAACATGGGTGACTGATTAGTGTAACTCAACTCATGAAGGTGGAATTATTGAGATCCATTTGAGTCCTCCTGTTCATGACGATCATCAAACACCCCATTCAAAAACATGATGAATCAAAATATATGATATAAAACTCACACATTATAGGGAGATTAAACTCTAGAGATGAAATCATCATGAACTTTAGATTCTAAAAATAGTTGTGTCAATTATAATCATAGTAAAATGTAAAACCCTTCAAAGTAAATGAATTTCTATGAAAATATGACAAGAGTATTCATGGGTGAAAGGAATTTATGAATATGCTAAAACTTGGAATATCATGTTCATAATTACATTATTTGTTGACATTGAAGTAATTACTAAATGTATATACTTGTAATATACATCGACACGTTTCTTGGATATGACTTGTAATGAGAATATGACTTCCTAGAAAATTACTAACATATTAATATCATAGTATACAAGAGGCTCTCACTTCATGGGTATAAAACAATGATATGGTAAATCTCATGTTCCTCCAATGAAATTTAGTACATTTGGATTTCTTCTATAAATAATACCAAAAAAAACCAACCTGGATGTAGAAGATTTGACTCATCATGACCGTGAAAATCATTGAATCTTCAAAAAGGATGAATGGAATAACCATATACTCATTGTGCCTATATCTTGTATATAATGTGATCATAGTAATATCTATAATTAAAACACTCAATTGATGAAACATTTTTTGAAGATAAATTTTTTGAAACCATCGCCTTCACCAGTGTAAATAAATGAGATCATTAATATGAGAAATTAAGAAGTGAACTCAATAATGATTGAAATCCCTTGGGCATGTTTGATTTTTTAATCCATTTTCATTATCCACTAAAAATTATATGGAATGATGCATTATTATTGTTATATCCTCAGAACTATAAAATAAAAAATCAACAAACATAATTGTTAAATAATAACAATTTTATCCTCTATCAATAGAATACAATCTCATGGAAGATGTAATTCACACCGTACCTCCTATAGTGGACTGAACAACATCATTTTCCTCTATTTTTTTTTTGATTTTATATAAACACATTTATTCTAGACCAAAATGAATCTTCTTAATCATTATAATATCCCTCATTATCTATGTATGTGGCATAACACCACTAGACGCAATATTGTGAACATGGTTTCTTTAAGATAATGAAGGCATGATTCCTTTCCCCTATAGATGAAATCTTCTAAAAAATTATCCTTAATTCCATCACTCATTTATGGTCCTAGGAAACTCATTTTATCCTATTTATTTTGTTTTCCTTACTATATTGGAATCAAGACACAACCATGTTCTTTAATGAACGCATTATAGATGAATTTTATTTATTTTTGTTCCCCGTATCCACACTATATGAATTATTATATGAATATACAATATCTTAAAGAAAAAAATTGACAACCACCAATCAAAAAATAGGAATGACTAATGTATATTAATCTCACTATATATTTATTTTCTATAAATATCATATTTATATACTCCACATTGATCATAAAGTAAAGTCGATTGATCCTCCATTAGTTAATGGGATTAAAATAAATTTTTATTTGATAATATTTTAGAGAGTTTTTTATTCATTGTTGGTGAAAGGGTAAATGACATCGTGAAAAAATTATAATAATCAGTTACATAATGAATCCACACTTCTTTGGTCATGAATTCATATTCCTTTAGAATCCTAAATACAGTATGAAATAAATATTTACTAAAATAATTCTTGAATGGGTTGTTGTATAGATCCTAATATTACATGTATATCTCTATGGAATCTCAGAAATTTTGACATATTACATCCATCATATAGGTATAAATGTATAATATTGATGTCTATATGGTTTTGTAAAATGAAATATTAACTTAACAATCCCTATTGAGTCATAGGGGGCCTAATTACATTTTCACCCACAAAATATATGATGATTTCCCTTATAAAACCCTCGAGTCTAGATTACCATCCTCAGTTTCCCTTTTTCAGTGATTGGTCCTTGATATCAAATATATTGTATAACAGATTCAAGGATAAAATTATTTATAATAAACCCTAATTGGGTGATATTATATAAAAATAAAATTCATATATTCTTTTTGAATTTTATTGAGGAATCATTTATTAAATGTAATATGTAATAATAATAATAATAATAATTTATAAGACAAAAATAATTAATTTAATAAAAATGACCAATTCAGTTCTTCTAAAAAAAACTAAAAACATCAGTCACAATAATTCTAAACTATAAAGTGGTGAAAAGGAAAATAAAATTAATCATACCATCACTATATACGGATTTATGAGATTGTAATGAATGATATGAACCAAACATGCATTGGAAAATATAATAATTTGAATAAATAGTAACATGAGTGCAAAATAGTATTTCTTAAACGTCTTCCTTAATCATTTTACTCTAGTTTCCTTTTCCATCTCAGATCAATAATAAATATTTATATAAATATTATATGGTTTCCTCTCAAAACAATGATTCATCTTTAATAAATTTAATATTTCATAAAAAAAATTCATGGTCAAATCAATGACAAAACACCGAAAAGAAAAATAATGCATTATTGTTCTACATAAATAAGTGATAACCCCAACTCCTCTACACTAACCATTCCTTCCCCGATGGACCTATTTCCATTCAAAACCTACCATTACATAAATAATAATTATGTAAGTCATGTATAATATTTCTTAAAAAATATGGATATTATAAAAAAATATGGACAACATACCAAATATGGAATCAAATCAAATTAAAAAATTTAAATAAATTTCACAACATCTCTGTATTAATCTATAGATGAAACAAGGGCTTGATCATATCAGTCTATGGATATAAATAATTACTTCAAGAACTGTAGTAAATATAAATGAACATATTATAGTCCCAGTATAACTCTTGGACAAAGAATGTACTTCATCATCCTCTTCATATAACATAATCAATCCTATTAAATCTATAAAATCCCAGGTAAATATAGAAATATGAATTTTTTACTTTAATTAATATTTTGAATTAAATATTAATTTTTCTATAAAAGGGGTTTCTATGTTCGATGGTGTTCCTGATACACAACAACAACTTTCTTTGAAATCGTATGTTGCCCAATAATATAGTAATAACATTATTTTAAATGGTAGTTAACGCCAAGACATTACAATTCATGGAATTAACATAACTAACTAAAATATGATTATATATTTTTGTTAACTATTATTACATGTATCTAATAAATGTTAGAGTCTTAAAATTTGAATTAATCTAATTTTATGCAAAAATACTCTTATATTAATTAAAAGGTCGAATTACCACCTTTTAATGGTGAACCCTCTTTAAATATAGTGTTGGTCACTTTTATATTTTCTATTTGACCAAATAAAATTATTCTTTATAATCGGGACATCAAATTTATTTATGGGAAAATTTTTGTATTTTTATGATAAAATTTAATTTTTTGATGAATAGATAAATATACTGTATTTTAATTCAAAACTTCCTTATAATCTAATTTATTTATACGGTTAGATTATATTTTTCATTGGTTTTATAGTGTAATTATAATATATATTCTTACCATTTATTCCAATTTAGTTTATTGTAAATAATTTCACTTTGAAATTGGACATAAACAAGTGTCAGTCTTTTGATAGTTAATATTCCTAAATAACAAGCTTTCGGTTTTCACCGTAGGAATTCATTTTAAATAAATATTTTCCAATGCTGGGATTTGATTTTCAAAAACATGGATTTTATATTTGGAATCCAGATGTCCAAATTTTGTAAATAGGTAACTTTTATTTTTAGACATTAAGAATATTTACTTCAGTAAAAAGCATATTTACCATAATAAAAGGTTAAATTTGGTAAATAAGGGTAAAAATTATTATTATAATAATATTAAATTACACTAACATGTGTCCTAGTCCTTTTAATTGATACGTATCCAACAATGGGCATCTTTTGGTCGATTTTGGGATCACATGGAGCCACAATAGAGTGATAATGACACATTATTTTAATCGATTTAAAGTAAAGAAAAAAATGACATAGACCAATATCTTTTGGGAAATTAATTTGTACATAGGGTTATGTATGTTATCATTAAACAATAAATATTTTTTGGAAAGATATAAAAATTTCCTACATCATTTAATTTGTTTTATTATTTTTATACATTAAATAAATAAAATTATTTTTGACACAATAATGAAGCGGTGTTAACCTCATTAATAAATCAATTAAATAAATAATATTATAAATATTAAAATAATATCCAAAACCTGTCCATTTCTTATTGGATAATTCTATTTCAACCATGTGTCATCTTATTTTTGACTTTAATAAGTTACAGACCATTAGAAACTGAAAATCATTGTATAAAAAAATAATATTTTCACGCTTTCCTAAAAAGCCCCTCCTCCACCTTATAAAAAGACCTCATCTCTAACCCTTTCCTCACACCTCTAACGCCCCATGGATCATCCAACCCCTGCAAAAAATAATCTCTCAATATCCTTCTCTTCCACATAAAATCCTTAACTTAGGCAGAAGGTACTTCAAGAATCCTTTTTTGGTTCAAACCAAAGGGAGTTACCCAAATTAAAGGTAACACTTTCTCTTAAATTATTTTTTTTTATATTACTTCTCAAACCAGAAAAAAAATTTAACTTTTTTTGTAAAAATAATAATTATTAATATACTAAGATGTTTTTTATAGGATGTATTGGAACTACACTTACACACACGTCCATCAAATTGGTAAAGAACATACTATTTATGTGGACGATAAACTAATGCCTCATGAAACAATGATTCTTTAATCTTCTCCTAAGCCATCTCATGGTTGCCATTAAGATGGTACTGCATTTATATATGATATATATTATATTAATGTTTTCTTTATGGTTATGTATTATTCGTTTATAGCATACCGTTATGGTTTCCATAATGGGTAACTGTGATAATTTCATTTGAGGAAGTGAGGACTACCGCCCCCTCAAAGTGATATGACTAGTTAATTCCAAATGTGGGATGTATAATGGATGGAGTTAATTCTATTATATATGATATTGTACTTTAATTATAATATACATTTGTATCATTATGTTTTAATTCCATTGAAATAAGAAATATAAATGAAAGTAGCCTTCATGCGTATGTACGGCTTACCATCTCCATGATCGGTGAATTTCATTTCTTATCTCCAAATATTATGTACTATTATATATACATACATATACTGGATATATATGATATTTTTTATATCTACTTCATGAATATCATTTTAGTGATAAGGGATATTTGACCAAATGAACAACTTGTATTTATAAGAAGTTCATTTTGAGTCAGGCAGAAAATATCAACCAAATGACTGTTATTAAAATTAATGATTACATAATGTTTATAACATGGTAATATGTGATATAAAAAAATAATAAACATAAAAAAGGATCTAATTCAGGTATAAATTATCATTAGATTATTATTCAAGAGATTAATGAACGAACGAGTCAAGTCAGACATGAGGTAAGGGACATCATCTCAATGTCCTTTTGTTGAGGCCTAATTTGTTTTATACATGACTTTCTGTTATACTTTGTACAACCACCTTTCTCATTTAATTTCATTAAAAGTGAATCTTTTTCTATGAGGCTTTTTACTAAAATACAAAAAATACTGGTTCTTTTAATGTATGCAGTGACAACGACCTTTCCACCGCCGCCAGTATTATTTCTTCTTTTAGGTTCCTTAAAAATCCATAATGTTTTTTAATGAAAATAAATACCATATAATATGTTATGAATTTTGGTATAGAAAATGGTTTTGATAATGGACTTGTTTTGTCAATATATTTAAATGATATACTATGATTCAATTTTTGAAATTTTATCTTTCCTTTATATTTGTTTTATGTGTGATGAATATTATATGGTTATTGGAAATTGTTATGTATAGCGATGGTTCAATGATAAACCAAGGGTAGGTGATCCCGAGATATCTCCCCAATGCATTGGGTAACGTAACGGAGGTAAACAGGACTGTTTATCTTAAGAGATTTATGGAATATACTATGATGGGTATTTAAAATGTAACACCCTACATTGCTGTGATAACTACTATGTACGAATGATATGGATAATACAATTTACCTTTATGATTTATGATTTCTATGTGTTATTCATAAATATTATGATTTCATGAGGTATGTTAAAGAGTTTATGTAAGGTATGTAACGATGGAGTTATTTTTTTCATTGTTTTATAACCCTTACTGAGATTTTTATGGACATCCCAATTTTTGAAATGTTTTTTACAGGACATAAAGATGAATAGGGTCAAGGATGGGAACAAGGAAAAGTTATGTTGTTTAAAACATGGAACCTGACATGACCCTTTTTTTCAAGAGTTTTTTTTTCTGTGAAAAATGGAAACTGATTATAGGTATCTACATTATAATTCTTGAGATGTAATGTAATAGTTATGGAATAATTCTCTAAAACTCCTAACTAGAAAATATCCTCAATGTGAATTGTTCAATTAATTTAAGATTATGTAATGTTTTAAGGATGAGTCCTTATTGTTGGTATCATAGGTCAGTTTAAATAAATTTAGAAGTTAAGAAATTGTTAAATTAATGTCCATAAATTAATTTAAGGTAAGATTGAAGTGATATAGAATTTTCAGATTACTGTGTTTCTTCGCCAATGATATTTCTCTGTTCAGAAAGGTTTTCCACTGAGGAAATACGTTAGCTATATTTGGACGACATCAAGAAGAAGACAACCTTCCAAATCAACAACATGATATATTCAGAATGAGAACTGTACAAATTGATTTAGTGATGGCATAGTTGACTAAAGAAATAAATTGTGGTGGTATCCAAGCACGAGATTAACCAAATCAACCATGGATGAACATGTCAGTAGTGGACTTTTACATGATTCAACATCTCCCATCTTTCATAGGATCATCCGACCCTATGCTAGCTGAAGTATAGCAACCCTACCTTTTCGTACATTACTATTACATCATTTTATAGATAAATAACATAATAGTATTAAACATAGAGGATCCAATTATTTAGTGTCTTGGTCTAACTAGGACCCTAAATAACAAATACAGCATCAAGCATAAAAATTTATTTAATTTCTTTTTCTCTCGATTCTTATAAGCACTTTTCTTCTACTTAGTACATGTAGCCACCTGAGGATATACATAAAAAAGGGTTAGCAAAAAGCCCAGTAATAGGATAGATAAAAAGATTATAACATGGGGTGAGAATAATCATGACATATGCAAAAGATCATGAACATGAGAGGAGCATAAATAAAAGACTTGAAATGTGGCAATGCATAAAAAATGTCACATCATGTCATAGTGGTTAAATACCACACATACTTGTGAACCAAGAAAGCATATTGTTCACACATCATTTCACATTTACCCATGAGATTTATCACTTTACCTAATGCACTATAGTGCTTTATAATTCTGGGTGTACCCGTCACATTCAAACATTCTTATTGAGCTATATAATTCCGGGCGCACCCGTCACATCAAAATATTATCATTATCATGCATGCAACATAGAACATAAATCAATGATGAACATAACTAACCGATTGAAATTAATGTTTTTCATCTCATAAGAAAAAATTCATAAACATTGGGTACCCAATAAAAAGATGGAATAACATACATGATACAAGAACCATCAACATTGAATGAGATGTAAAAGGTGAGTTCTAAGAAGAAGTGTTCTTTTGGAAAAAAATTTGTTTGACATAAACAATAGTGGTGAAAATGTATATCCTAGAAAAGGAAATAAAATGATGAACAAATTATTTTTAAGGAGTAACCATATAAAAAATGTAGTGAAAGAGGGAGAACCCGAAGAATGAAAATTGGGTTCGAAAATTTCCCTTTACCTTGTACCAGAATGATTCCTTCTCTTTAATGTCCTGTATAATGACATTATAGACATTAATTCGAAATATGGCCATATTTTATTTCCAAAACATTAAATAGGAAATAATACTTATAAATTATTAAGGTTCAACCATAAAAATAGTTTCATGACCATATATGAAGGTACAAATGGAAGAAGCGAGCATTTCATTCATGAAGGTGATAAATTAACACATCACGAATGACGTTCTCTTTAATAAAATAAAAGGAACAAGGAAAGAGGGATGGATGATATAATATCCCATTATCATCATAGAATTCTATTATATGTATAATAATTGAGTTAAAATTCAATTTCTAATATGATAGGTGGGGATAGATCAAGAAATGAACTTGAACATGAAAGGAAATTAAAGGTGAAGGGGGAGAGAAATTACATCTTAAATACTCCTCTTGAGATCCTCCTTAAGGAAGCTAGGATTGTTATTTTGATGAGAATATTAGCACTTGGACGTGGGAGAGGAGATAGGGGGTGTCTGGGCATAGTTTAGAGAAGGCGTGGAAGTTGAGAGGTTTGAGAGAATGAGGGTGTGAAGGGTGTTTTTTATAGTGCAGGGGTGAGGGGTTTCCTTAATATAAAATTCATTAGTTTATTAATTTCCCATAAGACAAGGAATAGTGAGTCATGAATGACCAAGAATAGTATTTTAATAATGTTATCCCGAACCAAGTGGTCCTACATTAGTAGAAAATCACACATGACTCTATAATTATCTTATTAAGCTTATTTTTGTATATTATGGTATTTCACTATTTATAAACAATTCAAGTATTTTATAAAAATTCCCAAAATTTACCCCAACCATTTTTCGACGTCTAGAATCTAAAAATGAATTCCATTTTTCAAAAATAGTTTTCTATACATGATTAATTTAATATTTAATTAAAATCATTGTTTATTACTAAAAAAAGTTTTAAAACATTCATTTACTTATTGTAAAATATAGGTATGTCAAAATTTCACTTGAATATTAATTTTATACTATCTTAGGTAAGGTGACTATTAATTAGGGTATATCACTATTCATATGGGAATGTTATTATTCATAATAGTAGGTTACTATTCCCCAAAAAATATTTTTGTTTTATTAGACTCCAAAAAGCATCTTTAACACAACCTTTTATGTCATATTTTCAAAATTCCAAACACAAAAGTGACAAAAATATGTTTAAAGGACACTTATCCATTATTAGTTTATTATGTTTTGTTTTCATGTTATTTTATGACATAATTAAAACAAGGGAATTTCCATTGAAAAACATTGGTCATTACATTCTTCCCCCCTTAAGAAATTTTATCCCTGAAATTTCACTTTACACAAACAGGTGAGGGTGTTTCTATTTCATTGCCTCTTCTTGTTCCCATGTTGCTTCTTAAAACTTATGATTCCTCCACAAAACTTTGACAATATGGGTTGTCTTGTTTTGTAGAACTGTATCACTCCAATCTAGAATATTTACTGGCTGCTCCGCATATGAGTTATCATCTTCCAGCTGCACCACCTCTGAGTTTAGTACATGTGAGGGTTCTGGTATATACTTTTTCAGTAGTGATACATGAAACACATCATGAACTTTAGCCATATTCGGTGTAAGTTCATGATAATAGGCCACAACTCCTATATGATCAAGTATCTCAAAGGGGCCAATATATCCAGGGCATAGCTTCCCTTTCTTCCTGAATCACATGACTCTCTTCCATAGACATATTCGAAGGAAGAATTTATCTCCAACTTCGAACTCCAAGTCCCTTAGACGGTTGTCTGCATAGATCTTTTGACGACATTGAGGAGCATTGAAGTGTTTCTGGAAGGATTAAACCTTCTCTGTCATCTCTTGAACAAGATCGAATCCATGTGGATTTCTTTCTCCTAATTCATCCCAAAAGGTTGGAGTTCTACATTGCTTTCCACATAGAGCTTCATATAGAGCCATCTGAATACTTGAGTAGAAGATATTGTTGATTGGGAACTCAACCCATGGGAGATGATGACCCCATACACCTTTGAATTATATAGAGTAGGATCTTGCATATCATCAAGCATTTGAATAGTTCATTCAGACTGGCCATCAGTTTGGGGTAATAGGGCGTGCTAAAATTTAAATCAGTACTCAATGCATGTTGAAGGATCCTCTAAAATTTAGATCTGAACCTAGGATCACAGTCAGAGTAAATTGTAAGTGGAACTCCATGCAGTATCACCACTTCACATATATCTTTGTAAGTTTTTCAGATGAGAGATCTTCCCAAATAGAGATAAAATGGGCAGTCTTGGTGAGTCGGTCAACCACAACCCATATCACATTATTTCCCTTTGAAGTCTTTGGGAGACCTGTGACAAAGACCATAGTATCATTTTCCCATTTCCACATGGGTATAGGAAATGACTGCATCATACCATTGGACTTTTGTCGATCAACATTAACATGCTATCATACCATGCACCTTGAAATATATTCTGCAATATCCTTCTTCATGTTATCCTATTAGAAGTGTTCTTGGAGATCACGGTACATTGTGGTACTCTAATCATGGATATAGCATGTTGTGATATGTGCATTGTCCAATAGATAAATCTTTATCTCGGGCGATGAAGGCCCACAAAGCTTCCCTACAAACCGAGTAAAACCATCATCATCGATATGGAACTCATACACCTCCACTTCCTTTACTGTATTCACCCTCTTTTGTGTCTCCAAATCACCCCTTTGTGCTTCATTAATCTTATCTTGGATGGATGGTTATGCAATCATTTGGGAATGGAAGTGTGTATCCCCTACCATTATCATTTCCCAATCTATTTTTTGCACATCCATGAATATAGGGTATTTCGTAATCCACAGCATTGATAGAGTAGCATGTTTTTTTCTACTTAGAGCATCATCTACCTTGTTCGCCTTTCCAGGATGACAGTTAATAGGGCAATCATAATCCTTGATTAGCTCTAACCATCTCCTTTGACACATGTTGATTTTCTTTTTGTGTGAATATATACTTTAGGCTCTTGTGGTCGGTGTATATGACACACTTCTCACCATAAAGGTACTGTCAATATATTTTCAAGGAAAAAATCACGGTTGCCAACTCTAGATCATATGTCGGGTAGTTTTGATCATGGATCATCATCTGTCATGAGGCATAGGCTATCAAATTTTCATTTTTCATTAGTACTCAGCCCAAGACTTTCTTTGTAGAATCACTATATATCCCAAAAAATTCTCCACTTTTCAGTAGTTTGAGAACTGGTGCAGTGATCAACCATCTCATTAGCTCCTCGATGCTTCCCTCAAATTCATATGTCCAGACATACTTTAACCCTTTCCTTGATAACATAGTTAGCGGTATTGACAATCGTGAGTTTTTTCTCAAAAAACGTCGGTAGTACACAACTTATCTAAGAAAACTAAAGATTTCTATAACACTAGAGGCCCTGGGACATTCCTCAATCACCGTTTTTTGAAGTATCCATAGAAATTCCCTCACTTGTGATCACAAGTCCCAAGAACATGACTTGCTTCAACCAAAAGTCACACAAGCTAAACTTGGATTACAACTTCTCCTTTTTAAATATCACCAACACATGTCTCAGATGATCTTCATGTTTCTCCTTTCTCTTGGAGTAGATGAGAATATCATAAACAAACACTACCACAAATTTTTTGAGGTAATGTAAAAAGAGTCTATTAATAAAATCCATGATGATTTCAGGGGCATTAGTAACTCCAAAGGGAATCACCAAAAACTCATAGTTCCCATACCTTGTTCGGAAGGCAGTCTTTCTAATATATTCCTTCTTCGCCTTTACCTGATGATATCTACAAGAAATATCCACCTTTGAAAACTGTTGAGCTCCTGTTAACAGATCAAACAAGTCATCAATCCTAGGGTGAGGATACTTGTTCTTTATGGAGATCTTGTTGAGTTCCCAATAATCGATACATAGCCACATTGTTCCATAATTCTTCTTCACAAAGTGCACTAGTACACCCCAAGGTGATGCACTAGGGTATATGCACCCTTTGTCCAAATGCTCTTGCTATTTCTTCTTTAACTCCTCCAGTTTGATAGGATCCATCCTATAGGGACACAACAAGATAGGAGTAGCTCCGGTTATGAGTTCAATTGAGAACTCTACCTCACGCTCTGGGGGAATTCTGGATAACTCTTCAGTAAATACATCATCGTATTCCCTAACTATGGGCATTTCCTCAAGGTTGGAACTTCCCTTCAACTCAAACTTGTGGGCAAGGTATGCATATTATTTTGGAATCAACACCCTAACCATTGACGGATTTTTTAAATGATATTCATGATCTTACTTGAATTTGTAGAGGAGTAAGATATGGTTTAATATGTGAAAAAGATATTTCCTTTTCCCGGCGATTGATATGTGCTCAATATAACGAGATCCAATCCACTCCCATTATAGAGTGAAATTCCCCCAAGGGAAGTATTACGAGATTTTCCGGAAGATTATTCCCACATACGCCAATAGGGGAAGATTCAAACACATGGGTTGAAATGATTTAAGCACTTTGTTATTTTAGAAATATCTCTACATCAAGGCTTCGGGGATTCGATTTTATAGTTCTATAAAACATGAAATATATAAAGTAATGCGTAGAACCAAAATAAAATAAGACATTTTCCATTTTTTAGTGAATAGGAAGTGTACCTTCTACAACTTCATTATCATGCTCTACCAGTGCAGTAGTGATGGCATCAGCCTTCTCTAGTTCTTATGAATTTGGTGGCTGCTGACACTAATTATCCTCAAGAGCTCATGGATTAGTGCACTGGTTTTCATAGTTCCCTAGCTACCTATAGTTGTAGAATTGATCCATGAGTTGTTCTCTACTTTCATCAGCTACATTCTCCTTCCTTTTCATGTGTTTTCGACACTCTTGAGCATGGTGTCCTTCTTTCCAACACATGAAGCATTTCCTTGTCCCTTTGGGGTAGTTCCCATGGTGGAACAGCCCAAATTTTTGGCATGTGGGTCATTGAGTTTTCTTCCAACATTTGTCATTAGATCCTCCATCTTGAAACTCCATCATTCGTTTCTTATCCCCATCGACATGGGACCATTCCCCAAACTATATCTCCACATTGAGGGCACATCGAACTACTTCTTCAAAACTCTGAAAGTCTCAAATTGCAAGCTCCTTTTGAAGGTGTGGTTTTAATCCACTAAAGAATCTATCTATTTTTCTATAATTGTTGATAAAAAACCGGAAGCATAACTTGTAAGCCTTGTGAAATTTGCTTTATAGGTTGTGAAAGATTCTACTTTTTTTCTTTAGCCCTATGAATTCTCTCTCCATTTTTGTGCAAAGTGGTCTTGGAAAATACTTGTTAAGAAACATTATATTAATGACTTCCCATACGATCACTTCAATTTTGTCCCTTGGCTTGGTGTTCTTAATCAAATCCCACCATTGATCGGATTCTCCATCTAGACGATAAATGGATAGGGTCACCTTCTCCAACTCAGAACAATAAATAACTGAAAAGATCTTATCCATGAATTTGACCCACTTTTCCTTAACTAGTGGATCAGAAGATCTATTAGAATTCTGAGGTTTTTTCCGTATAAAACATTTGATATACAGTTTCTCCCTCTTTAGTGAAAGATGATGTTCCCTAATATTATGATTATTGTTCATTACCTGAGATAATTGGGTTAGAATCACAATTATATTTTGAACTCCACCTCCCAAATCTTTGGGGATGTCATTCGGGCAATCGTTGCATTGGGCTCACACGAGTAGTTGGCCTGGTTTCTCCTAGTTCCCACCATTTTGTAAAATAGAAAAGGTTAGAACAAAATAGAAGTCAACAATTCATGAATACCTAACTTATTTATTTGAACAATTTATACTAAAATCATAACATATGGGATCCCTATGTAAATATTCTATTGTGCATATTTTTACTTAGACTCATGATAGAGGTTTTCTCTTGGGTTCACTAATCCTAATTACCAAATTATCTAAACAGTTCCTATGATACCAACTATAGAGGCCCTGAGTTTTCTTAAATCACTATTACATCATTTAAAAGATAAAAAACATAATAGTATTACACATAGAGGATCCAAAGGTTTAGTGTCTTTGGAAAACTAAGACCGTACACAACAGTTACAACATCAAGCATAAACATTTATTTAATTTCATATTCTTTAGATTGTTATTCGCCTTTGTCCTCTCCTTAGTACATGTAGACACCTGAGGATATACATAAAAAGTGGTGAGATAAAAGCCTAGTAAGAGGATATATAAGAATAATATAGCATGGGGTGAGCATAATAATGACATAGCCAAAAGATTATGAACATGAGAGAAGCATAAATAAAAGAATTTAAATGTGACATTGCATAAAAAATAAAACATCATGTCATAGTGGTTAAATACCACACATGCATGTGAACCAAGACAGAATCATTTTTACCATCATTGATCATTTAATTATTAGATTCATCAATTTACCCAATGCATTGGAGAACTGTATAATTCTATGCGCACCCGTCACATTCAAATATTCATATTGCACTATATAATTCCGGGAACACCCGTCACATCATAATATTATCATTATCATGCATTCCACATACAACATAAATCAATAATGAACCTAACTAATCCATGGAATGGAATGGTTTTCATCTCATAAGAAAACATTCATAAACATTGGGTTCCCAAAACAAAGTGGGAATAACATACATGATTCAGGAACCATCAACCTTGAATGAGAAGTAAAGGGTGAGTTCTTAGAAGAAGTGTTCTTTTGGAAAAAAATTTGTTTGAAATAAACAATAGTGGTGAACATTTATATCCTAGAAATGGAATGATAGTGATGAACTAATGATTATTATTTAACTTATTTTTGTAAATTACGGTATTTCACTATTCATAAAAAATTCATGTATTTCAGAAAAACCACAAAATTTACCCCACAACATTTTTCGACATGTAGAATCAAAAAATGAAGTCCATTTTTCAAAAATAAAATTTTAAATATTATTAATTTAATATTTAATTAAAATAATGGTTTATTACTAAAAAATAGTTTTAAAACATTCATTTACTTATTCTAAAATACAGGTTCATCATAATTTCACTTGAATATTATTTTTATACAAACATAGGTAAGGTTACTATTAATTAGGGTATATCACAATTTATAAGGGTATGTTACTATTCATAATGGTAGGTTACTATTCCCTAAAAATTATTTTTCTTCTATTAGACTAAAAAAGGCATCTTGAACACAACTGTGTTTGTCAAATTTTCAAAATTCCAAACACATAAGTGACAAAATAATGTTTAAAGGTCACATATCACTTAGTAATTCATTATGTTGTGTTTTCATGTTATTTTATGACATAATTATAAGAAAGGAATTTCGATTCAAAAACTTTGGGTCGTTACATGAAGCATGGATTAAATCACTGGACAAGATTTTTGATGTGATGGGGTGTTTAGAAAAACAAAATGTTAGTCACCCTATTTACTGTTTTGATGGTGAAGCTGGTCAGTGGTGGTTGATGGTGAAAAATATTAGGGATAATAAGTTGATTTATGCTATTGATTGCGATAAATTCAAAGGTTTGTTTCTGGAGAAATATTTTCCTAAGATGGTTCATCTTAGGATGGAAAAACAATTCCTGGAATTGAGGTAAGAGGATGACATAGTGGCTGCTTATGAAGAAAAATTCACTGGATTGGAATTGTATTCTCCCAGTTTCATACGATATCTTGATAGTAAAATCACCAATTTTTTCTTAGTATGAAATCCAATGTATCGAAGGGATTTCTCTTCTGGTGAGTTAAAATTTTATGAAAAAAATTTTAGATGTGTGGAGATGGTGGAAATAAATATTTCTGATGATCAGGTATTCTTTGAAAAACAGTTGAATAAGTGGTTGAGGTGGTAGGGGAAAGGGAATAAATCTTAAAAAAAGACTGATGGTAAGAAACTTATGTTTAGTGTTTGTAAATATATTTTAAAATTGCATGATGTGGAATGCCTTTTGACTTTTCTTATGTGAAACCGATGTGGTAAAATGGGATATAAGGCTCGTAATTACACTAGAAAAGATCAGGGTAATGGTAAGACGAAATCTGATTTACAATCTGTAAATTGTTATAATTGTAATGAAATGGGTCATTATGAAAATTTATGTCCTATTAAGAACTCAACTGAGGCAAATAAACCAGACTACAAGTAGAAAGGGGTTGTGAAATCATTTTCAACTACTTCATTAAATTTTGGGCCATCAAATGAAGAAGTATCTGGTACACTATTTGTTTGTTTAGATTATGAAAATGTGTTGTTTGATTCGGGGTCCACAAATTGTTTCATTTTTTAGATGTTTTCTAGTAAATTGGGAATTCCATCTCAAGATTTGAATCCTAAACATATGGTAAAAACACCTTGGAGAAATCATGAAACAAAAATAAATTATAAGAACCTTCATGTCCTTCTATGCGGAAAGAATATACCTGGAAACCATATTGTTTTTCATTTAGTAGAGATTGATGGTATTCTGGGTATGGATTGGATCATTGTTTATCATGATACGATTTAATGCAGAGCTGAAGTGGTTTTTTAAAAAAGATTTTCAATTTGTGTAGAATAATGAACCCATACTTTTGATGATATATCAGGAAGCTGAGAAACTAGTAAAAGATGGAAATGATTGTTACCTTTCACATATTGTATTAAATAAAATAACAGTTCAAGATAATGATGTGCCGGTGGTAAATGAGTACCTTGATGTTTTTCCTACTGAGTTTCTGGGTATTATACCTGAACAAGATGGTGAATTTACTATTGACTTATTTCATGATGCTAAGCCAATTTCAAAACCCCTTATCAAATGGATAAAATTGAACATTTAGAGGTAAAGAAGAAATTGCAGGAGTAATTATATAAAGGTTTAATTCGACCTAGCACATCACCATGGGGTTCCCCTGTCTTGTTTTTTTTAAATTATGATGGTTCAATGAGACATTGCATTGATTATAAAGCATTGAATATCATCATTGTTAATAAAAATAATCTTTTGCTTCATATCGAGGATTTGTTTGATCTTCTTGAGGGATCTCAGTATTTTTCAAAGATTTATATGAGGTCGTGGTTCCATCAATTGATAGTAAAAGAATCATACATTCCAAAGACTGTGTTTCGTACTACATATGTCCATTATGAATCTGTTTTTATGCTTTTTGGTTTAACCAATGCACCTGATGTATTCATCGACCCAATGAATATAATTTCTTGTGAGTTCTGGGATAAGATTATGGTTTTGTTCATTGAGGATATTTTGGTTTATTCTGAATGTAAAGTGGAGCATGAAAGTTATTTAAGGGTTATCTAGATATCCTCAAAAGAAAAGAAACAGTAAGGGAAATTCAGGAAGTGTGAGTTTTGTTTACAAAAAACTAAATTCCATAGTCACATTGTTTCAAAAAATTGCATAACTGTTGATACGGCTAAAACAAAAGTTGTTGAAGAATGTCCATGACCAACAAATATAACTAATATCCATAGTTTTCTTGGATTTCCAGGTAATTACAATAGGTTTGTTGAAAATTTTTCATAGTTATCTAGTCCAATGACTTATTTAACCTGAAAATGTTTTATGATCATCTAGACAAATGAATGTGTTGATTTCTTTCATGAATTGAAAAGATGATTGGTGAATTCTCAAGTTTTGGCACTACCTTATAGAAGTGGTGAGTTTGTTATTTATATTAATGCTTCATTGAAAGGACTTGGAAATGTCCTTATTTAGAATGATCAGGTAATTGCTTATTCATCATATCAGTTTAAACCTCATGAGTTATATTACACTACACATGATTTGGAATTAGCTACTGTTGTTTTTTCTTTAATAATTTGGAGTCTTCATTTGTATGGAGTAAAATGTGAAATATTTGATAACCACAAATGTTTGAAGAATATATTCACTTAGAAATAATTGAACAAGAGAGAGAGGAGATGATTGGAATTAATCAAATATTATGATTGGACGATCCTTTACCATCCACGAAAGGCAAATAAAGAGGATGATGCTTTGAGTCAAAATATTAATGCTTCATTAAACAAGCTATGTTTGTAATGAGATCCTTTGGTTTTTGATTTGATGAAATTTTTCATAGGAGATGTTGGTGTACGAAATTATTATGCTTTATTTTAAGTGTCAGTGAAATCATCTCTATCATATTGAATAAAGAAAGCTCGGATGGAAGATAGTGAGCTGCAGAAAAAGGTAGAGTTGGTTCAGAGTGGTATGTTTCAGGAATTTAACATCGATAAGGATTTTTTTTTTATGATTTCAAAAGAGAATATATGTGCCATGTGAATAACAGTTGAAGAAAGAGTTGTTATGTGAAGCTCATTGTTCCCCATTTTTAGATCATCATGGAATTACAAAGATTTAGAGAGATCCTCAGATGTATTACTGGTGGGATGTAATGAAAATAGATATTGTTGTTTTTACTGGGAATTGTTTGACACGTTAGCCGATTAAAGCAGAGAAAAAATTACCAAATGGGATGCTTCAATCATTACCGGGGCCTGAGTGGAAATGGAAAAATATATCCATGGACTTCGTTGTGGGATTTCTGAAGACATCTCGAGATAATAATGAAATATAGGTTATTGTTAATCAATTGACTAAATATGCTCATTTCTTTAATATTCAAGATACTTTTTCTCTAGATCAACTTTCTCAGTTGTATGTTAAAGAGATAGTCAGGTTCCATGGTGTTCCCATATCCATTGTATTTATTCGCGATCCTATGTTTAATACTATCTTTTTGAATATCCATGAGAAGCCTTGGGGTACTGAATTAAATTTTAGTACACCATTTCATCCACAATCAGATGGGAAGTAAGAATGAAAAATTCAAACCATGGAGGATATGCTACATGCTTGTACACTGGATTACCAGGGATGTTGGGACCAACATATTTCATCGGTTAAATTATCTTTTAATAATATTTTTCATTCCAGTATAATGATGGCTATATATGAGGCATTATATAGAAATAATTTTCAAACTACAACTTTTTGGGCTGAAGTAGGTGAAAAGAAGATCATGGGACCAGAATGGGAAGAAGAGATGGTAGAAAAAGATCAATTGATTCAGAAGCATAAGATAACATCTCATATTAGGAAGAATATTTATGCGGATAATCAAGGGATGGAACTTTTTTTGAGGTAGTTGATCATGTCATTCTTAATGTTTCTCTTGGGAAAAGTGGGATGCATTATGGTATGAAGGGAATGATGACTCCATGGTTCATTGGACCTTAAGAAATCCTAGAGAAATTTTTATTAGATGAATTAAGAGTATATTTACATCCATGTTTATCAAAGGTACACAATGTTTTTCTTGTTTCAATGTTGAGAAAGTATATTCCTGAACTATCTCATGTTTTGAGCCAAGATGTAGTTCAGTCTGAAGAGAGTCTCTCTTGTGAGGAACAACCAGTCCAAATTCTTGACTGAAGAGATAATGTGTTGTAGAATAATGTTATTCATTAGGTAATGATTTTTTGGAAAAAGTATATTGTTGAAGTGGCAATGTGGGAATCTGAAAATGCTATGAGGGATAAATACACCCATTTAGTTGATAAGATAATAAAATTACGGGGATGTAATTTCTAAATGTGGGGAAGGTCGTAACATCCCTATTAAATAAATAAATATGACATTTTCATTTTATTATTCTTTTGTGAATTAAATATTAATTTCAATTTAAAAGGGGATTATGTGTTCGTTACCGTACCTGACAGACAGTAATGGGTTTCTTGGAAATCATAAATTGCACAATAATAATATAATATTATTATTTTAAATGGTTATTAAAGACTATCTATTATAATGGAGGGAATGAACATAACTAACTACAATATGATTATACATCTTTTTTAAATTTTTTTACATTTATCGAATAAAATTTAGAGGCCTAAAATATGAACTAATATAATTATAATCATAAATACTCTAATATTCATTAAAAGGATGATTTTATGACCTTTTAACGGACAACCCTCTTTAAAACTAGTTTTGGTCAATTTTATATGTTCTATTTGACCAAATAAAATTATTCTATAGAATCGGGACTTCAAATTCCACATTGGATAAAATTTTGTTATTTTTCAAATAAAATTCAATGTGTGATGAATGGAAAAAATTACTGTATTTAAATTCAAAACTAGAATTTAATATCATTTATTTATATGGATAGTTTAACTTTTTAATTCTTTTTAAAGTTTAATAAAATTATATTTTTACCATTTAATCCATTTTTGGTCAATGTAAATAATTTCTCATTGATATTGGACAAAAACAGGTGTCAATATTTTGATAGTTAATATTTTAAAAACTGCACTTTTTGATTTGATAGTGGAAATTAATTTTAAATTAATTTCATGAAATTATGTGTTTTTAATTTGGAAAAATGGATTTCATATTTGGATTCCAGATGTCCAAAATTGTTTAATAGGTAACTTTTATTTTTATACATTTGCAATATTTTCTTCAGTTAAAATTTTATTTACCATGGTAAAAGGGTTAATCTGGTAAATAAAGGTAATAAACTAATATTATAATAATATAAAATTATCCTAACATGTGTCCTAATCCTATTGGTAGATACATATCTGACCGCGATCATCTTTGAGTCGATTTTGAGACCCCATAGAGCCACATGAGAGTGATAATGACACTTTATTTTAATTAACTTAATGTAAGACAAAAATGACATAAACAAATATATTTTAGTAAATTAACTTTTACATATGTTTATATAAGATATCATTTAGACTATAAATATTATTTAGAAATATAAAAATATTTGATACATCATGGTATTTTTTAAAAAATTTAGACATCAAATAAATTATAATATTTATGATACAATAATCATGCAATGTTTACATCATTAATAAATGATTTAAATTAATAATATTATTACGATTAAAATAATATCCAAAACCAGTCCATTTCTTAGTGGGCTGTTTTTTTATTATGAGTCATCTTATCATCGAATTTAATATGTTTTTTACCTTTAGAAACTGAAAATCATTATATAATAAAATAATATTTTATCATTTTCTTAAAGAGCCCCTCCCCCCCTTATAAAAATCCCTGATCTCTAACCAATTCCAAGAACCTCTGAAGCACCTTGGCTCGTCCAACCCCTTCCCAAATAATCTCTCAAGCTCCTTATCTTCCACCTAGAGGCCTTAACATAGGAATAAGGTACTTCACGAAGTTTTTTTGTTCAAAGCAAACAAAGTTACCATAATTAAAGTAAACTATTTCTCTAAAATTCCTTTCTTTTATTTTACGTATCCAACCCCTAAACTCTTTTTATTCCTTTTTTATAACAACAAAAGTATTATTAATATAATAATATGTTTTTATGAGAATTATTGGAACTAAGCATACACAAAACTCTATCTAATTTGTAAATAACATACTGTTTCAGTGGACGACAAACTAACAACTCACGAAACGATGATTGTTCAATATTTTCCTAGAGCCTATCTTTATGGAAATTAATATGTAACATTATTTATATATGATATATATTATGTTTATGTTTTCTTTATGTTTCTTTATTTTTTATATATAATATACCTATATGGTTTCAATAATGTGTAAATGCGATAATTTAATCTGAGGAAGTGGGGACTACCACCCCCTCAAAGTGATATGACTCGTCAATGACATATTTTTGAGGAATAAAGGATGGATTTAATGATATAATATATTATATTATATTGGAATTATAATATAACTATGTATCATTATGTCTTAATTCTATTAAAATAAGTATTATAAATCAAAGTAGTGTTCATGCGTATGTACGGCTTACCGTCTCCATGAACGATGCATTTCATTTCATACCTCCAAATGTTATGTTCAATTATAAATACATATATATTCTGGATATATGTGATATATATGAAATCTACATCTTGAATATAATTCGGGAGATAATGGATATTTGACCACATGAACAACTTGTAATTATGAGAAGTTCATTTTTGACTAATGTACCAAATGTTGACAAAATGACCATTATTAACATAAATATTTACATAATATATAAAACATGGTAATAATTGATATAAAATAAATAATAAACTTGAAATAGTAACTTAAGCAAGTAGAAATTAACATTATTTTATTATTCATGAGATTAACGAACGAACGGGTCATGTCGGACACGAGGTAAGGGACTTCATCCTCATCTCCTTTCATTGAGGGATAATTTGTTTTATACAAGACCTTCTTTTATACGTTTTATAAACCCCATTGACATTTTATTACATTAAAAAGGAATATTTTTAATGATGTGTTTTTCTAAAAGGAAAAACTATTGGTTCTTTTAAAATAAGTGTTGACAACGACATTTCCACCATGGTAAGTATTATTTTATCTTTTGGCTTCCATAACAAGACATAATGTTTTTTAATGAAAATAAATACCATATACTATGCCACTTATTTTGGTTTTGAAAATGGTTTTGATAATGGATTGTCTATGTTAATATATTTAAATGATATATTGTGATTGAAATGTGGAAATTTTATCTTTCCTTTATATTTGTTTTATCTTTTATGAATACGTTATGGTTCTTGAGAATTTTTTCGTATACGGCTGGTATCATGATAAACCTATTTTGGGCGATCTAGAGGTAGCTCTCCAATGCATTAGGTAACGTGGCAGAGGAAAACATGAATGTTTCTCCTAAGAGATTTAGGTAATATACTATGATGGGTATTCCCAATGTAACTCCCTACATAGTTTTGATAGCTACAATGTAATTATGATATGGATACAAGACGATTCCATTATGATTTATGATTAAAATGTGTAATTCATAAATATTATGATTTGATGAGGTATGTTAAAGAGATTTTGTTATGTATGTAATGATGAAGTAATGTATTTTTCTTTGTTTTATAACCCTTACTATGATTTTTATGCTCATCCAACATTTTGAAATGTTTTTCACTGGGCATATAGATGAATAGGGTTAAGGATGGGCACATGGAAAAGTCATGCTGTCTAAAACATAGAACTAGACATGACCCTTTTTTCAGAGATTCTATTTTTCTAAAAATAATGGAAACTGAGTTTAAGTTTCTAATAATTAATTCTTGACATTTAATATAATAGTTAAGGCCCAATTCTCTAAAACTCTAAACATGAAAAGATCCTCTAAGTTAATTATTCATTTAATTCAATATTTTGTAATTTTTTAAGGTCAGGTCCTTATAAAATCACCATGTCGATCTATGAAACATGACAAAAAACATTAATAGTTTACACTATGGTTGGTTTAGTCTTCTTAACCCACTCACCAATGGTCTCAGATATTATTTTAATAATAAAAAACCATTATCATTCATTAAAATAATAAAAAAATAAAACATTTATATAATTTAATCATTCTTTTCAAACTCGAGTTAAAATATTTTTTATAATGATTCCCTTATTTAATGAATTTCCATATATATTTTCATTGTTAAAAAACCCTCTGAAATAGCTTCCATTTTAAATTTTATTAACAAAAAAAACATGTAAATAATCACAATAATAAATAATGCAATGATCATCAATATATATAACCAATCAAAATTCATCAATTCAATCCAATTTGAAACCATTAACCAAATGTTTTTTATATAAAATAATAGTTTTATAGGGGCCCCAATCATTATCATGAGGAAATTTCGGGACATTAAAATAAAAACTCACTAAATTTGTAGGAAGGATCGAAGAAAATACTATAACACTAAATAAATTCTTTATCCATCATCCTGATGCCTTGGAATATCCCCTATATAATGATCCATACATTTTAAACTATTTTTTTGAATAAACTAATTATTTATTACGTAATATATTTTTATAAATAACATGCACTATATTTCATTTTTTATTTTGGGCCATCATAAAACATGTCTACAATTTTCAGATGTTCTTAAAATATTATTAAGAAACATAACCATACATAATCTAGACATTCTATAGTGACCATTATTAATAGTATATATTAACGATTATGATAAGATCTTGTTGAATCAGATGCAGTAAATGATGTCCTCAGCAAGTTGGATCATACCATATCGAGCCATTTAACATATAATCCAAATGGGTCAGAATCCATTGTACTTTTTTCATCCATGCCCAACTTGAGGTTAAATAATAGAAATTTTAGAAAAACCATTTTCAAGAGAAGGTAAAGCTTTTGAATATTGCATCCCAAACCATGTTTATCAAACTCAACAAGGAATGTACAACCATCCAAAACCATATCATTTGGGAATACAATATTTTAATTAGCCGTCATGAATCTAGAACCTAGTGGTATAGATTTTATTATTTTAATTTTTGTAAAATAAATATTAAATTTACCCATGTTCCTTATTAATATATATATATATATATATATATGTTATTATATACTGATAATCATGAAATTATATTTTTTATATGACGATAAAAAATATTTTTGGAAATATATATATTGTTTCAATTAAATAGATATTTTTTATGGGACACATATTTTTTGAAATAAAAATTATTTTAGTAATTTGAAAATATTAAATAACATTTAAATATAAATGATAATACATTTTAATGTAGAAAAAAATTATGGGTTAGAAATATGTTTTTGTTGTTAAATATAATATTTTAATTAACCAATTTTTTTCATTTAAATGAAATTATTACTATATTCAGGAACAAATTAAAAAAAACACTCTTTTTTAAATTAGAGAATCAGAATTATCTGATGATAAATTTTAAAAACATTTGAGTCAATGAGAACATTGGGTAAAAATTAAAAACATTGTAAATAGAGGGTATATATTATGACACGTAATATTCTAATAGTGTTATAATAAATTCTAGAATATGTATGAAATAAATATATTTCCCCTATAATATAATTCTTTTTATATTTTATTTTTAATAATTTTAAAAATCTATAATGAATCCCCCAAGTCCTAAATTTATTTAATGCATGAAAAAATAATTATTTAGCATAATGAATCAAATCAACATCATGAATGGAAATATTTTTATGTGTTCAATTCGTATACTGTTGAAATATTGTAATCCACCGATCTTTGGTATAATCTGTGAGAATAAAACAATGGATTTTTTTAATTTCATTATGTTATTAATTGGAGTCCAAACATATTATTATAAAATAATAAAAATTACACAATCAATTACTATAAATATTTGGCCAATCAACCCATCATATTCATTCATAAACCATTTTTCATGAGTTTCCTTTTAATATCACTCTCTAAAATCCTTCAAATGTATTGAAATTTTCTGAATAAGTAACTATGATTCATTTATAACCACACTACCTTGATAAGGGATTCCCCCCTCTTCATATTTATTAAAATAATTTATTTTTACTAACCTAATTTTTTAAAAATTTATCTTTTAGTAAATTTTTTACACAACATTTTAAATTCATTATTATAGTGTTGTTATTATACACCTCTATTCTCTCTTACAGGACCCTTCAATTAAACATTATGTACACCTGTTATGATTCCAAAATTATCTCATGACATTTGATGAAAAAAAAAATATATTTTCGATAACCATCCCCATTTCAATTCAATGGTTTTATCCCAGTTTAATCTATCAATCACTTATTGGGTAATTCTTTGTATGTAAAACAAACATCCAAATATTGCGATTAATAGTGATAAAATACATCATTACATTTCATGATCATTTTGGAACATAAACTCCTAAACTTATTATGATTGTGATTGGGGGGAATGGAAAAATATATCTCCCTAATACAATGGGAAATGTTTTTTCCTCATGAGGAACCATGTATGGTACTCATGAATCAATCTTATGAAAACTCTGTAATGATGTCTTGGAGGTATGCGTTGACTTATTATTATGTTGTTAGGTTTGATTTTCCATTCACACACAAATGACTCATAGTTTTTATAATTTTCATCACGATTTTATGATCCTGATTATGATTCTATATACTATATGTAATTTGGTAACTAATATTTAATCCAATGTTTTATTTTACATAAAAATATTCTATGATTATTCCCTTACTAGAAATTAGATCTGATAACTTTATTAGGTACTTCCCTAGAAAACCCAATTTAGTTTTATAATATTATTTAAATTTAAATTCAATGTCATTTTGTTTTTATATAATTTATTTTTATCACATTTTAAAATTATTGCGATATATATTCAATTACCAAAATACCCTAGGCATCTAGATCATTTAGTATTGTTTATTCAGTATTTTTAGGTAATAAAATGTGAATGAAAGTGTATAAATGATATAGGTTGTCCTTAATCGTATCTAATAAAGGTATAGTAACTTTTGGGGATGAGGATTAGAAAACTGAAGTGTACATAATGTTGATAATAATAAATGTATAAAACATTAATATATTTTGTTATTGTATACATTTATTGGTTTATGTGAATTAGATTTTATTTTTGCATTCCATTATTGGATGTGGATCTAGAATAGATGTACCTAGGGGTAATAACCTTCAGTGGTTTTATTGGGTTTTAACAAGACCTATAACAAGTTCATGAAAATGGGGCCCTTCTAAACACATAGTTTGACACACCAATATGATATGTATAGTAAATTTTCATGATCATTATAAACCATTATAATTGAAAAATTGATTTTTATATTTAATGTTATAAAACAGATCTTAGAGATATTGGATTGGAATTAATATATCTATATATTTGGGAAAATATGCCATTTATTAATGATACATTAAATTCTCATAGTTTTCTTTTTAAATGACCTATATTTTTAAAATAATCATCCCTAATTTTCTCTCAATAACGTAATTTTATGGAAATAAGAGTAATAATGTAATGAACGACTGTGATGGGAAATATTATTACCGACTAAATGAGTGGTTCAACATGATGGGAGTCATATTACAGAATATTATGTCAAATAATGTTCAATGTAATAATGATTTCATTAGAAACATGACTAAGTCAGAATGCCTACATACCCCTAATAAAAAGAGTTTTTTAGTAAATAAATTATTGGGATAAAAGCCCTCAGATTATTAGTTCATAATCTGATCCATTAAACCCAGAAAAATTGATCATGTCCAGTGACAATTTTTATTTATTTTTTAATTATATAATTTAGAGAAGGTCATGGTGGATGTCTATCACATGGAAAGAGGAAAAAATCAATGATGTAAATTGATCATGAATATGATCCCCATAATGAAATTATAGTTAAGGAGGAAATATAAATATGGAAAATACATATGAATAAATAATTTTCACAAACACACCAATATATAATGGATAAAAAGATACTAGGACTAATGGAAAAAAGAGGATAAATCAATTAATTACTTTGAGGAAACTATCAAAAGACTTTAACAATATGTATTCATCTTTTTCATTGAATGGGAACAAATTGATGAACATTAGATTAGTCTGATGAAGTTGAATCATCAAAAATATTTGGATATTTGAGATGTTGACAGAAATACTGAAATAGTATTATATTCACTAAAATAATTAATGGATAATGGAAAATAAATATGATCTCATGGGTATGGTTATTTTAAATTAATAATTTATTTTAATCCAAATAGAGTGATTTCATGATCTCAGGTTGGTGAAGAAGTCTAATATCCCACTTTTAAAATTTGTGGGAAGAATCATCCTTGACATTTCATTAATGTTATAAGAAAATTTGTTCTCTTCTTGATGGGAAGGAATCTATCTTGACAATTTGTTTGGTATAAACCCATTTTATTGGATAAAATAACGTAATTTTATACTCAAATCATTGGTGGTTACCCAATGCTTCAATTACAAGGAACACAGATACTATTTGAAACAATGTTATACACTATGTTTTATCAATGATATTTTAATATAAAAAAATACATATCCATAAGGGAAATGATTCAGCATTGTCAGTCACTACATATAATGTGGATCCTAATAAAAATGTGGTGATATTAAAAATAATTATAAATTTAGGGAGAGTGAATGTAATATTTGATTATGGTTTTACTCAATCATTAAATCCATGAAATTATTATTGATAATATCATACTCCAATGTAAAAAATGGTATTCCAGTTAAAATTGACATTAGTAAATGAAAATATTATATAATCTCATGAATATAACTTCTCCCCGATCAAATATTGTGGGCTGGATTTCATTGTGATCTATTTGAAACATCCATTTTCAAAATTCAATACTCTTCTGTACATGAAGTGGATTTTCGTATATAGATCCAACATAAAATTTTAGATAAATTAATCCCCCTCCATTTTGACCATCAAATTTTATTAGATTTATTTATAATGGGGTGATAGATCTTATATGAAATCATTATCTCAAGAATATAATTTTTTACATTATGATCAACTGTATGTATCTCATGTTGTTGGTTCTAATGAAAATATCATCCATGATGAAATTTTCAATGTACACAAATATTGTAATATGATTCTTAATGAATTTCATGGTCATCCTCTAAGAAGACTGGTCATGTTCTCAATTAAATGTATAACATGATCATTTCTAATATTAATAAATCTATATAGATTAACCACTGTTAATCAATATTGGAAAATGATGAAACTACAAGAGAATATTGTTAATGTTATTATACAAAAGAAATCATATCTGTGGGGTATAATAATATAATTAATAATGAAGAATGAAGTTTAAAACCACATCGATGTTGATTATTATGATCTTTAAAAGATCACTATAAGGAACATGTATCCTTTCTAATGGGTTGATAACTTGTTCAAATATCTACATGGAAGCATGTACTTCTCTATGATTGATCAACGGTGTAACGACAAAAAAATTTATTAATGAAAAATTTCATTGATCAAATTAAATGTTTAGAATATTTAAAATTGTTATATAACATATGGAATTCCTTGGATTTATGTTTTTTGGATTTTAAAATACAATTAAAAATTGCTACCGTTGCTAATATAGATGTTGAACAGTGAACACATGATTAGTATGAATATAGGTCTTTAAAAAATCCATTTTACTTAGAAAAAGAAAGGAATGCACTCATCTAGAATATTTTCTCTATAGGAATCCATTTTTTGGAGCTCAGAATGAAGGTAGTGTCATTATGCTTCACTTTTGACCAAGCCCAAGTTGAGCTTTAACCCGTTAAGCATGAACGGAACCTCATATGGGAGAAGTGGACGTTAGTAGATATAACCACCCAATGGATTTTATTAGAGCCTCTCCAAGAGTCTATCACCATCACACACCATACCCTCAGGTATTCTTTGGGGTTTTTAATGGTTTATGTAAAAAGACTCTTGCACTACGATTATGTGAATTATTTTTGTATAGATAATATACATTCATTTTATTATTTTTACTTTGTAAATAGATTTTGAACCACAAATTGTATTTTTACTTAGTATTAAATTAAGAAATATATTTTGATTTAATAATGTATTTTTGAATTAAATAATATATTAATAAAATATTATTACAAAATTAATTTTTATTTGATGTAAATTATCATATAATTTTTTATGTATAAATTTGCAATTTTTATTATGGTTTGAAAGTAGTTTTTGACAAAATCGATGAAATTTCAATAAATTTCAGGATTTGTTTATAAATTAAAAATTAACATATTTAGAAAAATATAGAGATAAAATGAATATTATTTTTGGAATCATGATGTCGAAATTATCCAATGGTGAAATTTTAATAATTTTCTAAGACAATTGAATTTTTTGGGTTAAAATAAATACCATCTAAATATATAATGTGTTTTATGAAATTATAATTACACAATTGGGATGTAATAAAATAATATAAAAAACTATTTTGGTTGAATATATGTTTTACCTTTAAAATAATTTTATTTTATATTTGTTTGATTAATTTATTGGTGCCCTAGTGGACCCTCCAAGACTTATTAAACATTTTAACATCTAAAATTATTTCTTTCAGATGGTGACTCACCTCCACATAATCATGCTTAATATTTCATGAATTCTAACCATTATACATATAAAATTGTTTTTACTTCTCCTATTTTTCATAAATCATGGTAAAACCCCATGGGTTGGTTTTTTTATTAGTTTAATATGTGGTGTCCAAAACATAAATAATAATGAATTTCACCTCTTTTCCATTATTAAATCATGAAATATCACAATTCACATCACTCAAAACCCTTGTAGGATGACCCTAGTGTTCCCTCCTCTATCTAATATCCTCCCAAAGAACCCCAAGCTCCCAAGAATCCTCTCTCAAGCCCCGAAAAAGACATTGAGATCACATATCCACGTAAGGGATTTCTTCCCCAATCATTTTTTTCCAAATTTCGTTATATTGTTATACCATTTTATTATGAATTAAAAATGTTGGATTATGATTTATCACCACCCCCATACGGTAGTCCATGTGTTTTAATGATTAGATACCCCATTATCCCTCATTAATGCCTTCCTTTTACACATGTTACCATGACAAAATTCTATAAGGGGTTTCTCTCTCCTCATTGACATTCAAGCCATTCTTCGGTATTTTGAATCTAAATTCCATTACATTTATTGGGAAATTTATATATATGACCCCACTACTGTCCATTTCATGTACATATTATGAGACATCAATTTATCTCTCATGAACAAATTTTTTATGAATTCTTATGTCATGCAATTATGTTGCAAAAATTGCACCGTAAGATTCACTCCAATGTCATTGTCTAGTGAATACCAAGTCCATTTCTCTATAATGTGTATTAACCATTATGAACATTTAGTTATAGATTATAATGATTCCTTTATGAATTTACAGTTCCATTATTGTGGAATAAATGATGATGTTTAATGAATACCTTTTATACGGTCCATGTGGCACACTTATGCCTGGAATGAAATGATTAAGAAGTGTGTGCTCGGATAGTTCTACAATGCATTGGGTAAAGATTTGTATCATGAAACATTATGTGAAATGAGGTTTTACTCATTCTTATACATGTTCAATAAGGTATTAATCATGATCCATGTGCAATTATCCTTGGCTTAGGTTAATAACATGTTTAAAGTTGTTGCCACATTTTCAAGCTATGATAATCATGCTATATCATGCCTTTATGTTCATGTTTATCTTATTCTCCATTGATATGCCTACTGTATAAAATGTACAATATTATTCATTTTATTCCTTTTTTACTCCCTTACTGGGCTTTATAGCTCACCCTTTTCCTATGAATGTCCTCATGTTATACCATGCAATGTTAAGAATGAAGGAATGTGGTGGTTTTTTTTAAAAAAAAATCAATTTTTATGTTGTGTTTCATGATTTATGTTATAATTTAATGTCAATAATTTCGTGAAAAACTATACCAGGAGAAAATCAGAGTTTTCTTGAGTGCATGTTTTTGAAATAAATCATCCTTTTGTCTGTAATAAATACATTGGTTGATATTGTTGGTATCCGATGATAGGTTTTGTTATTTTTGGGATTAGGATTAAAACCCCAGTAAAAACCTTATGGGTAAGAATAAGTATAATAAAAACAACCATTAATTTTATTGAGCATTTACTAATTGTTTTATCAAGAAAATACATCTCTATCTAGATATGAGCAGGTAGTGGCTGCTCTAGAATATATTTATCTATGTGTAAAACCCAAAACACCTCTTTGAGATATACTAAAACGGGAACTGGTGGATGACAAAAAGCCTTTCTTCACTCTTGGTTATGACACTCCTGGGGGATATGATTTCGTAAATTCATAATATTAGTATGAACAATTATTAAGGGAACAAAAAAAGTTCCTTATGAATATATACTGGGATGTAGATCATGTATAAAATAGATTAAATCCTATAAATTATTAAGTTAATGAAATTAATGTTATTTATTAGTTCTCCCTTTTTGTCATTGGATTCCTCTTTCTGTGTTACCGCTACCAATCCATTTATCCCAACCAATGTTCGGTAATAAAATGACTCGGGCTGACAACCAATGCAAAGATAAATGTGATGACTATTTTAATTAGATGGACAATCAAATGGGAGTGGGAATCACAAACATTTTCATGATAATCTATTATTTAACTCGTGTTTTGGATATAAAATTGGGTTAGTATGAACATTCAACCCCCCATCCCCAAGAATGAACAAGCCATAATCGCGAGCTTCATGAGACAAAGGCCTCCCACTTGTAATGGATCATGTGATCCCTCAATCAGTGAATAGTGGATCAACACCATTGAGAAGATATTATCCATATTTCAATTTTATGTACACGATAAAGTACTTGTAGATTAATATCGTATGGAGGGTGAAGCTAATTAATGGTGGACAATGATAAAGTATATGAAGCCTGAGTAGGAGATCAAGGTGTTGGAATGAAATGATTTCTGTAAAATGTTTTTTGATAATTATTTTCATCACACCCTATGACATATGATGGAATGGTACCTCCAATACCTCAAGAATAATGGTGAAGAATACATCAGAGCATGTGAGGAAAACATCACAAGGCGTTCTCTATATGCCTCCAGATTTGTCATCACCCCCGAATACAAGGTTGAATGCTTGTTTGGTTGCATAAAATATATCCTACAGAGAGCTCTAGTAATCTGTGACTTCGAGAGATATAAAAAAATTTCGATGTTCCCTCAAGGTCAAAATGTTGATCAACGATTCTCATAGGTATCACGAGGATAAGAAGTGTAATGTGGACATTAATTCGAGAGGTCTGATGCATAAATCATACAGTTCATTGAAAATACAGTACCCAACATACCAATAATGAGGAAAGAAGCACCCCAGAAATTTTCTAAAGGGGATGAGGAAATGATTTGTGTGTGGAAGATAAGGGAATATGGATATTAACATCCAACTAGAAAACCCCACAGATGTGATAGAGTAGAGAAACACTCATTTAAAACAACACAATGTTCATTGATTCATGTACAATAAACCATGGACCTTTGCTAACTAGTTTCATATGTCTTGGGTTTTCAGAGGCAAACAACAACCTCCAAGGTATAAAGGGAGAGATTTTTCCATCACTGTCACTGATATGAACCCCAAAAAAATTGGTGACAGCTATTCTAGTTTTTCATTCATGAATAGTGGATTTTATTTTTTATTCTATTTCTACACATTCTTCTATATCCTGAATGTATAGTAGAACAATCCCAACACCACTGCAAATCATGGAAGTAAAGATGTTGGTGAGAACAGTAAATAGGGAAATCATTGCATCCCATTAATATAACACCTCCCCTATCAAAATCCATGGATTGAAATTCTAGATAACCTAAACATAAACCCTATGGTATAATTTGATTCAATTATTGGTATGGATAGGATTTTCATTATATAGAGCCAACATAAATTGTTGTGAGAGGGAAATCAATCTACATGTGGAGAATCGACCCATGATTTTGTGAATGTGAAAGGAGGAGGATAAATCTTCTTTAGCACCATTATCTCAATCATGCATATTAATGACCCAATGAGAACATTTATCTTACTCAGATGATTGAGTCTAGGGAAGATACAATCTAAAAAAAATCTTATTGTAAAGGAATTCATTGAAGTGTTTCCCACAGAATTTTATGGACTTCCTCCTAAAAGAGTTGTTGATTTCTCAGTTGATATTATACCTAGTGAATTTCCAATATCGATGAATCCCTATAGAATGGTTGTTTTGGAGAATTAGAAGATAAAGAAAAAACTACAGGAGAATCTGGATAAACGGTTTATAGGCCCATGTGCTTCACCATGGGGTGCACCAGTCCTCTTCATCAAGAAAAAGGATTGGTCAATGCACATTAGCATTGATTATCATGAGCTCAAAAAATTCACGATAAAGAACAAGTATCCTCTCACATGAACTGAGGACTTGTTAAATCAACAACTTAGAGAAAAATACATCTCCATGGTGGATTTGTGGTCGGAATATTACCAAATAATGGTGAAGGAAGCTGATATCACCAAGACTGCTTTTTGAACAATATACAGACATTATGAGTTCATAGTACTGACTTTTAGACTCACTAATTATCAAGAAATATTCATGTAATTAATGAATAGAATATTAATAGATCACATAAAAAAATATCTGGTAGTCTTATAGATGATATTATAATATACTCCAAAACCAAGGAGGAGAATGAGGAGTATCTACACACCGTACAAGTGATATTGAGAAAGGATAATCTATATGCAATGTACAACTAGTGTATGTTCTCATTGATTGAGGTCTCATTCTCGGGTCATATCATCACATGAAATTCGATATATTTGGATCCCTCCAAGACATCGTCCATTGAGGAATGGATGAGGCCTACACCGATAACAGATGTCCATAACTTAAAGGGTTTAGCTGGATATTATTGCCGATTTGTGTGTAATTTCTCAGGATTTTCAACCGTCTTACCATGATATCTCAGAAGGAATTAATGTTATGTTTGTATGATTAATGAGAAGATAGCTTCAATGAGATGAAAGGGAGGATTAACACTATATACATGCTCACACATCCCACAAATGGAGTTCTTTTTGGGTATTTAGTGATGCTTCAAAGAAGTGCATCAGACGTGTTTTGATGCAAAATGAAAAATTCTTTGCCTATCCTTCACGAAAATTGAATGTTCATGATAAATACTATCCAACAAATGATCTAGAGTTCACTTCTGTAATCTTTTTTAAAATATTTGGCAACATTATATCTTTTGAGAGAAGTGTGAAATATATATAGATCAAAAAATCCTCATGTTTATATTCAAATAGAAATTGATGAATTTTTACCAATGAGGATGGTTAGACCTGATCAATGTTAATGACTTCTCAAACCAATACCACCCTGGGAAAGCAAACAAGGTGTAAGATGGTCTCTCAATAAAGGGCCCACTAATTCTATTAGTTATGAGAACTGAAAATGATCAAATCTTCTTAGTTTTTATGAATGTTTACATGGGAATCATAAAGAAGGGAACACCATAATTCCTTCCACAAATCGTTGATCAACCGTCTCTTTTTGAAATATTAAAGGATTCACAAAAGGTTGATGTTTAAATTTTGAATAAATTTGAAACTATAAGAAAATGGGAATTCTAAGATTTCAATGTGAATGATGATGTAATTGTTAGATTTGGGTCATGAATATGCATTCAATCAAATCTGGAGTTAAAGAAATAACATTGTGATGATGCACATAGTTCTAATTTCTCCATTTACCTAGGGAAACCAATGATGTATCGAGATCTCTCAGAGATTTATTGGTGGGATAACATGAAGAAAGAGATCATCAAGTATAGATAAATGTGATTGGTATGTCATCAAGTGATTTCTGAGTAGAATAAATCTAAGGGGATAATACAACAATTGCCCATACCATCATGGAAATAAGGGAACATCACCGTGGACTTTGCCTCCGAACATATGAAGTCATCCATAGGAAAAAAAATTATCTGGGTTGTTGTGGACTATCTTAAAAAGACTTCATAATTCATTGAAACTCGGGAGGATTTCTCATTGTATTAACTATGAAAGATATACATCAGAGAAGTGGTAAAGATGTGTTGATTACCAATATCGATTGTATCAGATCAAGATCCATGATTCACATCTTGGTTCTGGAAGAGTATTTTTTATGCTATGTATACTGAGCTAAACATCAGTATTTCTTATCATCCTCAAAATCATGTCCCATATAATAGGTTTATCCAAACAATTGAGGAAAAGTTGAGAGCATGATCAATGGAAATCAATAGAGGATACGATCAAAATATTCCACTGATTGAGTTTCCTTAAAATAATAGTTTCCACTCAGGCATCCAGATTTCTCATTATGAAGCCTTGTACGGGAAGAGGTGCAGAACACTGGCATTTTGGGTGGAATTTGTTGAGTGAAAACTACTAGGTCTCGAAATGGTTGATGAAATTGTAGTGATGGTTAGGACCATCCAGCAGCACAACAAAGCTGCTCAGTGTCGACAAAATACCTATGCTAATAATCATCAATGAGACTTAGAGATTATTGTTGGAAAAATCGTCTTCCACCACACATCACCGTAGAATATAAATATGATATTTTGGAAGAAGGGAAAGAATATTCCAAGGTACATCATCACTTTTTAGATCCTTGAAGGCATTAGAGTAGGGGCCTATCGACTAACACTCCCACCGAACCTATCACAAGTAAATGTTGTATTACATGTATAACTATTGATGAAATAAATACCTAACCAATCGCATGTACTCAATCCATAGGTGGTACCATAAGATAATTTCCTCTCCTATGAAGATATTCCAGTGAAGATCATTTTTGATAGACAGAACATTTTAGGAAATAAGACAATTCCCTTCATGAATGTGTTTTTGAGAAACCACATGTTTGAAAAATCAATGTTGGAATAAAAGGAAGTGATGAAGTAGAGTTACCTGTATCTATTTTAGTGTGTGAAAAGGAAATTTTGAGGTGGAAAATTCTTAACATGGGATTGTTGTAACGACCCAATCATTTATTAATGAAAATTCCACTCGAACTAATTAAATATATTATTCACTAAAATGCTTATATAACAAATGCACTTCCTTGGTTTTATGTTTTTGGATTTTAAAATACAACTATGAAATTTAACCATTGTTAATATTACCATTTAATTGTGATCACATGATTAGTATAAATAGAGGGATTTATCAAATCTAATTTAGTCAGACAAATAATGCAATGGCCTCATCAAGTATAATTGCTACATACGAAGATCATTTTTTAGAGCTCAGAAAAGAGGAAGTGTCATTGGGATTTTCTCTCGACCAAGGCCACGATATGAATCAACATGTTAAGGATAAATAGATCCTCTTAATGGAGAAGTGTAAGTTAGTAGTGATAACCACCCGAGAAATGTAATCTACGCCTCCCCAAATTGGACACCATCATACACCTTACCCTTAGGTTTTATACTGGTGTTTTAAGGGGTTATGTTACAAGACCCCATCATTATGATTACGTGCATTACATTTTTATATAGAATATACATTAATCTTATCATTCTTAATATTAAAATAGAATTTAATGCACAAATAGTATTTTAAGTTAATATTCAATTAAAAAATATATTTTGATGAATTTATGTACTTTTTTATCAGATAATATTTTTTTGAAATATTATTACTAAATTAATCTTTATTAAATATAAATGAACCTATAATTTTTTCGAATACAATTGTATTTTTTTTATGAATTGAAAGTTGTTTTTTGTCAAAACCCTTGATTTTTTTATAAATGCCAATTTTTATTTTAAAAATAAAAATGAACATATTTAGATATTTTTTTAGATATAATGAATATTATATTTGGAATCAAGAAATTGAAATTGTTGAACATGGAATTTTTCATAATTTACTGAGATATTCGAATTTTTCGTTAAAAATTAAATATCAATAAAAAATATAATGAGTTTCATGACATCATATTGACCTAATAGTCATGTAATAAAAAATAAAAAAATATTTCGGCCAATAAATATTTTACCTTTAAAATAATATGAATTTATATATGATTGATTCATCTTATGGTGCCTTAGGGGACCCTCCGAGAGGTATAAAACATTTAAACATATAAAATGATTTATTTGAGAGTGTGACTCATCTCAGCATAAGAAATACAAATATTTTAAAATGTACAGCCATTATCCTTATAAAATAATGTTTTGCACTCCAATTTGGTAAAAAATTGTGCAAAAACCATGGTTTGGTTTTTGGTTTTGATTTGTTTAATGTGTGATTTCCAAAACCTAAATTACAATGACTTCCCTCTCTTTTTATATATACACCCACCCAAGGTCCCTCTTCTATTCACTCAAAACACTTGGAGAACAACCCTAATCAGACCTACATTTTGTATTATCCTCCCAAGGTTCCTAAATCAATCATGAGGCCTCTCTGAATCCCCTCTCTTTCTGAAGGGATCACACATCTAGGTAAGGGATTTCTTCCTTTCAAAATTTTGTCCAAATTTATTTATATTATTATACCATTTCATTTTCAATTACAAATTTTGGGGTATGATTTATAACTCCCCCCATATATCCTTCATCATGTTTTAATGATGAGATACCCTTTCTCTATAATATATTCCTCCCATGGACACTTGTTACTATAACGAAATTATGTAATGGATTTACCTCTCCTCATTTACATTCAAGAAATTCTTTGGAATTATGAAAATAAATTTCATTACATATGGTGAAACAGGTATCTATATTACCCCATTACTGTAAATTTCATATACATATGATGAGAAACCCAATTCCCTCTTATCAACCATTTTAATGAATTCATATGTCGCGTCGTCATGCTGCCAAAATTACACCGTGATTTTCCAAGAGAACGTAATTGTTTAGTGAATACAATTACCTTTTTTCTATCAAGGGTATTAACCATATTTCACATTTACGTATTGATTATAGAGTTTCATGTATAAATTACACAATTCTTTATCATGGAATAAATGGTGATTCTTAATGAAATAATGTTATACGATTTCTGTGGAACACTTATGCGTGAAGTGAATTGATTTAGAAGGGTGCGCGCTGATAGAACTTCAATGCATTAGATAATGACTAGTATCATGGTGCATCAAGTTATATGAGGGTTTACTCATTTAATTCAATATAAATGAGGGTTTACTCGCGCTCCATGTTTAATGAGTCTTGGCTCATGCTAATATCATGTCAAATGTTGTCGCCACATTTCCAAGCTTTGATAGTCATGCTATATCACACCTTTATGTGCATGTTTCTCTTATTCTCAATTGATATTTCTATTGTCTATAATGTAATAAATTCTTAATGTTATGTATTTTTCACTCCATTTTTGGGATATATATCTCACCCATTTCTTATACACGACCTCTGGTTATCCCAGATAATGCTTTGTACAAATGAATATTGCAGTCATGAAAAAGAATATTTAAATTAAGATGATATGTTTTATTTTCTATATTGTACTATAATGTCACTAATTTCCCATGAAACTAGACCTCTCAATCCTAAGAGTTTTTTAATGTGCAATTTTATGTAATAAATCATGTTTAAGTGTGTAATAGTGAGCATATATGTTGTAAATTGACATTACAAAATTATTTAACGATGAAAAAGTATGACATCCAGAAGAGAAGATTTCATAAATATTATGAGATATACGAGTTTACAGTGATTCTATTTGGACATAATAATTCACCAACATTCATCATGGAATTAATGAATATTTTCATTAGGTATAGTTTTGAAAATAAATATATTATTTAATTTTTTACTGATATTATTATCTATCTAAAATGAATATTGAACCTTGAGGATCAATAAAATGATTTTCAGAATACCTTAATAAAAGATAATTTTTTGTGATGTATATACATGAATGTATTGGATTAAATATATAACAATCTTAAATAATGTTTTTAATTTGTAGTGGCTACCTATGGATCCTTTGAGAATAAATAATTTTTAATGATGATTTAGAATAATTCATATTAAAAATATTTATAGTTTCTTAGTATTATCTTGGTAGTATTTAATATTTCTGAGATACTTACTATGATTTTGAAAACTACTATCCTAGATAACACAGAATGTAATGATGTTTTTTATACTAATTAATTTTTTTAGAGTAATAAACATTTGAATAAAATTAAAATAATATAATTGATTCTCAAACTGCCAACTAGTGGGAATGGATTTGAGGTCTATAATGTTTCATAAAAAAGTACTTATGTTCGGTTCTCAAAAAAATTGACAAAGGGATAAACTTTTATACCTTTCAATTACAATTCCCTGATAATAAATACTTGGAATATGAATTGAAATTGTCATCATTTGCCTTATAATTTAATATTAAGAAGCATTTTCACTATAGTGTAGTTGTGAGATATATAAAATCAGAAAAGTTTCATAGATATCAAAACTCAAAAGGATCATAATATAATCCTATGAGATTGGATTGATAAATTAAGGGTTATGATTATTCAATACCATATCAGTTGTCAATGTAAAAAATATTAATATTCACTGCAAAAAAAGAGGATTCTTAAAACCATACAATGTTGATGATTTATAAGGATTTATTCCTCTTGGACATGAAAATTAAGGAAATTGTAAACATAGAAGGGAATTCATTTTGGCATACTAAAATGACTGTACAACAATATATACTTAAGATTATCTAAGAGGCCTAAATCGATAATATAAACATACAAAAAAATATATGAATATTTTGGAGTATAAATTTTTAAAATATGGTGTTATAAGTTTGAAACCATGATCTTTTTTTGATTAATACATAAATGAAGAGGGAACTTCGGTCAACACAAATTTCGTAACCTTCTCTATTCTTATAATAAGAACTATATCGTATAGGGAACTGAAGAAAATCATTCGTTTGAATAAGAAGACGTTTTAGATTTCAAAATTGGTACCTTATGTGGTTTGGTATTGAATGATGTGTCCCACACCAATATTATTGGATACATCTGGTGATAACAAATTTATGAGATATTTTCATATTAATGAGAAGACATAGAAGGTTTAAATCATTCATATTCATATCTAATGAACACAATGCTAACAAAAATATATAGAGAAAATTATTGGTGAAATATATAACATGAGGTACGAGATAATGTGTTCCTTTTTAAATCATCATAGATAAAATTCATGAGGTTTGTGAAGAATATAATGCATGTTCTAGGATACATCAATACCATTATAATTTTTTATCACATACAGGATGTAGCATATCGAATTGTATTCAATAAAAATATATCTGAAGTGAAGGATGTGTTCTATGTATCCCTCTTAAGTAAGAAAATACCCAACTCCACACATAATCATAATCAAGTGTTCATAACTTCTAAGATTATAATATCATATGAAAAGAAATATTTTAACATCCTCGAACGTGGATAAAAATGTTCATTGAAAAATGAAAACATTCTTAGTCAATGTACTCAATAGGAAACAAAATATTTGGGAGGAAACATGGGAATTATAATTAGACATGAAACCGAAGAACTCCAATCTATTTTATTGTATGAAATGAAATTTTATTAGTGACATTTCTTAAGGAGGGAAGATAATGTAATGACACAAAATATTATAAATGAACTACTCATTGAAATGAAGGTATTCCATATTTAATATTGTAGTTTTGAAATGAAAAATCAAATAGACAGTACCACGACCAAGATGTTTTGTTTGTGTCGCAACATCCAGGCGGTCTAGGCATCAATCTTGACCATAGTTCATTGGCCCCAAATTTTTTCGGAGTCACTATTTTCGTATGCCATCTGATTAGGGATAATCTTAGGTTATTTTTTTGGATGTTCATGGATGAAAGTAAAGAGGGATCAAGGGGGGATGTTAGACCCTCAGTTGATGGTATTGTGTTTGTGGATGGGTTGAATCTTAAGGATGTGGGATTCACCTATAGTTTTCAATGGGGGAAGGATAAGATTGTGTATGGGAGTGGGATCCCCCAATGGGGTGGATGTGATGGCCGAGGGTGGGGAACATGGGTGAGGATTGTGGAATAACATGATATAGATAAAAATGCATCACACGTAGGATCAAGGTACGGGATAAAGAGTATATTGATGTGAGATTACATTCGATTTGTACATTTGGGTGGGTCATGTATTGGGGATCATGTTCACTAAGAAATTGGCCATAAATTTTAAATAAAAAACAAGGCTTGATGGTTGGAATATTCCCTTGGGGGATATGTCCTTTACATTAAGCGTGTATGTATGTTTTGTGTGTGTGTGTTTGATTTATATTTTCACCCAAATCACCTAATATAATATTTTTTATTTATCATTTTGTACATGTATAATGTATATTTATATGTGTCTTACAGGGATAAAATAACATCTTAAAAAATAACAATTAATAATTTACAATTTCTATAGTTTACATTATTTTTATTTTATATTAAGGGTTGCAATAATATCTAGTTAACAATGTATTATATATTCATTGAAGTGATCAGTAAGCTCAAACCTTCTAAAGCACATGTTTTAATGAATCTGATATAGAAGACAGTACTTCGATTTTTCATCTTCCGAGCACATGATGTTATTCAAAAAATAATGCTGGAGAAGAACCATTTATAAGAGAAGTTCAAGGCCACATAGATCATTTCCAACACAACATTCCATCTATACACCAAAATTAGGAACATACATTGCACATTATAACCATAGGGTCTATGATAATATAATAAGCAGTTATATAAGTAGACCAAAGTAAAATGAATTTTTATATTATTTATAAGTAATCTAATTATTATATTCATCTTTTTTAATTATTTCATTATATATATACATCCATATATAATAATATTTCGAAATTAATATTTTGGATATGAAGGAAAATATTTTTTTGGAATTATATTTACACAGTAACAATTTATATACAATTTTTAATAAATTTAAAAACATTTGAAATAAATATTATTTCTTGAAATATTAATATTAATTTTTTTTAATATATATTATAATATTATTTTTTGATGTTATATATATATTTTTCATTTATCACTTTTAACTTATATTATAATCTATGAATTTTAAAATAATTTTATATTGTAATGAAACACCTCAACATCATGAATGATATTATATTAGTGATTTTGATTCCTACAAAATTGTAATTAAGAAATACTCCACATTATAAGAAAACATTTGCAACCACCAAGGGAATATTAGTTGTTATGATTATTTAAATACTCCAAAATATATTTTTAGTAATTAATAAACAATACACTTAAATTTTTTATAAATAAGGACAAAACTCTCAAAAGTATTTTCATAAAACCCAATATTCATTTATTTAAATTACCTCAACATTATATATCCCTCCAAATGTTTTATAATTTTTTTTGAATATCATCCCATTATTTTATAATGAAAATTTAAAGGTAATGGATTTAATCCTCTTTGTTTTAATTCATGTAGATTATTTTTACTACACCTTATGATTCCCAATTGACCATATTATAGTATATTTTTAAATTACTCTGTTGCTATCTAGATAATGTAAAAAATGGTGGTATCATCATTCACTCTCATCAAAACCTTCTATATAAATTTTTTTGATCTAAACATGCTTTAAAATTTAGATTATGATTTCCTGTTTTTTTTATTATAAATACCAATAATAATATTCGCTAAAATTCATTCACCATGATTCACCTATCCATCAGTTGATGGGGATTTTAATGAATAACTACATGAAAATAATGAAAAAGAAAATGTCGATGGAATGATGTGCCTGTAAGGGGATCCTCCACATTTGAAAGTGTTTCAACATCACAACCTTCCCATCTCAGTCGGCTGCAACTTCATCGTCAGCTCTCGGCCACATCGGGTATGATTCTGGTGCTGTGTCGACATCCTGAATTTCAATTTATCAATTTTGTCGAGGTGTGAGGTTATTTTCTGAGGTTTCGTAGGTTCTCTGGCAGCGTCGTGGGTGGTAGCGACCATCGGGGTACTATGGGATCAAATGCATGTGACCTTCTATTGTCTCAGCTTCTTCATGGCGGATTGATGTGGCCAAGATCTAGTATTATATGGTTTGAGGGTGAAAATGAGTTTGGGTTGTGTTCTTCTGTTAAATCTGCATGATCTATGAGCTATGGTGGCAACTGTTTTTGATCAATTCATGGAAGTGATATTTCTATTGTCATCCAGGTTCATTGGATGACTTATTGGTGAGGGTTTCTAGCTCACATTTTTATCATATTGTTTTTAGATTTTGGTTTTGGCTCTGGTGGTGTTCATTGCTGGTGTTTGTGTTCTGTAGTTCTTGTTCTTTGGTTGGTTTTGTGTCCATTTTGATTGGGTTTTGGTGATGGTATAAGTGAATTTTTTCATGGTTTAAGTGGTGGGTTTGGATATTGTGGAGGTGTTGGTGTGGGTGATTTTGTGAAGGAGTGAGGGGTGATTGTAGTGAGTTGGGACATGGCAGGTATAATGCCCCAGCCTTAAACCTTACTTAATCTTGATTTATTACAAGATTACACATTGAGGATCTTTTCAGGTTTAGAGTTTTAGAGAATTAGATCATGAAACTTTCATTACATTCCACATTTAAACAAAGTGGTTACATAAAAGACAGTATTCATTCTTCCCATCAACCGAAACATATATAAAATATAACATGGATTCTTTCTTGACACATCCTTGACACTATCATCACATCATGTACCTTTCCCTTGACCTGTGAAAAACATTTCAAAAACTTGGGATGAGCATAAAAAGCTCAGTAAGGGTTATAAAAATATGGAAAGGAAACATGAGTTCATATATACATAATAATGAAATCATACTTTACCCATAAAACATAGGCACTTTAACATACCTCGTCAAACCATGAATAAATCATAGAAAACATAAGACATAAAGGTAACTTGAGGCATTCATAACATTCTTACGTAGGGAGTAACCCTCTTGGTTACGTTTGGAATACCCATCACAGTATATTCCCTAAATCTCTTCGGAGAAACCTTAACGTTTCACTCCTTCGCGTTACCCAATGCATTGGAGAGCTATATCGGGCTCACCCGCCCTTAGTTTATCACAGAACCACCCGTTTTCACATCAATTCCCAAGAACCATAACATAAACGTATCACATAAAACATGCATAAAGGAAACAAAAAATTTCCACATTTCAATCACAATATAACATTTTAGTATTTTGAAATAATGAATCCATACAAAAAGAAACCATTTCCAAAACCATTTAAAACATTTAATAAAAAGATTTTTGAATCAAAGTGTCCCATACCACCTTGAAGCTTAAAATTTTAAACCATTAATATCCATATAAATAAATCCTTAAAAACATTTTGAAAACATGGATATTAATAAGAACAAATAATTAAAACATTTAAAATGATATTTTGGTTAAAGGGATTTTACCAAAATTAGAGACACTTGAATACAATGATTGAGGAATAACATTTATTCAGAACATTATAATATCATGAGAATAAATGGATTCATTATATAATACTCCAAAGGACAGTATATACACCATATAAGAGTGAATTGGTGCATAACAACAATGAACCCTCAATAGAAATGTCAAATGTGATGAAATCCCTTATAAAGAAGGTATCCTTAAATTAAGGACAAATCAATCTCAAAAATATTTTTGACAAATATAAATACACCCAATATAAGTGGATATTAAGTGTAAAACAATAAAATGTCATTCACACATATTCAATAGATGACATATTCAATTACTACATGTTGAACCCAAAGAAATCGAAATTGGGTTAAAAAGTTCACTTGACAGCCTAACGGCATCACATCAAAATGAGTTGATGAGAGATAAAAAGTGTATCTCATCACTTGGATATAAAATTTACATCAATAAGGATATATGAGAACATATCCCAACATAACAATATGTAAATTAAAAGACCCAACAAAAGAAGTCTTTTAAAAAAGAGGAGGGTGAAAGGTTCCCTTACCGACTTGGGTATCTTTCAAAACATACACCCCATGAAATAAGGACAATAGATCATTGATGTAAATACTCATAAACGAAAGTATATTACACAAAGAGTAGAATAATGGGAAGTACATAAACTACTCAATGGAATTTGTGGCAAATGTAGCATAAATCTCACGGGAATAAAAGTGAGATGAAAAATCTCTCACGAAAACTCGGCAGCCTAACGACGCCATATAAAACATCCGAATATGGATTGATGAGATCAGATAGGGTATCTCATCACATTACAAAAAAATGTACAGAAATAGGAATATAAAATAACATCCCACATCATAACAAATAGGAGCTTAAAAGAAGTGACATAAAGGGGAGTACTTAAAAAGAAAGAGAGAGGTTAGATCTCTTACGAAAGTTCGGCAGCCTAACGACGCCACTCAAAACTTCCAAAATGTATTGATGAGATAGAATAGGGTCTCTCATCACATGAACATAGAAATTACAGTAGGATTAATATAAAATATCATCCCAATATCAAGAAAGATGAGCTTTAAAAGGAATGACATAAAAGAGTGTACTTAAAAAGAAAGAGAGGTGTAGGATCCCTTACCTCAGGTCCGACTTGACTCGATCGTTCTTTAATCTCCTGAATAATAAACTTGAGTTAATTTCTAATTCCTTAAGAACCTTTTTCATGTTCATTATTACTTTTATACCACTTATTACCATGTCATAAACATTATGTAATCATTTAAGTTAATAATATTTGTTTTGCCGATATTTGGTTCTTATGTCGAAAGTAGACTTCTTACAATTACATGTTGTTCGTGTGGCCAAATGTTTATTATATCCAGAATTGTATTCATTATGTAGATATCATATATTTCATATATATCCAGTACATGCATGCATTTATAACATTACATAATCATTTAGAGGTAAGAAATGAAATGCACCGTTCATGGAGACGGTAAGCCGTACGTACGCATTAACGCTACTTTCATTTATATTTCGTATTTTATAGAATGGAATAATAATGATATAAATGTATATTATAATTCCATTATAATATCATATATAATATCATATTTCCATCCTTTATACATCCCACATATGGTATTTAACGAATCAAATCACTTTGAGGGGGCGGTAGTCCGCACTTCCTTAAATGAAGATATCGCGTATACCCATAATGGAAGCCAAAAAGGTAAGACAAAAATGACAAATACAGAAGCATAAATAAAACATAAACATATTATATATCATATATAAAAATAGTGACATCATAATGGCCACCTTTGAAGGTGTTAAATGAGTATTGAACAATCATCGTTTCGAGAGGCAGAATTTCACCATCCACGGAAATCGTATGTTCTTTAACCATTTGATGTAGTTGTGTGAGAGTCTAGCTCGAATAAATTTTATAAAAACATCCTAGTATATTGAAGATACTGTTGTTGTTACAAAAGAAGTAAATAAAAATAGTTTAGTGTGTTGGAGAAGAAAAATAAAACAAATGAACACGAGAGAATGAATTACCTTTAAAAGTGTAACTCCTTTTGATTTGAGCCTAAAGGCTTCCTTTGAAAGGATTCTGCCCAATGGGAATCCTCTAGGATGAGGAGAGGGATGTGGAGAGAGTAAATTGGCAGGGGTTTTCTGAGCCAAAGGCTTGAGGAGTGTGTTAAATGAGGTAGAGGTGGGGGCCTTTTATAAGAGGAGAGGAGGGGCACTTTTGGAAAGTAAAGAAATATTACTTTATTTTGAAAATGTGTTTCGGTTTCAAAAGGTCCCACATTGATATAATTCGTGTATATGGTGATAATGCTTCGAAATCCACTCATCCAATATGTTTTGGACATGTTTAGTTCATAGATTTTACATTATCTTTCCATTTTATTTAAATCGTCAAATAATGATGTCATCGCTGCATCATTATTATGTCATAAATAATTTAATTTATTTAATGTATAAAAATAAAAAAAAATTACTATGATGTAGTAAATCTTTTTATCTTTCCTTTTAATATTTATAACAAAAAATATGACTTGTATAACCCCACTTAAAATTTTTTTTAGTAAAACATATCATGATTGTGTCAATTTTACTTTTACATTAAATAAAATGTTATTTATGTCATTTCCAAACCAAAGTGGATCCATGGGGTCCCCAAGTTGACCCATGGCTTGTCTTGGTCGGCCATGATACAACCAATGATGGTAAGACATGTGTCAAGCTCATCTCATTTTATTAAAACATTATTTTTACCTTAAACTACACTAATTACCACTAATCGCGATTAAAAACTTAATAAGTTACTATTCACCAAAAAATTATTTTAATCTCATTGAACCAAATTTTACTTCTTAATGACAACCATGTATGTCGGATTTTTGAAAATCAAAACACAATGATGGCAAAATTTCATTTAAACGGAAAATCAGTTTTTATAAGTACCACTTAGTGGTTTCACTATTCATTAAAAATTGAAGTTTTTCAGAAATATCCCAAAAATTCACCTTAAGCTATATTTGATATTATGAATTCAAAAATGAAGTCCGTTTTACAAAATTCAAAACATATAAGTCACATTAATTAATTTAATAATTAATTCTCGCTGTCATGACAAATAGCGTGTTTTATGAAACAACAAGTTTCAAAAGATTGACAGTAGTTTAAGTCTGATTTCAAAGTGAAATTGATTCCAACGACCACTATTGGATTTAATGGTAAAAATATTTTCTAATTTCACTTTAAAACCAATTCAAAATATAATCTAATCATATAAATAAATTAGATTAAAAAGTGGTTTTGAATTAAAATACAACATTCTACACTATTCATTAAAAAATGAACTTTATCGGAACAATACCAAAAAATTACACAAAGTAAAATTTGATGTCCCGATTCTTAATAAGAGTTTTATTTGGTCCAAAAGAATGTATAAGAGTGATCAAAACTATATTTAATGACAGTTCTCCATTAAAAGGCGATAGGTGAACCTTTAGTGAAAACTAGGGCATATACACCTAAAATTTAATTCTTTCCATATTTTAAGCCTTTAGCTTTTATTGGATAAATGTAAAAACATTTAAAAATATATATAATCATATTTTAGTTATTTCTATCCATTCCCGCCAATACAACGGCGACATGTTAACTACCATTTAAAATAATATTATTAGAGTGCAACGTAAGATTCCCAAGAAACTCGTTGTTGCGTGTTGGGTACGCCATCGAGCATAGCGTCCCCTTTAAAGTCATATTAATATTTTATTCACAAGTAGGGATAAATATGAAAATGTCATATACTTTATTTACCTGGGGTGTTACATCCTTCCCCACTTTTGGGAATTGCGTCCTCGCAATTTTAAAATTGCGCTTGGAAACATCCCTGAAAGTCCCACATCGGAACAAGAGTTGGTAAAACAAACACTTTAAAATAAAGAGAGATAAGTATAAAGGTCACCCGAGTTAACCCATACTAGGATTCCAAGTATGAAAATATGGACATGGAGGAAAAAAACAAAGGGTCATGTTCTGATGGAGAGTGATAGAAAACATGTTAAGGAGAAAGTTAACCATGAGAAAATCAGAAGGATGGCATCGTGGTCCTCTTGCCTTCCGTGCGGCGTGACGGTGTCGTGCTCCCATGGTCACGGCCCGACCTGGCCACGGCATTTGGCTCCACCGCACAGCATGACGGCCCCACGCTTCTTCATTCGACGCCACCCTCCCAGCAATGGTTCTCCCCCGGCACAGTGTGTTGGCACCTTTCTCTTTTGGCTCGCCTCCGACGACATCAAATGGAAACAACAATGGGGAGGGTCGGGCTATGCTCATGCGGTCCGAACCCTTCTCGTCATACGATATCATTTCGCATTCCAAACTAGAAATATGTATAATGAAGAATAAAGGTTTGATCTCATATTTAAAAATAATACAAATCCACATACCTTGTAATCGGTGTTCGCTTGACGAAGTAGTGGGAAGGCAGCGCCATTCTGTTGAAGTTGGGAGGAGATGACGACATTGTTGGCGACATTACTTGCGGGCGACGTCTATCCTTTACTTGCCCCAATTGAAGAAGGAAGAAGATGATTCTTCGTGTTCTTCAGAGACAAGGAGCATTCTTAATGTTCTTCTTCAAAAGAATGGAGTTCTTCGATGGTTCCTTATTTGAAGGACAAAGCTCGTGTCTCAAAATAATTTCAAAGGATTTTTCCAACCCCATAAATGAAAAAGGATGGCCTCTTTTAATTCCATCCCACATCAACAAAAAGATGTGTTTAATTTAATGAGGAAACTCATTTAATTAATGATAAGGGATGGTTCAAAATCAAATTTAGAGGAGGTGAAGTGTTTAATTATAAAACTACATCACTTCATTAATGGGTGAATTGGCACCATTTTGTATGAAGGTGAAGGTTTCAAGAGTTTCCCCCATTAATGGGGAGAACATGGGTTTAAAAGGGGATTAAGGAGGTTTAATCTAGTGGTACCCACCTAGTTATACCTTCCCAATGGAGGTTAGGGCGTGGTGGGCCCCACTTATAACCTCTACTTGGTGGTTTTAACCATCATCCAAATAAAAATATGTTACACATATTTTTACATAATTTAATTTAGAATCCCCAAAAGATAACATCCAACATTGATAAAACGCAACTGTGGTAATGGCCTCCTTAATTGAATATCGGTGCTGCGAGGTCAACTGTGTCCTCAGATTTCAATACCAAGCACCAGTTGAAAAGATATAAAATCCTGCACGTACATTTACTAAACGTACCAGAACAAAACTTATGAAATTCATTCCAGGCACACTGGTCCTCAGAATCAGGCGTTGTCATAAAAAACGGACTCATAAAATTCCCTTCTATTTAAAAAAATACACGGAATTCCCGTGACTTTAAATTCTCCCCACCTCAAGGATTTATGTCACTGTATTCTACAACTCAAACTAAGGAAACAAATGGGGTACTGAGCACACATATGAGCCTCCCTCTCCCATGTGCTCTCCTGGAGGTTCCCGTGTTTCCATTGAACGTGAATCATAGGAATCAACAGTCCACGCATGACCCACTCCTATGGATCCTCCATATCCACCAGAACCTCTTTGAATGATTCCCCATCATCGATATCCAAATTCCATTAAGCGATGATGTGTGACGGGTTGTGCACATATATCATCAGCTGAGATACGTGGAAGATGTCGTGCACATGGTGCAACTGAGGTGGAAGGGCCATACAGTATGCCACCTCACCTACGCTGCTGAGGACATAGAAAGGTATGATGAATCATAGAGAAAACTTTTCACCTCAACCAAATCTCCATAGACATCGTCGAGGTGAGACCCGTAGAAAGATGTGGTCATTATCCTCTAAATCTTGTGGTCTCCATCTCCTATCAGCATAGGAGTTCTGCCTACTCTGTGAAGTCTTCATCTGCTCCTGGATGATCTGCATCATCTCTATCATAGACTACACCATCTCCAGTCCTAAAGGTTCTGACTCCCCTAGGTGAGTCCATCACGGAGGCGATCTGTAAGGTCGGCTAAAAAGTGCCTCGAATGGTTTCATCCCGATGGTGGAGCGGTAGCATTGGTTATATGAAAACTCCACCAAGGGTAGGTGATCCTCCCAATTGTGACTGAAGTTGAGGATGCATGCTCGGAGCATGTCCTCGAGAGTCTGAATAGTCCTCTCAGTCTGGCCATCCGTATAAGGAACGAAGGCGGTTCTCAAGTGAAGCTGCGTCCCGAAGGAACCCTGCAACCCCTTAAATAGCAGGGAAGTGAAATGTACATCTCGATCAGAGACAATCGTCAATGGAACACCATGAACCCATACCATATCTTGCACATAGAGGCATCCCAAGCTCTCTACTGTGCCTTACTCTATGTTCGGTAGAAAGTGGGATGACTTGGGGAGTCGGTCAACAATCACGCAGATAGTGTAGTGTCCTTTGTATGTATGTGGAAGTCTCATCGCGAAATCAATGGATATCCCCTCCCACTTCCACATTGGGACCTCAAAGGGATGAACCAAGCTTGCTGGAACCTAGTTCTCCACATTTAGTTGCTGACAAGTGATGCATCATGAGATAAACTCTGTTAGTACCTTCTTCATACCTGGACACTAGTGATGTCATCAGAGGTCCTGATACATCTTTGCCGCACCAAGATGTACCACTAAAGGAGATGTGAGGATCTCCCTAAGCATTTCCACCTGAAGTGGTACTGGTACCATGGTATGTCCTCTGAAGATATTGATGTGCACCCCACCTTCAGAAAATACATCAGGTGACTGCCCTATGGACGAGAGACCTCTCTTGAGTGTGTAAATATCAAAAGAAGCATGAATGTGTGGGTGAGTGGTGAAATATGAATTGGGTATGCCAAATGATAAGAATATTTGGTTTTAAATCTTTTATTTGTTATTTTTTCTCGAAAAATATCATGATGGGAATTGGATTCATTTGATTTTGTTTTCACTTGGTTGAAAATGGTTTTTGGAGGTTGTTTATATTTAGTTATAAAATATTTCCGTTAATTATTTAATATAAATATAGATAAAATTTTAATTCTAGTGGGGTGAGAAGGGAAATAGTTGAGTGAAAACCTATTGTGTTTTATACTCACCCATTCTTGCGCACATTGATGCTTTTGAGGTTGCTATCATTGAGGGTAGGGGAATGAGTAACATTTATAACAATTTTATAACTACCTCAGGATATTTGGGATGTTCGATTATTGTGGATCTTAGACATTGTGTAGTAGGGAGTCTTGTGGTTTCTTGAGATTCTTTTGTTGTTTATCCACTTTGTACTTTAATAGTTTTTTGGTTTTCCATTGTTGAACACTTTGATGTGGTTTTGGGATACATGATTTTGTTTAGTTGTATTTATTTTTCACATACATCATTTAGTGAATGGATTGGTTATGGTGTGTCGGTTTATTACTTTTTATTTAAGGGTAAATCGTCCCCCCAATTGTATGTGAAACCCATCTTCATTTATTTCCAGACATTAGTGTCTTGGTGATGTCTCTTTAGGCGAGGAAATGACTCGTTGTACTCACAAGACAATATGATTGAGCAGTTCATTACCTCACAAATAACATATAAATAGATTAAATAAATCATTATGAATTGATATGAGAGACAATGGTAGAAAACAATTTATATTATTTTGTGAGGAATTAGTTTTTCATAAACAAGAAAGACAGTTTTGTTTACCATTTTTTGTAATAGAATATAGATATAGATTATTCCATTAACATAATAAAAAAAATATATTAAAAATAATTTTTTTATTTCATCATTATTGAATAATACATTAATTATGATACCTAGGAAATCAAATTAATCCAATCAGTTATAAGTTATACAACTATTTGGGACTACCTCAATTTCCTTTCACCTTATGAAAACAAGAGTTTTTATTTTAACCAATAAAAGTCCTCTATAATGTGAGTATATATGTTTGTAATAGATATATAGAGGTATTTGATGAATTAAAAGTATTTTTATATATGAACCAAAGAGGTTATTATGATCTCTTTTATAAGAGAGGGGTGGTGAACACATTAAAATAATGAATATATTGAATTAATCATAATTTCCAAGTAAAAATGATTATAACTAATTTACATAAATGATATAATGATAATTTGAAAAGAAATCTAATAAAATCATATTTTTACACGTTTAGCTGATGTTTTCACAATTAATATTTTTAACACTACATTAACCCATTTAGTTATTACCCTGAAATGATGATTTTTTAAAAAATAGTGGTCAATATGGAAACTATAAAAGGAGAAAGAAAACATATATGGTCCATTAATAATACTATAAAATATATATGAGTTAGTTATCCTATTAAACTATTTTTATTAATTTTATATTATTTAATAATAACGTATTTATTACAAATTGTAATTAATATCTATTTTCGAACTATTCATTTAATTTCACATGGAATGTTACATGACAAAAAATGATTTCTATTTAAAAAATATAATAGTTAGAAAATATTTTATAATTAACTAATAAATTCATTCCAGGTCATATCCCACTCATATAATATTATTTTTATAATTTTTAAATTCATTTTACTTATTTTTAAATTCCTTTACAAGGATTGTGTCAACATTTCATAAGAATATAAGGTTATTAATTCATCACTTAAATTTATAAATAAACTACCAAAATTATATAAAAATATTACAATTATAATAATTAGTTATAACATTCCATATACTCTATTTATCACCACATCAAATATATATATTTAATAAAATAAAGAGAAGGAATTTTATTTTTATTTTTTTAGAAAAATCTATAATGGAGAAAGTCATGAGAAAATGGAATTAAAAGGAAAAAATGAAAATTTTATTATGATTATGGCTGACATATACTTATCCAATTAATTTATGGCATGATTTGGTGTCATTTATATTATTTATCATTTTATATAATTCATTAATTAGCTAATTATCCTCTTACTATAATAATAGAAATTACCATTGTTACTATAAATAATGTAATAAAAAAACAAGAACTATTTATCATATTTTTATTCTTTGATTCAAAATATATAAATAATTTTACAAAAAATAATTAGAAATGATGAAAAATATTAATTTAAAATTAATCTTTAAAAACATGATGATTAACAATTTTTTTATAGAAATACGTTTTTAGTATAAAAATATTCTTATAAAAATTTAAACTCAGAAATTATTTTCAATGACCATTATTTATTTAATTATATATATAATTAAAAAATTACTATTTAATTAATATTAAAATATAAATTTAATTTTTATATAATATTAAAAGAATACTCAGTTAATAAAAATCAATATTTTCATTATTATTGTAGAATCCTATGTTCTTAGAAAACTATTCCTAAGATAATTATGAAATGATTATTTAAAAAACAATTATTTTTTCCATTATAATGTTTTATTATTTAGAAATCATATTTTTTATAAAATCATACAATACATGAAAACTCAATTTGATTATAATTTATAATTTTGTACAAGTTATTAAAAAGAATACTAAATTTTTTTATAATGAATATAAATTAATAAAATAAAATTAGTAATATTATCAAGACATGATAAATATTTATATTTAATTTAATAATGTTGATACATTATTTTAATATTTTTAGAGTTGTGTCCTTTCTCTTTAATTCACTAATTATACAAGTTGGGATATCATTCTATTATTGGAGTTTGAGATTCCATTGTTGATTATTAAACCGTATAGTTTTATAGAAAATCATTAACATGATGAATTACATTTATTACAATATTTTATCTCTAGGGATAGGAATATGAATATATTTTTTCTTTATAAGAATTATTACATTCCAAAATAACTACACCAAGGCTCAATACATGAGGTGAATTTGGCACATATTTTAATAAATTTAAAACATGAAAAAATATTTTTATCTATGGTAAAATTAGATGAAATACCACTTGGTTAAAAAAATATCATAATTTATCTAAGATTACATAAATTATAATAAACCGTGGACTTAGAATCCCCTAATTATGGAATCCCATAATTATTTACTATAGATAGATTTTAAGGAAAAAATGATCACTTACCTCAATAGAATTCCCTTTTTGATTCCTTACACATTCATTTTCTTCCAACTATAATCCAACCTCATTTTTTCTGAAATATATAATTATGTTCTCATCCATTTAAACATCTGAATCTATCCTTATAAACTTCCATTCTCATACTTCATCCGAAATAACTATAGTCCCACACCATTTTCAATATAAAGCCACATGAAATTCCATCTACATACTAGAATTAAAAATCATATTATTTGAAAAAATAAATAATTTATAATTGTGATTCAAATTTCTATGGCGATATATTAAAAAATCATGAAGCTTGTAATCCACTAAATGAATTTTTTATACTATGACTATCCATTACATTGACGAAGAAATATTTCATTGAAATTTAATTCAATGCTCAATAGTTCAAAAGATATGTAAACCAAGGATTATTGTGGTATTATAATTATATAAGGACTACAGTATTCAGGAATATATCCTTAAAACATAACTAAGAAATAATATCAAATGAAATAATATCTTGAATGTGTAGTAAATTCATAAATTTAGTTAATTGATTAATATTAACCAAAAAAATATTATTAATGAAAATTTTTCAATGCCAATCCCTCCACGAAATCCTTGTAAAAAAATTTCCATTTTCCCCCAGGAAGATGAAAATGTTGAATTATCCTATTACTTAATTTATATTCTATATTATCATATTTTATTTTCAAACATTTTAGGATAATGTGAGAAAGGTATCATTTTATTCATTCTCACCACTAATACTCATTAAATACTCTATAAATAATAATTCTACAATGATGAATGGAAATTAGGTATAAAGGAGATTCACCCAATACTTATCACTTAAAATGTGAATCCAAGGCACACATAATCATTTTCAAAATGTTATAACACATCCTTCATCAATATTAATCTCAAAAATCCTAACCCTATTAATAAGAACTATATTTTCTTATAGTATAGTATCCTTTTCTAAGAAATATTGATTCATTATCATATAGATGAATGATATAGAACATTGAATCAAATTGATTATGTTTGTTAATTTATAATATCTAGTCCAAAATTCATGAAATCAAAAACCAAAGGGTCATGATCAAAATATTATAAGGTTTTTTTGCACCTTTTTTATGTCTTATTGAATCAGTTACATTGTTTGTTTTTACATGATTGTAATTTATTGTTATGTAATAATACATAATCAATTGGATAAATATACTTTATCTCTTTTTCAAAAATATTATAGTGATTATATACTTTTAAATTTTTTAAGTATAAATTTCACCCATGGATCTATGAAAATATTCTGTCAAAATGTCTAATGGAAAAAAATATATCTACTAGTTTAGTTCCATATGTAACATACATTTACTAATATGGTTTTAATTTATTAGAAGAATATCAAGATAAATAATCATTTCACACTGAAATACAACTATTCTCCCTTAATGAATAAATATTGTAGTTGAAAAACTGCCAGTTTTTTTAGGGTGGATCCAAAACTAGAGCATTCACCATTACACATATCAGTTACCTAAAACTATCATCACATTAATAATTTTATATGAAATTAAATTATTTTTTAGTTAACAATCATAGTGGGTTAAATAAAAATAAAATGATTAAAACAAAACTAAAGTAATATCCCACAGGTCCATGAAAATTATGAATGTTGGTAAAAAATTTCATAGCTTTCCCATTCATCATCCACGCTATTTTAGAATGATCATCTATTATTATATATTAATTTATTATTTTCCCATGAAATGGAATATGTTGTAATTAAAAATAACATATTAAAAATATTCTACATATCATTTTTCATGATTATTTTTCAAAATAAATATTTAGATGTTTTTCATTATCCTCACCACATTTTGAATAATTCAAGGTATCGTAATAATGTGAATGATTATTCAATTATTTATTGTAAACTGTTCTCATAATATATATATTTATAATAATTTAATTTTTTTTGCTCGAATAGAATAACAAAAAAAAATGATAATTCCCATATCAATTCTGATACATTTCTTTTTTAACCTCATCCACCATTATATTTTTCTAATACTACATAGACCTTAGGTCATACATCAAAAATATTGTGGTCATTGGAGATGATCAAAAAAGGAATTTATATGAGTAAAAGGTTACTTATTCATAATAATGATATTATTTAAGGGTCTATAATCAATCAAAAGTATCATTGATTCCCCATTCATTTAAAAAAAATATTATAACATAATGGTTAAGCTATTTAACAAGTAAAACCATTATCAAGATACAAATGTTACTTATTCCGGAATACAAATTGTTCAACTTGATCTATGAAATTACGGGTTTTTTAAATAGTCTTAGCATAAAAAATTAATACAATGGTAAAATCAACATCCAATATAGGCATAGATTATTTATCCTCACTTTAAAAAATCTTCCCTTAATTATTTTATAATCGACACGCCATTAATCTGATTAGTTCACATATTTTTAATTATATGTGAATGATAACATTAATTTATATATTTTAAAAGTATCTCCCTTTTTTATATTTTATTAGTGGAATGAAGTAATTATTTTAAAGAAATAAAAAATCATTTTGGAATCTAATTATTCATGTTTATAATTTTTAATATTAGAAATAATATATACCCAATATACATTGATAAAAACATCAAACTCTTCTCAGGGTGAAATAAAAATGTTTGGGAGTAATGTATTTCTAATTAAAATAAAAATAATATTGTAATACATTAATTTTTTTCTAAAAACATTCCCCATGTGTTTTTATGAAAAATTATGTCTATATTCCATGGCGTGTAATTAATAAATTGCAATAAAATTTACAAAAACAATGATATAATGTGTATATGACGAATCAGCTGATACGTTATAATAATCCAAAAATATTAGAAATATAATTGTCACTAAGTAATTTTATGGTTTATCATCAACTGATGTAGTTTAAAATTATTTCACCACACTTTTATACTTATATATCAAATCTATATAATCAATCATATTATTCATTGGACACGAATCAAAATATGACACATTTCATAACATTTAAAAACCCTAATTACATTATTATCAAAATTATACATAACACTATAAAAATAATTTTATTTCTTTTCAAGATCCATATTAAAAAATATACAACATTGTTAACACAAACCTCCATTGATAAGGTATTCCTTAGTGATCCATTTATAATATCTATCATAAAAAATTTAATTATATTACAATTAGATATCTCTGATTAACTCTTCCCATTTTCATAAAACTACATAAATTTTTCTTCCTACTTTCATTGAAAAATAATCATCATAATACTCAATTTCTATATTCATGAGATATAAAAAAAAATTTCTCATAAAATTGAAATTTAATGGAGGCCAAATAACTTTTTATCCTTGGATTAAATCTTAGGTAAAATAGATTAATTTTAATATCATGATCCTAGATAAAATTTATGGAATTCCAATCTAATTGTTTAATGTTTTTATCTTACGTGGTTGAAAAATATTCCTTCATTTGTAGCTTTTCATATATTTTTTAAATTCATTGTCAATCATACATGCGAAACTCTTTTATAATGATTGTATTTTCAAATTCAACACATTCTACAATATCATTATATTTTTTCAATAGATATTATTAATTATTTACAAAAATTTGTCATATTCACATTAAAAATGGTAAAAATATAGATTTATAATTATTGGTTACAATAAACCCATGGCATCAAATATAATTTCCATGGAATTAATACTTTTTTCAACTACCCCTAGTTTAAATTATCTAATGAATCACGAAAAGTGTTGTCTAATAAAATTCCAAACAATTAAAATTTCCTTCTATGGTGAACATTGGACCTCTACCACATGGATACCACCACCATTTAGAGCTTATTTGAACTGAGATATTATTGAAACACGCCACACTATTTAAATTTTAAAAAATCATGCTTTAGGATTTAGATGTATATTATATTCTAGATTCTGTTCCACTATGGTTTTAAATTTTTCATATATAAAAACCCATTCTTTATAGTCATAGTTTTAAAAATGAAACATGTTAATCAACGATTTCATTAAATTCGTAACAAACCAAACTCATTATGGTATTTGATTATATTACCAAAATATATTAAATTATTTAATTCATTACTCAGATACAAACATTGTGGACTTGGACTAAAATAATACATATTATTGTTTCATTAGAAAATAATATATTTTCATTCATAATGGAATATATTATTTTTTTTGGAGGCCATGTTCATCAATTTACATAAAACGTTATTTCTTAACTTAATGGTAACTTCAAATTTGTGTCAATTGTTTCCACAAAAGAAAACCATTATGATATTATTTTTTTACAATGATGAAGCATCATTAAAATTTTCTTCTTGACATCATATGTTTCCATATTCATCCATATCATATAATTAAATGAATTATAAAATGTTGAAGGAAATATAAAACTTAGTAAGGGATATAAAAATAGTGAAATAAAATAGTTATTTGATGGATTATCGTAAAAAATTTCCTTTTAAAAAATAATGATTTTGCTAAATATAAAAATTTTCAAACCTGGTATATCAAATTATCCACCAAAATTCATTATAATAAAATTTCATCATAAATAATAATGAAAAAAGGAACCCTTTAATGTTTTCTTTGAAACCATGAGAAATTCATTAAAATTATTTTCACAATGTTAATCTTTTCACCAATAATAATGATTTCATACAAGTATTTTAACATTTATTTGTAATATTAACTTGAGAAAGCATAATATTTATAAAAAATTCAAAATATAATAAGTAAATGATATCAGAAAGGTGTGGAATCATGTCCATATAAATGTAATAATAACTCTTAAAAGAGGAATATTTAATATTGTCAACCTCCATACATAATTCACTAGCTGAATATAATAGACCCACACAGCCATGGTTCACAAATAAAACTACCTATATAAGGTTTATAATAGAACAAGAAGTAATTATTTTATAATAGAACCACCCACCATCATAAATAATGACAAGAACTATTACATTATCATAACACATTAATGCATAAAATATCTTGCATAACACTTAAAAAATATACTTTTCATCCCTTATTAAAAATTTACAGTAATTAAAATATATGAAACATTGTAAATGGAATTCTCAAAACTAGTATAACTAAAATAATGGGAAATGAGAATTTCATGAATAAAACATGTAAACATATAATTGGAGTCACATAAAAAATGATAGTTATTATGTTGTGAAATGTATTTCCATCTATATGGATTAATATATAACATTCCTTTTTAAAATTTTAAATAAATTAAATCTAATATGTGTAAAATACATAAAAATAATCATTTTTAAAACATCTTAAAAATGTAAAGATAGAAAACAATTCCATTAATAATTTATTTATATATATATATATATATCAATACATCCATATAATAATTCTAAAAATATAGACATGTAAGAAATGTAATTTTATGGGAATCTTTAAAAGATTATTTTTATATGAATGTCTATTTTGTAGAGTTTGAGTAGTCATATATGTTATATATCATCATGACTAAAATAATTTATATTGATTATTTAATTTCCATAGATCATTTTTAATATTACTTGTTACTTTAATATTCTTTAAAAACCTATTATATACGAATACTTTATCAATTATATTCTCCATAGATGTTAGGATGATATTCTTCTCATATGTTAAAAATAACATTAGAATGATTATTATGGTCAATTGGGTCACTATTCCATAATTTCTATAGAAATAATAATGAAATTGTTATAATTTTTAAAATTTATAATTCTTTTGAAACATCAATGAATTATGATCATGAAAAAGGTTCTATATTACAATCATGTAAATGACATGTTATATATACACATAACTGGCGTTTTAATTTTTCATTGATATTTATATAAAGGAGGAAAGTATATTTTTATATTCCTAAAATTAAAATTATATCTGAAATAAAATAATATTTACCAATATATAAATATATATACCACCAATGTCCTGTAGTGATGAGAAAAAAATCAAGTCTCTTTATAGTGATGGTAGTCTATAAGTACGCTCGAATGATGTTATCATTATTTAGTGAATTCAAGTGTAATAAATTAAATTATGTATAATCTTTTCATAGTGATTTCTATCCATGAACATAAATTATGTACATTAAATCAATAATTATTACCGTCTTTGAAATAAAGTCATAGTAAGAGTATTAAATCGGTTCGTGAGGTGGTAGTCGTGCATACAGAAGTATATGGGGTTTTTACCATTTAATGTACATGGATATTGATACATGTAATTGTATTAAAATAATAAAATATCAGTATATAGTTGATTAATTGTTTATTTCTTCATTTTTCAAAATATTTAATGGAGTACGAATAAGAAAATAATATACATGAATTTTGTTATAAGATATAAATCTTTTTTTGTGAACTTCAATTTCATTTTAGCATAAGTACTTTAAGTTTGGTATTATGACCAAAATAAGCGTCTTATAATATAATTATTATTGTTATGAGAGTTTGACAGATTATTGGTCTTCATGTATGCGGCTTGGACACTCCTCCGAGTTTTGTCGATGGGGGCCTGCAATGCTGGTGGACTAGAGTGTTGGTCATCGGGGTGACCATCTTGTGCCTAATACGAGGGTCAGTGATAGTAGTAAGGCTTCATAGGTAGGTTTGGAGGATTGATTGTATTAGTTTAAAGTGGGTAGAGAGAATAGATTTGGGGAACCTCAATTGATGCAGCATGTGGAGGAACAACATAATATATCTCACCAGTCTGTAATGCAGAGGTGTATGTTGATTTGGGTTCTGAGTGGGGGAAGAAGTCCTTGGAATATCATATGAACCCTTGAGTGCATGAGGTGATTATCAGTCTAATGAATGACCATGCAGGTCATTTCATTTATAGTGTGCAGAGAGGAAAGGGAGTGTTTCAGAATGAAAATGTTCATGTGTAATTTCAGAGGAATGAGAAGGATAAAGCCTTGTAATAGCTGATAGGTGGTGAGGAGGTGGTCTCGACCATATCGTGTGATGAGGAGTTAAATTTGGGTAGTAGAGATTGGAAGAAGGGGAAGCAGGGATGAATTATGGGAACAATTGTTTTAAATAGAGGGAAGGATTCAGGGGGTTCAGATTCGTTGAACTGAACCTCAGTCTACTTGAGCATCTAGTTTGAAGGACTCTTAGAGGTTGATGAACGTTCTGATTTTGATATTACTAATAATATGGACAAGGAATGTGTTAGTGAACCCAATGTGAGTGAACCCGATCACTCAAAATATGAATCATTATGTTTTAAGAGAAGAATAAGTATTAGAAGAAGGAATGAGATGAATGGTTACTCATCGCTACCTATTCCTTTGGAGACATATTCATCAAAAAAGTTAACTATCAAAAAGATAACTAGTGTGTCTCCAAACCATAAGAGAGTAGGCCACTAGGGTGATCACTCCTTCGATCTGATTTTATGTTCTAATAAGAAACAAAACAAGTTAGTCATGGAGATTAATGAAAATGAAGAGGAGGCATCAATGTTGATTGGGAGGTCCCTAAGAGTGTTTCTCAATAAAGGGAAATAATCATGGATTGAAAAATATGACCTCATTTTGGTTCAGATATTTAATAAAAATATGATTAGTATGGAGGCGTACATCCAGTCCTAGGACCAGCTAGCTTCAGTGTTTGAAAAGTTGATGAAATGTTACCAAACACTCAGTTTTCATCTTTATCATGGAAATTTTTTACGGAGGTGGTTTTTGGTAATATAATGTTACTCTTTCATGATTTTGTCTACGTTAGTAAGATGGGGACGGTTTTTTTCTGTGCAAGTACGCAGTGTACTTGTATTACGTTCATTTCTATGGATTCAAATGATGAAAGAGTGGTTCTTTCACACATTACTACATGTGTCTTCTCTCTAGATGTGGATCAAAGAATGATGTTTTCACCGGAGCCTGCCTTTCATATTTGGAAGTTGAGAGGGTATGGCTCTTCCATCGGTTCGATGCCTGTGCAATTCTACACGAGACTATTTTGGAAGGGCCCTTCTATGTTTAAGAATACAGTATGGTGAAAATATGGGGGTGGAGCTGATCTGTGGTATTTTTTTAGTTTTTCTCTTTTTATTTCTATGTGGTGGTGGTGGATTTCATAATTTCTCACTTTTCCTCAAAAGTATTTTGATAACAAGAATTTAATTATCACTCAATGGAAAAAAAGAAATAATTTCTTCTATTATAAATTTGGAAGGAAATTCAATATATTTACTAATCTAATTAAATTACTCAATGTTTTATGGCCCGGTTTTAGTTCTTGTCATTTTTTATTTATTCATAAAAACCTGATTTATCCTTTACCGTGTTAACAAAAAATACTATCGAGATTATTCATAATATCATAAAAATGAAACCATTCTAAAAGTTGTTAAACAACGATTTAAAATTATTAAAATAATTTTTTAACTTAAAAAAATATAATTTAGAATCTTATTTAAATTTATAATGATAAAAATGATGAAAATAAATTTTTAATGAATTGTAATTATAAAAATGATTTTATACCAGATTGAATTATAAAAATAAATTAAAACTATATATTTTGATAATATGTTGAATGAAATAAATTAAAATTACTCTTAAATATTATTAAAAATATAATTTATCATTTAGATTTTTATTTAATCAAAATACTATTAATAAAATATTAATTTTTCAACAATCCTAAAAAATCAATATTTTCATCAAATTCATAAATATTGTTCCTATGATAATTTTGACATGATGGTTTTAAAAATAAAAAAAAATTGAATTTTAAAATTTTATAAAATCGAAATAATTATTTAACATAAAACCATATAATATAATAAAACCCAATTTGGTCAAAAATAATGATTTCCCCTTTCGATAGAAAATTATGTAATATTCTTATAATGAATAAAAATATATAAAACATAGTTCATGAATATAAAAATGACAAAGAAATTTATTTAACATTACATTACATAGGTTCCTATAAGTTCTATCCCGAAATGATGTCATGAAAATTAATATGTCAAATATGGGTACTAATCCACATAGTTATGTGGATTAAAAAGTAAAATGTATTTCGTTTTTTGTGATAAAAAAATAAGCGACACATTCATGAATTCCCAAAACAATGAATATGATGATTTTTTCATTTTATCACTAATGAAATTTTATTTTAATGGGTTATGTCTTATTTTTCATAAATTCAATAGTTTCAAACATACAATGGTATTTATTTTGAGCCTATAATGATTCAAACATAACATAATGAATGAAAAGAACAAAAACAATGTAAATGAAAAACTATAAAAAAAATAAAATTCCAAAAAACATATATGGTTTCCAACCATATTTATTGATTAATTTTCTATTACGAACTCTAAAAAGATTGACATTTTGAAAGATTTATGAAAAAAAAGTCATCATAGTGAAGGGAATATATGTCATGAGTCATTACATGGTAGAAGTTTTAAAGGAATTTGATCTACTCCACTAGACAAAAATCCATATATTGAATATATTTAGAATCAATGTTAGTATTATATATTTAATGGGTTCATATCCCTTTCACTAATTATATGCATAAAACACAATCTATATACACACCCATGATGGTAAAGGGTCATTCCCATAAGGAATGATGTTTAACTATTATTAATTTTACTCTTATGTTGAAAAAAATATCATAGTCTACATAGTGTATATCACTTTTAGGGATAATTATATCATGTGAATCTTATTATTTATAGTGTGTCCTATAATTTGAAGATTCACCTCCCTTTATTTCTTCCAACACCTAAATCTATGATCACATTTCTTGATTGATTTGTCTAGATTCATATTCATTCCTTGGTCTACACAATCTGAATTTTATTCCATATCGGTATGTAAATGAATGACTTTAACATATATAATATAATACATGGTCATTTAAATTGGGGTTTTATATGATATTATATAGTTCCACATGATGTCTTCCAAAATTTCTCCCCAATAATTGACATTTTTATTGAAAATTATTTCCAGTATTCCATTAATATCAATGTCAAAAACATTAAATTATCCATATATTTTTTTTATGGTAAGGTGTTTATGTTCGATGTTGTAATATACACTTCATCATTAATTTTTCCAAACTCCAATTTATTATGTTGTAAATATTGTCACTAAATATTTCTCTCATTATTAAAATTCTAAAACTTATATTAGTTTTTAGAAAAATTAAAAAAATATAATATTCATATTGATTAATTTAACTTCCACCCCTTATGAATATTTATCCATAACTAATTAGTTCTATGAATACCCTAAATATATTGGAAATTGTCACAATAAACATATTCCCAATACATTAATGGTTTCATAATAAACTATCATTAAGTAAATAATCTCATGCATATTAGATAGATTTCCAAAAAATTATCATTACTCACTTATTTCTAAAAACTCAAACATGACATTACATATTGTGTTATGATATATAGAATATTTCGAAAAACAAATTGTTCTTTACATTTAATATTTTACTCTACATGTAAATTGATGGGAATTGTGTTTGAAATACTACACCTCACTTTTGTGGAAAACATCTCAAAAATTATATTTTATTTGAAATTTTCCTACAATATGGATCATCAAATATATATAAATATGGATTATTATTTAAGTATAATTTTCTCAATAAATGATGTAGAATACACATGTTGTTAGTGTAAAATTTATCATATCATCATATCATGGTAGAAATCCTTCAATCAATTAATTTTTAATCCAGGGAATGAAGAAATTTAAAGTATATGTTTCTACAATTTTATCCATGTAAAAGTCATATGATAAATCATTTTCATATTTTCTTCTTTCCTTTTCCTATAAAATTGTCTATTATAGTATAAGATTACATATTAACATTATAAAGGGTTTATTTTTCCTTATTAATCAAATCATCATTGACTATATCATTATAGAACCTTTTCTAATTAATAATAAGAATTTATGAAATAATTTTTTCATTAGATTATAATTGTAATCTATTTTTTAATAATTATATAAATTATTGTTGTTAAATATTATTTTAATAGTGAATATTAACCTACATGGTGCATTCCTTCAATTTATTTGTGGATATATTGATTAAACATCATGGTATTAGGATTTAAACAACATACCAAATATGTGTTCCCAGTTATATGGTTATATTAATAGTGGAATGGTATTATTACACTTATAAATAATAATAATATTTAATTTAATGATAAAAATATTAATCATTGACTGTTAAAATAGTAATATTAAAAGGGTAAAAGGTTGTTTAAAAAAATTCATGATATATATTCTATATAATTAAAATGATCTAACATATTTCAGAAATGGTTGGTGTGAAATTACATTATTAATATCAATTTTATATTTGATAATTTGAATCCTACTTTTCCAATTTACTTGTACAACTACAATACATTTTTTAAAAATTTATTGGATCATTTCAAAATTAAAAATTTCAATTTTTTTTATTTATTCATTCAATAATTTTACTTGTTTTTCCAAATTTTTCTCAAATAAATTTATCAATATTGTGAAATAATCTAGAAATACCTCATTGTAGTACTATATCAAATTACCTAATATTTATAAATTGAATTTCTGAAATGTAAATGTAAATTTTCTAATCACAATAGAATTCATTTATAATAAATGGTTCATTACATAAAAGGTAAGTTTTATCTTTCAAGGTCCTTGGGTACAATGGTCTAATTGAATTATATAAAAAATATATCTAGAAAGTAATTATGCACGTTAAATGAAATTTGTTCTATTTTTTTATAGAAAAATTTAATGTACACATATTCTTGATCTGTTAATATTTCAAATTATTATTATCAATGAAAACACAATAATTTTCTTTTGTATTGTTAGAAGAATTAGATTATTACTATCATTAATTACAAGGGCTATTGGTAAATATTATTAGGAACTATATGTATTGATATTACACATAATGATTCCTAAATATTAGAATTCAATTCCCTATATAATAAAATTTCAATATCTTTTTTTTACCACTTCATTAATGTTTGGTTTATCCTTACTATAGATATTCTAGAATGGTATTTCCACTATTCATTAAAATTACAGGTTATATAGATATTAGAAATAGTCCATTGAGTGTCTCTTAAACCCTATCCTATATATAAAATACATTTAAAAAATATTCATTATCATTATTCATTAATATATGTGTTGTTTCTATTATTATTTATTGTCATCTTATTTCATTCCACATAGAAAATATACTTTAAAATCTACATGAAAAAAATTATATTCCATATTTTGGGAAATAATTATTAATGGTGTTATTTTGGGAATAACCTAAATGACTGAATTTAGGAAGAAAAGAATATGTTTAAACTTCATTATTTTTGAATTCAATAATAAATATATCATATAAATTCAAAATTTAACTCTTATTAAAAAAAATTATTGGGTTTCAACTTTCACTTATTTTATTTTTATATAAAATTCATGTCATTTAATTTTAACTAAAATTTATATTTCTAAAAATACAATTTAATATTTCGAATTATATTCACAAATATATGTGATTTTTTAAATCTCTTTTTCATTTAAATGGTAATTCATTGAATAAAATATAATTAAATTGGAATTATTCAAATAAAAATCTATTATTAGATTTCCTAAATAGAAAATTATATTGGTATTTTCTAATTTTTGGATGATTTTTATGAAAATTGTTGATGAACGAGTTAGTAAACTATTTTCTTGAACATTTTGTACAAAACATTTCATGTGAAAACTAAATTATTCATTTATTATAGAAAATAATTAATTCTACTATTTGGGGATCGAATGGTTGTATTGGAAATTTGGATAACTACTTGTGTTGGACTGAGATCTCCCAGCCCTATATAATGAAATATGGTATGTTTTATGGAATTAAATGAATTACTAATATATCATATTGAATCTATTATAGAAATGGAACAAATTGTTAAATAAATAGAAAACTTACCACTTCATGATATTTTTTTGGATGCTATAGTGTTATCAAGGATGGAAAATTTCAACATATATACATGTAATACATTTATTATTTTTGAATATATAAATATATACCCTTAAGATATATTTATATGAATAATTAATTAAAGAAATAAGTAGTATTTATATGATATAATGTGTCCATTATAATAGTAATTTGACCATATGAATAGTATCCTACCCATTGGGAATAATGACCAAACGATTTGGAAAAGAATGCTTTCCACGAAAATAGTAGTTTGAACAAAAAATTATTAAATATTATTTATAAAGAGTAATTTATTAAAAAATAAATATTATTATTCCCTGAAATAAATTCAATGTTTAAAAAATAAAATAAAAAACAACTGTATATTCAAAAAAACATAATTTAATGTTATGTCATAAAAAATAATAATAGTTATATATAATTTACAAAAAACTAATTACAAAATTATTTTCATTGAACAATTATTTTTTAAATGATATTTTTAAAAAATTCAAAGGTTTATATTTTTTGTTGTTTTCCAAAATATGTCAGTTTCTATGAGAATATTAACAATAAATTTATATAGGCAACTTTTGAATTTTAAATTAAATTCTTCATGAGTCAATAATTTACTAATAAATTATAGAAAGTATATTTCTACCAAATAATATTTACATCCACTTTAAATAATTAATATATAATAAAAATTCATTCCAAACTGAAAAAATATTTTCTAGTGTCGAAAGTAAAATTTATTCCTTTAATTTTTAATTTTTAATTTTTACAACTTTCTTATTAATAACATATTTATTAAGAATTTTAAATAAAAATAATGTCCTATATAATTATATTTTAATTATTTTGGGGTCATTATGTTAAAAATATCACAATTACAATGTTTACCTTGGGTGTTGTTTTTAATTAAATATTTGACCAAAAAAATACCCCCCAACCTCACCGTAAAAGACTATTATTCAATTATTTTTCAAATACTAATATCTGTCCAAATTATCTTTATCAATACCTTATAAAATATTTGTAAACTCTATAGTAATCAATCTTTATTATTCATTTAGTTCTACAATCATACAAGAGATGAAATGCTGAGAATAGAGTATACTTTTATGTACTCTTCTTCCATTTTCCTCCTCGACTCTATTTTTACCAATTTATTTCAATAAAAAAATATAATAAAATAAATTAGGAATAATTCTAAAATTATATTTCTATTTTTTAAAAACATTAAAAAATTATATTATTGATTATCGTATTGATAAAACCTCCATTTCTCCTCTTTTGGAAAATGTTCCTGATTATGGAATGTGAACAACTAAAGATGTTGTTTCCTAATTTGTTCCTTCTAACAAACCTTATGGATGGTTATGCTAAATTACACAGACTATATAAAAGTTCAAATATACTTATTTTATGATTCATGTATTAATTATAATTTTTTATAAATTACCATGAACGAAAAATAAAAATAATTAAAATTTGGAATGAAAACATGATATAAAATTATTTTCCATTTGGCCAATGGAATAAATAATATGTTCTATTGATTATAATTTATAAATAATGAAAAATTAGTATAATTACATTCTAATCCAATGTTTTTATAAATGTATTATTATTATTTAAGAGGTGGAAATTAAATGGAATAAATTTGGATTTAAGGTAATATGTCCCGCGAACTGAACTCATATTCATTGGGGTTTTCATCATTCTCATGAATCCTGATGTTTATATTCAAAAAATATTTTAAGAACTAATTTTACTATGACTCCATTCTAATTTTAGATATTTAAAATTTTCCACATAAAATAAATTATTTTTAATAAAAATATAATGATTATTCAAAAAATATTTCAATCCAGAACACATATTGGAATCATCTTTAGTTTCTTCCTTTAAACAGTAGATTGATTATGTTTATGCCACATATTATTTATTATATTTATCTCAAAACAATATAAATTATTCATAAATTTATTTTTTAATTTTATCCATATCTAAACCATTCCATTTTAATGGTTATTTCATGACTATGATCATTATACATTATGTGTGGCATGCAAGATTATGAAAACTTATGAGGTTATTGGTGTGATAAGAATTATATATCCCCCTAATTTCTTGATTAATTTTCAATATATCATGTTATTATGTGAATAATGTGGACAATCGGGATATAGTTTTTCATAATGAGGATTTCATAATTTTTTTATCAAATGTTATAGTTCAACATGATACTGTATTTGTTAACAAATATGTGGGGTATGTAACAACGACATGTTGATTAATTTTTATGCATATGAAACATATTATTATATTATCATATGATTCCATCATTATTGAGCCAATTATTTTATAGTTATGATATTATTAGGATGGTTATTCTCAATAATGTTCTATGGAATCCTGTCCATTATTCCACCTCTTTATGGTATTTTAGATCAACGATTTCATAGATATATATCATCATGTGATTAAATGTACTAAGAATAATTTTAGATATTAGGAAGTTGAATAATAATGAATTAAATATTTTTTATTATTTATTATGTGTATTTAATGTATAGTGATAATTTTAAAAATACACTCTGACATTGGATCCACTATTTGTTCGATTTTCAATTGTCTATCTTCATAATGATGTAAAATTTTCATAAGGAATTTTTGGTCCACTATAGATGAAATATGGGAACAATTTTGGTTATATAGAAATTATAATTATAAATATATTGTAAAACCCATAACTAAATGACTTTGAATAAGTAATCATTATAGAAGATTCATTTTTTAAAAACATAAACAAAGGGGGGCCATTATATATACCGTTACAATTAATATTATTGTTATATAAAATTATGTATTCATGATTTTTTCAATTTTGTTTTGTTCAACCCATTTCTATTTTTGTAAATTTTGGGAACCATGGTGAACCATTCCTAAAACCCATTTGATGAGAGATTAAATAATCAACTAAATTATTTCCCAAATTCAATGAGCGGTAGATATTAAAAAAAATATAGTGATTCCAATCCAACTATCTCGACATACGAACAATTACCTAAACCACATAGACTCTCCATCACTCAATAATGAGTAACTACATATACATTTTTTGATATGGAAAACACAACCAATGTTTAATGGATCTTATGACCCACATATAATGGAATATTGGGATATATCTCTAGAAAATATAATTTATATTATCTATTATTATAAGAAGTATAACTTCAATATAATCTATGTCATTTATATGGAGTAACTTATCAATAAAATTTGTTAATATAGAACACATATATAATGGTTGAAATAAATCAACTGGAGTGGGATAATGTTATGAAAATATTCTTTAACAAGTATTACCCTAGAACTCTTTGAATAAAATAGAGAGATATTTTTTAATCTCATAGAAAAATGATGGTTAATATATCATAATATATTAGTAAAAAATTATAATGATTGAGAGATTACATGTTGTTTTTTATCAAAAAATGATAGAAATATAGATATATATATTTTTATTATCTTAATAAATTCCCATTTAAAGGCCCTATCTATATTTGACTGTTAGTGTTATGAATAAGTACATCGATGTTCAGCTGTAGGGGAAACCATAACTATGCATTCTAGTACACTTAACCATAGGTCCATAAATGTAATAAGCATTAGTAAAGAATAAATACAATAGAGGAAGTGAAATATTATTCCATAATTACTTATTATGTGAAGCATGAAAATGATTTTTTTACAAGGTACTCATCCAATTCAATCATGAATGGTGAATGTTTTATGGAATTATGATCCTAAAAATTCATTTATATCATTTAATATTTTAATAATTAGTTAATTTCATCCTTGAGAAATTGATATATATATTTCTATAAAACCACCTTTTTGAGTGATCATTGGTACCAATGTGTGGGAATCAACACCAATTATTATAGGTGGTAAGATTCATTGATATAATCTCATAATCCTTCCCTTTGTAGAATTATACTCTATAATAGGAGTGGATTTTCACTCTTATATAGAGCACACTTCTACATCTAGGATATGTAAATTTCATTTCAAATTATAATTCATAAAATTTTCATTCTCAAATGAAAGGAAGTTCATTAATCTCCTTTAGAAAATCCATCAACATTGTGTGTGTCGAGACACTGTGGAGAATCATTCATTTTCCAAATGTCTGATTTATTTGAAATAATAAAACTCATGGAAATATAATTTTTTAAGGAATATGATGAATTATTTCCTAATGAGTTTCATATAATACCACCTAATCATGAGGTAGAGTTCTAAATAGATCTTAAAATGGATCCAATACAATCTACATATACTCATTTAGGTTGTCTCCTGTTACATGGTTGGTTTTAAGGAAGTATCAACAAGGGAATTTAGAAATAAGGATTCATATCCCCTAGTGCATCACCATAGGGTGAACTAGTGGTATTTGTCATGAAAAATGATAGACCAGTGTGGTTGCGTATTGAATACCAATATCTCAACGTGATCATGATAATGATCTTGTACCCTTGCAAAGGATTAACTACATGGTCAATATACTATAAGAAGCTATACAATTTTCAAAGGATGATATTCATTCAGGATGTTGTCAGTTGATGGAGAATAAGGAATACAATTAGAAGGTATCCTTCCATAAAAGTAATGAGCACTATGTGGTCATAGTGATGGCCTTTTCAAATCCTACTTCCACTATGATCTTCTTGGATATGATGATTAGAGTCTTTATACATTACCTATATTAATTTTTTGGTTGTATTAAGTAATGATATTCTTATTTAATAATATCCAAATGAATAACATCAAGATAATATATAGAATTTTTTGGTGGCATTATGAAAGGAAAAAATATAACTTAACTACAATAATTCTTAGTTTTGGATGAAGTATCTCACATTCATTATGAATGTTAATACATTTTGTGGGGGATATAGAACCTTCAAAGACAAAGGAAATTAAGGAGTATCTCAAACCCACTAGTCTCATATAGATTCATTGTTCTATTTGAATGGATGTGTAATACTGATGTTTTGTAATAAATTTCCCAATATTGTCTGACCAAAAAACTATGTTAGCATGGAAAGGGGGAATTTATGTCTTGATTGAAGAATATAGTGAATTATTTTTCGAAATTATGAAGAGGATAGTCACAACAGTTGTAATCATACTACTATCATATGGATATGTTTTTTTCAAATACAATGAAGATTAAAGGATATTAATGTGTTCTATATTAATTCATGCCGACAACGTGATACCCTATTATAGAAAACAACTATTAATCACTATGAAGTGCAAACACGAGAGAGATCTGCATTTAATGGTATAGATATTCACATTTAATATTTTTAAGAAGAAGAGAATAACATAGAATTATGAATTATGTGTCTATCGAAATATTATAAAGGTCATTTTCTAATAGAATCGTGACATCATAAATCCAAGAATATTGTTAGACCTATTCATGGATTATTAATTACTTATTCACTACCATTACGTAATGGTGACCAAGGTAGATGATACTCTAAGTTGAAGTTATCCCACTACTATATTCATGACTCCAACTGTGACAGACCCTATATTTCAGGGATATGCATTGGATGGATCTAAAAATAATAATTATAAGAAATTCGTCATTTCTTTTCAAAATTGTAACCCAATAATATATTCAATATAAGATCAAGGATTCATAATGGAATAAAGTAAATCATAAAAAGAGTGAAATTATTAAAGGAAGGGATGATTTTTGAGTTCCAAATTGGTAAATATGGTGCAATTTGGATTTTCAATTGGAATTTTATGCCTTCATAATATGTGATAAGGAAATAGATATTGGATAATATAGGTAAATCAAATGTATCAATCAATAGTGGAAGTTAAAATATTAACAATTATCATCAAGAAAACATCTAGTGGGTCAACATGAATATAGATATTGTTGAGCATATCCTATGAATATTGGTATATTTGAAATTGAAATCAGGGGGAAAAATATCCAAGGTGATGATGAAACCATTTACTATACGTATGTGGAAATGGGATAATATCAACCTAGAATTTTTCTGTTATCTCCCAAAACATCCAATGGAAAAATGTGATATGTGTTGCGGTTGACCGATTCGCCAAAAATACCTCTGCATTTATATTCAAAATGACTTCACTCTTTAGTAACATTCCAAGATATATATAAATATTGAGGTGAGGCAGCATGGTGTACAACTTTTGATCGTCATTTATCATAATCCAAGGTTTTCATTTAATTTTAGTGAAGTCTCCAACATGATTTTAGTATTAAAAAAAGGTTTTAGTGCCACCTATCACACCCAAAGTGGTGACCAATCTAAAAGGAAATTCAATGTAACACTCTAGGATTTCGTAGTATATTATCTTTTTAATGTAATTCAATAGCTTGTGCTATATGCAACACCAAGATCAAACCCACCATGACTTACCAAACTAGCCGTTCGAAAAAGAAGTTCTGAATAGTATTAAGTAAATTTCAAATTTAATAGACTCCATATAATCATAACATCCCTATTATTTTATTATTTTACATAATATTAGAACAAATTCAACTATTCATATAAAATAAGTATTTTTTATAAAATGAAATTTTACCACCTCTAATTGGTGAACCCTTTTTAAATTCAAAATTTGACAATTTTATATATTAAATTTCAAAAAAATAAAATTCCTCTTTTGGAGTAGGACATAAAAATTTATTTTTGATACAATTATGGTTTTTTATGATAACTTTTATATTTTGATGAATAGTGAAAGATACATAATTTTAATTTAAAGAAATATTTTTAATCCAATAAATTTATAGTGACTAATTATATATATGAATGGTTTTGATGTATAGTTAGGTTATAGTTTTATTCTTTAACCCAGTATTCGTAATTGGATGTAATATCACATTTAAATTTTATATAAACACATATCAATATTTTTATAATTTTTACTTCTAAAAAACCTGCTTTCTAGTTCAAACAATTAGAATTAATTTTAAATTAATTAATTCAGATCATTTATTTTTAATTAAGAAAATAGACATCATTTTTTAATTTTGAAATTCAAAAATATCATTGGGTAAAATTTTGGTATTTTTATGAAAACATTCTATTTTTGATGAATATTGATAAACACTTCGTTGTAGATAAAAACAGACTTTTTCATTTGAATATTTTTTTTAAAATAATTTTTTTATTAATGTAAAAATAGTTACGTAATACATATATTAGTCCAATTTATATTATTATAGACATTTTGTAATAAGATTTGACATAAAAAATATTATTGATCTTTTTAACATCTTTTACCCATCCTCTTGACACATTTACAAATTTGCATAAAACGTAATTTTACCACTTCTGGGAATTGAAATTCAGAAATCCGAGAGACACTATTGAAATCATTAAGTAAAATGTGGTTTAATAGGATGAATTTTTTTTAGTGAATAGTATCTTCTGAATTTTATTTTCTACGGTTCAATGTAAATAGAATTATTAAAGGAAAAATGATATTATAATTATCCGAACACATATCCTAAATCAATTTATAAGTTTTTTTCTACCAAAATATACCTTCGGAATATTTTATGATCCTTTTTGATCCACTTGGATTAGATGAAGACATTTATTATTTTTTATAAAAAATCATTATATCACTTAAATTCAAATTATAATAACTAATTTTTTTAGTATATCATAATACATAAGATAAATTTGACTCTAAATATTTATTAGAAATGTAAAATTATTTCCTACATCATGGTATTTTATTTATAATTTTTAGACATTAAATAATTATATTTATGTATGACATAATGATGAGTTAGTATTAACCTTATTATTGAATGATTAAAATAAATGATTTTATAAATGTCCAAATATATATTAATTGAGACTTTTGATGCATTAAAATAATTTTCTAAGTTAATATGAAATTTTAATGTTGATTTAATCTATTTTTATCTAAGTAATCATGTTTTGTTGACTTTCAAAAAGACCAAATACTAAATTCTGTCCAAATTGACATAAATGTGATTTTAAAATAAATACTATATTATTATATGATTTAATATTCCTAAAAATATACGATTTCACCAAAGTACTTACATAATCATATTTATGTGATTAATGAACCACCTGTGGTTCTATATTCATTTTATTGTAAATTTATTAACCATGTACTATAAAAATACAAGAAGAAATGGTAAAGGTAAATCATTTTAACTAATAAATAAATCTAAAATATATGGTTAATATGGTGACATAATCAGGTATAAAACCTATTGGTTGAGAATATTTATTCCCTTCCCCATTTTATACTTGAAATAAATCCATTTGAATCCATTAGAAACCGAAAATGATTATATAATAAAATAATATTTAAATATTTTCCTAAAGTCACCCTCACCTCTCTTAAATAAGGGAACTTAAATTTCTCTAAAATTCACAAATCCAAAGTCTTTTGGATTATCTATACCCCTATCAAATATCCTCCAAAATACACACACATCAATATAGATTTTTTACATTGATCATAAATCCAACCTAAGGAGCCCTTTTGATCAAAATAAATAGAAGCACATGAAAAACTAGTAATAATTTTCCACCTATTTCAAGGTTCTTTTCTTCTTCCATTTCCTATTAATTTGTTGTTTCCAAACGAAAATAATAACTCAAATAATGTCTAAATACTGTGATGTTTTTATAAATTTGGTTCCACCATATTCATTATTCTATACATCCTATGAATGAAAAATTGACCATACATGCGTATGTACGGATTACAGTCTCCACGTCGTGGTGTAGTATTTTATTCAACACTTCATTATTTGGAAGTGTATAATAATGAGAATAATTGATGTAAATAATAAAAATAACATGTAAATGAATCTTTATATATGACATACCATCTAATTACATATGATTTCAAAAATCAATTGAATGATATTTGTCGCTCGTGCGTACGTACAGATTACCATCTCCACGAACGCGATGAGATTCATTTCTCATCATTACCATTCAAGACTAATTTTCATTTTATGATTTAAAATAATTTTAATGAACATAATAACATTATGGGTATGAATAAAATACATTCTCTCCATAACATACATGACTTAAGTCAAGAAACATATAACAAAAAACGAATCAGTTAACAGCCGAAACAATGATACTACTGGAATATTATTAAGAAAGGAATATTAGAAGTTCATATATGGTATCATATTTATGTATGTGGTTCATTTATAATTTAATAAAAATTATTTAAATATTTTATAGGATTTTAACATTCCCTCAACTATGGAAAAGTAAAATTTAAGTGGTTTTCATCTCACTTTATTTTTCCATGAGATTCATGCTATATTGCCACTATTTCATTTTGGGTGGTGTACATACTGCCCATGATTATATTATTTGTCTAATATAAATTATTTTATGGGTATTTAAAAATTCATTGTATGATAATTCTTTCATTGGTTTTATGTTTTGTAAGATACAAAATTGGTAATATAATTTTTTATTTCGATTTCTACTCAATTGATTTTACGAAAAGTTCATTGTTTATTTTACTCCAAGATTATGTGTGAAATCACTATTTATTTATTTATGTACTGATTTCCAATCCAATTTTTGTGTATATTAGTTTTAAACCCAACATAAATTCATTGATAAATTATCAAGTCATTGATATTCACTTGATAAGAGTAATATTAACTTAATTAACGTTCATTGAGTCAAACCTCCAAGTCATTAGTGTTGTTTTTACAAGAATACGTGTGAATGTCCTATAATTGAATTACACTATATATCCAAAAATATTTAGCATATTGAAATTTTTCACACATAATTATATCGTGGATTCGTCTTTAACTTAGGGATATATATGTCATCTCGTCTTTATATCACCTTAACTTTTCATTACATTTTTCAAAATTGAGGATCTTTAAGGTTTAGTGTCTTAGAATCCAGGAACCTAATACAGGAAAACATAAAACATTCTTCTTAATCACTTTAAAGACTTATCCTTAGGATCATCATAGGTTTATTACTACATCTCATAACCTGGGGACATACATCAAATGAAAGGGTGAGCAGAAGGCCCAGTAAGGGAAACAAGGGGAAACATTTAACATGTGAACTTGAGATACATCAACAATGTCATGAAAAAGAACATTAAGGCATGAGAAAGAAATAATAAGGCATATCATAATAATAACAACGTATTTCATAACTTGAAGATGTGGCTACAACATTTAATATTGACAATCATTTCCATTTCACCATGGTCCATCCCCAAGGTGTCATTAAAAATTACCAAGGTTATCCACCAAGGCGTCGTTAAAAATGGTCATCTCTAGAGATTAAGTCTTTACCCAATGCATTAAAGTGCTATTAGGGCACACCATTAACTTTTCATTTATTATCGTGTGAGCCACATATAATTTAACACCCCAGGTAAATAGAGAATATTACATTTTAATATTTATCCATATTTGTGAATAAAATATTATTATTAATTTAAAGGGGGCTCTATGCTCGATGGCGTACCCAACACGCAACAACGAGTTTCTTGGGAATCTTACGTTGCACTCTAATAATAAAATAATATTATTTTAAATGGAAGTTAACATGTAGTCATTGTATTGGCAGTAATGGATAGAAATAACTAAAATATGATTATATATGTTTTTAAATATTTTTACATTTATCCAATAAAAGATAAAGGCATAAAATACAGAAATAATTCAATTTTAGGTGTATATGCCCTAGTTTTCACTAAAGGTTCAATTATCGCCTTTTGATGGAAAACCGTCATTAAATATAGTTTTTTTCACTCTTATACATTCTATTGGACCAAATAAAACTCTTCTTTAGAATCGGTACATCAAACTTTACTTTGTGTAAATTTTTGGTATCTTTACAATAAAGTTCATTTTTTAATGAATACTCTAAAATGTTGTATTTTAATTCAAAACCTCTTTTAATCTAATTGATTTATATGATTAGATTATATTATGAATGGGTTTTAAAGTGAAATTGGAATATATTTTTACCATTAAATCCAATAGTGGTCGTTGGAATTAATTTCACTTTGAAATCAGACTTAAACTAGTGTCAATCTTTTGTTACTTATTGTTTCATTAAAACACGTTATTTTCTCTGACAGTGGGAATTAATTATTAAATATATTAATGTGACTTATATGATTTGAATTTTTTAAAATAGACTTAATTTTTGAATTCATAATATCAAATATAGATTAGGGTGAATTTTGGAGATTTTTTTGAAAAACGTCATTTTTTGATGAATAGTGAAACCACTAAGTGGTACTTATAAAAAACTGATTTTTCCGTTTAAATGAATGTTTACCAATAATGGGTATTGAATTTTGAAAATCTTACATACATGGTTGTCATTAGTATGTAAAATGTGGTTCAATGGGATGAAAATAATTTTTCGGTGAATAGTAACTTTTTTCATTAATCACGATTAGAGGAAATTAGTGTAATTTATGGTAAAAATGATATTATAAAAATGTGAAATAACCATTAAACTTGTCCTACCCCTATTGGATGAGTCATGGCCGACCAAGACAACCCATGGGTCGATTTAGGGGACCATATGGAGCCTATTGGGTGAGATAATGACTTTAATGCCTTTTTTAAAATAAAGGTGAAAATGACACAAACATAAATCGTTTTACTAAAAAAAATTAGAAGGGGTTATACTAATATTAATTTCGTCTATAAATACTCTTTGTAAAGATAAAAAGATTTCCTACATCAAGATATTTTTTTTTATAAATTTTAGAAATTAAATAAATTAATTTAATTATGACATCGTGATGATGCAACGATGACCTCATTAATGAACAATTTAAATAAAATGAAACAATAATATAAAATCTAATACCTACACTTGTACAAAAACTATTCGATGGTAATATTTCGAAGCCTTATCATATTATATTCGAAATATATCAATGTGGGACCTTATAAATTCGAAACACTTTTGAAAATAAAATAATAGTTTCATGATTTCCAAAAGTGCCCCTCCTCTCCTCTTATAAAAGGCCCCCACCTCTACCTCATTTCACACACTCCTCAAGCCTTTGGATCGGCCATCCCCTGCCCATTTACTCTCTAAACATCCCTATACTCATCCTAGAGTATTCCCTTTGGGAAGAATCCTTTAAAAGGAATCCTTTAGGCTCACATCAAGAGGAGTTACACTTTTAAAGGTAATTCATTCTCTCATGTTCATTTGTTTTATTTTGATTCTCCAACCCCCTAAACTTTTTTTATTTAAATCTTTTGTAACAACACCAGTATCTTCAATATACTATGATGTTATTATAAGGTATAATCGAGCTACACTCTCACAAAACTACATCAAATGGTTAAAGAACATACGGTTTCCGTGGATGGAGAAATTCTACCTCCCGAAACGATGATTGTTCAATACCCATTTAACACCTTCAAAGGTGGCCATTATGATGTCACTATTTTTATATATGATATATAATATGTTTATTATTTCCTTAATCTTCTGTATTTCTCATTTAGTGCATACCATTATTGTTTCCATTATGGGTAAACACGATATCTTCATTTTACGAAGTGCGGACTACCGCCCCCTGAAAGTGATTTGATTCGTTAATACCATATGTGGGATGTGTAAAGGATAAAGTTAATGATATTATATGTGTTATTATAATTGAATTATAATATACTCTTATATCATTATGATTCCATTCCAGAAAATACGAAATAGAAATGGAAGTAACGTTCATGCGTACGTACGGCTTACCATCTCAATGAACGGTGCTTTTCATTTCTTACCTCTAAATGTGATGTAATATTATAAATACATGTATATGATGAATATATATGATATATATGTTATACAAATCATTAATATCATTCTGGATATAACTAACCTTTGACAAAATTAACAACATGTAAGTGTAAGAAGTCTATTTTTGACTTAAGAACCAAATACTGACAAAATGAACAATATTAACTTAAATGATTACATGATGTTCATAACATGGTATAAAAGGAATAATGAACATGAAAAAGGTTCTTATGAAAGTAGATAATAACTCAAGTTTATTATTCAGGACGTTAAAGAAGGATCGAGTCATGTCGGACCCGAGGTAAGGGATCCTACTCCACTCTTTCTTTTTAAGTACACTCTTTTATGTCATTCCTTTTAAAGCGCATCTTTCTTGTTATTGGGATTTTATTTTATATTAATCTTACTGTAATTCTTATGCTCATGTGACGATAGACATTATTCTCTCTCATCAATCCATTTTGGAAGTTTTATGTGGCGCCGTTAGGCTACCGAGTTTTCATAAGGGATTTTTCATCTCACTTTTATTCCCATGAGATTTATGCTACATTTGCCACAATTTCCTTTGAGTGGTGTATGTACTGCCCATTATTTTACTCTTTGTGTAATATACTTTCATTTATGAGTATTTACATCAATGATTTATTGTCCTTCTTTCATGGGTTGTATGTTTTGATAGATACCCAAGTCGGAAAGGGAACCTTTCACCCTCCTCTTTTTTAAAAGACTTCTTTTGTTGGGTCTTTTAATTTACATATTGTTATGTTGGGATATGTTCTCATATATCCTTATTGATGTAAATTTTATGTCCATGTGATGATATACACTTTTTATCTCTCATAAACTCTTTTTATGAATTTTGAAGTGACGTCGTTAGGCTGTCTAATTTTTACAAGGGAACTTCTTAACCCAATTTCGATTCTTTGGGATAAACTTGTACACCTTGAATATGTCTTTCTATGATTATGTGTGAACGTCCTCTGATTGTTTTACACTTAATACCCACTTATATTTCATGTATTAGTTTGTCACACATAGTTATGTAACTGATTTATCCATAATCCCAGGATACCATCTTTGTATGGGACTTCGTCTCAATCTCCTTTCATTGAGGCATACTTTGTTTTATACACAACCTTCTTTCATACGGTGTATAAACCCCTTTGACCTTTACGTTTATCCAAAAGGAATATTTTTTATATGAAGCTTTTTACTAAATGAAAAAAGGGAATGTTTTTGTCGTACGTATGCGGCGACAACGACTTCTCCGCCGCCGTGACCGTTATTTGAGTTTCGGCTTCCTCTACAAGCCATACCTTATTTTTAAAATAAAATAAAATACCATGTTTTAATTTTATTTTATGTTGGTATTGAAAATGGTTTTCATAATGTTTTTATATCATTGTGTTGTATTGATATCTTCTTATTGAAAGGTGGAAATGTTATGTTTCCTTTATGCATGTTTTATATGATACGATTATGTTGAGGTTCTTGGGAATTATTATGAAGACGGGTGGTTCCGTGATAAACTAAGGGCGGGTGAGCCTGATATAGCTCTCCAATGCATTGGGTAATGCGAAGGAGTGAAATGTTAAGGTTTCTCCGAAGAGATTTAGGGAATATACTGTGATGGGTATTCCAAACGTAACCAAGAGGGTTACTCCCTACGTAAGAATATTATGAATGCCTCAAGTTACTTTTATGTCTTATGATTTCTATGATTTATTCATGGTTTGATGAGGTATGTTAAAGTGACTATATTTTATGGGTAATGTATGATTTCATTCTTATGTATATATGAACTCATGTTTCCTTTCCATATTTTTATATCCCTTTCTGAGCTTTTCTATGCTCATTCCAAGTTTTTGAAATGTTTTTCACAGGTCAAGGGAATGGTACATGATGTGATGATAGTGTCAAGGAAATGTCACGAAAGAATCCATGTTTTATTTTTAATATGTTTCTGTTGATGGGAAGAATGAATATTGTCTTTTATGTAACCACTTTGTTTAAATGTGGAATGAAATGCATGTTTCATGATGTAATTCTCTAAAACTCTAAACCTGAAAAGATCCTCAATGTGTAATCTTGTAATAACTCAAGATTAAGTAAGGTTTAAGGCTGGGGCCTTATAGTTGGTATCAGAGGTCGGTTTAGATAACTTTAGTGGTTAGGGTATTCTTTATGCATATGTGACATTACCATAATGTTTAGGATTTCAGAAAGAGTCCTAATTTTAGATAAAGTAAATGAGTAAGTATATCTTAGTGTTTATCTTCCTCATTAGTACATGATGGTTTTTTTTGATATACTCACACTGACCTTTTTGGTTATAGTAAATGGCTGGATCTAGCAGGCACCAAAGTAATAGTGGATGTGAAGGAAATTGTGATAGTTTTTTGAGCAAGCAACTGAATGATATGGGAGCTGCAATAAGAACTGTTGTGATTATCCTCAACCAACTATCTGGAGTCACGATTGACCACCTAAACCTTGGTGAATTCACTAAGGCATCATATATGTGAGAAACAAATCCCTACGGAAGTACAGGTAATAATCATAAAGGTATGTGTGTTCAAAAACCTATGTGTCAAAGATGTGGAAAGAAACACATATGAAAATGTTTCAAAGCGACAGAAATATGCTATATTTGTGGAAATGAAGGTCATAAAGCAAGAACCTTCCATGGAAAAATGAAGCATCCAGTTGACTCGTGGAAAGGGAAAGAAGTTCATTCTGAGCGATCAATTGAATGTTTTAAATGTGGTGTGCATGGTCATTATGCAAACACATGTCCTATGAAAAAGATTCGCGAATGGGATCACCAAGAGCGTACAAATGTTTGTTTACCAATACCTAATGCCATTCCGATTAAGGATGAAGAAACTGAAAATTACCAATCAAAGGTATGTATTATTTCATGACTATTGTTTTCCTATTTTTGAATCTTAGGATATGATTCATGATTTTCCTTGTAGGAAAGAGGTATTTCGGAATAAGTTGGAAAGGAATGGTTAATGGATCATGAAGAAAGTTGAATGAGTAAGATGTCAATATATAAGGGCTTCAAGAGTTATGGTGAAATTATTAAGAGTATTAAGTCTCTTTTGATGATGTGGTTACATTAGAATACTTTTTATATTATGTGTAACCCTGATGTTTAATATATGAAAATTTTATTCAAGTAATAGTTATCTTTTCTTTTGTGGACATAGTTATAAAGAACCATTTGGGTTTATATGATCCTTACTTTTGAGGTAATTATGGGTTACTATATTATTGAGGTTAAATTATGTTATTGTTATTTTTGATGATTTTATCCCTTATTGGGGATTTATTTGAGAATCATATAGTTTTGGAAAAAGGACAACACGTAGACCGTGGGACAAACCGTCGCGTCGGACAAAGCTGTGGGAATCGAACCCACAACCAAAGTGCGACTGGTATTTATCGCCCACCACTGGACTAAGTGAAGTCCCCGGTTAGTTTGACTGATTCTTTTTAGTTATATGATTTTATGAATTAAGAGTGAGTTGATTTTGGGTTATTTATGAAAATGATTAACCTATCATGGAGGATATGTGATTAGGTTAAGTACTTTTCAACAAGAGACATTAGGATCAACTGATGTTGTTTGGAGATAAATTTTACGATTTAACTTGGAAGACTATGTGACTAAATCCCTCAAATATTTGGGTTTCAATATTAGTTTGGTTTACTTTGAAGAATTTTATGGGAAAATTGTTTTCGAATGGTCTTCGTTGAACTTTGGGTTTTGTTGGACAAATTTTGGTGATTTTGAATAGATTTTATTTTTATAAAGGGTTATCCTTTTCTGGATTATCTGATCATGTACTAACCTTTTTGGTTTTGGTTTTGGTTAGAGTCTAAAGAAATGGGAAATATATAGTTCCCTATTGTGGATTAGGTGATTCTCTAGAAGTTGATTATAGTACTCTTAATGTGAACAAGTCTTCCTAAATACTCGTCTTTTGGAGAAAATATGAGTTTGTGTAAGGAATCTAAAAAAAGATGAAAGTCAACATGATAAGTGATTATGTTTCCTTATGAATAAATTCCTCAATAAAAAGTAACTTAAAAAAATTTTGTCTATTAATTTTTCCTACTGGGGAATCTAATACCGTTTAACCCATCACAAGTTTGTGATTTTCTTGTGGTTAACTTTCTCCTAAACATGTTTTCTATCACTCTCCATCAGAACATGACCCTTTGTTTTTTCCTCCATGTCCATATTTTCGTACTAGGAATCCTAGTATGGGTTATCTCAGGTGACCTTTGTACTTATCTTCCTTTATTTTAAAGTGACTGTTTTACCGACTCTTGTTCTGATGTGGGAATTTCAAGGATGTTTCCAAGATTAATTTTAAAAATTGTGAGGATGCAATTCCCAAAAGGGGGGAAGGATGTAACACCCTAGGTAAATAAAGAGTATGACATTTTCATATTTATCCATATTTGTGAATAAAATATTAATATTAATTTAAAGGGGACGCTATGCTCGATGGCGTACCCAACACGCAACAACGAGTTTCTTGGGAATCTTACGTTGCACTCTAATAATAAAATAATATTATTTTAAATGGCAGTTAATATGTAGCCGTTGTGTTGGCGGGAATGGATATAAATAACTAAAATATGATTATATATGTTTTTAAATATTTTTACATTTATCCAATACAAGATAAAGGCATAAAATACAGAAAGAATTCAATTTTAGGCGTATATGCCCTACTTTTCACTAATGGTTCACTTATCGCCTTTTGATGGAGAACCGTCATTAAATATAGTTTTTTTCACTCTTATGCATTATATTAGACGAAATAAAACTCTTCTTTAGAATCGGGACATCAAACTTTACTTTGTGTAAATTTTTGGTATCTTTACGATAAAGTTCATTTTTTAATGTATAGTGTAAAATGTTGTATTTTAATTCAAAAAATATTTTAATCTAATTTATTTATATAATTAGATTATCTTTTAAATTGGTTTTAAAGTGAAATTGGAATCTATTTTTACCATTAAATCCAATATTGTTCGTTGGAATTAATTTCACTTTGAAATCAGACTTAAACTAGTGTCAATATTATGATACTTATTGTTTCATAAAAACACGCTATTTGCTCTGAAAGCGGTAATTAATTAAGAAATAAATTAATGTGATTTATATGATTTGAATTTTGTCAAATAGACTTCATTTTTGAATTCAGAATATCAAATATAGCTTAGGGTGAATTTTTGGGTTTTTTCTGAAAAACTTCAATTTTTAATGAATAGTGAAACCACTAAGTGGTACTTATAAAAAACTTATTTTTCCGTTTAAATGAAAGTTTACCACTAATGTTTATTTAATTTTGAAAATCCGACATACATGGTTGTCATTAGTATGTAAAATTTTGTTCAATGGGATGAAAATAATTTTTTTGGTGAATAGTAACTTTTTTTCATTAATCGCGATTAGAGGTAATTAGTGTAATTTAAGGTAAATATGATATTATAAAAATGTGAAAACACCATGACACTTGTCCTAACCCTATTTTATGAGTCATTTCAGACCAAGACAACCCATGGGTCGATTTAGGGGACCCTATGGAGCCTCTTGGGTGAGATAATGACTTTAATGCCTTTTTCTTAAAATAATGTTGAAAATTACACTAAAATAAATTGTTTTACTAAAACAATTTTTAGAAGAGGTTATACTAATCACAATTATTTCTATAAATACTCTTCGGAAAGAGAAAAAGATTTCCTACATCATGATATTTTTTTTATAATTTTTAGACATTAAATAAATTAATATAATTATGACATTGTGATGATGCAACGATGACCTCATTAATGAACAATTTAAATAAAATGAAACGATAATATAAACTCTAAGACCTACACTTGTCCAAAAACTATTGTATGGGAATATTTCGAAGCCTTATCATCTTATATTCGAAATATATCAATGTGGGTCCTTAGAAATTCGAGACACTTTTGAAAATAAAATAATAGTTTCATGATTTTTAAAAGTGCCCCTCCTCTCCTCTTATAAAAGGCCCCCACCTCTACCTCATTTCACACACTCCTCAAGCCTTTGGCTCGGCCATAACCTACCCATTTACTCTCTCCAAATCCCTCTCCTCATCCTAGAGGATTCCCTTTGGGATGAATCCTTTCAAAGGAAGCCTTTAGACTCAAATCAAAAGGAGTTACACTTTTAAAGGTAATTCATTCTCTCATGTTCATTTGTTTTATTTTGCTTCTCCAACCCAATAAACTATTTTTATTTACTTCTTTTGTAACAACACCAGTATCTTAAATATACCAGTATGTTGTTATAAGATTTATTCGAGCTACACTCTCACACAACTACATCAAATGGTTAAAGAACATACGGTTTCCGTGGATGGCGAAATTCTGCCTCCCGAAACGATGATTGTTCAATACTCATTTAACACCTTAAAAGGTCTCCATTATGATGTAAATATTTTATTATATGATATATAATATTTTTATTCTTTCCTTAAGCTTCTGTATTTTTCATTTATGTCGTACCATTAATGTTTCCATTATGGGTAAAAACGATATCGTTATTTTAGGAAGTGCGGACTACCGCCCCCTGAAAGTGATTTGATTCGTTAATACCATATGTGGGATGTGTAAAGGATAAATTTAATGATATTTTATATGTTATTATACTGGAATTATAATATAATCTTATATCATTATGATTCCATTCCAGAAAATACGAAATAGAAATGGAAGTAGCGTTCATGCGTACGTACGGCTTACCGTCTCCATGAACGGTGCATTTCATTTCTTACATCTAAATGTGATGTCATATTATAAATACATGTATATGATGAATATATATGATATATATATTATCCAAATCATTAATATCATTCTGGATATAACGAATATTTGACCAAATTAACAACATGTAAGTGTAAGAAGTCTATTTTTGACTTAAGAACTAAATACCGACAAAATGAACATTATTAACTTAAATTATTACATGATGTTCATAACATGGTATAAAAGGAATAATGAACTTGAAAAATTTTCTTAAGCATGTATAGATTAACTCAAGTTTATTATTCAGGACGTTAAAGAATGATCGAGTCAATTCGGACACGAGGTAAGGGATCCTACTCCACTCTTTCTTTTTAAGTACACTCTTTTATGTCATTCCTTTTAAAGCTCATATTTCTTGTTATTGGGATGTTATTTTATGTTAATATTACTGTAATTCTTATGCTCATGTGATGAGAGACCTTATTCTCTCTCATCAATCAATTTTGGACGTTTTATGTGGCGCTGTTAGGCTGCCAATTTTTCGTAATGGATTTTTCATCTCACATTTATTCCCGTGAGATTTATGCTACATTTGCCACAATTTCCTTTGAGTGGTGTATGTACTGAACATTATTCTACTCTTTGTGTAATATACTTTCGTTTATGAGTATTTACATCAATGATTTATTGTCCTTCTTTCATGGGGTGTATGTTTTGAAAGATACCCAAGAAGGTAAGGGAACCTTTAACCCTCCTCGTTTTTAAAAGACATCTTTTGTTGGGTATTTTAATTTACATATTGTTATGTTGGGATATGTTCTCATATATCCTTATTGATGTAAATTTTATGTCCAAGTGATGAGATACACTTTTTATCTCTCATCAACTCTTTTTCTGAATTTTGAAGTGACGCTGTTAGGCTGTCTAATTTTTGCATGGGAACATCTTAACCCAATTTCGATTCTTTGGGATAAACTTGTACACCTTGAATATGTATTTCTATGATTATGTGTGAATGTCCTCTGATTGTTATAAACTTAATACCCACTTATATTTCATGTATTCGTTTGTCACACATAGTTATGTAACTGATTTATCCTTAATCCAAGGATACCATCTTTGTATGGGACTTCGTCTCAATCTCCTTTCATTGAGGCATATTTTGTTTTATACACAACCTTCTTTCATACTGTGTATAAACCCCTTTGACCTTTACGTTTATCCAAAAGGAATCTTTTTTATATGAAGTGTTTTACTAAACGACAAAAGGGAATGTTTTTGTCGTATGTATGCGGCGACAACGACTTCTCTGCCGCCGTGACCGTTATTTGAGTTTCGGCTTCCTCTACAAGCCATAACTTCTTTTTAAAAGAAAAAAATAAAAACCATGTTTTAATTTCCTTTTATTTTGGTATTGAAAATGGTTTTAATATTGTTTTTATATCAATGTGTTGTATTGATATTTTGTGATTGAAAGGTGGAAATGTTATGTTTCCTTTATGCATGTTTTATGTGATAAGATTATGTTGATGTAAAGACCCATAAAATTCAAGGAAATTTTTTTGTTAATTTTCTTTAGAATTTTACAAGAGCGCGGCTTCAGACGGCACCTGATTCCGAGGCCCGGAGTGCCCGGAATTAATTTCCGAAGTTTGGCTCGGGTACGTTCAGTGAACGAACGAGCGGGATTTCCTAACTTTTGATCCGGTGCTCGGAATTGAAATCCGAGGGCACCGATGAACTCGCAACGCCGATATTCGCTTAAAGAGACCTTTTCGGGAGTTGCGTTTGTTGCGGGTTGAAAGTTATGTTTTGGGTTTTCAGTTGAGCTAAATAAAATTTGTGTAAGACAAATTTTATTTTAACTTTTTAAAAACCTACCAAAGGCGGTTGGAAGTGGGACCCACACCCACTTAACCTCCCTTGGGAGGATTAAGTGTGGTGGGGCCCACACGAACCCCTAGACTTTTCAAATTCCCTTAACCCCCTCTTAATTGACTTAAGTTACTTAATTTAATTTTGGGGGTTAACTCTTTTGAATTTCAAACTTTTGAAATTCTTTTATGTTTTGTAATAATAAAATAAGATGATAATCTTATTTTATTATGGGTTGTTTGTTTGTCCCCTTGAGAGCTTTTGAGAGTTTCCTCTTCATCTTTAAGCTCTGACGAAGAACGAAGAACGCTCGAACTCCGACGAAGAACGACGCCTCTCTTCTTCGTCCTCGGTGTCAACAAGAGGGAACGCCGCTTCCTCTTCGGGCCTTCTTCGTCGGCATACGAAGATTCGACAACGACTCTTCCTCCGCGACACCGATATTCCACGACACCGTCAACGTGCGACTATCGAGGTAAGGGTTCTTGAGTTCGTTGTTTCCTTTTTATTTGACTTTCCTCAAGACTTGACGTAGAACGCTCAAGTTTCCGACGAAGAACGCCGCTCCGCTCTTCTTCGTCTTCGGTGTCAACGAGAGAGAACACCGCACCTTCCTCGGACAACCTTCGTCGGCGTACAAGGATTCGCCAATGACGTGCCTCATCGGACGTATCTCTTCGTCAACGGAATTGACGAACGACTTCCGCGACGCCCGATCTCCGCGACGTCGACTTCCGCGGACATAGTCAAATCTTCGAATCTTAAACCCGAGGTAGGGGTTTGTTGTTTCATTCTTTAATTATTCCATTTCTTGAACGTGGATCTGGCATGTCTAACATGAGGCTTTGAATGTTCATGTTGAGTTTTTATTTAACGTGAGGGGGGCCGGACCACATGAACACGGCCGAACCCCCCTCCAACGTTTATGTTGATTTATCTTGCGGGAGGAAGCAAGTGGCGTGGTGCCGTCGCACCACGCGGATGAACGTGCAAATATCTTCGCGATGCCGTCGCACGCACCATGGTAGAAACAACAGAAACGCGACGCCGTCGTGCCGCGTTGAATGAATATCAAAGCACGGCGAAGGGGCGCGGTGCCGTCGCACCGTGCCGGATGACGAACGCCGCGGCCGGTTCCGGGCCGCGGCGGGACGAGAAGACCGCGGCCGGTTCCGGGCCGCGGCGGAAGAGGACACCGGCGGCCGGGCCGCCGGCGTCGGAAGTCGAGGGCGGGACCGGAATTTCCGGTCCCGTTGGTAAAAACCGGCCGGCCAGCTGGCCAGCCGGGTGTCTTAAAACCGGGGAATTTAATTCCCCGGCCGCTTAATAAAACCCGCTCTTTAAGAGAGGGGGGGTTCTTTGAAGGAGGGGGCAACCGCCCCCCTCGGATCCGCACAAGCAGGCCCCCTCATGTGAGGGGGCGGTTTTTTTTGAAGAAGGGGGGGCAGCCGGCCCCCCGGTTCCGTTCCAGCAAGCCCCCCCCCACGTGGCGGGGGGGCGTTTCTTTTAAAAATCGGCGCGGCTAAGCCGCGCCGCCAGAGGAAAAGAAGGGCGGGGGCTTAGCCCCCCGCGTGCGCCGCGGCTCGCTGCCGCCACCGCGGCCCGCCGCCGCCGCCGCTCCGCCCCGGGGGGGGGGGGTCGGGCCGGGTCGGTCCGGGCCCGAAACCCCCCCGTTTCGAACCAGTTTGGGTTTTTGGCTCATAACTTGAGCCTCGGACCTCCGAATGACGAACCGTCTGCGGCAACGCGATCCTTGGATCGAGACGGTCGTTTCGGTATATCGCACTCAAGGTTTCGGGTTATTTTGAGTTCGGCCGGGTTGGTTCGTTCACGAAACCAACCGGGCCTTCGGAGCGGAAACGCTCATATCTTGAGCCACGAACGTCCGATTGACGCGCCGTCAGTCGCGTTGCGTTTCTCTTAATGAGACGGATCTTTTGGCATACTCCGCCCGAGGTTTGGACGCAGGTGGAGTACGGTCGGGTTGGTTTTGCCTTAAAAACCAACCGGGCCCCAGAGACGAAAAAGCCAATAACTCACAGACCGGGCGTCCGATTGACGCGCTGTCTGTTTCGTTGACTTCCTCTTGATGAGACGGAACTTTTGACATACTCCGCCCGAGTTTTGGATACAGTCGGAGTTTGGCCGGGTTGGATTGTACTCGAAATCCAACCGGGCCCCTGGAACGGAAAAGCTGATATCTTTCAGACAGGACGTCCGCTTGACGAGCCGTCAGCGGCGTTGGTAGTTACGTTTAGTAACGGTCCCTATGAGTATACCCTATGGGAGTTCGGGGTACAGTTGAGATACGGCCGGGATTGGTTCGCACTCGAAACCAACCGGGCCCCTGGGACGAAAAGGCTAATAACTCACAGACCGGGCGTCCGATCGACGCGCCGTCTGTTGCGTTGAGACCCCTGTGACGAGACGGACCTTTGAGACACTTCTTCGTGGGACTTTGAGATACTTGGAGTATCGACCTGTAGCTCGTGGAGCGGACCCTCCCAGTGACGAGCATGCGATGTACGGAGACCGTGTAGCTGGCTGAGACCTGACGACTGCTTGACCGACTCGACTTGGAGTGAGTCGACTAGCCCAGTGGACGGAGCACTACTTTCTGAGGTGCAGACCCATGGCGGACGGAGCACTACCTGTGTGACAGTGCAGACCCGCGGTGCTCGTCCGGAGAGTACCTCAGCAGGCTACTAGGGGGTGTGCACTACGGTGTTTGGGTGACATACCTCGGCGGGAAGCACTACTGTGTCTGGGTGGCTGACCCGCGGTACTCGACAGGAGGAGTACTTCAGCAGTCTTAGGTTATTGAGCAGTACCTCGGAGTCGTGACAGGACCACTGTACACTCTAGAGACGGAGCTCTTCAGCAGTTACGGTTTCGATAATGAAAATCCTGGTTTGAGCTGAGACTTTTGACCTTGTGTTTACCTCATGATTGAGATGGGTCACTTGCTAACTTTGGTATATGTATGGGCATATACCCGGGTAGTGGTTATCCGTCGTTTTCACAATCCTTGTGTTTCCTCATGATTGAGATGGGTTACTTGATAACTTAGGTATATGTATGGGCATATACCTAAGTAGAGTTTATCTGTTGAGATCTTCTTGTGTTTATCCTTGTTGGTTTTAGTGAGACCTTGAGGGTCTCGGGGTCCCTACTGAGTATCGTTATACTCACCCCTGCACGGGCTATGCCCGCACCTCGTTGTGTTGGTTGCAGACGACGGACAGTGCTGACAGAAGCCGAAGGTTCGAGGACTGGACGGTACCTGGAGGTGGACTATACGATGAGGCGGTACCCAGAGGCAGACCACTGGGCGGGACATACTCGGAGCAGACGGCGAGACCCGAGGAGCAGAGGAGCTATCTGTACCCACCCTTCAGGTGGGATTTCCAGTGGACATCTCAGCGTAGAAGCTTTACTTTTCAGTCGCTGTTTTCCCTTTCGAGTTGTACTTTACAGTTGGGCTTGTATTTCTGGCCCCTTTTTACTTTTCAGCTCTTCTTTTTGTACTTAGTGTTTTACTTCCGCTTGTACTCTGTGGTGCTTGTTTTCTTTTATAAAGGCAATGCCTTCCCAGTTATCGGGATTTTACGCCTTTGGTGCTAGTCGCCAGCCCCTGGCCTATGGAAGGCGGGCTTGGGGTAGTCACGGCACGGGCCCCGAGAACGGGTCGTGACAAATTGGTATCAGAGGAGTTCGGTTCTACCGCAGAACTTATAACTCTGATGTTTCTTTCTGTGAAGCAATAGTGTTGAGAGTACCGAGTGTGGTTTTCAGTTCAGGGAGTCCAGTGTTGGTGCGGGCGGCCGACGTATCCATACACCAGGACCCTGACAACTGATTTCCGACTTTGTGCACGAAAACACTGATTGCGTGAGTGTTTTCAAAGGTTTTTCCCCTTAAAAACGCTCAAACCAGGTCAGCTCACCAGGTATAATCGTTTGATCGTGTTACGTTGTTTCTTTCAGGATGGCCCCACGACGGCAGCCAGCTAGGGTTCCGAGAATCGAACGTGACGACAGCCCACCGAGCGATGAGGCCTCGGTGCGGGGCCCTTTGTCAGTAGTGGCACCGGCGGTAGCTCTACCCGCCGAGCCCCCGATTCTTCCAGCAGCAGCCGCTGACGATGCACGTCGCCTCAGCGCACTGCATGAGTTTCAGCGCCAGCGACCGCCCAGGTTTCGCGGGGAGACGGATCCCCAGGCTGCAGAGGACTGGCTGGAGGCAGTGGTACGAGTGTTTAGGCTAGTGAGGACACCAGCAGACCTCATGGTGATCCTCGCTGCGAGCCTACTACACGCAGCAGTAGGACGATGGTGGAGCTTGATGCTCCAGGTGCACGATGAGGCATCTCTACTTTGGACGGACTTTGAGAGCCTCTTCCGCTCGGAGTTCGTCCCAGCCACCCTTCGTGCGGTGCGTATCCAGGAGCTTCTGCAGCTGCGGCAGGGCAGCATGACGGTCGCTCAGTACTCGGCGAGATTTACCGATCTCTCGCGCTACTCGACCGACATGGTACAGGATCCATTCTTCCGGGCCCGGACCTTCGAGCAGGGTTTGAGACACGAGATCAGGGCATCGCTGATCTCCCTCAGCTTACCGACTCAGACAGGAGTACTGGAGCGGGCTCTTCTGATTGAGAGCTTCCTTGCTGAGTCTTTACCAGCGCAGCGACCCACCGCAGGGCGGCACGTAGCGGAGTCTTCGGTAGCAGGTAGCCGACAGATGACTCAGGGGTCCAGACAGACCAGACCTTCAGGCAGACGACCTCAGGGCACTGGCTCAGCAGTGCAGGGCACACAGCGCGGAGTCAGTCTTTTGAGTGGAAGACAGTGCTTTGCATGCGGCGGGCAAGGCCACATGGCTCGTGACTGCCCGACCCGCCATGTGGAGGAGCAGCAGACGGTTGAGGAACCACCTAGGCAGAGGCAGAGGTTCGACCGTGGCGGTCCGCAGGGAGGAGGCGGACGAGGCAGAGGAGCTGGCCGAGCAGCAGGTGGTGGACGACGCTTTGAGGCACTGCCACCACCACCACCAGGAGGTCCACCCCAACCACAGGGAGTAGGTGGACATGCGAGAGCACAGCTTCAGGCAGCTGAAGCTTACGATCATGGAGCTCTGGGAGCAGGTGGACAGGGGAGGAACTAGTGGATACGTCCCTTGTACTTCTAGTTCCATGTTGATGTTGCTTTTGTGGAGCGTCTTGTAATATGAGCTGCAATAATAAAAGACGCATACTTTGTGATGTTTTCTTTCCTGTCCTCTTTTGTGATGTTACTAAGAGGTTCCAGTTGACTGTTGACTTGACCCTCACTTGTGAGACATCTACTGGAGGAGACCCAGTTACCACACACTGATGCCGACAGTGTGACTCAACCCTTGGAGGCGAGAGTAACGGTTGGATCTCTTAGTAGTAGCGTCGAGGCCTTACGACGTCATCCTTGGTATGGATTAGTATCATCCATGTTAGGATTGACTATTTTAGGCAAAGAATGTGGTTCATCCAGGGGATGAGACCAGGTTTCTCTTATCGGCAAAGAAGAAATCTTGCAGCTCTTGTGGGACCAGAGATGGTCCGGGCCACGTCAGAAGAGGTCCATGTCATCCAGGAGCGGATGAGGACAACACAGAGCCGGCAGAAGTCATACGCTGACAGGAGGCGGAGGCCACTAGAGTTCGAGAATGGTGACCACGTCTTCTTGCGGGTCTCACCTCGACGTGGTATTCGGAGTTTTGGCCGAGGCGACAAGTTATCTCCGCGCTTCATCGGACCCTTCCGGGTCCTCAGCAGGGTTGGTGAGGTGGCTTATCGCCTGGCTCTACCACCTCAGATACACCGGGTGCACGACGTCTTCCACGTGTCTCAGCTGAGGAGATACGTGCACGACCCGACGCACATCTTTGATCATGGGGAGCTTGACGTTGACGATGGGGCGACTTTTACGGAGGTCCCGGTGGAGATAGAGGATCGACAGGAGCGGGTCCTACATGGACGATCGATTCCTCTTGTGCGCAACAGATGGCGGCACGGGAATCTCCAGGAGAGCACATGGGAGCGGGAGGCTCAGATGCGTGCTCAGTACCCTCTTTTGTTTCCCTAGTTTTTGATGTAGCATTACGGGGACGTAAAGCCCTGAGGTGGGAGTAATGTAAAGACCCGTAAAATTCAAGGAAATTTTTTTGTTAATTTTCTTTAGAATTTTACAAGAGCGCGGCTTCAGACGGCACCTGATTCCGAGGCCCGGAGTGCCCGGAATTAATTTCCGAAGTTTGGCTCGGGTACGTTCAGTGAACGAACGAGCGGGATTTCCTAACTTTTGATCCGGTGCTCGGAATTGAAATCTGAGGGCACTGATGAACTCGCAACGCCGATATTCGCTTAAAGAGACCTTTTCGGGAGTTGCATTTGTTGCGGGTTGAAAGTTAAGTTTTGGGTTTTCAGTTGAGCTAAATAAAATTTGTGTAAGACAAATTTTATTTTAAATTTTTGAAAACCTACCAAAGGAGGTTGGAAGTGGGACCCACACCCACTTAACCTCCCTTGGGAGGATTAAGTGTGGTGGGGCCCACACGAACCCCTAGACTTTTCAAATTCCCTTAACCCCCTCTTAATTGACTTAAGTTACTTAATTTAATTTTGGGAGTTAACTCTTTTGAATTTCAAACTTTTGAAATTCTTTTATGTTTTGTAATAATAAAATAAGATGATAATCTTATTTTATTATGGGTTGTTTGTTTGTCCCCTTGAGAGCTTTTGAGAGTTTCCTCTTCATCTTCAAGCTCTGACGAAGAACGAAGAACGCTCGAACTCCGACGAAGAACGACGCCTCTCTTCTTCGTCCTCGGTGTCAACAAGAGGGAACGCCGCTTCCTCTTCGGACCTTCTTCGTCGGCATACGAAGATTCGACAACGACTCTTCCTCCGCGACACCGATATTCCACGACACCGTCAACGTGCGACTATCGAGGTAAGGGTTCTTGAGTTCGTTGTTTCCTTTTTATTTGACTTTCCTCAAGACTTGACGTAGAACGCTCAAGTTTCCGACGAAGAACGCCGCTCCGCTCTTCTTCGTCTTCGGTGTCATCGAGAGAGAACACCGCACCTTCCTCGGACAACCTTCGTCGGCATTCAAGGATTCGCCAACGACGTGCCTCATCGGACGTATCTCTTCATCAACAGAATTGACGAACGACTTCCGCGACGCCCGATCTCCGCGACGTCGACTTCCGCGGACATAGTCAAATCTTCGAATCTTAAACCCGAGGTAGGGGTTTGTTGTTTCATTCTTTAATTATTCCATTTCTTGAACGTGGATCTGTCATGTCTAACATGAGGCTTTGAATGTTCATGTTGAGTTTTTATTTAACGTGAGGGGGGCCGGACCGCATGAACACGGCCGAACCCCCCTCCAACGTTTATGTTGATTTATCTTGCGGGAGGAAGCAAGTGGCGTGGTGCCGTCGCACCACGCGGATGAACGTGCAAATATCTTCCCGATGCCGTCGCACGTACCATGGTAGAAACAACAGAAACGCGACGCCGTCGCGCCGCGTTGAATGAATATCAAAGCACGGCGATGGGGCGCGGTGCCGTCGCACCGCGCCGGATGACGAACGTCGCGGCCGGTTCCGGGCCGCGGCGGGACGAGAAGACCGCGGCCGGTTCCGGGCCGCGGCGGAAGAGGACACCGGCGGCCGGGCCGCCGGCGTCGGAAGTCGAGGGCGGGACCGGAATTTCCGGTCCCGTTGGTAAAAACCGGCCGGCAAGCTGGCCGGCCGGGTGTCTTAAAACCGGGGAATTTAATTCCCCGGGCGCTTAATAAAACCCCCTCTTTAAGAGAGGGGGGGTTCTTTGAAGGAGGGGGCAACCGCCCCCCTCGGATCCGCACAAGCAGGCCCCCTCATGTGAGGGGGCGGTTTTTTTTTGAAGAAGGGGGGGCAGCCGGCCCCCCGGTTCCGTTCCAGCAAGCCCCCCCCCCACGTGGCGGGGGGCGTTTCTTTTAAAAATCGGCGCGGCTAAGCCGCGCCGCCAAAGGAAAAGAAGGGCGGGGGCTTAGCCCCCCGCGTGCACCGCGGCTCGCTGCCGCCACCGCGGCCCGCCGCCGCCGCCACCGCGGCCCGCCGCCGCCGCCGCGCCACCCCGGGGGGGGGGGGGGGGGTCGGGCCGGGTCGGTCCGGGCCCGAAACCCCCCCGTTTCGAACCAGTTTGGGTTTTTGGCTCATAACTTGAGCCTCGGACCTCCGAATGACGAACCGTCTGCGGCAACGCGATCCTTGGATCGAGACGGTCGTTTCGGTATATCGCACTCAAGGTTTCGGGTTATTTTGAGTTCGGCCGGGTTGGTTCGTTCACGAAACCAACCGGGCCTTCGGAGCGGAAACGCTCATATCTTGAGCCACGAACGTCCGATTGACGCGCCGTCAGTCGCGTTGTGTTTCTCTTAATGAGACGGATCTTTTGGCATACTCCGCCCGAGGTTTGGACGCAGGTGGAGTACGGTCGGGTTGGTTTTGCCTTAAAAACCAACCGGGCCCCGGAGACGAAAAAGCCAATAACTCACAGACCGGGCGTCCGATTGACGCGCTGTCTGTTTCGTTGACTTCCTCTTGATGAGACAGAACTTTTGACATACTCCGCCCGAGTTTTGGATACAGTCGGAGTATGGCCGGGTTGGATTGTACTCGAAATCCAACCGGGCCCCGGGAACGGAAAAGCTGATATCTTTCAGACAGGACGTCCGCTTGACGAGCCGTCAGCGGCGTTGGTAGTTACGTTTAGTAACGGTCCCTATGAGTATACCCTATGGGAGTTCGGGGTACAGTTGAGATACGGCCGGGATTGGTTCGCACTCGAAACCAACCGGGCCCCTGGGACGAAAAGGCTAATAACTCACAGACCGGGCGTCCGATCGACGCGCCGTCTGTTGCGTTGAGACCCCTGTGACGAGACGGACCTTTGAGACACTTCTTCGTGGGACTTTGAGATACTTGGAGTATCGACCTGTAGCTCGTGGAGCGGACCCTCCCAGTGACGAGCATGCGATGTACGAAGACCGTGTAGCTGGCTGAGACCTGACGACTGCTTGACCGACTCGACTTGGAGTGAGTCGACTAGCCCAGTGGACGGAGCACTACTTTCTGAGGTGCAGACCCATGGCGGACGGAGCACTACCTGTGTGACAGTGCAGACCCGCGGTGCTCGTCCGGAGAGTACCTCAGCAGGCTACTAGGGGGTGTGCACTACGGTGTTTGGGTGACATACCTCGGCGGGAAGCACTACTGTGTATGGGTGGCTGACCCGCGGTACTCGCCAGGAGGAGTACTTCAGCAGTCTTAGGTTATTGAGCAGTACCTCGGAGTCGTGACAGGACCACTGTACACTCTAGAGACGGAGCTCTTCAGCAGTTACGGTTTCGATAATGAAAATCCTGGTTTGAGCTGAGACTTTTGACCTTGTGTTTACCTCATGATTGAGATGGGTCACTTTCTAACTTTGGTATATGTATGGGCATATACCCGGGTAGTGGTTATCCGCCGTTTTCACAATCCTTGTGTTTCCTTATGATTGAGATGGGTTACTTGATAACTTAGGTATATGTATGGGCATATACCTAAGTAGAGTTTATCTGTTTAGATCTTCTTGTGTTTATCCTTGTTGGTTTTAGTGAGACCTTGAGGGTCTCGGGGTCCCTACTGAGTATCGTTATACTCACCCCTGCACGGGCTATGCCCGCACCTCGTTGTGTTGGTTGCAGACGACGAACAGTGCTGACAGAAGCCGAAGGTTCGAAGACTGGACGGTACCTGGAGGTGGACTATACGACGAGGCGGTACCCAGAGGCAGACCACTGGGAGGGACATACTCGGAGCAGACGGCGAGACCCGAGGAGCAGAGGAGCTATCTGTACCCACCCTTCAGGTGGGATTTCCAGTGGACATCTCAGCGTAGCAGCTTTACTTTTCAGTCGCTGTTTTCCCTTTCGAGTTGTACTTTACAGTTGGGCTTGTATTTCCGGCCCCTTTTTACTTTTCAGCTCTTCTTTTTGTACTTAGTGTTTTACTTCCGCTTGTACTCTGTGGTGCTTGTTTTCTTTTATAAAGGCAATGCCTTCCCAGTTATCGGGATTTTACGCCTTTGGTACTAGTCGCCAGCCCCTGGCCTATGGAAGGCGGGCTTGGGGTAGTCACGGCACGGGCCCCGAGGACGGGTCGTGACAGTTGAGGTTCTTGGGAATTATTATGAAGACGGGTGGTTCCGTGATAAACTAAGGGTGGGTGAGCCCGATATAGCTCTCCAATGCATTGGGTAATGTGAAGGAGTGAAACGTTAAGTTTTCTCCGAAGAGATTTAGGGAATATACTGTGATGGGTATTCCAAACGTAACCAAGAGGGTTACTCCCTACGTAAGAATGTTATGAATGCCTCAAGTTACCTTTATGTCTTATGATTTCTATGATTTATACATGGTTTGACGAGGTATGTTAAAGTGCCTAAGTTTTATGGGTAAAATATGATTTCATTATTATGTATATATGAACTCATGTTTCCTTTCCATATTTTTATATCCCTTACTGAGCTTTTTTATGCTCATCCCATGTTTTTGAAATGTTTTTCACAGGTCAAGGGAAAGGTACATGATGTGATGATAGTGTCAAGGATATGTCAAGAAAGAATCCATGTTTTATTTTCAATATGTTTCCATTGATGGGAAGAATGAATACTGTCTTTTATCTAACCAATTTGTTTAAATGTGGAATGTAATGCAAGTTTCATGATCTAATTCTCTAAAACTCTAATCCTGAAAAGATCCTCAATGTATAATCTTGTAATAACTCAAGATTAAGTAAGGTTTAAGTCGGGGGCCTTATATATAACATCATAAGACATTTCATAAATAACCCATATAGAATAAAAGAAATGGGTATCATTTCATAATTATAACGTTTTAAAAACTGCTTTAAAGACATGATCTTTATGTCACTTAAACACACGGAAAAGGAAAGTGGGTCTCATGTATGTAAATCCCAGAATTTAAAAAAGTGCATTTTGGTTTATATGTCAATAAACCAGTAGGATAAAGAGCATTGATTATTCACTTAATAAAATAAATGAATTTCAGAATAAGAGAGAGACATTTTGAGACGGAAATTCTACGGCATAACGACTATGTTACGAGGTTTTAGAAAACATTGAAAAGAGAGGGGACATGGGTCACCCACTCATAAATGATCCATAAAACAGTATGGGGCAGAAAATAAAATATTTAAGTACATGGTAATGAAATTTTAAAGATATACCATATGAAATGATGAACATCAAAGGAAGACAAAAATAAGATTTCTCTTATGAAAATTTGGCAGCCTAACGACGTCACTTAAACATCAAAAAATGAATTGACGAGATCAAATAGGGTGTCTCATCATATGAACATAAAATATCATTATGATAGATATATAGATCATACCACAACATAATAAAAAGGAACATGAAATACTTGACAAGAAATTAGAACTTTGAAAAATGAGAAAGGTGAACGAATCTCTTTAAAATTTGGCAGACTAACGGCATCACTTAAACATAAAAAAAATGAATTAACGAGATAAAATAGGGTATCTCATCATATGAACATAAAATATCAGTATGATAGATATAGATATCATACCCCAACATAATAAAAATGAACTTGAAAGATTTGACATGAAAATAGATCTTGAAAACCAGAAGGGTGAAAGAACCACTTAAAAATTCGGCAGCCTAACAGAGTCACTTAATCTTCAAAAAAATCAATTGAAAAGATAAAATAGGGTCTCTCATCATATAAAAATAAAATATCAGTATGATAGATATAGAGATCATACCCCAAAATAATAAAATGGAACTTGAAATACTTGACATGAAAATAGATCTTGAAAATGAGAAGGGTGAAAGAACCACTTAAAATTTCGGCAGCCTAACGATGTCACATAAACATTCCAAAAACGAAATGATGAGAGTAAGAGGGGATCTCTCATCATATTAATAGGAAAAGGGCAGTAAGAGGAATATAAAATAACATCCTCCAATATAAAAACATGTAGCATAAAGGAAATGTCTTAAAAAAGAGTTTTTGAAAAGAAAGAGAGAGTTTGGATCCCTTACCGTAAACGTTACTCTTAAAACTCGATGGTTGGGACCTTGAGGGCTTGGGGGCACCTTGGGAGGAATCCTTGGGAGATAATGATACCATAATTTTGTTGGGGGAGAGTTGGGAGCGAATATTAATGGAGGTAAGGGTAGGTATTTATAGGGAAAGTGAGGGGACAAGGCATTAATGGCCAAGGGACACCTCATTGGTGGTTTCCTCAAAACAATGGGCTCTCCCATGGTATTTACCATGGTTTTAGGTGACATGGGTCCCCCATACAATATTTATTAACCTTTGGTCGGCCAAACCTTAAAATATCTCATGACATCATCATGATGCAGTCATGATGTCATTAAACATACAGAAACCCTAAAACTGTATTTTTATTATTCACTGATAATTCAACTGTTTCTGAAAACTCCAAAAAATTTATTTTAACATAATATCAATGCTCTGAATTTAAAAAAATCATCATTTTATAAAAATATTTTTCTAAATAATTTTAAATTAATTTTTAAATAAAAACACTATTCACTGATAATTTATTTTCCTCAGAAAATTATCAAAACATTTACATCATATAATATCGATGCTCTAAGTTCAAAAATAAATTCCATTTTATAAAAATGATTTTCTAAATATTTTTAATTTAATTTATAATTAAAAAACTCTATTCACCCGAAAAAAACTAATACTTGACTCACAATTAATGAAATAGTTACTTACCAATTTTATTAAATCACACTACTTAATCTAGGTGCCTAAATTATATTAATACATTATTTAAGTGAGATTACTAATCCATTTGGTCCCATTACTAATCCTAAGCATAAAATCACTATTCATAATTTAAAATTCATCAAAAATTAAGCGGATCTTATTAGACTATAAATTTCTTACTGAACACATTTGTAGAGGAACATTTTTTGAAAATTATTACACATCATTAATTATTTATGGTTTAAAAAAATATTTTAAAATATCCTTTTTCTAGAATTCATGAAAAATATGCATACTATATTTATCCGAACATTTGAAAATACACATACTTCATTATAAGGAGAAATCACAATTTTTATATAAATCAAAGGATTACACAAGGTAGTTATGGTCTCCTTACATAGCCCATTATATCCCCAGCATAAGACCTAAGTGTAAGGTGTGCTAAGGTGAGAGAATATGAGGGCGGCTCGGCCAACATCGCACAAGTAGTAATTTCTATCGGTTTGAACTTCTCGTGAAGGTGATTCCGTTCTAGCTTCAGAAGATGAATTTCAGCTTGGGTTTGGTCCAGAGAAAATCCCAATGGTGCTACCTCCTTTGCAAGTTCTATTAGATGGGCTTCGATTGATCCAAGACTACTGGATGAGGCCATCGAATCTTCATACAATATTAATTAACCAGGATCACTTGTATTTAGAGACAATGACTTGCAACATTCAGTTTCCAACGGTCATACTGACTAAAGGTCATATAACAGTCAAAACCCAACGGTCCCAATTTAATTATACTCATGTTATCAAATGAAACAGTTTTTTTGAGTATGAAAAATAATATAACACCCAAAATTAGGAAACATGATTTATTCAAAATTTCGGTTCGGTATAATCTTCCCCCCTAAAGAAATTGCGTCCTCGCAATTTTTAAAATTGTGTTTTGAAATTTCATTGAAAGTCCCACATCAGAAAATGAGTCAGTAAAACTACAACTTTAAAATAAATAAAGGGAATTACAAAGGACACCCATGTTAACCCATACTAGGATTCAATGTAGGAAAACATGGACATGGAAGAGAAATAAAAGGGTCACTTACTGAGGGAGATTGATAGAAAACATGATTAGGAGAAAGTTAACAACTAGAAAATCACAAAATTATGATAGGTTAAATGGTATTTGATGTCCCAGTATGAATCATCAACAGACCACATTTTTGTTTAACATTCCTTTTCATAGTTTTGAGGAATTCATTTACTACATAGAATAAAAGCACAAGGAAATATTTTTACCTTCAAGTAGAGTTTCATCCTTTAATATGTTTCTACCAAAACTAATCTTTTCTCCAAACGATGTGCATTCCAAAACACTTAGTCTCATCAAAACACAAGAATCATCTTCTTGAGAGTCAAGTAATCCACAAAAGAATAACTATCAATTTCTTCAATCTTTAAACAATATCCCAAAATCAAAAAGGGTATGATAAAACAACTCTTCAAAATGAAATAATCCCATAGGAAGGGAAACTACTTTTAAATCTTCAAAGTTCCATGGTACTACCCAAAGTTCATCAAAGACCATTCCATAAATAACAATCCTTAATATTCCTCAAAATAAACCAAACAAATATTGAAACATGATTATAAGAACGATCTCATTACATAGTCTTCCAAGATAGACTTTATCTTTCATCTCGAAACAACATCAACCACCCTTATCATCTTATAAAAAAAAGTAACTAACCTAATAACATTTTTTCCATGGTAGGTTAGTCATTTCCATATGTAACATATATTACCATAATTTCACCATAAATTCATCAATTCTTCAAAATATAAGTCAACATTTATTCCTCAATGAAAACACCGTAGTAATCTATTTACCTCAATCATATAGGGTTCCCAAAATAGTGAATGTCTTCCAAAATAATAATCATCTTTTAATCCGGTAATCACCTTTTTTAAGAATAACAACTTCACTACATCAACATGTGGTACATAACAATAGATGTTTTCCTTAATGATATAAAATCATCTTAGGTAGTGACTCGATGATCTTAGAAAACATAAAAGATATACTCATAGAGAACGAACTAAAATACAACATGACATAGAAAATTATTGTGAAGAAGATACATGTACTTCAATCATCATGATTCATCTGAGCATATGACGTTCATTATTCCCTTGTCCTCGATGATTTTTGATTCTCATCATGCTTCTCACCCGTTCAAAGAGATAATTGCCTTGGATAATTTCTAACATCTCCAAATTTATGTCATTTTAATGTATAAGGTACATTAGATTGAACCTTATCTCCATTCATCACATTATCCATTTTTTAAAGCAATTGGCTACATTATGCCCTATCTTCCGGCACTTAAAACATCTCCCAGTTCTTTTGTGACATTCTCTTTGGTGCCTCTTCATGCACTTTTTGAAAAAAACAAATTGGTTCTTCTTTCTCTTATCAACTTTATTAGATGAACATCTATGAGAATTTGTCTTCTTCTTCCTTGATGAATTTGGGAATTTAACTAGGTACCAATTATTAATTGTGATTTTTGATAGCTGGTTTGGCATAATCAAAATATTTTCAACCTGATCTTTCATCATCTCTATCACATTAACAGAGCAATATTCACATTTCCTATCACATTTATTGTTGAGAAATGTTCTTCTATTTCCTTATATTAATGATGAAAAGAAATTAAAATTAGGGGCTTAAATAGTTATCCAATAATCAAGAAATGGAAACCTTAATCATAGAAGGATTAAATTGCAGAGGAAAATTATATCCTAACTTCTGATCCCCTAGGTTCCAATCTAGGTTATCCATGATCATATATTCTTATGTGAATCGTTATTTTATTTTATCATTGTTCCTTTAATAATGGATCATACTAAGCTTATGAATTTACCAAAGCATACCCCCGGGAGTGTCGTAACCAAGAGTGCAGCAAGGCCTATTGTCGTGTACCAGTTCCCGTTTGAGTCTCGCTCAAAGTGGTATTTTCAGGTTTTACCCCTATGTACATCTATTCCTGAGCTACCTCTACCTGCTCGTATACAAACAGGGGCGTATTTTCTTAGAAACCCCATAATCAATACTCACCAAAATACCAGGAAGATTTACTATATTTAAAATTTTCTATAGGGTTCTTCCTAGAGTTTTCATATCCTAATTTCCACAAATAACTATACCATCCATTGATACCAACTATGGTATCCCGCCTTTATATCACATTAACTTTTCATTACATTTTACAAACCCAAGTATCTTTAAGGTTTAGTGTCTTGGAAACTAGGAACTTAAGATATGAAAACATAAAACATTCTTCTTAAACACTTGAAAGGATTCTACATATGTTCATTCTATGTTCATTACTACATCTCACAACTTGGGGACATACATCAAAAGAAATGGTGAGCAGAAGGCCCGGTAAGGGAAACAAGGGGAAACATTTAACATGTGATCTTGAGATACATCAACAGTGTCATGAAAAAGAACTTTAAGGCAAGAGAAAGAAATCATGAGGCATATCATAATAAAAATAACGTATTTTATAACTTTATGTTGTGGCTAAAACATTTAATATTGACAATAATTTCCATTTCACAAAGGTCCATCCCCAAGGTGACATTAAAAATTACCAAGGTTATTCACCAAGGCGTCGTTAAAAATGGTCATCTCTAGAGATTAAGTCTTTACCAAATGTATTGGAGTGCTATCAGGGAGCACCCTTAAATTTTCCTTTATAATCATTTGACCCATGTATATCATCATCAAACATTTCATAAATAACCCATATAACATTAAAGAAATGGGTTTCATTTCAGAATCATACCGATATAAAAATTGCTTTAAAGACATGATCTTTATGTCACTTTAAACACACAGAAAAAGAAAGAAGGTCTCATGTAAGTAAATCCCAGAATTTAAAATAGAACATTCTGGTATATATGTTAATATTCCATTAGATGAAAGAGCTTTGAGTATTCACTTAATAAAATAAATTAATTTGAGAATAAGGGAGAGACATTTTGAGACAGAAATTCTGCGGCATAACGGATATGTTACGAGGTTTTATAAAACATTGAAAAGAGAGGGGAAATGGGTCACCCACTCATTAATGATCCATAAAACAGTAGGGGGATAAGATATAAAGTATTTAAGAGCATGGTAATGAAATTTGAAAGATATACCACATGAAATTATGAACATGAAAGGAAGACAAAATTAATATTTCTCTTATGAAAATTTGGCAGCCTAACGACATCACATAAACTTCAAAAAATTAATTGACGAGATCAAATAGGGTCTCTCATCACATGAACATAAATGATCAGTATGATAGATATTGAGATCATACCCAAACATAATAAAAAGTAACTTGAATGACTTGACATGAAAGTAGAACATTTAAAAATGAGAAAGGTGAATGAATCCCTTAAAAATTCGGCAGCCTAACGGTGTTACTTAAACCTAAAAAATTTGAATTGATGATATCAAATAGGGTATATAATAATATGAACATAAAAGATAAGTATGATAGATATTGAGATCATACCCCAAGATAAAAAAAGTAACTTTAAAGACATGACATGAAAATATATCTTGAAAACGAGAAGGGTGAAAGAACCACTTAAAAATTAGGCAACCTAACGGCGTCACTTAAACATCAAAAAAATAAATTGAAGAGATCAAATAGGGTCTCTCATTATATAAACATAAAAGATTAGTATCATAGATATAGAAATCATACCCCAACATAATAAAAAGTAACTTCAATGACTTGACATGAAAATAGATCTTGAAACGAGAAGGGTGAAAGAACCACTTAAAAATTCGGCTAACCAACGGCGTCACATAAACATTCATAAAACGAAATGATGATAGTAATAGGGGATCTCTCATCATATTAACATGAAAAGGGAAGTAACAGGAATATAAAAGAACATCCTCCATCATAAGAACATGGAGTATGAAGGAAATGACATAAAAGAGAGTATTTGAATAGAACGAGAGAGTTTGGATCCCTTACCTTGAACGTTACTCATAAAACTTGATGGTTTGGAAATTGAGGGATTGGAGGCACCTTGGGAGGATTCCTTGGGAGGTAATGAGACCAGATAATTGTTGGGGGAGATTTGGGAGTGAAAACTAAATGAGGTAAGGGTGAGAATTTATAGGGAAAGTGAGGAGACAAGACATTAATGGTCATGGAACACCTCATAGGTGGTTTTCTCAAAACCATGGGCTGTCCTATGGTATTTCCCATGGTGTTATTACACATGGGTACCCCATATAATAATTCATCACCATTGGTCAGCCAACCCTTAAAATATGTCATGACATCATCATGAGGCAGTCATGATGTCATTAAACATAACAAAACCCTAAAACTGTATTTTTACTATTCACAAAAAATACAACTTTTTCCGGAAACTCCGAAAAATTTATATTAAAATAATATGAATGATCTGAATTCAAAAATAAACTCCATTTTATAAAAATAATTTTCTAAATTTTTTAATTTAAATTTTAAATAAAAACATTATTCACCGAAAATTTATTGTTCTTAGAAAAATCCCCAAAAATTACCTTAACATAATATCGATGTTATAAGTAAAAAAATGAAGTCCATTTTATAAATATAATTTTATAAATATTTTTAATTTAATTTTTAATTAAAAAATTCTATTCACCCAAAAAAACTAATACTCGACTAACAATTAATGAAACAATTATTTACCTATTTTATTGAATCACACTACTTAATCAAGGTGGATAAATTATATTAATAATTTCTTTAAATGAGATTACTAATCCATTTGGTCAAATTACTAATCCTAAGCATAAAATCACTATTCATAGTTTACTATTCATCCAAAATTATGTTGATCTTATTAGACCGTAAATTTCTTACTGAACACATTTGGAGAGGACCATTTTTTGAAAATCATTACACATCATTAATTATTTAAGGATTACAAAAATATTTTAAAATATCATTTCTTTAGTATTCATCAAAAATATGCATACTATATTTATCCGGAAATTTGAAAATTCACATACTTCATCATAAGGAGAAATCACAGTTTTTATTTAAATCAAAGGATTACAGAAGGCTGTTATGGTCCACTTACATAGCCCCTTATAACCCCAGCATAGAAACTAAGTGTAATGTATGCTAAGGTGAGGGAATCTGAGGACGGCTCTGCCAACATCGCATGAGTAGAAATTTCTATCAGTAATAACTTCTCGAGAAGGCGACTCTGTTCTATCATCACACGATGAAGTTCGTCTTGGGTTTGGTCCAGAGCAAAGCCTTGTGGTGCTACCTACTTCCCAAGTTCTATTAGACGGGCTTCGATCAGTCCAAGACTACTGGATGAGGCCATCAAATCTTCTTTCTATATTAATTAACCAAGATCACTTGTATTTAGAGACAATGGTTGAAACGTTCAGTTTAAAACGGTCATACTGACTAAAGGTCATATAACATTCAAAACCCAATGGTCTCATTTTAATTATAGTCATGTTATCAAATTAAACAGTTTTGTTGAGTATGAAAAATAAAATAACACACAAAATTAGGAAACAAGATTTATTCAAAATTTCGGGTCGTTACAATATAGTTTTTATAATGGATTTCATCTCGATTTACGTTCTATTGAGATTTCTTTGTTGTTATACACCAATTCACTTTTTTATGGTGTGCATAAAATATTTTGACATAGAATATTATGAATCCCTTTATTCTCATGATATTATAATGTTTTTATTAACCCAATTATCTGTATTCAATCATCTCTCATTTATTTATTATCTCAAACTAAAATATTATTTTAAATGATTTAACGATTTATTTTTAAAAATATTTCTCATTAATGTTCATGTGGTAAAAATGGTGTTAAGGATTTTTTTATATGGAAATGAATGTATTATAATTAAAATATCATTTAAATGTTTCAATTTGGTATGGGAAAATTTTATTCAAAAAATTATTTTTAATAGTTTCTTGATAAATATTGAGGCATTTCAATGATTTCAAGAAACGGAGATATTTATCACAAATAGGAGTACAAAATATTTTCATCTTTGTAAATATACTTCATTATTCTTGATTGAGGTTTATTTTTTAAAATAAATTTCTTCATATTGTATAGATTAGTTATGTTTGAGAGTGTATGTGATGTTTTTATAAAATTTATGGTTTGTGGTTAAAATATTGACATTTCAGATGATAGTTTTAAAACGAATGCTTAGATTATATTTCAATCATGTCATATGAGGAATGTATTGGACTTAGTAAGTTACGGGTGGATCCCACTATAGATCCTCGATGCATCGGTAGGTCTCATGATACATACTATTGTCTTAGAACTAGGCCCAAAAAATCTTATTTGTAGGATTGGAAAGAGGCCTTGACTATGTGGTTGTAATTTCCGACATTATTAATTCGGTTATTATGTTATTAGATAATAATATTACATGTGGTTATTAAACTAGTATAATATCTATGGGATTATGTAAATGGAATTATTTGGTTTATATATTCAATGTTATATTTAATTTCATGTTTAAATGGATTGGGTTTTAATCTTATTCATTTCATTAAATGTTTATGTTTATTTTTGAAAGATTATGCCATATTTTTATCCTTAGTAAGAATTTACCTCACCACATTATTATGTTTTATTTATCCTAGGTTGTTAAGTAGTATTTTTTGATTAACTTGTATGGATAGGCTATAGGATAAGAGTGTTTTATAAAGGGACACAATGTTTTATTTGACGATGTAATGTAAAACATATGTATGTATCTAGTACATCCAAGGCTACTAAAATAATCTGTCATTAGAGACATTATCTCATGTGATAATGCTAATGGTATGTGATAATGCACCGACTCTGGGTAACTAGGGTCGGGGCATTAGAGTTCGTATCAGAGCAAATTTAGTAAAAACCATGGATACTAGATTTAGATAAATTTGATTACAAAACATTACCATATGATAGAGTTTGAGGATTTGTATAGAAGAACATTGGAAAAATTTGTTTGTGTAAATATTATGTGGTTTTCTCAAAAAAAAATACATCCCTGTCTGGATAAAAACAGGTAAAGGTTACTCTGGCACAAATGTTCCGAGGAGTGAAATCTCTGACAAGGAGTTTTTGTCTTGACCTGAGATATCCTAGTACTAAAAAATGGTCCTTGATACACTCTTGGTATGGAAACTCCTAGAGGATATGATTATGATAATTTACATTTTCTTTAAATACCATTATGAAGGATTTATGAGTTAAAACTTCAATAGAGATAACATTTCTATGATTATGGATTATATTTATAAAAATTTCAATTAACATTAGGTATATTACATGGTTGGAATTATGAATTGTGATTCATAAACTAACCTAGTGTATGCCAATATTTTTAAATGGTGCAGAGTAGAAGGAATGAGAACTACAACAATACGCATGATCCAAAGAGTAGGAAGGATGATAGCTTCCATGGTCTTAATCCAAAATTTAGAAGGGAAATAGTTTCCCAGGTATTCTCATAATATGGAGAAATAGTATCTTGTGTTCATAAGATGAGTAATTAATTCTCTAAGTCATATCTCTTTGAAGGGAAGCCAGAGAGGGAAATGATGGTAGTGAGAATGATGGATAATGGGAAGAAAGGAAAGAAGGATTTACCCATATGTGATAATTGTGGAACAAATCACCTTGTTAAATGATTGAAGGAACTAGGAGTTTGATATATGTGTGGATAAAAATGTCACCAATAACATGATTTAAAGGGTATGAAAAAGGTTTCAAATGTACAATGCTTCATCTGTAAGGAGTTGGGACACTACAAATATCAATATACCAGTAATCAAAGTATACCCCAAATGAGGTTTTTGGATAATAATCATGTTAGGATACTACTGTAGATGAAGAAAAATAATTAGATTTTTTATATATTTTTATTGATGAATTATGTCATTTATGTGGGGTATCAATGATGTACTGGTTATATTAAATATGGAAATAAATAAGGATTGTACTATTTTACTATTTCATCAAGATTTTAGATTTTATAGTACTAAGAAAAGGGACTCAATTGAAAGTTAATATTTTTAGAAAATACATGGCTAAAGGAAAGATAATACTTAATATGGTCTTGATACTGAGGTAGGGATTTTGGATTTAGAGGTGGTTGATTTGGATAAATTATATGGGATATTTCGTACTAACATAGAACTGATTAATGGTTTGTTTATTCCATCAATGTTGGATTATTCAAATTTTGTGGATGTAATGAATATATCTAGTATTATATAAGGAATAAGGGAATATGAATGTAATCAATAATGTTTTATGGTAATTCAGGGTGTTACCATGTTTTGAAAGAATACCTGGTGAAGGTGCTCACATGTTATTATGTGGAAAAACAGATATTCATTTTGTTATGTTGACCGTCGTTATAAATTTTTGGACTATGAATTTGAACTCATGTATTTTGGATATGACTAAAGGTTAGAATGGATTATGTTGGACATTTTATTCTATGGTTTATGGTTAAAGAATTTCGTAAAAGTATTTTGTGATTTTTTTTATAAATAGGACAACCCAAAGGTCGGTAAAAAACCCGTCGCGTATGGAAAGGATTAGAGACTTGAACCAGCAACCGAAGGGCGACAAGGGTTCATCACCTACCATTGGCATAATTTATGTCCTGGGTTTTATAATGTAGTTTTTTATATTATTAGATGGATTAATTATAATTTCATTTATTTGAAACCCTATACGATTAGGATAAATTGAGTATTTTTGTGTTCTAAAATCTATTGGAGTGAAAGACGATTTTGTGGAATAAATTAGTTAAATAATGGAACTCAAAATTTCAATTATTTTTTTCTTAATATAGGAAGAAAATAATTCTTAAACCTTATAGAAAAGATATTATACCCAAAAATTATTTATCCAAATACATTATGTTTTGATGAAAAAATTATGTTTTATGTCATCGTAGATTTATTGCCTTGAGGCCCTAAATTTTTTATTTAGTGTTCACATGTTTGTGATTGATGGCCTCAATGACTCCATATAGATATTTAAAATTTTCCTCCTATTATATCTTTCAAATTCCACAAATGTTCTCCTATTTTTCTGGTGACATTTTCATTTAACTTTCCCTATTATTAAGAATAAAATTTTTAACCTTATTTTTTATTTGGGTTTTTTCACAAAGGTATTTTTTTATTTTTAACCTTTTATTTTTGAAAAACAATTTCAAATTGTTAGGATGTAGATTATTGAAAGAAGATATAATGTACCACCCCATTATTTCATAGTTTGTTTTCTCCTTAATATTATTCAATATCTTGCGTTACACACAACACCGAGATCGAACGCACCATGACATACCAAAAAAGCTGTTCAAAAAGTATTTATGAATAATATTAACTAAATTTTAAAATTTATATACTACATATACTTTTAACATCCATATTATGTGTTTCTTAGATATAATATAAGAACAAATTCAATTTTTCCAATTAAATAATTATATTAAAAAAAATGAAATTTTACAACATTTTAATGGGGAACCCTTTATAAATATAATATTTGACACTTTTATATGTTAAATATGAAAAAATAGACTTATTATTTAGAAGTAGTACATACATATTTAGTTTGGAAATTTATTTTGTTTTTCTGATAACATTTAAATTTTCATGAATAGTGAAAGATACAAAATATTAATTGAAATCAATTTTTTTTTGAAACATTTATAGTGTTAAATTTAATTTTTTATTGTGTTTTAAGTATAATTAGATTATATTTTTCACTTTTAATCCAATATTGGTCAATGGAAGTAATTTCACATTGAAATTGGACATAAACACATATCAATCTGGTGATAGTTTTTACTTCTCAAAAACCCACTTTCTGGTTTTGACAACTGGAATTAATTTTAAATTAATTATTACTAATCCAATGTTCTGAATTTATTAAAATAGAATACATTTATGAAATTGGAAAATAAAAATTATCTATGGGGGCATTTTGGGTATTTTTATAAAACATTAAATTTTTGATGAATAGTGGAAAACATTGCGTTGTAGATTAAAACTAAATTTTTCATTTAGATAAAAAAAATTTAATTTTATTTATCTCAATGTAAAAATAGATAAATAATACATTTATTAGTCCAATTTAATTCATTAGATTCATATTATAAAAAGACTAGACACAAAAAATGTTATTGAACTTTTAAAAGTCTATTACCCACCGTCCAAACCAATTGGAAAATTTTCATAAAAATTATTTTTACCACTTCTATAAATTGTACATAAAAACATTTAGGGAAAATATTGTAATTATAAAGTAAAATTTTGTTCAATAAGTTGAAAATAATTTTTTTGTGAATAGTAATTTTTGAATTTTATTTACCATATTTAAAAGTTAATAGGATAATTAAAGATATAAATTATTTTATAATTACCCTAAAAATATCCAAATTATATTTGTAAATTGGTTTTCATACAAAATAATCCTATGGAATAAAATATGATCCTTTTTGATCCACTTGTATTTGATTAAGACATTAATTTTTTTAAGGACTGTTAAAAGTGATAAATTTAAATTTTAAGAAATAAACCATTTTAAATATTGGGTTTACATTAGAAAAATTATATTATACATATTTCTATGAAATTTAAATATATTTCATAAATCATGGTATTTTATTTATAATTGTTAGACATTAAATAAATAAATTTATTTATGAAATAATGATGATGCATCAATTACCTTATTAATGAACGATTAAAAACATTGATATTATAAAGTTCAAAATAAAGTTAAATTAATACATTTGATGAATCCCACTAATTTTATAGGTTAATATTACATGATAGGGTTGATATAATGTATTTATGTTGAATTAATCAATTTTTTTGACATTCACAAAAATAAAATACTAAATGTTGTCAAAATTGATATTAAAGAGTTTTTAAATCAAATAATATATAATTAAATGATACAATATTCCTAAAAATATAAGGATCTGAAAAATGACTTATATAATGATTCATATATCATTATTGAACCCCTTTAGGGTCTCTTTGAATTTTATACTATGTTTATTAACCATGTAAAATAAAAATACTAGAAGACATGGTAAAAGATAAACTCTTTAACTAAGAATTAAATCTAAAAGATATGGTTAATATGGTGACTTAAACAAGTCTAAAACTTATTGGTTGAAAATATTTAAAATTTTACCCACCTTTTCCTCTAAATTATTCTTTTTTTAGACATTAAAACCGAAAATTATTTTATAATAAAATAAAATTTCAAGCTTTTCCTAACGTGACCCTCACCTCTCTTATAAAAGGGTACTTCTCCTTCCCTCAAATTAACAAATCCAAAGACATTTTAATAGGAAAACCCATGAAAAAATATTCTCCAAACTATAGTCACATCAACTTATAGGACTTAAATTGATTATAAATCCAACTTAAGGATCCCTTTTGATCAAATCATAATGAAGCACCCGAAGATGAGGTAATAATTTCACCACATTTTTCAATGTTCTTTTCTTCTTCAATTTCCTATTTCAATTTTTTCGATACCAAAATAATAACTCCAGTACCTTCTACATGTTGGGATGTAATTATAAATATGTTACAACCATATTTATTATTCCATCCATCCTATTAATGAAAAAGTCTCCATACGCGCGTACGTACGGCTTACCGTCTCTATGTCATTGTGTAGTTTTTTATTCAACACTTCATTATTTGTATTGGTATAATAATGAGTATAACTAATGTTAATAATAAATATAACATGTTAATTATTATTTATATATGATATAACACCCAATTACACACGATTTAACCATCAATAGAATGATTGTCCCTTGTGTGTACGTACGGAATACCGACTACACGAACATGATGTGATTAATTTACCATCGTAACCATTCTAGAAAAATTTTCATTTTATGATTAAAAATCATGATTAATAAATTAATATAATTATATATATGAATCAAATACATCATATCCCTAAAAAACATGACTTACGTAAAAACAATTAATATAAATCGAATCACTTAACAACCGAAACAATGATAATACAGAAATATTATTAAAACTGAAATATTAGAAGATCATTTATGATAAATATATTTATGTATGTGGTTATTTTATAATTTAATAGAAATTATTTTACTAATATCAATGAGGTTAACGTACCATTGACTATGATAATGTAGAAGGTATGGGGTTTTCATCTCACTTCTTATTCCCGTGAGATTCATGTTATATTACAACTATTTCCTACTGTTTTTGTGTATGTATTGTCCATGATTGTATTATTTGTTTAATATACTTTAATTTATGGGTATTATAATATTCAGTGTATGATCCTTATTTCATGGTGTGTATGTTTCTTAACTAACAAACCTGTAAGAGAATTTATCATTTCAATTTCCACTCATTGGGTTTTACACAAACTTCATTTATTATTTTACTCCAAGATTATGTGTGAAATCACAATTTATTTATTTATATAGTAATTTCCACTCCCGTTTATGTGGATATAATTCTGATACACATAATCACTCAATTTATATATTCTCATGTCATCGTTATGAATTTTATAAGAGTAATCTTAACACAAATTCCATTCATTGAGTTAAACATCCACGTCAATGGTGTTGTTTTTACAAGAATACTTGTGAATGTCCTCTGATTGATTTACACTGAATATCCTAAAATATTGAGTGTATTTATTTTTTTCATACATAATTATTTCATTTATTTATCCTTAACCTATGGATATAGACTTTATAAGGTATTTTATCTGAATTTATATTCCATTGGGACTTCATTGTTGTTGTACCCTAATTAACTTTTATATGGTGTACATATTGTTCATTGAAATAGTATATCACGAATCCCATTATTCTCATGATATTATAATGTTTTTATTACCTCAAATATTTGTTTTCAGGCATCTCTCATTTGGTTATTATCTCTAACTAAAATACCATTTTAATGTTTTAATGATTTATTCTTCTAAATATTTCTCATTACAGTCCATGTTTTAAAAATGGCGTTACAGATTTAATTATGTGGACATGAATTTTTTTAAAAAAAATTACTTTTAAAAGTTTCAAATTGGTATGGGACTCTGTGATTCAAAAATAAATGTTTTACTGCTTCTTGATAAATAATGATGCAACTAAATGTTTCTAGAAAAAGGTATATTTCTATCAAATAGTTTACTAATTATTTTCATCAATATCAATATCCTTAATTATTCTTGATTGGGTTTTATTTATTATAATAAAATCATATATATTCAATTGAATGAGTTATGTTTGACTTTGGATGTGCAATTTTTATATCATTCATGGTTTTTTGTTAAAATATTGACATTTCTTATGCTACTTTTAATACGAATGTTTAGATTATGTTTCAACCTTTTCATATAAGGAATGAATTGGACTTTGTAAGTGAGGGGTGGATCCCACTATAGCTTCTCGATTCATGGGTAGGTCTATTGAGACAAACTGGTGTCTAGGCACAAGTCATTTACAAAATCTTATTTTCAGTCTTGGAAAGATGCCTTGAGTATGTGGTTATAATTTCTGGTATTATACATTCGATTATAATGAAATGAGGTATTGATATTACATGTGATTATTAGAATAGTTAGAATATACATGAGAATAAGTAAATGGAATTATTTGATATATATTTTCCTTATTATACTGATGATTGAGTTTAAAAGGCTTGTGATTTAGTCATATACATTGACTTGAATGATTATGATTATTTTTGAATGATGATGCTATATTCTTATCCTTAATGAGAATCGGATCTGTACCCTTTCTTATGTTTTATTTTTTCCAGAATGTGAAGAAGTATTTTATGATTAACCTTTAGGGATATGCCAAATGATATGAGTGTGTTCATTGGGGACACAACATTTTTTTCATGATGTAATTTATAACTTATGTATGTATCTAGTTCTTCCAGGGTTACTAAACTAGTCATTTTTTCGAGACTGGATCTCTTGGTATAATGACAAAGTTATGTAATAATGAACCTAATTTGGGTAACTGGTGTTGGGGAATTACATTCAAACACTCTATTACATGTGGAATCATTCTTATGGTAATTTAATGGATTATGGGATCAACAACTCCCATAATTTGAGTTATTTTGATGAAACATCTTCGTATAAATCACATAAATGGATCCATAATAACTCATTTTTGGAAGAGGTGTCACGATTATTAGTATTTACAATGATAATGTTTAATTAAACTAACATGAACATGGTAAAGTTCTTGGGATGACAGTTACGTTTCAAGTCACCCAACATTATAAAGATGCTCCTCATACTCGAAAATAGAGGAATGCTAAAAAGTATCAAGGGGACTTTGATGATTGATGTTGGAAAAAACATTTTCATACAAATATAATTATGGTATATAGTCATGTGGTTTAAAATAAAATAAATGTTTATATTTATCTACATTATTAACATTGGGATCTTTATTTCATAGGATATGTGGCCTATCGACTTTAAAATCCACTGAAAAGGGCCGAATTTCATGATGGATTCTATGTATCTCTCTTAATGATGTAAATACTTGATCCCACAATTGCATCGAATCCATAGCTAGTAGAACTAGATACTAACCTCTCATATGACGAGTATTTGGTGACAATTGTAGGCCATAAAGAAAATATTCAAAAGAAAAAGGTAAATCACCTTTTAAAAGTGGTGCGGAAGAACCATAAATTTGAAGAGGGGAAATGGGAAATAATAGATGAAATAAAATAGATGTGCCCTAAAATATTCTCAATCAAAAATATTTTTAGAATCTTCTATGATATAATCTTTAATAGGGGATGAATGTAACAATCAGGATTTTATAAATTATATTTGTTTCTTGGAATAAGTATCAATTACATTACATTTTAATTAGTTATATACATAAAAAATATTATGAAACCAATAATAATTAATTTCATTAATGATAATTGATAAATTATCCATCAATTAAACCCCCTGAAATTCCAAATATTAATAGGGGAAATGAATATAAAATATTAAAACTACAATTGGGTAGGATAGATCACCTTGATCTTCCAGAATCATCACTCCCATGAATAAAATTACAGAAAAGAAACAAATTATTAATAATCCAACTGAACTATTAAAATTGGTAGTTATGAATCATGAGTGGAATTATGGTGAATAATCAATTAATGGATAATGTAGTATTTATAGGAGATAATATGACTATTTGAATAGTACGATAACCATTGGATTAGTAGCAGGACTATTGGAAAATGTAACCCTCCTATTGGAATATGAATGTAACCTCAAAATAATGAAATTTTGTTTTATAGTGTTAAATTGTGTTAATATTAATTTTTTAATTCTATAAAATTAATATCAGGATTTAAAACTCAAAAAATAATAGATTATTAGCCAACGAGATTTTAATATATTTATTAGAAAAAATAATAATGAAAAAAAATCTGTTTTCGTAAATTATTTTTAAAAATTGGGTATAATTTATTAAATTAGAATGTAATTTCTTGAAAGGGTTATTTTCCTTAATTTTTTGAAATACTTCAATTTGTCAAAAAAATATTGAAATTAATGATCCATATTTATATTTATTGAAAAGGATGAACAGAAGGAAAACAAAATGAGAAACAAGAAGGGAGAGGAAGGAGAGAGAGGGGGAGAGGGTGAGGGATAAAGAGAGCATCCATAGATTAGGTGGGTGTGAAGTAATGGAGTCTGAGGGCATCACCTCAAATTAAATTATTCCCTTCCTCTTTGAGAGTGGATGCATTGAGGAGGAATATCCCTTTTGAACCCGCGACAACCGTGGATGCCAGGTAATCTGTAACCTTGTTCCCCTCTCACCACGGGTGAGTGATCTGAATCATGTTGTCAAGGAGCTATTTTCACATCCGGATTGTGTAAGCCAATATCCAAGGAGTAGGAATTCTACCTGTCAGAGAGCCATAAATATTCCTTGAGTATGTTTCCACTTCTGAGAGTGTAATACATTTTTGATTGCATAGCATGATCCCAGAGAGAACCACATGGTCCTCCACATGTAGAGCACCTTTATCTCCATAATGGGTTGTGAAGGCTAGGAACACACTCCCTTTTGAAATTTCTAACCACTCCACCTCCCCAAATGACCCTCATTATGCATCACCCATCCAAATTTAACTTCAAACCTTAGTTTGGAGGATACCACTTAATCCACTGCCCCAATGCTCTATCCAATGGAGGGATGGACGAGTTAGAGGGAAGAAGACCATGCATAAACTGCATGGATGGAGCGTCTCTCCAATTGTCAACAAGGGTGGCAATGTCTATCATCAGCATCTTGGTTCTTATAATGATGGACATACCTATGTAGAGTGTCCCCTCAAATATATTCTTATTTTGATCTTTCCAAAGGAACCCACACCCGACACTGAGGATGATGGTCCTCACCCCCCCTCTCGGGGGCTCTGTCTAGAGTCCCCTGGATCCAACTCTCTAAAAACGTCATGCCAGGAAGGTCTGGTAATGGAGGTCTGAGGGAGTTCCCAAATAAATACCAATCCTATTATTCCCATGCACCTTCAATGAAGATATGGTTGGTGTTGTCTTCTTGATTGAAATCGCGTCATTGATAGTGGGAGGTGTAACGCCCCGACCCCAGTTACCCAGAGTCAGTGAATTATTATGTAACATTGGCATGATCACAAAAGATCAATTCTTGGAAGACCGATTAGTTTAGTATCCTTGGAAACACTAGATACATTCATAAATGTTACATTACATCATAAAGTGAAAAACTAAAATAATATAGTCTCCATAGTTCACACTCATATCCCCTTCAGACTATCCCTGCAGGTCAGTCATAAATTTTTTCTTCACATCCTAGGAAAAATAAAACCTAAAAATGGGTGAGCTCAGATGCTCAGTAAGGATAACAATATATCAGAAACTATCATAAATAAAAATAAACATTTAAGGAAATGTATAACTAAAACAAAAGCTTTTTAAACATTATCTTTAGCATAATATGGCCAAAGTAAGATGAAATAGTACCCTTTACTTACACACATGGATATTCTACTAGTCGAATAATCACATGAAATATCAATAACCAATTTCATAATGATGGAATGCATAATTCCAGAAAATCATAACCACGTATCCAAGGCCTCGTGCCAAGACTACAAATAAGATTTTTTCAAAGCCTCGTGCCAAGACCCTAGTTTGTCTCATGATACCTACTGATGCATCGAGGAGCTATAGCGGGCTCCAAAAATCACTTATTAAGTCCAATGCATTCCTCATATGAAGAGGTTTAAACAAATCATAAACCATAACATAATCGTATCACAGAAAACATGAAAAAAGTAAACATAGCAGTTCCACATTTCAATCAAAAGACATCAATACAACACATTTATATAATAAAAACATTATAAAAACTATTTTCAATACCAAAATAATAGAAAATTAAAACTTGGTATTTATTTTTCATTATAAAAATGTCATGGCTTGTAGAGGAAGCCGAAACTCAAATAATGGTCACTTATTACCATGTTATGAAAATTATGTAGTCATTGTTATAAAAGTAAAAGTAAAAGGGTTTTATACACCGTTTAAAAGAATATTGTGTATAAAACAAAATATGCCTCAATGAAAGAAGATTGTGACGAAGTCCCTTACATTGTGTCCAACATGATTCGATAGTTCTTTAGTCTCCTGAATAATAAACTAGTGTTAATCTCTATTTTCATAAGAACCATTTTAAAGTTCATTATCCCTTTTATATCACTTATTACCATGTTATGAAAATTATGTAGTCATTTATGTTAATAACGGTCGTTTTTGTCGATCTTTGGTACTTGAGTAAACAATAAACATCTTATAATTACAAGTTGTTTATGTGGTAGAATATCCATTATCTCCAGAATTATAGTCATGATTTAGATATCATATATATTATATATATCTAGTAGATACATTCAATTATAATATTAGATTACATTTAGAGGTAAGAAATGAAATGCACCATTCATGGAGACGGTAAGCCGTACGTACGCATGAACGCTACTTTCATTTATATTTCATATTAAATGGAATGAAATAATAATGATATAAATGTGTATTATAATTCCATTATAATATCATATATAATATCATTTACTCTATCCTTTATACGTCTCACATATGGCATTAACGATTCAAATCACTTTGAGGGGGCAGTTGTCTGCACTTCCTAAAATGAAGATATCGCGTTTACCCATAATGGAACCCATAAAGGTATACCATAAATGAAAAACACAGAAGAATAAAAAAATCATAAACATAAAATATATCATATATAAAAATAGTGACATCTTAATGGACACCATGAATGGTGTTAAAAAAAGATTGAAGAATCATTGTTTCAAGAGGCAGTAATTCACCACCCACGAAAACAGTATGTTCTTTAACCATTAGACGAAGGTGTGTGTAAGTTTAAATCAAATACATCTCATAAAAACATCCTAGTATATTTAAGATACGTGTGATGATACAAAATAATGGAATAAAAAGAGTTTAAGGGGTTGGAGCAGCAAAATAAAACAAAAGAACATAAGAGGAGACATTACCTTAAAATCGGGTAACTCTTTTTGATTTGAGACAATAGCTCCATTGGGAAGCCTTATTCCCAGTTTGAGGATTCTAGGAGTAATATAGGGATGTTGGGAGAGTATTGAGGCAGATTTTCGCCGAGCAAAATTTCTTTAATGTGTGAATAAGGTGGTTGACGTTGGGGCCTTTTATAAGAGGAGAGGGGGGGGGACTTTTAGAATGTCAAGAAATGTTACTTTATTATATAATGAGTTTCCGATTTTAAAGGTCCCACAAATTTATATTTCGAGCATAAGATGATAAGTGTTCGAAACAAATTATCCAATAGGATTTTGACAAGTTTAAGTCTTAGATTTTACATTATATTTTCATTTTATTTAAATCATTAATTAATGAGGTAATCACTGCATCATCATGGTGTCATAAGAAATATAAATTATTCAATGACTAAAAATTATAAAAACATTACCATAATGCAAGAAACCTTCTTATATTTCCAATTAATATTTATAGAAGAAATGATATCTTATATAATCCAATGTAATAATTGTTTTAGTAAAACAACACATGTTTGTGAGAATTTTATTTTTACTTTAAATAAAAAGTTATTAATGTCATTTTCTTACCCATGTGGCTCCATGGCGTCCCCAAGTTTACCCATGGATTTTATTGGTCTTTCACGACTCATCCAAGAAGGGTAGGATAGGTGTAAATGTAATTTCATATTATAATAACATTTTATTTACCTTAAATTACACTAATTACCTTTATTTGTGATAAATAAAACTTAAAAGATACTATTCACCAAAAATTATTTTCATCCCATTAAACCACATTTTGCTTCTTAATGACATCATTGTATATCGGATTTTTGAAATTCAATTCAAAGAAGTGGTAAAGTTTCATTTAAACTAAAAATTATTTTTTTAACAACCACTTAGTGGTTTCACTGTTCTTCAAAAATTAAAGTTTCTCAGAACAATACCAAAAATTCAACCTAAGATAAAATTGATATTACAAATTATAAAATGATGTCTATTTTACAAAATTCCAAACATAAAAGTTTCATTAATTAATTTTATAATTAATTCCCACTGTCAAAACAAATAGCGTGTTTTTAAGAAACAATATCAATCAAAAGATTGACAATGGTTTATGTCCAATTTCAAAGTGAAATTAATTCTAATGACCAAAATTGGATAAAATAGTAAAATTATATTATAATTATACTATAAACCACTCAATAGTATAAATTATCACTATAAATTATTTTGATTAAAAGGGTTGTTTTTAAGTATTTTTCACAATTCATCTAAAATAGGAAGTTCTCGGAAAAATACCAAAAATTCAACATAGGATTATTCCAATATTCCGAATCCAAAAATGAAGTCCATTTTGAAATAAAAAATTTATCTAATTTCAAAATGTGGGTATTACTATTCATAACGGCTACTTTGATTGGTCGCGGTGTGTTAGAACTCGAGGTTGTGTACAACACATGCTGCTTTATTATTCAAAGAGAAGCGTACCATGGAAGATGGGGGTGTTATATTCTACCCTCCTTCAATAAATTGTTTCCACACAATTTTAAAATGGTCTTCGAAAATAAAAGGTTGAAAGTAGAAGATAATTTTGTGGAAAACCCACTTCGAAAATAAGGTTAAAAAAATTTAGCCTTAATAATAGGTAAAGGGAAATGAAAAAGTCACGACCAAATTATGATCTCGATTATTAGAACATTAGAGGAAATTAGAGACAAATAATTAGAGGGGAAATATAAATATTTGTAAGGTGTGACTGAGGTCCTCAATCACAAACAAGTTTAAAATTGAGGGCATCAAAGCCTTCAATCTATGGAGATTTAAAATATCATCAATTCAACAAAACATAATGTATTAGGATAACACATTTTCCTGTTTTAATATTCCTTTCAAAAAGTTTATGAATTAATTTATTCATAGAATAAGATATCGATATATATATATATGTAGATATATGCTTGACAAGTAGAGTTTCAACCTTCAACTAATTTCTACCACAAACTCATCTTTCAATCAAAATATTATATTTATCCAAATCGTTCAAGGTTCAAAATATTAACACATACCTTTTAGATTCGGAAAACTATTTTGTAATAACCAGGGACATCCTGTAGGCTAGTGGTAGGTAATAATGGCCTGTCGCACTATGGTTGTGGGTTCTATTCCCGCAACATTGTTTGATGTGATGGGTTATCCCCCAACCTGCATGTTGTCCTTTTCCTAAAACTATAGTATTATAATATTACAAAAATACTCTTCAGAAATGATTTAACCTCAAAAAATACTATCCAAAGTTATACTTAATCCATTCCAACCATTATAGTTATCCAAAATACCTATTTCTAGACTTTCTCTAAAAGGTCTCTAAATTCCAAAACCAATTAATCAGATTCCCCAAACAAAGTAAAGTTTCTCTTATTGTCACATTCTACAAATATTATTACCTTCATCATATTAATGCCATAATGAAAACATCAATTACTTCAGTACAATCCTTATATATCACATTATTCTTACAACTTGATTATAATCCATGAGTCCAAAAACACAAATATATTTATTATTCCCCTTCAACTGTAGTAATAGTATAAGATTGGATTTGATCCCTTGGTCTTTTCTGAGGTAAGTTTCCCTGACTCTTTGGACATTCATTTGACTAAGGCCCCGTTTCTGTACAATTTTAACATTCAACAATAACAACCTCTTTCTTTCCCTTGAAATCACAAGCCTGGTGACCTTTTTCTCTACATTTATAACAAACTCTCATTCCTTTTAGGCAAGAACCGGGGTGATTGTTCCCACAATTATCACATAATGGAAAATACTTCCTTCCCTTTTTCCATTTATCTCTCTGTTGTTCCACCGTTCTCTTCTTCTCTTACATTACATTATTGTCATAAGATTTAGAGAATTCATTTTCTGTCTAGATAGAACATGAGACTATATCTTCATATGTTGAGAAAAATTGTGATACTAAAGCTCGATGGGGAAATGGTTTTAACCCATTAAAGAAATGATCAATCTTACTTCATGGGTTACGTATATAATCTACTGCATACCTCGCTATCCCTATAATGTTGGCCTCAAACATTGTGACATTCTCATCCTCCTTTTGTCTCTAACTCAGAAACTGGTTTCCATATCTTCTCGATGATCACGAGAAAAGTATTTTTCTAAGAAATGCTCTTTGAACTCCCTTCATTCCATATTTGATACTTCATCATCTTCCTTTGTGTTTTGAATCAGTGACCACCATTGATCAGCATCTCTAGTGAGGCGGTAATCTGACATGATAACCTTTTCCCTTTCACTACTCCCCAAGGCATGGAATATTTTCTCTAAGGAATTTATCCATTGCTAATATACTAAGGGATTTTTACTCACATTGAATATTGGTGGCTGTTGCCTCATGAAGCGATCTAACATTGATCTGCCATGTTGCAGATCAGGGTGCTCTATATGAGTAAGTTTATTATTCATAACCTGAGTGAGTTGTCCAATTATGGTGATTAGCCGATCAGCACCAGTTGCTTCACCAGCTCTACTATAATTATCTTGGGCAGGAGGGAAATCCCTACATGGAGTGCGTGCATTGATACAGTTTCCATTCCATCCACTAGGCGCCATTTCTACACAATGGCATAAACATTATTAGTTTATGAATAAGAATACATAATTCCATACTTATAAAACATGTAACATAAATTGAACTATTTATGGATATAATCCATAATCATAAAAAGAAATGTTTTCTTTGACGAAATATACTTAGAAACCCATCATAATGGTTTGTAAAGAAAATGAGAATTGTCCAAAGCATATCCCCTGGGAGTGTCGTAACCAGGAGTGCAGCAAGGCCCATCATTGTGCACCAGTTCTCGTTGGTTTTTAGCTCAACGTGGTGTATTCGGGTTCTACCCCTAGGTACATCTGTGCCAGAGCCACCTATACCTGCTCGAATCCAGACAGGGATGTATTGTTCGGAAAACTCAGAAAATCTCTATAATACCAAAATTTTATGAAGTTCTTCTATAATAATCCTCAAATTCTATCTTAGGGATATGTGCTTTAATCATAGTATATCTAAATATAACTTCCAAGGATAGTACTAAACTGTCTCTGATACTAACTATAACACCCCGAACCCAGTTACCCAGAGTCGATGCATTATTACGTACCATTGGCATGATCACAAAAGATTAAGTCTCGGAAGACAGATTAGTTTAGTAGCATTAGAAACACTAGATACATTCATAAATGATACATTAAATCATAAATTAAAAAAATGAAATAACATAGACTCCATAGTCCACACTCATATCCCCTTCAGACTATCCCTGTAGGTCCGACATAAAATATTGCTTCACATCCTTGGAGAAATAAAACATAGAAAGAGGTGAGCTCAGATGCTCAGTAAGGATTACAATATAGCGGAAACGTTCATAAATAAACATAAAAATTTAAGGCAATGTATAAATAAAACAAAAGCCTTTTAAACTCGATCAATAGCCTAGTATGGAAAAAGTAAAATGAAATAGTGCAATTTACTTACTCACATGGATATTCTACTAGTCGAATAATCACATGCAATATCAATAACCAATTTCATAATTATGGAATGCATAATTCTAGACTATCATAACCACATAGCCAAGGCCTCGTGCCACGACTAAAAATAAGATTTTGACAAGGCCTTGTGTCAAGACACTAGTTTGTCTCATGAGACCTCCCTATGCATCTAGGAGCTATAGAGGGCTCCACCCACCACTAATTAAGTCCAATTCATTCCTCATAAGAAGAGGTTTAAACATATCACAATCCATAACATAATCATATCACATAAAACATGCATAAAGGAAACATAAAATTACCATATTTCAATCAAAATATTTCAATACAACAGATTTATATAATAAAAACATTATCAAAACCATTTTCAATACCAAAAAAAAAGAAAAATGAATCATGGTATTTATTTTTCATTAAAAAAAATTTATGGCTTGTAGAGGAAGAATAAAGTCAAATAATGGTCACGGCAGCAGAGAAGTTGTTGTCGCTGCATATATAAGACAAAACATTCCATTTGTTGTTTAGTAAAAAAGCTTCGTATAAAAAGATTTCTTTTGAATAAAAGTAAAAGTAAATGGTTTCTATACACCGTATAAAAGAATGTTGTGTATAAAATAAAATATGCCTCAATGAAAGGAGAATGAGACGAAGTCCCTTACCTTGTGACCAACATGACTCGATCGTTCTTTAATCTCCTAAATAATAAACTAAAGTAATCTCTACTTGTTTAATAAAATTTTATCAAGTTCATTATCCCTTTTATATCACTTATTGCCATGTTATGATGATTATATAGTCATTTATGTTAATAACGGTCGTTTTTTCAATCTTTGGTACTTGAGTCAACAATAAACATATTATAATTACAAGTTGTTTATGTGGTAGAATATGAATTATCTCCAGATTTATATTAATTATTTAGATATAATATATATAATATATATACATTATATACATGCATTAATAATATTACATAACATTTAGAGGTATGAAATGAAATGCACCGTTCATGGAGAGGATAAGCCGTACGTACACATGAACGCAACTTTCATTTATATTTCATATTTAATGGAATTAAATCATAATTATATAATGATGTAATATAATTACATTATAATATAATATATAATATAATTTACTCCATCCTTTATATGTCCCACATAAGGCATTAACGATTCAAATCACTTTGAGGGGGCGGTAGTCCGCACTTCCTAAAATGAAGATATCGCGTTTACCCATAATGAAAACCATAAAGGTATGACATAAATGAAAAATAAAGAAGCATAAGGAAATCATAAATATAATATATATCATATATAAATATAGTTAATTCATAATGGCCACCATGAAAGGTGTTAAAAGAAGATTGAACAATCATTGTTTCGTGAGGCAGTAATTCTCCACCCATGGAAACAGTATGTTCTTAAACCATTAGACGAAGGTGTGTGTAAGTGTAAATCAAATACTTCTCATAAAAACATCCTAGTATATTTGTTATAATTTTTTTGGTACAAAATAATGGAATAAAAATAGTTTAAGGGGTTGGAGAAGCAAAATAAAACAAAAGAACATAAGTGGAGACATTACCTTAAAATCGGGTAACACTTTTTGATTTTAGCCAAAGGAATCCTTGGGAAGGCTTCTACCCAAACTGAGGCTTCTAGGAGTAATAGAGGGAAGATTTAATAGTATTTGGGTAGAGTATGGCCGAGCCAAATGGCTTGATGGTGTGAATAAGCTGGTATAGGTGGGGGCCTTTTATAAGAGAAGAGGAGGGGCAGTTTTGGAAAGTCAAGAATTGTTACTTCATTATATAATGAGTTTAGGATTATAAAGGTCCCACAATTATATAATTCGAGGATAAGGTGATAAGGGTTCTAAATCAACTAATCCAACAGGTTTTTGACAAGTGTATGTCTTGTATTAACATTATCTTTTCATTTTATTTAAATCATTAATTAATGAGGTAATCGTTGCATCATCATTGTGTCATAAAAAATTTAAATTATTAAATGTCTAAAAATTATAAAAAAATTACCATGATGTAGGAAATATTTTCATCCTTCCAATTAATATTTATAGTCGAAATGGTAACTTATATAACCACATGTAATAATTGTTTTAGTAAAACAACACATGTTTGTGACAATTTTATTTTTACTTTAAATAAAAAGTTAATAATGTCATTTTCCTACCCAAGTGGTTCCATGGGGTCCCCAAGTTGACCCATGTATTGTATTGGTCGGCCATTACTCATCAAATAAGGGTAAGTCAAGTGTAAAGGTAATTTTATATTATTATATCATTATATTTTCCTTAATTACACTAATTACCTTTAATCGCGATTAATAAATCTTTAAAGTTACTTTTGACAAAAATTATTTTCATCTAATTGAAACAGATTTTTCTTCCTAATAACAACCATGTATGTCATATTTTTGAAATTCAATTCACAGAAGTGGTAATGTTTCATTTATATGAAAAATTAGTTTTTTAACTACCACGTAGTGGTTTCACTATTCATCAAAAATTGATGTTTCTCAGAACAATACCAAAAATTCACTCTAAGCTATAATTGATATTAAGAATTCAAAAATGAAGTCTATTTTAAGAAATTCCAAACATATGTGTTTCATTAATTAATTTTATAATTATTTCTCACCGTCATAAAAATAGCGTGTTTTTAAGAAAAAATATAAATCAAAAGATTGACAATTGTTTATGTCCAATTTCAAAGTGAAATTAATTCTAATGACCACCATTGGATAAAATGGTAAAATTATATTCTAATTATACTTTCAAACCACTCAATAGTATAAATTATTATTATAAATTATTTTTATTAAAAAGTTTGTTTTTAAGTATTTTTCACTATTCATCGAAAATTGGAAGTTCTCGGAAAAATACCAAAAATTCCACATAGGCTTATTCCTATATTCCGAATCCAAAAATGAAGTCCATTATAAAATATAAAATTTATATAATTTAAAAATTTGAGTATTACTATTGATAACAGCTACTTTTATTGGACGCGGTGTGTTAGAACTCGAGGTTGCATACAACAGACGCTGCTCTATTATTCAAAGAGAAGTGTACCATGGATGTTTGCGGTGTTACAGGAGGCATGATTGATAAATATTTTTTTATACCTTAATTAAACGGAATTGAGGAGTTCTTGATCCTCCACAGAAGAATGTTATATTGGGTCGGGGTTGTTCACCACCGTAACAGCTCATTCTAGTTTTCCTACTGTACTAGGGACGTTGAGATCCCTCAGAAGGCCATAGTGTTAAAAATTGCGGACAGGGAGGGGGTGAAGACACGCTGATCCTGTTCTGCGGTGAGGATAATGGAGTAAAAGATTTCATTCATGCCCTCATCCAGCACTGCCTTGATGAACTCAGGAAGCATACTCTCTTTTTTTAAGTTAATCAAAGGAACTGGGCACTTCGTGATGTATTGAACATATCCGCCACAGTTCTGTTTCCAGAACGAAATTTTTCCGTCCCCCACAATCCACTGAGAGTGATGTTGGAGGCTCCAGATGACTGGACAAAACGATTTCCATAGAGGAGATCCTCGAATGCTGACCATCTCCATGTTGATGTCCCAGAAGTCTCTCAACATCCTCCCCCAGTGAGTACACCCCTCCAAAATATCCCATGCATGTTTAGCATGTATTAACCAGAGAGTTTCTCTCAGACACCTGGAATTGATCCCCCCACCTGGATCAGTTGAGCAATCTTATCCCATAAAACCTAGTTTTTCCCCTCTACCAGTGCATCCCAGTTAATCCTCGCTAGGACCGTGTCAATGGCTTTAATTACCCCCTTATGAAATGAAGTAGCTGCCATACCATGCACGGGATTGTGTCCAATACGCTGTTCACAAAATATATTCACCCTCCTAAGGATAGGAAGTGACTCTTCTAGTTGAGGAATCAACACATAATCTTACTGACCACTCGATCAAAGTCCCGAATGCACATTCTGCCCGACGAGAGATGGGATCTGAGGTACTCCATTGGAAATTTTCCAGAACTCATTTCCATATTCATGAAAATGGAGTTTTCCCATCTCGTTGGGCATTTTTTGGAGATATAGATATTACTTTTGGATTGGTTGATCATCTGGCCGCTCCAAAAACAATATTCTTCCAAGAATTTCTTTATGGCCCTCGCAGATCTCTTCCCAGCATTTGGGAAGATGATTGTGCCATCTGCAAACATGAGGTGGGATATGGGAGGAAGATTCATTTTCCTTTGATATGGTGTAATGCTTCCATTTTAAATACCTCAGTTCAACATACCGCCATGATTTTCCAGTATTAGAATGAAAAAATTCAGGGACATCAAGTCTACTTGAGAGAGGACGTAGGTAGGTTTGAAAAAGCCATGGCATTTCTCCATGAGATACAATAGCATCCAAGGCGAGCTAATGCATCGAAACAAAAAATCTGTGGCTATTGGAGAGAAACCCAGACAAGATAAAACTTTGTTAATAATGCCCCACTCTATTCTATCATACTCCTTATTCATATCCACTTTAATGGTTGTATTGGATCAATACGCCTTGATGTTCAAGTCCCTCATCATTTCGTGTGCCAGTGCAATTTCCCCTTGAATTGAGTGGCCCTGAATGATGTCCTAATATTCCATTGGATTTCATAAAATATTAATTTAAATAAATGAATCTTCAAAACAAATTATAAATCTTACATTCCCAATTCTAAAGATTGAATTATTCCTTAAAAAACAAATTGTAATTATTTTCAAAATTCAACTATAATTTAGTATTATATTTAAATAAAAAACAGTTTTAGAGTCCTATAACCATTATATTTTATTCACTTATTATTTATAATGTCAAAAATAACACTATTAAATTTTTTACATTGGATATAGTTTTTTATTACATATTATCACTGAAATTTTCCCCACCCATAAAGTTTAAATAACCTGTCACCATCCTCTTGGAAAATAAATCATCCAACACCAAATAATGAAACATATATTCCCAAATCCTATATATTAATTTTTTATAAACCATTGGGACGATATAAAATAATCAAAATCCATTCATCAATTATTTCTAGTGTCCTATAATAGATGCAAAAAAAATGTGTATGTTTTTTTAAAAAATTATTTCATTTTCATCCTCTATTCTCTTTGTCCCAATATCATTATATAAAATATATTGTAGGATTTATTATATATTATGATAATATTATATTAAATATTTTATCATTCTATAAGAAATATTATTTTGAAATTTATTTATAATTTATAAATATCATTCACCTCTGTTGGACAAAAGTGACGAATACTGTTGGTTAACAACCAATGAGGACATTTCGAACTTTATTCCATATCACAAACACTGCGGATAGTCCAAAAAGATTCAATATTATATATAAATATGTCAATAAATATATATTTTCGTTCTTTAATTAATTATAGTAATTTATAATAGACCATAAAAAAAATTAAAAAATCGATGAAAAGTGGATCTTTTTTAATGAACACGTGATCTCAAAACAATTTACATTTAGCCAAGGTAATAATCGAATATAATCATTTTGTTATAATTGATAAATATTCAATACTGAAATGAATCAGTTTTTAAAATGTTTTAAAAATCCAATTTTTGTTATTTAGGATATTAATAGTTGATGAAATATATCGAGATTTAATGTAAGGGGATTCTGAAACCCAAATCTTATTAATTCGGTTATTCTTGTTTATCAAAATTATTATAATTGATATTCTGAAAATATACTAAAAATATCTATTCTCTATTATTAATTTATCATTTTGGGGTATACATGTTTTCTACCTTTCCAAAAAATATTGAAGCCTAATACAATGATTTTAAAAATATAATATTCTGTTGAAAACTCATCGTTGAAAATTTTCATATTATATATTACTCAATCACGAAGGACTTTTTTTATAAAGATATGGTTTCCCATATTTTTTTAGAACCCCATTACATATTCATGATCGAGTTTTTTATGATATTCTTATGAAACCCATTCATTTCCCTAGGTTGTTCCATGATTATTATTGTTATACGAATTATGTGGCAGACATGAATATAAGATTTTATTATGTGACGTGTGGGACTATAATTTTATTTCCATCTAGTTAATTGGATAATATGATGTATTCATGTGCTTATGTGTATTATGAAAAAACATGGTGCAAGATTTTTTCACAACTATACATGGTATTTGACCGCTATGAAACGAATTTTCATTGTTTCTATATGCATAGTTTCATTACTTTATCAAATATTTCCCTTATGATTATAATGACAATGATATGCATATGATTTGATTATAAGGGTTATTCTCACCCAGGTTATATTTATTTAGGTATCTTATTCCTCGTATTACATGGATTTAGTCATACCAATTTATTTGATGTATATGCATAGGTGATAAAATGTACCAAGGAGAACACAATATTTTTAGGGATAATGAATAATGAATTAAATAAATGATTATATTATATTATGTACAATTTTTTATTAGTGTAATTTTCCTAAGAGACAAATCCATTGGTTCATGGATTATTATTTCTATTTTGTATATTTTGATAAATATGATGGAATATTCATCTAAGGAAAATTCCGGTCATTATAACATGGCTACGAGTGTAGCATGTGGTAAACCAGAGTGTGTTTGATGTTTCCATTTATACAAATTGAATAAAAGATACCATAGGAAAAGGTATATAGATGAAATATTTCCTACATCAGATATGTCCACTATGATTCGAAAGGGATATTCCCTGCATAATATTATTATTCATTTACCTATGAAGGATAGTGATACATACAATTCATAAGAGATAAACCCCATGAAGGTTTAAATACTACAATCTATGATTCTTTGGTGTACTGGTGAAAGTGTATTTGGGGAAATTGTGAGATAATTATATAATGTCGAGTAGTTTTCCTATGTAATTATTGAGATTATTAACTAGTTGAATCAATTGGGTCATTTTTTATTTGTCTACATTCCATAGTGTGTTGACATGTACTCTTCTGTTAATGATAAAATGATGAAATAATAGAAATGGAATACCATATGTTTAATTACCCAATTATAGAAAAATATAGAAAGAAACAAATAATGATCCATCATCATATTGGATAATACATTGATGATGTTATACAATTAATTTTAAGTATCCCAGATTGGAGTTTCACAATATTATGATAAAACACTATTAAATGACCAAGGGAAAAAGTTATTTGAAGGGATGATTTGATAATATCCCCTATAACTAGATATCATTATAGAATCTAATTTATCAATAGTTTGATAGATCTTATCCAACATACAAGCTTCATTAGATAACTCGTTATCTTTGTATGATGATATAGAAAGACAAAAAATATAGGAATACATTTTTCATCATTAATAAAATGTAAAGATGAAATTTTCAAATGATATGTTTTTTAAGTCTATAGGGGGGAATAAATAATCACATGATTTAAATTTATTGATATACTTCTAATAACCATGAGACGGATAAGATAAAAAATGATCCCAATGGACTAAATCAAGAACATCCAAAAGGTTCCTCAAACATCAATATTTTTTACTTAGATTTTGACCTAGATAATTTAAAAATAGAATATTATATGAGATTATTTCATTTAATAATAGTTATTTATGATTAAAACATATGACTCCACCCCTCCCTGACATTTTGAAAACACAATGTAATGTCATTTGCAACTCTCCATGATATAAATTTTACTATATTATTATGTCTCCTTTTTTTTTGAGATTATATTATTTTGAATTTTTTTATTACTTTGTATATTCTAAAAGTGAAACATGATTTGGTTCTAGGTTGTCTAGTTACCACACATCCAAAATATATTTTTATTTATAATTTATTTGGGATGGATTCCAAAGAGAGTGAGGTTATATTATGTAGTAAACAATCCTGATCATCCCTTCATCCCATGTTTGAGGAAAGATATCAGATCACCCATCGATAATAAATTAAATTTAAACAACTAAATAAAATATCAATAGATTTAATTCACTTATAAGTAGAATGAATACTATTCAATATCTACCACACATATATCAACAATCACTATACAGTAACCACCTAATCTTTCATGATCCATTATAAGACATAAATACTATATCTATGGAGACATGTTATTATCTACTTCAGAATTATATAATTAAAATAATAATTATAATGCACTAGATTATTATAGTCTAGACTGTTGAGATTTTTGTAGTCACGATGATCTTATAGGAGTCGTGGAGTGAGTCTCAAGGTGTTTGTATTCTAAGTAATGTAAATATGTAGATTAAAATAATTAATGACCTTACATTCCATTTCTGTTATTTTCAAAGATTGTTAAGGATGTAAACTGGGTATTTTATGGAATGATACTATATAGGTTTAAATGTATTTTGGATTTTCAATTTTTGAGATATTAAACATTATATTTTCATGATTTCTAATGGTTACACATCATGTGACCTTCCTTTTCAACTTGGATTATAAAAATAAGGGGATCGTTTCTTTTATATAATACTATGACAATCTAATAAAATTTTAGGTGATCAGTGGTGATCCCTTCCATGTTCTAATATTACATTATGGGGGGATTGATACTCATCTTTTGTCTTAAATCCTCAGAGATCAAATTGGTTTTTTTCATAATTTTATACATATTTCTCAATAATCAATCAAGATTCCTCCTATTTCATCATAACATACTAAGGACTCTCACATCCCATTATTCTAAATATTTTTATTTGTTTACTTTTATAGTGTTTGATTCATTATATTTTTAACGGGATCTTATTTTTCTAATGGGAGTAATGGTTAGAGATCCAGACCATTATTTTGTTATTATGTGAATAATATTTAACCCTTTAAAGGTAGGGTATAAGATTAATCATGTTAACTTAAAATGAAAAAAAACATTGTTCCTTTATTTATCCTTTTGTATGGTAATGAATTATAAATGATAATGACTTAACCAGATTAATAAATATAAGGTTTAATGTGATCACATGTTGACGTGATTTGTAATATGATAATGCTTTGCCTCTCAATTTTAATGATATTTTGATATATATTTTATATTCTTAATTTGAATTTTATTATTATTTTATAATCAGTTAAAAATTTTAAATTAACATTATTTTATAAAAAATTTAATTTTTTTAAAGAAAATTGACATGTTTGTATTTTGGTTGTTAAATTGATTTGATGATACTAAAATTGATGCAATGTTCTTGTATAATTGAACGTGACATTCCAAATTATTAATTGAATGGATAAAAATATGATTTGTGATATTTTATTGATGCTTAATGTAGGATCATTTAAGAGATCTCATAGTTCATCAATTTCACCTTTTCTTGATATAGGAGGGTACTTTATGAATACTTCCATTGAGGATTGTTTATGTGGGAAGGATAGATTTATTATTTAAGCGTTTAAACATCCCTATTGGATAAGGTTGTTTATTAATGTTAATTTTTTAGGATATTTATATAATCCTTATGATTTGATAATTATATAGGTTAGCATGGGATACTAATTTGATATGATTACGGGAGTCTCAAATGTGATATGTTAAGTGGATGGCTAATCCTGGGGTGGATGCCGAATTATATGGGAGGGGTGTCCAAGATTGTGTGGATACACTTAACACTAATTATGGAATAATTCCTCAATATATTCGTGCGGAATTCCGGGATGACACCGGAGATCATGGAATAGTTTGAAGATGGTATTACATATTGATGTGATTCTAAGATAAGATATTACTATTTAAGAATATGTTTGGAGGAAGATGTTTGAGTTTCTTATTTTATTTTAATTGCATTTCCCAAAACATCAAGTATATTGAATTTTATAGATTCATGGTTCCTATTGGTGGTAGCTTAGGATGGTTTTCCAGGAGTTTGTGGTTCATGGAATGATTCTAATATTGAATAACTAATTCTTGAACCAAGGTTCTAGTGATGATTGAATGAAAATTAAAAAATATTTTGATCCAAAATACCATGGACTTGTTTTGAATTATGCATGATGGGAATGAAAATCATTATAACAAATAAAGGTATATAATGAGGATTAATTTGTCTGGTTAACTAATGTCTATTGAATTTATTAAGAGTATGAAATGATAAAAATGATATAATGGATTAAATGGTGCTATATATAGGCTAATCTTCCTATAAAATGTATTTTCTATGTAGTGGATGTTGGGATTCCAAGAAATATTAAAAATATTTTAGATTAAAAGGAATTTTTTCCCATAGTGTGTTTGTGTCATATATTATATTAGTTATATTCTAGTATTTCACACGCTACCTCACCCAAGTCAGTTAGTTAAACTAACATGCATTAGAAACTAGGAAATTGTCTTTCCCAACATCCTAGTGGGATTATGGGTGAATAATACCCCATATTGACTGTATCACTTATATTTTTAGATTATTATTCAAGTAAAAACAATAGCTATCTTCACCAAAAATTTTTGTAAAGGGTTGTGATGAAATATAATTATTCATGTAGTGTATGTTTTTGTTCCTTTCCCATGTCTCTTCATGGTTCCATATTTGGGAGAGATATAGCCCAGGACAAGCGATATTGGGGAATAGTGTAAAATTAGTTGGGGAGCGGTAGCAATGAACCCTTAATATATCAGTATAATATTATGATATCTATTTTAAGTTATACATGATGACAATAATCCATGTTGAGGATGGGAAATTAGTATTAATTTTTAGGTGAAGAGTTATTTTCACTATTTTCAATAATTAATAGTATGAATTATTTATTTTTCTTAAAAGAGGCCTCAGAGAGGATCTGACCGAGTATATGGTTATGCTCACCATATATATATATCAATTTTATTTTTCAATTTATCTAGATAATGTTGGATATCGGGATGAATATTACAAGCTTGTCATTTTTCACAAAATGATTTCCTTTTGTTGTATATATCATCATTACCATTTTGGTACATATAGTTTATTGTTATATTAATTTAGGTAATTCCATTTATTACGATGGAATTTATTTATAAATATTTCTATGCATTTGTTTTTTTGTGTATCTATATTATCTCTCTGTTCAGCATTATTCAAATAGAAGGTAATGCCTTATATATCAATGTTAATTAATCCCTCCATTACAGCCACCAACCTAGGGACTATTGGAGGAAGGACTCAGGATTTTTTTGTCTATATCACCATATTATAGTAATTTTTTAGGGTGGCGTCATGAAAATAATATACTGGATACAATAAAATTCAAAATAACACACTACTAATGAATATGATGATCATTCAGTCATATATTAATTTTATTTTTTTATTAATTGTCTTAATAGTTACAAAATAGTACTCCTTCTGCATGTCAAAATTTTAAAATGTTTTAGTCATCTATACGAGATGTTACATGAAGATTAAAGGGATAATTATAAAACAAAATACTATAAAAAAAACAAAACTCCAAATTTTAACGTAGTTTCTTCTCAAACACCAACTGTAATTCATTGAATCTTAAGTCCCTACATGAAATGAATTAATTAATAATTGCATTATCCCATTTTTAATTTTAATATCCCCTTTCAGAGTTTGGGATTCCAAAGAAATGCAGCTTAAAACCAATTTTTTCCTGGATCAAATGATAGTCAAAATCCTGATATTTTTTCTTCCTCGATATGAAGATGTTCTCCGAGTCCCCTATACATGTGCACAATTCTAATTTCATCAGGATGATGTCAATGACTATAACGATACCATCTAAATTTAAATATATGTATCCTAATGAGAAATTTTATTCTCTTGATTATGAAATTGACATAAGCCATATGTATCATATATTATACAATAGTAATACTAACATGCATTCTATTAAACATTAGGTATACAATATAAATTATAAAAACTATTTCATATAACCCAAATCAATATTACACATATTAAAATAAATTATTACATATTACATGGGATATAGACTCTTAACATTTAGTGGATGTGGAAATTCCTTTATGTAAATCCATAATGATCCATTACATATATACATGTAATAATGTAGGTAACAAATTAATGATTTTGAAAAGGCAAATATATCAAAAAACATTTCCTAACTTCCCATATTTCCTGCATCAACCAATATCAACTAAATAAATAAACTAATAGAATATCAATTGTTCTAATTCAATTTACTCGAGATATTAAATATATAAATTACATTCAAAATTATATCCTTTTATAGAAAAACTCACTTAATCCACTAAAATAATCTTTAATTTCAAATGAATTATACAAATAAATTAATAAATAAATATTACAGAATCTAATGACTTACATAATTACAATATGTAATGATTTTATTTCCTCTATCAAACCATATATAGTGAAACTATTTCCAATGATATTGTTATCTAAGAATTTATTTTTAAAATTTTCTCTAAAAATATCAATTTTTTTTACATTATTCTCAAAAAAATAAATTTATTTTAATATTTATTAAAGGAATTTTTATCTACAAAATCACTGTTTTTTAGAAAATTAGTACATTATAAATTTTTTGGAACATACATCCACTAATTTAGATCAACAATTGAATGTTCCTTTTACTAAATTATCATTGTTTCACCATTTATTAGGTTTTAATCATTACATATGATAATTTAATTTATTTTAAAATTTTGGAATATGATAACCATCTATAGCAATTTATAAAATTGAAAAAATCCAAATATATCATTGTGGTAACCCCTAAAATACCATGTTCAACAATTTCCCCCAAAAATTTCCCTCTTCTGATAATCAACCTGAAAATATGAAATAAAACTAATGATGTTTCTGTGAGAGAAATAATTTAAAAATAATGTTCAAAAACTATTCATCATATCTTACCATATTGGTGTCGAACCACTCTTGTTAATGAGTTATGACACAAACTTTTCTACATATTTCTAAATGACCATAGGAAACCAAATAATCATTATCATGGTTTTTTATCTCTCTCTTTACATCTAATTTATTCTATATTACATATTATACAATTGTGGTGTTCTAGGAACAATATTCTAAAAATTAACTCCTGTATTTTAGTATAAATTTCATGAATCTCCAATTTTATACAATGAGCCATTAATAGGACATAAAATATAATGATTTAATCCAACATCTTGTTCCCCAATAGAAGCCAATTAAATAATATTCCATTTTTCCACAAACGTATTATTATTAAAGATCACCTAAATAAATACAAATAATAATAAATGACAACATAATGCATTTTCCCAATATAGGAATAAATCAGTTCCAACTCCACACATCGGTATATTATGACTCTTACTTCTTATTATTTTATATCTTTTCATACAAATTTAATTAACCATTTATCTCTTCAAATGAATAATTTCTTCGCACATTATACACACCTTGCGAATTCCCTTCAGTATTCCTTTTATATCTGGGATTTTCATCTCAATATCAAATTTTTTACTACTATGATCATGGCTTATAATTTTCCTTTGAGAATATTTTTTTTACAGTTTGTTTTTCAACTTTAAAACTTTGGGTAATGTACAGTGTCTTGTATTTCAATCCGTTATCCATCAAAATGGGTCCCGGTATTTTATTCCAAAAAATTTAAAATCACTATAACATAAATTCCCATTATAAGGCTGAAATAATATGGTTAAATTCATCCCCTGTCCTGGTACATGCCTAACCCCTTGAAGCTCAACTATGTTTCAACCTAGGATTTGATTTCATATCAGGAATCGGCCTTAAACATTGCATAATATTGAAATTAAATGAATAATTCACATTGAAGATCTTTTCAGGTTTAGTGTTTTAGAGAGTAAGGTCATAACATATACATAACAACATGAATATTACATATAGACACATTTACACTATTTCCTTTTTTTCATTAAATAAAAACTATTTGAAAAATATAGTTATGTATGGATGCATGTTTTAGACAGCATGAATTTTCCTTGATCTCATCCTTGACCCTATTCCACTTTATATCTTGTGAAAAACATTTCAAAAACATTGGATGTGCATAAAAAGCTCTGTAATGGATACACAAAAAAGGAAAACTGTTAGTTTTTCAAAACAATAATTAAACCATGAATACATTATAATAAGTAATAAATTTCACCATTAACAAGTAGTAAATACTCATCATTGAATAAAGTATCAATACATGTCATTTTGTAACCAAAATATTACCATAAAACCCATATAAAGAACACATAACATATAAATGTAACTTGGGACCTAAACATACATAAATGGAATAACCATATCGTCGACATCCACACATATCACTAAATGGAATAGCCATACGACCAACTTCCATACCCAATCTGATGGAGGATATATCGTAACCACCCATCCTGGTTTATCACGACACTACCCATCATTTGGTGTATCACATAACCACCAGTCAGATGTCCATGTACCATTATAAAATCATAAAACATAAAATATTGAAAATATAAACTTTTCACTAATAACATTTAATTTTAAATCCCAAGAAATTATTTCATGATAATGAAATAATCAATCCTTTTCAAAACCCATTTTCAATACCATACCAACCAAAAATTGAAAAAGGTATTTGTTTTCCTTTTAAAAAAACATTAAGGCTTGTAGAGGAAGCCAGATAGCGATTACGGCGTCAGAGAGGTCATTGTCGCCGAAAACGTTAAAAACTATTCTTTTTTCATTTAGTAAAACACGTCGTATAAAAAAGAGTTAATTTTAATGAATGTAAAATTAAAAGGTATTTATATAATGTATAAAGTAAAGTCATGTATTAAAACAAAATATGCCTCAATGAATGGAGATTGAGACGAAGTCCCTTACCTCATGTCCGACATGACCTGTGCATTCTTTAATATCCTGAATAATAAACTAAATAGAATTTATTATTCATTAAGAACCTTTTTCATGTTTATTAATCCTTTTATATCAACTATTACCATGTTATTAATATTATTTATTCATTTAAGATAAAAGTGGTTGTTTTGTTGATATTTGGTACTTTAGTCAAAAAGGAACTCCTTATATTTACATGTGGTACATGTGGTCATCAGTCCAATATATCCAAAATGATATTCATCATTTAGATATCATAAATATCATGTATATCTAGTATATACATATATTTATAACAGTACATATCATTTGGAGGTATGAATTGAAATTCACCATTCATGGTGATGGTAAGTCGTACGTACGCAAGAACGCTACATTAATTTCTATTTCCTATTTTAATGGAATTAAAACATAATGATACATAATTAATTTATAATTATAGTATAATATCATATATAATATCATTAAATATATCCTTTATACATCCCACGTATGGCATGAATGAGTTAAATCACTTTGAGGGGGCGGTAGTCAGCACTACCACAAATGAAATTATTGCATTTACCCATAATGGAAACCATAAAGGTATTCTGTTAATGAAAAATAGAGAATTATAAAAAAAACATAAACATAATATATATCATATATAAATATAGTGTCATCATAATGGCCACCATGACAGGCATTCTGATATAATCGAACAATCATTGTTTCATGAGGCGTTAGTTTGCGATCCACAGAAACAGTATGTTCATCACCCATTAGATAGATGCGTGTGTATGTGTAGTTCGAATACATATCATTACAACATCCTAGTATATTTATGATACTGTTTTTGTTATAAAATAAATTATTAAAAATATTTTAATGTATTTTGAAATAAAATAAAAAATAGACGTTAAGAAAAATTGTTACCTTTAATTTGGGTAACTCTCATTGGTATGAACCAAAGGGGTTTCTTGATGTTCTTTCTGCCTAAGGTAAGGATTCTAGAAGAGGTAAAGGGAAGTGTGGAGCTTATTTGGGAAAATTTTGGTTGAGCCAATGGTCTTGAGAGGTGTGAGTAATGGGTTAGAAGTTGGGTGCTTTTATGAAGGGGAGGAGGGGCACTTTATGAATGTTTGAAACAATTATTTTATTATAAAATTATCATCAGTTTAAAAAGTTCAAAAAACCATTAAAGTATATGATAATATGACTAATGGTCGAAATAAAATCATCGAATAAGAATTGGATAGGTTTAGGATATTATTTTGAAATTTATAATCTTATTTATTTAAATCATTTATTAATGAGGTAAATACTGCATCATTATTGTGTTATAAATAATTTAATTTATTTAATGTCTAGAAATTATAAAAAAAATATTATTCTATAAGAAATAATTATATTATTCAAAAGAATATTTATAGTCGAACAAAATATTTATATAACCCCATGTAGATTTTATTTACTAAAAGGTATTTTTATGTCCTTTTTGTCTTTACATTAAATTAATATATCTAAAATTCCATTATCACATATAAGTGGCTCCATGGGGTCCAAAAATCGACCCAAGGATGCCCATATTCATACATGACACATCTAATAAGATTAAAACAATTGTTAACGTTATCTTTTATAATTATAATATTCTTTTTAACTTGAATTACCCAATTTACCTATAACCGCGGTAAATAAAAGTGAAAATTTACTATTCACAAAAAAATATTTCCATCTTATTAAACAACATTTTACAATCTAATAATAACCATTTCTGTCATATTTTCAAAATTCAATTCACCAATGTAGTAAAATTTCATATAAATGAAAAAGTTAGTTTTTGAACTACTACTAAGTGGTTTCACTATTCATCAAAAATTGATGTTTTTGAAAAAATAAAAAAAATTCAGCCTAATATATATTTGATATTCTGAATAATAAAATGATGTCTATATTATCAAAATAAAAACATAAAATTTGGATTGATTAATTTAAAATTAATTCCCATTGTCAAAACAAATAGCGTGTTTTTAAGAATCAATATCTATCAAAAGATTGACACTTGTTTATGTCCAATTTCAAAGTGAAATTTATTCTAATTACAAACATTGGATTAAATGGTAAAAATATAATCTAATTACACATTAAAACCAATTAAAAATTTAATCAATCCAAATAAATAAATTATATTAAAAGGTACTTTGGAATTAAACTACCTTATTTTTCACTATTTATAAAAAATTAATTTTAGCAGAAAAATAACAAAAACTTACCCAAAGATAATTTTGATGACCCTATTCTAAATAAGAATTTTACTCGATCATATAGAACCTATAAAAGTGACCAAAACTATATTTATAAATTGTTCTCCATCAAAAAGCATTAAATAGGCCTTTTAAAGAATATTAGAGTATTTATGCTTAAAATTAGATTAATTCACATTTTAAGCATCTAAATTTTATTTAAAAAATGTAAAAACATTTAACAAACATGTATATTAATATTTTAGTTAGTTCAATTCATTCCATCCAATACTACGACTAGGAGTTCACTACAATTTAAAATAATAATATTATATTATTAAAGTGCACCGAAAGATTTCAAAGAAACCCATTGTTGCGTATCAGGAACATAATCAAGCAGAGAAACCCCCTTAATGTAAAATTAAAATTTTATTCATAAATATGAATAATTAATGAAAATTTCTTATTCTTTATTTACCTAGGATGTTACATCCTTCACCCCTTTTGGTAATTGCATCCTTAGAATTTTATTCGCTTATCAAATAAGTGTGGGAATTTATCCCTCATAGCATTTTCATATTCCCACGTTGCCTCTTCCACTATATGGTTTTTCCACAAAACAATTACCTGGTGAATTACCTTATTCCGCAACACATTCTCTACACGGTCAAGAATATGGACTCTTTGTTCCTCAAAAGAGAGATTATCTTCCAACTAAACTACCTCTGGACTTATAACATGATAACGATCTAGAATATACTTTCTCAACATTGAAACAAGAAAAACATTGTGTACCTGGGATAAACATGGAGTTAAATCCCCTCTGTACACAAATGATCCAACTTTCTCCACGATTTAATAGGGTCCAATGAACCATAGACTCAACTTTCATTTCATACCAAAACACATCACACCTTTCCATTCAGAAACATTGAAAAAGACATGATCACCTACCTCAATAGATAGCTACTTCATCCACTTATTTGCATAACTTTTCTGTCTTATTTGAGCAGTTCACATCTTATTCTGAATCAAATGCACTTTTTCTACCATCTCTTCTACTAATTCTGGTCCCATCAGCTTCCTTTCACCAACTTCATCCCAAAAAGATAGAGTTTGACACTGCTTTCGATATAATGACTCAAACGAAGCCATCTGTATACTAGAATGAAAACTATTATTATATGAAAATTCAAACAAATAAAGATGGTGTTTCCAAAATCCTTGTTAATCTAGTGAACAAGCACATAGAATATCCTCCAAGGTCTGTATTTTTCATTTTTTCTACCCATCTGATTGCGGATGAAAAGTTTTACTAAAATTTAATTCATTACACAACGGCTTCTGAAGGCCTTCTGAAAAGATATATGTAATCCTAAGGTCACGATCTGATACAATGGAGAGGGGAACACCATGCAACCTTACTATTAATTTAACATAATACCAAGAAACATGATCTAGAGATAAAGTATCTCGAATAGTAAGGAAATGAGTATTTTTAGTCAATCGATCAACAATAACCCAGATTGCATTATTACCTCGAGATGTCTTTGGTAATCCCATAAAAATTACATGGATATATTTTCCCAATTCTACTCAGGCACTAGTAAATCTTGGAGCATCCCTTTTGGTAAATTTTTCTCTACTTTAACCTGCTAAAATGTCAAACACTTCATAGAAAAATTAACAATATCTCTTTTCATTCCATCCATCTAGTAATACTCACGAAGATCGCTGTACATCTTAGTACTGCCAGGATGAACATAAAATGAGGAACTATGAGCTTCAAATAACAACTCATTCATCAACTATGAATGACAAGGAACACATAATCTTTTCCCAAACCTTAAAACACAATCATTATTGTTGGTCGGAGTGGATACTCAAGAGGGGGGGTGAATTGAGTCCCTATAAAAATTTATGTTAAAAATATTTCTCTTAAAATCCCCCAATTTAAAAAAAGTTAAACTGTAGTGAATCTATACAGAGTATAAATGTTCAATCAGTTTCTCAAAGATTGATTAGGTCTCAGTTGACTTAATCTGAAGATTAAATTAACTTTTGAAACTAACTTACTGGTTTACAATAAGTATAAACACTTTCTAATTTAACTATCAAAGTAGCTTTAAAATAGTTTTTTATTTCAATTTAATAGCAGTAGAATATGAAATAAATATATAGTATACTTATAGACTTGAATTAAAATGCATAGAAATGTTATCCAAAAGTCTCAGTATCAAGACGAGACTTAATCCTCTCAGAAATTTATATAAATTGATCCACACCTTGGATCGGGGGTAAACAATAGTACACTACTGTCCAGGTCCAAAGACCTCTACCATAGTTCTTCTTGGGAAAAACAAACCACAACACACAGGCTGTTCAGGTCTTACTCAAACTCTACCACTATCCACAGTGGGAAACAAAGGGTTATGAAGTTTGAGTGAGGATTTAAGAATCCTCCAGTTTATCTTAGGAGACAGTGTGTGTGTAAAATAAACAGGGTACACACACTCCTCAAAATGAAAAGATAGAATGACTAAAGGAAGTGAGAAAGAGTTTACAAAAGCTTTAGTGATTGGCAGTGCAGCTCTGGACTAGTTTGGTTGGTCAGAAAAACAACTCAGTACTTCTCTGGTTTCTACTCAGAAAACATAGTGTCATTTTCTTCTTTGATTCTTGGTCCTGCATAGCAGCCTGAGTTTATGAAGTGTTTGTAGTAATTCACTCAAGATGAAGCTTATGTTCTCCCTGAAAATTATTAGCTTCGTGTATGTCCAGTGTTCTTCGAGTATACATTTTTCATCATTCACAAATACACTACGTTTGAATGATATTCAGCTCTTTTATTTTTCACCGGTGTGCCTTCTTAGTTCTATAATGCTTTCTGTATGCACACTCAGTGTTCTCTACTTCTCTCATTTTCAGGTAGGTCTTTATCTTCACTTTTTGTAGCTTTCAGCTTCAGCAAAAAGGAATGATTAGTTTTTTCATGGGTACTAGGTATGGTTCCCTAACATGACAATAGAATTCATAAAATATCATTGAAGGCATTAAAGAACTCAAATGTAACCATTAGCTTAATAAATAAATAGTATTGAGAGAATAGAGTTTGACAGGTTGGTCAATTAGTAGCTCGTGTTGGTAAATGTGTACGGTAGAATATGTTTAGCAGGTCCTTCCATTGATAGCTCTTTGATCTTGCATCAGTTTCTCTATATATCAGTGACTTTGTTCCATTGGTTGATCTAGTTCCATCGGTAGCTTGATGTATTGGTGACTGTACTTGTATCGGTAGACTTAATCTATTGGTAACTATCTGTGAACTGGATCTATCGGTAGACTTCTGTCTATTGGTATCTCATTTATGTCGGTAGATCTGGTGTTTCGGTTCATATCAGTCGCTTCTTTGTATCATTAGGCTGGTCGGTAGCTCGTATCGGTAGCTCTTAGTGTTCTGTATTGGTAGACTGATTCTGTCTGTAGACTTGCTTACCAGTGGACTTATGCATATTGGTAGACTTTTTCTATCGGTATCTTGGTTTCTGTCAGTAGATCTGTACATATCGGTAACCTTATCTTATCGGTGACTCTGTCTATCGGTAGACTAAGTCTATTGGTAGACTGAGTACCGGTAGCTCTATATCAGTAGCTATACCCAGATTAGTGGTTTAACACTTGTCTGTCTTAGGAAAAACGTATCGGAATGGGTTAGAAGAACTTCATAACTCATATAAACATAGATAGACATGGATTAACATATCTCAGGGATTGTTTTAATATTATTATCATCTTGATCACGTATTGAATGAATTAATATATATAAAATCATTATATTGAGATTATCAAAGTATATGAAAGAATAATTGGGATTATCAAAACAGGTGAGGTCAAAAATATCCCCCTTTTTGATAATAACAACCTATGATATTATCATTTTAAAAATAGTGGCCAGTTGTAAAATAGAATATGTCATTAAATGCAATTATCTCATAGAAATAGTGTGTTATATAACATAAAGGATCAGAGGTGGAAGAAAATGTGAGAGTATAAGAGATAAAATTAAATGTAATGATATCAACAGTAATGTTTAGTGGAATCATAGAGTTAGAGAAAATGGTATCAGAGGATGAAATATATCAGTATCAGAGGAGTAAAGCATGATAGATTTTCCTTACATAAAATTTCTCCCCCTTTCATTAATATCTCTCCCCGGGCTGAATATGTCTTCCTCTTTCAAACATAGAGATTATTTCTCCCACTTTGTAAAAGCTTGGTAAAATATTTCTCCCCCTTTGTGATAATCATAAAGTGGGAAACCAAAGAGAAGAGGAATAAAAATAAAAATGAGAAAAGAGATGAAAAAAAATGTTTCATTTCATGGTCCAGATAAGGTACAAAGAAATAAACAAAATACAATGGACTCCTATCAAAAAGTCTAGCCACTTGTTTAATCCACATCCTCAATTTGAGATTTAACCTTGGGAGCAGAAGAGGGTTCAGGGGAAGTGGAAGCAGGTGAGGGCTTAGGAATTCCAGAAATGATCAAAGGAGGTTGAGCCATATAAACTTTTCTTGGTCTATACTGAGGAGTCCTTTCTGTGATAATTGGTGTGAGGATTCGAATTTCTTGTTCAGGAGTAATCTAAACTGGATAAGTAGTAGAGGCAGAGGTAGGAAAAGCGAGAGGGACAATTACTGGCCTAGCATCATCATGCAGAAAAGGTAGAAACCGATTTCTAAAGTCCATAATTATTCCTCCTCCTCTATCTATAGCGGATATGAAGTCATCCTTTTTCTCCATAAACTTTTCCAATGCTGGAGTCAATTCCCTTATCTTGATAACTTGTTCTCTGAAAGATTGATTGATAGGAGGCAGCTTCATATTTTACAACAGAAGTTTGAAGTGATTTTTGAGTAGATTTTTGGGGAAATCTTAGAGAAATTGGAGTCCACCTTATCTTTCACTTCATTCTGAGAGGCAGATGATTCTCTCATATAGTCCTGGACTATCTTCATTATTTATCTAGCTAAATATATGGTTGAGAGAACAACTCTACTTAGCTCGGATGAGTCCACAGATCCACAGGTTGAAGCTGAACCAATCTTTTCCTTCATCATAGCTTGAAACTAATTCAAATCCACAGAAGGTTTAGATGCAAGAGAACCAACAGAGAAATATATAGTCTCTTTGAAGCTTTTGGTCAACCCACTGATATGATTTTGACCTTGGGAATCCTGATTTTTAATATGATCTTTCATAGATGTTTTGAAACCTTCAAACACTGAAACCATTTGGATTACCACACTCTTGACATAGGCTAAGTCCTTGTCTGCTTGGGATTTTGAGCTCATGTTTGATTCCTAAGAGATAACCAACTTATTTAATGATTGAAGATCTACATCATGTATAGAAACATGAGCCTCACCGTCTTTAACTTCTTCCACTATTCCTGCCATGAGGGTTGAAAAATTAAAACCTAGAGAGAGTGTCATTTCATCCTTCAAACATCTACATCTCTTCAGCAAAACAAAGCTTCATCTCTATAACTGAGGAATGAAATGATTCTTTTAGATCATCATACATGGATTCTAGATCATCCCTTGTGATCATATCAGTAGGTGCAACTGTAGTAGGTACACTTTCAGATGCTAAACTGACCACTGAGGCAGTCATGATCGATTGAACTGAAGAGACCAGAGAAACATCCATCTTCTTAACCTCTTCCACAAAACTATCCTTATTATTTTTCTTTCACGTATCCAGGTTATGCATTTAGACTACATCTTCATGCAACAACTCAGATTCAATATTATAAAAAATCTTTGTCTATTGAGAGATGCTTCATTATCTGAATCTGGATAGTCTAAACCACAGACTACAAAACCTGGGTGTTATGCCCAATCTTCAATTCCTGCACCCAATTTAACACTTACAAGATTGGTTTGACTCTCCCCCTCAATGGGTGCATCCTCAATTAACATAACATAATTCTCAGCAACATTATCATCCGGACTTTCATCCTGAGGAGAATCTTCCACTATCGATTATTCCTCTGCAATAGAAGGAGGGTCTTCTAGATTAGGTAAGGTTATGTCAACCTCACTTGCATCTGTAGCATGCACTACGGTTTGTCCAATCACTAGAATCAGGCTCATATCTGCTGACGAAGATGCTTCACATTCATGAACATCTTCTTCATTCTCTAGAGTAGCCACTTCAACATCCTCTAAAGCAGCTTCTTCCTTATCTGATTTATGTTGATCTAGATCTTCAAGAGATGGAATATGAGGTAAGTCAGGATCTCCTCCTTCATCAGCAGAGGACTCTTCATCATATAAAATAATCACTATATTCTGGCACTTCTTCATCAGGTCCCAGACTTGGATCACTCACATCCTTTGGTCAGGAAGGATGATCCACAGGATTGAATTTTTCATATAACTTCTGGTCATCATGGACCCATTCTCCTCTATAAGGGTTCCAATTTATCTTCATGTATTTTCACATAGTAGAGGTGATACAAAAGTTATTAGTCACTACTACTGTCTCATATTGAGACTCAGCTACCCCTTTTACTTTAATCATCACAGAGATCAATTTAGCAAAGAATAGGGCATTTGTCTTTGATTTCAGCCTCATCATATCATCCATTTGGATCATCAGCAATCTTCATAAATTATCCACTACACAATGTCTTAATAGGTGAAGAAGATAGATATCCTGATATCTCATATCAGAAAATTCTCCTCTCCTCGCTATCAAGACATGTTTAATGAATTTGAAAAGTAATCTGTTCTCTCCATCCATTTCTGCAGCGACTTCTTGTCTTTGACTTGCATCACCAGTTAGCTCTTCCAAAGTAGTATGATAGTTGAAAATGTCACTAGTAGGTGGCATGGCTCTAGAGTCATATCCAATACTCCTTCATGTCAAACTTTCAGCACTCAACAAATTCAATAGATGAAAACGACATCTCCTTTCCATTCACAAAAGAAGTTACTCGATTTTCATTCTCCGATTTCTCAAAGGTTACAAAATCATAAAATTGTTTCACTAATTTTGGAAATTAGGAACCATTGTTGTTCGAAAAACACTCTACCCATTTTTTATCTTCATGTACTTCGAGCCCTAAGGATTTTCTAGTCAGCATCCATTCTACACACAACTCCTTTTCAATCACAATAACTCGATTTTGAAGATGAGGATTCACTAGTCGTCTCCACGATCTAGTTCTGGAAACACTACCACTACCACTTGATTCTTGATCAGTCTTCTTCTTATTTGTTTTCAGCCCAACAGAGTCATCTCTGACGGTAGGAAGTTTGGTTTTTTCCATCGCTGGTTCAAATAATTTAGTGTTTACTAAGTATTCGAGAGCTAAGGTTTGAGGGTAAAGGTTCGAGGCTTGGTGGATTAAGAAGTAGATCTGGAATTAGTTTTATCATTTAGGAATCATAAAATAAATAAAAAAATGAAATAAAGTAAAAACGATTCAGATCCTGGAAGCAGACAGAAGTTTTAAAATAGCGCACTCATCGGTAGGGTCTATCAGTGAGAATTCCTATCATTTAGGGTTACATAGGGGATGTTTCACATCGATGAGAATTTTACATCTGTGAGAATTTTACATCGGAGAGAATTTTTCATCGGTGAGAATTTTACATCGGTGAGTTTAGCTACCGATCATGGTTAATCATACCAAACTCATGTCTAATGTAACATAACCTATCTGAACTCAAAGGTTTAGTGAAGATGTTATCTAATTATTGTTCAGTATTTATAAACTCAGGAATTATATCACCCTTTTGGTAATGATATCTAAAGAAATGGTGCCTTACATCAATCTGTTTGGTCCTAGAGTGAGACACATGGTTCATCGTGATATTTATTGCACTAGTGTTGTCACAGTTGATTGAAATGTGCTTAAAGTCATATCCATAGTCCAAAAGAGTGTGTTTCATCCACAAAATCTGTGCACATCAACTATCAGCACCTATGTACTCTACATCGGCAGTGGATAATGCTATCGAATTATTCTTTTCAATACAACAAGATACTAAGTATTTTCCCAAAAAGTGACATGTTCCTGAAGTTATTTTTTTATCCAACTTGCAACTAGAAAAATCAGCATCTGAATAACTCATTAACTCAAAGGGTTATCCATTTGGGTAAAACAAACCCAAGTATATATTATGTTTATGATACATAAAAATTCGTTTAACAACAAGTAAATGAAATTCTTTTGGATTATCTTGAAATCTTGCACACATACACACACTAAACATAATATCTGGTCGACTAGTAGTAAGATAATGTAATCTTGCAATCATACCTCTGTAAATGGTTTGATCCACCGGTTTCCCAGCTTCATCTGCATCCACTCTACAAACAGTACTCATCGGAGTTTCACTTTCCTTAATACTATCCAAACCAAAACGTTTTAAGAGATCCTTTGTATATTTACATTGATTCAAAATAATACCCTCTTTATTTTGGAAAAATTTAAATCCAAGAAAATATTTAAGTTCTCCCATTAAACTCATTTCAAACTCATTTTTGATACATTTTGAAAAATCAGTACATAATGAGTGTTTGGAAGATCCAAAAATAATATCATCAACATATATTTGTACTATTAAAACATCTTTAAAAATTATTTTAATAAAATGTGGTGGATCAGCATTCCCTTTAGTAAAAATTTTTGTAATAAAAAATTTACTAAATCTATCACATAAAGCTCTTGGAGCTTTTTTTAGACCATATAAAGCTTTAGAATGTTTAAAAACTTGATTTGGAAAATTAGGATTAGTAAATCCAGGTGATTGTTCAACAAAAACATCTTTAATTATAAAACCATTTAGAAAACCACTTTTGACATCCATTTTTTATAACATGAAATTCAGATGACCAGCATAGGCAAGTAAAGTCTTAATGGCTTCTAATCTGGCTACAGGTGAAAAGGTTTCCTCATAGTCTATACCTTCCTCTTGACTATATCCATGTGAAACTAGCCTAGTTTTGTTTCTAACTATGTTTCCAGACTCATAAACTTTGTTTCTAGAAACCCATTTAGTGCCTATTGTTAAATTGTCCATAGGTCTGTCAACAAATTCCCAGACTTTGTTTCTATGAAATTTATTTAAATATTCTTACATAACCATTACCCAAAATTTCATCATTGATAGCATCATTGACATTTTTACGTTCTAGCTGTGGACGAAATGCTTGATGTTCAACCTGATTTCGTAGAGAAGCTCTATTATGTGTCCCTCTACCATGATTGCCTACAACATCATCCAAATGATGATTCTTTAGAATCCTTGTTGATCTAGTAAAGGTAGGACTATAAATTTCAGGTTCATCTTCAAGTTCGGGTTCATTAGAAGCAGATTCTGGAATAAGTCTAGAACTGGTTATCTTTATAGCAGGTTCTTTAGATTTATCATTAAGGCTGAGAACACTCAAATCTTCCTCATGATTTTAAAGTGTTGTTTTAGGCTCATGTGGATCAATTTCATCGAACTTGATGTGAACATATTCTTACACACATTTGGTTCTTTTATTAATGACTCTATAGGCTTTTCTAGTTATAGAATAACCAAGAAAAATTCCTTCATCACTCTTAGAAGAAAAATTGTCCAGATTATCCTTTGTATTAAGAATAAAAACATTGCAGCCAAAGACTCTAAAGTAAATAACGTTAGGTTTTCTATTATTCCACAACTCATATGGGTTATTCTTAAGAACTGTTATAATTAAGACTCTATTAATAATATAACAACATGTATTCAAAGCTTCAGCCTAAATGTAAATAGGCAGGTCATATTCATTATGCGTGGTTCTAGCTATTTCTTAAGGGGTTTTATTCCTTCTTTCTACCACACCATTCTGCTGAGGTGTCCTAGGAGAAAAGAAGTTGTGACTATAGCCATTGTTTGAGCAATAAGATTCAAAATCGTGATTTTCAAAATCACGGCCATGATCACTTCTCATGTTTTTTATCTTATGTCCACTATGATTTTCTAAAGATTTGGATTATTTAACAATGTAAGAACAAGCATCACTTTTGTGAGCTAAGAAGTATACCCAAGTATATCTAGAAAAGTCATCTACTAGAACATAGACATAGTGCTTCCAATTTAAACTAGAAACTCTTGAAGATCCAAACAAGTCCATGTGAACAAACTCGAAAGGATGAGAAACTGAAACTTCTTTCTTTGATTTAAAATAAACTTTTTGTTGCAATCCCTTTTGACAGGGATTACAAACATTGTCTTTTGGAAATTCAAGTTTTGGTAGGTCTCTAACTAAGTTTTTCCTAGTTAATTTTATAAGGGAATAGATGTTTCAATGTCCTAATATTCTATTCTAAAGCCAAGATTCTCTATGAAAATCATTTAAACAAGTAACATTTTTCTTAGGTAAATAATTTAAATCTACTACATAAACATTTTCATTTCTTACAGTAGTAAATAATAAAGAATTTTGAGAATTAAAAACATTACATGAATAATTTTCAAATTTCACATTAAATTCATCATCACATAATTGAGAAATACTTAACAAGTTATACTTATTTCCATCAAAAAATAAAACATTAGAAAACAAAACTGAATTAGAGTTACCAATCTGGCCTAGGCCGATGATTTTACCATTATAATTATCACCAAAGAAGATATGTCCTCCATCAACCTTTATTAATATTTTTAAACATGAATAATCTTCAGACATATGTATTGAAAATCCACTGTCAAAGTACCATACCGGAACACTTTAATCATGTTTCCTACAAAACAGATTTAGATAGGAAATGATTTTGGTACCCAGATCTTCTTGGGTCCAGAAAGGTTAGCAATCAAAGATTTAGGTATCCATATTTGTCATATGGGTCTCATATAATTTACAGAATCAATTGATTTTGAAAGATAAACATTATATGATATATAACTATATGAATAACTGGTTGAAGCATAAGGATTTCAAGAACTTGAACTAGCAGTATTCTGTCCTGATTTAAGAATAAATCTATTCTTAATAAGCTGTCTATGTCCAGGTTTGTAGCCTATTCCAGTAGTGTATTTTGGTGCCACTTTCTTTCCTAGCATTTGAGTTAGTGTATCCTTTCCATTTGTAAACTTCTCTAAGTCTTTTCTAAGTTTCCCATTTAACATTTTTAGTTTTTTTATTTTCCTTTAATAGTTGAGCATTCTTCTCTTTTTCGATAGTTTGTTCGGTTTTAACAGTAGTAGTTAGAGAATTCTATTTATTCAATGATTTATATTTATCCTTAAGTTCATTGCATGTCTCATACATCTTATTATAGTATTCAAATAATTCCTCACTAGTCATGATTTCAGAATCAGAATCAGAGTCTCCATCATCTCCAAAATATTAGGAATTTATAACATGAGTATCTAAAGTTACCTTAGATGTGTTGGTCATGAAACACATGTTGGAATGATTCTTCTCAGAATCAGATACATTAGATTCAATTGTGTTGTCCCCTAAATCACTCCACGTTTCTTTCATAGCTTTCTTGTAATTCTTGTCCTTATAATCATATTTCTTTTTGACTTTTAATTTTGGACAATCATCCTTGATGTGCCCTTTCCTTTTACACTCATAGAAGACTATTTCGTCCTTCTTGTCAGCTTTCATCCAATATTTCTTCCACTGTCCCTTGTTATTATACATTCATTTTTAGTTATATTTCCTGAAGAATCTCTTCTTCCTATAAAACTTCTTGAATCTTTTAGCTATTTGAGAAAATCTCAGCATCACTATCAGAGTCTGAATCTTCATTTGTTGAATATTCAGTTTGTATTTTCTTTTTCACTTTGTCTTTACTCTTAGAGGAAGTAGACTTGAAAGGTATAGATTTTCTCTTAGGTTCATCATCTTCCTCCTTATTCACCTTGAGTTCTTCCTCATACATAATTAATTTACCAATAAGCTCTTTTACTGGATGTGCTCCAATGTCACATGACTCTCTGATTGAAACAGAAGTGCCCCTCCATCGTTCTGGCAGACATCTCAGTATCCTCATAATTTGTTCCTTAGCTAGAATAGATTTTCCAAGTGAACACATTGTATTGACTATCTCATTTAACCTGATATACATATCAGAAATTGGTTCATCAGTTTTAATTTTAAAATTGTCATATTTAATAGTATAAGTATTCAATCACATTTCTTTAACATTGAATGTTTCTTTATGAGAAACACACAAAGTATCCCATATTTCATAAGCAGTATTAAAAGCAGAAATTCTATTAAACTCTTCATCTCATAATGCACAGTACACAGAATTCATGGCTTTACAGTTATTATTTTAAGTAGTCTGTGTAGGTTCATCCCAAGTTGTTCATCAGTTTCTGGATTTTTATATTGAGATTCTATAGCAGTCCAAATATCAAAACCTAGGCTTTCTAAATGAATTTTCATTTTCAGCTTCCATTGGGCATAGTTTGTGCCATTGAAGAAAGGTGGCCAGTTTGCAGTAGCACCCTCTAGTCTATTATCCATAGGTAGATTTTAGAAAATTGTTATAAGGAGGTAAAATTTAGAACTAAAAAAATTTAACATCTTTAAAGATGCAAATGAAATCACAATTAAAACAAAAATAGATTGTTTAGAAATCTTTGAAAAGAAAAAACCCCTCTGATACCAAATGATGGTCGGAGTGGATACTCAAGGGGGGGGGGGAATTGAGTTCCTATAAAAATTTCGGTTAAAAATATTTCTCTAAAAATCCCCCAATTTAAAAACAATGTTAAACTGTAGTGAATCTATACAGAGTGTAAATGTTCAATCAGTTCCTCAAAGATTAATTAGGTCTCAGTTGAATTAATATGAAGATTAAATTAACTTTTGAAACTAACTTACTGGTTTAAAATAAGTATAAACACTTGCTAATTTAACTATCAAAGTAGATATAAAATAGTTTTTTATTTCAATATAATAGCAGGGGAATATGAAATAAATATATAGTATACTTATATAAATAAATTAAAATGCATAGAAAATTTAACCAAGAGGTTCAGTCTCAAGCCAAGACTTAGTCCTCTCAACAATTAATATAAATTGATCCACACCATGGATTGGGGGTAAACAACAGTACACTACTATCCAGGTCCAAAACCTCTAACATAGTTCTTCATGGGAAAAAAAACAAGAGCACACTGGCTGTTTAGGTTTTGCTTGACCTCTACCACTATCACCAGTGGGAAACAAAGGGTTATGAAGTTTGAGTGAGGATTTATGAATCCTCCAGTTTAGCATAGGATATTGTGTGTGTGTAATATAAACAGTGTACAGACACTACTCAAAATGTAAATATAGAATCACTAAAGGAAGTGTGAAAGAGTTTATAAATGCTCTAGTGATTGGAAGTGCAACTCTGGGCTTGTTTGGCTAGTCAGAAAAACATCTGAGTCCTTCTCTGGTTTCTACTCAGAAAACAGAGTGTCGTTTTCTTCATTGATTCTTTATCTAGCTTAGCATCCTGAGTGCATGAAGTGTTTTTCGTAGTTCACTCAAGATGCAGCTTGTGTTCTCCTTGAAAATGAGTAGTTTCGTGTATGTCCAGTGTTCTTGGAGTATCAATTTTTATTCTTTCACAAATGGACCACATTTGAATGATATTCAACTCTTTTCTTTTTCACCGGTGTGCCTTCTTAGTTCGTTGATTCTTGTTTTATGCACACTCAATGTTTAATACTTCTCTCTTTCTCCGCTAGGTCTTTATCTTCACTTTTTGTAGCTTTCAGCTTTAGAAGAAAGAAATGATTAGTTTTTGCATGGGTACTAGGTACGGTTCCCTGACATGACAACAAGATTCATTAAATATCATTGAATTCCTTAAAGACATCAAATGTAATCGTTATCTTAATAAATAAATAGTATTGAGAGTATAGAGTTTGACTGGTTGGTCAATTCGTAGCTTGTGTTGGTAAATGTCTACGGTAGACTTTGTGTAGCAGGTCCTTCCATCGTTAGCTCTTTGATCTTGTATCAGTTTCTCTATATACCAGTGACTTCATTCCATCAGTTTCTCTAGTTCCATTGGTAGCTCGATCTATCAGTGACTGTACTTGTATCGGTAGACTTACTCTATCAGTTACTATATGTGAAATGGCTCTATTGGTAGACTTTTGTCTATCAGTAGCTCTTATCTATCAGTAGCTCTGGTGTGTCGGTTCATATCAGTCACGTCTGTGTATCATTAGGCCGGTCGGTAGCTCATATCCGAGCTCTTAGTGTTCTGTATCGGTTGACTGAATCTGTCGGTAGACTTTCTTACCAGTGGACTTATGCATATCAGTTGACTTGTTCTGTCGGTAGCTCAGTTTCTGTCACTAGCTCTGTACATATCGGTAACCTTAGATTATTAGTGACTCTGTCTATCGGTAGACTAAGTATATCTGTAGAATGAGTACCAGTAGCTCTATATCATTTTCTATACCTAGATTAGTGGCTTAATACTTGTCTTTCTTATGAAAAACTTATCTGAATGGGTTAGAAGAACTTTATAACTCATATAAACATAGATAGACATGGATTAACATATCTCAGGGATTATTTTAATATTATTATCATCTTGATCACATATTGAATCAATTAATATATATAAATTCATTAGATTGAGATTATCAACGTATATGAAAGCATAATTGGGATATCAAAACAGGTGAGGTCAACAATTATCAATATTAATATCAGGCAACTTACTCTTCTGAACCAACTCTACCTTTTTCTATAACTCACTGTCTTCCTATTACGCTTTCTAAATTCTATCAAATAAAGATGATTTCACTGACACTGAATATAAAACAAGGTATTTTCTTTCACCAAAATCTTATATGACAAGGATCATCAAATCAGAAACCAAAGGATCTCGTTCCAAATGTAGCATTTTTAATGAAGCTTTACTTTTTGACTCAAAGCATCATCCACTTAATTTGTTTTTTCTCGGATGGTAATAGATTGTGAAATCATAAACCATGATTAATTACAACTACCTCCTCTGTCTCAGGTTCAATTCCTTTTGAGTGAATATATATTTTAAAATTTTGTGATTAGTATATATTTCACACTTTACTCCATTAAAATGATGCCTCCAAATTATTAAATCAAAAACAACATCATCTAATTCCAATTCATGTGTAGGTTAATTTAACTCATTAGGATTCAACTGACATGAAGCATAAACAATTTCCTGATCATTCTTCTTAAGGACACAACCAAGTCCATTCAACAAAGAATCATAATAAATAACAAATTCACCATTTCTGGAAGGCAGTGGCAAGACTAGATCATTCACCAATATTCTTTTCAATTCTTGAAAACAATCATCACATTCTTTTGTCCAAATGAACATAACTCCTCTTCGAGTAAACATACTCATTGGACTAGAAAAACATGAAAAAATTTCAACAAAACTTCAATAATAACCTGCCAAACCAAGAAAACAATGGATATCAGTTATATTTGTGGGTCATGGCCATTCTTCAAGAAATTTTTTTTAGCAAGATCAACAGTTATTCCATCCTTAGAAACAATGTGGCCAAGTAAATAAATTTTATGTTACCAAAATTCACACTTTCTGAACTTCCCAAATATTTTATTTTCTTTTAATATTTGAAATACAACCCTTAAATGACTTTCATTATCCTATTTACTTTTAAAATAAACCAAAATATCATCAATGAACACAACCACAAACTTATCCAAGAAATTATAGAAAATTTTATTAATAATATCCATGAATAAATCAGGTGAATTGAGTGAAAAAAAGGCATAAATACACATTAATAATGGCCATATATAGTATGAAACATGGTCTTCAGAATGTCTTATTCATTTACTTTCAACTAATGGTACCCTGACCTCAAGTCATTCTTTGAAAAAAACTGACCTCCATGGAGCTGATCAAAAAAATAATCGATGTGAGGAAAATAATACTTGTTCTAAATAGTGATGTTATTCAACGCTGTATAATAAATGAAAAGTCTCATTGAACCATAATTCTTTTTAACAAACAAGAAAGCATCACCCCATGGTGATGTTCTAGGTCGAAAGAAACCTTTATATAACAACTCTTGTAATTTCTTCTTTATCACTAAAGGATCAATTTGAGCCATTTGATACGAGGGTTTTGAAATTGGTGTAGCATCAGGAACTAAGTCAACAGTAAATTCAACTTCTTGATCAGATATAATATCGGGAATATAATTAGGAAAAACATCAAGGTACTAATTTACCACTGACACATCACTAATTAGAACAGTTCTTTTGTTTTGAATAATATGTGCAAGGTAAATTTCATTTCCATATTTTACTAGTTTCACATCTTCCTAATATGTTATCAAACACAAGCGTTCGTTGTTGTATAAATACTAAAAATCATTTTGAAAGGAATCCTCTTTAGCTCTACAGTCAATCTTAGCATGATAAACAGACATCCAATCCATGCCCAAAATAACATCAAACTCTACTAGAGGGAAAACAATAATCTTTATAGGTAGATTTTTTCTGCACACAATGACATGAAGGTTCCTATAATTTATTTTTGTCTCAACGCTACCTCCAGGTGTTTTACCATCAGTTCAGTATTCATATCATGAGATGGAATTACCAACTAACTAGAAAAATTCTCAGAAATGAAATAATGTGTAGTCGCTGAAACAAACAACACATTGGAATAATCTGAACAAACAAACAGTGTACCAAATACTACTTCATTTGATGTCCCAACATCTGTTGAAGTAGTCACAAAGGATTTCACCACCCATTTATTATTGTATTCCAGCTGCTTTCCCTCAGTTGAGTTCTTCTTTGGACACTAATTCACATAATGACACATTTCATTACACTTAAAACATTTTACCGATGTATTTTCATTGCCCCCTTGATCGTATTTCATACAGTTACGAGCAATATGACCATACTTGCCTCACCAGAAGCACATTCCAAACATTGGTAAACATTATCCCGGATGCTTTTTACCACTATTCTCACAAGATGGATATTTAGTTTTCTTACCTTCTAGATTCTTTGATTAATTCTTTCCATTTTCCTCCCAACTAGACCTCTTATTAAATTGTTTGTCAAAGAACACATGATCATTAGAAAACTCCATTCCCACCTTATTCTCACATTAAACAAGTTTTTCATAATTTTTGAAATCACGAGTGGCTAATTCTCTTTGATATAATGGTTTCACTTCAGAGTATAATCAATTTATCTTATGATCACGATCTCATGAATAAATTTGGAGAAAACCTTTCTAGTAGGGTGATCTTTCCTTATTAAATAGCCATTGAGTCTTCCCATATCTTCAATTCCAAGAATTGTCTCTCCATCATATGTCGAACCACTGTAGGAAAATATTTATCAAGGAATATACCTTGGAATTCACCCAAATGAAGAGAATCAATATACTCAATATCCCCGATATTTTTCACTATCGACCACCGTTGATCAGCTTCGCCTTAAAAACTATAAATATAGGGAATATCCTTTTGATGTTTTGAAAAACCTAGGACATATAAAATTTTCTCTAATGCTTTAATCCATAATTCTTCTAGCATAGGCTCAGATGATCCTCTGAATGATGGGGGATAATACCTCATTAAATTCTCCACTACTGACATGTTCCTCTATAGTGATCTGGCTGAACTCATACATTGATACCACCACCATTTATAGCCTCTGTCAACTGTGACATCACTACAACAAATTGTTCAGTTCTGATACCAACCATCTCAGGTTTCTCATTTGTATAGTTGTCTTCCTCCTGATGACGTCCCAAAATAGCTGCATTGTTTCTTCTACAAAAAACCCTTATGGACACATGAATAACTTAGGAGAAGCATGTAACACCCCAAGCTTCTACGGTACGTTTCCCTTTGAATAATGCGATAGCGTGTGTTGTACGCAACCTCGAGTTCTAACACACACCACAACTAATTAAACTAGCCGTTGTGAATAGTAATACCTAATTTTTGAAATTATATATATTTTATATTTGAAAATGGACTTCATTTTTGGACTCGGAATATCGAATTTAGCCTAAGGTGAAATTTTGGTACTTTTCGGATAACTTTCATATTTTGATGAATAGTGAAAATTACTAAATTTTAATTAAAAACAACTTTTTTAATCAAAATAATTAATAGTGATAAATTATGAATTTTATTAGTTTTAAAGTATATTTAGAATATATTTTTACCATTTAATATAATGTTGGTCATTGGACATAATTTTACAATTAAACCGAACATAAACAAGTGTCAATCTTTTGATAGTTATTATCTCTTAAAAACACGCTTTTTGTTTTGACAGCGGGAATTAATTTTAAATTAATTTCTGCCACTTCTGTGTTTTGAATTTAGGAAAATGGATTCCATATTTGGAATCATGATGTTCAAATTGTGTAAATAGGTAACTTTTATTTTTAGACATTTTGAATAATTACTGCGGTAAATATTTTATTTACCATGGTTAAGGGTAAATCCGGTAAATAAGGGTTAAAAAAATAATATTATAATAATACTAAATTACCCTAAAAACGTGTCTTAACCCTATTGGTTGATAGATGGTCGACCATGGGCATCTTTGTGTCAATTTTGGGACCCCATGGATCCACTTGTAAGTGATAATGACACTTTATTTTAATTTAGTTAAAATGAATACAAAAATGACACAAGCATATATCTTTTAGAACAACAATTTTTACATAGGGTTATATATGTTGGATTTTAGATTATAAATATTCATTAGAAAGCTAAAAAGATTTCCTACATAATGCTATTTTATTTATAATTTTTAGACATTAAATAATTTATTTTATTTATGACACAATGATGATGCAGTAATTACTATAATAGTGAAAAATTAAAATAATTGATATTATAAATACCCAAATAAACATAATATGAAACTTTTAATGAATTAAACTAATTTTCTAGGATAATATGATATATTAGGATTGATTTAATGGACTTTGTTCGAAGTAATCAATCTGTTATGAGTTCCACAAAAATCAACTATTGAATAGTGTCAAAATTGACATAAAAGAGTTCTTAAAAAAAATATTATATTATTAATTGATATTAAATTCCTAAAAATCTAAGGTTCGGCCAAGAGACTTATATAATGATAGGTTCCTCATTAATGGACCACTTGGGGGTCTCTTGGATGTATATAGTATGTTTATTAACCATATTATATAAAAATACAAAGAGACATTGTAAAAGTGAAACTAATTAACTTAGAGTTAATACTTAAAGATAAGGTTAATATAAGTACCCAAACCTGTCTAAATTCTATTGGTTGAGTGGTTTTCGACCTATCCCCACCTTAACCTTTGAATAGTCAACTTTGGAGCCATTAGAAACCGAATATGAATTTATTATAAATTAATATTTCTAGTTTTTCCAAAGGTGCCCCTCACCCCTCTTATAAAAGAGCACTCCTCCTTCTCATTTCTTCACACCTCTAAAGCCTTTTGGTTCGGCCAAACTCTGCCCAAATACTCTCCCAACATCCCTAACTACAACCTAGGGGCCTTAGTTTGATCAGAAAGCCAACCTAAGGAGCCCTTTTGATCAAATCAAAAGGAAGAACCCGAAGAAGAGGTAATGATTTCACCACCCTTTTCTAAGTTCATTTCTTCTTCCACTTCTTCTTCCTTTGTTCTTACAATTCTAAAATAATAACTCCAGTATCTCACATATACTGTGATGTTATTATAAGTATGGTACAACCATATTCAGTATTCTATCCACCCTTTGAATAACATGTCACCATACGTGCGTACGTACGGCTTACCGTCTCCACGTCGTGGTGTAATTGTTCTTCAATATAATATTATTTGGATGGGTATAATAATGATGTGTAACTCATGTAAATAATAAATATAACATGTTAATGATTCTGTATATATTATATACCATTCATTTATATATTATTTTAATATCAAAAGAATGATATTGTCGCTCGTGCGTACGTACGGACTACCGTCTCCACGAACGCGATGAGATTCATTCTCCATCGTATCCATTCAAGTATAATTATCATTTTATGATTTAAAAATGATGTTTAAGGACTTGATATCATTCTGGATATGAATAAGATACAACAAACATGGCTTATGTAACAAAACATATAAAAGAAAATGAGTAAGTTAACACCCGAAACGATGATAATTCTAAGATATTATTAATAAATCAATGTTAAAAGATCATATATGATATAATATTAATATATATGATTCTTGTATAATTTAATAACAATTATTTCACCATTATACAGGAGGTTCACCTACCCCAACCAAGGAAAAGTACAAGGTAAGGGTTATTTCACAATCTCTTCATTATCCGAGGTTGTTTATATGTAATAATCTACTGGGATCTCTTTATCATCCACATCCATGTTTCTTCGAAATGTATTTCAAAACATATTTATTATTTACAAGAATATGGGTTAAAGTCATTTATACCATTTTTGACTTTTTATAAGAGGTTTATAAAGGAATCTTTCCGTCGTTTTCAAAACAAGGTCCTTTTTAACCTTTTCGACAGAATTAAGGTAAGAATGTTTTTTTAACTTATACGGCTAGTGCGGTTATTTTCTGCCGTTATAAAATCTTCAAAGTTTTCCTTACAAGATTATAAGAATATTTTAAAGAAAATGTTTTATTTTATATGGCTCTTAAATGATTTCAAAAATAGAAAGAGATATTTCTCTAAAAAGTGTTTTGATTTCATCTATGTCAACATCCTTTGACGGATTTTACGCTTATTTGAAGTTGATTTATTATGATACAAAACTTCTATATTGTATTGAAGGTTTTGTGATATGTTTGACTGTGGATGTGCTATTTTATACCATTCATAGTTTATGGTGAAATTATTGACATTTCGTATGCTAGTTTTAATACGAATGTTTATGTTATGTTTAAACCTTTTCATATGTGAATGCATTGGACTTAATAAGTGACGGGTGGAGCCCACTATAGCTCCTTGATGCATCGGTAGGTCTCATGAGACAAACTAGTGTCTTGGCACAAGGCCTTGACAAAATCTTATTTGTAGTCTTGGCACGAGGCCTTGGCTATGTGGTTATGATAGTCTGGCATTATGCATTCCAACATTATGAAAGTGGTTATTGATTTTTGCATGTGATTATTCATTTAGTAGAATATCCATGTGAATAAGTAAATGGCATTATTTCATTTTATTTATGCCATACCATGTTGAAAGTTCGTATTTAAAAGGCTTTTGTTTTAGTTATACATTGCCTTAAATGTTTATTTTTATTTATGAAAGTTTCCACTTTATTGTTATCCTTACTGGGCATTTGAGCTCACCCCTTTTTTTTATGTATTATTTTTCCCAGGATGTGAAGAAGTAAGTTATGAATGACCTGCAGGGATTTTATGAGGGGTTAAGAGTGTGGATTGTGGAAACATTATGTTGTTGTATTAGTTTTTCATTTTATGATGTAATGTAAAACTTATGAATATATCTAGTGTTTCCAAGGCTACTAAACCAATCGGTCTTTCGAGATTTGATCTTTCTTGTGATCATGCCAATGTTACGAAGTAATGCACCGACTCTGGGTAGCTGGGGTCGGGGCGTTACAGTTGGTATCAGAGGAAGTTTAGTACAAACCTTGGAAGCTAGATTTAGATAAACTCTGATTAGAGCACGTAGACCTAAGATGAACTTTGAGGATTAGTATAGAAGAACTTCCTAGAATTTTGGTATTGTAGAGACTTTGTGAGTTTTCCGAGCAATACATCCCTGTCTGGATACGAGCAGGTAGAGGCGGCTCTGGAACAGATGTACCTAGGGGTAAAACCCGAAAACACCGCTTTGAGCTAGACTCGAACGGGAACTGGTGCACGACAACGGGCCTTGCTGCACTCTTGGTTACGACACTCCCGGGAGATATGCTTAGGATAACTCTCACTTTCTTTACAAATCATTATGAAGGGTTTATGAGTATATACTTCCTCAAAGAAAACATATTTATGATTATGGATTATATCCATAGATAGTTCAATTTATGTTTAGTGTTTTATATGTATGGGATTATGTATTTTGATTCATAAACTGATCTAGTTTATGACATTGTTTAGAAATGGCGCCTAGTGGAAGAAATGGAAACCGTATCAATGCACGCACTCCATGTAGGGATTGCCCTCCTGCTCAAGATAATTATAGTGGGGCTGGTGATGCAACTGGTGCTGATCAGCTAATCACCGTACTGGGACAACTTACTCAGGTTATGAATAATAACCTTACCCATATGGAGCACCCTGATCCGCAGCGTGGAGGATCAATGTTAGATCGATTCATGAGACAACAACCACCAATGTTCAATGGGAGTACAAATCCCTTAGTAGCTGAGCAATGGATATTTTCCCTAGAGAAAATATTTCAGGCTTTGGGGTGTAGTGAAAGGGAAAAAGTTACCATGGCAGTTTACCGCCTCACTGGAGATGCTGATCAATGGTGGTCATTGATTCAAAACATGAAGGAAGATGATGAAGTATCAAACATGGAATGGATGGAGTTCAAAGATCTGTTTTTAGAAAAATACTTCCCTCGCGACCATTGAGCAGATATGGAAAGGCAATTTCTGAGTCTGAGACAAAAGGAGGACGAGAATGTCACAAAGTATGAGGCTAACTTTACAAGGTTAGCGAGGTACGCTGGTGATTATATTCGTAACCCAAGAAGTAAGATTGATCGTTTCTTTGATGGTTTAAAACCATTTCTCCGTCGAGCATTAGTCTCACAATCCTTTTCATCGTACGAAGACATTGTCTCATGTGCTATCAAGACCGAAAAAGAATTCTCTAAGTCTTATGACTTTAAAGCAAAGCAAGAGAAGAAGAGACCTTCTGATCAATCTGGGAATGGAAATAAGGGGAAGAAGGGAAAGGTTGAATATCCATCTTGTGGTAAATGCGGGAAGAAACATCCTGGTACTTGCTTGAAGGGAATGGGAGTCTGTTACAAGTGTGGTGAAAAAGGCCACCAAGCTCATGATTGCAAGGGGAAGAAGGAAGCTACCAACGTTCAGTGCTACAATTGCAGGGAGATGGGGAATTATGCAAATGCATGTCCTAAGCGTCAGGATAACTTACCTCAGAAAAGGCCAAGGGATCAAGGCCAGGCTTATGCTATCACTACTGCTGAGGTAGAAGCTCCGAAAGATGTGGTGGCAGGTAATTTAATGGTTTCCTCAAGTTTAGCAAATGCATTATTTGATTCTGGATCATCGCATTGTTTCATATCTTCCCAGTTTGCTAAGAAAATTAGATATTTCCAATTTGATTTAATAAGGGAGTTGTCAGTTAAAACTCCTAAGGGAAGTATCGTTGCAACAAAGTTTTGTGAATCAGTCCCCATTAGAGCACATAAATTTTCTTTATCTGCTGACCTCATCGTCATACCTATGATTGAGTTTGATATAATCCTCGGTATGGACTGGCTTTCGGACTATGATGCGAAGATTTATTGTAAGAAGAAAGAGGTTACGATTCTTGATGATAATGATAAGGAGCACCTTATTTTTAGAGCAGAATCGTCACCACCTAATTCTTATTTAGATCCACCCCCTGTAGCTCAACTTAATTCAATTATCGGGGAGGAAGAGAATGAAATAACTGTCGGTGAGGAAAGGAATGTTCAAATAGAGGATGTACCTATTGTGAAAGAATTTGTAGATGTATTTCCGGAAGATTTACCTGGACATCCTCCAGAACGAGAAGTTGAGTTTTCTATTGATTTGATTCCTGGATCAAGGCCTATATCGAAGACCCCTTATAGAATGGCCACTGTAGAGCTAGTCGAACTAAAGAATCAACTAGAGGAATTGAGTAATAAGGGATTTATTCGCCCTAGTGTTTCTCCATGGGGAGCCCCTGTTCTTTTTGTTAAAAAGAAAGATGGATCTATGAGGTTATGTATCGATTACAGGGAGATCAATGCTATAACGATAAAGAACAAGTATCCCCTACCTCGTATTGATGATTTATTTGACCAACTGCATGGAGCTCAATACTTTTCAAAGATTGACCTTCGATCTGGATACCATCAGTTGTGTGTAAAGAAGGAAGACATTCCGAAAACAGCATTTCAAACCAGGTACGGGCATTACGAGTTTACTGTAATGCCGTTTGGATTGACTAATGCACCCTCTGTATTCATGGATTTGATGAATAGAGTTTTCAAGGAGTATCTCGATGAATTTTTGGTGGTATTTATTGATGATATCTTGGTATACTCCAAAACCTACAAAGATCATGAAAATCACTTGCGCATTATCTTGAAGACTCTGAGGAGGCATGAATTATATGGAAAGTTTAGCAAGTGTGAATTCTGGCTTTAGGAGATTTCTTTTCTTGGACATATTGTCTCTAAAGATGGAATCTCTGTTGATCCTTCTAAGACCAAGGCAATCCAAGAATGTCCAGCACCTACGAGTATAACTGAGGTACGTAGTTTTATTGGTTTGGCAGGTTATTATCGACGTTTCGTCCAGAATTTTTCCCGATTGGATAACCCATTAACGAAGCTCACACGTAAAGGGGTTAAATTTGTTTGGACAAAAGAGTGTGAAGAATGTTTCGAAGAACTGAAGAGAATATTATTCAATGCTCCTATATTGACTCTACCATCGGGGAATGATGGGTTCGTTATTTATAGTGATGCATCAAAGAAAGGACTTGGCTGTGTCCTTATGCAGAATGATAGAGTTGTTGCCTATGCATCACGACAGTTGAAAATTCATGAACAAAACTATCCTACTCATGATCTTGAGTTAGCAGCTGTGATCTTTGCTTTGAAGATATGGAGGCACTACCTCTATGGTGAAAAATGTGAAATTTATACTGATCACAAGAGTTTGAAGTATATTTTCTCACAAAAAGAACTCAACATGAGGCAAAGGAGATGGCTTGAATTACTCAAGGATTATGATTGTACGATACACTACCACCCAGGGAAGGCAAACAAGGTGGCAGATGCTTTGAGTAGAAAAGACCATGGAGTTTTGAACAATATGAAAATTGAAAGGGATCCAATTTTCATGGAGCTAGTGAAGATGGACATGGGAATAACCAGGGAAGGTGAAACATCAATGCTTTTTCAAATGGTTTCCAAACCATCTTTACTAGAAAGGATTAAGAGTTCTCAGACTGATGATGAAGAATTTCAGAAGAAGATTAAAGCTGTGAATGATGGGAGATTGAGAGACTTTGCGTATGAAGGTGGAATTTTGAAATTCGGGAAGAGACTTTGTGTTCCCAATATACCTGATCTAAAAAGGGAATTGCTGGATGATGCTCATAGTTCCAATTTCTCTATACACCCTGGGAGCACCAAAATGTATAGAGATTTGAAGGAACATTTTTGGTGGGACAACATGAAGAGGGAGATTGCTGATTTTGTGTCAAGATGTATGGTTTGTCAACAAGTGAAAGCTGGAAGGCAACAGCCTGGAGGAGTCATGCAACCTCTTCCCATACCGGAGTGGAAATGGGACAATATTACAATGGACTTTGTCATGGGGCTACCAAATACTCCTAGAAGGAACGATGCAATATGGGTTATTGTTGATCGTCTCACCAAGTCAGCACATTTTCTTGCTATAAGAGAAGATCTACCCCTGGAACGTCTAGCAAGACTATATATTAGTGAAGTTGTGAGACTTCATGGAGTACCCCTATCAATTGTTTCGGATCGTGATCCCCGTTTTACTTCAAGATTTTGGAAAAGTCTTCAGAAATCCCTGGATACTGAACTTCATTTGATCACTGCTTACCACCCTCAGACAGACGGACAATCAGAACGGACTATTCAGACCTTAGAAGACATGTTGAGATCTTGCTCACTTGATTTTCAAGGTATGTGGGATCAATATTTACCACTAGTAGAATTTTCTTATAACAATAGCTTCCATTCGAGTATTCAGATGGAACCATATGAAGCGTTATACGGAAAGAGATGTCATACACCAACCTGTTGGGATGACGTTGGTGAAAGAAAACTTGTAGGCCCATAACTGGTGGAGGAAACGGTGGAAAAGGTGAAGGTAATCCAAAATCACATTAAAGCAGCTCAAAGTAGGCAGAAGAGCTATGCCGATAATCGAAGGAATGATTTGGAATTTCAAGTCGGTGATCATGTTTTCCTGAAGGTATCTCCGTGGAAGGGAGTCATACGTTTTGGTAAGAAAGGTAAATTGAGTCCCAGGTACATCGGACCTTTCGAAATTCTAGAACGAATTGGGGCAGTAGCTTACCGATTGGCAATGCCGCCAAGTCTCTCCAAAGTTCACGATGTGTTCCACGTATCTCTGTTGAGGAAATACATGCCTGACCCAACGCATGTACTCACCTATGAAGATTTAGAACTGGAACCCGATCTGTCTTATTGCGAAGATCCCATCAAGATTCTTGATACGAGAGAACAAGTGCTGAGAAACCGGACGGCGCGTCTGGTAAAAGTTTTGTGGAGGAATCATAAGATGGAAGAGGCAACGTGGGAACCCGAGGAACTTATGATGAAGAACCACCTGAGTCTTTTTATGCAGTAATACCCTAGAAATTGCGAGGACACAATTATTTGATGGAGGGGAGAATGTAACACCCCAAGCTTCTACGGTACGTTTCCCTTTGAATAATGCGATAGCGTGTGTTGTACGCAACCTCGAGTTCTAACACACACCACAACTAATTAAACTAGCCGTTGTGAATAGTAATACCTAATTTTTGAAATTATATATATTTTATATTTGAAAATGGACTTCATTTTTGGACTCGGAATATCGAATTTAGCCTAAGGTGAAATTTTGGTACTTTTCGGATAACTTTCATATTTTGATGAATAGTGAAAATTACTAAATTTTAATTAAAAACAACTTTTTTAATCAAAATAATTAATAGTGATAAATTATGAATTTTAGTAGTTTTAAAGTATATTTAGAATATATTTTTACCATTTAATATAATGTTGGTCATTGGACATAATTTTACAATTAAACCGAACATAAACAAGTGTCAATCTTTTGATAGTTATTATCTCTTAAAAACACGCTTTTTGTTTTGACAGCGGGAATTAATTTTAAATTAATTTCTGCCACTTCTGTGTTTTGAATTTAGGAAAATGGATTCCATATTTGGAATCAGGATGTTCAAATTGTTTAAATAGGTAACTTTTATTTTTAGACATTTTGAATAATTACTGCGGTAAATATTTTATTTACCATGGTTAAGGGTAAATCCGGTAAATAAGGGTTAAAAAAATAATATTATAATAATACTAAATTACCCTAAAAACGTGTCTTAACCCTATTGGTTGATAGATGGTCGACCATGGGCATCTTTGTGTCAATTTTGGGACCCCATGGATCCACTTGTAAGTGATAATGACACTTTATTTTAATTTAGTTAAAATGAATACAAAAATGACACAAGCATATATATTTTTTAGAACAAAAATTTTTACATAGGGTTATATATGTTGGATTTTAGATTATAAATATTCATTAGAAATCTAAAACGATTTCCTACATAATGATATTTTATTTATAATTTTTAGACATTAAATAATTTATTTTATTTATGACACAATGATTATGCAGTAATTACTATAATAGTGAAAAATTAAAATAATTGATATTATAAATACCCAAATAAACATAATATGAAACTTTTAATGAATTAAACTAATTTTCTAGGATAATATGATATATTAGGATTGATTTAATGGACTTTGTTCGAAGTAATCAATCTGTTATGAGTTCCACAAAAATCAACTATTGAATAGTGTCAAAATTGACATAAAAGAGTTCTTAAAAAAAATATTATATTATTAATTGATATTAAATTCCTAAAAATCTAAGGTTCGGCCAAGAGACTTATATAATGATAGGTTCCTCATTAATGGACCACTTGGGGGTCTCTTGGATGTATATAGTAAGTTTATTAACCATATTATATAAAAATACAAAGAGACATTGTAAAAGTGAAACTAATTAACTTAGAGTTAATACTTAAAGATAAGGTTAATATAAGTACCCAAACCTGTCTAAATTCTATTGGTTGAGTGGTTTTCGACCTATCCCCACCTTAACCTTTGAATAGTCAACTTTGGAGCCATTAGAAACCGAATATGAATTTATTATAAATTAATATTTCTAGTTTTTCCAAAGGTGCCCCTCACCCCTCTTATAAAAGAGCACTCCTCCTTCTCATTTCTTCACACCTCTAAAGCCTTTTGGTTCGGCCAAACTCTGCCCAAATACTCTCCCAACATCCCTAACTACAACCTAGGGGCCTTAGTTTGATCAGAAAGCCAACCTAAGGAGCCCTTTTGATCAAATCAAAAGGAAGAACCCGAAGAAGAGGTAATGATTTCACCACCCTTTTCTAAGTTCATTTCTTCTTCCACTTCTTCTTCCTTTGTTCTTACAATTCTAAAATAATAAATCCAGTATCTCACATATACTGTGATGTTATTATAAGTATGGTACAACCATATTCAGTATTCTATCCACCCTTTGAATAACATGTCACCATACGTGCGTACGTACGGCTTACCGTCTCCACGTCGTGGTGTAATTGTTATTCAATATAATATTATTTGGATGGGTATAATAATGATGTGTAACTCATGTAAATAATAAATATAACAAGTTAATGATTCTGTATATATTATATACCATTCATTTATATATTATTTTAATATCAAAAGAATGATATTGTCGCTCGTGCGTACGTACGGACTACCGTCTCCACGAACGCGATGAGATTCATTCTCCATCGTATCCATTCAAGTATAATTATCATTTTATGATTTAAAAATGATGTTTAAGGACTTGATATCATTCTGGATATGAATAAGATACAACAAACATGGCTTATGTAACAAAACATATAAAAGAAAATGAGTAAGTTAACACCCGAAACGATGATAATTCTAAGATATTATTAATAAATCAATGTTAAAAGATCATATATGATATCATATTAATATATATGATTCTTGTATAATTTAATAACAATTATTTCACCATTATACAGGAGTTTCACCTACCCCAACCAAGGAAAAGTACAAGGTAAGGGTTATTTCACAATCTCTTCATTATCCGAGGTTGTTTATATGTAATAATCTACTGGGATCTCTTTATCATCCACATCCATGTTTCTTCGAAATGTATTTCAAAACATATTTATTATTTACAAGAATATGGGTTAAAGTCATTTATACCATTTTTGACTTTTTATAAGAGGTTTATAAAGGAATCTTTCCGTCGTTTTCAAAACAAGGTCCTTTTTAACCTTTTCGACAGAATTAAGGTAAGAATGTTTTTTTAACTTATACGGCTAGTGCGGTTATTTTCTGCCGTTATAAAATCTTCAAAGTTTTCCTTACAAGATTATAAGAATATTTTAAAGAAAATGTTTTATTTTATATGGCTCTTAAATGATTTCAAAAATAGAAAGAGATATTTCTCTAAAAAGTGTTTTGATTTCATCTATGTCAACATCCTTTGACGGATTTTACGCTTATTTGAAGTTGATTTATTATGATAAAAAACTTCTATATTGTATTGAAGGTTTTGTGATATGTTTGACTGTGGATGTGCTATTTTATACCATTCATAGTTTATGGTGAAATTATTGACATTTCGTATGCTAGTTTTAATACGAATGTTTATGTTATGTTTAAACCTTTTCATATGTGAATGCATTGGACTTAATAAGTGACGGGTGGAGCCCACTATAGCTCCTTGATGCATCGGTAGGTCTCATGAGACAAACTAGTGTCTTGGCACAAGGCCTTGACAAAATCTTATTTGTAGTCTTGGCACGAGGCCTTGGCTATGTGGTTATGATAGTCTGGCATTATGCATTCCAACATTATGAAAGTGGTTATTGATTTTTGCATGTGATTATTCATTTAGTAGAATATCCATGTGAATAAGTAAATGGCATTATTTCATTTTATTTATGCCATACCATGTTGAAAGTTCGTATTTAAAAGGCTTTTGTTTTAGTTATACATTGCCTTAAATGTTTATTTTTATTTATGAAAGTTTCCACTTTATTGTTATCCTTACTGGGCATTTGAGCTCACCCCTTTTTTTTATGTATTATTTTTCCCAGGATGTGAAGAAGTAAGTTATGAATGACCTGCAGGGATTTTATGAGGGGTTAAGAGTGTGGATTGTGGAAACATTATGTTGTTGTATTAGTTTTTCATTTTATGATGTAATGTAAAACTTATGAATATATCTAGTGTTTCCAAGGCTACTAAACCAATCGGTCTTTCGAGATTTGATCTTTCTTGTGATCATGCCAATGTTACGAAGTAATGCACCGACTCTGGGTAGCTGGGGTCGGGGCGTTACAGTTGGTATCAGAGGAAGTTTAGTACAAACCTTGGAAGCTAGATTTAGATAAACTCTGATTAGAGCACGTAGACCTAAGATGAACTTTGAGGATTAGTATAGAAGAACTTCCTAGAATTTTGGTATTGTAGAGACTTTGTGAGTTTTCCGAGCAATACATCCTTGTCTGGATACGAGCAGGTAGAGGCGGCTCTGGAACAGATGTACCTAGGGGTAAAACCCGAAAACACCGCTTTGAGCTAGACTCGAACGGGAACTGGTGCACGACAACGGGCCTTGCTGCACTCTTGGTTACGACACTCCCGGGAGATATGCTTAGGATAACTCTCACTTTCTTTACAAATCATTATGAAGGGTTTATGAGTATATACTTCCTCAAAGAAAACATATTTATGATTATGGATTATATCCATAGATAGTTCAATTTATGTTTAGTGTTTTATATGTATGGGATTATGTATTTTGATTCATAAACTGATCTAGTTTATGACATTGTTTAGAAATGGCGCCTAGTGGAAGAAATGGAAACCGTATCAATGCACGCACTCCATGTAGGGATTGCCCTCCTGCTCAAGATAATTATAGTGGGGCTGGTGATGCAACTGGTGCTGATCAGCTAATCACCGTACTGGGACAACTTACTCAGGTTATGAATAATAACCTTACCCATATGGAGCACCCTGATCCGCAGCGTGGAGGATCAATGTTAGATCGATTCATGAGACAACAACCACCAATGTTCAATGGGAGTACAAATCCCTTAGTAGCTGAGCAATGGATATTTTCCCTAGAGAAAATATTTCAGGCTTTGGGGTGTAGTGAAAGGGAAAAAGTTACCATGGCAGTTTACCGCCTCACTGGAGATGCTGATCAATGGTGGTCATTGATTCAAAACATTAAGGAAGATGATGAAGTATCAAACATGGAATGGATGGAGTTCAAAGATCTGTTTTTAGAAAAATACTTCCCTCGCGACCATTGAGCAGATATGGAAAGGCAATTTCTGAGTCTGAGACAAAAGGAGGACGAGAATGTCACAAAGTATGAGGCTAACTTTACAAGGTTAGCGAGGTACGCTGGTGATTATATTCGTAACCCAAGAAGTAAGATTGATCGTTTCTTTGATGGTTTAAAACCATTTCTCCGTCGAGCATTAGTCTCACAATCCTTTTCATCGTACGAAGACATTGTCTCATGTGCTATCAAGACCGAAAAAGAATTCTCTAAGTCTTATGACTTTAAAGCAAAGCAAGAGAAGAAGAGACCTTCTGATCAATCTGGGAATGGAAATAAGGGGAAGAAGGGAAAGGTTGAATATCCATCTTGTGGTAAATGCGGGAAGAAACATCCTGGTACTTGCTTGAAGGGAATGGGAGTCTGTTACAAGTGTGGTGAAAAAGGCCACCAAGCTCATGATTGCAAGGGGAAGAAGGAAGCTACCAACGTTCAGTGCTACAATTGCAGGGAGATGGGGAATTATGCAAATGCATGTCCTAAGCGTCAGGATAACTTACCTCAGAAAAGGCCAAGGGATCAAGGCCAGGCTTATGCTATCACTACTGCTGAGGTAGAAGCTCCGAAAGATGTGGTGGCAGGTAATTTAATGGTTTCCTCAAGTTTAGCAAATGCATTATTTGATTCTGGATCATCGCATTGTTTCATATCTTCCCAGTTTGCTAAGAAAATTAGATATTTCCAATTTGATTTAATAAGGGAGTTGTCAGTTAAAACTCCTAAGGGAAGTATCGTTGCAACAAAGTTTTGTGAATCAGTCCCCATTAGAGCACATAAATTTTCTTTATCTGCTGACCTCATCGTCATACCTATGATTGAGTTTGATATAATCCTCGGTATGGACTGGCTTTCGGACTATGATGCGAAGATTTATTGTAAGAAGAAAGAGGTTACGATTCTTGATGATAATGATAAGGAGCACCTTATTTTTAGAGCAGAATCGTCACCACCTAATTCTTATTTAGATCCACCCCCTGTAGCTCAACTTAATTCAATTATCGGGGAGGAAGAGAATTAAATAACTGTCGGTGAGGAAAGGAATGTTCAAATAGAGGATGTACCTATTGTGAAAGAATTTGTAGATGTATTTCCGGAAGATTTACCTGGACATCCTCCAGAACGAGAAGTTGAGTTTTCTATTGATTTGATTCCTGGATCAAGGCCTATATCGAAGACCCCTTATAGAATGGCCACTGTAGAGCTAGTCGAACTAAAGAATCAACTAGAGGAATTGAGTAATAAGGGATTTATTCGCCCTAGTGTTTCTCCATGGGGAGCCCCTGTTCTTTTTGTTAAAAAGAAAGATGGATCTATGAGGTTATGTATCGATTACAGGGAGATCAATGCTATAACGATAAAGAACAAGTATCCCCTACCTCGTATTGATGATTTATTTGACCAACTGCATGGAGCTCAATACTTTTCAAAGATTGACCTTCGATCTGGATACCATCAGTTGTGTGTAAAGAAGGAAGACATTCCGAAAACAGCATTTCAAACCAGGTACGGGCATTACGAGTTTACTGTAATGCCGTTTGGATTGACTAATGCACCCTCTGTATTCATGGATTTGATGAATAGAGTTTTCAAGGAGTATCTCGATGAATTTTTGGTGGTATTTATTGATGATATCTTGGTATACTCCAAAACCTACAAAGATCATGAAAATCACTTGCGCATTATCTTGAAGACTCTGAGGAGGCATGAATTATATGGAAAGTTTAGCAAGTGTGAATTCTGGCTTTAGGAGATTTCTTTTCTTGGCCATATTGTCTCTAAAGATGGAATCTCTGTTGATCCTTCTAAGACCAAGGCAATCCAAGAATGTCCAGCACCTACGAGTATAACTGAGGTACGTAGTTTTATTGGTTTGGCAGGTTATTATCGACGTTTCGTCCAGAATTTTTCCCGATTGGATAACCCATTAACGAAGCTCACACGTAAAGGGGTTAAATTTGTTTGGACAAAAGAGTGTGAAGAATGTTTCGAAGAACTGAAGAGAATATTAGTCAATGCTCCTATATTGACTCTACCATCGGGGAATGATGGGTTCGTTATTTATAGTGATGCATCAAAGAAAGGACTTGGCTGTGTCCTTATGCAGAATGATAGAGTTATTGCCTATGCATCACGACAGTTGAAAATTCATGAACAAAACTATCCTACTCATGATCTTGAGTTAGCAGCTGTGATCTTTGCTTTGAAGATATGGAGGCACTACCTCTATGGTGAAAAATGTGAAATTTATACTGATCACAAGAGTTTGAAGTATATTTTCTCACAAAAAGAACTCAACATGAGGCAAAGGAGATGGCTTGAATTACTCAAGGATTATGATTGTACGATACACTACCACCCAGGGAAGGCAAACAAGGTGGCAGATGCTTTGAGTAGAAAAGACCATGGAGTTTTGAACAATATGAAAATTGAAAGGGATCCAATTTTCATGGAGCTAGTGAAGATGGACATGGGAATAACCAGGGAAGGTGAAACATCAATGCTTTTTCAAATGGTTTCCAAACCATCTTTACTAGAAAGGATTAAGAGTTCTCAGACTGATGATGAAGAATTTCAGAAGAAGATTAAAGCTGTGAATGATGGGAGATTGAGAGACTTTGCGTATGAAGGTGGAATTTTGAAATTCGGGAAGAGACTTTGTGTTCCCAATATACCTGATCTAAAAAGGGAATTGCTGGATGATGCTCATAGTTCCAATTTCTCTATACACCCTGGGAGCACCAAAATGTATAGAGATTTGAAGGAACATTTTTGGTGGGACAACATGAAGAGGGAGATTGCTGATTTTGTGTCAAGATGTATGGTTTGTCAACAAGTGAAAGCTGGAAGGCAACAGCCTGGAGGAGTCATGCAACCTCTTCCCATACCGGAGTGGAAATGGGACAATATTACAATGGACTTTGTCATGGGGCTACCAAATACTCCTAGAAGGAACGATGCAATATGGGTTATTGTTGATCGTCTCACCAAGTCAGCACATTTTCTTGCTATAAGAGAAGATCTACCCCTGGAACGTCTAGCAAGACTATATATTAGTGAAGTTGTGAGACTTCATGGAGTACCCCTATCAATTGTTTCGGATCGTGATCCCCGTTTTACTTCAAGATTTTGGAAAAGTCTTCAGAAATCCCTGGATACTGAACTTCATTTGATCACTGCTTACCACCCTCAGACAGACGGACAATCAGAACGGACTATTCAGACCTTAGAAGACATGTTGAGATCTTGCTCACTTGATTTTCAAGGTATGTGGGATCAATATTTACCACTAGTAGAATTTTCTTATAACAATAGCTTCCATTCGAGTATTCAGATGGAACCATATGAAGCGTTATACGGAAAGAGATGTCGTACACCAACCTGTTGGGATGACGTTGGTGAAAGAAAACTTGTAGGCCCATAACTGGTGGAGGAAACGGTGGAAAAGGTGAAGGTAATCCAAAATCACATTAAAGCAGCTCAAAGTAGGCAGAAGAGCTATGCCGATAATCGAAGGAATGATTTGGAATTTCAAGTCGGTGATCATGTTTTCCTGAAGGTATCTCCGTGGAAGGGAGTCATACGTTTTGGTAAGAAAGGTAAATTGAGTCCCAGGTACATCGGACCTTTCGAAATTCTAGAACGAATTGGGGCAGTAGCTTACCGATTGGCAATGCCGCCAAGTCTCTCCAAAGTTCACGATGTGTTCCACGTATCTCTGTTGAGGAAATACATGCCTGACCCAACGCATGTACTCACCTATGAAGATTTAGAACTGGAACCCGATCTGTCTTATTGCGAAGATCCCATCAAGATTCTTGATACGAGAGAACAAGTGCTGAGAAACCGGACGGCGCGTCTGGTAAAAGTTTTGTGGAGGAATCATAAGATGGAAGAGGCAACGTGGGAACCCGAGGAACTTATGATGAAGAACCACCCGAGTCTTTTTATGCAGTAATACCCTAGAAATTGCGAGGACACAATTATTTGATGGAGGGGAGAATGTAACACCCCAAGCTTCTACGGTACGTTTCCCTTTGAATAATGCGATAGCGTGTGTTGTACGCAACCTCGAGTTCTAACACACACCACAACTAATTAAACTAGCCGTTGTGAATAGTAATACCTAATTTTTGAAATTATATATATTTTATATTTGAAAATGGACTTCATTTTTGGACTCGGAATATCGAATTTAGCCTAAGGTGAAATTTTGGTACTTTTCGGATAACTTTCATATTTTGATGAATAGTGAAAATTACTAAATTTTAATTAAAAACAACTTTTTTAATCAAAATAATTAATAGTGATAAATTATGAATTTTAGTAGTTTTAAAGTATATTTAGAATATATTTTTACCATTTAATATAATGTTGGTCATTGTACATAATTTTACAATTAAACCGAACATAAACAAGTGTCAATCTTTTGATAGTTATTATCTCTTAAAAACACGCTTTTTGTTTTGACAGCGGGAATTAATTTTAAATTAATTTCTGCCACTTCTGTGTTTTGAATTTAGGAAAATGGATTCCATATTTGGAATCAGGATGTTCAAATTGTGTAAATAGGTAACTTTTATTTTTAGACATTTTGAATAATTACTGCGGTAAATATTTTATTTACCATGGTTAAGGGTAAATCCGGTAAATAAGGGTTAAAAAAATAATATTATAATAATACTAAATTACCCTAAAAACGTGTCTTAACCCTATTGGTTGATAGATGGTCGACCATGGGCATCTTTGTGTCAATTTTGGGACCCCATGGATCCACTTGTAAGTGATAATGACACTTTATTTTAATTTAGTTAAAATGAATACAAAAATGACACAAGCATATATATTTTTTAGAACAAAAATTTTTACATAGGGTTATATATGTTGGATTTTAGATTATAAATATTCATTAGAAAGATAAAACGATTTCCTACATAATGATATTTTATTTATAATTTTTAGACATTAAATAATTTATTTTATTTATGACACAATGATTATGCAGTAATTACTATAATAGTGAAAAATTAAAATAATTGATATTATAAATACCCAAATAAACATAATATGAAACTTTTAATGAATTAAACTAATTTTCTAGGCTAATATGATATATTAGGATTGATTTAATGGACTTTGTTCGAAGTAATCAATCTGTTATGAGTTCTAAAAAAATCAACTATTGAATAGTGTCAAAATTGACATAAAAGAGTTCTTAAAACAAATATTATATTATTAATTGATATTAAATTACTAAAAATCTAAGGTTCGGCCAAGAGACTTATATTATGATAGGTTCCACATTAATGTACCTCTTGGGGGTCGCTTGGATGTATATAGTAAGTTTATTAACCATATTATATAAAAATACAAAGAGACATTGTAAAAGTGAAACTAATTAACTTAGAGTTAATACTTAAAGATAAGGTTAATATAAGTACCCAAACCTGTCTAAATTCTATTGGTTGAGTGGTTTTAGACCTATCCCCACCTTAACCTTTGAATATTCAACTTTGGAGCCATTAGAAACCGAATATTAATTTATTATAAATTAATATTTCTAGCTTTTCCAAAGGTGCCCCTCACCCCTCTTATAAAAGGGCACTCCTCCTTCTCATTTCTTCACACCTCTAAAGCCTTTTGGTTCGGCCAAACTCTGCCCAAATACTCTCCCAACATCCCTCAATACAACCTAGGGGCCTTAGTTTGATCAGAAAGCCAACCTAAGGAGCCCTTTTGATCAAATCAAAAGGAAGAACCCGAAGAAGAGGTAATGGTTTCACCACCCTTTTCTAAGTTCATTTCTTCTTCCACTTCTTCTTCCATTGTTCTTACCATTCTAAAATAATAACTCCAATATCTCACATATACTGTGATGTTATTATAAGTATGGTACAACCATATTCAGTATTCTATCCACCCTTTGAATAACATGTCACCATACGTGCGTACGTACGGCTTACCGTCTCCACGTCGTGGTGTAATTGTTATTCGATATAATATTATTTGGATGGGTATAATAATGATGTGTAACTCATGTAAATAATAAATATAACATGTTAATGATTCTGTATATATGATATACCATTCATTTATATTTTATTTTAATATCAAAAGAATGATATTGTCGCTCGTGCGTACGTACGGACTACCGTCTCCACGAACGCGATGAGATTCATTCTCCATCGTATCCATTCAAGTATAATTATCATTTTATGATTTAAAAATGATGTTTAAGGACTTGATATCATTCTGGATATGAATAAGATACAACAAACATGGCTTATGTAACAAAACATATAAAAGAAAATGAGTAAGTTAACACCCGAAACGATGATAATTCTAAGATATTATTAATAAATCAATGTTAAAAGATCATATATGATATCATATTAATATATATGATTCTTGTATAATTTAATAACAATTATTTCACCATTATACAGGAGGTTAACCTACCCCAACCAAGGAAAAGTACAAGGTAAGGGTTATTTCACAATCTCTTCATTATCCGAGGTTGTTTATATGTAATAATCTACTGGGATCTCTTTATCATCCACATCCATGTTTCTTCGAAATGTATTTCAAAAAATATTTATTATTTACAAGAATATGGGTTAAAGTCATTTATACCATTTTTGACTTTTTATAAGAGGTTTATAAAGGAATCTTTCCGTCGTTTTCAAAACAAGGTCCTTTTTAACCTTTTCGACAGAATTAAGGTAAGAATGTTTTTTTAACTTATACGGCTAGTGCGGTTATTTTCTGCCGTTATAAAATCTTCAAAGTTTTCCTTACAAGATTATAAGAAAATTTTAAAGAAAATGTTTTATTTTATATGGCTCTTAAATGATTTCAAAAATAGAAAGAGATATTTCTCTAAAAAGTGTTTTGATTTCATCTATGTCAACATCCTTTGACGGATTTTACGCTTATTTGAAGTTGATTTATTATGATACAAAACTTCTATATTGTATTGAAGGTTTTGTGATATGTTTGACTGTGGATGTGCTATTTTATACCATTCATAGTTTATGGTGAAATTATTGACATTTCGTATGATAGTTTTAATACGAATGTTTATGTTATGTTTAAACCTTTTCATATGGGAATGCATTGGACTTAATAAGTGACGGGTGGAGCCCGCTATAGCTCCTCGATGCATCGGTAGGTCTCATAAGACAAACTAGTGTCTTGGCACAAGGCCTTGACAAAATCTTATTTGTAGTCTTGGCACGAGGCCTTGGCTATGTGGTTATGATAGTCTGGCATTATGCATTCCAACATTATGAAAGTGGTTATTGATTTTTGCATGTGATTATTCATTTAGTAGAATATCCATGTGAATAAGTAAATGGCATTATTTAATTTTATTTATTCCATACCATGTTGAAAGTTCGTATTTAAAAGGCTTTTGTTTTAGTTATACATTGCCTTAAATGTTTATTTTTATTTATGAAAGTTTCCACTTTATTGTTATCCTTACTGGGCATTTGAGCTCACCCCTTTTTTTTATGTTTTATTTTTCCCAGGATGTGAAGAAGTAAGTTATGAATGACCTGCAGGGATTTTATGAGGGGTTAATAGTGTGGATTGTGGAAACATTATGTTGTTGTATTAGTTTTTCATTTTATGATGTAATGTAAAACTTATGAATATATCTAGTGTTTCCAAGGCTACTAAACCAATCGGTCTTTCGAGATTTGATCTTTCTTGTGATCATGCCAATGTTACAAAGTAATGCACCGACTCTGGGTAGCTGGGGTCGGGGCGTTACAAAGCAACATAGTGATCTGTAAATGATATATCATTTCAATCATATCATAAATTAATTTTGGGGCAATAATTTAACAATATTCAAATTCTGAAAGGTATTTAAACTAACATATGAATCCAACTATAAGGACCTGACCTTATACATTTCTTAATCTTGAAATTAAATGAATAATTCACATTGAGGATGTTTTCAGGTTTAGAGTTTTCGAGAGTTAAATCATAACATATACATAAGAACGTCAATATTTCATGCAGACACATCTACCCAGTTTCCATTTTTTCATAAAATAAAAAAATATGTAAAAACGAGTCATGTTTAGATCCATGTTTTAGACAGCATGAATTTTCCTTGATCCCATCCTTGACCCTATTCCACATTATGTCCTATGAAATACATTTCAAAAACTTGGGATGAGCATAAAAATCTCAGTATGGGAAACACAAATTAGGAAAACTGTTTGTTTTTCAAAACAACAAGTAAACCATGAATACTTTATTATAACTAATACTTTTCACCTTTAAGAAGTAGAAAATGCTCTCCATTAAATAAAAGATCAAAACATACCATTTTGTAACCAAAATATTACCATAAAACCCATATAATTAACACATAATATATAAGGTATCTTGGGACATAAACATATTTAAATGAAATAACAACACGGTCGACTTCAACACATATCACAAAATGGAATAGTCATACATCTGACTTCCATACCCAATCCATTAGAGGTTATAACGTAACCACCTATCCTGGTTTATCATGACACCACCCGATAGTTGGTTTATCATGTAACCACCCTTCAAATGTCCATGTACCATTATAAAATCATAACACATAAAATATTGCAAATATAAACATTTCACTAATAACATTTAATTTTAATCACAAGAAATCATTTCAAGATATTAAAAATAATCAATCATTTTCAAAGACCATTTTCAATACCGAAATACCCAAAAATAGAATAAGGGGTTTCTTTTCTTTTTAAAAAACATTAAGGCTTATTGAGGAAGCCAGATAATGATTACGGTGGTGGAGAGGTCGTTGTCGCCGAAAACGATAAAAAATTAATTTTCTTCATTTAGTAAAACGATTCGTAGAAAAAAGATTCCCTTTGAATGAAAGTACAGTTAATTTTTTTTATACATTGTTAAAAGGAAAGAAATGTATTAAAACAAAATATGCCTCAATGAATGTATATTGAGATGAGGTACCTTACCTCATGTCCGACATGACCCACTTGTTCTTTAATCTATTGAATAACTAACTAAAGTTAATTTATAATTTCATAATAACCTTTTTAAAGTTTATTAATCCATTTAAATCAATTATTACCATTTTATGAAGGCTGTGTAATAATTTATGTTAATAATGGTCATTTTGTGGATATTTGGTACTTATGTCAAAAATGAACACCTTCGATTTACAAGTACTCTATGTGATCAATAGTCCATTATATCCCAAATGATATTCGTTATTAAGATATCATATACATATTATATATCTAATATATATATAACTATGTATTAATATATATTTATAATAGTACATATCATTTGGAGGTATGAAATGAAATGCACCGTTCATGGAGACCATAAGCCGTACGTACGCATGAACGCTACATTCATTTCTATTTCTTATTTTAATGGTATTAAAACATAAAGATACATATGTATATTATAATTATAGTATAATATCATATATAATATCATTAACTCTATCCTTTATACATACCACGTATGGCATGAATGAGTCATATAACATTGAGGGGGTGGCAGTCAGCACTTCCTCAAATGAAATTATTGCGTTTACCCATAATGGAAACCATTAAGGAATGATATAAATGTATAATATAGAAGAATAAAGAAATCATTAACATAATATATATCATATATAAATATATTTTCATATTAATGTCCATGACGATAGGCGGTAGCAGATAATCGAACAATCATCTTTTCATGAGGCCTTAGTTTACCCCCCATAGAAACAGAATGTTTTTCACCCATTAGATGGAAGTGTGTGTAAGTATAGTTTGATTCCTTCTCATAAAAACATCCTAGTATATTGAGGATACTTCTTTTGTTATAAAATAATGTAATAAATAGATTTTTGGGGATGGAGAAGTAATATAAAAGAAATGAAGTTAAGAGAATCTGTTACCTTTAATTTGGGTAACTCACTTTGGTATGAACCAGAATGGTTTCATGAAGTGCCTACTACCTACGGTAAGGTTTATAGGAGTAGTATAGGGATATAGGTAACATAATAAGGAAGAGTGTGGACGAGACAAAGGTATTTAGAGGTGTGAGTAATGGGTTAGAAGTGGTGTCTTTTGATAAGGGGGAGGAGGGTCTCTTTAGTAATGTTTGAAAAGAATTATTTTATTATAAACTTATCTTCAATTTAGAAATGTCCAAAAATCATTAAATTCTAAGATAATATGACTCATGATTGAAATAAAATCATCCAATAATAATTGAACATGTTTTGTATATTATTTTAATATTTATAATCCTATTTATTTAAATCATTTATTAATGAGGTAAATACCGTATCATTATTGTGTCATAAATAATTTAATTTATTTGATGTCTAAAAATTTTAAAAATATACTATGACTTAAGGAATTTCATTATCATTATAATGAATATTTATAGTCGAAAATATAATTTATATAACCCCATGTAAATTTGATTTACTAAAAGTTATTTGTTTATTTCATTTTTGTCTTTACTTTAAATTAATTATTATATAATGTCATAATCACTCTTAAATGGCTTAATGGGGGTCCCAAAATCGACCCAAGGATTACCATGGTCGGCCCTGAATCACCCAATTTGTTTAGGAAACTTTTTAAGGTAATTTTTTATTATTATAACATTCTTTTTACCTTGAATTACCCTATTTACCGTTAAATTTTGTAAATAAAATTCAAAAGTTACTATTCATCAAAAATTATATTTATCTTATTGAACCACATTTTACTTACTAATAACAACCATTTAGGACTGATTTTTAAAATTAAATTTAAAGAAGAAGAAAAATATAATATAAATGAAACAGTTAGTTTTTGAACTACTACTATGTGGTTTCATTATTCATCAAAAATTGATGTTTTTCATAAAAATAACAATAATTTATCCAAAAGATATATTTGAGATTATGAATTCAAAAAATATTTCTATTCTTCCAAATTAAAAACAGATAAGTTGGATTAATTAATTTAAAATTTATTCCCGTTTTCAAATCAAATAGCGAGTTTTAAAGAAACTATATCTTTCAAAAGATGGACACTTGTTTTTGTTCAATTTCAAAGTGAAATTAATTCCAATGACCACCATTGGATTAAATGTTAAAAATATAATCTAATTCCACTTTAAGAACAATTAAAAATATAATATAACAATATAAATAAATTGATTAAAAAGCACATTGGAACTAAAATATAGTATTTTTCACTATTCATAAAAAATGAATTTTAACAGAAAAATACCAACAATTTACCCCAATTAAATTTTGATGAACCAATTTTAAAGAAGTATTTTAATTTTTTCAAATATAACATATATAAATGACCAAAAATATATTTAGATAGGTTTCTCCATCAAAAGGCGGTAAATCGACCTTTTAAATAATATTAGAGTATTATGATTAAAATTTGATTAATTCCCATTTTAAGCTTATATATTTTATTGAATAAATGTAAAAAAAATTAAATACCTGTATAATCTTATGGAAGTTAGTTCTATTCATTCCCACCCATACAAAATCTATGAGTTAACTATAATTTAAAACAATATTATTATATAATTAGTGTGAAACGAAAGATTTCAAAGAAACCCATTGTAGCATATCAGGTATGCCATCGAGCATAACACCCCTTTAAAGTAAAATTAATATTCCATTCAAAAATATGAATAATTATGCAAAATATATTACTCTTTATTTACCTAGGTTGTTACATCCTTCCCCATTTTGGAAATTTCCTCCTTATAATTTTATTCACTTATAAAATAAGCGGGGGTATTTATCCCACATAGCATTTTAGATTCCCACTTTTCCTTTTCAACCTTATGGTTTTTCCATTAAACCATTTCCTATTGAATTACCTTATTTCGAAAAACATTATCTCTACGGTCAATAATCTAGACTGGTTGATCCTCAAAAGTGATATTCTCTTCCAACTAAACTACCTCTAGACATAAAACATGAGATGGATCTGGAATATAATCTCTCAACATCAAAACATGAAAAACAATGTGTACATGGGATAAACATGGAGGTAAAGCCACTCTGTATGAAACTGAACCAACTTCATGCAGGATTTCATAGGGTCCAATAAACCTAGTACTAAACTTTCATTTCATACCAAAACTCATCACACATTTCAATGGAGAAACTTTGAGAAAAACATGATCACCTTCCTCAAAAGAGAGATCCTTCCTTTGGTAATCCTCATAACCTTTTGGTCTGCTCTGAGCAGTTCTCATGTTCTTCTGAATCAACTGCACTTTCTCTACCATCTCTTCTAACTATTCTAGTCCCTTCAGTTTCCTTTCACCTACTTTAACCAAAAAATCCGGAGTTTGACACCGCATTCCATATAATGACTCAAATGGAGAGATCTGTATAATGGAATGAAAACTGTTATTATATGAAAATTCACCCAAAGAAACATGTTGGTCCCAACATCCCTGGTAATCTAGTGAAAAAGCACATAGCATATCCTCCAATTTATGTATTGTTCATTCTTTATTCCCATCTGATTGAAGATGAAAAGCTAAACTAAAATGCAATTCAGTACCAAACATCTTTTTAAGGTCTTCCTGAGAGTTAGAAGTAAACCGGGGGCTCACGATCAGACACAATGTTTAGGGGAACACCATGTAACCTAACTATCTCATTGACATACAACCGAGAAATTTTATGAGGATACAATGTATATAGAATTGGAAGGAAATGAGTAGTTTTAGTCAATTTATCAATAATAACCCAAATTTCATTATTATCTCGTGATGTCTTTGGTAATCCCATAACAAAGTCCATGGATATATTTTCCCATTTCCTCTCTGGCACCAGTAAATACTGAAGTATCTATTTTTGTAACTATCATTATGCATTAACCTGCTGACATGTCAAACACTTCACAAAAAAATTACCAATATCACTTTTCAATCCATCCCACCAGTAATACACACAATGATATCTGTACATATATGTACTACTAGGAAGAACTGAAAATGGGGAACTATGAGCTCCACATAACAAATCATTCATCAACTTTGAATCACAAGAAAAACATAATATTTTCTCAAACCTCAAAACACAATCATTATCAACATTAAAATCAGGAAACATACCCTTCTGAACCAACTCGACATTTTTCTGTAACTCAATGTCATCCTTCTGTGCTTTCTTAATTCTGTCTAACAGAGATGATTTCACTGACACCTGAAACAAAACAGAAGAATTTCATTCACAAAAATCTTCTTTGAAAAGTTCATCAAATGAAAAACCAAAGGATCTATTTCCAAATGTATCATGGTTAACGAAGCATTACATTTTCAACGCAAAGCATCATCCACTTCATTTTATTTTCTCAGATGGTATTGGATCATGGAATCATAATCCTTGATTAATTCCAACCATCTCATCTGTCTCATGTTCAAATATTTTTGAGTGAATATATACTTTAAAATTTTGTGATCAGTATTTATTTCACACTTTACTCCATACAAATGATGCCTCCAAATTTTTAAAGCAAAAATAACATCTGGTAAGTCCAAATCTTGTGTAGGGTAATTTAACTCATGATGTTTGAATTGAGGTGAAGCATAAGAAAATACCTGATCATTCTGCATAAGGACACATCCATTTCCTTTCGACAAAGCATCATTATAAATAACAAACTCACTCTTTCTGGAATTCAGTGCCAAAACTAGAGCATTCTCCATTCTTCTATTCAATTCATGAAAAAAATCATCACATTATTTTGTTAAAATTAACTTAACACATTTTCGAGTTAACTTATTCATTGGACTAGATAACCTTGACAAAATTTCAAAAAATACTAGACAATATCATGCCAAACCAATAAAACTATAGATCTCGGTTATATTTCGGGGTTTTTTCCATTCATCAACAACTTTTTTTAGCAGGATCAATAGTTATGCCATCCTCAGAAATAATTTTACCAAGGAGAGAAATTTTTTGTAACCAAAAGTCACACTAGATGAACTTACCAAATATATTTTTTTTCATTTAAGTTTTTCAATACAACCCTTAAATGACTTTCAAGCTCCTCTTTACTTCTAGAAAAAAATAAAAATATCATCAATGAACAATACCACATTCTTATCCAAGAACATATTGAAAATTATATTCATAAGATCCGTGAATATAGTAGGTTCATTAATTAAACCAAAAGGCATCACTATAAATTCATAATGGCCATATCTAGTATGAAACATGATCTTCAGAATGCCTGCTTCCTTTACTTTCAACTGATGGTACCTCGACCTCTTGTCAATCATCGAAAAATACTGAGCTCCCTGGAGATGATCAAACAAATCATTGATATGAGGCAAAGGATACTTGTTCTTAATAGTGACATTATTCAATGCTCTAAAACAAATTCAAAGTCTCATTGAACCATATTTCTTTTTAATAAACAAGACAGGATCACACCAAGGTGATGTGCTAGTTCAAATGAAATCTTTATTTAATAACTCCCACAGTTTCTCCATTAACTCTAAAAGTTCATAATGAGCTATTCGATAATGGCGTTTTAAAATTTCCATAGAATCAAAAACAAATTCAACAGTAAATTCAGCTTCCCTATTAGGAATAATACTTGGAAAATCATCAATAAAAACATCAAGGTACTCATTTACCACATGAACATCATTAATCTTAATAGTTACTTTATTTTCATCAATTTGTGAAACCTAATAATCATTTCCATATTTTACTATTTTCTCAGCTTCTTGATATGTTATAAAAAATAAGGGTTTTTTCATGTATAAAAAGTAAAAATATTTCTCAAAAGAAACCTCATTATCTCTACAGTCAATCATAATATGATAAACAGACAGCGAATGCATGCCCAAAATAACATCAAATTCTACTAGAGGAAAAACAATAAGGTTTGTAGGTAGATTTTTTATGCACACAATGATAAGAAGGTTCTTATAATTTCTTTTTGTCTCAACATTTCTTCCATGTATTTTTACAATAAGTTTAGTATTCATATCATGAGATGGAATTCAAAATTTAATAGAAAAATTCATAGAAATGGATGAATGTGTTGACCCTGAATCAGACAACACATTGGCATAATCTGAACAAACAAATAGTGTACCTGATACTACTTCATTCGATGGCCCAACAACTGCTGAAGTAGTCGTAAAGCATTTCACGACCCCTTTTTTCTGGTAGTCCGGCTACTTTCCCTCAATTGTGTTATTCTTTGGACACTCATTCGGATAATGACCCATTTCATTACAATCAAAACATCTTATCAATGGCTTTTCATTTCCTTCTTGATCATCTTCCTTACAGTTATGAGAAATATGACCATACATTTTTCACTGGAAGCACTTTCCAAATAGTGTTAAAAATTCTCAAGGATGATTTTTACCACACTTCTCAAAGATGTATATTTAGTTTTCATACCTACAGGCTTCTTTGATGAATTATTTCCCTTTCCCTACCAACATGACCATTTATTATTTTGTTTTTTAAAGAACACCTGATCATCAGAAAACTCCATTTCCACATTCTCCACAAATCGAACATGTTTTTCATAACATTCGAACTCCGGAAAGGCTAATGATCGTCTATATCATGGCTTTAGTCCTGAGTAAAATAGATTTATCTTTCAATCATGATCTTAGACGAAATTTGGAGCATACATTTCTAGTCGAGTGAACATTCCTTCGTAAACTGCCCATGAGTCATCCTCCTGCCTCAATTCCATGATTTTTTTCCATCTGAAGTTGAACCACATTATAGAAATATTTCTCAAGGAACATACCTTTGAATTCATCCCAAACAAGAGCATCAATATCCTCACTATCCCTGAAATTTTTTCCCATAAACCACCACTGATCAGATTTTTCAAAATGGTAAATAGAGATGAAAACCATTTAATGTTATGAACAACCAATGGCATCGAAAATTTTCTCCAATGCTTTAATCCACCTTTCTACTAGCACATGGTCAGATGATCCTCTGAATGATTGGGGATGTTGTCTCATGAAATGCTCCACGACTGATGTCTTCCTCTGTGGTTGATCTGGAAGATCTCCTGCATTGATACCACCACCATTTATAGCTTGCGTCAATTGTGCCATCACTACAACAAACTGTTCAGTTCTGATATCTACCATCATAGGTAGATGATTTGGAAGGTTGTCTTCATCATGATGTCATCCCAATATATATTCCATATTTCCACTGTGGAGAACCATTATGAACATTAAATAACATAGGAGAAGCACCATGGTAATCTGTAAATGCTATATCATTTCAATCATATGATAAATAAATTTGAGGACATTAATTTAACAATATTAAAACTCCTAATGTTATCAAAACCGACCTATGATTCCAACTATAAGGACATGACCTTAAATATTTCATAATCAAGATATTAAATCAATAATTCACATCAAGGATATTTCTAGTTTATTGTTTTAAATCATTAGGTCATAACATATACATAACAACATGAGAATTACATGTAGACACATATAACCAGTTTCAATTTCATTCTTAAAATAAAAACTTTTGGAAAAAAAGAGTCGTATACAGTTCCGTGATTTAGATAGCATGAATTTATCTTGATCTAATCCTTAACACTATTCCACTTTATATCCTATGAATGAGATTTCAAAATCATGGGATGAGTATAAAAATCTTAGTAAAGGAAACAAAATTTATTAAAACTGTTTTTTTAAACAACAAGTTACCCATGAATACATTATCATCAGTAATAATTTTCACCATTAAGAAGTAGTAAATACTCTACATTGAATAAAATATCAATACTTAGCATTTGGTAACTAAAATATTACCAAAAAACCCATATAAATAACACATAAAATATATGGATAACATGAGACTTAAACATACTTAAATGGAATAACCATATATTCGACTTCCAAACATATCACTAAATAGAATAGCCATACGACCGACTTCCGTACCCAATGAATTGAATGTTATGACGTAACCACTCAAACTGGTTTATCCTAACACCACCCGTCATTTGGTATATCATGTAACCACCCTTTAAATGTCCCGGTACCATTATAATATCATAACACATAAAATATTTCAATTATAAACAATTCACTAACAACATTTAATTTGAAATAACAAAAAATAATTTAAAGATATTGAAATAATATATCATTTTCAAAAACCATTTTGAATAAAAAAACACCCAAAAACATAATAAGGTATTTCTTTTCATTTAAAAATTCATTAATTCTTATAGAGGAATCTAGCTAATGATTACGGTGGCGGAGAGATCATTGTCGCTGCAAACGTTAAAAACATTTCTTTTTTATTTTAGTAAAATGATTCGTAAAAAAATATTCCATTTGAATGAAATTAAATGTCAACGTTGTTTATACAGTGTATAATAGAAATTCATGTATTAAAACAAAATATTCCTCAATGAAAATAAAATTGAGAAGAATTCCCTTACCTCGTGTCTGACATGACCCGTTCATTCTTTAATCTCCTAAATAATAAACTAATGTTAATTTATAAATTCATAAGGACCTTTTTCAAGTTTATTAATGATTTTATATCAATTATTACCATGTTATAAACATTTTTAAATCATTTACGTTAATAATGGTCTTTTTTTTATATTTGGTACTTGAGTAAAAAATGAACACCTTATATTTACAAGTTGTCCATGTGGTCAATAGTCTATTATATCCAGAATTATATTAATTAATTAGATATCATATATATCATATATATATATATCTATAATATATATATATATATATATATTTTATAACAGTACATATCATTTGGAGGTATGAAATGAAATTCACCGTTCATGGAGCTGCTAAGTCGTACGTACGCATGAACGCTACTTTCATTTGTATTTCATATATTAAAGGATTAAAACATAATTATACATAGGTATATTATAATTCAAGTATTATATCATATATAATATTATTTTCTCTATGTTTTATATGTCCCACATTTGGCATTAACGAGTCATATCACTTTGATGGGGCGGTAGTCCGCATTTCCCCAAATGAAATTATTGCATTTACCCACAATGGAAACCATCAAGGCATGGTTTAAATGTAAAATACATAAGTATAAGGACAAAATATACATAATATATATCATATATAAATATATATTCATCTTAATTTCCACCATGATATGCGGTAGGAAATAATCAAAAAATCATTGTTTCATGAGGCGTTAGTTTGTCATCTAAAGAATCAATATGTTCTTCACCGATAAGATGAAGGTCTGTGTAATTGTAGTTCGAATACATCTCATAACAACATCCTAGAATATTGAGTATACTTTTGTTGTTATAAAAGAATGTAATAAAAATAATAAAGTGGTTGAAGAAGTAAAATAAAATAAAATAATTTATGAAAATTGATACCTTTCATTTGGGTATCTTCCTTTGGAATGAACAAAAAGGGTTTAATGAAGTGTATTCTGCCTAATGTAAGGATTTTATGAATAGAGGAGGAATGTAGGGAGATTAATTGGGTATAGTTTGTAAAATACAAGGGTCTTGAGAGGTGTGAGGAATGGGTTAGTAGTGGTGTCCTTTTATAAGGGGTGGGAGAGGCTATTTAGGAATGTTTGAAACAATTATTTCATTGCAAACTTATATTCGGTTTCAAAAGGTCCAAAAATAATTAAAATGGAATATAATACGACTCATGGTCGAAATAATATAGTCCAATAATAATTTGAGAGGTATTGTATATTATTTTAATATTTATAATCTTATATATTTAAATCCTTTATTAATGAGTTAAATACTGCATCATTATTGTGTCATAAACAATTTAATGTATTTGATGTCTAAAAATTATAAAAAAATACTATGATGTAGGAAATATTTTTATCCTTACAATGAATATTTATTGTCTAAATGATATAATCACATGTAAAATTCATTTACAAAAAGTTATTTGTTTGTGTCATTTTTCTCTTTACAATAAATTAATTATTCTAAAATGTCATTATCACTCTTAAGTGGATCCATGGGGTCCCAAAATAGACCCAAGAACGCCCATGGTTAGCCATGACTCATAAAATAATGTTAGAACAAGTATTAAGGTAATTTTTTATTATTATAATATGTTTTTCCATTAATTACCCTATTTTTCTTTAACCGCGGTAAATAAAAGTCAAAAGTTACTATTCACCATAAATTACTTCCATCTTATTGAACCAAATTTTACTTACCAATAACAACCATGTATGCCAGGTTTTTTAAATTCAATTCACAAATGTAGTAAAATAACATTTAAATGAAAAATTTAGTTTTTGAACTACTTCTTAGTGGTTTAACTATTCATCAAAAATTGATGTTTTTTTCGAAAAATACCAAAATTTCGGCATAAGATATATTTGATATTCCGAATTCAAAAATGATTTATATTTTACCAAATTTAAAACATAGAAGTTGGATTAATTAATTTTAAAATAATTCCCATTGTCAAAACAAATTGGGTGTTTCTAAGAAACAATATAAATCAAAAGATTGACATTTGTTTATGTACAATTTTAAAGTGAAAGTAATTCCAATGACCAAAATTTTATTAAATAGAAAAAAATATAATATAATTAAAATTTAAACCCAATTCAAAAGATAATCTAACCATATAAATAAATTCTATTAAAAGGTACTTTTGAATTAAAATACAATATTTTTCACTATTTATAAGAAAATGGATTTTATCTGAAAAATACCAAAACATCACCAAAAGTAAATTTCGATGTCCAGACTCTAAATAAGAATTTTATTTGGTCAAATAGAACATATAAAATTGAAAAAATTATATTGAAATAGGGTTGTCCATCAATAGGGGTAAATCAACTTTCTAAAGAATATTAGTGCATCTATGCTTAAAATTATATTGATTCACATATAAAAGTATCTAAATATATTTGGATAAATATCAAAACATTTAAAAAACATATATAATTATATTGTAGTTAGTCCTATTCATTCCAACCAATACAACTTCTAGGTGTTAACTACAATTTAAAATAATATTATTATATAAATAGTGTGCAAGGAATGATTTCCAAGAAACTCGTTGTTGCGTATAGGGTACGCCATCGAACATAACAACCCCTCTAAAGTAAAATTAATATTTAATTCAAAAATATGATTAATTATGGAAAATTGCTTATTCTTTATTTATCTAGGAATATACATTTTATCCTTTCCCTCAATCTATCATAATTTTTTTACTCACAATATATTCCTTATATAATATACTAATGAAATTGTTGTTCATAGTACAATATATTGTATTTCAAATGAACTTAATCAATAGAAACAATGATCCATGAATATAATAAAATAATCACACTTAATGAAATTATGACAGTCCAAAATATTTTTATATGAAATATAATTGGACTGTATAAAATCTAGATTTAGAATTAAATACCAAAAATACATCATTAGATTCAAAATTTTATTATTTATAGAATAATGGTCCATGAATCAAATATTTCATTCAATATTTCCATCTTCTAACTTCTATTTTTTAGTTATAGATTCCAATGAGTGGAGATCCTATTATGTTTTAGAATAATTGTGGTTATTATAGTTCTATATAGATCCTTCCACTAATACTATACATTTAGAATGAGGAATCATTTACACAAAAATTTAATTATATTTTACAACATTAAATTAACATTTCTGTAACAATTACATACAATGAATATGTATGTTATAAAAGAATAATAATTTCCAATATAGGTATAATAAACATCATGAAAATCAATTTTTAAAAGATCATGGTGGGATTGAAATTTTTGAAATGATCAGTGATACACTTATGTCCCATCATATTTAGGATGAATATCATTTTAAAAAATGATTACTAATTATTGATGTTTATTAATACTTGTCTTTGATCTTGTAAATATGTTCAATATATTATTTAAAAAACTTCATTTTAAAATCCACATTTTGGGATACGATCTTCCCGCAAACCCCAAGTCACATTTGGTTGAGTCTATACCATTCCACTTATCCATTAATACTAGTATAATAACCATAAAATGAAAAATCTTATCTCACTAAAATTGTGAATCATTAATAATTTTTACATTTAAATAGAACCATGTTCCTATCAATTTATCAATTCATTAAAAACATTATTCTAATTAAATTCATTTCAAAATTGTTAAGTCATACCACAATTTGTTTTCTTAAAATATGTTTTCTTAAAATATGTTTTCTTAAAAGACATGTTATGAAAATATTTGATGTGAAAAACATATTTTGTTTCATAACTCTTATTCTGATACCTCAATTTTGGAAAAATGTTCAATCATTATAAAATTGATAGAAGATGACATCAATTCCCAAATAAAGGAACCATACAAAACATTATCTTGGAAAATACTAGAGACCAAAAAATTATATAATTAATAAAACAAAAAAGTATAATAGTTAAAGTAAACAAACCCATATGTGACAAAAATGGGTTTCTAGGTTTTCCATAAATATATATATACTATGATATAAACACTCAAACTTTTATTATATTATAAAAATTTAAAAATCATAGAGATTATATGATTATATGAACACATGATCTTATTCCATTATTTAGATAATATTTTATCCAATTATTCTAGTTTATGAATGTGTCTGTATTTCGAGATGGATCTATACATAGTTATATCATCAATAACAATCCACTCCACACCCTTCGGTCCATGGTTAACTAGTAATATAAATTTTCTATTCCTTCAAAACCCTATGAAAAGTATTTTTTTCACTAGAAAAAATAATATTTTATTCCTATATATTTTTATATATCTAATCCTATAAGATTAATCTACACATTAAAAATAGAAATCATTAAGATACATTTATCATCATTACATACTATTGCTTTTAGTTTCTATAATATTTGTTCAATTTTAAAATTAAGTGTGTCATTGAAAAAACTTGCAATATATTTTAGATTTTTTACTATGTGTAGTGGAGTGAATTCAATAGATAATTTATATTAAGGATGAAATGAATTTAGTCCCCAGTAAATTTAAAAAATAATGTATTTAATATAGATTTAAAATTTCTACAATGGATCATTTGGGGTCTCGTTAAATTAGTTTTTAACAACCAAGAAAATAGAAAACCAAATGGAGTACAAAATATGATTAAAAACATTAATTTCCGATACTATATTATGTTTAATATAAACCAACACTATTAATTAATCATAATACAATGTGAATAGACATCATTTCGTTAGGATCCACTAACCCTATCAACCACTGATATCCATAGAAATTATCATGACCATACTGACTGGAAAAAATGACCCCTATTTTAACATTGGGGCACATAATCATAGTAAAATTGTTTTATTTATTTTAATAAAGAAAAATCAATGTCAATGATTTTTTTTTAATCATCTCATCTCTTGAAATAATATTAATTTGGTAGTGGGTACTAGACCGGAACCCTTATATTTTTTCTCCAAATGTGATTAGTTATTGTGATTAATTTTTCTCTAACATGATTGATAATATTATGGTCTCATGATAAAAATGTAAATCTATGAACTTCTATATGAATTATAAGTAAAATTATTGATAATAATTTAGAAATTATACATCTTTCATATATTCAAATAAAATGAATAAAGTGTGTTTTATTAGATCGACTATAAATAGAAATTAAACAAACAAGGGTGGAGTTATTAGGGTGGAGGTGATTTTCAAAGGAAAATGATGTAATGAGAATAAACCAATATTTTATCCACTATTTTATTATCAAATAAAAAGAAAAATATAATGGATAAAATAGCATAACATAGAAATTCTATTGAAGAAGAATAGTAGTTACAATCATAATAACAATGAATGATAAAGTAGAGGCAGGAGTGTAGTTACGTCTTAGGAGATATCTTTACAAAAAAGGATCCTTCTTAAAAATGGATAAAGAGTGTAATTTAACCACCTCTTTTAGAAAAAAAATTCAAAAATATTCACAACTCATCTAAATGATTAAGAATAAAATATTTATATTTTCGGAGAGGGTCAGTGAGTGAAATTTTAAAATGGGTGTATGTCTCATTATTCCCACCAAAGTTAAACAAAAATGAGATGTTTTTTCTCTTGGCATCACAAGTGAACTAGGTGTCCCCTAGTTTAATTAATGTTTCTAAATATTTTCCTTGATAAATTATTATAATTTTAAAAACCCCATTTAGGAATGATGATGTTATGTTTTGATTAGTGATGTGGGGTACATTGAATCAAATTTAGTTCATCACATTATTTATATTAATTTTCGGGCACATCAAATATGTTATCCAAATTTGATGATATCAATAAAAATGTATACTTATTTGTTATTAGTATTAACATGTAATTTTAAAATAAAATTAGTCACATAATAAATGTTATTTGAAAATTAAATTGAGGAAATTAAATATATAAAAATATAATTTTAATTAAATTTCAATATTTGTGCGCAAAACACATACCCTCATTTATTATTTATATATGTATCAATTTTTTAATATTATATAAATTTTTATCAATAATATATTTAAAATACAAGTATTTTCAATTCCCAAAATCCTAAACTATTTTAATCTAAGGAAAAATACTATGACATGTTTTATAGAAAATTTTGTGTGTCAAAATTTATCAATCCAAAATAAAAATATTAGCATAGAAAGAATGAATAAAAAATTAATCAAACATAAAAAATTAAGAATTTAATTTATCATAATTTGTATAAAAGAATTAGTAAATATAAATAACACTTATCATGTGGATTTATGTTATGAGTCAACTATGCTATAAATTCCCTAGTGCATGTGTGTTAAAAAATCATTTCTATCAACCATTTATACAGTATATTCATGTTTAGTAAAAAAATTATATGTACTTGAATCTACTCGGATTAACCTAATCCTTATCCACTATAATAATATTATAAAACCCACTAATTAGCCATTAATAAAGTTATACTTTATTCTCAAGACATATATGTCCCCACCTATTATACATTTCAACTCTCCCAACATTTGTGTTAATTTTTTGTTTATTTTATTGATTTGTTTTATTTAAATTATTTATTATTTATTTTTTGAGGCTGTAAGAAATTATTATATCATGTATAATCATATAGTTCAATATAGTTGAGTAATAAAATTTATTTAAAGTTAAACTAATGTATATAGGTACGATGGTAAAGGCTAAAACATATTACCCAACATGGCTATAACTGAAAATGGTAATGAGAAACTCACATGTAATGACAATTTTTTTTATTTGTGGACAGATTAAATTTCACAACTTATAATTATTTTAACTCTAAAAATCAGTTAAAAATTATAAATACATAATAAAGACACAATAAAAATTTTCATAAAATAAATGATATTATCATTTAAATTGAAATCTATTTATGAAAATTTTCCAATTAATAACATGAATCGCATGATTTTGGAAATTTAAAACATGAATTCTCAATTTCTTCCAAAATGTTAAAAATCATGGTGCATGATTTTTTGGATTATTTTATTAATTTTTTTTAATTTATGAAAAATCATTAATTTATAAAACAAACACACAGAAAAATCTTATTGTATATATCCAAACATCTATCCAATACCCACATATTAAATTTTAAATTTCTCATAATCTAAGTCAACAAATGATAATATAAATATGAAAATATGAATCAATATACAAAAAATAATTCAAAATTTATAGGTTAAGGGATAACCATATTTTTACAAGTGATGATGGGTCCTTGTATTATTATGGTACCAACTACATTCATGGGTAATACCTAAAATTATTTCATTAACTACATACCATTACCTATAAATATCATTTGTCCAGTCTCTTATGTGACCTAAAATGAACCGTAAGGGAAAAAATAATATATAACATTATGTCCAACAATTAAAATAAAAAATTACTAGTAATCAACCTCAATAAAACACTCTAGATAACTACTTTTATCCAAAATTAAAATCACTATATTGGATAACTATATCTTGAGTCACATTTTACCTTCTTTATGGAGCCTTGAGTTTCCATATGATAATAACCAATTTTATTCAATATATTGATTTTTCATCTTCCTTTGATCTCTCTATAAGCTAATTCATTATTATATTTCATTATATACAAATATAAATCCTACATTAATTCTACAGTAGGATTAAATGATTTCCTGAAACTGATCTGATAGGGTAAAATTCATTTTTGTGTTTTATGTGAAATCATATAATCCCGTAGTGAATTATCCAAAAAATTTCACAAATAATTCTTATTTTCCCCCATCGTTTTCTCCAATATCTACATCAACAAGTAATAAAAACTTTCATCCAACGGATTTGTATAAGGATTTTATGGGTTTTATGATTTTTTCACACTACACATCATATGGAGGGAATCCAAATATAATTTTAAAATGTCAGACCCTTTATAAAAGATGAAATAATTCTGAACTCCAAACCTTTAGATTGTTTAACCCTACATAAAATTAACTAAAATATGAGAGTAATTATTCTTCATGGACTTGGCCTTTAATAATTTTCCGACATAAAAACTAATTACAATAATTTAAATAACACAAAATGATCATGAAAGAAACCCATAAAATAAATTCCCCATACAAAAAAATATTATATAACAATATGGGATACTAGGGTGTTTCATTTCTTTATTAATAGATGCCAATGTGTAGTAAATGTGATCATGCTATTCAAATCACATGGGATGCATAAAACAAGTTATTTCGAAAAAAATATACACTAAGTATTTTCTAGTTTCATATAGGGTGACCAATGTGTTTATAATAATATATTGTATGAAAAAAAAATTAAAGTAGACTCAAACTCATTATCAGGAACATATATCCTAATGACTTGGTCACTAAAAATAGTCCAAATGTAAGGATCCCCCAAAACATAAATCCGAGATTCACTATATAATTTCTCATCATGAGGTTTCTATAGGATTCATTGATATTCACATTCAAACATGAAATTCACTAAATAAGAATAATAATGATTAGTACTATAGATGGAATAAATATTATCATTGGGGATAGTATCTTGAAGTGTTATAAATTTGGGGATGTCATGCTCTAGAATTTGATTGATCATACTCATGTGGTTTACCGCCATGTTCTATAACCCCTTAATATCCCTTATCTCAATATAAAACTATTGAATAAGATTCATATAAAGAATAATCCAAGGAGTTTATTACAATATAATAAATTGGTATGATAAAAAGACTGATTAGAGAAAATAAACACTTTATATCTTAATAATTAAAATCATATTTTATATAAAACATTTGGATTGAATGATATTAATTTTCCGGTGTGGTTTAATTTTCATGTGTTAAAACAAAATTCAAATATTCACAATAAATCTAATGGGATATACCATCCACCCTTTGATATAAAAATTCAACAAATAAAATGTTTGAAGCAATGCATAAAAAGATAAATGGGATATCACACCATTAGGGATGAATGATTGGATGTGTGGTGAAAATTTCCAATTTCTCCATAATAGAATCCCGACATGAATCATAAAACACAACATCATAACACTTCTAAAGCTACAAAGATATTTTCGGATAAATATTACAAAAAAATTTATTGTAACATCAATAAAAGCCTATATTCCATAGTAAATATCTAAATTCATTTCCACATTAAGGATTAATAATGGATGAAATATTATATATGATGGATCTATAAACCACTATTATATCAAGTAAAAATAATCTTAATAAAATGTTGTGTTCTACTATGACGTGAAAATTCACAAGGTTCAAAGGTAGATTATTCTTTATACAGAAATGAAATACCTTTCCTAAAATAATATTAACGTCATTAAATAAAAATAAATTATAATATCATCCATAAATAACTCCCTGAATTATATTATAAAATCATAAAAAAATACTCACTATGTGTCTTTAAAAGTTAAATGTATCATTTAAAAATCTACATGGAATCATTTGGTTGGTAAATGTTACTCATGGGTTAGTGACTGCCGTCTTCTCCTAATCTTCAAAATTAGTATGAATATAAAATTTTCTATAAAATCTATCCATGAAGAAAAATTCAATCCCTAATGAATTAAACTCAAACATTTGATCAATGAATGTATGTGAAAATGGTTCTTGTGAGGGGATATATTTTTTTTCTATAACCAATGGAAACAAAAAGATTATTTTTCACCCTCATTAAATTATACTCCACTATTTCATTTCTAAAAATATAAAATTATTTATCCTACTCATTGAAGAGATTGGACTGGCACACTGGGAATTTTGAAGTGGGATAAATTCTAACTATCATGATAAAATTTTAAATTTTATTTTTAACTGGATATAAATGAGTTGTATTATGTCATCGTTGTTGTTTCCTTATAGGTTGAGCATCATGATTTAAAATAATTTTATACAAGAAAATAGATGTAGTGATTCCTGATATTTTAACGGAGGTCCTCCTAATTTCCTAAATATTCTCCCCCAAAATAATTAATGTCGTTTAGTTGTGTTCAAAATAGAGGTTTTTAGTAATTATAATAGTTACTCAATAACAATCACATTAGAGCTCAAGGAATATGACGAGCTTATAATGCACACTATAAATATTATTTGTCACATATATATGTTAATAATATTGTTTTTCTTAGAGATTTTAGTTATAGAATATTTCAATTAAATAAACCATAAAATGATTTAAAAATAATAATAAAAATAGTTAAAAATAGGGAATAAAAATTTTCAGATATGTATGAATGATAATATTAATGAAACTAAAAAATTAACTTAATGAAAATCCATTTTATAAAAAAATTCATAAAAATTAGATAATAATGTATTAATTCTATTCGAATATGGAAAAATAATTTCATAATTAGAAATATCAATATTAAAACCCGTATATGAATCCACACCAAAGTATTATCAAATAGAGGTGTGTTCACTAGAAATATGTGTGGAAATTTTCTTATCCATCAAACTAGAACCCATTCATATATTCTCTATAAGCATTGGATGATTAAAATCCTGTGGAATTTTTATTAAATGTATTAAATGGGAGATAAAATAGAAAAATGAGCTTCTTTAGGGTACTTTATGAAATCAATAGCATTAAATCTCACAACATCATTTCAAAACCACATGGATGGTGTACCCTCGTAAACATTTATAATAATTTTTAAAATTTTGATGAATGTGATACCTAATATAATTGGTTCCTAATAATTTATGTGATCTTTTTTCGTGATATGAAAATAGAAATCTAAGAGATATATTATTTCACCAACATGAATATGTATATCCTCATGGACTCCAACTGGATATTCTGTAGACATATTTTCTAATTACAAAACCACTCACATATAGCTCAACTAAACAACCTATAAAGAATATAATATCAGATGAGTAATTATATTTAAATCTCATAAATCAAATAAATGATCTTAAAATTGTAACTCCCACATTCCTTTACACCCCAATAATTTTATGAAATATATCTCTTTAAATAATTTAATTTCATTGGTTATTTTTTCTATACACAACAACAAGTTTAATATAACTGATTAAAAAACATGATCTTCATATCCTCATAGTCCAATTGGATGGTTTGAATCAAAAAAACAATTTTATGAGAAATATAATTTTTTAGGAAATAAAAAAAATAAATTTTAATAAATTTATTATTTTAGAATATATGTTTTCATGAATAATGATATTATTTTTTCCAATGAGAGGATAAATATATTTATTTTTCACATTTATATAAAATAATTTTTATAATAAATACTAATTTTTTATTCATCATATAAAAATTATCTTAGGATGCTTTTTTGTAATCTTTATAAAATAGTTGGAATGTTAATGAAAAGCGAAGAATACAATATTATATTGGAAACAATACATTAAAATAAAATATTAACAATGTAAAAATAAAAATTGTATTATTTTTGAAATATTTTTATTTATTTTTTATTATAATTAATTTTATTTTTGAAATTTTAATAAAATCCTTAAATTAAACTAGTATAAAAACAATTAATACTTTAAATTGGTATTTTTATAAAAACATTATTAGGGTGTTCTAGTTAAATATTAAATAAAACTATTCCAATTAATCATTTTATATTTTAATATTTTGATTCCATATTTAAAATAATGTGGGTAAAATATTTTAAATATAATAATTTTATTTTTGGTCAATATGAATAGTGACTGTGGAAAAATTTATCCTCTTAATTAAGTGTAAATTACATTAATCAAGATTAAAAAAAATTAATAATCACATAATTATTTGTCAAAATTATTATTCAATGATTTATTATATATCATTAATACTATTGTTTCTAAATTAATCATTTTATTAGATTTGTGTCTTTGAAAATGACTAATATGTTATCAATTTCAATGAAATTTAAAAATGTCACACTCTTATTTCAAAATCATATATTTAACAAGTATATTTTTTATATGTGGATAAAATGAACAAATACAAAAAAATATGTATAGAAATAAAAAACATGTATCTTCATTATTATAATTTATTTAATAATTATTGGAAATAAATAAATACTCTAAATTCATAGAATACGATTATCTAGTAATTATTCAATTGATAAAGAAATCAAATAAATGATAATAAAAATATTAAAAACAAAATAATATGAGATATATAAGGTAATCTATGAAATTTATAGATGACTATGAAATTTTTTTGATATAATAAAATCATTTGTTTAAATTTTAAATTAATTATATTTTTAAATACTAATTTTTTAATAGTATTAATTTTTAAAATAATGATATTTCTTATGATTGGTATTTTTTAATATTATTCCAAAATCATAAAACTTATTTTAAATAAAATTCAATATGATACGACCTAAAATTTAATTAATTTACAATTTATGGTAAAATTGAAGCCTTATATGTAAAAATTACAAACATTGAATTAGAAATTTTTTTCATAATGTATTTAAAATTAAAATATGTTTATTAACGGTTAATCAAAATGATAAGGTTAAATAAAATGTCTATATTATGTTGGATGATTATTCTAAAAATTTATATCATATAATCTTTAAATACATGTCCATTTGGTTGTATAATGATAGAAAATGAGTTTTTTTTATTTAATATATTGAGTAATTTCAAAAAAACATCTCTCCTCCCATGTAAATACAACCCTTCATAAACCCTTCTCCACACACCTTCAAATCTATTAGGATTTACAAATTTGTGACAAAAACACTATTATCCACTCTCACCATGACCATGTATGTATGGTCTCATCGGTGGACTAATTTCAAACTCCTCAATAGTTCCTTCTAGATTGTGATATTCAATTTGTAACATTTGACAAAAACCTCTTTAAATATAATTTATTATACAACCTACTCCTCTCCAATTTCATCCATGAAATCATAATATCTATTGAATCTTGTATATAATGTAATTTCATATTTATAATGAATGTTTACTATCCATCCAATTTTTACATTTCCTATAATAAAATTAAATGATACTAGTGCCCGAATTATAGAGATTAACCGTCTTAAGGTATAATGAGTTTTCATTTATCATTACTACCTTCAAGCCTGGTCAAAAAAATATAATTTTGGTTAAATAAAATTTTTATGGGTATTGTATGACTTTTTTTAGGCTCTATAAATAATATATATTAATGATATAATATAAAATGAAATAATGCGTGATTGTCAAAAAAATATAAATTAAAAAAACATTTATCATTATCAATTTACAAAATGAATAGTACTCAATTAAAAAAATGATATATGGGAAAATTTATGTTTATGGATGGGTGTAGATACTAATTAATTCATTTTATGTAATATTATATCAATTATATAAGAACATCTATAATTATATAGATGTGAACTGAATGTGAAACCTTTAAAAAACACCTATAGAATAATGAAATTGAACATTGTAACTCATCGATATGGACTTAAATATACATAAAAATATAATTAAAAAAATTAAAGTGTAATTTGTTCTGAATTATAAATAAATGAATCTAGTTTGATTATCTAGTACATTATATACAGATTTAGATCAAATTTAAACAAATGTTTAGGGATCTCTCTGAATGACAATTTTATCCATTTCGGTTATTAAATTATTATATATGGTAAATTTTTTATGTTAATTAATTTTATATACTGATCCAATATCCTTTTCATTTTCACTAAACATATTTATGTTAAGATATTCACCTTTATATTGTCCCGACGTGTCCCACGGGGTCCGTGCATGATTACCCCAAGGCCACCTTCCATAGGCCAGGGGCTGGGAACTAGCACTGAGAAGGTGTATCCGTGAATGAGAAGGCATTTCCTTTAAACCCATACCAACACAGAAATACAAGAGCACAATAGTAGGCAAACACAAAGTAACCTTCTATAATAAAATTTGTGCTAAATTAAAAGTGGCTGAAATACAAGCCCAACTGTAATGTACAAGTACAACAGAAAAAAGAAAAATATCTCATGGATCATCAACCGAGTTTCCTATCGGAAGTGTATGTATAGCTCAAAAATAGTAGTCTTGCATCACGCCATGTCAAATGGTCCACCTCTAAGAAATGTCTCTTTATGGCTCCCTGAGCCTCGATCAGCAATGTCCATCGTTTGCACAAGACACAACATTGTGCGGGTGAGGCCCACGTAGGGTAGGGTATAACAATAACCAGTTGGGACCCTCAGACCGCCGAAGGTCTCCTTGAGTTCCACAAAAGAAGATCCATAAAGAAAGTCCTCAATCACAAAGCATGATATATTCATCAACTCTACTTGGGTATATGCACATACATATTCAAATTTTATCATGATATACCCATATAATACATGAGGGAAGAATATCACAAAGGTACACCCATGAAGGTTACACCATGAAGGAAAAAGAACCACATAGGAAACATCACGATGATAACACCACAAATGTAAAATTACAACATAGGTAACACCACGAAGATATCACAACAAAGGTAAAATAACCACACAGTTATCACTGTGAAGATATCACCACGAATATAAATGTACCTCACATGTAGCACCATGGAGATATCTCCATGATGGTAAAAGTACCACTCGGGTATCACCATGGAGGTAAAAGAATCTTCTCACATGTGGTATTAGTGAAGTATGGAAGAACAGATGATCAGGTGCGATGCTAGATCTTCTTATTCTAACAAGTGGAACAGCTGAAGACCATACTGAGTCTAAGATAAATTGGATCAATGGGAACTATCCCCAAAAATGATACACAGAGGATTTTACACGCCTACAGTCGACATGTACTAACCAACGCAATGACCCACACAAAATTTGACCCAGACAGGATCAGTATGCGCTGACACACGGAGGATCGCTGAGCACTGACCCGCATAGGATCTGACCCACATGGGATCAGTATGTGCTGACTCACATAATATCTACAAGAGATGGCCCACAAAGGATCTAACCCACACAAGATTGGTGTTGACCCACATAGGTTCTCTCAGTAAAAACATCCGTATGATCTTTCTCCAACCTCCCCCTCACCACCATCCATTGGATTCCTTCTCATAACATGCTCGATTTTGGGAGAACCTCTCCTTAATCCTTCAGTAGTACCTCAAACAACACAATGTTCAAAAAATAAGTATCCCAATGGACCTCTATGTCGTAAGGGTTCCAACGCGATAGATAACACGTTAATCGGACACCAGGTCTGGGAATTATAAGTGTTTTAGTTATGATGTCCCGATTGGATTTCAGTTTGATCGAGCCTAGAAACACTCCAACATTCCCGAAAACTCAAATGGAGTGATCCAAAAGGACCAGCTCATCCTAAGGGTTCTGACTTTGTAGATGTCTCGTCAAACGGACACAAAATCTGCTAGTTACACCACTTTATATGAAATGGGGGTGATAGTACCTCGGTCTGGCCCGTCATGGTCGGGCCCACCGAAATATGCAAAAGGGATCACTTCTCAAAAGGGGACCCGACGCCGATGAATTCATGCAAAACGGATGCCTGGTTCATTGGTAACAAGGAATTTTTTATTCAGAGATCAGTTGTGTCTAGGCCTGGTCTGACTGGTTCATGCCGGCATGACGCAATGGGTCCCAGGGTCTACCTGACCCTGCTTGGGTCTGGACCACTAAGGGTCGGTCTGGTTTACAGGGTCTGGCCCATCGGAGTCATCCCTGTTCTGTTCACGTTTTTGGGCCACGTTTGGCTAGGCCCTCCGGGTGGGGATCGGCCAACCCATGCTGGCCCTCCAGGCCACCGGTCTGGCCCGACCTGCTGGGTGGGTTCGGTCCACTAGGTCGTCCCGCGTTGGCTTGGTACTTCGAGAGGAAGTTTATTTCGCCTCGCTGGCTACACGCTTGTGGGTTAGATTCCTAGCTGGTGGGGCACTGCCCCACCTCTACTTACTGGTAGGCTGGAAGGCCAACCAGGTGTAGCCAACACAGCGGGCCACGAACCGCGCCGCACCTTCCTACCACAGCTTGTCGGCTGCAGCCATTATCACCAGCGGTTCCTGGGTGCACCGCCCATGTCCTACGCAGCAGGGTTGGGTCGACCTCTCTTAGCTATCATGGAACACCATCGTGCGATGCCTTCCACCTCATGTGGTTAGTTCCTTCGTGATTCCTCCAACCACCACTGGTCGCTGCTGACATGAAACGCATGTGGTTTCTTCAGCGGCTAACCAGACATTCTCATGTGTCATTTCATGTTTCCATCTTTTCCAATTACTCTTTCCTGCTGTCGTCGTCATAGAGTGACCTTCCCTTTCGTGTTTCCATCATGTTGTAAAATGTTCCCTGAGGTTCACATCAAGAACAATTCGGCTGAGGGTACATTCCATATTCATTTGGATCATTCCCTCCGCGTTTAGGTGATTGCAAGAAGAGGATGATTTAATTTTTGAAAGAAAAATTTAAAAATAGACCCCAACCTCATGATCATTGGAGAAATTTTGCGCTTGATGGAGGTTTGGTATTCGTCATTCCCGCAACAAGCCTCCAACGCTTCCATTCAAAAAAATTCCATCAGTTCGTGATTTGGTGTCTCCCATCACAGCCCACTGGAACCAACTTCGTTGTCCACGTGATTGGCATCATGACACTTTTTCCTAACTTCATCACCTGGTGAAGTCGTGCCAATACCTCTCCCCAAGCTCCATATAAATAGAAGAGTGGGAGAGTGAGTAATGCCTGTGGAATTAATGGGGGTTCATTTAATAGTAACCTTCCTAATTCCAACGGCGCTGTAACAAAGGAATTAAGGAGTCAGTCCAATTAATGGCTTGACACGTCTTCGGTCCCGCCACTACTGCATGTCCATTAGAGTTATATAAGGAAATAAATAAAATAACAAATTTATTTTATTATTCTTTTTTTAAGTCCCATAATTTAAATTTTTATCCTGAATTATTGCGGTCAATGTGAAGCATCCATTATGTGAATCTTGTCATTAAGGATTCAACATCACCCTCATATTTTTAATCAGACTAAAAAACCAAAAGTATGAAAATGTTGCGCATGCATTTACTGAACGTACACAAAAAAAAGTTTAAATTTTTATTAACAGTCACCCTTGACTCACGCTGGATGAGGTTAGGATCTGCCAAAGGAAAAAACTCCCTTAATAGCTCAATGGTACTCTCATATTTCCAATCTGAGTTACCATTTAGATTTTATGGATTTTAAAATAAAATAATTTTCACATAATTATTATATTTATGTCTAAAAACTAACTTTCACTAGTAGCCTGTGCCGAACAATGTTAGTATTATCCTGATGAAATTATACACTCATGAGTTCACCAGTCATCTCAGATTTTGAATCTTAGTTACCGTTCGTGAGCTATAAGAATTTGAAAAATAAAATTATTTTATTTAGTTATTTTATTTACGGTTGTTCCATTTTTGGGGTTTCTCATCAGATACATGTGTCGACTAAACTAAAGTCATGCCTAGGGTAAACCCAATATACTGAACGCATTTTTTCCCATAGTATTCAGACTCTAGAATCCATTTAGGAGTTATTCCTCTTGTTCAATAAAACCAATCACTTTCTCTATTTTAAAATTATCTTTTTTCGACTGATCAATCTGGGCACTCCGAGCCATGGGATCGGGAGCCATCAGATTTCACGAACTGAAAATGATGCCATATAATTGAAAAAATATATGGAAATTCATGGAAATTACGTATATTATGGTTAATAAAATATTTCAAAATTGTTCTCATTATCTTCTCAACTCAAAAATTAAACTAGATTCAAGGAAACATCATTGTCTCTAACCCATTTTCAAGTAATATTCATAAAATATTATAATATTCTTATATTTTAAAAAAATGCATTATATTATCATTAAAAATTATATTAATTACTTTTTTGTTATGTGAAAATATATGCCATTAGGATATTTATAGATTCCCTATTCAATTCCCTAAAACTGCCCATAACTGGCACATTTCATAACATGACTTATCATTACTATTATTATTTTAAATTCATTTAAAAATAATAATTCATTACATAATTTTAATTCTCCATTATTAATGATGAAAAATTATTGAAATCCATTATTTGATGGATATGATTTTTATATGCCCATTGGTTATGCCAAATTACATGGGTACAATAACAATTTCATTTCATGGGTAACCCATATGTTTGATTCTTTATGAAAAGCGCATATTCAAGAAAATTTTATGATGGGTGCACCCAAATAGTACTCTAATGCTTTTGGTAATGTTTTTTTCTCACGTGAAATTATGTATGGGACTATGGAGTAAACCTAGTCCATTATAAGGCTTTTCCACCATGTGATATAGTCATGGTATATTTCCTTAACTCTAGTTAATTTAATGTTATATGTTTCTTCCACTTTACTATGTTTCTATTGTAAAATCATCAAATGATTTATATATCATGATTCAATATGTTTGTCAATTGTCCAATACTTTTTATATCATCATGATATGTCTTGAAACCCATGTGTGATGCTTCATTTCCATGTTTATTACCTTACCAAGCTTTTTATATCAATCCATTTTACCATGTATTCCACCAGATGTCTTATAATTTTGCAATATCTCAATGGGGGTTATGAGATCATTATAAATTTCAATAGAAATTATTTTTTTTATGTTTTCTATTTATGTATCTAGTCATCCGAACAAATAATATTTTTACAAAAATTATTTTTATTATAATGTATAATTGAGAATATAATCATGTAATAATATGATTAAATTTATGGGGTCACTATATTTTTAATAAGAGTATATTATAGTTGTTTTTTGTGGATTAGTACTAGATAAATAGAGTACGAACTCAATGGAATATTATATAACAATGGATATCCTATTTTCAAACTTATTGAATCACAATTTATGATCTACATTTAATTCATATATTTATCTATCAATGTTCATTATTGAATTTTTATACCCTATTTATCTATTTGTTAAATCCCAACTAAATTTATTTCAAATTATTTAATGAACTGATATTGGAGAACCTATAATAATAACCAATGTTATATATAATACTAAGATTTTATTATTGATATGAAAATTTAATAGGAACAAGAGATCATAACATCATGATTATACTATCTCAACCTGATAATGTTGTTAACAATAAGGTGAATAATTTAGAAAATCCATACTTCTATTATGAATGAACATTTTGGGGTTGAATCCATTATACATAACGTAATCTTATATATTGTGGTTATTTTGATCCCCTCATTGCAGAATAATTGAGTAACTTCATTATGAAAATATTTGATGTCTTCAAGTTCTTCTATGAAGAGAATCTTTTCCAAGTAGACAATTATTTTGATGAGGAAGCTAATTAGTGGGGGAAACTAATAAATAATGCATGGAATAATGATGTAACTGATTCCTTGAAATTGGATGCATTCAAGAAAATATTTTTTAATAATAGTTTTTTTAAATCTCTAGATCTTTTGTTATATGAGAAGTTCAATTTTCTGAATAAAACGTAAGATTTGTCCATTAGAGTGTATGTTGAAAATTTTACAAGTCTTTCAGGATTCAGGTACATAATTTTCATGAACACCAAATCATCGTTTATAACATCTATATGTGATTGAATCATATTATATAGAAATCATTAGTGTTTCGATAGTTTGTAAAACTATAAGGATATTGATCATTGATCTCTTAAAGATGGGAACGAGATTGGAAACTGTTAGTTGTCTCATGGGATCAAAGAAAAAAATGTCGAAGATGGATTTTAATAGGGCTATATCAATAGATTAATCAGTGTGAAGAAATAAAACCAATCATCTTACATGTCAAATGTGTAAGAAAATGAATCTTGGGAACTGTCTAAAAGGATAATGGAAGTGCTTCAAATGTGGAGTAGAGGGGGATCAAGATAAACATTGATTATGGGAAAAAAATAAGCCCACTAATAAGGAAGATGAAATCAAGGACCAAATAAAAAATACACCTACTGTAAGACATTTCAATTAAAATGAACATTATTACAATGTGAGACAACACCCAATGTCAAGGGTTTTCAGAGACAATCAATTACCACAACCACTAATGTAGCAAAGAAAGGGATATTATATCACTACTATTGAGCTGGAACATGAAAATTATGGGGTGATAGGTATATTTATTATTAATTCAGGAATAGAGAACATACTATTGGATTATCTTTTTATGTATTCGTTAATATCTTTCATGTTTATTAGTACAATTGAAACATCACCTCCAAATATGGAGGTTTTGATTTGTATGGGAATAAAAAAGGGTAAAATTCATTCATATAAAGTATATAACCCTTCCCCAATCAATTTTCGTGCACTAAACCACCCATAACATATCATCTTATATATTTTTGGGGAGTTTTATTATATATTAGGCATTTATTTTCTGTCATTAAAAAATCCCAATATCAACAGTCATGGAGAGAGATACCACTCATCACATCCCGAAGCATCCTTCAATTCTGAAAAAATGTATGGTGGAAGATGAATCTGAATTAGAAACATTTTATAAACAATGGATATTGTTTCCTTATGTGTAATTATATGTAGCACAAATAATTTAGACAATTTATTGGATCATGCTTGATGAGGTCACCATTTAGTCATAATAGACTTATGTGTTACGTAAATAATTTACCAATATTCTTCATAATTGACATTTTGAGTTCTATGTTGAACATATAATATGAAATAAACACATTCAATAGGAACCTTATATAATCTTCATAATTGTGTAGAATAATCAATGAAGCAGTTACAAGAGAATATCGAAACGGGATTCATCTGAAATAGTGACTCACCCATGGGGTCTCATGGTCATCTTAATCAAGAAGAATGATGGATCACTGTACATATTAATTCATTATAGTGAGCAATAAAAAATCATGATAAATAAAAAATACCCCTACCATGGATATGTGTCTTTTCTAATCTACTACATGGTTCTACAAATTTAGCTATGGTGGACCGTCAATTTTGATAGGGCTAATTAAAGCTAATGAGTAAACTAATTACAAATACTATCTTTCAAATAAAATATGGACACTATGTGTTCCAATTGATTATCATTGGAAGAAATAATTCTCCATTAATATTCATAGACATGATGAATAGATTCTATAGATTGTACTTTAAAAAAATTTGGTAGCACATAATGATGATAATCTGATATACTCTAAGAGAGATTAATAAAATGAATAGAGTTTAACTATTATCCTGAAGTCATAAAAAAGGGAGGAAATATTTGATATGTATATTAAATGTGATGTCTACATGAGTAAGTATCATTCTCTGGGCATGTTATCACCAAAAAATGGATATATAGGAAAATTTAAGATAAATGAAATTGAGGAATAACACAATAAATGAATTGTAATAGATATATGTAAATTCCTAGGGCTAGCTAGCTATTTGAAATGATTTTGATTAAAATTTAATTACATTGATTACAAAATTATATGATGGATCATAATTTACTAATGTTTTTTGGACCTGTGAATGTGAAGAATTCTTCAAATTGTTAAAAAGTAGGCTTATCATTTCATCAACAATCACAATAGACACATGTGGAGAACTAATTATTATACAATACAATGCATAAATGAATGGTTTTGTATCATTTTGATTCTAAATGAAAAAGTGATATAATTCTTCATATGGTAGTTGAACATTAATGACAAAAAATATAGCACCGATGATTCGGAGTCTGTGGCTGTGATTTTTTCATTGAAAGTAATAAAAAAATATCTCTATGGGTATAAGTAGTATATATACTGTAATTATAAAATAATAAAATATATATTATAATATAAATTGCTTAATATACCATAATTAATATAGTAAGATCTCATCATGGAATTTAAATACATAGTCAACTTTCATCTTGGTAAATAAAATAAAGTCAAAGAAACTCTATTTAAAAATATCATCAAACATTATCAATGATAAAAATTGTGGAAGATACAATCATTATAGACATAAAAAGAATGGAAATGGGAATCATAATGGTTTTAACATAATCAGTAATTTCTCAAATGATTATTGAACTAACCCTTTTGGATATTATAAATTGTGATCAAATAATTAATGTGAAAATTGAGAAGAAGTTGAAATCCATAATAATGTAAAATACACGAAGTTGATGTTGAAGGATTCATATGATTTGGATCATGACTATGTGTATCATAAAATCCTTATAAAATGGGTGATATTTATAATGATTCACATAGCTCAACCTTCTACTTCGATCGAGGGAGAAAAAATATGTTTCAAGATCTCTGATAACATTAATTTTGGAAAAATGTGAAGAAGAATATAAATGAATATATAACAATATTCCTAGTATGTCTGGAAGTGAATGTTTCTATGATAATGTCTAAGGTGTTGATGCAACCATTACTTATACAGAAATAGAAATGAGATAACAACACAATGGGATTTTTCAACGAAATTCTAAGTCATTAGTGAAAATAATTTTATATGGGATGTTTTGGATTTACATATACAGATATCTCACATTGTGTTAATTTAAGAGTATCTTTCAATCGATTGAATATCACTTTTATACATAAAATTTGAATTTAATCTACATGGAGTTCCATTATATATTGTATTCGATCGATATCTGAGATTTTACTCCATGTATTAGAAAAGTGTTAAAAAATATACAAACACAGAACTGAACATCATTATGTATTATCACCTACAAAGAGATTTCCCATCTTAGTAGACCATTAAGACACTATATTATAGGATAATAGCATGCTGAATAGACTTCAATGGAATATTGGATCATCATATTCCACTGGTTGAGTTACCATAAAAAATAGTATCCAATAAATCATCCAATAAGATCTATATAGATCATTATAGGAAAATATGTATATCTCTATTATGATGGGATGATGATGGATACCAGAAGAATATGATTCATAAAATCGTCAAGGAAATGGAATAAAATTATAAGATCATCCAGAAGTATATCTGTAATTCCCAATGTCGATACAAGATCTACGTTAACAATTGCCGATGTGGCCTAGAGATTGATATTGGAGAAAATGTCTTCCTTTGCATATCATTATAGAAGAGAGTCATGACATTTGGGGAGATTATAAAGTAAATTCACACATACATCATTTTCATTCATATTTCTGATCACCTCATTTTTCAGCCATATCCACTAGCTATTCCCCAAACCATTCCATGAAAGAAGAAGTATTCTACATATATCTCCTAAAGGATTAAATACCCGATCAGTATCATGTATTTAGTCGAGAGGTGGAAAAAATAGAAAATTTTCTCTCTTATTTGGATCATCAAGTGAAGTCATTGGACCGAAGAGATATTATTTTGTGAAACCATACCACTAACATGGTTATGGTACTATGGAGGAACCAAAACTATGATGAGGTGACACGAGAACATAAATATTTGACGAAGGAGTAGTACATTGATATATTTTCACCTTAGTATTTAAAAATATATTTTGAGGATGATTGTTGATATGGCAGGAAGAATGTTACACCCAATATTTTTATCAAATGTTTCATTTTATATAATTTCATTTTTTATATTTTTTGTGATGCGTGTAACAATGAATTTAAAAAAACCATGATAATAACATGACCATTAAAACCTATCCATTTAATTGTAGTTTATTATTTGGAATGACAAAATCACAAAATATTTTAATTCTTCAGAAATAAACACATAGTTTTAAATAGAGTCATTATATTTCTCAAAAAATATATATAGTTTTAAAAGAATTATTAATTTCATTCTATTAGAATATATATATATTATATTAAAATTTATATAATATTTAATTTAATAAAAAAAATTATTAATCATGTAAAAATTAACTTATGATGATTTTTTTAATTTTTCCTACTAATATTTAAATTTTAATGAATAACCAAAAAACAGATATATACTGAAAACTGTATATTATTTCAAGAAATATACAATTTAGAATTATATTTTTTCTAATTTGTAAATTTAATTAGTTTAATTTTATTGTATGTAATTTAATTATGATCTTTTAAATTAATTTTATAAATTAATTTTTTATCATAACATTTCATACATAAAAATGGATTTCTTCTGAAAATTTGTTTTTTATTGTTTTTTTCTGATTTAATTTAATTTTAAATTATTCCACTAATATGTTTTGAATTTTTTAAATTGGATTACACTATTTGAATCAGTGGATAAAAATTCGGTAAATAGACCCCATTTATTTAATTTCAATATGAATAGAAATTGTGATATAATTTATCATCTCTATATATTGTAAATAAGGTAAATATAGATTTAAAATAAGTGATAAGGCCAACATTTTTAATCAAAATTCAAATTAGATTATTTGAATTAGACCCTTTATACCAATTTTTATAACTGATGCTGTATAACAGACACACTTCCATGAATGTTACATACACATTATAAAAATCTTCAAAAGTGACCGAATTTAGCACTTTTATTTTTAATAAGAATATTATTTTTAATATGGGATTACTTATAAGAAATAATATACTATAAATATTATATGGAAACATAATATATTTATCTTAATAATGTTATTTTTTATCAAAATTTATGAATTATATAATTACACATAATGTTGATGTGGGAATTATTTAATAACCAAAAAAACAAATAAATTTTAATACAAATAGAAAATTTAATATAATTTTAGATATTTAATTTGATACATTAAATATTTATTTGAAAATGTCAATTTTATTATATAATATTTATTTATGTACACTATTTCTTATTTTACTAAAATGTTTTAATAAAAATGCATTGATTATTAAAAAATGTATAATAATGAAATTTTATAGATTCACCTTTTTTGTCAATATTTATATAATATATGTCAACATTAAATCCTTTTATTATTGCTATTACTTTTACCATCGTTAAATTTAAAACAGGTATAATAAGGGTTTAGTAAAATGATAATGTTTTATATATAACCAAAACATTTCTAAATTATATTTGTTGTTGGGGATAAAAAAATTAATCCATCAAATATTTTAATAATTTCTATTTGGTGGAATTTTTAATGAAAAAACATTTCTTATAATTTTATCTTTTCATAAAATTAAAAAACACCACTTTCATCCCTTATAAATACAACCCATAACAAATACTTCTCTACACACCATCAAAACCATGAAGAATTAATAATATATGTAAAAAATATATCCTTTATACTCTCCCCATTTCAAATTTCTTATTGTCTATAAAATTAATTTTTCCCTGTTGCTCAACGCGTCTCTCAAAGAAGTGATATTAAGGGGGTAACAATATAAAACCATTAGTTTTTATTTTTTTTTCATTTTATACCATATCCTCAAATATTAAAGATACAAATTTATAAAAACTATAATATAATTTCTATACTTTATTTTTATAATTATAGTGTAATATTTTCTATTCATCCCTCTTTCTAATCTGCACAGAATTAAAGAAAGTTATCCATTGTTCAAATTGTTCAAATTAATCATTTAATCGGATAATGAGATTTCATTTTTAATTTCCACATTCATGGATAGTCATAAAAATATTAGTATCGTTATATTATATTTTTTATTATATTATGAATTATTTCATGTTATGTAAAAATAATATATAAATGGTATGAAATAAAATGAAACTCGTTTGCGATTGTTAGAAAAACTACCGAAATAAAGTAAATATTTAACATTAATGTTTTATGAAATAAATCATCATCATATAAGAAACAATAATGATATATTGGACTATTCAAAAATTATGTATGAGTCTTAATACCATATCACTTGACTTAGGAAATATTATTTCCATTTGATTAGTACTTCAATAATTAAAGATAAATTAACAAACAAAGAAACTATAAAACAACCACTTCTGGAATGTTAAAATTAGACCCTACAGCTCATAGACATTGACATAAATGAACTCAATGAAGTTATAATTACTAAAATAAACATTTAAGAGGTTATTAATATAGAAATTAGTAAATTTTATTTTATTATACAGTACATTAACTACATGTGTAGGTAGTATTCAGACATAAGTTATGGTATATACCTAAGACTCCATTTTTTCCTTTAGGATACACTTTATTTCGATTTTCCTAATTTTATTTATTAACTATTCTTATATATTTTAATTTATTTTTGGAATATTTATGATACATAATTGTTATCTAAATTAATATTTATTTAATGGGGAATTACAATTTTAAAACGTTATCCATCTCAATTCCTCTAGATTAGAAAAATCGATTGAGGTAAGATCTCTGTTTCATAACCATTTTCATGTACACTCAATAATATATTTTAATAAATTATAAAGTTAATAAAATAATATAAATTATTATGACTAGATATTTAAAATAATTTTTATGTTCATGATACAAATTATGACATTCTCTTCTTTTGTGATATTATTATTTTCCATAAAACCGCACTTATGTGGGAAATTTTAAATATTACATAAAAACTCATCTTCTTGATTTAAATTCATCCAAAAATCATTATTCCAAGTTTATTCTTATTTTTCATTTATTAATGACCATGAAATGTTATTATACATTCTTTCAGAAATAAAATTTTTATATTCCATTATGTTATTCCTTTTTAAATAATCGTGATACCCATTTCATTCTAAGGGTAACCCATAACTTTTTTATATGTTTATGTTTTTCCATCGAATAAATATTAATGAACATGTTATTATGGGTTCACCTATATAGAGTTATAAATCACTAGGTAATTTTTTATGCTAATGATCCATTATGTATGATATTACATCATAAGTCCGATCCATTATGGGACCTTTTCCACCATGGATATAGTCATTGAAATCTTCCTTGACTTATTATAATGTCATGTAATATATTGTAACCAATTTATTTTTTTTCATGATCAGATGATTCCTTGGTCAATATTTTATTATTCCATATTTTTATAAATTAGGAATTCCATTTTATGTGATAATTATATGCCTTCTTACTCATTTTTGATTCCTCATTTCAATATTTAGTTCCTTATTTGGACATTCATCTTATCCATTTTTTATGTATTACCCATGTTATACTAGGATGATTTATGAGACAAAAGAAGATATGATCAAATTATGATTTTTAATAAAAATATTTTTTATTTTTTATTTCATGTTTTCTTATTATATTCCATTTCACGGAAATAAAGTAAAATTCTCAATCGATGGTTTTTAATGTACGGGTATTCATGAATTATATCATGAAATAATATGTGTAAAAGGCTTGGGTTTCCATATATGGTTCATTTGATGGATAATATCTCACTATCAAATGAAATTATATGGACCTCTTTATTATTATTTATTATCGTTGAAACAATATTTGTTTCTGTTACTGCTCCATCAATATTAATTTTTTGTACAAATTTATTCAAAATGGTTATTATTTTAGGGAAATAAAAACTATTTTGTTCATACCATTTTATTTGAACATTAATTTTTTAGTGAGTGGATTTAATTGTGGAATCTTCTTGGGTTTGTTGAAACATATTAGACTACTATGAAAAAGTATCTCAATTACTTACTACTCACTCCACATTGTGATAACACTAAAATTCACATTTGGATCTGTTTTTGGATTAAGTGGTTGGTTTATATAGTCCTTGCAAACCATTTCATGGATTATTGTGGAAATATAGATAATTATCCACTTTATCTAAACCAACACTATACATTGACTCTTCAACAAATTCTATTGATTATGAACAATTTTATTCTAAATAACATCAATTTTATAATATACCATTAGTTAACGAATCCCTTTTCACTGACATGTTTAAATGTGCTATTGATGCCTATTTTTTGGGTTGGTGAAAACCCTTTTTCGAAATGTATAATATTACTGAATATTTATTGAAATGGATAGTTTTTGGGTATCTAAAACCTATTCCCTTATCTGACATATCTCTTAATTATTGATTGAATTATATTTTTAAATAATAATATGCATTATTTTGGGATTTTTATTATAGAAATAAAATCCTTGGGAATAACACTGCACAATCCCAATGGAATTTTATTTCTGGGAAACAATATTTTGAATGATCTAGTGTAGTGAAAATTCCAAAAAAGCTTCACTAGAGTGGTCAGAAAGGGTTTTTTTATGAAGATTTATTTTTCTTATTGTTTTGTAAAATTATTCCAACATGATATTAATAAAATGACATTAAATAATGATTGGATTACATGATGTACACCCTAAATAGTCATTGTACATTAATCACAAGATTATTGCGAGTTTTATCATTATATTGATCAATACCCAAACATCAATCTGTATTTCTCAAAACAATACTCCACCATCAACATCATCCATCATACATCTCTCCACGTGATTCATACCATCTTAGATGCATTGGATGGTGTTTTTATCATAGAGATTGGGATTTGGGCGTCATCCACCTAAATTCATATACCAATACTAGTACACAGACAATAAATATCTTAATGATTTATTTATTCTATATATATCCCATCATATCATTGGTGTCCTTGATTAAAGAATGAATATATGTAAAATATTTTTTTTAATTATTTTTATGATATATAATATATAATGTTCAATTAATACATCCAGTACTTTTCACGTAAATCAAATTATAATTGTAATTATCTTAATTTTATTTTTTCTTCATAGTTATCATAATGATTAAAACATGATAAACAACATTGAATTTTTTTAGATGTCGGTTTGGATACTCCATTAAGAGGCCTTAAAATTTAAGGAAAATATGAATGAAATTTTCTTTTATAGCAAATTATTATTTGATTCTTGGATATAAAATTAATTGGTTGATAATTATTATTATTTTCATTGATCTCTCAAATTTTTATATAATGGTCATGATGGATTTATTCCATTTAAAAGAAACATATTCTTGTATGAGAAGAGATAAAAAGTATCTATAGTATTATAGAAATTTAAATAATTATTCTTGTGAATTTTAACACATCGGGAATTTCTAGATTTTATAATTTGATCTCTAAAATATTAATTCCAGCTCAGGGTCTATAACTAAATTGATATCATGGTTGGATTGTGTCACCAATTATATATATAAAATGATTAGAGTATAACACAATATCATAATATATAGTTTCAATTGATTATATAGAAAATAATAGGCAAAGAAGGATTAATTTAAAATAAGTGGTATCAGAATATAATATGAAATTTATAATTTAAAGGAGATAATTTACATAAAAAGGATTATGTAAACAGTTTCTTCCCCAAAAATAATGCTAATTGAATGAGTTTTGTCCCACATTTTCTCAAAATGTTTGTTAATTTTTAATAAGTACATCATAGATTATTACCATAATAATCTCTCTTAATGTGGAATTGAATTGAACATATCTTAAATTTTAGAAGGATATATTAAAAAGGCATTATAAATTTCAATAGATGATAGGGAGTTTCGATGAGTGATTTGATGACGACAAATGAAACAAAGATAAAGCAAAAAAATACATAATTTTTTTAAATAAAACTATATTAGAAGACATGATAAATATAATATACACCATTACCAGTCATTTTTATTTTCCATTATGATTAAAATAAGATTTTTTTCAAATTATTTTTTGAAACCCCATTCATGATGGAAGCTGAAATGACCATAATGATTTGATGAATTGAACTGATTGATTAGATTATGACTTTCAATCATAAAGCATGGGTATGATTAGGAACCGAGGCTCAATTTATAGTCAATGTCGAATTATGAAAGAAATTACTCACATCAAAATAAAAATATTTGAGTTTTTCAGAATATACAGGAATGCTACAATTCTATCCCAAGAAGAATATATTTTGAGATTAATGATTTTATCTCAGGATTGATTCATGGTCACCCTCATTGTAATAGTGACAATAGATTATGTTCCTCATAAATTGAAACACAATTAATTTTTCATAATTAATGAAATACAGTTCGTTCATTGATTCAATAAAAATTAAATAATGGTTTATTATTATATTTATTGTGAATGGAAATTTAAAATGATGTATAGAGTTATAATTATAGAGATTATATTTCAATAAGTAATGGATATAAATGGAAACACCAATACTCATCTTCATAGTTATGTTCCCGCACCAAGAAAAAAATTGTACTTAAATGTACAATAACCGAATAATTTAATTTCATAAAAAATATTTTAATAGTATAAGCACAAAGACACATGATATAGATGTGGGAGAGGAGCACCCTGTTGGATTGGATTATTTTATTAAGTATTCATTATTTTAAAAAAGATATAGATTAGAGTTTAAGCACAAATTTTTTCCAAACTATTAAAAATATTCAACAAACCATCCAAAAGAGTGATAATATAATTTAAGTAGATATTGGGTGCATTAGTCATTATAATATAATGGGAACCATGTGTCATTCTTCCATCAAATGATACTCTATTTTTAAATTCATTTTCTATGATTATTTCTTGTGAATACTGTTTCACTTCAGGTGAATAAATTTCCCCAAAGATTTATTCCATTAAATGTACCTAATATTTATAAAACATCTAACCCATAATAAAAAAATATATGGCCAAGTTAGTGAGGTGGGATCAAATCTTACATATGCGTTCCATCAATGGATTAATTTTCATTTTCAATACATAAATATTGAGATCTAACTTTAGAGGTCTACAAAAAATGTATAAAAATTATATTTTAACATGACCTTGATATCACTGATCAAAATTCATCAAATATAAAATTATATGAAAAAACAAAAAAAATTTCATAAAATTGTAGAATATTAATTTTCATAAAATTTAGAAATTCAATATCAAAAATCAAATTTACATTAAACCACAAACTAATAATTAATTTTTTAAAATTATATAAATTATCGTAAAAACAATAAACAATTATTTTTATTCCTAATTACCCCATTATTACCCTTCACACTCCATGTAAAAACTACATGTCATGGAACTAAGAAAATGATGCATGTTTATATTTTTACAACATATTTTCCATATGATCCAAGACAGAATCTCTAGAAATAATTCAATAATACCAAATTAGGTGGTTAATGTATCATAAACTATATCAAAAATATCTTGGTAGATCAGTACCACTATTCATGTGGAATCATATTACGAGTAATCTATGTCCTAAATTCCCCATATGTGTGTTTATTAAGCATTTCAATATTGTCTCTCTACCCTTTAACTACTATTTCCATGTCATGTAAAATTATCTTCGTACTTAATTATATTCAATTAATACAATAAAAAATATATTGTAATTAACTTCCCAACCCCACTTTTTTAAGAATTTATAGAAGTTAAAACATAAGATACTATACTAGATAACATCACATGATTTTCATTTTGTAACTCCATTTTCTTTTTTTATTTTTCATATTATGTTATAAAATTTTGTTCAATTTCATTGATTTTTTTTTTGAGTAGAAGTGTCAGATATGAGGTACACAAGCATAGGGAAATCATGTGCAGTATAAGAATTGATTGGATATTTAATGAATTTATTTAAAAACAGTGATATAATCTACAAAATATCACTTAACATGGATATAACTTCAATTAAGGAATAGAAAGTCTCAATTCATGAATGTATGTGATCCGTGTGGAGAGAATTAATGACACAATTTCACATAATAGTCACCCAAAAATATGTATAAATTTTAAATGATTCATAAAGAATCAACCAATCCTATCATTGACCAACATATAATTTCACTAAATTATTTTACCACTGAGGAAATATCAACAATTATATTGATACACCCAATGTGGATGGTAAAGTCAAACTTGAATTCTCAATAGGTTTGTGTATGTAATGATAATGAGACATTTTTTTGGTTATTTTGGTAATTTTGGATATTTGTTTACTGATTTGTGAAGAAAAAATTAATTAGAAGAATAAAAAATGGAAAACCCAAATGAATATACCCAAAATATCATACCCACTACCACATATAGAATGAAACATTTTCATCACATTCAATGTATAATATAATAATATGGACATGAAATGAGAAAATAAAATTACAAAAAATCATAAATGTAAGTGTGCAAGGCATATCTAAAGATTTTCATGTGTAGATTACCTGATGTATTTTTATTTAATTAACAAGATGTGTGCGGAATGCCAAAATACACTTATTTATCTATTTTCATTGATTGTAATTATAATTCATTTAGTCACTAGTGTGTCCTCTACTACTCTATAATAAAAAAACTAATGATACAACATAAAATCCCAATAATCTATAATTTAAAATTCATAGTTCCATTTTCGATCCAAAACTGTATAGTTGTATGTCACTTTAACAATAATATCCTTATAATGGACCAATATATAAATAGATTATTCTTCTTTTTCTTTGGATAATTTTTTTTCTCATATCATGAAAATCCAATCACCATAAGCTATTTAATTTGCAACTTCAAATGTTCTCCATACCCAACCAATTCCATGTTTTATTTCATTATTTCCCAATTTATCTACAATTATTCCTGAATGTAAGGATGAAATTCCTTCCAAAAATGATATGGTATGTGTAAGTACAAACATTATTATTTAATTTACTCATATAACACTATAATGAATCATACATGAACTAATTAATAACCATCATATTGGGTTGTACCATTTCTCTAATACCTTATTCAAATAAGGATTAGAAGCACCAACCTGGCATTTTTTGGGGTCTTATGGTGTATTTGTATGTATAACACAATATGTAGAAAATATGGAATCCAAATTTTGGTTTCAAATAATTGACAAGTAGTTACTAATGATATAATTTTTACTCTAGAATTTTATAAAATTTGATCCTTGAAAAAATACAAAACAAAATGATATTTATCAATCCTTTTGGACAATACCGCCAGAGATTTACTAAAATAATAAAAATAATATTAATGTATATGAAAAAAAAATCATTGAAAATTACCCATAATTTCAATTAAACATACATTGAATATCACTGAATAATATGTATGGTTGGGGGAACTTGTTGCTTTATAAAATATTTCATGTATGTTACAAGCATGAAAATTTCATACAAAATAAAGTTGAATTAGGAATCATGGTAGGAAAATTTAAACCCTATTCCATCAAATTATTAGTTTTAGTTGGGGGAACAATGATTCCAACACAAGCATGTGTATGTAAAAAATAAGAAAAACTCAAACTCGTGATTATATTCACATATTCTAATGACATTGCCAATATAAATATGCCCATGCTAAGGATTTTCCAATAAACAGAACCTATATTGACTATTAAATTATTCAACATGGGTTTTCATTGTGATTATATTCATTTAAACTAATAAATGTAATTAAAAAAATTGGAATACCATATATATGTAATATATATAGAATAAATAATATCAACGGGGAAATTAGCCTAATGTGTTACCTCGTTTGTGGTTTCATACTATGATATGTGACTAATCCTGCTCATGTGGTCAACCACCAAGTTCTATGGCCACTGTATATTCATTATCTTGATTTCAATCTATTGATGAATGATAAACCAATGAATAATGTGTTAATTTTAATCAAGATTATATAAAAGATACCTTAATGATTTATGATTAGAGAAAAACCATTCCAAATCCAAATAAATAAGATGAAAATTTATCAACATAAAATATGATTTTAAGAATATCTTATTCTATTATGGTGTAACATTAATGGGTAGAATACAATTTTTTTAATGAATATAAAATCACGTTAGAATAACCATTATCTGTTTCAGATAAGAGGTATCCAATTATGACGCTTGAAATATCACACATAGGCTTTAATGATTGTTCCCACCACTGGGGTTGAATGAATTTGAGTGTGTTATGAAATTTATTCCCCACATTTTTTATAACCCTACAAAAATAAACAAAAAAAAGAAATCATTTAAAATTATATATGTCAAAGGATTATATATGTTACTGAAATATGATATTAAGCATAAATAAAATTCTAAATCCCATTAGTAGGATATTACATCATATATAGATAAAAGATAAAGAGTTGATGAAAGAATATATACCTTTAATCATTCAACATCTATTAAATGTTTTAATACTAAATTATCTAATACATTTTTAGGATAATGCATTAAATTCATTTTTTCAATGATTAAAACCATTTTCTCCTAAAAAAATTAATAAATTTTCCAAAATAAAAATACATTCATGATAAAATAAACCATTCATTGTATAATCATATGTAAATACCCTCATTCATCTCAATATAATTAGAAAAAATCATATTTCATACATTGAAGCAACATGGAGAGTATCAATGTCCAAATAGAATCATTCTATAGGAAGAACAACAAAATAATACATTTAATTTTTTCTTCTCATAATCATCCAATGATATATGAACCTGAATATGGACTTGAATCTATCTATGTGAATCAATATTGTATTTTTTTTAATTTTTATAAACATTTTTTTAAATTAATTTGAGTTGATGATTTCCTTACAAGTGGATTGAAATTAATTCCATTAATAAATAAAAACATTCTCTAATTTCTATTACCTCATTGGATCTAACTCCCTTATCTAATTTCAAAAAATATTAGCAGAAAATTTCTTATTAACAACATGGAAATTAAATACCAATTTAGAATTTAATGTTTCTCAAATTATTCCATCACCAAAAAATATTACTTCTTTTTAAACAACATCAAATATAGGTCAACTTAGTCTCCTTTGTAATTTCCATACTGATTGAGCCACATCTTAAAAAATAATCATATGGTTTAAAATGATGGTGAAAACTTCTATTATTACCTCCAAGGTCTTACAATGTGATCTAACATTCTTCCTAAAAAGATTCAAATAATTTTTATCATTTTCAATGGGATGGTTTTGACCATTTTAAAAGGTAATCACAAACCCCTATTCCCCCACCTGACCTTTAAACTCACTCAATTTTATAAGTGTTTCCATGAATTCTCTAAAATAATTGTCACTTTACTATATGAATCATTGTGACTAAACAAGGTTGTTATAATAAGGATAAATGGAATTATAGAACCTTTAATATAAATGAAATATATATAATAAAAGGGGTCAAAATAAGGGAAAATGTTTTTTGGGGAGTTGTATGGATGAATAAATTTAATGATTTAAAATATTCACACAATGAAAATATGTATAATAGTTGAAAACCTAAAAATTAGAGAATAAACAATCAAATACATTAGTTTACTCAATATTAATATCATATTCACAATGGTCATGATAATAATAATAATATGAATCCACATAAAAGTCTAATCCAAGAGAGGTGTGGTCATTAAAATACATGTCTTCATGTGATCCTATACATCCAACTAGAACAACATCTCATAATCACTCCAATCATAGTCCAACAAAAATCCATGGGGTTTTACATGATGGTTTGGAATGGGAGATAAAAAAATTAAAAACAATCCTCATAGGGTTACATCATGTATTTTGTAACCATAAATGTCACAAAATCATCTCTTAACTCCCATAAACATGTAACATCATGTAAATTTAGTTTCCCTTGGGATTTTTTGAGAAAGGCCATACGTATGAGAATAGAAAAATGGTGATTAACCTAATCATCATATTTACAAAGAAAATATTAATTAGTTGAAAAATAATATATATTACATGAAAATTTATATTCTCATTGACCCATAGCGGATATTTCATAACAATATTTTACAATTAAACAACCTTCTAATCCGAATTAACCAAAATCAAGTAACGGAGAAAACAGTGGGTGAGGCATTAACTTTTTTTATTGTACAAAATTTCATATGAAATTAGATAATGGTAACTACACTATAGTTCAAGAGATTGTGAGTTTTTTTAAAATCGTAACAATTTTTAGGCATTACATGAGGTTCATTATTGAGTGATAATAATTTCCATCCATGATTGTTCCTCTCATTTCCCATTTTCCATCTTTGATTGGTATAAATTTAATTTAATAATTGGAAAACCATATGAATTTCAAAAATACCTTGATAGGTGGGATTATTATATATCCATTCATGAATGTTTGAAAAATCAATTTTTATATTTTCACATCATAAATATTTTTTTCCATATATGTTTATTAAAAAATTAGTGGAATTTCAGAGAAATATCCATAACTTAATCTACAATGTGTCTTTATCTTCTGCTAACATAGTACCTATTGGTAATAATGAAATCTCATCTTGGTGGGTGAATCATAGGGGCCCCCAAGGGACACATCACTCTCATTTTTCTTTCAAATACATATTATTATAGAGAAAAACACCAATATTATTTTGAGTGGGATGAGATGGTAGGTTTCCATATTTCTTATTAATGATTTCTTGTATAGTGGTGGAAATACAACTCATTTTCATCTATAAATCCATCGGAACTATACCTTGACACAAAATTCATTATTTTTTTAAAATCAATCTATTTCATACGATAAAAAGTGTTATAATATACCATTGGATAGGTAATCCCATTTTGTTTACTTGTTGTTTCTTATGATTCAAATCTATTTTCAGGTTGATGGAAACTATATTTTCAAAGAGTATATTTCCATAAGATTATTTTAATTGATCCATTTTTTATTATAATGATCCATTCAGGATATATGTCTAAAATTTCCATCCATAATTTTATATTTTTGGTAATGAGTGATAATTTATATTTTGGGTTATCATTATTGAAATGGTTTCCACATGAATCATTCAACACAATAATCCATCTCTCATAGTTATTTCAAACAATCTATTGGATGGTTTGGTGATGAAAAAATACCATGATTAATAACTAGAGTGGGTGGAAATTATTTTTGATCGAATACTTTATCTTACAATATTGTGGATAATTTAACCGACCTAGTTTCGAATAATTGATTTTCCCTAGAAGATGTACTTTCCTCATATACTCCAACTATAGATATTTTACATTTTTCACCAAATTCATTAGGGTTTCTTGACTTATTTTTGATTATTTTATGATCATACATCATGAGTTTTCAACTAATCCACTCCTTAATATATCATCAGTAATGATCCAATTTATGGGGATGATACCATCATTAAAGTATTAGATATATAGTTTCTCACTGATTTGGTGGGTAGGAAATATATAATATTGAACTTTGAACTTGACCCAATACTAATACATTGACTCTAATGGTTATTTTTTATACCATCGATCTCTCTTGGAATTGATGTGGTCCTTGATGGTAGAAGTAATATTATAACAGCACAAAATTACAATGTTATATCAACGTATTTAATAATCTATATTAAAAGAAACGCCAAGAATAGAAACAAATATAACATCCCTTGAAATTAATGTATTTTTAATATTTTAAGTAATTATATTATATTGCTAGAAATTCATGAAATAGTATGTTATCATGCGTGACTTACAAGATCAACATTGTTTGATAGATTGTGTTACACATAAGGCCGAGTTTTACCAAACACTATATTATAAAATTAGTATTATGTTACATAATGAGATATAAAATATATGTTAAATTTAAAAATAGTAATAATATAAACTAAATTGTGGAAATATATTATTTAATTTTTTTGTTAACTATTAATTATAAATTCATTTAAAAATAAATTGAATATAATAGATAAGCTCTTATGATCACTAACATGTTTTATCCTAATGAATTTAATTAAATAAAATTAGTTAATTATCCTAGTGAAAATTATATATTAAATATTCAATAAAAATTCTTTAAATTCATCTAATAGATTTTAATGTTATAATATAAGAATAAACTCAATATTTCATATATTATTCTATAGTTTTATAATGGCAATTTTACCGCATTTTTTTGGAGCACCTATTTGAAATCCAGATTTTTTCAATTTTATATTTTCTTATGTAATTTTTTTTAAATAAGAATATATGAATTAGAAATGTGGTAATTTTTTTATTATTCGCTAATTTTTTAGCTTTTAATGAATAGTTAATAATTTTGAATTTTAATTGAAAAATGATTTTTCATCTAATTTATCAATATAGTAAAATTAGTTTTTAAATTGGGTTGAAAGTAAAAAATTTATCTATTATACATAAATTAATCCACTTTATTTCTTTGGAATATATTTTACATTGTAATAGTATATAAGAACATCTCAAACTTTGGAACAATTTTAATTCAAAAATATTCATTATCATCCAATCTACGAGATTAAATTTAAATTAACTTCCGATAATTCTATGGTTGTAATTTGTAATATAGATTAAATAACTAAAATTAGAAAAATTTATAAGGTCTAATAAGGAAAATTTATTTTTTCACCAAAACTATTATTTAATCTAGTTTAAATTAATTACATATATTAAGGGTAAAATTATGCTTAACAAGGGTCTAAACCATAATATTATGGAACCAAATGACATAGAAAAATTTCCAAAATATATTTTTGACATATATATCAACCATATTATCCATTGGATAGTATTTTTAATTTTTTAGGAACATGATTTATGGAAGACCTATCATTTATGCATACCTTTTTATATTTATTGTAATTCCACTACTCCTCAACTGTAAAATGGATATAATCCCTCCCCCATTTATTAACACCTCTTGAGCCTTTTGACACATCCTTCCTTTGAAAAAATATCTCACAACCAACCTATATTCATCCAAGATGATAGATATTTAGTATAATTAAAAGAGGATGTTTTATCGTAAAAACCAATTGGAGTTACACTAATGAAAAGTAACTTTGTTCAATGATCACTTTTGTTTCATTTAAATATCCACCCCTTAAATTATTTTTATACAGTATTATATAATAACCAATGTTTAATAAATATTATGATAATTTTTTCCCATGTTTAAACCTAAAATTTTACAAAAATCATTCAAATGGGAATTTCAAACAATGTTTTAGTTTATTTTGTTCTACCACCTCACAGGATTATGTCATTCATTCATCCATTACCACCATTTTTGGATGGAAATAATTATGTATTAATAGTTTATATATTATATATATGATTTAATATCTTTATTCTACATTAATTTCTATGTAACACATACATTTATTATTTTGATTTTTGGGATATGGATACATTGTTTGAGGATGTATGGACTACCGCCTAATAAATGTTTTGTGATTTGTTAATTCTATATATACAATTCATTAAGGACAGTTTAAAAAAAAATATGTGATATATAAAACATTAATATGATACTAGTATGGAAATATAAATACATAAATTAATCACTTAATTTAAATATATTATAACAAAATATAAGTAGTGTTCATCCATACATACGACCTACCATCTCCATGCATAATGCATTCCATTTTATACCTCTATATTCTATGGATTACTCTAAATAAATTTATAATGACTTTATTGGATATTTAAATCATGTATTACATACTTGAGATGATAAAATCTATCTTTCTGTTTTAAAAAATTGATAAAATATACTCGAAAAACTAGGAAATTTACTACTGAAATATTGGAAATAATTAATTATTATTAACAAACGGGTAATAAGATATTATAATAAGGTCATATATAATTTTATAAATATGATAATGGTTCAGGTATTATTTAGGGACATTTGTTAAACTGTTATAAATGATTTTAAATTATGATCACAAAAAAGGAAATGCAAATAATGGATTTTATCTAAATTTACATTCCATTGAGACCTATTTGTCACTATAAACAAATTGATATTAATGTGGTATATATAATACCACTATTTTGATTTATACCAAAATTCACTAATGCGTCGTGGTATTTTATTTATCACTTTTAACAATCTCAATCAATTTGATTTGACTTCAATATTACCTTGTGGTAAATGTTATTCTTCAATATAACTTTCATTTTTGATTATTCATTTATCGTGAAACAATCACATCCCTTTGAAATTAATATTATAATATGTGTTTATATAAAATATAGATATAATCATATAATCTGTACTATTATTTCCTAACACATAAAACATTTTTACATTTGGTGATCACGTTCTAATTTATTTTATTAACTAACAATTACTGATAAATATCTATTCATTATGTAAAAAAGGATATTTAATAAGGTATATAGTTTATTAATTGATTAAATTATATAATAAATTATTTTAATTTTAGTTTAATTTGGGTCCTAGACATTATATACCATCATTACTCATCAACATGTTTTCATGAGGCAAATAAGATGTCAAAAATAAATGGGTTTCTACCTGTAGTTTTATACCATCTTGTTAAAAGTATTAATGGTACAAGATTTCATTTTTGTTTGACATTACGTCAAATAATTAATCATTAATATAATAGATATTTTTATTTTTATTTTTTCTATCCATGATATCTTCTTATGAAAAAATATATTTATTCATTTATTCAAACATTATTGGATAAAAGTCATATTTTTCTGATATTTACCTTTCCATATTGATTATATCATATCTATTTTATTAAATGGATTGTATTCTATGTTATTTACCAGTCCATGTTGGTTCATTCTTATAGATACATTTTTTTCCAATATTTATACCCTTACTTTTAATTTGATCTCACCCTTATCTGGTTTCATTTCACCATCTTATAATGATGAATCCTTTGAATGAATGTCATGGATTCTATTATTTTAATTATTTAATTCATAAATTTTATTTTCCAAATGTTTTTTATCATGTATATATTGTTTTTTACAAAATTAATAAACTATAAGGTTCTTGTGGATTTGATTACTTGTAATCCTAATAAAGTATGAATTTAATGCAATATCTCCAATATTCTAGGGTTGGGGTGTTACCGTTGGTATTAAAGGATGTTTATCCGAAACCATATGAACTTGATTTTGGAAAACATTTAATATCAAAATTAACACTTAGATACACTTTGGTGGTAATTATAGAATAAATCCTAAAAATATTGGTATAATATAGATTATGTGGTGTTACCTAGAAAAATATCACTATATGAATAAAAAGCGTGGATTTTGTTATGGTATAAATGTGCCTGAGAGTATGAAATCCATAAAAGGTTCATCAGGTCTGAGTCGAGCTTAACCTAGTAGATGAAAATTAGACATACTATGCACCAGGTCTGACACACTAATATGATTGACTTATGATAATTCTTATTTTCATTGAAAATCATTATAATGGATATGAATGCAAATATATTCGCCAGAAGACAATGGTTATTATTATTAGATTATATATGCTTAAATGTTTTGATTTGTGTTAAGTGTTACACAATATTTAGTATTATAAAATGTTCTTATTTTTATGATATAATAAATAATATAACATTTTATATAAATTACACATATATGGAATAAGGGTATCAGTACTTGGGGACAATGTTGAGGTTTCGCCAATTAAAAATCCAATATAGATGGTATTGGAACTAATCCAACTATGGATATATTAGTAAATCATAATAATGTGATTACTAATAGACTTACCAAAGTTTATCAACCTATTCCACGACATTCTTCTTTTATGTTGGATCACTTTATGTGGAAGAGCCCCCAATCATTGGGTTGGACTACTAAAATAGTGGTTTCATAAGAAGATATTATGTATTTGGAGTTGATATTCATGGAATTGTGATGGAAATAAAAATTTTACACTATAAGGTTATAATACAAATGGGGATACTGTTCAATGGGGTTCATTGATCTAGAAAACTAGGGAGGAAGAAGAAATAGAATTTTCAAAATATAATGTATTTAAGAATATATTCTTCGAAAAATATTTCCATTGTGATCAACAAACTAAGATAATAATAATGTTATGTAGTTTAAAATACATTTTGTAATAATTGTTTATGGATTATGAAGCTACATTTACAATGTTTTCAATGTACTATATACATTTCATACTCAACATAATGTGAAATATTAATCACCTCAATTAATGTATTCATCCATGTATATAAAGGGAGCCAGTGTTTAAACATTTTATGAATATAATGAAATGATTTTATGGGTTGTCAGGACATAGAAAAAAATCTTGATGTATGATTTATATAGTGTTATGAAAGAGTATAATAGTATGGATAATAAAATAAGATATTAAGGGAAAAAAGGGAAAGAATTATTTTCCAACAAGTGATAACTGTGGTAACAAATCACCATGTGAAATTCTCTAAATGATTTTTACTCTATTAAATGAATAGTGAGAAAGAATAATGTGATAAATAATGAAAAGTGAAAAAAGAAAGCATTTTTAATTTTTTTCTCAACTGCTAGTAGATGGGTCCCAATGAAACTAAATTCCTCTATCATTATGGGAATATATCTCATAAGAAGCTAAATGGTCAAGGTCAAGCATGTGTTGTTGACACAACAGAAGTGACGTGATTAAATTTATCCTAAATTTGATCCATGAAAAATTTTATAAGGGAATGTTGATGATTATATAATTATTATAAAGATTTTATTTTGTATAAGGATTGCACTGTAGTCCTTTTTCATCATGGATTTAAAACCTTTTGACGATTGGTACTAATAACCAAGAAAAGTGATTCAGTAAAAAGTATATCTTTTGTGAAAACACATGGTTAAGCGAAATATTATACACAATATGTTCTTAATTTAGAGTAAATAATATTTGGACAAATACATAATTCATAAGGTTAATATAAATTTGTTTCTAATTAATACATTCAAAATGATTCCAAATTATTGCATCATTATGTTTTAGAAATTCTTACCATTAAGGATATGGTCATGTTGATTGTTAGATGAGGATGTAGATGTTAATGTATTACTTCACCATGTGATGAATCCTTTGAAAAGAAATTAAGTTGACATTTTTCAAGAAATATCAATGGATAATATTTTGTTTATGAAATTGAAATATAGATTTACATATATTCTTAGATAATGAAATAATTCATATACTTTTGAAAAAATGGCCTTAAAAATATTTTTCCCGATTATCATCATTTTTTATAATATAAAAAAACTTTTTAAAAATATTGGATTACTTATTTTTGTTAATCCTCTTAAATATAATCTTGTTCTCTATCACTCTCTATAATCACGTGATAGTTATATTTAATTTCTTTATCAATGTTTTCACTAATGTTGTAATATTCGAAAGCCTAATATTTTGGCGACCTTAGAAATTATTTTTAAAAAATTAATTAGATTTTTTGTTATCCAAAATTATTATATGGGGATTTCATCAAAATTAATTTTAAATATAAAACCCAAAATTATATAGCTGATGTTTAAAATTAATGAACATAATTTAATTAAGTTGGGGAGAATTTACGACCCCAAAATTCTAAACTATGTACATTTTATTTTATAGAATATGTGACACACAACACTAATCATAGAATGATATATAATATCCCACTAAATTATGAAATTTTTAATTATTTATATAACTCTATTATAAATATTTTAATTCATGTAGCACTAAGTTGGATTGAGTTATACATAGTAACGATATTGTTCGATTGATTGATTACACAAATGAAAGAGTTTTGCTAAACAATAATATATAATTAAACTATTATTATTCATTTAAATAACATATAACCAAGCTATTATAATTTTGGTTATTAATAGGATTATATATCATAAGTAATTTTTTTTTAAATTCATTTATTAACAATTAATTAGAAATGAATATAAAAACAAAATGAATGTAAATAAAAAATATTTATGAAATAAATGGTGTTTTTTCATAAAAAATAATATTAATCACTCTTAGTGAATGATACTATTGTATTATATATATATTCAATTATATTGGTTTTAGATTCATCCAATATATTTGATATGTATAATATAATATTGACCCCATTATTATGCATGAAAATAATTATTTTTATATAGGTATTATTGCCATCTGTTCTTTGAAAACCTCTGTTAAAATTTTATTTTACCATTATTAAAGGTTTTATATTTCAATATGATAATAATTTTTAATTTATATTATAAAAATTAGCTAAGGGATAACTTTTTGTATATTTATATGATGTTTCATTTTAAGTGAATAGTAAAAAAAGATGAATTTTCATTAAAAATGGGTTTTCATTTAATTATTATATTTAGATAAATTATATTTTTAACTACTTATAGAGACTTATTTGATATAATTAATATCTATAAATCCATTTTATGTAATTGAAAACAATTTAAAATTGAAATCATATTTAAAAACATATCAATATTTTTAAAATTTTTATATTAAAAACCTGCTTCCTCATCTCATATGTGGGATAAAATATAAATTAATTTCTCTTAGATTTGTGATTTGGATTTAGAAAAAATGATTCCATAATAAAAATAATAACAGTATATAAATTATTATACTTTAACCTTAGTTTTTCAGAAAACATATTAGCGAAGCCATTTCCAATAAAATTATTGTGATTAAGGTAAATTTAAAAATTACAAGGGACAAAACCATAAACATATGCTCCAAACGACCTAAAATCATGTACAAAACCTATTATATGGAAATATTAAGACAATATCCTCCCTAATATAAATTTATTTTATTTTTTTATTCACATTATTTAAGAGACACATCTAAAAAATATTTACCTTTATAAATTTACATGAATTCCACTCGTCCTCCACTAAAAATGCTCTCACCTCTCCCATTTAGTCACACATTAAAAAACCACTGAATCATACAAAATATGCAAAAAATAATATCCCAAATTTACTTCACTCATCCTAAATTCCTCAATTTGGACATAATTAAATCCACGGATTTCTTTTGTTATAAACCAAAAGGAGTTACCTTGATAAGATGTAACATTCTTCATTGATCACTTTTGGTTCATTTAATTTTCAACCCATTAAATTAGTCCAATATAATTTTTATATAATAAACTATGTATATTAAATATTATTTTCAGTTTTTATTCTTATAGTTTCACGTACTTTTTCAAAAACATCTATAAAATGGGTTATATAATCATTGTTTGTGTGTGTGGTGCACTTCCACCTCGTGAAATGATGTTACTAGTTCTTCTAAAACAATTTTAATTGTTTTAATATTGATGAATTTATAGATTATGTATTATATATATTATATTTATAATTCATCTATGATTTTTTAATTCTTATATATCACATACCTTTATTATTACCATTTTTGGGAATGTAATGCCTTCAAAATAATTTGAATCATTCACATTATTCATGTAATATATTAAAAATAATTTGAATAAAAATGTTTTATATATAAAATGTATATGATAATTTAATTTTTTTATAAATATATAAATATATCACATTATTTTGAAATATGAAAAGAAAATGGATGTTTTTTTATGTGTACGTATAACATACCACCTCCATGAATAGTGTATTCTATTTCATATCTCAAAATTTTTTAGATTAAAATATACACAAATATATTAAATATATATGATATTTAAATCATATATTTCATCTTTGATATTATGAAATTATGATTGATAGAATATTAAGAAAAAGAATTGTAAAAAATAATAAAAAAACATGGAAAATAATAGATGAAATTCTCAAAATATTTAATGACTGTTAACAAACAGGTAATCAAATATTATAATATTATCATTTTGATATTATAAATATTATTAGGGTTCTATAATAATTTATTGAAATTATGAACATCATTATACACGACTTTAAATGATATAATCACCAAAAGAAATAGAAGGTAAGGGCTTTTGTCTCAATTTACATTCCATTGATACTTATTTGATATTATAAACTAATTAACATTGATGTGTTGTATATAAATACCATTTTTCATTTAATATCATTATTCAAACATAATTCGTGGAATTTTATGATTCACATTAAATTGTATCCTTCTAGTCGTTTTGACATGAAAATTACCATGTGGTAAAAGTTATCTTGGAAATAAAACATTTTATTATGATAGTTATCATTATCTAGAAAAAATAACTTCATTATGATAATTTTCTCATTAATTTCATTTATATAATGTATCCAAATTGTTATTAAATGAGCATTATTATTTCTTAAATAAATAAGATTTTTAAATAAGGTGGTTAGATTATTTATTATTTTATTGACTATGGAATTATTAAAAAATATGAATTCATTATTTTATAAAAAAAATTATAATGAATATTTTTTATTAATATATTACTAAATATGAGGAATTATTCATTCTGGAATAGATAGGTGTGGTATTAAAATTATATATCCCCATGATGAATCAATAGGCTCTTATAAGAAAATTAAAATTTTCCTAATTAAATAGTTTTATAAATATTGTTTTAAAATTTCTTGTGAATGGTCATTACATTTTAGGTATTCTTGTACCTCATAAATGAAGTCACATAATCAATATTTTCCTAATAATATATTTTATTACTCATTTTTATTATTCATTAACTTTTTATACGGTAATAACTATGGATTCATTTCATTCTCCGTAATTGATAAAATGTAATGTGTTGAAATTATTTACAATTCCATATTGATTATACAGTTTCCTATTATTTAAATGGCATGTTTTTTAGATATTTAAATTTTCATGGTAATTTATTCATATTTTTCCCTTATTTCAATTTTTTTATTTATTCATACATATAATTCATCTCACAACATTATGTTTCCATTCCCTGTGTTATGAATATGATTATATTGAATGGATTTCATGGATACTGATATTTTACTTATATTATGGTTAATTTTTTTTCAAATTTTTTCTGGAAATAATTTATTAAATATAGTTTTCTAAAACTTATAAATATTCAATCGTACAATATTTTATTCTTTATAATATTGAAAATGTAAAAATGTAATGCACTATCATCAGGCTTCTGGGGTAATCGAAATAATAATATTAATAATAGTAGACATTTCAAATTATTCCAAGATTTACAATGTTCATGTTAAATGTAATAAATCATATAATATTTAGTTACTCCAAGTGGAATGGGAATTCACTTAATACGATTCATCTATAAATTAAAATCCATTGTTTATAAGGAGTGAAAACTGAATTAAATTATTGTATATGTTTTTGAGTACCCACCAAATATGTCAATATATTTTAGTAGAAAGTGAATTAGCATAGATTTTAGAGCAATAACATATTTATGATATGGATGTGAAGAGAATATTTTGTTGATAATTAAAATTATGTAAAAAAATTCTCAAATGGGTTTTTGGGGTTTTTTTTTCTTTTCATAAATTTTATGAAAACAAAACATTATTTGTGAAGAGATACATGGATCACTACGATATGAAAGATATAAATAATAAAATATAGTAATTTTAATAATTTTTGAATTTCATGATATTCTGATATGATCCAAATGAAATAAATATTCCTAAATGTATACTTCCAATTTTACAATGTGGTTCTATTATGTGAGCAATTATAGATAGAAAAAAAAGGTGGAACAAAATATCATCAAAATCGGATTTAATAGATAGTCTGAAAATTTAGATGTGATGAAAAAAAAACCAAAACTTTATAGGAAAAAAATCAACTAAAATAATAATTAAAACAAATAACATACCTAAAACTATTGAACAATACAATTTCCTCTCTATAAATGATGCTAACTATGTTTTCGTTCCCTCAATCACTCTAAAACAATAAGTAATTACTTTGATAAGTGCATAGTATTGGCTAAACATGGTCATATATCCAAATGAGAAAATAAAATAAATATAATAATACTAATTATTCGAAATACATTACAATTGGTATAAAATTGGTGGTTTTTCAGTGCAATGATTTATTAGAAAAAAAATCTCAATCTAGTGAACAATTTCATTAAAATAACAAATATGAGAGGATGTAATAAATATAGCATACCAGTGAGAAATTAAATAATCATTATCCCTTTTGATTAAAATCTATTTATTAGGATCTAAAAATATTTTCAAATACAAACAATATTAAAACTAACAAAGTAATAAATACTGGATGAAAGTAATTTTAGGTTAACATCACGACTACTAATAGTAGCAACCATATTTTATTATTATCCCAAAACCAAAACATTTTAAATATATAATTAGTTTTGAATATATTATTTTGATATTATAATTACATGATTTTGGGTATTATTTGTAAATCATTCAATTGATTCCAAAGTATATTAGTTTTCATGATTAAAGTTTATCTCTACTGATTCATACATGTTTGGAATTATTGTCATATGGAAAATTGATTGATTTACATATAGATTAAATTTAAATTAACTTATGACATTTTTTGAAATATAGTTTCTATATTGACTAAAAATGGATGAAGGTATTAGTATTATATTTATTATGATTATAAATTACTCATGAATTGGTCTTGTTTTCATTATGGAGATTATTTTCATATGGGTTGGATAAATATGTAAACACCCAATCTCATGTCAACTAGTATATTATATAACCAAGTGGAAAAATAAAAATATTAAAATATAAATAACATGAAATTATATTGAAGAAAAATTGTTTTTTTAATCTAAATTACAAATAAATATAAATTATAATTTTGAGAGGGGATCTTTCATGGATAATATTTTTGAATTATGGATTCTTATTTATCATTATGAAAAGTAAAACAAAATGATCCCCTTTTATAAAACATATAATAGAATCTAATAATTCTATAAATGTGTAAAAATATACATTTAGTATAGGGATACATGGTTATGGTTTGAAATGTGAATATCTGTATATATAACATTAAATTACCAAAAGATACAACATATATAGGCACATTATTTATCAAATTACCGTGAAAAGTTGTGAACATAAAAAGGAATGAAACAGATGAAATTTATTGAATTATAACAAATAAATTTTATAGAAAAATATAATCACTAATTAATAAGATATATCAACATTTATGATCTGGTTATATTGTTTTGAATACAATATATTCATACATTAAGGTCTATTTTCATCCATGAAATATGTGATCCAACAATGATGATCACAATAGAAATGTAGAAATATTTTTGACATATTTGAAATTATAATATAAAAACAATATTCATATTGAAAAAAATACTATGAATTTTTTTTATATGATATTAAACAAATTAAAAAAATCTCTTTCAATTTCCAAATTCAAGCACAAAACTAATATTTTCCTTAAATATTCATATAAGGATAAATTTTAGAAATTTTTTCAAATACTACAATAAATATTTTTTAAAAACTGTGTTATCATAGTTTTATCTTATATTTCTCTAACATATCATTTTGAATGAAATTATATATATGATATATTTCCTTTCAAAAAATTATTTTTTATAAATATTCTCACTCATGCGTTTCAAAAATATTATATTCATCAATTCTAAAAAAAATCACCCTACAATATGTAAAAGTATATAATGATGGTGAAAATTATAATATCATTATAATATATTAAACACTTCTTTTAGACCAAAATATAATTTCATTGTTTTCTAAATATGAAAATATTTTTTTCGGGAATTATTTATTTAATATTACTAATAAAATAGTTATTACTAAAAAAAATTCATATAGTGATTATTCAAAAAAACAATTAGAATTAAATAAATTAAAATTTTTCTTATTAAAACCAATGAAAATGAATGATAATTGAATTCCATTAACCTAATAATTCACCCTCTAGTTCAGGCTCTTATCATTACACACTCATACATTCAAATTCTTTATCATTTTTGGGAGATCATTTCAAACGGTGGTGCCAATTGATACTTATATTCAATCCCATCTTTTGAACCAAAGGGGTTGGGATGATACGCATTTTGAATTTATTATATAAGAAGTTGTGGCAAAAAATATTTGCAGATATCTAGGTTTTAGGGTGTCTAAGGGGTGGTGTAACTCCCCATGAAGTAAATGATATGTGGTGTCTAACCTTTTTTTGGGAATTCATTCAGACACACACACACACACAAAAACACACACACTCACAAACACACACACAAATATATATATATATATATATATATATTATTTTAAATAATATATTTTTGGATTATTTTATTTACTATTATAACATGGGATACTACTTTCTTATGTCAATATTTAAATATTAGAGATATTTTATGTTTTATGTTTTATAAATACAAATTTGCATAAAAATTGTTATTGATAATTTGAATTATTGATATGAGGATGAGTATTATGATATAAGTGTCAAAAAAATCATAGACCTTGATTTTAATATTAATAGTCTAAATATTTCCACAATAACACCATTAATCCCATAACTATAGTCACCAACACTTTTAAAATTTTTAAAATTCTTGGGATATATGGAAATACTATTCATGTGGATGTAATACCATTATTGGGTTGTTATATGAATAATAAGACAAGTGGTATTTTTAATACATTTTTCAAAATAGTGTTTGGAAAATTCAAATTTCATTGAAAATTTTGGAATTTATTTCTAAATATAATTTTCATGCATTGTCACCAAATAATATCTATAATTACACATAAAAACATGAATATATAAACATATCATATACTATAGAAAATTATCTTTTTTATAATGGATCATTTTTAGGGATTTCTATTATAAAATTATTTTTTGAGTAAAAGGATTTACAAATATTCCACAGTGGAAAAGTACATTTAAAATGTTATTAATTAAAGTATAATATCTTAGTTAACAACATGGAGATATTGTTACTTATTTATTATTATTTCCATGATTATAATTATTTAGTTAATTCATTTTTTGATGGAATTTGATTAGGTCAGAAATAATTTTTTTCTACGAGATATTGGAAATCATGATAATAGGAAATTTTTAGGGAATATATATATCATTAGATTTTTTCTATTATTATTTGCGTAATATATATGTTTCTTCATAACTAATAAATAAAAAATATACATTATAAATAATTAATAAAAGATGATAAGAAAAACTCATTATTTTTTAAGCTAATATATTACAGGAAATGTTATATAGTAAATATGATAATATTAATTCATATAAGGTAGTGGGGGATCAGGTACTACCAGCACAGGGAAATATATCACCTGACCATGAACAAATTTTCATATATATTAACTCATCTTGTCATGATTTTTCTTCAACTATCATTGTTGTTCTTTATATTTAAATGCTTTATAATCCTCTTATTGGTGCAGGTATTACTTCTCTCTAGACTATCTACATGTACGATCATATATAGCTTAAAAAATATCATCATACTCAGAGTCATGGATATAATGTCATTTATACAATAGTTGAGTGATATTATGACCCTCCTTCATTATCATTATGACTTTTATGTGGTTTATTGTGATGTTATTCTGATCACTCAGCCTTTCTGAGGACCAGAAGACATTTCACTCTTCTAAGAAACCTCATCAAAAAAATTTCTCATAGGAGGCCTCAACCTACTAACTATCTCATCCTGAATCTCGGAAGATTGATAAAAATATGTCCCATATGTCTCCAAAAACGTTATTATTATAAATTAAGTCTAATAGAAAATCACATTTTTTTAGTTTACAAAACAGTCCAAATATAATTACTACAGTATATTGTTCTCTATCACCCATGATATATCCTATAATAATATTATATTACATCTTCTACCAAAAATAATAATATGTAGTGGTTATATTAATTATAGAGAGAATATATTTATTATATAAATTTATTATTTATAATAATTATATATTATTATTAAATAAAATTACTTTCAAAATTTCAACAATGTATACTAATAGTATGAGTCTTAATTTTATTTTTGAAATCGTATCACCTATAATTATAGAAAAAATGATTTCAATAAGTCCCACACGACTTGATAAATATAGTCACAAATGCTCTTAGTACTTATATTCTATAAATCCAACTTAAATACTAGTTGAAATGATTATGAATACAATCCTCCCAGGTATCAAAAATAGAGGGTCTCATGTCTATATCCCCAATAGATTATAATTTCTTGTTAAATATAATAATAAATTTATCTATTAATTATATTTATTTAAACGAAAATTCTAATTTATACATCCCAACAAGTGTAAAACCACATGACTATTTTAGGTAATATGAACATGATACACCAATACCAATAGAGCATAATATTATTTTGTTAAAATATATTTTCCATGAAAAATTAATAGATGTGAAAAAATATGATAATAATTGTAATTAGTAACATAATAAATAAATAAAATAAATAAAATTATCAATTAATAATTTTTTAGCTAAAATTTATTCCTCCAATGAATATCAAATTCAAGATATAGACGTCACACTAAATGTGGATCCAAAAAAGAAATAATTTGGGGTCCCAACCACTTCTAATATCATGTTTAGGGTCAAAATTTTTATCTGACTAATCTGGAGCCTCATCACCAAGTAATACATCCTCAGTCTAGCTATTATTCCAGACATCATAATCTTCATAACCCAAAAAAACATATAATTACTTTTATAATAAATTATATAATCTATAAAAATATAAATTTTTATATTTTTAAAAGCATTTTTAAAGAACCAAATTGATGATACTATTACATAAATTTTTTTTATAAATATATTAAATGTAGAAAAGTAAAATATCTTTATGAAAAATAAATAATAATAAATCATCATATTTATTTTTAGTATCATTTGTGTTAATGAAATAATCTCCCTCCTTAAGATTATCAATTTTCATATAATATTGATTATCAATATATATTATAATATCAAAATAATTAGTTACATCATCGATTTTATCAATACCATCATCCATAATTGAGTGGTATCATCATTGATATATGTATATCTTCTATTAAGTGTTATATTATTCTATCATTCTTGTATATTTTTTTAATTTTTCAATTTAATAGAACCAACCTCATTTTTCATAAATAGAAGATATTTCACATTTATTAAACTCCACTAATCTATTAAATATATTAACTTATTATATAAATTTTTATAATGAATATTAGATCCTAAATATTAAAATAATTTTTCACTTCCTTCCATAAGTATTTTATATTAAACCTCATTAATTCTATATCATGTATCAACACACAACCAAAAATTAATATAAGACTAATGATATTTAATCATTTTTTTATAATTTTATTGATTATATTGTAAAATATTCCTATCATTCATCATTCCATAAATGTAAAATTCACATTTTTTTTTTATTATATAATTTTAATCGAACACTATTATTAATTTCTTTGACTCACCATATTGGTGTGTTTATGGAATCATAATATATTAACTACATAAGCATTATAAAAGATAACAAATATACAAATGAGAATACTCTGTTGAAATAAATGAATATCATTTTTTTTCCATATCATGATACATGGAATAATAAAAAAAATTACTAAAATTACAAATTTCTTTTGAATGTATAATTGTAAAAAATTATCATCCTTTTTTAAATTAGTAAGAAATTTTACCTTTTCATTATCAATAAAATGATTTTGGAAAATATTGATAAATTTTTTATTATATAAACATCATATAATATGAAAAAATAAGAAAAATCCATTAATGAAATATTTCAAAAAAGCGTACTTGCCAAAAAAATCAAGTTTTTAACAGTTGAATGAAACATATGTATGAGTTCTATGAAATTATTCACCTAGAAAAAACCATTCTTTATGGTCACAAAATTAATATTATGAAGAATTAACAGAATAAATATGTGTTTTCTTGAATAATCATTATTTATTTCATTACAACCAATTTGAATATGTTTTAAAGGATATTAATCTTGAAAATTATAAGAAAATGAATTTTAAATAGTATCCTTGCAGTACGTTTTATTAATTAGAAATTAATTTCAATCCTTTTTATATATCATTTTCTTGAATTTTTAGATTCATATATGGAATGAGTATATCCATCACAATTATATTTTCCCTCAACATTTAACATAATATAAAAATGCTATATTAAATGATCCATTAGATAAAACAATGCTGGTGAAAATATTTTATACAGTTTTTAGAAAATTATAGAAATAGCCTTTTTGTATTATACTATGTGAATCATAGTCTATTTTCAATATATATTTATGTTCATGATATATAATATTTTAGTTAAAAAATCACAATTTTTGAATTTATTATCCTTTTATCAACAATAAGAAATAACACTTGAATGATAAAATAATCCTTGAGAATTTTAACCCCATAATACATATATTTTATTATGGAAAAACAATAACTGGAAACAAAACCATCCATTAATGTGAATTCATTAATCCAATAGAAAACATATAACCAAAATTACTTAGAAATAATATGAGAATAATTTATAATAACTAATTTTTTTATTATTCATTTTAAAAATATCATTTTTGAGATGCTTATAAATTTATTAAAAATCTAATTTTTCCTTCACATTATGTATGGTCATGTCAGAGGAATCCAAAATATTATAAAATATGTCATCAAAATAGTTATTATCTATATGAAATTTGTATTTAATGTTAATATCTAACAAATAAAAAAAATTTCTTACCTCATAAATTATATTTTTTATATAATATTAATCTATAATAAAACAAGTTATTTTTATTAGATTAAAACTTGTATAAAAGTAAAAATTTTGTAATGAATATATAATGGAATGTAGATAAATTTCATAAGAGCATTGTTGGGGGGGGGTTTCTTTCTAATCTACCATTTGTAACCAAGAAATCGATCAGAATATATCACCTTTAGTAAGAAATCTACGATGATACAGAAATGGAATTCTTTATAGGTAGATAGAAATTATTATTATTTATTTATTAAATATAAAAAATATGTTGTACCATTTTTTTTCCATCTAAATAACAAATAAATTTTTAAAATTTCATTTATTTTGTATTTTTATCCAGCTAAGAGTGTTAAATTATGACCAAGAACTATATCACATGCAGTTAGACATTCACTCCACAATAGATAAATCTTTAATAAATGTGTTCAAATATAAATATTTATTGATTCCTAGATGTTGTATTATTATTAATGAAATATATATATATATATATGTACATGACCTCTTTATCTATATCCATGTAGGTATGTTGGTCAATTATTTGAAAACAAAACAATAAGAATATTTTCTTATGTCATCAGCACATATAACGTAACCATAAATAGAAATAGCCAACATTACATTAAAATATTCTACACCTAATGAAGGATTAGCAATATTTATATGCTTCCGGTAATAACCATCAAACGGAAAATTTGTGGATTTTATGAACAAATTCATTAAATCTATTCCTTTTCATGAAAAATATTTTCTTTTGAGAAAAAAATAGTTTTTTGTCAAAATTTAATTAAAAAATACCACAATAGTTTATCTGGAATAAATTTAGACATTCCTTAGTGCACCGCATAATACCATAATTGTAAAAAACATTGAAATGGAGATGACAACTCATATTCCATATAATATATGATATAGTCATTAGAACAGGAATGGATATTTTGTAAATAATGGAAAAAAATTAAATCAACATTTTTCCCTTTCACATACATTTTGAATAGATATATTCCCTTTAGTTAATAAATATTTCTCTATTGAAAATATTTGAAAAAATTAAGTACTCAAAATTTTAATAAATATTTAATAGCCATATATTTTGTGTCAAAATTATATATTCCTGTAATATATCTGATATATATGACTTAATTCTCAAATTTGAAAAACCATATAATACATATTTATCTAATTATGAATTAGAATATTCATTATATATTTCAATTTATTAATCTTATGTGACAATGTAGATTATTATATAAATTTGAAACTATGATGGTTTGGGAACCTAATTTTTTTATTTACTTCTGAATTTTGTTTCTACTATTAAAACCGAAAGACATAACCAACTTGAAAAAAATACATAAAATATTAAAAACCATATTATTAAATTATTCATATCATCTTAGATCAAACAACATACATAGTCAATTAATTGTTCCATTTGAAACATATATTTAATTTTATAATGTGAATTATATATTTTTATTGACACCCACGACATGGAAAGGATGTTTAAATGATATATATGGATTTCATTAATGATTTCTCAAGTCATAATCTTGTTGTAATAAATATTTCTTATGATTATGATTATGATATTCTTAGATAAAATATTAATTGGTTTCTTATATAAAATTCATCAGGCCAATTTATTTAATAAATGAAAAATGGGTTATCTTTTATAATATATTTAATTAGAGAATTCACATCAAATTTCATTGGAAATTTTTAAAAAAATTAATTTGTACTATTTTTTTATTTTATGAAATATTTATTTCCAATTTTAAGAAATTATGATAATTTATAGTGAATTCTACAAATATACAATAATTATCATAAATTAATACTATGTGTTACAAATTTATATTAATTTATAATATTTTTATGATAACTAATACTCTATAATTAAAATTTAAACTAAATAACATAAAAAATAGTAAATTATACTAATTCATATTATTTTATTGTTAATTTACACTAAATAACAAAAAATTATTCTAATTGATATTAATTTATTATATTTTATGATGAATTTAAATCAATTTATATTAATTCATACAATAAATATATCAATTTATATGAGATTATACTTTTTTATACTAATTTATTATTAAATAAAATTTGTTTTAATTAATTTTTTTATTAAATTCTAGTTGTTTAAACGAATTTACATTAATTTATTTGAATATTTGAATAAATATTAATATTTTATAGTAATGTTTTCTTATTAAATCAATGTAATTAAATTTGTACTAATTATTCATAATGGTTACTAAATGATACAAATTTAAACGAATTATTAAGAATTTATAATAACTTCGGTGAAATTAAGACTAATTTATTTTTACTTATTCATAATTTATTTCCATATAATGAAAATTATTAAATATCATAAAAATTTTGAAAATTTATATTAGATGGTTTATATTAATTTATATATATCTTTGAGGTATTAAACATAATTTATATTTATTTGTACTAATGTATACTATAAAATATTAAAATATACCAATTTATTATAATTTTAAATGAAGTAATTCTAATTTATAGTAATTTATATTATTTTATAATAATTTTTATTAATGTATGATAAGTTTTATTAATTTAATATATGGTATACCATTTCTTATTAATTTAATAAAAATAAACTGCTTTATTTGAATTTATATAAATTTAGTGAAATTTTAATGATTTTACAAAAAAATTTGTTAAATTATAGTAAATTCAATTACAATATTGTAATTTATAAAATTTGTTATAATATTATAAATTTATAGTGAATCATATGAATTTATTACAAATTATATCAATTTATAATAATTTTCATGGAATTGATACAAATTTATTATTTTAAATAATAATATTTAATAATTTTTAGTATTGTTTAATAATATATGAAAATTAATACTAATGGATATCAATTTTGTTAAATTATAAAAAATGATAAAAATTTATAAAAAATATACTAATTAATAATAATTAGTGAATGTTAATATAAATTTAGAACAAAAATAACAAATTAATTTTAATTTTTATTAATTTATTTAAAATTATATAAAATAATATTAAATTATACTAATTTATTTTAATTTACACTAATTTTCTACTAATATGTCATTAATCTTTATAAGAACAGGTTTTTTTTATTATGAATCCTTTTAATTTTTTTAAGAAGTTATTACATTGGCCATAATTTTGATTCCCTGTAAGGTTTTAATGGATTTAGGTGGTGTGTGTGACCACTTCTGAGGAAGGAACCCATGCCTGTAAAGAAAAATATTTGGCTGCATGGTTAGTAAATACTCTATGGCCCATCCTAGAGAGTCTCTCTTAAAACATTGGGTATAGACATTGGTGTAATGTATGGCATGCATTTTTTTCCTAACTGTGTGCCTGGGGTTGCATGCCCATGAAATAAATGAAATCTTTTTAATATAGGTTTTTTAAATGAGTGGTGTCGTATTTCCCTAATTGTGTATCCTAACCATGCACATTCCCCCTTTTTATAGAAAAGGGATCACAGTTGGTGTAATGTTTGGCCAACTATTCGACTAAATATTTTGACCCAGGTTTTTATGTGAAATGATAATTTTTTTCATAATGATGTAATTAACCCCTTATTTCTTCTCCCTTGGCTCATTCTAGTGGATAGTCTACCTTATTTCCCTATGTGAGCTCTATTGAATATATTTCATTATTTTTTATCATGACTCACAATCCAAACATTGATTTGATCCACATTTGTCTCGGTGGATGCTGATAAGTTATTGATCAATTCCTTTTCATCCATTCTTCATTGTTATTAAAATTAATGATCATATTTATTTGCAGGATCATATTCTGAATTATTATGTAATTGGTCTTATCCTCAGTTATCATCAAATCCAGGCCAAACTAGAGGCAGATACCAGATGAGGCATGTCATACGGGTATGAGTTTAGTGTTCTATAACTCAATCATTATATGATTTCATATTATAAATTATCATATGTGGATGAAAATTTCATCAATAGTGGACTATTTAATAATTTTTTTCAGGCTTATAGTTGTTAGAACCATGTAATTATATCCTTTCTATATATAGTATCAAATGGTTATGGTTACATCCCCAACATCGACCGTCCCTTGTATAGTGTTTTCATATTTATTCATTAATGGTTTTTTGACACTATAGACACACCATTTAGTTGAATGGATTGAACCTTCTAACGGTAACCCCCATTAATTAAATGAATTGGTAATTGGAAAATGGTTAGAACTTTGTAGTTTCTACATGACCATTATAATGAAAGTGGTGTAGTTAATTATTGAATGTTTAAATGGTTTATCAGAAAGTATACTATGTATATTACCTGTCATAGCTAAATATAATTGAATAACTTCATTAGACGTATGTATCACAGCTTTCCATGGTTTATGGAAGGCATTGGAGTGAATCTATTTGGGTTAATTATATCTAATATGAATTGATAAATGGCTCCTTTTCCCTTTTCCTTTTAACACTACTAAATGTTATGGAGTAAATCGTTTTCTAATGATTAAATAGAATTAATATTAAATGAAAATAATTAATTAATTAATCAATAATAAGATGACTAACGTATATGGACCTTTAAAAATTTATAGTAGTGTTTAAAAATGAAGTAGACTTGGATTTCAGATGTAATACAATGAGTACTTGTGGTCTCCATTTGGATTTTGAGATAACACATCCATTGTTGATACCCACCTTGGATCTTGATACTAGTCTACTTGTGGATTCTTATTATAACACCATATGATCACATAATTATTATAATAAGATGCCATGGATACACTTCTGGGATCTATCATGACGTCTACGGACATGAGACACCTTTGAATCACCATTGAGCCTTGTCATTGCTTATCCCATTTTAACATGGATTATTCCCTTTGAATAGGTTAGAATTAAATTACTGTGGAATTCTATGGTTGATACCTCTTGGAGTACACTCTTACCCTTATATTCAATCTATGGTTTTTTAGTATAGTTGTATCGATCAATGGGGTCAAGTGTTCCATGGTTATTAGCTTATATTATCATTATTATTATGATCATGGATTCCTTATTACAAATTGACTCCTTTTTTGTTATTATCCTGTCAGTATTTTAGTTTTAGTTATACTTCATGTGACTAATATGAACTAGAAAATAATTAACTAATTAACAAAAAAACATCTTCAGACACTAAAAGAGGCTGAAGTATATACTTGGGTACTTATGTAACTGTACTTATTTTTGTTTATATACGCATCCTAGCATGTTTTATCAGTTTAAATTACATTTAATAGATTATATAAATATCTTTGGTGGTGGAATCGTGATATTTACCTCAAAAACTATCTAGGCCTCCATTGGTACTTGGGTAGACTACATGTAATTAGCTATTCACATGGGTAATCATCTCACTTTAGAAACTTGATTTCATTCTTGCGTTAGGGTGGATATTGGTTGTAGAGGACTGAGATGGATATGGAGATATTTGAATAGCATTTTCTTCATTTTCATTATTTTTTATAGAATTTATTTCATTATACATTGTATCCATGTTTTCTAGTTTTCTAGTGACATTAAATGTATCATTAACTTTTGAGTATTATTATCATTTGTTCTGGTTTCTTATTATTATTTCGTCTACTATTATGCCATCCATTCACTTATATTGCTGCAATTTTTTTCTTTTTAACTTCCTTATTTTTTATTCTACACTATAGTAATGAGTTTAATAATCTTCCTATGAACACACCCTTGTTCCTCAGTTATAGTTGACATCTTCTGACATTCATGTAGATACTCTTAAGGACTAGTTACCCACCGGGCTCATGGACTCTCTATGTGGAATTTGGTACTGGAGCCCAATGTGGTGTCAAAGGTGTTCCATTCTTGATTTACTATTTGGATTCAATATATGGTAGATTTTTAATGCTTATAAGAGTGTTATAATCTATGATTGTGCATGTATTACCCACGTTCGGGGTAAATACCGAGTTTCCATAATAATGAATATTGTTCTTCTTTTTCCTATTACAGTAAATATCACCTCACTCTTAGGTGATGCGTATGATGTGTGATAGTTTTTATTATTATTCTAATTGATAATTTCAATTCATCCATTTCCTAATGATATATGGGAAAAGTTCATCGTTTTATGCCTCATCATATGAATCTATAATTCACATGCACAAAAAATACCTCGACTTATAGGTGTATATTTCTTCATTCACTTTTTTGTTATGATGGTGATTGTTGATTTTTACTTGTTACATATATATGATTTTATATATCTTTGGTTGTGATTTAATTATTTATAGTTTCAATTCACAAGTTTTATGGTCCCTCATTTTTTGGAATTAGAATTTTACAGAGTCAATTTAGAGTATATAAGATTGTATTCAAATGAAACATAAAAATTTGAATCACAACATAAAAAATAAAATTGTTTCCATTAAATTATTGTGCAATGTTTTGTTAAACCATCATCTACTAGAACACATATAATATAGAAATGAATACTTTACAATACATGGACTTCTTAGAATGAGGTTTTGGTAGTATACCATAGAAATTATTCCATTTACATTCCTTCAGATTTAACTGTTGTTGTCTATATGTTCAAAGTGTGATCTGAGGCTTGTGCTTGGAATTGCTTGATTAATTCCACAACGAAATACTTCGGTCTTTCTCTAGGAGGGTGTAAACGGCCAGGATCTTAAAATTTCAAGGAATTAACAACCCGTATTTCCTCCAGGAGTCCCACATGAAGCACAACATATTTAATCAAATCCAATTATTCATGACCATCATTGTGATAGTTTACTATGTATGTTGTCATCCACACGAGGTTCCCCAAGACCTGTACAGAGAATTTGTAATTTGAAATGTGAGTTATATCAGTAGAATCCCCATTCCTTATCAGGATAAGATTTTCAACATGTGGTCCATTCTATAATGGATGGCAACTTCACTATCTATGAGAATCTAGAGATGAGTTTAGAGAATAGGGTCAAGATTTCTACTCAATTACCATGAGATTATTACAAGTGATTGTGGGATGTGATTACCTAGGACAGTTGATATCAGGGAATGTTATGGGATGAATTAAAGACTATGTTTTTTTTATTTTGGTCATTCCTCAAACACTGAGAGATAACTAGGACATATAGTTGATGAATACAGAGAAAGGTGACATGTCACATATTCATTATTCACCACATTTTAATATGATACATTTCATTCCACTACATCTATTTGGTGATGATATTTTTGGTGCAAGATGGTTTCATGATGGTCTTTAGTATGACATATATAATGAGGTAACATTCATTCTCCAAACGACATTCTCTCATATTATCAATCAATCTCTTACCACTTAATGGAACCCAAGGGAAGAAGATGGTACTAAGAATAGAGGGACAATGTTTTGTTAGGTCGATATTTCTTCTCGTAGAAAATATTTTCCCTCATGTTTTTTGTTATAGTAGTGTTAGTCGATGAAACAAAACTGGATTCAATTTTGTATTCCATAATTATGGACGGTAATAGAATTTAAATCCATAGTTCGATTGAGACCCTAACAAGTTCCATGATTGTGGACCTATGGGGAATATTTAGATACTATAGAATACTTTTCCATCAGCTTATAATGAAAGAGGATCCTCACCATATCTTCGATGGGGGAAGGTTCTTTTATGTGACATCAAGTGGGGAGTTGGAGTAGTACTGACAGGCCTGAATGGGAGGATGTTGTGGTTGTGGTAGCCAAACATCCTATCATCAACACTATTATAGAATTCATACTTTGAATAGTCCATATATAGTTCATGTTTGTCTATAATGACAGTTACATGCAGTACAATTGATACACGGGGACCAGAGTGTTGCACCATATATAGTAAGAGTTACTATTCTAGAATCCTCCACTATATTATATTCATTATAATATATAGTGGCATCACAATCCACTGTATCCTTCTCTATCATGGAATCTCTCAGGTTGTAAATATTGTATTTCATTGTTTTAAGGACCCTAACTAAGATTATCGGTGTATTGTGAAATAGAATAAGACAATGTAGTGACCACCACCTTGAGATAGGTAGTTAATTCTTATTAAAGGACTAATTTTTTCTCAGGATGAATGGATTAAATTCCATTATTAAGATATAATGGTAGGTCAGTCATCATACCTTTGTATAATTATATCATAATATGATATCATTTACTTTAAGGGAAGCATTTCTTGATTATTTTTCTGGATTACCTCTAGATGGATATGTACATTTCACGATTGATGTTATTTTGAGAGTAGAATTAGATTCCATTCCTCCATATAAGATAGTTCCTGCTGATCTTGATAATCTCAATAAATAATTAAAGGATCCGTAAGCCAAATTATCTAAAATTACTATAAATTCCTCTTAGGATTCACAAATTCATTTCACCAAGTTCGTTGATGGGACCCTTCTTATATTTGTGGATTACGGATGATTGAAAAATCTTACACTCATGAACATGAAACCACATACTTAAATATATGAATTCTTTTACATGTAATGAGGATCTATGAGATTTACTAATTTCTAATTGAGATCTAGATATCGTTAGGTGAAATTAATTCCATAACACATACATGTACCACATTTTTATAGTAGGTTTGGTCTATATGAGTTCTATTTTATGTCATTTAGTATTAAAAATATGACTTCCATTTTCATGGATTTGAAAAATAATGTATTGCATTTCTATCTGGATTTTTTTTAATAGTATTTAGTGAAAACTTTTTAGTTATTTTCACACTTTTATAAATCATGTTAGGAACATTTATATCTATTTGAGTACAATGATTTAGAATAATCATCATGACTAGCTCCCTATGGATCACTTATGGATTGAAAAAGTTTACTTATTGCAATATATTATATTGGAATCTAAATTATTTTTTGTTCAAGATAAGTTTGGTGATGTGGTTTATTAGATCATACCAATATTCTGTTTGATATATATAGTTTTTTTAGGATGTATGGATATTAAATAAATTTCATTGAGGCCTTATCAATCCTTGTTTAACAACATAATGTTCGAAAATATAGTGGTGTTAATTTCCAATGGTTGGAAGTGTGAAAAATTCTAACAGGACCTGATTGTAATGATTACTTTAATACCAATTATAATTAATCTACATCATGGTAGATGATATACAATGTTACATGATAAATCTAACATCCGAATAGGAGGGATGACTATTTATTTGGATTGATCCATTGTGTAATGGTGTTATTTGTTCATGCCTCATGAGAGAAACTACCAGACCCAATACCTTGAGCTAATAGTAGTTACACATGCCTTACATTTCTTGAGACATTGTCTACTCTATGATATTTTTTTGAATTATAGTTACCACATGAACCTAAAATATATTTTTACATAATGTGACATTAATATCATATAACAGTGATGGGTCAAATATATCATTCCCTTTGAATTTCAACTTGACTATACACCTGGAAAGAGAAATGTGGTAACTGTTGCACTGAGTTGGAAAAAATTTACGGAGTTCATATGGGAATCCAAGGATGAATGGAAAATGACGGCCATATTATATGACCTTCATGTTGACTTTCATGAAATTTTATATCAATAATATCTCTCATCGTTGATAGTTACATATCCCCTAACAGAGAAGTTGAAAATTAGGATGTTTTTGGATCGTCTGGGCTTGGTTCTTCATTAGAGTATTTTAGGGGACGAACCACCTCTATAATGGTCTATGGAAGGTGAATACATCTAAGATATACATGGAGGTTTCTGGGTACCAATATATATGATTGAGGAACCGATGAGTGAGTCCCACTCTTCAAAGAGGGTTGTTAATCTAGGAATCTCGTTTATGTTTAGAGATATGTGACAATAGTATTAGCATCCTGTGATGAAAATTAAGATATTCAACATTATCACAAGGTGTTCAAAAAATCATCTGGTGATGGTATTGAAACATTGACCAGTAGGCTTGTTACAACTACTTTTCAACCCGATATAAAAAAGGATTGTTTTTTCAATGGATTTTTTAGTTTGTATATATAGGTTGCCTTAGGGTAGTGATGAAAATCAGGTATTCATTGAATGAATGTAAAAATTATCCCACTCCCATCCAATCAAGTAGAATTTATCATTTGATGATATGGGAAACCTATATTTCTATGTGACAAAAAACTACATGGGTTCTCTCATAGTATCTTTTAGTATTGGGATGATCACTTCGAAATGAAATTATATTAGGGGTTGCATAAGTCTGTGTGTATAATGTTGCTTTTTATAACATCCTTTCACCATCATACTAATTATGAATCAAATTAGATGATATATGTGTTTTAGGGAATTCTATAAGAATGAGTACATGATTTCATACGTTCATTGGAGATGAAAATCCCTCTCATCGAGTTCACTAATAGTAATATTGTGTAGGAGACAATTCATATGGATTCTTTTTATCCCTTATATTGTAGATTGTTCCATTCATCCTTTTATTGGATAGAGGCTGGTATGGAAGGGCTACGGGGTCCTATTATAATTTTAGAGTCCTTAAATAAGGTTAAACTACTTAAGAAGCTAATGTATACTTCTCTGAGTATAAATAAATCTTATACCGGTTACCATAGATAACCTTTTGAGATTGAGGTTGGTGTTATTTCTCTCATTGAGAATCACCTAGACATGGTTATAAATGAATAAAAGTCTATGGAAATATGAATCCTCATTATATGGGTTCATTAGTGATTCTAGACATTTTTGGTCTAGTGGGCTATATTTTTCTACTACCTCAAACATACTCATCTAAGAATTATTCCTCATACATTTGACAGCTTCAGTAGTATAATGTCATCACTTTAGATAATTTGTATCCCTCATGATGTTAATTTATATGTTAATGGTCCATCTGATATGTAATCAATAAGCATCATTGACTAGATCAGAATACCTATCCAAGCCTAGTCTGTCTCTCTAGTATGAGTTCTTTGGAAGCATGACTACGTACATGGAAGGAATTGGCAGTGGGAGGCCAAAATATGTGGCTAGACAACACATTTGATCTCAAAATGAGTTTTTCCTCACGTGGAAGGTGAACTAAAATAATATTTCCTTTAAACGGGGAAGATTTTAGGAACCCAATTTTTCACTCAGGTGTGAATAATTTTAATTTTTTTCTCAAATTTTATTTTGGACCTAATTTTAATGTTATATGAGGTTATAATGGTTTTTGGGTTTTACATGGTTTTTTCAAAGTCCAAATCACTGAATTGTGGAGATAACCACATGGCTACATGGTTAACATAAACTGTGAACCTATAATTCATGGTATCTTCTAATTTTATATGGATGGATAGTAGGATAAAATAAGGTTCATGGGTTTCCTTCACCATGAAATTGGTGTTGCACACCGATGATAATACTATAAACATTTCACAGATGTGTTTTTTATGGAGTAGGATCATTTATCTAACCATGTAGCCTAACCATTGGGGTTCCACATAGAATTTAAAATAGAAAACATTTGGTGCATACTTTGGCCAATCTCACATCCAAACAATGTGACCATGGTTTTTGGGTGAAATGACTATTTTTCCCTTAATGATATAATTATACCCTTATTTCTTCTCCCATGGAACATTATATTATACATTACCCCTCATAAATCACTTTATGGTTATTTTAAATGATTTCAAATAATTTTATCTTTAATCATCATAAAAACTCTTATTCAATCTCCATTCATCATTTTTATGGAATTCGGTACGTTATCATTTCATTTGTAGTCATTCATCATATTTATTCGAATCAACGTAAAAATTTATATGTAGGCTCATATTCCCAATATTCATGGCATTTGTTATTTCCTCTTATCCCTTTAATTATATGAAAAAATAGAGGCTACCAGTAGTCAATGAAAGTTGTGAAAATATTAGATAGGTGGTCTATAAGGCAACACTTATGGCTTTTCATTTTATAAATTTCTGTGTGAAAAACTAAATCATCAGGAATGGACTTGTTAATTCTTGATCATTAATTATTGTTTTTAGAACCATGTTATATTATCTAATCCATTAATGATATAAAATTATGGCGGTTACATACCCAGTTCTGGAAACCTCAATTATAGTGTTTTCATTAGTTATTATTTAAATTATTATTATGTCATTTTAGATCCAACTTTTTGTAGTGGGGATTGAATATACTAATGTTAATCCCATTAAATTAAATGAAATGTAAATTGTGAAATTTCTAACACCTTGTATATCCCACTTTAACATTTTATGTTATTTATTATAATTAATAAATTAAATCATAAATTGTTATTTAGAAGTTAAAATAAATTTACTAATTGGACTAAATAAATGATATTGTATAACATGGATTCACTTCTATAGCACACATTCCCATGGTTTATTTAAGTATGTTGATTAATCATAATGAATTTATTATATCTTATATGTATTGATAAATGGTTTCATGTACCTTAACATTCTCACACTAATAGAAAGGTATGGAAGGAATCAATTTTCGATTATTAAATGTTATAAATTTTATATATCCTAAATTAATTAGTGAATCAGTAATATGGTTTGTAATTTACAATGACATTGAAATTGTATAAGAGTGTTCACATATGATATGGAATACAATTACCAAGGTAATACCTTGAGAATTTGGGGAATCCATTCAGATTTATGGTTTTTGGTTTCCATGATTGAGACCCAACGTGAAACCATATCCTTTTCTACTAGCGGATTCCTTGTATTACACCATATGATCCCTTTATTGTTATTGTAGGATTCCTAGTTTACACTCCATGGATACAATGTGGCATCTACAGACATGAGGTGACTTCGATACACCATTGTGACTATTAACTACATATCCATTTTTACTTTTTATGAATTCATTGTACACGGATATAATTACATTATTGTGGAATGACTTCGGTGATTCCCCATGGATTACACACAAAACTATATAGCCGAGCTATAGTTTATTATATGATTTTTCTTGACCAATAAGGTTAATGATTCCTCTATTACTACTTTGGATCCTATTTATTATTATCGTGATCAATTCCTTGTTTCATATTGGATCCATTAGAAATTTTATCATGTTAGTATATCATTTTTTGTAATAGCTCATGTGGAATATAAATACTATAACATAATTAATGAGTGAAATTGTTACATGTTCCTAAATTAGGTGAGGATAAGGGAGGTACTTGGTAATTTATATTACTACACCTATTTACATTTATATATGCATTCCTACATTCTGTTTAATTTTATATTACATGGACTAGTTGTTAAATACTCTATTCGTGGTGGCCTATTGTGATTCATCTCACACCCAATTTGGGCCAACATTGGTAACCAGGAAGTATTCATGTATTCATGTGTTGGAAAGTGGAATCACCTCCCATTGGACACATGATTTCTTACTCTCATTATGATGGAGCTTAATGGAAGATGAACGAACTGGACATCCAGATGTTTGGAATGTTTTTGGAATCCTTTTGTTTCTTTTGTATATCATGTTTTTCATGCTACCATGTATCAATTATTTCCAATTATTTAAGAGTCCCAACATGGATCATCATTTTTTGAGTATTATTATCATTTTTTCTTATTTCGTATAATTATTTCTTCTTACGATACACCCTATAAGTTATTTATTTATTAACTTATTTATCTATTATCATATTTATCTATTGTCATTCACTCATGTAATGAAGGAATAGTCTCCAAACATACACACCCTAGTCCATCACTACTAGTCTGGGGCCTCTAATGATTGCAGAGATGAATTTGGGGCTTAGGGACCAAGAAAACATGGGGACCATCTGAGTGTCATCCTATTCTAGGAAGTCACAAGTATACTAATATAAAAAAATTTAATAGAATATATAATAATATCTATTAATTTATACTAATTAATTCTAATATATTAATAATTATGTTAATATTTAAAAAATTATAATGAATTTTACATAATTATATGAATCGACCTCTAAGGGCCAACCAGGTCAGCTGACATCTGAGTTTGACACCACAATCTCAACTCCAATAGGGCATAGAATAGAAGATAATACCTTTTAGAAATTTCAGAAAGATGTGTGTCTTTATGCTAAGTTACATTCATAGAGACACACATATCAAAATACTCACATACTGATTAAAGGTAAAAATTCAACTACAGTATAAATGCTTCTAAACATCTATATCATGCATCATTGTATAGTAAACGTATAGGAAATAATAAAAGGTATAATATAGTCCCACCAGAACTGTATGGGTACATATTTTTTGGTTATTGGGGAATTCATTAAAACACCCTTCCCAAACCATCATTGAACATTCAACCTCGACTACACCCCCACATTCTTGAGTAATACTGATGAGTTTATTTTATTCCCTATATTCTAAATAAAACATGACACGTATATTTAGAGACTATGTATTATTCTGTATATACCTACCCATTTGGCCAGTTTGAATTCAAAAAACATAAAAACTTGTAAAATATAATTCTGGACAACAATATGATTATTTGCCAATTATAAAATGAAAAAGAACAATAATATCCACCCTAATATAATCAAGATAGAAAAAAAAGCCTTATTGTATGGTCTCAACAATAATACCTAGGTAGTGTCATCTTGGGGATCAAGACAACTTTTCTATAGGAGAACTCACTAAATGATCATTTATAGAAATATTAGTGAGGATGTAATATGTCGTTCTCAACAATCCTCATCAAGATGAAGAATAAGATGAAACTCTAAAGATGTCAATACAAAGAGATGGCATCTCACTGATGGGATATGGTGGATTCATGACCCAAACTTGGATAATAAGAAATGTATCTGATCAAAATTTGTAGTATGTAGGTCATGTGAATCCTAGATTTTCCTTGGATGGGTGCAATATTAGAGGACCACACCCTAATGCACATATAGGAATTTCTGAATGTATTTGACACTAATCTCGAAGAGGGGAGTACCAGATATTGTAATGACCCTGATTACAGAAGCCAAAAATCTATAGTTATTTAATTATATTTCTGTAAGATAAATTTAATCAATAAACATTGGATTGAATAGTTAATTATGTTATTAAATAATATACATTCTATAATTACACATCCCATGTAATGAAAATAATTTTCAAGTAAATTTTTCTTTTCTTAAATTCTTTGGAATTTTATGAGTACGCAGTTTCTAACGGCACCTGATTCCGAGGCCCGGTGTACCCGATAAAATTTTCTGAAGTTTATCTTTGGTACATTCAGTGAAAGAACGAGCAAGTTTTTCTATCTTTTGAAGTGATTCTATGATTTTAAATCTAATGCCACCGATGAATTCACAGTGCCAGTATTTTCTTATGGGGACCTATACCATAGTTGCGTGTTGTGTGGGTTGAAAGTTAAATTTTTGGGGTTTATTCCAAAAATTAAAAAATAATTGGTGGTGCACAAATTTTATTTTGAGAGGTGGGGACCACAAGAGCCCCAACCTTTTAACTCCCCATTAATTTCTTATTTTTCCTTTGATAAATCCAAGTATTTATTATGGTGGAGCCTTCCCACATCATTCTTCCCATTAATTTTGCCAAATCTGATAGTTACTCTCAGTGTTAATCTAATTGGCACTGCTTTGGAATTAATAAGAATTTCATAACAATTCTATGAATTGGAGAGCCCCTTTTTCTTTGGTGAGAAAATCACTTTGGGAAAGGGCTCTGAAGAATTAATCAGAGGAGATCCTTCATCAACGAAGAACGCCGTTCTTCAACGAAGAACATCCCCGATAAGGAACGTGAAGTACTTCTTCCAACGATGCATCTTCCTCGGATGCTCCATGACGTCAAAGAGCCTACTTTGCCTACGACAGCGACCCTTCCTCCATCGTTGACAGAAAGACACCATTCTTCTGCGACGCCTGTCTACCACGATGCTTGTCTTCTTCGTATCAACAACGTATAACAACAACTTCAAGGTAGGGGGAATTTTGTATATTTCATATATGTGTTTTCCACGCTCAAACATGGTGTTGAAATTGTTGGGTGATGATTTGAACCTCTTACGCAGTGGGTACGGACTAACTAACAAGTCCGAACCCACGGCTATTTTTTTCCTGATGCACGAGGTGTTTGGAGACGACGAAATGAGACCACAACGGCGATTGAGGGGATTCATAGTGAGGAACGGATCCTAAGATGACCGCAGGCGCAATCAGAAGCCAAAACGGACCACTGGAATGACTCTGGAAGCCCGCGGAAGAGTTCAGCGGTATGAGTCGCCGGTGCAGCGGTGAACCGGCGTACTACTGTCAGGAACTCACCGCGGCATAGGCTGCGGCGGCGAGGGGATTATCCCGCGGTCGTGCGGGATTCGGTGGAAATAGTGGGGCCAGCCTGGCGCCACGTTCGTGGAACTGGGGGCCGCGCCCCCCGCTCGGCTCACTGGGTGAGCCAGCGCACCCCCCCCCTATCGGGTTAGGGTGGGTCATGTAGACCGGGCCATGCCGGCCGGGCTGGGCCGCACCCCACCGGGCCGGGCCCGGACCCAGGTCGGGTCGCTCTGGTTCGGGCCGACACTGGAGGTTTGGGCCAGGTCGGGCCGGGCCCATACCCCCACCTCAGGCCGCCTTCGGTCATTTTCCCGTAACATGAGTTTCGATCCTCCGATTTACGCAACATCTATTGCGTAGGAACCCATGGATAGAGACGGTCACTTAGTTATATTACAGAAAAGGTTTCGGTGAAGTTTGGGTAAGACCGAGTTGGTTCGGACCCGAAACCAACTGGGTCGTTAAAGTGGAAACACATATAACTTACGGACTGGACGTCCGATTGACCTGCCACCAACTACGTTGGAATACTCTTGATGAGACGGTCCTTTTGGAATACTACACATGAGGTTTTGATGCATCTGGAGTACAATCGGGTTGGTTTTTTCTGAAAAACCATTTGGGGCCCTGGAATGGAAAAGCCAATAACCCTCAGACCTGGTATCCAATTCACGCACCATCTGTCACGTTGGAGTTATTTTTCCGAGACGGAACTTCTTTACACATAATCTTCGTACTTCGTGATAGTTTATGTATCGACCCCCTTGGCTCGAGGAGAGGACCCTCCTGGAATCGAGCGTGCTGTGTACGGGAACCCTAGAGCTAGGTGCGACTGCGATGATGGAGACTGTACATGGATCCTTCATGGGTTCGGCAGTGAGGATGACTGTACTTATATCCTCCATGGGTTCAACAATGATGATGACTATACCGGGATCCTCTGTGGGATTGACAGAGATGACTACTGTTCTTGTATCCTAGGTGGGTCCCACAATATTGACCTCTGTAATTATATCATGAGTGGGTCCGATAGAGTAGCTAGTCTTGAATCCTATGTGGGTCTGACAGCTTAACTTGTCTTGTATGCTATGTGGGTCTGATAGCATAAATGAATCAGTGGATACATCTGATCATCTCTATCGCTATACAAAATATGTATACCTGTGTGAGCTAAGTCTTTACATTCAATCATTATCATCGATGTGATTGACTTCATTCCTGTGTGGACTGGGTTGTACTTGAGCTAAGGAGCTGGCGTCGAACTATGATTGATAACATAGTTATATGTATGGGCATATACCTATGTAGAGTTGGTTGATACTTCGTGATTGTAAAATTTTTTTGTGGTTTATTCTTTGTGGATTCTAGGAGACCTTCGGGGGTCTCGGGGTCCCTACTGAGTATTATATACTCACCCCTGCACGAGCATGCCCGCACTACGTTGTGTTGGATGCAGACGACGGATAACACCGATCGTGGAGGAGTCTTGTGGATATGCACGGTACCCGGAGGTGGACCACCTAGTGAGGCGTGTGCGGAGTGGACGGATGTACCTGAGGTGCGGAGGAGGCCATATGTACCCACCCTTCATCTGGGATTCTGAGAGGATGACTCAGTGGTTTCCACTTTACTTTACTGTTGTGGTACTTTTCATTTTCAGTTGTACTGTAATTTTAGTTGGGTTTGTATACATTCCCCTTTACTTTTCTGCACTTACTTTGAACTTAGTTTTACTCAGTTCCTGCTTCATTTGTGTACTCTATTATGTTATTTACTTATATAAAATGCAATAAATTCCCTTTTATCGGGATATAATATAACGACCCATACATTACATACATTGTTAATAATTCAAAATTGAATCATACTTATTACAACATATGACTAAACCATGGAAGGACCGTATAGGTATAGAGTCTTTAGAAACTGGGAAACATAAACAACTAGTTCATAAAGCATCTACCTTGCCTCCCCTTAATTTCATCATATCTACAGTCCCTTTTGGCATATCTTACTTAATAACCTTCTTCCTGACATAGGGAAATAAAACATACAAAAGGGTGAGCTCAAATGCTCAGTAAGGGTAAACAAAAGAAATATCAATCACATCATAAGAATATAACTTTTTGAAATCTTAACCTGCAAAGGAAATCATAATTTCATAACATGGGATAAATCATAGTTGTGAAATGTAATCCCAATAATCAAAACATAAAATATGAAACTCTATGGAATACAAACATAATCATAGTGAATCATTTCTTATTAGTCAAGACTAATTTCCAAGACTATCTTAGTGGACAAAGTCCATTTGTGAACCGAGTTCACTCCTCGTTTCAGTCCTGTTTCACTGAACTGGTTTAACCTTCCATTCTAGCAATGTATATCTCATGAGATATAAAATCATTAACCAATGAAATGGAGGGAGATATAGGTCCCACCCATATCATAATGATACCATTCTTATGTGTGCCACAAAATCATAAACCATACATCATAGCATAACCCATGTAATAAAAATGGGAATCTTAAGCATCGTGACATCATAAAACAATTCATATAAGATAAAGGAATTCATAAAAATATTTCCATCACAACATAATCAAATCCATGTAATAATAGGGATAGAAACATAACCCTATATTATCTTATATGGAAAATAATTTTGATAAACTCTTGAACTCTATTCTTGAGGAAAATATCATTTCTACTTCAAAAACATTTTTTCTTTCTTAACATGTCATACAATTTTAAACTAAAAGAAGTTGATTAAAAATAATCTTGAAAACTTGTAAAGGAAGCTTCTTGGAAATATATTTTTTTTAAAATCCATTCATGTTGTATAAGTTAAAAAAAACATTATTCTCGTCCTTTTGTTGGAAAGTCAAAAAGTACCTCATACGAAAAACGACAAAAGATTCATTTCATATTTTTTACTAAAAACTCACCTAAGGGTAAAATTGGATTTAAAAAATTGTAGGTGGATGGAAATAATATTACATATTGAGGAAACATGGATGTGGATGATAAAATACACCCTAGTAAATTTCAAAGTATAAACAATCTCGGATAAAAATGAAATTGTGATATTTCCCTTACCTTAGGTCCGATTTGATTCGTAAGTGTCCGAACCTCCTGTATAATGATTTAAATAATGTTATTGACTTATTCAAGAATCATAATTATTGTTATGATATCATATATGGTCATATTCTTAACTACATAGTAGTAATATTTCATTGCTACTTGTTATTCGGGTGTTTATAACCTTTTGTTCTTATGCGTGTTTTGTCGAATAAATTCTTATTCTACTCATTAGGTTATAAATACATCATTTCCAGAATGGTATTAGTGTACTATATATCATATTTTTTTCATTCAATTCATTTATATAATCATTATGCAATGAAGATCATGTAGAACGAATCACATCACATCGTGGAGACGGTATTCCGTACGTACGCACGAGCGATGATATCATTCCCATGATCGTGGAATTGTATTCGAGGGTATGTATACTATTTCATAATCAATATAACATTACAATAATCATATTTAGTCATTATTTACACCATTATACCCATCCAAGTAAGGTGGTGGGGGAAATTAGATTACACCACGGCGTGGAGACGGTATTCCGTACGTACGCACGCGCGATGATTTCGTTTTCTGTAGGATGGATATATGGTGAAATAGGGTTGTTTCATACTTATAATAACATATCAGTATATGAGTGATACTGATGTTATTACTTCATAATGAAACAACTATAGAAGAATAAGTTGAAGAAGAAATAATTTGGAATGGATCGGTAATAGATATTATCTCTTTTTTGACGCGCCTCTTCTTAACCTCCTCTTAGGGCACTAGGGTTGGTCTTTGAAGAAGACCAGAACCTCTAGGATGATTCTAGGGAAGTGGGGAAGTGAAATGGGCAAGGTTTGTCCTAGCTTGAAGGCTCAAATTGGTGTGAGGAGGAGACGTAGGAGGTTCCCTTTTATAAGGGAGGAGAGGGGCAACTTTGGAAATATAAGAAATATTGGTTTATATTAAATCCCAACCCCACTTAAAAACATCCAAAATGACTCATATCTGAACAATATATGAGATAAGGTTTTAATCTCATCAACCAATAAAATTTAGACATTTTAGGAATTTATATTAAACATTATCAACTTGATTTATCCTTATCAATTGATGTTTATTTGTGGTAATAATATTCTAAATTTTAAATTATTATTAATAATTACATATGTGTTGTGAATTTTCCATAATTTGACACTTTATGATATTGTAGACCATATAAAATTTAATTTATAATTTTAAAATATTTTATTAATTTTTAAACAATTTTATAATAAGTTATTTTTATAAAATAACAATAGTGTCAATTTGGACACTATTCATTTATTTGAATTTTAATAAAATATATACAGAATATATGTTCGAACTAAAAGCTTTAATAGATTAATAAAATGTCATATGTATCTAGAAAATTAGTGGAGGACATTACATAGTTCATATAATATTTATTTTAATTTTTTTAAAACCATTTATCTGATATTTTAATTAATAAAATAATTTCAACATCACTATTGTGTCATAATTAATGATAATTATTTAATCCATAAAAAATCTAAATAAATTCATATGTTGTAGATAAATTTATTATCTTTCTGGAGATTATTCATGTTCTAAGATTCATTAATATTATCACTAAATTAAAATTCTTATACTTATAATATTTAAGAAAGTGACATGTTGTCACATTCTTTGGTTTTAATAATAATTAAATTATATTCATGGAAAAAAGTCCATTAAATAAATATAATCCGACTGTGAGGTGAGATGGGTCTACTTTTAGTCATCCAATAGGATTTTGTCAGCTGTTAGGGTAATTTTATAATCTTATATTTACCCTTAATTACCCAATTTACCTTTAACTAAGGTAAAAAAAATTTACTGTAGTTACTATTCATAATGCCCAAATTTTAAAAGTAGCCTATTAACATAATTTGGACCCACTGATTACAAATATGGAATCAATTTTTCAAAATTCAAAACACATAAGTCGCAGTAATTAATTTAAAATAAATCTCGTTGTTAAGAAAACATGTTTTACAAGTTAAAACATTGACAATGATTGAAATGTTTTTACCTATGAATTCAATCTGAAATTAATGGTAATGACATATATTATATTAAATGGTAAAAATATATTCTATCTATACTTTAAAACCATTAAATATTATAATTTAACCATATAAAGTATCTCAATGAAAAAAGTTGTTTTTAATTAAAAAATAGCGTATTTTTACTATTCATCAAAATATGAAAGTTATCAGAAAAATATCAAAAATTTAACCCAAGTAAATTTCTATATCTTGATTCAAAAGAATAATTTTATTTGTCAAATTGAACTTATAAATGTGTCAAAAACTAGATTTAATGTTGGTGCGCCATCAAAAGGCGGCAAAACTGCATTTTTTTATAAATACATATTTTACCCCAAAAAAAATTATTTTTCTCTCTTACCATGTTCTAGAAAATGTGTAAGATGAATAATAATGTTGTAAAATTTAAAATTCAGTTAATACTATTCATAATGGATATTTTATAATATTATAATAATATATCGTTGTTTAGTGGAACTCGGTATTGCGTACTACACACGCTATCGAGGAAGGTCGCCATTGTGTGTAGCGAAAGATTCCTTTGATGATTTATATAACATATAAACAAAATATTTCTCATAAAAGTATCGGGTGTTACATTATATCCCCCATAAAATAGATCTCACCCTCGAAATTCGTCACTTTTTAACAAACTGATGAGGATACATCTCCCTCATCATATCCTCAAGCTCCCATGTAGCGTCTTCTAATTGGTGGTTCCTCTATAAAACATTCACCAAGCGAGTGGTCTTGTTTTGCAGGAATTTTTTTTCTATGATCCAGAATTTCTATCGGTTGTTCTTCATTAGAAAGATCTTGCTCCAGCGGTACAACTTATGAGCTGAGTACATGTGAAGGATCAGGTATGTACTTTCTTAGGAGAGATACATGGAACACATCGTCAACATGAGAGATATTCGGTGGAAGCGCCAATCGGTAAGCTACCTTCCCAACACGATCCAGTATTTCGAAACGACCGATATATCTAGGGCTTAGCTTCCCCTTCATTCCAAATTTTATGACCCTCTTCCAGGGAGATATTCGTAAGAACACTTTATCACCCACTTCAAACTCTAGGTCTTTTTTTCGGTTGTCGGCATAACTTTTCTGTCGACTCTGAGCTTCTCTTATGTGTTGTTGATTTGATCGGACCTTCTCTGCCATCTCATCAACAATATCAGGTCCTAATAGATTTATTTCCCTAACTTCATCCCAGCAAGTTGGAGTCCTGCATTTCTTTCCATATAGAGCTTCGTAAGGAGCCATCTGAATACTGGAGTGAAAGCTATATTATAAGAAAATTCCAACAAAGGTAGGTGTTGATCCCAACCACCTTTGAAATCTATAGAGCAAGCTCTCAAAATTTCTTCTAGAGTTTGAATTGTCCTCTCAGACTGACCGTCTGCCTAAGGATGATAAGCAGTGCTGAAACTCAACTCTATATCCAGAGTATGCTGAAGACTTCCCCAGAACATTAAGGTAAACCTCAGATCCTGATCAGATATAATAGAAAGTGGTACTCCATGCAATCTTACCACTTCCTTTACATATATCATGGAAAGCTGATCCAGAGAGAAATCCTCTCTAATAGTGATGTAGTGTGCCGACATTGTAAGACGATCAACTATGACCCACATAACATTATTGCCTTTGGATGTTTTAGGAAGTCCGGGGACAATGTCCATAGTGATGTTTTCTCATTTCCATTCTGGTATTGGTAATGGTTGTAACATCCCCTTAGACTTCTGTCTCTCAGCTTTAACTTTCTGACAAACCAAGCATCGAGAGAAATATTCAGCAGCATCTCTTTTCATGACATCCCACCAGAAGTACTCTTTCAGGTCCCTATACATATTCGTTCTTCCAGGATGAATAGATAATGAAGAAATATGAGCCTCATCCAGCAGCTCCTTCTTTAATTCGGGGAGGGGAGGAACACTAACCTGATTCCTGAACATTATTATCCCATCACAATCATGGTTGAAATAAGGAACATTTCTCACCATATTTTTTAACTCGACATTTTCTTTCTCTGCCTCTTTAATCTTCACATGTATATATAGTTGAACATTAATTTGAGAAAGATACGATTTTCCCCTTCTATTATAATTCCAAGATCCATCCTTTGTAAATCCATAAATATTGGATCTTTTGTGATCCTCATCATGGATAAGCTAGCATGGTCTTGTCGACTTAATGCATCTGACACCTTGTTTGCTTTCCCATGGTGGTAATGGATTGAGCAGTCGTAATCCTTAATCAGCTCCAACCATCAACTTTGGCGCATATTCAGCTTCATTTGTGTGAAAATATACTTTAATCTTTTATGATCAATATAAATATCACACCTCTCACCATAAAGGTAATGCCTCCAAATAATTAATTAAAATATTACTACACCTAACTCTAAATCATGAGTTGGGTAATTTTGCTCATGGATTGTCAACTGTCGTGAGGAATAAGCTATCACCATATCATTTTGCATAAGAACACACCCCAATCCCTTCTTGGATGCATCACTATTGATCACAAACCATTCTCCACTACAAGGCAGTATGAGCACAGGTGCACTGGATAACCTTCTTTTCAGCTCCTTGATATTATCTTCACATTCCTCCATCCAAAAAAACTTAACTCCTTTCCGAGTCAACATGGTGAGTGGATTAGATAATCGTGAAAGATCATTCACAAAACGTCGATAATATCCATCCAATCCAAGAAAACTTCAGATCTCAGTTACTGTTTTTGGTCTTGACCATCTTTTGATAACCTCTGTTTTTTGCTGGATCCACAGATATCCCCTCTTTTGAGATTATGTGACCAAAAAATGAAACTCTTTGAAGCCAAAATTCACACTTGGTAAATTTGGCATAAATCTTCTCCTTTCTTAGGGACTTCAATATAATTCTTAAGGGATCTTGATGTTCATCCTTTCTCTTTGCATATAAAAGAATATCATCTATAAATACTACCACAAACTGATCAAGATAGTCTCTAAAGACTCTATTCATCAGATCCATCAAGATAGCAGGGGCATTAGTAAGACCAAATGGAATCACTATAAATTCATAGTGTCCATACCTTGTACGGAAAGATATCTTTGGTATATCATCCCGTTTGACCCTTAATTGGTGATACCCTGAATGAAGATCAATCTTGGAAAAGTATTGAGCTCCTCGTAGTTGGTCAAATAAGTCATCAATGCGTGGGAGAGGATACTTGTTCTTGATAGTGATCTTGTTAAGTTCTCAATAATCAATGCAGTGTCTCATTGATCCATCGATCTTCTTAACAAACAGAACATGTGCTCCCCATGGTGATGCAATAGGGATTATGAATCCTTTATCAAGATTCTGTTGGAGTTTCTTCTTCAATTCCTGCAACTCAATTGGTGCCATTCTATAAGGTGTCTTTGAAATAGGCAAAGCACCCGATACGAGTTCTATTGAAAACTCAACTTCACGATTTGGTGGAAGACCCGACAATTCCTCTGGAAAGACATCGTCAAACTCCCGGACAATGGGAATATTCTTATTCGTTATTTTCTCACCAACCATTTGTGATAAATAAACTTCATTTAGTGTAATGAAGACCCATAAGAGGAAATAAATTTCCACCAGAAGGTTATGTTCATCCTTGCATCGATAGACGATCATAGATTGATCTGGAATATGATATGTGACTTCCCTTCTATGGAAATTGATATGAGCTCCATATAAAGAAAGCCAATCCATGCCATGAATCACATCAAATTCCACTATAGGAAGGATCACAAGATTTGCATGAAGCACATTCCCACAAACTTAAATCGGAGAATAATTATAAACTTTTGATGCGACTGTTGTGCCATTAGGGGTTGTCACAGCTAACTCAACATCTAATTGTTGAGGTAATATGGTGATATCATTAGAAAATTCATCATAAATAAAGGAGGGGGTGGATCCAGAATCAAATAAAACATTTGCTACTTTAGAGTGGATGGTAAGTGTACCTCTCACCACATCGTTATCGTACTCCACATCGCTGATAGAAATTTCATGTGACATTCCTTTGTCTTTAGCCTTAAGAGTTTGTTGATGTCCACCATCATCATCAACACTTGAATTTGGGCATTGATTGGAATAATGACCCATATCCTTGCACTTGAAACATTGAAGTGTAGTAGGTTGATTCTGTATATCCCTCCCTTTGTTTGCATCATTAGACATCTTCTTCCCATCATTGCGGCATTCAAAAGCCTGATGACCTTCCTTTCCACATTTGAAACATTTACTTGTCCCTTTAAGACAACTCCCTCCATGTTTCTTTCCACACTTTGAGCATAAGGGAAAGCTCATCTTCTATTCAGTGTGCTCTTTATATTTTCCTTTGAATTCTATTTTCCTCTTCTTATCAAACCCATATGACTGATGGGTTACTCCAATCTCCATCTCTACATTGAGAGCACATTGAATGATTTCCTCGTAGCTATTGATGTCCCTTATGGCTAACGCCCTTCGAAGACTTGGTTTTACGCCACTAAAGAATCGATTGATCTTACTCTCAGGTTGTATAATAATACCAGAAGCATACCATGCAAGTCATGTAAAATTTTCTTCGAAGTTACCAACGGAGTCATCATCCCTTTGCTTCAGTTCAAGAAACTCCTTCTCCATCTTTGTTCCAAGAATACGAGGGAAATAATTATTGAAAAATAAGTTCTTGAACTCGTCCCATTCCATGGACTCAATTTCATCACTTTGCCTCATATTCTTGATATGATTCCACCATTTATCACCATCACCTTCCAAAGGATACACTGATAAGATGACTTTATCATGTTCAGAACATCGAAGAACTGAAAATATCTTTTTAGTAGTACTAACCCATTGTTTAGCAACTAATGGATTAGTAGACCCGCTGAATGAAGGTGGACGCTGCCTCATGAAGGATTCAACAGAATGTTGATCCTTCCTTTGCTCATTTGAAAGTACTACATGATTCATAGCTTGAGAAATTTGTGTGAGCATGGCTTCATGATTTTGCATTCCAGCTCCCATAATGTTTGGTCGCTCTTGGGGACAATCATTGCATTGCCCATCGCATCCCGCATTAACACGGTTCCTTCGGGTTCCAACTATTGACTAAAACCAAGAATAATAGTGTGAGCAACACTAATTAAAATAGGAAAACCACATAATCAAGAATAAAATTTCAAACTTAAGTTCTTATAGTAGGTTGTTCATGGCCATTTCTAAAACACTATGATTGTGTTCTATGCTTAGACTTATCCTTAGGATTCTTAATAAGGCTTTCACATCCTAGTTTCCAAAGGTTGACTATACCTTTCATCTGATACCAACTATAACGACCCATAATTTATATACATTGTTAATACTTCAAAATTGAAGCATACTTATTACAACATATAACAAAACCATGGAAGGACCGTATAGGTATATATTCTTTAGAAACTGGGAAACATAAACAACTGGTTCATAAAGCTTCTACATTGCCTCCCATTTATTTCATCATATCTTGAGTACCTTTTTGGCATATCCTACTTAATAAACTTCTTCCTGACCTGGGGAAATAAAACATACAATAGGGTGAGCTCAACTGCTCAGTAAGGGTAAACCAAATAAATATCAATCACATCATAAGAACATAACTTTTGGAAATCTTAACCTGCAAAAGAAATCATAATTTCATAACATGGGATAAATCATAGTAGTGAAATGTAATCCCAATAATCATAACATAAAACATGAAACTCTGTGGCATACACACATAATCATAGAGAATCATTTCTTATTAGTCAAGACTCATTCCCAAAACTATCTTAGTAGATAAAGTCCATTTCTGAACCGAGTTCACTCCTCGTTTCAGTCCTGTTTCACTGAACCGGTTTAACCTGCCGTTCCATCCATGTCTATATCATGATATATAAAATATTTACCCAATGCATTAGAGGGAGATATAGGTCCCACCCATATCATAATGATACCATTCTTATGTGTGCCACAAAATCATAAACCATACATCATAGCATAACCCATGTAATAAAAATGGGAATCTTAAACATCGTGACATCATAAAACAATTCATATAAGATAAAGGAATTCATAATAATATTTCCATTACAACATAATCAAATCCATGTAATAATAGGGATAGAAACAGAACTCTATATTATCTTAGATGGAAAATAATTTTGATAAAATACTTGAACTCCATTCTTGAAGAAAATATCCTTTCTACTTCAAAAACATTTTTCCTTTCGTAACATGTCATACAATTTTAAACTAAAAGAAGTTGATTAAAAATAAACTTGAAAACATGTAAAGGAATCTTCTTGGAAATAATTTTTTTAAAAAATCCATTCAAGTCGTATAAGTTAAAAAAACATTCTTCTCGTCCTTTTGCCTGAAAAGTCAAAAAGTACTTCGTATGAAAAACGACAAAAGATTCCTTTCATATTTTTTTACTAAAAACTCACTGAAGGTTTAAATTGGATTTAAAAAATTGTAGGTGGATGGAAATAATATTAAATATTGGGGAAACATGTATTTGGATGATAAAATAAACCCCATTAAATTTAAAATTATAAACAATCTCGGATAAAAATGAGATTGTGATGTTTCCCTTACCTTAGGTCCGATTTGCTTCGTAAGTGACTGAAACTCCTGTATAATGATTTAGATAATGTTATTGACTTATTCCAGAATCATAATTATTGTTATGATATCATATATGGTCATATTCTTAACTTCTTAGAAGTAATATTTCATTGCTACTTGTTATTCGGGTGTTTATAACTTTTTGTTCTTATGCATGTTTTGTCGAATAAATTATTATTCTAATCTTTAGGTTATAGATACATCATTTCCAGAATGGTATTAATGTAATATATATCATATTTATTCATTCAATTCATTTATATAATCATTATGCAATGAAGATCATATAGAACGAATAGCATCACATCGTGGAGACGGTATTCCGTACGTACGGATGAGCGATGATATCGTTCCCATGATCGTGGAATTGTATTTGAGTGTATGTATACTATTTTAGAATCAATATCACTTTACAATAATAATATATAGTAATTATTGACACCATTATACCCATCCAAGTAAGGTGGTGGGGGAAAATAGATTACACCACGGCATGGAGATGGTATTCTGTATGTACGCACGCGCGGTGATTTTGTTTTCCGTAGGATGGATAGAAGGTGAAATAGGGTTGTTTCATACTTATAATAACATATCAGTATATGAGTGATACTGATGTTATTACTTCATAATGAAACAACTAAAGAAGAAGATGTTGAAGAAGAAAGAATTTGGAACAGATCGGTAATGGATATTACATCTTTTTTGACGCGCTGCTTCTTAACCTCCTCTTAGGGCACTAGGGTTGGTCTTTGAAGAAGACCAGAACCTCTAGGATGATTCTAGGGAAGTGTGGAAGTGAAATGGTCAGGGTTTGGCAGAGCATGAATGCTCAAATTCTTGTGATGAGGAGAGGGAGGAGGTGCCCTTTTATAAGGGAGGAGAGGGGCACCTTTGGAAATATAAGAAATATTATTTTATATTAAATCCCAACCCCACATAAAAACTTCCAAAATGACTCATATCCAAAGATTATGTGACATAGGGTTTTAAAATCATCAACAAATACAATTTAGACATGTTAGGAATTTATTTTAAACATTATCAACTTTATTTATACTTATCAATTTAAGTTTATTTGTGGTAATAATATTCTAAATTTTAAATTATTATTAATAATTACATATGTGTTGTGAATTTTCCATAATTTGACAATTTATGACATTGTCGACCATATAAAATTTAATTTATAATTTTTAAATATTTATGTGATTTTTAAACAATTTTATAATTTGTTATTTTTATAAAATAACAATAGTGTCAATTTTGACACTATTCATTTATTTGAATTTAAATAAAATATATACAGAGTATATGTTCTAAATAAATGCTTTAATAGATTAATATAATTTCATATGTATCTAGAAAATTAGTGGAGCACATTACATAGTTCATATAATATTTAATTTAATATTTTTAAAACCATTTATATGATATTTTAATTAATAAAATAATTTCAACATCACTATTGTGTCATAATTAATGATAATTATTTAATCCCTAAAAATTATAAATAAATTCATATGTTATAGATAAATATATTAGATTTCTGGAGATTATTCATGTTTTAATTTTAATTAAGATTATCACTAAATTAAAATTATTATACTTATAATATTTAAGAAAGTGACATGTTGTCACATTCTTTGGTTTTAATAATAATTAAATTATTTTCATGGAAAAAAGTCCATAATATGATTATAATCCGACCCTTAGTTGATATGGGTCGACTTTTATTCATCCAATATGATTTTTTCAGGTGTTAGGGTAATTTTATAATCTTATATTTACCCTTAATTAACCGATTTACCTTTAACTATGGTAAATAAAATTTACTGTAGTTACTATTCATAATGCCCAAATTTAAAAAGTATCCTATTAACATAATTTGGACCCACTGATTACAAATATGGAATCCATTTTTAAAAATTCAAAAAACATAAGTCACATTAATTAATTTAAAATAATTCTCGTTGTTAAGAAAACAGGTTTTAGAAGTTAAAACATTTCCAAAGATTGAAATGTTTTTACCTATAAATCCAATGTGAAATTAATGGTAATGAAATAAATTATATTAAATGGTAAAAATATATTATATCTATACTTCAAAACCATTCAATATTATAATTTAACCATATAAATTAACTCAATAATAAAAGATGTTTTTATTTAAAAATTAGCGTATTTTTATTATTCATCAAAATATGAAAGTTATCAAAAAAATATCAAAAATTTAACCAAAGTAAATTTTTATATCCTGATTCAAAAGAAGAATTTTATTTTGTCAAAATGAAATTATAAACGCGTCAAAAACTAGATTTAATGTGGGTGCACCATCAAAAGGCGGCAAACCTGCATTTTTTTATAAATACATATTTTACCCAAAAAAATTATTTTGTTCTCTTACCATGTTCTAGAAAATGTGTAAGATTAATAATAATGTTGTAAAATTTAAAATTCATTTAATACTATTCATAACAGCTAGTTTATAATATTATAATAATATATCGTTGTTTAGTGGAACTCGGTATTGCGTACTACACACGCTATCGAGGAAGGTCGTGATTGCGTGTAGCGAAAGATTTCATTGATTATTTATATAACATAAAAACAAAATATTTCTCATAAATGTCTTGGGTGTTACATATAATCCTTTGGTTCTAGTCGCCATCCCCTGGCCAATGGAAGGCGGGCATGGGGTAGTCACAGCTCGGGCCATGAGGACGGGTCGTAACAAATTTGTATCAGAGGAGTCGGTTCTACTACAGAACATAGGATTATGATTCTTACATTATGTGAAGCAACAATGTTTAGAGTAATGAGCATGGTTTTCAGTCCTGGGAGTCCAGTGTTGGTGCGGCGGCCGACGTATCCATACACCCGGACTCTGAACTCTGATTTCTGACTCAGTGCACGAAAACACTGTTTCCATGTGTGTTCCTTTCAAATGTTTTTTTGATTACTTTGTGTAATCTCACTGGATATACTGTTAGACCATGCAGAACCTGTTTCTTTTCAGGATAGCCCAATAAAGGTATCCAGCCAGGGTTCCTAGTTACGTACGAGATTGCAGCCCATCGAGCGACGAGGCCCCGGTACATGGCCCCATCACAGCGGAGGCACCAGCGGTACCACTACCCGCTGAGCCACCGATGCTACTAGCCCCAACAGTGGAGAGTGCAAGCCACCTGAGTGCGTTGCACGAGTTTCAGTGACAAAGGCCGCCCAGGTTCCATGTAGAGACAGACCATCAGGCAGCCGAGGATTGGCTGGAGGCTATCATCAGAGTCTCCAGATTGGTAGGGATACAAGCTGACCTTGTGGTCATATTTGATGTGAGTCTACTGCACGCGGAAGAAAGTAGATGGTGGATCCTGATGCTCCATGTGCATGATAAGGCCTCTGTACATTGGACGGACTTCGAGAGCCTTTTTCGCTCGGAGTTTGTTCTAGCCACCCACCATGTGGTACACATCCAGGAGTTACTACATCTGCGGCAGGGAAGTATGAAAGTAGCTCAGTACACAGAGTGGTTTACTGACCTTCCACGCTACATCATAGACATGGTACGAGACCTGTTCTTCAGGGCCTGGACCTTCGATGAGGGACTGAGGCATATGATCAGAGCTTCGATGATTCCCCTCAGCATCCCGACGCTTGCATGGGTGCTGGAGGGAACACTTTTAGTGGAGAGATTTCTCGCTGAGCAGCCACCAGCAGTGAGACCCATTGTAGGACGACACAGAGAGGAGTCTTCTGCTGCCAGAAGTAGACAGATGTTGCAGGGGTCCAAGCGGGCTAGGCCATCAGGTGGGTATCCTCACGATATGAGACTGGTTGTGTGGGGCACCCGAAACAGAGCCAAACTGACAAGGAGAAGACAGTGCTATGCATGCAGCGGGCTGGTCCACATGGCTCATGACTGCCCGACCCGCCTTGCAGATGAGCTGCAGACAGTGGAGGGACCTCCCAGGCAGAGCCAGAGGTACGACCGTGGTGGTCTGTAGGGAGCAGGCGGACGAGGCAGAGGAGATGGCCGAGCAGTGTGTGGTGGTCGACGCTTCGAGGCTCCACCACCACCACCCCCAGGAGGTCCACCATGACCACAAGGAGCTGGCTGGTAGAGGCATGCTCATATCCAAGAACTGGAGGCTTATGACCACGACGCGCCTGAGATTATTTGAGGCAATATTTGTTTCTAATCCACCCTTAATTTAGTTCTTATAGACACAGGTGAGAGTCATTATTTTATTGTCACCACCCTTTTTTGGAGCGTGGAGATTCCGACGGAGCTGTTGGCTCGATCCTTATGGCTAGAGACTCTTACGGGAGAAGACTCGATGATTACGCACAGGTTCCGTCAGTGTGACCTTACTCTAGGAGGCGAGATCATCGGCTAGGATCTTCTTGTAGTGGCGTCGAGGCCTTACAACTTCATCTTGGGTATGGACTGGTTATTTATAGTCCATGCCCAGATCGACTGTATTTCGTGCAAAATTCGATGTGTTCGCATGGATGGGACCAGTTTCACCTTCACCGGTGAGAAGGGAGCCTTTTCAGCGCATGATGGACTTGCGCAGAGGAGAGGGAATCCAATCACACATCATTTGGCTAGTGTCATCCTCAGAGCAGTTGATGTGCAGAGTCTATGTATTCTTGTTTTGGTGGATCAGTATGCAGATGTTTTCCCTGACGACGTTCCACGACTACCTCCTCGAAGAGAGGTAGACTTCTACATAGACTTCTACCCTGGGACAACCCCGATATCGACTCTAGCATATAGGACGGATCCCGCCGAGTTTCGTGAGTTACGGGTACAGCTGGAGGACTTAAACAGAAAGGGATTCATCCGACCCAGTGTTTCACCCTGGGCTTCTCCGGTTTTGTTCGCCAAGAAGGTGGATGTGAGCTTGCGACTGTGTGTCGACTATCATCGCCTGAATTAGGTGACTGTAAGAAACAAGTACCAATATACAAGGATTGACTATATCTTGGATTAGATCAAGGGATCATGATGGTTCTTGAAGATAGACCTCCAGTCAGGCTATCACTAGCTCAGAGTTCAAGACGAGGATGTGCATAAGAAGGCCATCAGGTGTCGGTGTAGCCACTACGAGTTCTTAGTTATTCCTTTTGGTGTGACTAATTCTCCATCAGTGTTCATGATTCTCATGAACATGATCTTACAGCCTTACCTTGATTGGTTTGTCATAGTCTTCATTGACGATATACTAATTTACTCGACTACTGGGGAGGTGCATGCCAACCACATGAATGTCGTATTGGATACACTCTAAGAGCACCAGCTTTATGGTATGCTATTGAAGTTACCTTTATGGATTCTAGGGGTTCAATTCATAGGGCACGTCATCTTAGAGGCAGGAGTTGCATTGGATCCTGTGAAGATCGATGTAGTGTTTGCTTGAGAGCCACCTAAGAGCGTGACGGAGGTGCAGAGTTTCCTAGGTCCGGCCGGGTACTATCGTAGGTTTGTGCCAGAATTCTCTAGAGTTGAATCACCTCTTATGAATTTGATGAATAAGGGTAAACCCTTCGTGTGGTTAGATAGATGTCAGAAGAGCTTTCCGAAGCTGAGGCGGAGATTGACCAATGCACCCATCTTGAGGCTACTGGAGGAGGGCGTTGGGTACGTAGTTTACTGAGACACATCAGGGTCCAGACTCGGGTGTGTACTGATGTAATTGTGAGAAATAATTTCTAAATGTTCATGGTAGTTGAGGTAGCAGGAGAAGAACTAAGCTACCCATGACATGAAGTTAGTAAAAGTGGTCTTCACCGTGAAGATGTGGCGGCACTATCTAATGGGAGATCGCTTTACATTCTACTCTGACCACTAGTGTCTTAGTTATATCTTCTCCCAGATTGACCTAAACCTAAGACATCGATGATGGCTTGAGTTCCTCGGGGACTATGACTTGGATAAAGTCTATACTCCTAGAAAGGGGAATGTTGTGCCTGATGCTCTCAACAGGAGATCAGGCATTCAGCTTCATTGAGAGGTGATAGAGCAGTTAGCCGCTTTTCATATATCCTTCATGGATAGAGATGGAGTAGCCTTTCTACAGTCTATCAAAATCACTCCTCCACTACTTCAGCGGGTCAGAGAGGCACAATGTGGGGACGTTGACTGTGAGGCGCAACATGCTTAGATATCCTTAGGGATGGCACCCGATTGATTTTCTGAAGAGGGAGAGCACGTCATCCTCTTCAGGGGACGTACCATGGTTCTATTTTCACTATTGGAGGAGATGTTGAGGAAGTTCCACACTTCCCCTCTAGTGGTACATCTAGGAGTGTCGAATATATAACAGGACATCATGCAACAGTACTCGTGACAGTGTATAAAGAAGGTTGTAGTAGTGTTCGTTTCACGATTCCTCACTTGTCAGCAGGTGAAGGTGGAGCACCAGGTACCAGCAGGCTTGGTACAGATCTTAGAGGTCCTAAAGTGGAAGTGGGATGAGATATCCATGGATTTAGTAATGGGGCTTCCACGTACTTCCATAGGACACGACTCTATATGGGTGATCGTAGACCGACTCAACAAATCGGTACACTTCCTACCGATCAGAGATCAGAGCTCAGTAGAGAGCTTGGGACGCCACTTTGTCTAGGAGATTGTATGACTTCATGGTGTGCCATCATGTATCGTCTCAGATCGAGACACTCATTTTACTTCCTGGCTTTGGAAGGGGTTACAGGAGGCTTTTGGGATGCTGCTACGCCTGAGCACTGCCTGGCACCCTCATAAGGATGTCCAGACAGATAGGACAATTCAGACACTCGAGGACATGCTCTTTTCATGTGTGGTGGACATTGGTCGTAGCTGGGAGGATCATCTACCCATGGTGGAGTTTGCATACAACAACAGCTACCACTCCATCATCAGGATGACACCATACAAGGCACTGTACGAATGACTATACAAATCACCTATGTGCTGGACTAACCTTGGGGAGTCAGCACATGTAGGACGAGAGATGGTCCAGGCTACGATAGAGAAGGAGAAGATCATCCAGGAGTGGATGTGGACTGCACAAAGCAGACAGAAGTCCGATTCTAATAGGAGACAAGGACCACTGGAGTTTGAGTATGTCGACCATGTTTTCTTATGGGTATCACATCGATGTGGATTACAGAGATTTTTTCGGGGCGGCAAGTTATCTTCGTGCTTCATCGGGCCATTCCATTCCTCAAAATATTAGGCGAGGTGGCTTACCGCCTGGCCCTTCCACCTCAGTTACACCAGGTGCATGACGCCTTCCACGTATCTCAGCTGAGGAGATATTTGCACGACTCGACCCACATCAATGATCACGAGGAACTGAACATCAATGACATGGTGAATTTCTTGGAGGTTCTAGTGGAGATCGAGGATCGACAAGATTGGGTCCTTCATGGATTGTCGATTCCTATAGTGTGCGTTCGATGGCAGCGCGAGAACCTTCAGGAGAGCACATGAGAGCGGGATGCTCAGATATGTGATCAGTACACCTTTTTGTTACCCAAGTATATATTGTAGATTTATGGATAAATAAATCCCTAAGGTGAGAGTATTGTAAAGACCTATAATTTTCAAGGAAAATTTCTTTTTTCATAAATTAATTGAAATTTTTCGAGTACGCAGTTTTTGACGTCACCTGATTCCGTGGGCCGTTGCGCCCAGAAATAATTTCTGAAGTTTATCCCAGGTACGTTTAGTGAAAAAATGAGTGGGTATTTATATCTTTTGAAGCGGTGCTAAGATTTGAAATCTGAGGTCATTAAAGAAATCGCATCACCGATAGTTTTTTAATGGGATCTTCACCGTAGTTGTGTTTTGTGCGGGTTTAAAGGCAATTTTGGGGGTTTATCCCAAAAATTAAATAAAATTTGGTGGTGAAAAAAAATTATTTTGTGAGGTGGGGCCCATATGAGCCCCATCTTGTTAACTCCCCATTAATTCCCTATTGTTTCCATTTACAACTCCACACATTTATTATGGTGGAGCCTTCTCACCTCCTTCTTCCAATTAATTGTGCCAAATCTGATAATTAATGTTAGTGTTAGTTTAATTAGCACCATGTCGGAATTAATAAGAGTTACATAACAAATCTATTAAATGGAGAGACACTTTTTCTTTGGTGGAAAAAACTCATTGGGAAAGGCCTCCAAAGAATTAAGAAGACGAGATCCTTCATCGACGAAGAACACCGTTCCTCAACGAAGAACATCCCCGGAGAAGAATGTGAAGAACTTCTTCCAATGATGCATCTTCCTCTCACGCACCTTGACGTAAAGGAACATACTTCCCCTACGACAGTGACCCTTCCTACATCATTGACGGAATGACACCGTTCTTATACGATGACCAACTACCACGAACTTCCTCTTTCGCGGATCAACAACTTATGACAACAACTTTGAGGTAGGGGGGATTTTTTATATTTCATATATGTGTTTTCTACCCTCGAACAAGGTGTCTAAATTGTTGGGTGATTATTTGAACCTCTAACACGGTGGGTACGATCTAACGAACAAGTCCAGACCCAACTCTATTTTTTTCTGATGCGTAGGGTGTTTTGTGACGATGAAATGAGACCACAACGGTGATTGGGGGCCTTCGTAGTGAAGAACGTATCCCGAGACGACCACAGGCACAGTCAGAAGCAAAAACGGACCACCATAATGAATCTAGTGGCCCGGGTAAGGCTCCAGCAGTGCCCCAGTGCACCACCGGTAGGAGCTCTTCGTGATATCGGTCGTAGCGGCGAACGGAGGATCCTGCGGCCGTGCATGATCCGGGGGAAACAGTAGCACCAGCCTCGCGCTGTGTTCGCGGAACAGGTGGTCACGCCCCTTGCTTGGCTTGATGGCCGAGCCAGCGCACCCCCCCCCCCCGGTAGGGCCGTGGCGGGTCACGCGGACCACGCCATGCCTAGCCGGGCCAGGCCCGGACAGGGGTCAGGTTGACCTGGTTCAGGCCGACCCAGGGGGGGTGGGCTAGGTCGGGCTAGGCGCAGAACCCCCACATCGGACCGTTTTCGGTCATTTTCCCATAACATTATCTACAGACCTTCGATTGACGCACTGTCAGTTGCGTAGGCACCCATGGATTGAGACAGTTGTTTCATTATATTACCCTCATGGTTTCAGTGATGTTTGGGTATGGCCAGGTTGGTTCGAATATGAAACCAATCATGCCCTTGAATCGGAAAGGCTTATAACTTAAGGACCAGATGTTTTATTGGCGTGCTGCCAACTATGTCGGGATCCTGTTCATGAGGCGGTCCTCTTGGAATATTCCACTATATGTTTGGATGCAGAGGGAGTACGGTCGGGTTGGCTTTAGGTTAAAAAACAACTGGGCCCCTGAAATGGAAAATCCAACAACTCTCAGGTCGGGTGTCTGATTGACGCATCGTCTGTCGCGTTGGGTTTCTATTGATGAGACAGAACATCGGGAGACATCAAATCTGGACTTCATGATAGTTTATTTATCTAACCCCTTGGATCGAGGTGTGGACCCTCATAGAATTTAGTGTGCTGTGTGCGAGAAACATAGAACTGGCTGCGACTGCGATGATGACAACTGTACTAGGATCCTCCATGGGTTAGGCAGTGAGGACGACTGCACATGGATCCTCCATGGGTTTGGCAGCGATAACGACTATACTGGGATCCTCTGTGGTTTCGACAGCGATGAAAAATGTTCTTGTATCCTACATGGGTCTGGTAGTATTGACCTCTATAATTGTATCCTGAGTGGGTCTAGCAGAGTAGCTGGTCTTGTATCCTATGTGTGTCCGACAGCTTAGCTTGTCTTGTATCCGATATCGGTCCGACAGCTTAGATCAATCAGTGGCTACATCTGATCATCTATATCACTATATGAAATATTTATACTTATTTGAGATGAGTCTTGACTTTCAATCATTATCATCGATGTGATTTACTTCTTTCCTGTGTGGACTGGGTTTTACTTGGGCTCGGGAGCTGGAGCCAAACTGTGATTGATAACTTAGGTATATGTGTTAACATATACCTAAGTAGAGTTTGTTGATACTTCGTGATTGTATATTGTATTTGTGGTTTATCCTTTTTGGATTCTGGTAGACCTTTGGGGGTCTCAGGGTCCCTACTGTGTATCGTATACTCACCCCTGCACGGGTTTGCCCGTACTGTGTTGTGTGGATGTAGATGATAGACATCACTGATCGTGGAGGAATCTTGTGGAGATGGATGGTACCCGGAGGTGGACCACCTTGTGAGGCATGTGCTGAGTGGACAGACGGACCCGAGGTGCCGAGGAGCCCATCTGTACCCACCCGTCTGGTGGGATTCTCGGTGGATGAATCAGTGGTTGCCTCTTTACTTTTCTGATATTGTACTTTTCCTTTTCAGTTGTACTATACTTTCAGTTGAGTTTTTATACTGGCCCATTTACATTTGTTCACTTACATTGTACTCAGTTTTAAAATGTTCGTATTTCAGTTGTGTACTATGTTGTGTTCTTTCCTTATATAAAATTCAATACCTTCCCTTTTATCAAGATTTATGCCTTTGGTGCTAGTCGTCGGCCCCTATCCTATGGAAGTCATGCTTGGGGTAGTCACGGCACGAGCCCCAAGAATTGGTCGTGACATCCCATCTTAAAACATTTAATAAAACATAATATTCTCTTTCAGAACTCTATTATTGTCTTTACCATATTCTTATATATCAATCATAAAACCTACCATGAATAAAAGGGAAATCAAACATTATAATGGATTATTTTATATACTAAAAAATGTTATTCCTATAATAGAAGCTATAAATGTACGTATAATAAGGGAAGTATAAATTATGAACAATCAATCCCAAATAAATAATTACATAATCTAGAAACACATACATGGATTGATAATCAAATGAAAACATGTATACCAACAATTGAATTCAATATTATAGAATTCAAAATACCGGACTTATAAACTAATTTTTTATCCATTTCTATGACAACTGAATATACCATAAAATCCTTCTTATTTAAAATATGAATAAATTAATAAGTCCTCTCACAAAATCAGAAAATTGTTTTCCAAATCAGACCTATGGATCCATCTAGGGACTATAGTGGGACCTATATAAAATGTAAAATTTCTAATTATTTAATTATATAAATAAATAATACAACTAATTAAATATTCCTTATCAATTAATAATTGTACATATTCAGAGAATAATCATATACATTTGGATTACTCTGCCTCTATCAGAATTATTATTTACCATTAGATTAATAATGGTGGATGGAATTATTAGAGTATAACCTCAATACACAATTCATACATTAATTATTACAATGTTGAATATACATTAAAAAGAGTACAATAAAATATCTTGAGAACAATAGTATTTCTATATTGACAATAAATTTTAAAAATCTTAAAAACAACCCATGTAATAAATTAATAATTTTCATTAAAAACACTTATAAAAATGTAAAAAAACATTCAAATCATTAAGGAATATTTATGGTTCCATATTCCATTAATTTATTTTATTTGGAATAATATTTCTTTAATTATTTTTAATGAAAATCCAAAACGCGCATCATTAGTTAAAAGATAGGATGATTTATTTTATTTTATTTTTTTAATAAAAATTATAAAATATTCAATGATACATTAAAATATCCTTCAAGATTACTAATATAATTTTAAATAATATTTAGAAATCATTGTAATGGAAAAAAGAACAATCCCCTTCTGAGATATAAAAATAAACAATCTCGAATATTGATGAGATTGAGAAATAATCCCTTACCTCACGTTCAAATTCCTCGGTATTAATTTGAACCTGAATTATAATAAATACTGATCCATTTTAATGATATATATGAATCATAATCATATTTGAATCCATATATTACATACTTAAAATATATTATCACCCATTTATTAATAATTTTTTACTAGAATTGTATCATTAGTTTATAACCGTTTTTTTTCAACAATGTTTTTGTTTAGTTGATTAGGTAATTTACCATTGAATACGGTAAAATGAAAAAATTAATGATACAAAAAAAATGAATATAATATATAATTATTATATAGGTATATATATTAATCCATAAATGTTATAGAAAGAAAATAATTTACTTATTACATGGAGATGGTATGTAGTATGTATGCACAAACACTGTCTTCAAATTTTGATAAATGAAATGAAATATAGTTAAATAAAAATATCACTATTACATAACCATAAGTAAATCTTATAAATAACTTTTATCAAATTCATACTAATTAACATTTATGTAAATTATATGTAAAAAACAAATTACAACACATCAAGGAGGTTTTTTTCCACTTGTACACAAAATTGATGTTATCCTTATCCAATGGATTATAAGATAAAATGTTTGATATGATATTGTGATCCAAAAAGTAAATTAAATTTTAAATATCAAATGTAATTATCAATTTTATTATAATTTACTTTTATAAAATATGGTGATAAAAAATTGAATTATATCACTACATGGAGAATGTAAGTTATATGTACATAAAAATGATACATTCAAATCACATTGTATGGGAAAGATGGTGGATAGTGGGGGTTTGATAATAATTATATCATTTTAGTATGTTGATGATAGTTTTTTAACTTTTTTATGATAAATAACATATATATAGATTAAATAAAATAAGTAGGAATGAAAACTTGATAAATTAAGTAAATTACCTCATCTTTGGAATAAATACATTGGATTTCCATTTTTGTATATTATAGATATTGTTTTTAATTAAAACCCATCATTACATAGATTAACATGTTAGAATGAGAAATGGACAGGGTTTGGTTGATCATGATGTGTTAGTGTGGTGTCAAAAATCAAGAGAATGGTGACCATTTCAAATAGACGAGTGCAGAAACATTGGAATTACATAAAAATTAAAATTAACGTAAATTAATATTCCAGATATAATTGATCAAAATTAGATCAAATCAATGATTTTATCTATATGTGTATAAATATTCTAATAAAATATATTTTGGAACAGTATTGGTAATTCTTTCACACTTTTTTTCAGTTTTATGTCAAATTTTGTTTTAATAATTACAAATATATTAATGATTTCAACACTCTATTTATTGAAAAACTTTATTTGAAATGAAAAAAGACTTCAAAAATTAAAATTGGTGATGTTTATAAACATTACATATTAATTTTTATAAATCAATTTTTTTTACTTTTTATTCATTTAATAAAATATTATTTAGTATCACATATCATTAATGTTAATCTTAATAATATTGAACTCATTTTAAATTAAATGAAAAATAAAATATGATATTTAATATTTAATTATTTTAAAAGTTTATAATGTGTATAATGGATCTAATAATTTCATGGGATGCATTATCTTATACAATGTATATAACCTTCAATATTTATCTATTAATTTATTTTATTTTATGTTAATTAAATTAATATTGTAATAGCATTGAAAAGACATTTATAGGATTACACAATTTTAGAAAAAAAATTAATAAAAATATATACCATAAAATTAATTTCATTAATATAAAAATTGTAATTTATTTTCATTCATTTATTCTTTTTGTCCCTATGTTGACACAAAATTAACATGTAAATTATATAGAGTTACCTGTTGAAATATTCTATGCTGATATGTGTAATTTTCAATGAAATAATATCATTAAAAAGGTATATATTGTTACTAATATTATAAGGGACTAATTTAATTCAGCCAATAATAATTGATATTAAGATATATGGCATTATCACTTGTTTTAAACCATGACTAACCCTATTCACCATTTACCATGGGGATATATTTTACCCTTGTTTTCATTCATATTGGAAAAAAAATAAAAGGGACATATTTCCAAAATTTAATCCTCTAGATTTAATATATTTAATATTTAACAATAATTAAATTAATATAAGTGGGGAATATATGTTTTTAAATAAATTATGAAAAATGATATGAAATCATTTATGAGAAAAATACAGTTTTTCTATAAAATACATTGTTTTGTATAAATTTTTTTTGTACCAAATTTATTCTTCAAAATTATTTCAATGAAACTAAAAATATAAATATATATATATATATATAATATTATAGAAAGATTTTCACTTTAATAACACTTAAAATTCGAATCGAATTTTTTGAATTCTTGAAATAAATGAATTTTTGATCAAAATCAATAATTTTCAATATTAAGTCAAAAATCAATAATTTTAAGAAAAATATAAAAATTCACCATTTGAATATGTTAATATTAAAATTTAAAAAATAATATTAATATACATATTAATATTTATCGATGTTCGGTAAATTATTTATAATAATTTATCACAAACTACACTAAATATCATATTTATAGAAAATGTACTATTGAAGCATAAAATAACAATGCTGAAAATTATGTACATCTTTTCGATGAATTAATCATAATTATTGAATTTATTATGGTATTTATATATTTATAATAGTTAGGAAATTACTATTCATTCTCAACTATTTAATGTCCAGTTTATAATAGTAATACTTAAATAATAATATATTGGTGTTCCTCTAATATTTGTGTTTCATGTAGTTTTTATATCGAACAAATTGTTCATTTTAAATATCTGTGTATTATTGAAAATATTTTAATTCTATGCATCAAAATACCCTTTTTCAGATGGATAATGAGTACACACCTTATAGATACTTGTCTACACTTAATCTAAAGGGGCCTCAACATCCCCTAGAAAAGATATACAACGTTTATAGGGTATACTGAACATTACATTGCACCCCTGTCTCTGCATATATCTTATTTCTTGTGACTAGGTTCTTTTTCCAATAACTGCTTTCTCTATATGTATCCATGTACTATTAACATTCTCCTTTGTTATGGACATGTCTAGTTACCTTGGTCATTTATGAGTTAAAATGTCTTTCCCGTGTACTCTGGTTGTACTTGTGTAACTAGATGTTCTTGCATATCGTGGTATTCAATTAAACTCTAGTCATTCCCATGTTTATGGATGATCTAATTCCCATCTACCTCAGGGTACACTCTATGTATCTAGTTGTGGATCGCAGAGTGTGTGGGAATACTACACAACATATGATGTTTATTTTTTAGAAATAAAATCAACAACAATATGGGGACTTCAAAAATTTTGTTATTTTGAATTACATATTTTGTTGTTCAATAGTTTGAATAGTCATAGACACATTCCCATGTCTTCATTACACACCTCCCCATCCTACTTACAATACAAAAAACAATAAATAGAACCCACATATGAGTTGACTAAGTTCTAATCATCTCCAATGGAAATACATTGGCCAAAAATATCCACCTGAATCATTCCAATAGCATTTTGATGTCTAAAAGGACAATCTCATGAAATATAAAGTCCAAATATGATTTCTTTTCCTCCATCATCATCATGACCCAGGATCATATAATTTACCCAAATCTCAATTACATGGTATATATTTGTTTCAATGAAGATTTTTTTTCAATGATCATTCCCCGTGTATTTTCCCATCATTTTGACAAATGAAACACCAATGATGAAGGTGGGAAGAACGATGGGATAAATACAAAAAATAAAAATGTGACGAAAAAACCAAAATCGTTTAATTGATTGGACTCAATCCATTTTTTTATTTTAGGATAAAAAAACTAATAATTACCCAACAAAATCAAGGAAGAAATAATCATTTATAATAATCCACAAATCAACCCATTATATTTTTCTAGGAATATAATTAAAATCCTACATGGTTAAAAAAATATTTTATTAATCTAATATAATCATACATCTTAAATTTTTCTTTGATCGATTGCGGATGAGGAACATTTTTTGAACATTATCGCTAACGATATCGATGATTTGGGTTTATAAATTCTAACATGTTTGTACTTATCATTTTTTACGATCGAACCAAAATTTTATAATGATATCCCCCACACTATCTCTAAATTACATGTGTTTTTTGTCAATTCCAAGGCTTTTTTCAGGGTTCGGTATAAATATCGAGGGAGTTAGGTCTAATAAATTTAATGAAAAAAGGATTGTTTTTATATTTTTTGTATTTATTCCCCATCCTCCCAATACTACTCTTTAGAAAAAACATGTTATAGGAAAATGTAACACTATTAATTATCTAAAACAAAAAATATAGAGTAAATTTTCTTTATACATCTCCATATTAAACTCTAGTAAGGATTTATTATATTATTTCAAAATAATAATAATTTCTTAATATAATATATTTTAAATGTTAATTATACCAATATCAAGCCTTTTCTATACCTAGATTATAAAATTAACTTAGTTCCCAATATATAATGTCACGACCCGCCCTCGGGGTCCTTGTCGTGACTACCCCAAACCCGCCTTCCATAGGCCAGGGGCTGGCGACTAGCACCAAGGCGTAAATCCCGGTAAAAAGGGAAGGCATTGCCTTTGTAAAGTAAACAAACACCACAGAGTAAGCAAGCGGAAAGTAAATACTAAGCAAAAGCAGAGTACAACTGAAAGTGCGGAAAAGTAAATTGGCCAGTATACAAACCCAAACTGAAAGTAAAGTACAACTCGAAAGGGAAAACAACAACTGAAAAGTAAAAGCCGCTACACCGAGTTGTCCACTGGAAATCCCACCTGAAGGGTGGGTACAGATAGCTCCACTGCTCCACGGGTCCCGCCGTCCGCTCCGAGCACGTCTCGCCCAGTGATCCTCCTCCAGGTACCGTCCTACTCTGCAAGCCTCAGCTAAGATCAACGTTGTCCGTCGTCTGCAACCAACACAACGTAGTGCGGGCAAAGCCCGTGCAGGGGTGAGTATAAGCTACTCAGTAGGGACCCCGAGACCCCTGAAGGTCTCCCAAAATCCACAAAGGATAAACCACAAATAAAGGTACAATCACGAACTAACAATAGACACTGCTTAGGTATATGCCCATACATATACCTAAGTCACCAATTTCAAATACGCTCCAACCTCCGAGCCCAAGTACAACTCAGTCCACACAGGAAAGTAAACGTATTCCACACAGGAAAGCAAAACGTAATCCACACAGGATTGCACAACACAATCCACACAGGAAAGCAATAGGTTTCAGCTCACACATGATTTTCATTATCAAAAACGTAACTATTGAAGAGCCCCATCTTTGAAGTGTACAGTGTCCTGTCACGACTCTGAGATACTGCTCACTAACCTAAGACTGCTGAGGTACTCCTCCTGTCGAGTACCGCGGGTCTGCCGCCAACTACCGGGCACTCCGTCCGCTGAGGGTCTGCTGCCAAATACCGGGCGCTCACCCCAAATAGCCTACAGAGGTACTCCTCCAGTCGAGTACCGCGGGTCTACTGCCAACTACCAGGCGCTCCGTCCGCCGTGGGTCTGCCGCCAAATACCGGGTGCTCCGTCCACTGGGCTAGTCGACTCACCCCAAGTCGAGTCGGTCGAGCAGTCTTCAGGTCTCAGCCGGCTACACGGGTCCGAGCCGACCCGGCCCGACCCCCCCTGGGTCGGCCCGAACCGGTTCGACCCGACCCGGGTCCGACCCGGCGCGGCGGCCTGGCGGCGGCGGCGCGGCATCCTGGCAGCGCGGCGGCCTGGCGCCGCACGGAGGCAGCGCGCGGGGGGGCAAGGCCCCCCGCTTCTTGGAGTGGCGGCACGACAATCAGGCCGTGCCCCTTTGTCAACAACGGCCCCCCTCCTGGGGGCCTGATTCGTGGAAAAACCGGGGGCCGCCTGCCCCCCCTCAAGGACACCGCCCCCCTCTTAAATGAGGGGGGTTTTGAGCTGGCCGGGGGAATTTATTTCCCCCGTCCTTTGACCTTCCGGCCGGCCAACTGCCGGCCGGTTTTCTCCAACGGGACCAGAAAATCCGGTCCCCTTTTCGGCTTCCGACGCTGGCGGCCCGGCCGCCGGTCTCCTCGTCCCACCGCGGCCCGGAACCGGCCGTGGTGTTCGTCGTCCGGCGCGGTGCGACGGCACCGCGCCCCTCCGCCGCGCCTTCGATTCCCCTTGACGCGGCGTGACGGTGTCGCGTTCTTGATGATTCTTCCACGGCGCGGCGGGACGGCGCCGCGCAATATAATCGCACGATTAACCGCGTGGTGCGATGGCACCACGCCACCTTGTTTCCACCCGCAAGGTAAATCAACAAGAACGATGGAGGGGGTTCGGCCGTGTTCATGTGGTCCGAACCCCTCACGTTAAATGATAGCACAACTTAAATATCCTTTCGTTAATCATACTAGAACCACGAACAAGAATAATAATTAAACAAAAATCACCAACCCCTACCTTGAAAGATTTACGTCGCACGTCGGTTATCGCGGAGAAAGGCGTCGTGGCGTCGGACGTAGATTCTGTGGACGTCGGGGTGCGTCCGAGGAGGAAACAACGTCTCTTCACTTGTCGCTATGACGAAGAAGGGAGGTACGTTGTCGTTGGCGATGATCACCACGGTCGGTGACTTCTCCCTTGTCGAGGAGGAAGATGAAGACGGAAGAACCCGGGACGCCGAGTCTCGAAGGTCGTGGGATCGATGTTCTTTGTCGGAGAAGAACCGTTCTTCACGTTCTTCGTCGAAGACGAAGAAGATCTTCAAGTCTCTCAACGATTCTCCCAATCCTCTCAATTAACAAAGGAACTAACCCAAAAATAAATTAATCTTACTCTTAATTTATTAACACAACCCAACCGTTGAAATTCAAGAGATTGATTTTCAAAAACTCAAAAAATTAAACTCACTTATTTATTATACATGAGTTGTATAATTAAATAAATGTTAAGTTGACAAGCCTTTAAGAGGGAGAGAGGGGAGTTAGGGAATTTGAAAAGGTGGGGCTCGTGAGGGCCCCTCCTCACCTTAATCCTCTGTTAGGTAGTTAAACCACCCAAATTCCAACAAAATATTATAACCACTTTTAAGATATAAAATAAATATTGTATAACAAATTTATTTTACTCTTCATTTCATCCAGAAAATTAAACATCTCTTCCTAGGCAAACGCAACTTCAGAAAAGGTCCCCTTAAGCGAATATCGGCGCTGCGTGTTCATCGGTGCCCTCAGATTTCAATTCCGAGCACCGGATCAAAAGTTAGAAAATCCCGCTCGTTTGTTCACTGAACGTACCCGAGCCAAACTTCGGAAATTGATTCCGGGCACTCCGGGCCTCGGAATCAGGTGCCGTCAAAAACCGCGCTCTTGTAAAATTCCAAAGAAAATTAAGAAAAAAATTTCCCTTGAATTTTACGGGTCTTTACATTACTCCCACCTCAGGGCTTTACGTGCCCGTAAAGATACATCAAAAACTAGGGAAACAAATGAGGGTAATGAGCACGCATCTGAGCCTCCCGCTCCCATGTGCTCTCCTGGAGATTCCCGTGCTTCCATCTGATGCGCACAAGAGGAATAGATCGCCCATGCAGGACCCGCTCTTGTCGATCCTCTATCTCCACCGGGACCTCCGTAAAAGTCACCACATCGTCAACGTCAAGCTTCCCATGGTCAATGATGTGTGTCGGGTCGTGCACGTATCTCCTCAGCTGAGATACGTGGAAGACGTCGTGCACCCGGTGCAACTGAGGTGGAAGAGCCAGGCGATAAGCCACCTCACCAACCCTGTTGAGGACCTGAAAGGGTCCGATGAAGCGTGGAGATAACTTGCTGCCTCGGCCAAATCTCTGAATACCACGTCGAGGTGAGACACGCAAGAAGACGTGGTCTCTATCCTCGAACTCTAGTGGCCTCCGCCTCCTGTCAGCGTAAGGCTTATGCCGGCTCTGAGCTGTACTCATCCGCTCCTGGATGACCTGGAACTTCTTTGTCGTGGCCTGGACCATCTCCGGTCCCACCAGAGCTGCAAGATTTCTTCTTTGCCGATAAGATAAATCTGGTCCCATCCCCTAGATGAACCACATTCTTTGCCTAAAACAGTCAATCCTAACATGGATAATACTAATCCATACCAAGGATTATGTCGTAAGGCCTCGACGCTACTACTAAGAGATTCAACCGTTACACTCACCTCCAAGGGTTGAGTCACACTGTCGGCATCAGTGTGTGGTAACTGGGTCTCCTCCAGTAGATGTCTCACAAGTGAGGGTCAAGTCAACAGCCAAAACTGGAACCTCTTAGTAACATCACGAAAGAGGACAGGAACGAAAATATCACAAAGGTATGCGTCTTTTATTATTGCAGCTCATAATACAAGACGCTACACAAAGGCAACAAGGAACCAGAAGTACAAAGGATGTATCCACTAGTTCTGCTCCTGTCCATCGGCTCCCAGAGCTCCATGATCGAAGGCCTCGGCTGCCTGAAGTTGATCTCTCGCATGTTCACCTACTCCCTGTGGTCGGGGTGGACCTCCTGGTGGTGGTGGTGGAAGAGCCTCAAAGCGTCGCCCACCACCGGCTACTCGTCCAGCTCCTCTGCCTCGTCCGCCTCCTCCCTGTGGACCGCCACGGTCGAACCTCTGCCTCTGCCTGGGAGGTTCTTCACTTAACTGCTGATCATCAGCATGGCGGGTCGGATAGTCATGAGCCATGTGACTAATCCCGCCACAGGAGTAACACTACCCACTCTCGGCACGCCTGGCTCCGACTCCACCCCGGCTTCCCCGTACAACTGAGCCTGAGTCGTGCAGTCGGCCACTGGTAGGTCTGGTCTGCCTGGAACCCTGAGTCATCAGTCGGCTACCTGTTGCCGAAGACTCTGCTTTCTGCCGCCCTGCGGTAGGTCTCACTGTGGACTCAGCCAGGAAACTCTCGATCAGGAGGGCTCGCTCCAGTACTCCTGTCTGAGTCGGTATGCTGAGGGAGATCAGCGATGCCCTGATCTCGTGTCTCAAACCTTGCTCGAAGGTCCGGGCCCGGAAGAATGGGTCCCGTACCATGTCGGTCGAGTAGCGCGAGAGATCGGTAAATCTCCTCGAGTACTGAGAGACCGTCATGCTGCCCTGCCGCAGCTGAAGAAGCTCCTGGATACGCATCGTACGAAGGGTGGCTGGGACGAACTCCGAGTGAAAAAGGCTCTCAAAGTCCATCCAAAGTAGAGATGCCTCATCGTGCACCTGGAGCATCAAGCTCCACCATCGTCCTGCTGCTGCATGTAGTAGGCTCGCAGCGAGGATCACCATGAGGTCTGCTGGTGTCCACACTAGCCTAAACACGCGTACCACTGCCTCCAGCCAGTCCTCTGCTTCCTGGGGATCCGTCTCCCCACGAAAACTGGGTGGTCGCTGGTGCTAAAACTCATGCAGTGCGTTGAGGCGACGTGCATCGTCAGCGGCTCGTGCTGGAAGTATCGGGGGCTCGGCGGGTAGTGCTACCGCCGGTGCCACTGCTGACAAAGGGCCCTGCAACGAGGCCTCGTCGCTCGGTGGGCTGTCGTCACGCTCAACTCTCGGAACCCTAGCTGGCTGCCATCGTGGGGCCATCCAGAAAAGGAAACAGGTGCGCCATGGTCAGAACAGTATACCTGGTGAGCTGATTTAAGTAATCACAAAGAAAACTTTGAAACACACACGCAATCAATGTTTTCGTGCATTAAGTCAGAAATCAGAAGTCAGGGTCCTGGTGTACGGATACGTCCGCCGCCGCACCAACACTGGACTCCCTGGACTTATAACCACACTCAATACGCTAAACATTATTGCTTCACATAGAAAAGATCAGAGTTCACGGTAGAACAGAACTCCTTTGATACCAATTTGTCACGACCCGCCCTCGGGGTCCATGCCGTGACTACCCCAAGCCCGCCTTCCATAGGCCAGGCGCTGGCGACTAGCACCAAGGCATAAATCCCGGTAAAAAGGGAAGGCATTTCCTTTGTAATGTAAACAAACACCACAGAGTAAGCAAGCGGAAAGTAAATACTAAGAAAAAGCAGAGTACAACTGAAAGTGCGGAAAAGTAAATGGGCCAGTATACAAACCCAAACTGAAAGTAAAGTACAACTCGAAAGGGAAAACAACAACTGAAAAGTAAAAGCCGCTACACTGAGCTGTCCACTGGAAATCCCACCTGAAGGGTGGGTACAGATAGCTCCACTGCTCCACGGGTCCCGCCGTCCGCTCCGAGCACGTCTCGCCCAGTGATCCTCCTCCAGGTACCGTCCTGCTCTGCAAGCCTCAGCTAAGATCAACACTGTCCGTCGTCTGCAACCAACACAACGTAGTGTGGGCAATGCCCGTGCAGGGGTGAGTATAAGCTACTCAGTAGGGACCCCGAGACCCCTGAAGGGCTCCCAAAATCCACAAAAGATAAACCACAAAGAAAGGTACAATCACGAAGTAACAACCGACACTGCTTAGGTATATGCCCATACATATACCTAAGTCACCAATTTCAAATACGCTCCAACCTCTGAGCCCAAGTACAACTCAGTCCACACAGGAAAGTAAACGTATTCCACACAGGAAAGAAAAACGTAATCCACACAGGATTGCACAACACAATCCACACAGGAAAGCAATAGGTTTCAGCTCACACAGGATTTTCATTATCAAAAACGTAACTATTGAAGAGCCCCATCTCTGAAGTGTACAGTGTCCTGTCACGACTCTGAGATACTGCTCACTAACCTAAGACTGCTGAGGTACTCCTCCTGTCGAGTACCGCGGGTCTGCCGCCAACTACCGGGCGCTCCGTCCGCTGAGGGTCTGCTGCCAAATACCGGGCGCTCACCCAAATAGCCTACAGAGGTACTCCTCCAGTCGAGTACCGCGGGTCTGCTGCCAACTACCAGGCGCTCCGTCCGCCGTGGGTCTGCCGCCAAATACCGGGCGCTCCGTCCACTGGGCTTGTCGACTCACTCCAAGTCGAGTCGGTCGAGCTGTCTTCAGGTCTCAGTCGGCTACACGGTCTCCGTACTCCGTACGCTCGTCTCCAGTATCGCGGGTCTGCCGCTACAACCAAGCGCACCACCTCTATCGAGTAAAACAGAAGATTCAGCTCACACAGGTATACTTCTTCGGATGACGTTAAAGATGATCAAAGAACCATCTAAGTCGTCGGACCCACGAAGGATCTATAGGTACTAACCCCCGCAGTGACCTACACAGGATCAGACCCACACAGGATCAGGCCCACGCAGGACCTGTAGCACTGATCCACGTAGGATCGCTGAGTGCAGTAGTCGTCGCCGTCGAATCCACACAGGATCTCTGTACTGTTGTCGTCGCAGTCACAGTAGCAGTAGCAGTAGCAGTCACAGTAACAGTCGCAGCCAGCACTAGGTTTCCCGCACACAGCAAGCTCGTTCGGAGGATCCGCTCCACGAGCCGAGAGGCTGATACATCAACTGTCGCAAAGTCCAGAGTTGATGTATCCAAAAGTTCCGTATCGTCAACAGGAACTCAACGCATCAGACGATGCGTCGATCGGACGCCCGGTCTAAGAGTTATTGGCATTTTCCTCCGCGGGGCCCGGTTGGTTTTTAAGGCAAAACCAACCCGGCCGTATTCCACCTGCGTCCAAACCTCGGGAGGAGTATGCCAAAAGAACCGTCTCATTAAGAGGATCACAACAAAGCTGACGGCACGTCAATCGGACGTCCGTAGCTTAAGATATGAGCGTTTTCGCTCCGAGGGACCGGTTGGTTTCGTGAACGAACCAACCCGGCCGAACTCGAAGTATTCCGAAACCCTGAGTGCGATATACCGCAACGACCGTCTCGATCCAAGGATCGTGTTGCCGTAGACGGTTCGTCATTCAGAGGTCCTTGGCTCGAGTTATGGAAAAAATACCGAAACTGATTCGAAACAGGGGGGTCCGGGTCCGCGCCGACCCGGCCCGACCCCCCCTGGGTCGGCCCGGCCGGCCGGCGGCGGCCTGGCGGCGGCGGCGCGGCGGCCTGGCGCCGCACGGAGGCAGCGCGCGGGGGGGCAAGGCCCCCCGCTTCTTGGAGTGGCGGCGTGACAATCAGGCAGCGCCCCTTTGTCAACAACGGCCCCCCTCCTGGGGGCCTGCTTCGTGGAAAAACCGGGGGGCCGCCTTCCCCCCCTCAAGGAAACCGCCCCCTCTTAAATGAGGGGGGTTTTGAGCTGGCCAGGGGAATTTATTTCCCCCGGCCTTTGACCTTCCGGCCGGCCAACTGCCGGCCGGTTTTCTCCAACAGGACCAGAAAATCCGGTCCCCTTTTCGGCTTCCGACGCCGGCGGCCCGGCCGCCTGTCTCCTCGTCCCACCGCGGTCCGGAACCGGCCGCGGTGTTCGTCATCCGGCGCGGTGCGACGGCACCGCGCCCCTCCGCCGCGCCTTCGATTCCCCTTGACGCGGCGTGACAGCGTCGCGTTCTTGATGATTCTTCCATGGCGCGGCGCGACGGCGCCGCGCAATATAATCGCACGATTAACCGCATGGGGCGACGGCACCACGCCACCTTGTTTCCACCCGCAAGGTAAATCAACAAGAACGATGGAGGGGGTTCGGCCGTGTTCATGTGGTCCGGCCCCCTCACGTTAAATGATAGCACAACTTAAATATCCTTTCGTTAATCATACTAGAACCACGAACAAGAATAATAAATAAACAAAAATCAACAACCCCTACCTTGAAAAATTGACGTCGCATGTTGGTTATCGCGGAGAAAGGCATCGCGGCGTCGGACGTAGATTCTGTGGACGTCGGGGTGCGTCCGAGGAGGAAACGACGTCTCTTCACTTGTCGCTATGACGAAGAAGGAAGGTACGTTGTCGTTGGCGATGATCACCATGGTCAGCGACTTCTCCCTTGTCGAGGAGGAAGATGAAGACGGAAGAACCCAGGACGCCGAGTCTCGAAGGTCGTGGGATCGATGTTCTTTGTCGGAGAAGAACTGTTCTTCACGTTCTTCGTCGAAGACGAAGAAGATCTTCAAGTCTCTCAATGATTCTCCCAATCCTCTCAAGTAACAAAGGAACTAACCCAAAAATAAATTAATATTACTCTTAATTTATTAACACAACCCAACCTTTGAAATTCAAGAGTTTGAATTTCAAAAACTCAAAAAATTAAACTCACTTATTTATTATACATGAGTTGTATAATTAAATAAATGTTAAGTTGACAAGCCTTTAAGAGAGAGAGAGGGGAGTTAGGGAATTTGAAAAGGTGGGGCTCGTGTGGGCCCCTCCTCACCTTAATCCTCTCTTAGGTAGTTAAACCACCCAACTTCCAACAAAAGATTATAACCACTTTTAAGATATAAAATAAATATTGTATAACAAATTTATTTTACTCTTCATTTCATCCAGAAAATTAAACATCTATTCCTAGGAAAACGCAACTTCGGAAAAGGTCCCCTTAAGCGAATATTGGCGTTGTGTGTTCATCGGTGCCCTCATATTTCAATTCCGAGCACCGGATCCAAAGTTAGAAAATCCCGCTCGTTCGTTCACTGAACATACCCGAGCCAAACTTCGGAAATTGATTCCGGGCACTCCGGGCCTCGGAATCAGGTGCCGTCAGAAACCGCGCTCTTGTAAAATTCCAAAGAAAATTAAGAAAAAAATTTCCCTTGAATTTTACGTGTCTTTACATATAATATATTACATAATTTATTAGAATGTTTTAATAAGTAAAAATATAAGCATTTAATTTTCCATCATCTTGGATTTTCATCCCAAAAAATACTACTCAAATAGGAGAGGGTATAGTGATAAAATCTAGTTATCCCACTCCTAGGTGGTCTTTCAGCCATTCATATACTTTTGGAAGACACACACCAAAGGATTCACTCTTCCATGAGTGAACTTCACATAATAATGCTCATTCACTACTAGGTACTTAGTGATGGCATCTCCATGATTTATTACCAACCCTCACTAGTTGGTAACATGCAGTAGGTTGTCCACATGTCACATCAGATGAAACACATGGAAAAATCATGTACCAATTTTAAGTAATATTATAGGGACATGTTGTAGACAACCTCCCTATCCCTATACAATATCGAGATTATGAAAAAGTTTCTTGATAATCTATGGTCTCTCCCTCCAAATCACTACAATCAATGTTGATTGGAGACAGTCCAGAACACGTGACCACCAACGTTAAACAGTAAAAGTCAATTTCATCAGTCCCCATAAATAAATTTCAATATTTTGTTATTTGTATCATCATATTTATTATCTTAATATTTTGAATTATAGATCATAACAATAATCGAATCATGATTTATGACTCTCCTATATCATTCAAACACATTGGTAATCTGAAGGGCCTCTCATAGAAGGCCAATAATGGTGTTGTACTGATTTTTGGGATGTAAAAATTGATATACTTGAACTCCACCAAGGTAAGGTGATCCACCCAACCATTGGAAAATTCAATCATGAAATCCAAAATAATTTTCTCAAGAACATACATTGTAATAACATAAGGGACATATATATTATTGTTAGATGTTGTGATCAAACACAAATATTTCACATATAACTCTTGCAATCCACGCCAAAATCATGATGTAAAGAGAAAATCATGGTCCTGATTGATCACAAATAGAACTCTATGAATATAGAATATCAAATACACATAATTGGGTACCAATATCCTTAATAAATTCTATTCACATATTCTTATGAAGTGGGTAAACATGTTGAGACAATCTATTATAACCTAGATAACATCATTTCTTTTAGATGATTGTTTATTCTGAATCATCAATCACATAGAGATGCCATCCCATTTCTTTATTGGATCCTCTATACGTAGAACCAAACATATCAGAACTTGAGGCTCAATCATCACCTACTATCATGCGTGGCATCGAGAAATTAACATTATTTCACACTTCAACATACATATACACAAAAAGTACATCAAATCCCCTATTACATCTTCCTCACTCTTAAATTAACCACTATAGGGTTATCTATTTAACTACAATATAAAATTCTCTCATATAATAACATTTTCCATAATCCACTTTTATGAAATGTTTATATGATTATCACCTACAAAAAAATCCATCTAGAGCACCTCTAGTGGACATCAAAACATGTATTTTCCCATAATCATTATCTCCATTCAGATCCACAATAACATGATGATGAAGTGTAGCATTAACATACACTGATTTAATGTATTCCAAATAATCCCCATCAACTCAGAAAACTGTAACGTGGCCAATAACTCAATCTAATTAGTCAACATATTGGAACAAGAACTCCTACAGTGAAAATGATCCATAACCTTCCCTTTTCTGGGAGAATAGACAATAGTGATGTAATAACATTAGAGGGACTCTATCTATATTATTTGTCTAATTTTATGATCCTTCTTTTAATATATATAACTTATAATATCATGGTAGTAATATATGGAAATCCACTAACCCAAAGGGGTATGTCTACATAACTTTATGATCAAGAAAACATGTTCCAATACAAGATCATGGTCTATTGAGTTTTCCTCATGGGGTCTCAGTTACTAAAACCCATAGGATATCATTGTCCTTATCTATATCCGAAAACATATATTACATTGTCTTCATTTGCAATAAGGAAACAATAATTGCAAAAACCTTCTTTTAAAATTCCCTATATGGGAGAACATGTACATATCTTTTTCATCTAAAAAAATTCCTAATTGAACCTCATCTTTCACCTTGTAGAATTCCCCTATTAGTTCAACAATGTCAGAGGTGTTGTTATATTATGTGAAGAATAAAAAACTATCTTATAAAAGCTATCAAACACATGTAATCACCAATACTCATTCAAAATCTTGGGTTGCACTCAATATATAACTTCATCAACCGTCATCGAGTCTACTACTCCCCACCCTTAGTACAAGGCATGTCAAAAAATGTGTGCATGGAAAATCCATAGCTAGAACATAAATAAATTCAAAAAAATTGTTCGGATTATATTTTTTCAAATACAATCCTCACATGTCTTACATGATCATCATTTAATGTTGTGTACACCAATATGTCATTGATGAAGACTACCATGATGAATTCAGAAAAGGGTTGAATGATATAGTTCCTTTGTATGATGAACTCTATTGTTGTTTTTATTATTGAAAAAAAAGTCATTATGTATTCGTAGTATCTATAGACACATATGAATTCAATATTCAATATATCCTTATTTTAAACATAGATATGGTGATAGAAGATCCAGAGGTCCATCCTCGTGGAATAATTTTCCCTATTCAACTAGTCAAGAGTTCATTAATTCATAGTAGTGGTTTCTTGTTCTCCATAGTCACCTAATTATAGAGATGGTAATACACACATAAACTCATGATCCTCTATGACTTCTTGAACAAAAATGGAGATTCTTGAGGTGGAACACATGGTTTGACATTTTGATTCTTCAATAAATCCCATAACATCAACATTATCTCTCAAATATCATTGAGATACTTACAATATTGTGTACTAGATATTAATTCAGTAATTTTTTTAATGTATATTTATATGTTGACAACTTTGTGGGACGTTTTTCCTTGATCATCCCGAGGGATGATATCCAAATACTCTTCTACCACTATAAGAAACTAAAACTCATATAATATATTCCTCGAATGTTAATTCAATACAAAGGATGATTAGTCAATTATATCCTTTTTCATATGATATCCTCGATATCTTCCTTGGTTTCCTTCAAATAGATTAAGAACAATATTATCCCATTAACATGGTAACATTTCGTCCTCTATATGGAATGGTAAATATTAGTATAAATTCTCCATAATCAGTCCATACCTAGTATGATGACATAAGGACTCATAACTACTAGGAAAATAACCTAACAGAATCTCACACTTATAAGAGATTGGTAAAACTATTAGTAGATGTGTGCGATAACCAAATCTATTCCATTAGGAGTTTCCGACCACATGGGTCATGAAAATTATCAAATAGAATATGTGGATATGAAGAATGTGATATACAAATAAATGATTGTCTTGTGTCAATGTAAATTCAAAATATAGGTAAAATATATATTAGATATATGAATCATTATATATTCACTAGAACCATTGGTTAATAGAATCCATGGTTTCTAGTTACCATTAACCCTAACCCCAGTTCTTTATTCCTAGTGTATACTATCTGTTTGGTGGTGGGAAAAACAGATCAAACCACCTGCCACCTCTAGCTACATTCTCTACTCTTATATCATGTTCACTATCCATGGAAAACTATTATCAAATAACATCAACTACAAAGGTATTATATCATCTATATCTCTATTTTCTACATAATGGTTAATAAAATCATATGTGTGATATCACTAACCACTTCCAGGGTATCATCGCATCTCCCTTATATGACTGGAAACATCATGAAAGCACCAAAAAATTTACCATCTATCTTGTTAATATCAATATAAATACATTTAATGTATGCATCTTAGTTATTGATGTTCCCTTACAACTATCACAGTCTCATGTCTATGGTTACCACTTCCATCTCCAACTATCGGTGACTGGTTCTCTAAAACTATTTCCCCATGTAAACATTTCTCAAGAAATCTGTCAAATGAAAGAATTTAGTGAGATATCAAACCATCCAAGATAATTCATTGTTTTCCATGATCAAATGTAGATTCTTAAAATAACACACCTCCAACCATATTCATGGATTATATAGAAAGGATTGTGAACCTCATTTAATACACTACTACTATCATGTTGCCCAAATAGAGCAGAATAAGATCTTACATGTGTGTTTGTCAAAACATATCTACATATTACTCCACTCTGAAGAGTGGTGTGATAATTGACTTAGAAAGAGATTTTATTAGTGATACATCTATAATTTAATATAACCCTATTAATCAATGTATAATAATCACTTCTAGGATAACCATATTGATCATGAGGGGTCCAATATTTGTGGAAAACCCACATAACTATCTCAACCCATTCCATTATGGACTGATGGTATATATCACCCTATAAAATGAGGGGAATCTATATCTAATACGAATTATTTGCACTCAGTATTTTCTGGTCCTCAACTATCACTCCCACATAAACATACCTCCCTACGGGTCGATGTATGATTAAAAACCCACATAGAGGAATAATCTATTAAACCAGACCCTATACAAGATTAATATAACTAGAAGGATTACCCTTAAGATCAATATGTGGAATTAATGATTTAAATTATCAAAGGGGTGTCCTAAAATATTAATATGCACCAAAGTAAAAGTGTTTTCAAGAGTAGTAACTCATACAGACATGGAAACCATAACTTATTCATATATGAATCATGTGCCAATGGTTTCCATAAAATAGTTCATATATACACAAACTCGTAAATTTGTTTATTAGAGTTCCAGTGATTAGATACATCAATAGAAACACAAAAACCAGATTTCCTTGCCAATGTGTTGAACATGAGACACATTAATATTATTTCAATGGTTCAAAAACCATCCATAAATGTTATAAATTCTCTAATCACTAGTCCAACGAAAACCAATATGATACCAATATATCATGATACAACCCACTATGGCTCTAATAGTTAGTGAAAACCCATGTGTGAAACCCCAATCCCATCGATAATATGCTAGGGGATAGATTCCTTCACATAGTATTAACATAACACAAATTAGAGTGTATAGCATTGGTTACATATACAAACATACACATTCATAAATACCCACATGATATTGAATTGTAAAAATAAAAATGATATATAATGGAATGTATAGATAAATATACCAAATAATATTATATAAAAAATACTTAAGGAATAACAATACAAATACAAACCCCCCAAACTATACAATAATCAAAATAGATATGAAGGAGGATACTTTTGTAAAATCCACTTATAGAACCAACAACAGTTTTTCTATCTCAATTATTCCCCTACCAACTCTTGGTCCACCATCTAATCCATCATAACACAGGTTTAATACATTAAATTAGGTATTTTATGGATTTCCCCATGTTTGTGTGAATATATACATAACATATATAGATCCTTGAAATCACCAATCATAAAATAAAAAGAGAAAATTTATCTCATCACCACAAATGTATTTCAATAATAATGATATACATAATAACAATAATAATAACCCATATATAATCAATTTAGAATCAAACCCTCAATGTAACGTATCAAACATACTTACATCCAAGGATAGACTAGAGGGTTCAAGGTGACAATCATCCTTGAGCAATCATACCACAATCCTTGATAACACTAGTGGTTCTTATTCAATAATTCATTCTCAATGGGCTTCATCATGACGAAGTACACACTAGAACTCCAAATATATTTTTATAAATATTGGAGATCTCACCATTAGAATTTGAATAATTTTTGACACTAACTAGGATTACTTGGTTAGTAGCAGTTTGAATTCTCATTAATTTTTATGTGATTTCTCAGCTTATGCATGGTGTGATAAATGATTGAACATCAAACCCTAGAACAGAAATAGGGATTCTAGATTCTTTCTGAGACAAATCCCATAGATGGGATTAAATTCTATAATGAGGTTGTGATACCGCCCAATACCATCATAGGTATGGACCAAGGGAGTGTACCTTATAGACACTAGTCTACACAAAAGTGAATAAGGGACTCAAATTACCTTGTATAATATAAACATATAGTATAGGTTATACTCTATTGTCCATTTCTACCCCAGGACTTCCCATGTCTTTTATCCCATGCTTTTGTAATTATTATGAATCTCGTGTCCTCTAGCTATGTCCACGTACTTGGGAAATATCTTGGGGCACAAACCATGTATGGTACCCCAGCCATGTCTGAGTATCAATCATATCATGTATGATCAGACCATGATTGTGTACCTGTATTTGTCCAAGTACTGGGCTGTGGACAAATTCTGACATCTTGTCCATATATCTGGCTATGTTCGTGCCCATGTACCTCAAGGGTACAAACTGAGTTACTTGTCACAGACAAAATAGAGTGTTCATAGTCCACAAAACATGAGGTATATTGTTTTCACAAACCATAATTATTATAACCTTAATAATTCATGGATTTTTTTCTTCCATAGTACTTGTTGTTTATGTCAGGATTCTCCAATTTACTATAAACTATCACACATCTTCATCATGTCCCATGGGAACCTATGCTACATCGTAGAAACATTCCACAAAACCTGAATCATTATTGACAAAACTCTAATTATCATTAGTGGAAAGATTATGGTCACCATAATAATAAAGAATCATATCTATTACACCATGTTGTGAGAATTCTTAATCCTATGAAACATGATCATCAAATTCTAAATCCAATATCATCGTAAAAACACTGTTATTACCTCATGTACTATGATCATATTAATGATCCACTATATATACGATATTATTCATAATGACCTGTCACCATATATTTTGAAAAAATCACGAAATCTGAAATAAAAACTATAAATATGTGATGAATGATGACTGAAATGAACAAAAGACATATAAAATGAACCACATAAATTGATTATTTTAGCATCAATAATGTTTTTAGGGATGAAAAATGAATTGGATAATAAAAAATTAACCAAAGATAAATTGAGGACGGAAAATTTGTCATGTGTAATCCAATGATTGACACACTAGTAATTTTTATTTGAGTTAATTAATTTATAACATGTGTAAAAAATATATTTGAATATAAAAACAGAATATATCAACCAACCTAAATTTTGGATTTATAATTGACGGTGAATGATGATAAAGAATTTTTGTTGAATAGATTCATAAACTTCATTGAAGAATGCCATCTACACTTTTCTGATCATTGATCCATGATTTGATCATCATTATTATAAAATATATTTCATCCTCCCACTAATCCCCTTGGGTTATACAGCATAGACAATGATTTTTCATAACTAGATTTAGTTAAAGAGATGTTATGTCATAAGAATGAATTTAAAATATAAATTATTTCATTAATTAATTTAGTCACCATCGCCCATCAACAAATATTTAAAAAATACCTGATGCTAAAACAACTTATGTAATGTCTAATGGAAAGCCGAAATTGTAGAATTAATAGTGGTCTTGTATTTCCCATATGATACTCATTTCATTAGTTAGATAATTGATTCTGAATAATTGCATGCACGTGATATAATATATTTAATATTTTTATCATATTTTTACTAAGAATACATGGACATATATATCATGATTTGACATAGCACCTAACATCAAAAATATTAAATCAAATTTCCCATAGCTATAAATGGGAAAAAACAGAGTTATTAAAATAAATTATAATATTTTTTCTTAAATAATAATATTTTTTTATATTTATTATGCTATAGAAACTTATAACAATTTATAGGAAATTATTTCAATTTACTTTAATTTTTTTACTTATGATAAAAAAATTACATTTTTTTATAAATTATATCATTATATAATAATATTTTTTTATTTAAAAAAATTATTACTTATTTATATAAATAAAATATAATTTATATCAAATTATTAAACTCTATTCCAATTTATAAAACATTAAAAAAAATATAATAATTTCAATTATTTAAAGTATCTTTTTATCAATTAATAATCATATATATTAATTATTAATAATTATTAATAATTATTAATAATTTTTAATAATTTATAATTTTTTTTAATAATTTATAATAAATTATATAACATAATTATAATTTATATTAATTTATACTAATATTTTATGAATTTACACTAATTTAAAAATGATAACATGATGTTACATTAATATTTATCAATTTTTAGTATTTTATATTATTTTATTTATTTTGATAATAATATTTAATAATTCATTACTATATAAAATAAATTATAGGAATTTTTATTAAATTATACTAATATATAATAAATTTAATGATAATTTAATAAATATTAGTTAGTAACATAATATATAATTTTAAAAAGAGTATCGTATAAAAATTTTACTGATAATTAGAAGCAATTATTTTAAAACATAATTGAAATTGGCACATTACCATCTGATTTTTCGATTGATTGAATATGATATTGTGATGAATGATTGATTTGAAACTAGAGGACGTTTTGTTTATTAATGAAAGGGTTGTGGTTTGGTATTGGTAGAGATATTTTATAATAACTTCTATAAATGGTATATATATGATGTATATATATATATATAATTCATTCATCATATGATTTTCATGCACATAAGGGTAAATTATTTATTGTAATATCTGATTACAGAAAATTGATAAACAATTATCATATTTTGTTTCACGCATTCTAGATATAATTAAATTAAATCATTTAATATTTATATGAATGAAACATAGATTAAATATACATGATCCATGAAGAGACAATGAAATTTATACAAATGTTTTACCACATGAGTTAGTGACTACACCACCCATAAGTGTCATCATGTTTTATATAAACACTACAATTATATCTTTCCATTTGGGAGTAGATTATGAAACTCAATATTTTCAGATACTCCCTTATACATTTAATTAATTATTCTTCTCTTATTTGTTGTAAATTGTAGCTATCCATGGAATAATGATAGATCGCATCAAAACATTTTATGATTATACTCTACCCATGGAAACCTTTAGAAGTATGAGGTTTTCATCTTCAAATTTGGTTTTTTTTAAACTAATTAGATGAAAATAAAAATTCTATATTGTCTCTTCAGTTTATGGAAGACACATGTACAATAGTGGTTCATTTTATTTGTACAACATGGGTCATTTCTATATCAAGGGGATCCACATATTCGTTTTCTAATATCATTTGTTAAATCATATAAGGGTTATTTTATTCAAATAAAAACTAATAGTTTTATTAGAGTAAACACTAGATTTTGGTCCATGAATGTTTCTGTTTATATGAAGAAAAAAAAGATAAAATATCAATGTATTCTCAGTCTTATGAAAATCTAGAAATATCATGTACCCTTTCGCTGATGGGATGTGTAATGGAAACCAAGGCATTACCCTCATTCAATAATGATGCACAATGATAACAAGATGATAACACTTCCACAAGTAAAGATACTCCAAGAATTCCTTTACAATAATGGTTCACGTAATGGTATGATTTATTCTATCACATTCAAAAATAGTTTCTGTAATGATTTTTTATAAGTTCATGATACTGTAAACCATTATTTTAATGGTAGTTCAGGGTAATAAAATTTCACATATTCGTAAATTGTTAATGCATAAATGTTATGAAATTTAAAAAAGGGTTTGTTAAATGCAACAAGTAGCTTACCCTTACGGGTTAGGATACATAAACATTATGGTGGATTTATTAAAGCTATTTTATTATAACCTAGGGATTACATTTACCAAAAAGAGTTTATTTAATGTTATCATCTCTTTATAGTAAGGAAATATGTGTGTGAATGTTTCCAGACTATTTATACTACAGTATACAATCTATGTATTAGATATAGGTGTTTCTCCTATTTTAGATTAGCGATTCCATGTAAGGTAATAAAAAAATTGATAAAAAAATTAAATGAATAAAATGGTGTTAATAATTTATTAAATGTTTATACATCATTATAAAGGTATTTTTGGAATATTTAATTTATTTACTTTTAATAATTAATTAATAATAAATTACTAAATTACTAAATAATTATGAAAAATGGTATTTAATGAATAATAAATTCTATTTTTTGAAATATATTTTAAAAAATTAAATAACATAAGATGTTAACTAGAAATAAATTTTTTTATAAATAATAATAAATAATAAATAAACTATTATATTGTATTGAAATAATTACACGAATAAAAAATTATTTATGAATGGTTTATTGTTAATTATTTTAAAATATAAATAACAAAATTGTTCCTTCATTTGATATTATGTTATACACAAAAAATGTGTTTTGATAATTGATACGTTGAAGGATTACATACTAATTTGTTGTATTTTAATTATATTAGGTAAAATTTGAAAAAATTAAAATGTAAATTGTAATATATTTATATTACTTATAATATTTTTTATTTTAAACAGAAACATAACACATTATATAATATAAAATATATCGAAATTGAATGATTAAAAAAATTGTTTCTAATAATGGAATGTTCATAATGTTCATGATAATATTATAAAATTGGTTACAGTTAGCTTATATTAATTAATTGTTTAGAAATCATTATATCATCTTCAAAATATTGAATTTTTCATTTATTTAATTTTTATTTCCTATTATATACATTTTTATCAAATTTATTATGAAATGTGAATATTTTATATTCTTTTGAATAAATTTTCATACTATTTATATGATAGGTCCATTCATTAAAATCTAGCATTTACATTATAATTAATGTATATATTCATCCATAATGTTCTAGGTTTCTATTTGTAATTATTATAATCAACTATGTTGTTAAATATAGTATATAAATATTCTGTTTAGAGTTATTATTAATTGAATTATATCTTAATAAAAGTATCCACTAGTATGGGGTCATAGGGTAGGTCTATATATATACATGGAGGCATCTTCCATGTATAGAAACTGAATTGTATTGGGTACCTTTAGCGTCAACTGCACACATGTAAATATAGAGACGATTATTTTTTTCAAGGCCATTAAATGTAGTTTTCATAAAACATTTAAATATGTTTCATTCCGATATGTATTAATATAATTAATACATATATTTGGGTGATTAACACAATCTGTTTGGTCATATAAATAGGTAAACATCAATATAGTTTAAATATATTGGTTTGGTTTTGGGAATATGATTAAAAATTATTTAGATAGATTAATTAAAACATCAAATGAAATAAATGAAATATTATAGGGATATTATATTCCTTTCAAACAATAACTGTAATATTATTTTCAAATTGGTAGTTTTAAGACAACAATAATCTAACTAACTATGTTATTCCAATGAAAGGTTCACTTATATTTTCTTGTGTGAGAAATGAAAAGATTGTTGAAACTAGAACATCCTTGTGTTGGTTATTCTACGTATGAGTTTTCATGGATTTTCTATTTAAGAAATTTTTTTGGGATACATAAGCTAGGAGACCCCATAAAGATTTGGTAACTAGAGGAATGAAGTTTTGTAGGTCCATAATATATATTGGAAAAATGGTTGTATAATCATCTGTCCAAGAGGCATATATGATATGATATGGATGATTACAAAAATAAATCATTATATTGTTTGAGTAATTCTCATGAAATTTCATTGATTAGTGAAATATCAAGCAATCCTCACTCATGGTTTTCTTATAATTTTAAAGGGGTTAAAATTTTAGTGGAAACCCATTTATTAAAAGTAAATATTATATGGTTTATAGAAAATTGAACTTGTTTGAAATAATATAAATTTTTTGATAATATCATTAACATTATATTGACCATTAAATTTTTATTAAAAGACACTTTTGCAAAAAACTGAGAAACCAAAAAGGTACAATTAAATCCGAAGATTTGCCAACACTAAAGGATATCACAAAATCATATAAAACATGACTAAGATTGTCAGAACTGTACACCTGGTATAATCTCAATTGAATTGCTTCATCCTTTATGCACGGATCATCCCTGATTAAGTCTTTAATGAGGGTAGCTAGCTTATTCCACGTCTGAATATATTTCTCAACATTGATATTTTGTGCATTGAAACCCCATGCCAAAATATAATCTTGGTTGTTGATCCAGTCCCTTTGTTCCGTAGAAACATCCATTTTATCCTCTCTTTCTAGGATTATTTCAACCTCCTACCTTGAGGCATTACATTTGATATCCTTTTCATGCATTTCTTCATTAGAATGTATAATTAAGTTAAGATATTGAGTCTGGTATCCTTCTTTCTTTCCTACCGCACCACCCACCCCTTGGATTTCTCCAAACTTGGTTTTTAGCTTTCCACTTCTTTGGCCATAACATTCCATATCTTGATGTTTTGGATTACTGTCATTTTCTATTGCCTTGTTAGATGCTCTTGTTTTCATCGTCTTAGGTATCAAGGAGTAGTCCTTCCTCCCTTCTGATCCTTTCCCTTTAGTTACAATGTTGCTCCCCAAGTCACAGTTCCCATTCTGACCCTTCTTCTTTCTCGGGATATGGAGACCTCTAAGTCTCGCTCCCTCCTCACTGCTAAAAGAAAATTGACTGGAGTCCTCAGCTTCATTATCACCCTCTGAGAGAGCCTGAACACCAGAGGGATACTCCACTACCAATGGTGCACCCTCATCTGGAGTAGTCCCCAGGGCATGAACCCGGAGGTCAACCATTACACCTCCACTGGAAAACAGGTCTGTTTCCTGATCCTGAAGAGGACCTTCCTCCATCAAGCCTTCAAAACGGTTAACAAGGCTGATGGTTGTTTGATCATTTTCTGGTTTGGACATGGTCACTACATTTGCCACATCCCCTATAGCTTTTTTCCCCTTGATACATGTAGAGCCTCCCATACTTGCTACCATAGCCACACCTGCATGGTCAAAGGCGGGATCATAGAAAACTAGAACATCATTTTGTTCCATCGATCCTATCTTCTGAGGGACTGAAGTATTCTGGTCTGTCCCAAACCTAGATGGAGGCCTTGACACTGGATGCACATCAACCATCTTGAGATTGCAACCCAAGGCACCATATTGCCCAGTGATAAATCCTCCATTCATCACAGTTTCTTAAAATCAATGAGAAACCAATGGAAGAGAGTCTCCTTCCAGAGCCGGTCCAGCTTGATGGTTGACACCCAAAACACACTTTAAGGTATTAAAGATATCAGTGACCTTTGGATCTTCAGGTCCTTTTTCATCCAGGAGATGACAATTTGTATGTGATTCCTTAGAACCCAGATAGTCAACTGTGAGAAATAAGGGAAATAAAGACCCATTTTGTGGAGCATCCCTCAGCACCCCAAGGTGAATCGAGCAACACTTCTGACAAGCAGTGGATAAATGCCCCAAGTGACGACATGAGACGCAGAAATTTGTCCAATATTTAAAAAAAACGGGTTTTTTTCACTAGAATTCCTCCCCCATGGTGATCCAAATGTAGTCCATAGGAGGTTTGGAAGTATCAACCTCAAAAAAATGAGAGGGGAGATAGGGTGACACACAGATTTTGTTCTTCTATCCGAACATAGGAACTGGACAATCATTTTACTGAGCATACGAATTATAGTAGGATTTTGGAAGGGGGGGGAGTTCGGGAAAACTAACCCTCACAGCCATAGACGGGTTGTCACGTTTCATGTAGAAATCATAGGACCAATTAGAATGGTAGAATCAGGATCTGTTGCATACCCGAGGAGCTTTGGACTATGCCATATTCAGGTCTTCCTCTGATGAGAAACAAATCAGCATGTGCCGCTTGTTAAGGAGCCTCACAACCTCTCTATCATGAAAACCCCAGGAAGCGAATACGAAAATTTCGAAATCGTCAACTGAGGGATGACGATGCCTGAAGCATGGTAACAAGGTCAGATTTTTTTATGTAGAAATAAATTACATAATTCGAATAGATTTATGGTATTTAATATGATATATAGAAGGGTTATAAAATTATAAAATGTTTGGATGATGAGGTAGAATTTAATTATAGATCATTATTGATGCATTTAGGTAATAGAGTAGAAGAGTTTCTAAACAAATATCCTAAATATATCAAGATTGGTTAAACATGAATTATGAGGTGTATTATTAAATAATATACCAACTGAGAAGAGAATAAAAATAATAATTGATTATATGAAATGTGATGGCTATTTTTAATTGAAATGGTATATTATTTTTTTAATTTTATAACACGATTTATAAGGACAATAAAACCCACATTATTTGGTTATATAACTTTTCTTATTAACATCAACTGAAATTTTCTTTCAATATTATTGAATTCAAACTAATTTTAATATATATTATTATTATTTTGTAATATTTAAGATGTATAATAAGAATTTCTATGTTCTAGAGTACTATATAGGAAGAAAAAATTGTAAAAGATTCGATATATAAAAATATATTTTTTGAAATGTTCCATAATGTTTGTTTAAGAAAAAAACAAGGCTATAGAATTTTATGGTTTTAGAATGGGAAGTGTTATGAAACTGCATTATCAATGATATAAAAAAATGTATGTTAAACTCTACATAATTTATATTTTAGGAATTAATTTTATTGAAATTTATTTTCAAAATATTTGACTCGGAATATAAATTTAAATAGTTTTCTATATTCATAAAAAATAATAAACTCATAGGATTCCATATATGATATAGTTTACTTGTTTAATATTTCTACTAAATGGAATTAGAACTTATTTCTTAACAAATTAGTGTAATATATCATGGAATGATATTTGAAAAATATATATTATATTTGAGGCTTGTGGTAATATATTTAGACATTGTGTTGTTCAATGTTCACAAATAATTTTTTATACAAGATTTTTTATAGTGAATTGTATATAATTTTCTTAGATTATTAGAATGTTTGAGTAAAAAAAATTAATTTTTTATTTAATTTAAAGGGAATAATTTAATGGGTTATGGGTCCAATGATGATAATGATTAATGTAGAATGAGTTCAACATAGTGAAAAATGTTGATATTGTAAAATTTTATGTTGTGAATTTATGATGTTTGAATTTGTTTAAGAAGATGAAATATTAATAATATGATTCATAAGTATCACCATTAGTCATATATGATTACTAGATAAATTTTTATTAGTAAATAGATAAGTGGAATAGTTTTTCATATGGTCACACAGAGATATGACATGGGTTACATGTGATGAATTTTTTTAACGAAACAAAATGTATAGAAAACATATGGTTAATATAGAAGTTTATCATATATTATATGATAAATAATTTCTTATTACAGGTTTTAAAAATATTTAAAATGTGGCTTTGAATATTAAAATGTATAATGTTAAAGGAAACGTCCATTTTATCATTATTTCAGATTTTCTAAATAAATGTATATATATGTATACATTTTGGAAGTGTAATGATAATTGACATCTCAATGTACGACTATAAGATTATCCTTCTATGTTTTACACTATGTATTATTGTAGGTTATGATGAAATGGTTTGGTTATTCTGATTAAAATTCATATATATATATACAAAATATTATCATGAGGGAAAAAATATATTATGATATTTATTATTTGTAGAACGAATTAATAATTTTACCCCATGGAGTGTTGTACCCATGTCCTCGGTATAAAAGGGGTGCATGGATTGTATTTTAATCCCAACTACCTGAGTTTGGAAGGATACCTATCATGATAACCTTCATAAATTGATACCCTACATTTGTGAGTCCATATATTAACCTAACTAATATGCGGTTGGTTGTGTATGTTGATGATTGTTATATTGGAAGGTATATAATCTAGATGTGCTTTTTCCTCATGTACCTAGAGTATTATACATGGTCCCTTGATGGAGATAGATTATGGGAGAATAGGATCACACATAGATATTGTATATCTACTTAAATAATAGAAATATCTTGCGCCTATATTTTTGGATGAATGAAAAGTTATTTATTCATCGATCAAATGAGTATATAATCAAATAGTATAGAATAGAAGTGTTGGTCATATGGTGTGGACCTTTTTTGTGTCCATTGTAAATTGATTTCATAGGAATTTGGAATATTTTATAATTCTCATAAGAATATGATTAAGAATTGTGGACACATTTATATTGATACATATGTTTTATAGATATCACTAAAACTCCATTTATAGAACATGTATCAATAATTATTTCCTATATAAGACTCCTTCCTACCAAATGTCAATTGAATTATTTATATGTATGGTCATTGTTATAAATCACTCTAGGGTCAGATAATGTGTTTGACTGAACAATGATTTTGTTTTTCTATTTTTATCTCAATGTGATTTAGATTTATTAATAAACCATTTTTTATAGTTGTTAATAATTTATTTCATAGGATGTGATACAAGGTTATGATAATGATATCTTTTGAAATGTGTGTTGGAAAATACCAAAAATATGTGTTTGATATGGTTCCAAATGTTTTTTATCATATAATATAATGTCAAATTGAACAGAGTCTATTTGGATTTAGTGGATATTGGATATTGATTGGGATATTCACCAATGACTTATGTTTATATATATATATATATATTCAGTTAAAATTATGATTTTCATGCACATAATGGTATCTTATTTAAAAATATGTGATTGCATCAAAATGATAAATATTTATCATTTTCTGATTCACTGATGTATAATACCATTAAATGAAATCATTTTAAATTTAATTGAACAATACACGGAGTAAACCCAAAATAATAAATCACTATACATGGAATTTATATATTTATTTTCACAAAAGGGTTAATGAATACAGAAACTGATAAAGAAATGAGGTTTTATATAATCTCTAATTCCAAATGTTGGGTTTGGGGTGTACATTTAGATCCTCATTCTTGTGTGATACTTCATGATTTGTTTCACTATTTCTTCATCTCCCTTACATTACTATATATACTAGACAATGTGGGAAGGAAAAATCATATTTGAACATCATAGGATTTATACATTCCCATGGATAAAATTGTTTGTGTGAGTCCATTAAAAACCATAATAGTGATTTATCACACTTCATAGAATAATATCAAAATTATTTTAGTTGTTCTATGGTTATTTCTATAGAATGTTGTAGTATTTCATCATTTTTTGTCAAATGTTTCATTTATCCTTCATTGTAGATACACATATATGATTCTTAATTGTATACCCTATGTATAATAAGATTTATAATAATCATATAAAACCAAAAATATATAGCGATGGGGGAGGGGGTTTTGTTTATTTATATTTTCTTTTTTATTTAATCTTTTTTCTCAAAATGTCCACTATTTAAAATCATTGGGAGAGTTATGTGGGGAAATAAATTATTTTTTATGATTTTTGTGATAGAATGTTGATATTTCATGAATGTTCTCTACTAAAAAAATTAATAGTCAAGGAGAAATATATTCCAACTACCTTTCCATATAAAAAACACTTACTGGAACAACAATTGATATGAATCCATTATAAATATTCATTATCTTATGCAAACCATAAAAAATACATAGCTATAAGAATATTTTTGATTGATCAATTACAAATAACTATTATTATAAGGGGTAATTTTTAATAGATGTTCCCATTTTCCACTAATAACAATATGAATTGAAATATTTTTATGCAACTTTTTATTCTATTTCAAATTGGTCTACTCCACCACCATGATAATAATTTCAATATTACATTTCATGATTGATTATTTAATATTTCTTAAAAAACCATTGTGGAAAACCTATTTTCAATAGTTGATATGGTACATCTAAAATTAATCAAACCCATAGACTAATTGTTATATAATTTTAGTAATTAAAAAATAATCAATCATATAAAAATAATTTTCATGAAGCATTTTTGTGATTATCATCACCATTTATATATAACTAATATGTTTTTCCCCATTATCCCCCCCATAATTTCTAATAAATTAATGTTTTTTATATATTACTATTATAAATATTTCTATGGATAAAATTTGGCTCCCAGCCATCATATTTTCTATTCATACTGTAATTTAAATGATAAAATTCAAAAACCATATAGTAATACAATTTTATAAGTAACCTACATACTGGACTTGAATGATAAAATATAAATTTTATAAATTATCACATATTTATAAAATAATAAAACAAGTGTCTATGGATAGATAATAAATTTGGAAATATGTAACCATAAAATACATACACATAAAATCTAAAATCATTATAATGATGTATATTATTTTAATAGAAACTAATTAAACATTATTTTTTGTGGATTTATTTTAATTTTAAAAAATTAAAAAATTTAATTGTTTACATATTATAAATAATTAAAATGATACCTAACTCCAAATTAATAAATTTAACCCAATAATATATTTTTAATGAATTTATTAGTCATAAAATATTTGGAACATATTCTATCTTTTTTCAGAATAATGCCCTAACTAGTTTACATGCTAAAAAATACGTATATATCAGGGCTAGTATTATCTTTATTTGATTTGTCGAATGAGTCTAATAAATTCATATAAAAATATAATCCAAATAAGTTATGTTATTTCATTTATTAATAACTAATGTATATTTAATAAATTATAAAAACCGATTATCAGAAACTAAATTGTAATAAAATAGATAAATGGATAGTTTTCATTTTAAAAGAAAACAAACCATTATCTTTAAAACATTATAATAATAACCCCCCATGAAATAATAGTGATGTATAATACCCAAAAGTCATAATAATTTAATCAAAAAATGAAAATTAAAGTGGATGTCCAATATAAATTTCTTTTATATCCTTTATAATGACTCTGTGATCATATCATGAGAAATACATTTTTCAATATTAAAAGCCATTTAGTAATGAATAGAGTGTTTGCAGATGATACTTCTATATTAAAACTTTTTCTAAAGTCATGTAACATATCAAGAATATTTAAAATTCTATGAAATCCTAGAAGAAAAGATTTATTTACATTTTTTAAAAAATCCAAATTAATTTTTCAAAGATAAATATAAAAACTAGGACATTTTATAATCAAATATTAAGAAAATAACTTTAAAAATTCAATACAAAAAAATAATTATGAAATTAAATCTTTTGAAAGTCATTTTTAAATACAAAATAATATTATTTGAATATTATTTTTCTGAAAAATTAATAAAAAATTTGTCAAATGTAACACCTTTACCCATTCCACTAGATATCGGATAGACTGACACATGACCAAATGTACACCTCCCCACTTTCCAGTCTCTAATGACTAACATTGAGGGTTTATAGTGAGATCCTTGGGAGTGTATAACTTTACTCAGAGAGGAATGTAATGTATAAATAATATAACATGTATCAATAAAAAAATAATATACTAAATACAATAAACATATTTTCTATAATGTATTAATGTAGAGAAAACTAAATTATAAAACCCATTCTATATTTCTTGGACTATTTTTTTCCCTTTTCTTCCAATAACCCATTCTAGATTGGGGAAAAAAATATAAATGAGGTTCTTCATGAAACTCCAAGAGTAACCTCCTCCACATCACAAATATTTTATTGAGATACCTATATCAATAATTAAACATGGTCTATATCTGAATATGTACCTACAATATGTGATAACTTCATGGTGACACATGTTCCATGGCCACTTGGGCAAGGTGTGGGTACATATTTGTAGTAAACCAAAAATGTGTTTCAATATTTTACCGATAAAACACAATGAATGTGAATATAATAATCCCATTATAAATTAGTTAGGTAATACATAAACTAAATATACATAAAAATACTAGTCAATGAACATGTAAGAAAAGATCAACCATATGTCGACCATTTGATCATAAACTGAGACAACAAGATTCCTAACCATACTTTCTTTAGCATCATGTTAGAATATGTTCTACAGTTTTCACAACATTTGTAATAACCAATTAAATTAAAAATACAGATATATTGTATTTAAAAAAACAATGATTCTCTATGAAAAAAACCTTTTTATTATAATTATTTACATGAGATAGTTAAATCCCAGCAATGTAACAAAATTGTTCTATTTTTGTGATTTGTATTTCGAAAAATGATAAATACAAATTTGTGATTACTATGATTTTTAGTGTAATACAATCAAAATAATTTTGTTTCTGAATATTAACATAACCTTTATGAATAGTAATGTTAAATTTATGAATTTTTACTAGGCACTTATAAATATTAACTTCACCAATGAAAGTAATAATATAATATAGTCACCTTATAAATTTGGGAGAAAAATTTAAAAATTAATAATTAAATGTTAGGTTTTTTTAGAATAAGAAATATTTAATTAAATTATTAAATTACTAAATTTATTTAAAATAAATTTCATTTTCAGGGAATTTATTTATAAATAAATAATTTTTTCTAATTATTTTGGGATAATTTTACGAGACCATAGTTAATTTTTAAAAGTATTAAAAAATTAATTTTAAATTTACAATATGTATTTTTTGGTTAAATAATTTTTTATTTAAAAATTAAATTTCAAATAATTAGAATATTATTTTGGTAAAAAGGAAACCATTTTGAATATATATCCTAAAAATTATTTTGGTGAATTTTTGGGATTTTTCTGAAATACATGTATTTTGGTGAATAGTGAAATTCAATAATTTACGAAATATTCCATATAAATGAATTTATTCATAATGCATGAGTCATGGATTATGTAAATGGAAATCAGTGGGAACTAACATGCACTAATTACTGTTTTTAGTCTCATGAATCAATAATATTCAAAGTCTTGAGAAAAAAATAATGATTAGATTAAGGGAAATTTCTCCTCTCCTCAAATATAAAAATTACCTCTCACTCCCTCTTCTCTTCACTACCCTATGCCTTGAAGGTTCTCAAATATATTCCATAATAATCTTCCTTAATATCATACCATCTTCAAGAGGCCTAGTATTTTCTAAATAAAGAAAACCCTTTCCCATAAGGAGGTCCTCAATGATGTTATTTCATGAGGTAAATCCTATTCCTTTTTTATTAAATTTCATGTAAATTTACCTACATTCCTTATTCTATACAAAAAATGTCTATACAATTTATCATGAAAACTAAAATATCATCTATATTTTTTATTTATATCATTTTTTAAAATTTCCACTCTTAATCTTGTTAGAATCCCTTTTTTATTTTATAAATGAAATCCTCGTCTGGGGGTTTCCAATTTATAGCCTTCATGGACTATGGAGCTTCATTATTCAAAATATTCTCAAAATATTATCAGGAAACCTTTTAATGGTTTATAAATATTGTAATAGGTAAATTACAAAACTTTTTATGTTTTTCATGTGTAATATTCAAATAATACTAAACTATAAAATGAAATTACTTCATGATGGTGAATAACAGCCTTAATAATCAAAAAGTTTATCACGAAATGAATTTTCTAATGATTTATAATCATAGAATTTAAAAAAATTATATATATATATAAATTAAAACTTATATATTTTCATTAATAATATAAAAATTCAATTTTTTAAAAGTATATCTACTCTACATTAAATTATATACTAATATACAAGTATGTCGATCGTGAAAATCGAGGAAACAATCACTCACATGTGATAAATATGTATCTTATAACTCACAAAAATGCCATAAATGAACATAATAAAATTATAATAAATAAAATAATTTTATATAATGTTCATAATTAATTAATTAATGAGTTTAATTTTATTATCTAGGATATTAATGTCAAGTAATGAACATTGTCCGACAATAGGTAAGGGGTTTCTCATCTCCCTTTTTATTTTATTAGGATTTCCATAACTGGCCACTTATTTCATGTATGAGGTGTATGTATAATGAAATTATATATATAATATCAGGAATCTATTTATCTCCAAGGAATTAAATAAATTTTTTGGGTGATTATAAATTTTTGGGAAAACTATTAAATTGATTACAAAGAAGTAATTGTTTTCTCATCTAACTTACATTTTTGAGAGGTATTTCTTTTTCAAAAATATTTCTTTTATTTGGTTTGTTTATACATCCCATTTATTTCAAATATAATTAATCAATTTATTTTTATTTTATTTAATGTTTCATTTTATTGTTATTAATTTTGGCATATATATTTCGATCGATTACAAACTTGTAGGAGATTCCACCTGATCCTTAATTTGTTCATCAGGTTATTCTTTCACTATACTATCCTCATTATAATGATTTAATTTTTTTTAACAAATTATATATTTATTTTATAAATTACAAAATCATATATTGATTTCATTTATTATTTATTTTTGTATAATTTTTTTTAAATGATTCCCTTCTCAATTTTTCTCTATAAACAACTCATATTAATGGAAACTTTTCAAATTCATACCCATTTTAAAGTGAACTATCTTATATATTTTAAGAAATAATTTAATTTATATAATCATTAAATTTATCATTAAAAAATATCTTTATAAATTTATGGTTTTATGAAATCAAACATACCTTTCTCTTTTAAAATCTCATTAATATTTCCCTTAAACCTTAGTAAATTTTATCTTTATAATGATTCATAAAAAACATTTCACATGACTTCATTTCAGTGGAAAATAATTTGTGCCTATAATAAAATTTTAATTTCCATCCATTTTATTTTTGGGAATATACCTTGTCACAATATAATTTTGTTACATATATATATTATTATCCAAAATAACTGTTCCTTCAAAAGTAAAAAAAGGAATTCTCTAATCCTACATTATCTTTTATGAGATATATGTATTGGTCTCCACTTATTAACAGTTTTTTTTGTATTTAATTCCCTTTTACATATCATATCTAAAGTATCCTTATTCTCATAATATTCTAGGATAGTATTATATGAATGTTTCAATGTCTTATGGGACACTTTGGTATGTTTAAATAATATTTCCTCAATAACATTTCAATGGTCTCATTTAAAAGTATCTTAATCTATGTCAACATCATTTATTGAATATTTAAATTCATTAGGGTATATCTCTTATTATATAATCCACCATATTTTATTATGATTTATGATTACTTTGATTGTGGATGTGATAATTTCATACCATTCATGGCTTATAGTTAATGTATTCACAATTTTTATGACATTTGTTCAATAAGAATGTTTATATCGTTTTTGTTTCACCAATTTACTATGAGGAATTTATTTGAATTACATAGTGATGGGTGGGACCCTCTAAATCCCCTCGATGCATCAGTAGGTCCAATGAGACAAACTATTTTGGATTTTTACCTATTATGTATGGTTTTGGCATAAGGCCTTAACATTATGGTTATGATGTCTTGTATTATTCATTACATCATTATGAAACTAGTAATTGATATACCATGTGATTATTGGAGTAGTAGAATATCTATTGTTATTTTTTTATGGCATTAATTATTCAATTTTTATTTCTTCCTAGTTATGCTCCTGTTTATGTTTTAATTGTATGTGTTCTTTATTTATTCACCAAGCCTTATTTATCTTTTCATTGTATTACATACCCTTAAGGAGAATCTGATCTCACCTATTTATTATGATAGATTTCCCCATGTTAATGAGAAGAAATAATTGATTAATATTTCAAGGATGATGATTATTTCATCTTTTATTGTATGATGTTTTATTTTCATTTTCCAATATAATATGTTTTCCAGAAATGTAATCAATTCTACAAAGACTACTAAATTGATCAGTCCTCCCAGACATGATTCTTTGTAATTATATCAATTTAATAAAATAATTCACCAGCTATTGGTTTCTTGGTTTGAGCCATTACAACATTACATGTATCAATCAATGTGACTCAGTCCTATATTTTAGAACTAATTAACACAACACATTTTTGAAACAACTCCATACCCACCTATAAGGTAAAATTTCACCCATGACTCTTAGCTAAACCCTCATCGCCAATGGAAATCATTACGTTCATACCAAGAATATCATAACTCTACACTTATAAAATCATGGTCCTTGTCAATACTTAGTAGAGGACTCAATACGCCATACCAGTGGATTATGGTGATCTCTTCGACTGGGATAATCACGTTCCAAGATTAGGAGTTTACCAACCTATGAATATCTATAATAAAAAGTCATGTATTCCCAGATCCCTATAAAAGGGACCATTTAAATTCAACTAGAAATCTTATAATCTTTTTCACTGAAATAGAGAATTAACTGGACATGTAAAAAATCACATATATGGAATTAAACTGAAAGGATCAATATATTACAATAAATATTAAATCGAATATGAATTAATTCTCATGCATGGAAACAAATATCATGAAATATGTATGGAATATCAATTATCCACTAGACAAGAATAAACTACTTCTACGATGAGACATGGAATGTAACACTAAATAAATACTAATTAATTATATTATGTATTATTTTCATGGCATACACATTCACATTTAATGTGAATTATGTCATGAATGAGCGTTATATGCTACACACATAGACGATGTAGTAGATATGATGTATAGGTATCACAGGTTAAACATGTACTGCATATAAATATAGTAATAATTATTAGACTCATGGACCAATAGTTATCATGTATCTCAACATGAAACTCATGGGGATCCATTTAATCAAAGGAAAACATTCGTGGTCGTGCATTTTCCATTGGTGGCTGACATTTTTCTAGTTCCTGAGGTATTTTATGGCCCCTAAAACATTTTTTTGTTACATTTCCCATGATTCCTTAATTTTTTAGGGCATAAATATAACTAAATAATTAACCATTATAGGTAGCTCATAAGAAATTTAATATTTAGGGTCATTCACGTTTGGTGTAAATCCTCACATATCATTCCATGAAAACCATTAATAATATAATTGGATTTAGAAAATGGGACCACTAACCTCAGTATGGTGCAAACTCCTATCCAACAAAGTACAAGGATCATTTTATGGGCCCATTTAATATTGTTCATCATCAATGAATGTATATGTTTTCCTAACTCATTCCTAATAATTTCAAATTAGTTATCTACAACTAAATTGAGTATAATTTAATTATTAAATAAAACATCACCATCGTAGGCTAAATGAATACTAACAGATTGAATCACTTAGTATCAATTCTAGCCAGAACTATGACCTACCCCCAATGGAAATTTTCCAAAAATATTCTGACATGTCCACAGATAAATCCCCATCACAAAAAAAATTCAATTGCAAAATTTTTATATATAAATTTTCATAACTTGGAAAAATCTAGAAGTAAATGTAATTAAATAATTATTATCCAATGCAATTCAGCCTAGTCCTGACAGACTCCATAATTTATATAATAATTATTCACCAATTTTATTCAATGATATGATGTCCTTTTCAACCCAATTTGACCCCAATATTATAAAATAATACACCAGTTGATGTAATATAATTGAAACTGATATCAACACCTCATGTTCAAATTCAAATGACCACCTCATTCCATTGAAATAAAAATCCCTATTGTTTCTGGACAATTCTTCTATGGTCTAGTACAATTATCATCATATTTTCTAATCAAATCTATCAAAGTATCTATTATTTTTCAATATGACCACATAGATAGATGAATCCAAAAAATGAGATATCATGGGATTGAAATAGGTTATAACATTCTACAAGGAATAATTCATGATGAATGATATAATTATATTCCTCTATTTGGGGAAAGGGACTCAAAAATGAATAAAATAGATGATCTCACACTAATTGAGTAATAGATTGCATTTTGTTCCACTTTGAATCAAGGGTATATCATGGATGTAGTAGATTAGACATTCATATATGAAAGGATATACAATGTTTAACCACAGTGGATTATTATTGAAGTGGTTTTATATCCAAAAAGATATAAAGGAATCTAATTATAAATCTACCCAGATATCACAACTAGAACTCTTCTCAATGTAAATGGTTTGTTAATGACATTCAATTTATATTCTCAAGGAACTTCTATTAAACCCATCCAATCCTCGAGGTATCTCTCGAACTCCAATTCACCTATATACAAGTATATTAATACTAAAAATCATAACATTGTTTTTAATAATAATAATATTACATAAAAACACATGTATATGAATAGTATTCCTAACTGATGAAAATTTCAATTTATCATTGAATTTATAAACATATAATGATTCAGGATATCGAAATCTCTCCACACTTATGATTCTCATCGATTGGATGTTTTGAAATCATCTGCAAAATTCATCCAAATATACCTCAATTTTGATCTATATTATTGACTTCATGATCCATTCTCATAAGATATTTCCCCAATCCATTGAGGAAGAAATTCTTAAATAATAATAATTCTTTTCTATTACTACTCCTATAACAAAACATTATAATATGACTCGTATTCACCAATTCTTAAAATATAAATACATCAAATTAAACATATGTGTAACTCAATACATCAGAGTGTCATCAAACTAAATACTCCTAATGCATCATGGTGTCCCTGATCAGAGTAATTTCTATATAAAATATTCTTCTAGGAATCTAATAGTGCACTTTATGATGTTTATTTCTATCGTTGTTGATCTTAAAAAAACAATTACTAAAAGTAATGACCAATTTTTTTCCTATTTACATCATAAACCAATGTGATTATATTAAAAATTGAAAGCAGAATACACTAACTATTCATAGAAGGCCCCAGATAACCACTAAAATCCTATATCATTCCAAATAAGATAATCTTGATCTGGTACCAACCTACCACATTCAATTTTAGGCTGAAAAAATAGCTTGAAACCTTTCAATCGGCATCCTAAAAAGGAACTTGACAAGAAAAATTAAAACTCCATGAATCAACTGATCATGGTTCTTTATGCATCAGATGAATTGTTAAACTGATTTTATATACTGAAAAATATATGTTATCATCATTTTTTACCATTTTGTTCACAAACCACTCTCAGCATCCATGATCTGTCACCCATGAACTAGAACCTCGATGATCCCACTCATTCTTATAACATACCAACATCACCATAACCCTAATGGTCAAATCCAATATCTATTCCCTTAGATATACTAATCATACATAATTTATTGCACATTGGACTAGATACTAATTAGTCTATTACACATAGATCATCGAAATTCTCTAATAATGTCCAATGGGTAGTCTTATATAATTCAATTACCCATCCTATGAGAGGTTTCATAACTCATGATAAATTTGATGCCCCCCAATATTGTGGAATCCATATTTTTGGCTAACAATAAATTCATCATTATACATGGAATGGGAATAGTTCATCACTAAACACTACTACTAATCATGACCACACATTCATACACAAAATCCTAGAGATACAACCTGAACTACACACACATGGATTAGCCACGACCTAATTCGTTAAATTCAGTGACCCACTCTTTTGGTGAGTTACATCATATAATATACAATTATTTGTTTAAATACTCTATCCCATGTGGGTATCATCACCTCACAGAACCTGCTACATTGAATTACAACATATACCTCAACTAAAAATATGGTTAAACATAAATTGTAACCCTTAATATTATTTATTCCATCATTTATCAGGAAGTAAATTATCCACACATAAACCATCAGGCATCCATGGACTACGAGTTTCATGTTTCATATTAAGGGTTTTATCAATAATGGTCACCCTAAAACTAATTCATTGTTGACCTAAATATAATTCCATTGTTTTATATTTCTATAAAAAATAAATCCTTCTCAGTTGTCAGATCACCACCACAATTTTTTATACATCTTAACCTAAACATAACTATATAAATTAATACTCACAAATAAATTTCATAACTGTAAGAGATAATAACAACACACTATTTTCAAAATAATTAATCTCCCAATATTCATAGATCTATATACTCAAAAATGAATTCTACGTTGGTCGTAAATACATTACAGGGTTATATATCTACCAATAATGAGAACTTAATTGAATAATTATCAAAATCAAAACCTCATTCATGGTATGATATATAACACATTCCACCACCAATATTGGATCAATTTTTTATTCACAAGTATAATATTACTCACTCACCACAATGTGAAAGGAACTACCATAAATAATATGCCTTGGTATTTGAATGTTCTCCATATTCAATGAAATCCATATATCATCAGTAATAACACTTAATAGGATATATAATCTATGGTTATAAGGAAACTCCAAATATATTTCTCTCATCCTTCCAAATTCTATTCATAATCAAGTGGAATTTTCATAAAAAAATAATTCCCTAAGGCATTAACCATATCTATAAATTCATTTTGATATAATATCACATGGGTTACTCCATATAAGAATGAGTCTCTGATACACCAATAACTAGAGTCTAATATCAGAGGAAACAAGACCCATGATTGTAATAGAAAACATGGTCTCACTAAGGAAAATTACTCATATAATATCATCTTGATATATATATGTATATATTTATATATCCTATAATGGATTCATCTGATGTGATACATGTTGACCCATTATAGATGTATGGTTCGATTAAAAAAAACGTAGTGTTACATGGATGACTCCACATAGGCTATAGTTACAATATCAATTAATTAACTATTCTAATAGGCACATGAATTAGATTATTTTTAACAAAATTAATTCTCTATAATGACCTAACAAGGTTCACTATACCATCCATGTATAGAGGGAGTGCATATTCTTCATTGCCAAGGCTCACCAAATCATAGCCCACGTGACATTCCATCTGATGTAGACATGTATAATGTTACTAAAAAATATATTTTTTCTATTAACATATATGTGAAATCATTTTAGAACGTGTTAACACTTATGTAACCATAACCTCTATTGTCAGTACAATCACTGAAATGTATAATATATTCCATGCTTATTTTGTTTTCCAAATATGATACATGTGAATTGTCATACCAATATGGAAAAGGGTCAAATAAATTTGAATTCATGAACATAAGAAATCAATGTGCATTACATGCCTTGAATTCATATAACCACTACATACCAATATTAGAAAATAAATATCTTATTCTACTAACATCGAATTCCATTGAGAAAGGTGCTCAAGGTACATCAGGCTAAATTTCATCAAAATATCTAATATATTTCAATGTAACCTATCTTCCGAATCCTAAATATTAATAACAGGACTCCATGATATCATTTTGTAAAACAATGATCTTAATGAATGGTTATGATCTACCATACCACATGACCATAAGCACACATCCAAATATGATAGATGTTGTAGACTAGTAGCGAGGGACTATGGTGAGGTCATTGAGAGAAAATAGCCTCAGTAGAATTTCATATTAATTGATAAATTTCCACGTAACATTAAAATAATAGTTTACATAAATCCAATAAACACAATATCATTAATGAAGAAATTTTGAGAAAAAAGTATTGAATATTCATTCCTGAATATAATGACATTTTTCTTCCTCTAGTATGATCACATATATAGTACTGAAAAAGATTATATTTTTAAATGTGTCTTAAATTCAAATAATATTCTAAACTCCGCACAAACTATAGACACACAGTGAGTTATCAAGATCAATGACTAATCATGGATCATAGAAAACCATATACTAGTAAAAATTTAGGGCTTCTAGGTAAATATTATCCATGTACAACATGAAGTTTGTCACTACAAATTTAAATGGTACCACTACTGTTCTCCATTACCCAATAAATAAAAAAAAGTGTATGGTCCAATGGTATGTTCATTGAAAGTAGATATGAAATAAAAAAACTACACTATCATTACAAATAACAAAAAATCAAAAACAATGCATCAAATAAACCATAAGTTGAGTGCTCTTGTTTTAACTGTTCTGAAATCAAGAAAGGCGATACATGATTTAGAACATTTTCAGAAACAAATTTTGAGTATTCACCACATGAATTAGATAATTTCTAGAAAATCATCCTGACCATTATTGAACAATACACATTACACCATTACGTAACATTTCCACGCATGCCTATTTGGAAATGATTAACCCATGATTTAAGCATACCATATTTTCTCAATGGAATGAATGGTTGGGAATCCAAAAAAATTAAACTCAATTCGTATCAATGTATATTCCCAATCATCACATTATATCGGCCTACTAGTCCTCTTATAGTGGTGTATTATTTTATCCACTAAGGGACTAATCACATCAAATAAATAGGTTCAAACAATCATATTTAAAGACATACTCATGACTTTTACAGTCTACGTTCCACATATAGGGAATCGTATAATGCATGTAGTTCCTCCTATCATAATAAACACCAAAATTTAAATTAATATTTCTAAAAAACAATCATGTAATTCATAAATCATCTAGGAATAGTTTGTAGAAATGAATATTAAATAGGTTAAAAATATATAGATAAGATTGGAAAAAAATATCATGGAATAAGAATGGCATATCAATTATCAACATTTTATGAATTAACCACGTATAAGGCAAGACCCAACAAGGATAAAAAAATCCATACCAGTAAAAAATATAATGCACGAGTCTCTTGGGAAATACAAAACCACACCAGATTTCTGAATCTTCTCAAGAGTATTTTCATAAGATATAGATGCACCCGAAATCCCAATAATATCAAGAATAAGTATCATAGATTGGGCTCCCACACCACATGATATTCATATCAATTGTACGTCTCATGATCCCCCAGTCCTCAGGAAGTACAATGACACACACATGGGTGGTGGGAGTCTGTGTAGTTGAAGGAACAATTTATTAATCAACCATCAATATCCTAATTCTTGACATCAATCCGTTGAACAAGGGTATATTATGGGCCTTGGAATGTTGTTAAAATATAATAGGAAAGATAACATTCTTTAGTTAAGACATTATAATCATTAACATAATTTTAATTAATTGTAGTCTATATCAAATTTATGAATAAAACTACATTAACCCACGGTGGGAAACCACTTTAGACATACTAGTGGACCTTGTATAATACAATGGGGTAGACTACATGGGAATAATTACATTAATACTGAGTCAAAGTCAATCCATTAAAAACCCAACATTTTTTGAGTCATTCCATGTCAATTTTGACATCAGGTAATCTCTTTGAGGTCCCAAATAATGACTAATCATCCCGATTTAATCAGGAATGAATAATTATTTTTAATTAGATGATTTATTGCATCCTGACAACAAATAAATAGTGGATTACATTTTAAATGACTAACTGGGTATCATCACAGAGCTAGAACCCGGACCAACCTCCCTTAGAAGATTCAAAACACCCTTTTGACACATCCCTAGAAAAATCACTATTAATAAATAAAATTTTAATTTAATTTTAATTTTTTTTTAATATTGACCCTCTATGATAATTCAACCACGTGATGTAACTCACTACAATGATATCCAATGAAGGTCAGACCACATTTACCACAGTTAAAATTATAAGGTTATAAAATGTCCCAATTCTATTCCAACATATAATGATCAATAAAAATAAATTCAATCCAAAATCATATAAGAAACCATGGAGAAATGTACATTTAACAAAACTCTAATAAACGATGCACATTAATAATCCTGAGATATATTTTAACCATTCCAATGAAACTATGAATCATTCTTTGACAATTCTACATCGATGCCATTGAATTTTTATTTAATTCTCTAATATCACTACAGGAAAAACTAGTTTTTGCGAAGGGTCATTAGCGTCAAGAATAAATCTTGTTGCAAATAGTTCATCAAAGATGTTATTTGCGATGACGAATTCAACCCGTTGCAAATAGTTAGTTATTTTCAATGGGACTTGGGCTCCGGTCGAAAAAAACTTACGCACGGTTGGGCGCGGTTGTAAAGACCCGTAAAATTCAAGGAAAATTTTTTCTTAATTTTCTTTAGAATATTACAAGAGCGCGGTTTCAGACGGCACCTGATTCCGAGGCCCGGAGTGCCCGGAATTAATTTCCGAAGTTTGGCTCGGGTACGTTCAGTGAACGAACGAGCGGGAAATTCCTAACTTTGATCCGGTGCTCGGAATTGAAATCCGAGGGCACCGATTAACTCGCAGCGCCGATATTTGCTTAAAGAGACCTTTTCGGGAGTTGCGTTTGTTGCGGGTTGAAAGTTAGTTTTGGGGTTTTTAGTTTGAGTTAAATAAAATTTGTATAGAACAAATTTTATTATAACTTGTTAAAACATATCAACGGAGGTTGGAAGTGGGACCCATACCCACTTAACCTCCCTTGGGAGGATTAAGTGTGGTGGGGCCCACACGAACCCCTAATCCTTTCAAATTCTCTCAACTTGCTTAACCCCTAATTAAATGACTTGAGTTACTTTTAATTATGGGAGTTAAACCTTTTGAATTTCAAAACTTTTGAAATTCTTATGTGTTATGTGATAATAAAATAAGATGTTGTCTTATTTTATTTTGGGGTTTTTGTTTGTCTTCTTGAGAGGTGGAGAGCTCTTCTTCATCTTCAAACTCTGAAGAGGAACTCGAAGAACTTTCATCTTGACGAAGAACGTTCAAGCTCCGACGAAGAACGCCGCACCTACATTATTCGTTTACCGTGTCAACGAAAGGGGACGCCACTTCTTCCTCGGACAACCTTCGTCGGCGTACAAGTTTCACCAACGACGTGTCTCTTCGAACACATCCCTTCGTCATCGGATTTGACGAACGGCTACCGCGACGCCCGACCTCCGCGACGTCGTCTTCCGCGGAACGTTCACAATCTTCGAACCTTATACCCGAGGTAGGGGTTGTTGAATATTGTTAATTCATTCCATTTCTTGCTCGTGGATCGCATGTCTACGTGAGGCTTTTGAATATTTTATATAAGTGTTATTGTTAACGCGGGGGGGGGGGGGGGGGGGGGGGGGCGGACCGCACGAACACGGCCGAAACCCCCCCTCCATCGTTCTTGTTTATTCTTGCGGATGGAAGCAAGTGGCGTTGTGCCGTCGCACCACGCGGATGATCGTACTTTTATTTTACGCGGCACCGTCGCGCCACGCCGAGGTAGAATCTTCAAAAACGCGACGCCGTCGCGCCGCGTTGAAAGGAATCAAGGTACGGCGAAAGGGGCGCGGTGCCGTCGCACCGCGCCGGACGACGAACACCGCGGCCGGTTCCGGGCCGCGGCGGAACGAGGAGACCGCGGCCGGTTCCGGGCCGCGGCAGAAGAGAAGACCGGCGGCCGGGCCGCCGGCGTCGGAAGCCGAAGGGGGGGGACCGGAATTTCCGATCCTGTTTGAGAAAACCGTCCGGCCAGCTGGCCGGCAGGATGTCTTAAAAACCGGGGGAATTAATCCCCCGGCCAACCCATAAAAACCCCCCTCTTTAAGAGGGGGGCGGTTCTTTGAAGGAGGGGGGCAGCCGGCCCCCTCGGTTCCGCACCAGCAGGCCCCCTCATGTGAGGGGGCGGTTTGTTTTAAAACCGGCGCGGCACGTGCCGCGCCGCCAGGGGGGAAAACGGGGGAGGGCGGGGGTCTCACCCGCGCGCCGCCTGCGTGCCCAGCGCGCCGCCGCGCCGCCTCCGCGCGCCGCCGCGCCGCCTCCGCGCGCCGCCGCGCCGCCTCGGTGCGCCGCCGCCGGCCGCCGCGCCTCCGCCGGCCACCGCGCCGCCCCAGGGGGGGGGGGGGGGGTCGGGCCGGGTCGGCCCGGACCCGGACCCCCCCGTTTCGAACCAGAATCGGTTTTTGGGCCATATCTTGAGCCTCGGACCTCCGAATGATGAACCGTCTATCGCAACGCGATCCTTGGATCGATACGGTCGTTTCGGTATATCGCACTCAAGGTTTCGGATTACTTTGAGTTCGGCCGGGTTGGTTCGTTCACGAAACCAACCGGGTCTTCGGAGCGGAAACGCTCATATCTCGAGCTACGAACGTCCGATTGACGCGCCGTCAGTCGCGATGTGTTCCACTTAGTGAGACGGATCTTTTGGCATACTCCGCCCGAGGTTTGGACGCAGGTGGAGTATGGTCGGGTTGGTTTAGCCTTAAAAACCAACCGGGCCCCGGAGACGAAAATGCCAATAACTCTCAGACCGGGCGTCCGATTGACGCGCCGTCTGTTGCGTTGAGTTCATGTTGACGATACGGAACTTTTGGATACATCAACTCTGGTCTTTGTGACAGTTGATGTATCAGCCTCTCGGCTCGTGGAGCGGATCCTCCGAACGAGCTTACTGTGTGCGGGAACCCTAGTGCTGGCTGCGACTGTTACTGTGACGACTACTACTACTGCTACTGTGACTGCGACGACGACAGTACAAAGATCCTGTGTGGTTTCGACGACGACGACTACATCACTCAGCGATCCTACGTGGAACAGTGCTACCGAACCTGTGTGAGCTGAATCTTCTTTTTACCTTGAGCGGTGGAGCGCTTGGGTGTAGCGGCGGACCCGTGGTACTTGACAGAGGTGGTGCGCTTGGATGCAGCAGCAGACCCTTGGCGGTGGAGCGCTTGGTTGTAGCGGCGGACCCGCGATACTCTACGGAGTGTGTGCGCTTGGTTGGAGCGACAGACCCGCGACGGTGGAGACGTGCGTGCGGAGTACGGAGACCGTGTAGATGACTGAGACATGACGACTGCTTGACCGACTCGACTTGGAGTGAGTCGACTAGCCCAGTGGACGGAGCGCCCAGTAGTTGGCAGCAGACCCATGGCGGACGGAGCGCCTGGTAGTTGGCCGCAAACCCGCGGTACTCGACAGGAGGAGTACCTCAGTAGGCTATCTGGGTGAGCGCCCGGTATTTGGCAGCAGACCCTCAGCAGACGGAGCGCCCGGTAGTTGGCAGCAGACCCGCGGTACTCGACAGGAGGAGTACTTCAGCAGTCTTAGATTAGTGAGCAGTACCTCGGAGTCGTGACAGGACCACTGTACACTTCAGAGTTGGGGCTCTTCAACTTTTACGGTTTCGATAATGAAAATCCTGGTTTGAGCTGAGTCTATGATCATTGTGATTTCCTCATGATTGAGATGGGTCGCTTGATAACTTAGGTATATGTATGGGCATATACCTGGGTAATGGTTATCCGTTGATTTCATAAACTTGTTATAATCTGTGTGGATTTACTGTTTACTCTTCTTTGTGGATTGGGTTGTTCTTGGGCTCGGTGTTGGAGCCGAACGGAAATTGATGACTTAGGTATATGTATGGGCATATACCTAAGCAGTGTCAGTTGTTACTTCGTGATTGATACTTTTCTTCGTGGTTTAACCATTGTGGATTTGAGAGACCTTCAGGGGTCTCGGGGTCCCTACTGAGTAGCGTATACTCACCCCTGCACGGGCTTTGCCCGCACTACGTTGTGTTGGTTGCAGACGACGGACAGCGTTGACCTTAGCTGAGGCTTACAGAGCGGCACGGTACCCGGAGGTGGACCACTGGGCGGGATGTGCACGGAGCGGACGGCGGGACCCGTGGAGCAGAGGAGCTATCTGTACCCACCCTTCAGGTGGGATTTCTAGTGGGCAGCTCGGTGTAGCGGTTTTACCTTTCAGTTGCTGTTTTCCCCTTTTCGAGTTGTACTTTACTTTCAGTTTGGGTTTGTATTCTGGCCCATTTACTTTTCTGCACTTTCAGTTGTACTCTGTTTTTGTTTAGTGTTTACTTTCCGCTTGTTTACTCTGTGGTGTTTGTTTACTTTACAAAGGCAATGCCTTCCCTTTTTACTGGGATTTACGCCTTGGTGCTAGTCGCCAGCCCCTGGCCTATGGAAGGCGGGCTTGGGGTAGTCACGGCACGGACCCCGAGGGCGGGTCGTGACAAATTGGTATCAAAGGAGTTCGGTTCTACCGCGAACTCTGATATTTTCTATGTGAAGCAATAATGTTTATCGTATTGAGTATGGTTATCAGTCCAGGGAGTCCAGTGTTGGTGCGGCGGCCGACGTATCCGTACACCAGGACCCTGACTTCTGATTTCCGACTTAATGCACGAAAACATTGATTGTGTGTGTATTTCAAAGTTTTCTTTGTGATTTCTTTGTGTCAGCTCACCAGGTATACTGTTTGACCGTGGCGCACCTGTTTCCTTTCAGGATGGCCCCACGACGGCAGCCAGCTAGGGTTCCGAGAGTCGAGTGAGACGACAGCCCACCGAGCGACGAGGCCTCGGTGCAGGGCCCTTTTACAGTAGTGGCACCGGCGGTAGCTCTACCCGCCGAGCCCCCGATGCTTCCAGCAACAGCCGCTGACGATGCACGTCGCCTCAGCGCACTGCATGAGTTTCAGCGCCAGCGACCGCCCAGGTTTCGCGGGGAGATGGATCCCCAGGCAACAGATGACTGGCTGGAGGCAGTGGTTCGAGTGTTTAGGCTAGTGAGGACACCAGCAGACCTCATGGTGATCCTCGTTGTGAGCCTACTACACGCAGCAGCAGGACGATGGTGGAGCTTGATGCTCCAGGTGCCCGATGAGACATCTCTACTTTGGACGGACTTTGAGAGCATCTTCCGCTCGGAGTTCGTCCCAGCCACCCTTCGTGCGGTGCGTATCCAGGAGCTTCTACAGCTGCGGCAGGGCAGCATGACGGTCGCTCAGTACGCGGCGAGGTTCACCGACCTTTCTCGGTACTCGACAGACATGGTACGGGACCCCTTCTTCCGGGCCCGGACCTTCGAGCAGGGTTTGAGACACGAGATCAGGGCATCGCTGATCTCCCTCAGCATACCGACTCAGACAGGAGTACTGGAGCGGGCACTTCTGATCGAGAGTTTCCTTGCTGAGTCTACACCAGCACAGCAACTCACCGCAGGGCGGCACGTGGCAGAGTCATCTGCAGCAGGTAGCCGACGGATGACTCAGGGTTCCAGGCAGACCAGACCTACCGGTGGCCGACTGCACGACTCAGGCTCAGTTGTACGGGGAAGCCGGGGTGGAGTCAGAGCCAGGCGTGCCGAGAGTGGGCAGTGTAACTCCTGTGGCGGGATTGGTCACATGGCTCGTGACTGTCCGACCCGCCATGCTGATGATCAGCAGTTAAGTGAAGAACCTCCCAGGCAGAGGCAGAGGTTCGACCATGGCGGTCCGCAGGGAGGAGGCGGACGAGGCAGAGGAGCTGGACGAGCAGCCGGTGGTGGGCGACGCTTTGAGGCTCTTCCACCACCACCACCAGGAGGTCCACCCCGACCGCAGGGGAGAGCTCAGCTTCAGGCAGCCGAGGCCTTCGATCATGGAGCTCTGGGAGCCGATGGACAGAGGCAGAACTAGTGGATAACATCCTTTGTACTTCTGGTTCCTTGTTGCTTTTGTGTAGCTTCTTGTATTATGAGCTGCAATAATAAAAGACGCATACCTTTATGATATTTTCGTTCATGTCCTCTTTCGTGATGTTACTAAGAGGTTCCAGTTTTGGCTGTTGACTTGACCCTCACTTGTGAGACATCTACTGGAGGAGACCCAGTTACCACACACTGATGCCGACAGTGTGACTCAACCCTTGGAGGCGAGAGTAACGGTTGAATCTCTTAGTAGTAGCGTCGAGGCCTTACGACGTCATCCTTGGTATGGATTAGTATCATCCATGTTAGGATTGACTGTTTTAGGCAAAGAATGTGGTTCATCCAGGGGATGAGACCAGATTTCTCTTTTCGGCAAAGAAGAAATCTTGCAGCTCTTGTGGGACCTGTGATGATCCAGGCCACGACAGAGAAGGTCCAGGTCATCCAGGAGCGGATGAGGACAGCTCAGAGCCGGCAGAAGTCATACGCTGACAGGAGGCGGAGGCCACTGGAGTTCGAGGATGGAGACCACGTCTTCTTGCGGGTCTCACCTCGACGGGGTATTCGGAGATTTGGCCGAGGCGGCAAGTTATCTCCGCGCTTCATCGGACCTTTCCAGGTCCTCAGCAAGGTTGGTGAGGTGGCTTATCGCCTGGCTCTACCACCTCAGTTATACCGGGTGCACGACGTCTTCCACGTATCGCAGCTGAGGAGATACGTGCACGACCTGACACACATCATTGACCATGGGGAGCTTGACGTTGACGATGGGGCGACTTTTACGGAGGTCCCGGTGGAGATAGAGGATCGACAGGAGCGGGTCCTGTGTGGGCGATCGATTCCTCTCGTGCACATTAGATGGAAGCACGGGAATCTCCAGGAGAGCACATGGGAGCGGGAGGCTCAGATGCGTGCTCAGTACCCTAATTTGTTTCCCTAGTTTTTGATGTAGCTTTACGGGGACGTAAAGCCCTGAGGTGGGAGTAATGTAAAGACCCGTAAAATTCAAGGAAAATTTTTTCTTAATTTTCTTTAGAATTTTACAAGAGCGCGGTTTCAGACGGCACCTGATTCCGAGGCCCGGAGTGCCCGGAATTAATTTCCGAAGTTTGGCTCGGGTACGTTCAGTGAACGAACGAGCGGGAAATTCCTAACTTTGATCTGGTGCTCGGAATTGAAATCCGAGGGCACCGATGAACTCGCAGCGCCGATATTCGCTTAAAGAGACCTTTTCGGGAGTTGCGTTTGTTGCGGGTTGAATGTTAGTTTTGGGGTTTTTAGTTTGAGTTAAATAAAATTTGTATAGAACAAATTTTATTATAACTTGTTAAAACCTATCAAAGGAGGTTGGAAGTGGGACCCACACCCACTTAACCTCCCTTGGGAGGATTAAGTGTGGTGGGGCCCACACGAACCCCTAATCCTTTCAAATTCTCTCAACTTGCTTGACCCCTAATTAAATGACTTGAGTTACTTTTAATTATTGAAGTTAAACCTTTTGAATTTCAAAACATTTGAAATTCTTATGTGTTATGTGATAATAAAATAAGATGTTGTATTATTTTATTTTGGGGTTTTTGTTTGTCTTCTTGAGAGGTGGAGAGCTCTTCTTCATCTTCAAACTCTGACGAGGAACTCGAAGAACGTTCATCTTGACGAAGAACGTTCAAGCTCCGACGAAGAACGCCGCACCTCCATTCTTCGTTTACCGTGTCAACGAAAGGGGACGCCACTTCTTCCTCGGAAAACCTTCGTCGGCGTACAAGTTTCGCCAACGACGTGTCTCTTCGAACGCATCCCTTCGTCATCGGATTTGACGAACGGCTACCGCGACGCCCGACCTCCGCGACGTCGTCTTCCGCGGAACGTTCACAATCTTCGAACCTTATGCCCGAGGTAGGGGTTGTTGAATATTGTTAATTCATTCCATTTCTTGCTCGTGGATCGCATGTCTACGTGAGGCTTTTGAATATTTTATATAAGTGTTATTGTTAACACGAGGGGGGCTGGACCGCACGAACACGGCCGAAACCCCCCCTCCATCGTTCTTGTTTATTCTTGCGGATGGAAGCAAGTGGCGTGGTGTCGTCGCACCACGCGGATGATCGTACTTTTATTTTACGCGGCGCCGTCGCGCCACGCCGAGGTAGAATCTTCAAGAACGCGACGCCGTCGCGCCGCGTTGAAAGTAATCAAGGTACGGAGAAAGGGGCGCGGTGCCGTCGCACCGCGCCGGACGACGAACACCGCGGCCGGTTCCGGGCCGCGGCGGAACGAGGAGACCGCGGCCGGTTCCGGGCCGCGGCGGAAGAGAAGACCGGCGGCCGGGCCGCCGGCGTCGGAAGCCGAAGGGGGGGACCGGAATTTCCGGTCCCGTTTGAGAAAACCGGCCGGCCAGCTGGCCGGCCGGATGTCTTAAAAACCGGGGGAATTAATCCCCCGACCAACCCATAAAAACCCCCCTCTTTAAGAGGGGGGCGGTTCTTTGAAGGAGGGGGGCAGCCGGCCCCCTCGGTTCCGCACCAGCAGGCCCCCTCATGTGAGGGGGGCGGTTTGTTTTAAAACCGGCGCGGCACGTGCCGCGCCGCCAGGGGGGAAAAACGGGGGAGGGCGGGGGTCTCACCCGCGCGCCGCCTGCGTGCCCAGCGCGCCGCCGCGCCGCCTCCGCGCGCCGCCGCCGGCCGCCGCGCCGCCCCAGTGGGGGGGTCGGGCCGGGTCGGCCCGGACCCGGACCCCCCCGTTTCGAACCAGAATCGGTTTTTGGGCCATATATTGAGCCTCGGACCTCCGAATGACGAACCGTCTGCGGCAACGCGATCCTTGGATCGAGACGGTCGTTTCGGTATATCGCACTCAAGGTTTCGGATTACTTTGAGTTCGGCCGGGTTGGTTCGTTCACGAAACCAACCGGGTCTTCGGAGCGGAAACGCTCATATCTCGAGCTACGAACGTCCGATTGACGCGCCGTCAGTCGCGATGTGTTCCTCTTAGTGAGACGGATCTTTTGGCATACTCCGCCCGAGGTTTGGATGCAGGTGGAGTACGGTCGGGTTGGTTTAGCCTTAAAAACCAACCGGGCCCCGGAGACGAAAATGCCAATAACTCTCAGACCGGGCGTCCGATTGACGCGCCGTCTGTTGCGTTGAGTTCCTGTTGACAATACGGAACTTTTGGATACATCAACTCTGGTCTTTGTGACAGTTGATGTATCAGCCTCTCGGCTCGTGGAGCGGATCCTCCGAATGAGCTTACTGTGTGCGGGAACCCTAGTGCTGGCTGCGACTGTTACTGTGACGACTACTACTACTGCTACTGTGACTGCGACGACGACAGTACAAAGATCCTGTGTGCTTTCGACGACGACGACTACAACACTCAGCGATCCTACGTGGAACAGTGCTACCGAACCTGTGTGAGCTGAATCTTCTTTTTACCTTGAGCGGTGGAGCGCTTGGGTGTAGCGGCGGACCCGTGGTACTTGACAGAGGTGGTGCGCTTGGATGCAGCAGCAGACCCTTGGCGGTGGAGCGCTTGGTTGTAGCGGCGGACCCGCGATACTCTACGGAGTGTGTGCGCTTGGTTGTAGCGACAGACCCGCGACGGTGGAGACGTGCGTGCGGAGTACGGAGACCGTGTAGATGACTGAGACCTGACGACTGCTTGACCGACTCGACTTGGAGTGAGTCGACTAGCCCAGTGGACGGAGCGCCCAGTAGTTGGCAGCAGACCCACGGCGGACAGAGCGCCTGGTAGTTGGCGGCAAACCCGCGGTACTCGACAGGAGGAGTACCTCAGTTGGCTATCTGGGTGAGCGCCCGGTATTTGGCAGAAGACCCTCAGCGGACGGAGCGCCCGGTAGTTGGCAGCAGACCCGCGGTACTCGACAGGAGGAGTACTTCAGCAGTCTTAGGTTAGTGAGCAGTACCTCGGAGTCGTAACAGGACCACTGCACACTTCAGAGTTGGGGCTCTTCAACTTTTACGGTTTCGATAATGAAAATCCTGGTTTGAGCTGAGTCTATGATCTTTGTGATTTCCTCATGATTGAGATGGGTCGTTTGATAACTTAGGTATATGTATGGGCATATACCTGGGTAATGGTTATCCGTTGATTTCATAAACTTGTTATAATCTGTGTGGATTTACTGTTTACTCTTCTTTGTGGATTGGGTTGTTCTTGGGCTCGGTGTCGGAGCCGAACGGAAATTGATGACTTTGGTATATGTATGGGCATATACCTAAGCAGTGTCAGTTGTTACTTCGTGATTGTTACTTTTTTTCGTGGTTTAACCATTGTGGATTTGAGAGACCTTCAGGGGTCTCGGGGTCCCTACTGAGTAGCGTATACTCACCCCTGCACGGGCTTTGCCCGCACTACGTTGTGTTGGTTGCAGACGACGGACAGCGTTGACCTTAGCTGAGGCTTACAGAGCGGGACGGTACCCGGAGGTGGACCACTGGGCGGGACGTGCACGGAGCGGACGGCGGGACCCGTGGAGCAGAGGAGCTATCTGTACCCACCCTTCAGGTGGGATTTCTAGTGGGCAGCTCGGTGTAGCGGTTTTACCTTTCAGTTGCTGTTTTCCCCTTTTCGAGTTGTACTTTACTTTCAGTTTGGGTTTGTATTCTGGCCCATTTACTTTTCCGCACTTTCAGTTGTACTCTGTTTTTGTTTAGTGTTTACTTTCCGCTTGTTTACTCTGTGGTGTTTGTTTACTTTACAAAGGCAATGCCTTCCCTTTTTACTGGGATTTACGCCTTGGTGCTAGTCGCCAGCCCCTGGCCTATGGAAGGCGGGCTTGGGGTAGTCACGGCACGGACCCCGAGGGCGGGTCATGACAGCGGTTTGCGCACCAAACGACACGGAAGGGTTTTTGCGACGGGGAGGCACCTCCCATTGAAAATATTGGAAGGTTGTAAATACTATTTGTGAAGGGGGAATTACATCATCACTAATACTGTGTCCGCCACTGGGTATTTTTAGCGGGTCCCTTCACAAATAACCTTTTTACCGTTGACGGTAATTAATGCAACTGAAGGTATTTGTGACGGATCGCGTCGAAAAAATTCCTGTCACAACTAATCCAACCTATATATACCCTCATCCATTTTTTCGTTCCTTCCCCTCAATTTCTACTTTCTCCTCCTCTATAAACTCTAATTTTAGTGTGAAAATTTTTTTGACTTATTTTTTTTACGAAAAAGTTGTGGAGCCCTCTACAATTATAGGAGATCAGGTTTGAAGGTATAAATGTTATATTTAATTTTGTATTTATTTAAATTTTTATATTAATTTTAATTATTGTTGATTAGATGAAATTAAAGTAGATTTAAATAGTTTTGTCATCAATATTTATTTGTAGTAATAAATTGATATTATTAGTACTAATTCCAAATAAATAGAAATAATTAATAATTATTAACAATAATTAGTAATGTATATAATTAATTTGTGGAAATTAGTAATTAGTAGCAGTAATTTCCAGTAAATAATAGTAATTAACTATAAATAGTATTAATTTGGAAAAAAACTAATAATTAAGAAAAAATAGTAATAAATATTTTCAAATAGTAATAAAAATTTACAATGACTAATAAATAATAAAAATTAGTGACAAATTGTTATAATTAGTAATAAATAGTAATAACTAGTAATAAATAGTAATATTTAGTAATATTTAGTAATTAAGAGTATAAAATAATAATAAATAGTAATAAATTGTAATAAATTGTTATAATTAGTAATAATTAGTAATAATTTTTAATAATTAGTAATAATTAGTAATTAATTTTAATAAATAGTAATAAATATTAATAAATAGTAATAATTAGTAATAATTAGTAATAAATAGTAATAAAAAGTTATCAAAAGAAATGAATAGTAATAAATAGTAATAAATAAAAATAAATAGCATTAAATAGAGATAAAATTTAATAAATAGTAATAATTAGTAATGGTATTTAATAAATAGTAATCAATAGTAATCAATAGTAATCAATAGTAATCAACAGTATTGAATAGTAATAATTAGTAATAAATAGTAATGACTATTTACTATAATTAAGAATGAGTAATAATTAGTAAATAATAGAAATAATTGTCAATAATTAGTAATGATTGGTAATGATTAGTAATAATTAGTAATTATCAGTAATAAAGAGTAATATATAGTAATAAATAGTAATAAATGGTCATAAATAGTATGAATTAGTATTAAATAGTAGTATCTAGTGGTAAATAGTAGTATATAGTAATAAATAGTAATAATTCGTAATAATTCATAATGAATAGTAATAATTAGTAATAAATAATAATAATCTGTAATAAATAGTAATAAATAGTAATGAATGACAATAAATATTAATAAATAGTAATAAATAGTAATAGTTAATAATAATCAGTAATGGATAGTAATAATTAGTAATAATTTGTATTAATTTGTAATAATTAGTAATAATTAGTAATAATTAGTTATAATTAGTAATAATTAGTAATAATTAGTTATAATTAGTAATAATTAGTAATAATCAGTAATAACTAGTAACAATTAGTAATAATTAGTTATAATTAGTAATTAATAGTTATAGTTTGTTATAATTAGTAATAATTCATTATAATTAGTAATAATTAGTAATAATTAGTAATAATTAGTTATAAGTAGTAATAATTAATAATAAATAGAATAAATAGTAATGAATAGTAATGAATAGTAATAACCAGTGAAAACTGTTAATAACTAGTGATAAATAGTAATAAATAGTAAGTACTATTAATAATTTAGAATAATTAGTAATAATTCTGAATAATTAGTAATAATTAGTAATAAGTAGGAATAAATAGTAATAAGTATTAATAAATACTAATAAATATTAATAATTAAGAATAATTAGAAATAGTTAGGAATACTTTGTAATAATTAAAAATAATTAGGAATAATTAGTGATAATTAGGAATAATTTGGAATAATAATGAATAATTATTAATAATTATGAATAATTAGGAATAATTATTAATAAAATAAATTGTAATAAATTGTAACAACATGGCACAATTTTCCGGTGGATTGGAGACACTCCTTTTGATCAACGACCCTTCATCTTTCCACTCTCACCGACTCAAAACATCATGAAAAATATGCTTCTACGTATTCATATCTAATCTCTTTTGCACGTGTTTGGATAAGCATTCTTAGGAACTCATTTTTTAATGTTTGTTTATTTTAATAATAATAATAATATTATAATATTATTTTTTTATATTTTTATATGTTTTTGTGAATTCTGAGATTTTTAATATTTCTTTATTGTTTTAATATTATTATTATTATTATTTCATTCATCACAATTTTATTAAATAATTTTTTTTATTCAGTATTGGTAAAGATACCTTTTGCAATGTGGTCCCATACCAAATATTATATATATATATATATATTAAATAGATATTTGCAACTGTAAAATACTTTGAACAAATTATTTATTGTCACGATCCTGTCGCAAAAGGTTTAGGTATTTATAACATATATAAATAGAGAACTATTCGCAAGGGGATGACCAGCCCGTCGCAAATACTTTTTGTGATAGTTCAATCGCAACAAGTTTGTATATATATAATGTATATAATCGAAGATCTATTTGTGATGGGCCAGTAAAAAAAATAATATTTGCGATGCCATTTTCTTCAATAGACTATTTGCGATGGGACCCCATCACAAAAGCTCATTTAAGATGATATCTCATCATAAATAGCCTGTTGCCAAAACTACAAATTCCAGTAGTGTATGATCATCAAAAAGATGGATGTTTTATTAAAATGACCATGTACATATAGAAATGAGTGAGAAATGATACATCATGGGATGTAATGGTTCTATTGTTACTATGATGAATCATTAATTATAAATGATACAATGATCCACATTTACATCAGTATGGATGAGTCAATATCAATGAAGTACATATGATCTCAGTTGTAGTCGACAATTAATTTCATCCAGATCTATCCCATGTCTTTTCGATCTCAAAAAAGGTAATGCAGAGAGATTTGATGGATTTATCTATAAATCTCAATGAAAGTTTATTAATTCCAAGTGTTAATTGAGGCCCAAAGGTCACCACACCAAGAAAAAAATTCTACCATGAACATTCACGTGGCTAGATGACCAGTGAATCGGCTGGGTTAGTGGTCCTCTAACTAGACTTGGGCAACATCATATGGTTATTTTTTCGAAATTTAATATTTTCAACTCCACAAAACACCATCTTTTTTGTGGCCTTACAATGACCAGTCGTTGTGGTTTCTGTCTCCCCACTGGTCCCATCCATTTCAACATAAATACCCTAAACATAGCTTATCACAATGAAAATAACATCAAAAATTGAAAAACATATTATTGGAGGATAAATATAATGAAACATGTGTAAAAACCTATTTTTATGAATGATATGTCGAAAATTCTAGAATTTAGATTTCCTAATGAAATTTATATCCCATAATGATGCTAGTCCTTAAAATAAATTAATTTACACATTTCAACATAGATAAATAATTTATTATACATATAAATCATATATATATATGAATATTTTTTAAAATATATATTTTAATTAACTATAATAAATAAAATAAATATTTTCCAATTATTGAAATGGAGTTGGGAAAAATATCCTTAGGATATTCTGAAAAATATCAATAGTTTTTCGTAAAGATGATCATGATTGTATGAAACACTAAAAAAATTATAAATATAATTTCACATGAATTGAGTCCAATATTGAATTGTAGAATTACATTAATAATCCATAGATTAAACCAACAATATTCACTCTGATTTGTTGTATTTTTCATAACAGAATTACTAATGAGGCATGTCTTCAAGCCTTTATTATTCAGCTATGATCCAAATTTCACCTATGTAATCAACAAATGGATGATATTAACCATTTGTTTCAATCCTGTGCTACTTCCACTACATTATGGAACTACATTATTGATATTTTTAACATTAGGTGGATGATCTCTGTTATCATCGACGTGCAATTATAGAGATGTGTTCAGCATGATGCCTCCTTGAAAATTAAAATTATTTTCCTCTCTGTAGTTTCTAAACATCTTTATGTGACTTGGTATGACAGAAATAATATTTTTTTTAAAAAAAACTCATTTAATTTAAATGATGGTAAAGCATGAATACTCATTTCAATTCGGGAAGAATATTCGATCCAGAAGTCTCATTGAATCAATTCTATAGTCGACATTGAGATACATAGAAATCTTCAGATTGATGGCATTTATAGTCCTCCCAAGCGAACTCTTGATGTTTTATGGAAAACCCCAATGCCAGGGTGGATAAAATTGAATGTTGATGGTGCGTCAATGCGTATCCCAGGTCCAACGGGATGCGGCACAATTTTTAGAGGTCTTCGTGGAAATTTTCTGGTTTCTTTTTTAGTAGCTGTGAATTTACTTCATCGCTTGAGGCCAAAATGATCGGCGTAATCAATACTACTGCCTTTACTCATCAAAAAGGTTGGTAGAAAATATGGATTGAAAGCTACTCAACCACCATTGTGAATGAAATCTCAAATGGAGTAACTCATCTTGATTGGCCTCTTACAACTACATGGATGAAGTGCCTTGACTCACATATAGGGATCGACTACATTGCTACGCATGTCTTCTACGAAGCCAACATAGTTGCTGACGCACTTATTAATAAAGGAGAAAATAAAGACCTGACCTGGTTGGACACTTTGCGTCCTGATTTACAAAAGATTAATGATAAAGATTTTAAAAAATTCCCATTATTTCATCTCTTTTAACTCTCCTTTTTTATATATTCAATAATTAGTTCCTTGTTTTCATTGACCAATGCATGAACCTGTTCAAAATAAATGATGATAAGAGAGGATCTGATGAGCAGTTTTTTATATATATTGAGTAAATAATAATAATTATACGACCCACTTATCCTTTAATGATTAATCCCATTTTTGAACTTCATCATAAATATTGTAATCCTTCTAAACATCCATCAATTTTTCTTTCATCAATCATAGTTTTATTCAATTTTTATAAATTTCATTGAAGAGTACTATAACAACCACGCTTAAAACCCAATCTAATTTCTTGGCTTCTTGTTTGACCAAAAAAATTTATCATGTCCAATTATCCATTTCCAAAAATCATAAATAATACTTACCATTTGAAATTATGAAATAAATCATTTAAAATTGATATAATCTAGATACCCAAGACACCTTCGTGAAACTAATGTCTACTGTCAATTACAATGGAATTATTACATGGAATCAACCCCTAATGGACTGAAGAGTTTAGTAGTCTGGATAAACATGATACCTAAAATAATATTTTATTGAAAAAGAATACACTAATTATAACGAAATATTTTTTCTTATTACTTTCCATTAAATGATAAGAACTGTATTCCACATATCCTATCCTTTCAAATATTTCTTACTACACTTATTTTGTTACTGGGGAGAGGAAAAAAATTAACATGGGGATAAAATGAATAGAAAAGTTCGGTAATGAATAGAGGAAGAAATAATGAATCAATTAAAATAAATTAATACGGTATAGTAAATATATGAACACACATGACATGTAATTAATAAACTAAAATGATAGATTATATGGAATGATACAAAATAAAAACACATTCTATTAAAATAGATAAATTTGGAAAAGTAAATATGATATGGTGAAAAATTGAAACCGTTTCCACTAATCAATTAACTGAAAATAAAATGAATCCATAGATATGTTGAAGAAAAATATATTGGATAATAATAATTGATTCTAAGTTAGTGTAATTCTTAATTATTTGATTTCATTTCTTAGGAACATGAAAACATATACCTTCAAGACCATTCAAAAGATAATTTAAACTATTTATATTATGTAACGAATTAGTCTCATGAGAACATATTGGCACATAAAGGTTCAATATAAATTCTGTTCCCAATCCATTATTTCCAATCCAATTATTTCATCATGTTGATTATCCAAAATGAAAAATATTCCAAATCAAATAACCACATTGAAAGGGAAATATGGATTTATCAATAATTTCAAATTTATTCATATATCATTAAATGTAAAAACATATTTAAAATGGTATATGGGGTAATATATAGTAATATCCATGACAAGTAATATTGGAATTTTGGGGATATTCTGTTGTAAATGATAATATGTAATTGAATATTTAATGTGTAAAAAAATGGAATTCATGTAATTGACTATAAACCTGTTTGTAACGTCCCAGTTCAGGGTGTCACTCAAAGGTTCCACGTAACTAGTTGGTCACATGCCTTCAAACACATTTCCCCTAACGCCCAAGGCTAGTGACTAGCAGTGAGGATCTTGGGTGTGATAGTGGGGAAACTATTCCATAATTGGTAGAGTAACACAGTAGAATGAAAATCAGATAACATTAGAAGAAATATTAATAACATGCAATAAGTAAACATTGGAAGACTTGATGTAATAAATAACTGGAGAAAATATATATATAAATTATGCATGATTAATATGTCTAGGAAAGAATCCAAACACTTCACAATGCGAGAATACAGTACTAAAACAATATACAAAGAAAAAAATAAACACTTTCCGCATCACAAGATATAGATTAGTCCCATGATATCCAGTTCCATAGGAATCATGTACCCGAAGTAGATAGACGCTTGTAATTTTCTATACTTGCCACAATATAAGGTATTTGGGACCCAAATCATGACCCAAATAGGGTGTGAGAAGAATCCTAGTAGGAATCCACCCAATTATCTATGCCTAGAAGTTATGGAATATATATGGAATTCAATAAGAAAAATTATGCAGCAAACAAGGGAGTACTGAAAAGTAAACAATCCTACATTTTCAATTATATTCATTTTCATATATCACGTGAGTAGCAATTAAAAAAATGTTACCCTCTGTGAAGTACTCACTACCTAATCTATCTGGTTCGACCAATCAAACACAATCAAACCCCTAGGAAGAACTCACAGTCTATCCCCTCTAGTTCAATATTAGAAAATACAGTCTGAGGAAGGAATCGCCATCCATTCCCCCTATGGACATTTATTGGTAAACTACAGACACTCTAGGGAAGCACTCAACATCCAATTCCCCCTAGGGTCTCGCAATGTCGAACAATAGACACTCTGAGGGAGCATTCATGTCTAACCCCCTTGGTCTCGCAACGTGAAAAGTAAACTGACACTCTGGGGAATCCCGCAACATCCATTACCCCTGTGGTCTACTACACCAGGTTCCCAAAGCCCCGTGTAAGACAATCGTGCAAAACTATGTTCAGCATCTAAATTAAACCTTATGAACAACACAGATAACAGCTTTCAAGAACTACATTTCTAATCATCTACAAGCATATAACATCTTCAGTTAATATCACTCCATCCTAACAACACTTTTCATTGAAAACAAGCATCCTAACAGGCAAAGCTAGACCAAATGGTAAATATCAAAACAAACATTGGAAACACATCCATAGAATGACAAATAAACCTACTCACAATAAAAAACTATACTTTGGCACAAAGGGCATAACATGCATTAACAGTGCTAAAATCCCTAATCAAAGAATAACCTGTTCCAGGGTATTGGGAACTTTTGCACAATATATTCAATGATTAACAATGGAAAGGCACAAACCACCTACCTCGGCATTGTAAGATCTATATAGTTGAGTCCCAACCCTTTAATCGACCTAGAACTCCGTATATCTTAAAAAATGTCCAAAATGGTTAACCAAGAATATATCTCAAGAGAAGTGAAAAAAAGAGATAAGGCTCTATAAGAAGGATCAACTCCCCATGGTGATTCCAACCCAATCGAGGTAGTTGATTCGCAGAACGGATGTGAGGCAGTGGGCTTGGAAAAGAATCGTCAACATTGGTTGCTCCTGGACATGACAAACTGAGAATAAGGAATTTCTACTAATTAGATGTGATCCCAGTCTGATTTAACTAATAAAAAAATTACATGGAATTTATTTTAAAAGTTCAGATCGTGTATATGCACTTACCTTTCCCTACTTTAGGGTGTCTCAAGGTTACCTAACATGACCATCTACTCAACTGTTACACAGCCAGTACATGGTAACTCATGGCAACCAGTTACATGGGGTGTACTCAAAAAATTTCCCAATTCTCATGTTTTTGTAAAAAAACACCAGAAAAGAAAAGTCAAATCTGAAAAGAATTTCTGTGTTCTTAAAAACTTCCCCCCTTAATGAAATTCATTCCTGATTTTTCCTAAGAAGGTGGCGTAGAATAATAATACCTGAACAAAAATGGCCACTTTGATCACATCAGCCTCCCTCTCCTAAGTCTCATCTAGTACTCACTCATGCTGGAATAGAACCCGTACTAGGAGAACTGACTGGCCATAAATAACCTTGATGATGCGATCAAAAATCCAGATAAGATAGTCATCGAATATTCCATCCACCTCCAAGTCATCCTCCTCAGGTTGGGAAACATGATAGAGGTCTAAGAAGTAACACTGTAGCTGAGAAACATGAATGATGACATGCATAGCCGGGTACCTCTGAAGTTACTACAACTGATAGGCAACCATCCTGACTCTCTTCAAAACATCCAATGGTCCATCATATATCAGAGAAATAATTCCCTATCTCCTAATCCTAATGTGTCTCCACATCTGTATGACACATTAGAAAACATGATCTCTGACTTGGGAGTCTAGATTTCGTCTCTATCAATCTGCATAAGACATACGTCATGACTGTGTACTATACAATCTCTTTAAAATAACTCCATAATCCCTGTGGTCTCTTGGACAAGATGAGGTCCCATCATAGCTGCCTCTACTGCCTCCAACCAATATAAGGGTGATCGACATAGCCAACCATAAAAAGTCCGGTATTGTGCCATATGAATTGTTTCTTAAAAATTATTATTATAGTAACACTCCAATAGAGGTATGGGATTCCCCCATGACCCTCCATAATCTAGGACACATGCTCGAAGCATTTCCTCTAGCACATCAATTATACGCTCAGTCTGGCCATATATTTGGGGATGGTAAGCTATACTCAATAGTACTTGTGTACCCAAAGCTTTCTGTTGTCCCATCCAGACCATAGAAGTATAACAGTTTTCCCATTATGTAGTAATAGAGTGCAGAACTCAATGTAAACATACAATCTCTAAAATGTGTAGCCTTCCCAGCTCATCTACACTGAAGGTGTCCTTGATCTGCAAGAAGTGTGAATCCTTTGTGAGTCTGTCAATGACATCCCACACCGCATCGTTCCCTCGAGGCGTCAATAGTAAACCTGCCACTATGTCCATCATGATATCATTCCACTTCCACTTGGGAATTTGTAGCTTCTATAAAATCCATAATGGTCACTGATGCTCTTCCTTAACCTACTGACATATGGAACCCCTCATGAAAAAACCAATAACATCTCTCTTCATACCTACCCACCAATACTGATAGTGCAGATCTTGATACATCTCAGTGACACCGAGGTGAACTTCCAAAACTAAGGAATGATTGTCCCACAACAGCCCCATGCGTATGTCTGCTAGTACCCATACTCTCCCCTGAAAATGGAAGATCTCATCCTCGCCTATTGTAAATATAGGAATACCGTCCTCTCCTGACACAATCTACAATAAGAAAAGGCCTTCAGAATATAATATCAGCCTCATTCACACACGATGAAGTAGATTAGAGGTAACAGCTACAAAATAAACAAATATATTCCCATGTATATCATGTACCTCCAAATACATCTCATTTAATAGAGCCTTAAGCCACCACTCACTAGTGGCCTCCTAAACTGCCTACATCTGAGTCCTCATACTTAGCACATCAGCCATTGTTTTTCCATTCCCAGGCATGTAAGAAATCTCAATGTCAAAACACTAAAGGTACTCAACCCACCATGCTGTCTCAAACTTTTATCACACCAGGTGAAGATTTACTTGAGACTTTTGTGGTCGGTGAAAACCACAAACTGCTCTCACAATAGATAATGTCTCCAATAGTGTATGTCATGAACAATTGTAGGCAACTCGAGAGCGAGTGTCGTGTAATTTCATTCCTATGGCCTCAACTGCCAAGTCTTGTATGCAACGACTCCTTCACCCTGCATAAGCACTTCTCCCATGTCGATACCTGATGCATCACAGTATGCATTATAGCACTTTCCTGGCTCAAGAAATACTATTATTGGTGCTGCATTCATCCTAAATTGGAGATTTTTAAAGGATGACTCACAAGAATACAAACATAAGTACATCACAAGATGCTTAGTTAGGATCGTCAGTGGAGCTGCGAAGCATGAAAAGTCCTTTATAAAAATTATTTAGTATCCATCCAGCCCTATAAAACATTGTACCTCAAAGACGTTGTTCGACTACTCCCAGCAAAATTCTGTTCTCACTTTCTCCGGGTCTAATGATACTATTGTATCTGAGATAATATGATCCAAGATGTGAATTTGGTCCATCAAAATTTGAAATTTTGAGAGCATAGCATATAACTGATTCACTCTTAGTGTACTCAAAACTATCTCAAGATGTGTTTCATGGTTGAGTCGAGTGTGAGGGTAATCCAAGATATCATCCACAAAAATTACCACAAAAAAATCCAAGTATAGATGGAAAACATGGTTCATCAGTTCCATTAAACTAAAGACATGTTCATGAGACTGAAAGATGTAACCATATAATCATATAGACCATACCTACATTGAAATTTTGTAAGAGGTTTATCTGATAGTATAATGCACAATTGATGATAACTGTATTCCCAGTCGATCCTCTATAACACCCCAGCTCCTCGAAGATGATAAAAGAGATCATCAATCCTCAGTAAGGGATACCGGTCCTTGACCTTCAACTAGTTCACCATCTAATAATCCTCAAAAAGATTGAGGGTACCTTCCACCTTCATCATTAATTGGACATGAAAAATCAAAGGATAAGTGATGGGTTAGATAAAACCCTTCGCCTGTAACTCCTCTAACGGTTTCTAAAGCTCTTGTAACTATGGTGTAGTAATGATATAAGGAGGAATGGACACTGGTGATGCACCAAGAACAATCTATATAGATACATCTACCACTTTCTCAGTAGGAAAACCTGAAATGTATCTAGGAAATACATCTTTGAATCAATCGACCACTAGAGTGAAGTCCATCTATGAATCCCCCTAGTCATCTAGATACAGACTAGAAATCTAGGCTATAATTCCCCCCAACCCAAGATGCTTGGGTCGTGCTCTTCTTTCTTGGACATCCGATTCTCCCTTACCTAAGAACAATCCTCCCTCTAGTGATCTAAAACTCATACTACAATGATAGCAGTCGACAAAATCCTTTAAGGGAACTAAACAGACCAGTCCGAGAATGAAATGATATCCTTTCATCTCTAATACATAAAGGTCCCAAAAGAAGTGACACCCACCAACCTCAGGAGGGATCTTTATGGATTGAAATAAACACGCCTCTCTAGTTGCCAATGGAGTTTCTAGCATCAAGACATCAAAATATGTAATGATACAGAGCCCAAGGATCTCCACAACAGCAACAGATATGAATCTATATGATGCCCCTATATCGAAATGTTTAGAATCTAAAACTGAGGAAACTAGAATTATATCACTAACTATAGAGGGTCTAGGATCCTACTACTACTCGGTATGCTCCACTCTAAATGTCTGACCAGCACCATGGCCATGTGACCCTGCATGACCACCATGAGTCGATCTACAATATTATCGCTGAAATCATGATGACTAGCTACCATGGACACAACCACCACCTCGTCCTAAAGGGCCGTATAAAATCTACATCCCATACTGATGAAGAACTAGTGGTCTTTCTCTAGAATGAGGATTCATTGAAATAAGTCTATCACCCACTGCTGGTGAAAATATCTTATCGATGTACTAATGATGACACATCTTGTCACATGATCGGCACTTCACTGGGTCTCTCTGAAAATGTGTCCTCGTATTCCCGCTCTTCCTGCACTGGTAGCAGACCACCTGGATACCAAAAACGTATACCACTTCCTCAGATCCCCGCGAGTAGACCCCCTGCAGAACATCCTACTGTCAGTATGAGGGGTACCAACTTCGAATGCCAAGCACCCTGGCACACAGCTCCAAAATGCCTCATATTTCTATCATTGATCAGTGCATGTTTGACTATACAGGTGATGGACGTCAAATTGAAGATTTTCACCAGAGATAGGATGTCGTGACTGAGACAATCCTAAAAATTCCTTACTAGGAATAACTCATCTCCACCAGGAATGGTCGTGATGTGCTAAAACTCTATGAAGAGAGAACAATACTCCATGATTGAGAGAGTACCCTACTCCAGACTCACGAACTCTCTGTCTCGAGCAGCCCTAAAAGCCTCCTAGTAGAAGTAATCATATAAGGCACACTGTAAGTCATCCAAATCCATAAACTATTGGAATCCCACCAGTGATATCACTTCCCCCCATCTATTGGTAGAATCACAGATCATGTATGGAGCGAGCTTCAACTTCTTCTCTAGAGACGTCTCCAAATTCTCGATGATCGAAAGCATGGTCACTAACCATGATTCTACATCCTGAAGTCCTCCTCCCCTTGTAAAGGTGGGATTATGTTGTTGCTGAAAAACTTTCGTCAAATATTCCATAGACAGAGCAGGAGGCGATACACATCAGAAGGTCTGCATGAACCTCATAAATCACTCTTATTACTGTGCATCAACACCTGCATCTGGGATAATGACTAGTTCCAAGATGGGCTTGACTAGAGGATCTGCTGGCAGTTCTTGATCTGCCAGGTCCAGTGTCTGGTCACTTCCCTGTAACTGTCATACTACCGGTGGATGTATCGGTGGCATGAATATGCAAGGTAAAACACACACCTTAGATCAAGATTAAAATGTACTGAAACATAGAAATTTAAGAAGATAACCTGATAAATATTTCATTACATATTTCTAAAAGGGGCTTACATGGCATGTACAACTCCTATATGATTTGTTCCCTTAATATTTCATATGAATGTGTAATTTTTCTAGCCCAGGTCATGTAACACCACATATATATGGAGAGTTTTCCTAACACACGTTGTGTACATGAATCATCTTACCATTCATGAGTTCTTCTTCACGACATAACCCACATGGTTCTCCAAGATAATGACTAACCATCGTGTGTGTACCTAAAACGATGTTTACAGGAATGAACATCACCAACCCATGTTTTTAGCCACGAAGCTACATACATGGCTGACACTACATTCCCTGTTTGTTCCAGAAATGATGTGTCCTAACTACCCATTATCCAGCTGTGTCATTCGTCACAAGACTAGACACATGGATCCAAAGACAAGATGTGCACATAGGGTACACGGCATGTCTGACCAAAAATTTATCATCCTCGTATCTATGCTCACACTACCATTGACATGATTAGAAACTAAAAGGCATGTATGTACAATACACGGTGTGTACATAAGAAAAACAGTTCCTTCCTGAAAAGAAGGACACATGGTGTGTATTGTGAAATACACATTGTGTATTCTCGGTTTTTTCCAGATAGTAAGCCTTAGGAACTTCTCTGGATGACCATAAAACCATGATACCAACTTCAAAGTTCCAAAATCTGATCCACGGGGGGCGCAAAATTCCCACGAATCAATGATTTGCATCATATTCATGTCATATAGAAGGAATTACAAATAAATGATTGACCAGATTCCAATCCATAAGGGCCCATAAGACCTCAAGGGCCAAATTTTGGTGCTCATTCAAACGAAAACCTACATATTATAAATACAATATCAAATAGCTTGTATTATATCATGTTCTCTATCACAACATGCATATCTTGCACAAAATCTATCACAACAATATGAAATCAATAATACCCCCTAAATGGCATGGAATGAATTAGTGACATGAAATCTATAGAAAGTGCCTATATGATGAAATAGATGGAATACCCTCATATAATCGGGTTTCAATAGGAATTGAACCTCGATAATATCAACAATAATATCACACAACATGTTAATCAACCAACGGTGAAATCAAATCAACTATAATAATTGAAAAATCGAAAAATCAAAATAATCGAGGTAAATTAACTTTTCCTTGTACATGGGTTAGCTACTCCCTGGAACAACTTATTACAAAGTACCCATTTCTTCCTATCCATGTCTATAGGTCCCAAACTGTAAGTTAATAAGAAAAGATTTCATCTGACACCACTTTATAATGCCCTATTTTTGGGTGCCACCCAAAGGTGCCCAATAACCGATTGGTCACATGGCCTCATGTGAATTTCCCCTAACACCAGAGGCTGCAGACTAGTAGTGTGGAACATGGGTTTCATAGTGGGGAAACTATTGCCTTATCGGTATAGTAACCTAGTGGAATGAAAACCAGATCATAATAACCAAAGTATTAATAACATGAAATAAGTAAACCGTGGAAGACTGTATGTAATATACAAATGGAGCACATATATATAAAAATAATGTATGATACATAAGTCAATGAAAACAACCATAAAATTCAAAATGTTGGAATATAGTACAAAACCAAAGTACAATGAAAAAAAACTCATGCATCATCACAAGCCTCAGCTTTGCGCACTTTCCCTTACCTATACCTGTAGTAATATAAACTGTTTGGTCCCAAAAGCATAACCCAAACAGGGTGTGAGATGAATCCAAATATGAAACCACCAAAAGAGCTATTCCTAACAGTCAGTGAATATATATGGAAAAAAAAGAAAAATGATTCTGTAAACAAGGAAGTACTCAAATGTAAACAATCCTATATTTTCAATTGCATTTATTTTCATATATCATGTAAGCATAAATACAAAAACAGTTAATGCTCTAGGAATTTATCATAGCCTAAATCCTTTGGTTCATCCAATAGGACACAAGAAACCCTCTCGGAAGAACTGACAGTCTAACTCCTCTAGTTCATCTTTTTCAAATACTCACTATGAAAGAACTCACTGTCAATTCCCCATGTGGCCTTTTATCAGTAAACTCCCAACCCTATAGGGAAGCACTCAACATCCAATTCCCCCTATGGTCTCTCAATGTGGATATATAGACTCTCTATGGGAGCACTCACATCCACCCCCCTATGGTCTCACAATGTAAAAAATAAATAGACACTATGGGGAAGCCCTCAGCGTCCATTCCCCATATGGTTTACTACAGTAGGTTACCACAACCCTGTGTAATTCAATCATTCCCAACGATGTTCAACAACCAATGAAAACATTAATAACTACTTGGATAAAATCAGTCAAGAACTACTTGGATAAACATATAAAATCATATAATAGCATAAGATAATATAACTATATCCTAACAACACGTGGCATGGAAAACAATCAGCCTCACCAGCAAAGCTAGACCAAATAGTCAATATGAAAACAAACATGTGAAACACAACCATAGAATGAAAAATAGCCCTATTCACAATAAAACAACCTCTAATATGGCACAAAAGTCTTATCAGGCATTAAGTAGGACAAAATCCTTACACATGGAATACCATATTCTAGGATATTGGACACCTTTTCACAATATATTCAACAAATAGCTACAGAAAGGAACAAACCACCTACCTTGATATTGTACGATCGATATAGTTGAATCCAAGATTTGGAATCAACCTAGAATTACATATATCTACAAAAACCATTAATTCTCATACAATATTATCTCATGAGAGAGGATAAATCAAGAGATAAGGATGTAGGAAAATAAATAACTCATCTTCAAGATTCGAACACAATCGAAAATGGTTGATTCAAAGAACAGACAATGATTAAGGGGCTCAAAGAAGAATCATCTGCTTTGGATTCTCTTAGATGAGAAAACCGGGAAGAAAATATTTCTACCATTTTGATGCAACCCCGATCCGATTCAGAAAATAAAAATAAAAGTACACAACATGGCTTATAAAAGTACACAACATGTGTATTCCTTTATCGGGCCCTGCTTTAGGCATACTCTAGGTCACCCCACATGGAGATGTACTCGGATGTTACACGGCCAGTACATGGTCACCCATGACAACCAGTTACATGGGGTTTAATCCAAAGTACACAGTGTGTAATCCATTAATTTCTAGATTCTTTTATTTTTCTCAAAAACACCAGAAAATAAAACAAATACATTAAAAGAAGGTCCGGGTTCATATACTATTCCATGGGAAAATCAAAAAAAACCCAACAGGAAAATTGGTATGGATGGTATAAATACAAAATATATTTGGTTGATAAATATAAATGGTTCTTCTTCTTGTTGAAATAAAATAATGACATAAAAATATTTTCTGGAGGAAAATTTCATTGCCTTTGAAAAAACATTTTGAAAATATTTTCATTTAAATTACCTATTTAAAAAATTTCTATAAAAATAAATTGTTCAAACATGAAATGGAATCATGAATGAAATGATCGTGGATAATTTTATACATTTTTTATGTGGTAAAAATAAACATTAAATTTTAAATGTAAAAAGGGTCAGAAAAATTCCATGTTTGGAAAGGGATAAGAAGATTCCTTTGAAAACATCCATAAATGAAAAGGGGTATAAATGTATTTGAATGTAACATTGTAAATGTTAATGCCATTTTTTAAATCCATTTCTTGAGATATGATTTTTAGAAGAAAATTGGTTCTTAGACTAAATATGGAAATGAGGTGGGGTTTTCCTAAAACATTTTATAAAATATGTATGTACCCAATAGTGAAAAATGGTACTAAAACATGATGATGGTTATTAATAACAAGAGTATATTAAAATTAATAGTTTTATTTGTAATTACCCAACCCCTATTTCCTATAGCGTGTGCATTATTTTATTACATTGTCATTATTATAATGAATCAAATAACAAATGACTGATCAATTAAGTAATCCTGGAAGACCATATTATATTAATGATACCCATTATAAATTGGGAATAGATAATATAATATGATATAAAATAAACTACATCTATGAAATATTATTGATAATTTCCTTTTATATAACCTTGGGAAATGAAATATAAGAAAGAGGTGAGATTAGAAGATCTATAAGGGTAAATAATACAACAAAAGCATAAATAATAAGGAATGATGAATAACTAAAAGTACACATAAAATTAATAATTAACATGATCATAATATGGAATGAATAAAATATGAATAAACAATTCCATTATAAGACATATAGGCTTGGCCTTATTATAAGAACCTAAATAATTTGTTAAAACCCAATTTAGTTTTTTTTCAGGAGATGTACTGATGCATCAAGGGGCTATAGAGGGGTCCACCCATCACATAATATATACCACATATTCCCCACAATAAAATAGTAATACGTAGTATAAGGACCCGACCTTAAACATTGCATAATGATGAATTAATGGAATAATTCACATTGAGGATATTTTAAGGTTTAGATTTTTAGAAAATTATGTAATAAATCTTACATTTCTTTTCAAAAATTACAAAGTAGAAATTCTACTCAGTTTTCATTTTTTTCAAAAAACAAAAACTCTTAAAAAAATTTCATGTCTAGTTACATGTTTAAGATATCATTACATTTCCTTGATCCCATCGTTGAATATATTCATCTTTATGTACTATGAAAAATATTTCAAAACATGGGATGAGCATAAAAATCTCAGTATGGGATACACAAAGAAGGAAAACTGTTAGTTTTTCAATACAACAAGTAAACCATGAATACTTTATCATAAGTAATACATTTCACCTTTAAGAAGTTGTAAATACTCTTCATTGAATAAGTGATCAATACTTTACATTTTGTAACCACATGATTACCCTAAAAACCATATAAAGAACATATATCATATAAAGGCAACTTGGGACATAAACATACATAAATGGAATAACCATACGGTTGACTTCCACACATATCACTAAATGAAGTAGCCATACGACTGACTTCTATACACAATGCATTAGAGGTTATAATGTAACCACCAGTCTGGGTTTATCATGGCACCACCCATCATCTAGTTTATCACATTACCACCCGTTAAATGTCCAAGTACCATCATTACACATAAAATGTCAAAAATATAAACATTTCACTAATAACATTTCATTTTCAATCATAAGAAATAATTTCATGATATTGAAATAATCAATTCTTTTTCAAAAACCATTTAAAAAGATATTTTTAAATCCAAGTGTCTCATAACACTTTGAATCTTTTAATGGTATTGAAATTTTAAAACATTAATATCTATATAAATCCTAAAACCCATTTTGAAAACATGAACATTAATGAGAAATATTTATAATAATAAATCTTATAAACAATTAAAATGATATTTTAGTTAACGAGTTTTTAATAAAATGAGGGAATATTGAATACCAATAATTGTGGAATAAAATTTAATAATAACTTTATAATAATATGAGGATAAATGTATTAATGATATAATATGCTAAAGGACAGTATATACACCCTATCAATGTGAATTCGTGTATAAAAATAATGAAGTCTCAATAGAATGTAAATTGAGATGAAATCCCTTATAAATATGGTATCCTTTGATTAAGGATAAATAGATTACATAATTATGTGTGACAAATAAGAATACAACCAATATAATTGGATATTCTATTATAAAAAATAAGTGGTAATTCACACATATTCATAGGTATACATTTTCAAGATGAACATGTTTAACCCTAGAATTGAAATTCAGTTATGAAGTTCCCTTGAAAAAATTTGACAGCATAACAACATTAATTTAAAATTCTGAAAATGATTTTATGAGAGAGAAAGTGGTGTATCATTACATGGACATAAAATTTACATCAATGAAGATATAGAAGAACATATTTTAACACAATAAGTTGTATATTAAAATACATAACAAAAAGAAGTCTTGAAAATAGTAGGTTGAAACGTTCCCTTACCGATTGGGTAACATACGAGACATACACCACATGAAAGTAGGATCATAAAATGAATATTTAAATACCCATAAATGAATTTATATTACACAAATAGTGTATTAATTGGTATTACATACCCCACAGAAAAGAAATTGTGGAAAATATAGCATGAATCTCACGGGAATAAACTATGAGAAGAAAAACACTTACTTTGTTCTAATCAATCGAGTCTTATGAACCAAAATTTAATAACAATAAAATGAATCATAAAATACAATCAATATAAATATAATCATGATAAACAGATGTACATAATAAACCACATTCAATAAATAAGTGGCGAACAATGAAAATCTCACGAAATTAAATGTGAGATAAGAAATCCCTTACCTCGTAGTCCCACTTGACCCATTAGTTCTTTAATCTCATTAATAATAAACTAATGTAAATTTATACTTTCTTATGAACATTTTTCATGTTATTTATTCCTTTTATATCACTTATTACCATGTTATAAATATTCTGTAATCATTTATCTTAGTAGTGTTCGTTTTATCAATATTTGGTAATTCAGTCAAAAATGAACACCTTATATTTTCATGTTTTCCATGTTGTAAATAGTCCATTATATCTAGAATGATATTAATTATATCAATATTATATATATAATATATAAAAAATATATATATATTTATATTTATAAAAGTTCATATCATTTAGAGGAATGAAATGAGATGCACCATTCATGGAGACGGTAAGTCGTACGCACGCATGAATGGTACTTTCATTTATATTTAATATTTTAATTGAATTAAAACATAAGTATACATAGTTATATTATAATTAAAGTATAATATCATATATAATATCATTAACTCTATACTTTATACATCCCACATAAGGCATTAATGAGTCATATCACTTTGAGGGGGCGACAGTCTGCACTTCCTCAAATGAATGTGTCACGTATACCAATCATGGAAACAAAAAAGGTTTGATATAAATGGGAAATAAAGATGCATAAAGAAAATATAAACATAATATATATCATATATAAATAAAGTGACCTCATAATGGCCACCATGAGAGGCGGTAGGAGGTAATTGAACAATCATCGTTTTGTAAGGCGTTAGTTTTCCTTCCAAAAAAACATTGTGTTCTTCACCCATTAGATGGTGGTGTTTGTATGTGTAGTTTGAATACTTGTCATAATAAAATCCTAGTAAATTGAGGATACTGGTGTTTTTATAAATTAAGGGAATAGAAAATTTTAGGGTTTGGAGAAGTTAAATAAAAGGAAAGAAGTTAAGAGAAACCATTACCTTTACTTAGGGTAACTCTCGTTGGTTTGAACCAAAATGGTTGGTTGAAGTGCCTTATGCTTATGTTAAGGCTTATAGGTCTAAGATAGGGATGTATGGAGCTTAATCTGGTTGATTTTGGACGTTCCAAAAGGCTTGAGAGGTGTGAGGAATTTTTTATAAATGGTCACCTTTTATAAGGGGGAGGAGGGGCTCTTTAAGAAAGTGTGAATATATTTTTTTTATATAATGATATTTTGTTTCTATAGGTCAAAAAATCATAATAGTAGAAGATAAGATGACCCATGGTAGAAATAAAATAATCCAATAATAATTTGATAAGTTTAAGTTGTTATTTTAATATTTATAATCTTATTTATTAATATGATTTATTAATGAGGTAAACACTACATCATTATCGTGTCATAAAAAATTTAATTTATTCGTTGTATAAAAATTATAAAAAAAAATACCATGATGTATTAAATCGTTTTATATATCCAATTAATATTTATAGTCAAAAATATTACTTATATAACACCATATATAAATAAATTTACTAATATATTTTTGTTTATGTCATTTTGGGATTTACATTAAATTATTTAATCTATAGTTTCATTATCATTCATAAGTGGCTCCATGGGGTCCCCAGATCGACCCAAGGATGACCATGGTAGGCCATGACTCATCCAATAATGTTACGATACATGTTATGGTAATTTTGAATAATTATAATATCCTTTTCACCTTGAATTAACATATTTACATTTAACCGTGGTAAATAAAAGTCAAAAGTTACAATTCACCAAAAATTATTTTCATCTTATTGATCAAAAGTTTACATAATAATAACACCTAGATAAGTCTTATTTTCAAAATTTAATTCACAGAAGTGGTAAAATTTCATTCAAATGAAAAATTCAGTTTTTTTAACTACTACTAAGGGGTTTCACAATTCATCAAAAATTGAAGTTTTTCAGAAAAATATCAAATATTCACCATAAGACAAATTTGATATTAAGAATTAAAAAATTATGTATATTTTACCAAATTAAAAACATAGAAGTTTTATTAAATAATTTTATAAATAATTTACATTGTTAAAACAAATAGGGTGTTTTTAAGAAACAATAACTATCAAAATATTCACACTTGTTTATGTCCAAATTCGAAGTAAACATAATTCAAATGACCAAAATAGGATTAAATGGTAAAAACATATTATAATTACAATATAAAACCAATTAAAAAGTTAATATAACAATATAAATAAATTATATTAGCACACCGTTTTGAATTAAAATACAAATTTTTTCACTATTCATTAAAAATGATCTTTTTTGGAAAAATACCAAATATTTACACAAAGTAAATATTGATAGCCCTATTCTAATGAAGGATTTTTTTTATTCAAATAGAGTTTATTATTTTTTCCAAAAATATATTTAATGAGGGTTCATCATTAAAAGGTGGTAAATCATCATTTTAATGTATATTATGCTTAAAATTAGATTCATTCACATTTTATTCCTCTAACATTTATTGGATAAAAGTAAATACATTTAAAAAACATTTATATTCCTATTATAGTTATTATTTTTCATTCCCGCCCATAAAATGTCTAGGAGTTAATTTCCATTTAATATAATGATATTATATTATTAGTGTGCAACATAAGATTTAAAAGAAACCCATTGTTGTGTATTGGGTATTCCATTAAACATAGAATCCAATTTAATGTAGAGTTAATATTTAATTCAAAAATATTAATAAATATAAAAAATTTAAATTCATTATTTACCCGGGATGTTACATCCTTCCTCCATTTTTGGAATTGCATCCTCACAATTTTAATAGATGGCATGGAAACGTCATTAAAAGTCCCACATTGGAAAAGAGTCAGTAAAACTATTACATTAAAAGAATGTAAGAGAAGTACAAAGGTCACCCGAGATTACCCGCACTAGGATTCCATGTAGGAAAACATGGATATGGAAGAAAGAAAAAACGACCATGTTCTTATTGAGAGTGATAGAAAACATGATTAGGAGAAATTTACCCACAAGAAAATCTCAAACATGTGATGGGTTAAACATTCATCGATTCCCAAGTAGGAAAAGAAAACAGACAAAGTTTTTGTTTTTAGTTACTTTTCATAATGTTGAGGAATTTATTTATGAGATTTACTAAAAACTTAAGTAAACGTACATATTTGACATGTAGAATTTCATCCTTAATAAATTTTTACCACAAAAACATCTTTTCTCCAAACGATGAGTATTCAAACTGACTTAGTCACATCAAAACCAAAAGATTCAACTTCTAGAGAATCACAAAATCAACAAAAAAGCTATATATTTCCCCTATCATTAGACATTAACCCCAACCAAAAAATTTTAGTACGAGATCATATAATCCCGAAAATGGATAATCCATTATAAAAATAAATACTACTCTTAATCTCCAAAATTTAAAAAAAAATCCAAATTTTCAATAAAGACCATTCAATATACCATTGTCCTTAAAATTCATCAAAATACCCAAACTAATATTGTAACCCAACATGAAGAAGGATTTAGTCACATAGTCTTCCACTAAAAATTTTAACGTTTATCACCCAATAAAAATCAACTACACTTAAAGTCTCATAATTATTTGTAATTAACCAAATCATATATTCTCTATGATTGGTTAATCATTTCCATAAAAACCCAAATCACCATATTTCCATAACAAAAACATATATTCTCAAAAAATAAAATTCCACAATTACTCATCAAATGAAAGGATAATTATTCCTTGAAATACATTTTCATATATCAAACTTCAGGGTTACACATACTAAAAAAAGACTCCCAATATAATCCCATCATCAAAAGTTCCGTAAAATATATAAGTATTTTATTATCTTAAAATATACCATAACACTTGAATCCCTTATATGTTGACTTCTTACTCATTCATATTTATTAATGATCCATTTACCTTTCATTTCCAAATTATTCTGAAATACTTCTTTCCTACAAAAATAGTCCTGAATCATATCCTATGATTTAATAATGTCAAAACATATGTTAATAAATAATCCATACCTTTCATTGGTCATTGTGGGTTTATTGACCCTCAATTGAAAAAACATTAGATATTGGTAGACATATATCTGTACGATCCTGGTGATACATTCTTGAAACATCTTCATAGGACATCTGTTTTTATAATGACCATGCACACCACATTTAAAACATTCAATTGATCCCTCAGAAAGAACTTCATTCCATTTCCTAGATTCATCTAGATGTTTCCCTTTTCCGTAGCAGGTTCTTGATTTATGACCTTCATTCCCACATCTATACCATCTTCCCATCCCATTGAAGCATTTTCCAAGGTGTTTCTTTCCACATCCTTGACACATAGTTTTTTGAACATACATACCTTTATGATTATTACCTGAACATCCGTAGGGATTTATTTATCGTATATACGATGCCTTATAAAAATCTCCAAGGTTAAGGTGGTTAATCATGACTCCAGATAGTTCATTTAGAAGAACCAGAAGAGTACTCATTGCAGATCCCAATTCATTTAGTTTCTCATTCATAAAACCATCACAGTTTTCTTCACATCCACTGTTACATTGTTGCATGCTATATCTCGCCATTTACCAAAACCAAAAATCATAAAGTGATTATATTAGTAAAATCATCATATAATATCTTAAGAGGAGAGTAAATACTAAGATATTCTTATTCAATTTCTCAAAAACTCATTCACTTTATCTAAAATAAATTTGTATATTTCTAAAATCCTAACCATTATGGTAAGGTCACATATGTTTAATGAACACCCTAACCTCTAAAGTTATCTAAACTGCCGTATGATACCAACTATAAGGACCTGACCTTAAACATTGCATAATCATGAATTAAAAGAATAATTCCCATTGAGTATATTTTTAATTATAGAGTTTTAGATAATTAGGTCATAACTATTACATTTCTTTTCAAACATTACAAAGTATAAACTTCTATTCTGTTTCTATTTTTTCACAAAAAAAAACTCTTTAAAAATAGTCACGTACAGTTCCATGTTTAAGATATCATGACATTTCCTTGATCTGATTCCTGACCCTATTCTTCTTTATGTCATGTGATAAACATTTCAAAACATGGGATGAGAATAAAAAGCATAGTAATGGATACGCAAAGAAGGAAAATTTTAGTTTTTCTAAACAACTAAACCATGAATACTTTATCATAATTAATACTTTTCACCTTCAAGAAGTAATAGATTCACTTCATTGAATAAAAGATCAGTACTTACCATTTTCTAACCAAAAGAATACCATAAAACCCATATAAAGAACACATAACATATAAAGGTCAAATGGGACATAAATATACTTAAATGGAATAACCATACGGTAGACTTCCCCACATATCACTAAATAGAATAGCCATATGACCAACTTCGATACCCAATGCATTGGAGGTTATAAAGTAACCACCCATCTTGGTTTATCCCGACACCTCCCATCATTTTGTTTATCACATAACCACCCGTCAAATGTAAAAGTTACATCATTACACATAAATTTTTTCAAAAATAAACATTTCACTTATAACATTTAATTTGCAATCATAAGAAAAAATTTCATGATATTTAAATAATCAATTTATTTTCAAAATCCATTTAAAAAATGATTTTTGAAAAAAATTGTCCCACACCACTTTGCAGCTTTTAATGGTATTTACATTTTAAAACATTAATGTCCATATAAATCCTAAAAACCATTATGAAAACATGGAAATTAATGATAAATATTTAGAAGATTAAATCTTTAAAATATCTAAAATGATATTTTAGTTAAAGAGTTTTTATCAAAATGAGAGTAGCTTGAATACCAATAATTGAGGAATAAAATTTAATCATAAATTTATAATATCATGAGAATAAAGGTATTAATGATATAATATGCCGGAGGATATTATTTACACCATATCAATGTGAATTGGTGCATAACAATAATTAAGTCTCAATGGAATGTAAATTGTGATGAAATCCCATATAAAGACGGTATCCTTTGATTTAGGATAAATCGATTACATAATCATCTTTGAAAAATTCTAATACACCCAATGTAAGTGGATATTATGTGTAAAACAATCAGAGGTCATTTAAATATATTAATAGGACGACACATTCAAGAAGTATATGTTTAACCCAAAGAATTGAAATTGGGTTAAGAAGTTCCCTTGCAAAAATTTGACAGCCAAATGACATTACATTAAAATTCCAAAAATGAGTTGATGAATGATAAAATGGTATCTCATAACATGGGAATAAAATTTCAATCAATAATAATATAGAAGAACATATTCCAAAATAATCATATGTGAATTAAAATACATAACCAAAAGAATTCTTTTAAAATAAGGAGGATGAAAGGTTCCATTACCGAATGGGAATCCTTCAAGACATACACCACATGAAAGAAGGATCATAAAATGAAGATTTAAAACCCAATAAATGAATTAATATCACACAAAGAGTACAATAATGGGCAGTACATACACCACACAAAAGGAAATGGTGGAAAATATAGCATGAATCTCACGGGAATAAAAAGTGAGATGAAAACCCCTTACTTTGTTCTAATCAATCGAGTCGTATGACCCAATAATTAATACCAATAAAATTAATCGCCGAATAACATGAATATAAATATAATCATGATAATATATTTCAAATGGTAGTACATAATACACCACATGCAATAAATAAGTTGAAAACAATGGAAATCTAATAGAATTAATAGTGAGATACGAATTCCCTTACCTTGTTGTCCGACTTGACATGTTCATACATTAATTTCCTTAATAATAAACTAAAGTTAATTTATAGTTTCTTTAGAACCTTTTTAAAATTTATTATTCCTTTTATATCACTTATTACCATGTTATAAACATTATGTAATCATATAAGTTAATAACGTTCGTTTTGTCGATATTTGGTACTTGATTCAAAAATGAGCACCTTATATTTTCAAGTTTTACATGTTTTCAATGGTCCATTATATCAAGAAAGATCATAATTATTTATATATCATATATATAATATATATCCAGTATATATATATTCAAAACAGTACATATCATTTGGAGGTAAGAAATGAAATGGATTGTTCATGGAGAAGGTAAGCCATACGTACGCACGAATGCTACTTTCATTTCTATTTCTTATTTTAATGGAATTAAAACATAATGATACATAGTTATATTATAATTCCAGTATAATATCATATATAGTATCATTAACTCCATCATATATACATCACCCATAAGTCAATAACGAGTCATATCACTTTGAGGTGCGGTAGACCACACATCCTCAAATGCTATTATCGCGTTTACCCGTAATGGAAACCATAAATGTGTTATATAAATGGAAAATACAGAAGAAAAAAAGAAAACATAAACATAATATATATCCAATATAAATACAGTGCCATCATAATGGCCACCATGAGAGGCGGTAGGAGTTAATTGAACAATCATCGTTTCATGAGGCGTTAGTTTTCCATCCACAAAAGTAATTTGTTCTTCACCCATTAGTTGGGGGTGTGTGTAAGTGTAGTATTAATACTTATCCTAAAAACATCCAAGTATATTTAGGATACTATTTTTGTTATAAAATAAGGCAATAAAAAGAGTTTTGGTGTTGGAGAAGTAAAATATAATAAAATAAGTTAAGAGAAACCATTACCGTTAATTTGGGTAACTCTCTTTGGTTTCAACCAAAATGGTTTGTTGAAGTGCCTTATGCCTATTGTAAGGCTTCTAAGTGGAATAGAGGGATGTAGGGATCTTAATCGGGAAGATTATGGATGTGAAAAAAGGCTTGAGAGGTGTGTGGAATTGGATAGAAATGGTCTCCATTTATAGGGGGAGGGGCTCTTTAGGAAAGTGTGAAAATATTATTTTATTTTATTATGACATTCGGTTTCTGAAAGTCCTAAAATCATTATATTTAAAGATATTATGACTCATAGTCTAAATAAAAACAACAAATATTAATTGGACAGGTTTTGGATGTTATTCTAATATTTATAATCTAATTTATTTATATGATATAATAATGAGGTAAAAAATGTATCATTATTGTGTCATAAATAATTATCATTATAAGATGTCTAAAAATTCTAAAAAAATACCATGATATATGAAATATTTTTGCACTTCCATTTAATATTTATAGTAAAAAAATTACTTATATAACAGCATATAAAAATTAATTTACTAAAACATTTTTTTATTTCATTTTGGCCTTTAATTAAAATTAATTAATCTAAAGTGTCATTATCATTCATAAAGAGAACCATGGGGTCCCAAAATCGACCCATGGATGCCCATGGTTGGCCATGACTCATCCAATATGCTTAGTACCAGTGTTAAAGTAATTTTGAATAATTAGAATATATTTTTTACCTTGAATTACCCTATTTACCTTTAACCGTGGTAAATAACAGTGAAAAGTTACTATTCACCAAAAATTATTTACATCTTATTGAACCATATTGTACATACTAATAATAACCATGTATTTCAGATTTTTGAAATTAAATTCACAGATGTTTTAGAATTTCAATTAAAAGAAAATGTATGTTTTTTTAACTACTACTAAGTTGTTTCACTATTCATAAAAAATTGATGTTTTTCAGAAAAATACCAAAAAATCACGCTAAGATAGATTTGATATCATGAATTCAAAAATTATTTCTATTATACCAAATTCAAAACATTGAATCTGTATAAATTAATTTTATAATTAATTCCGGTTGAGAAAATAAATAGCGTGTTTTTAAGAAACAATAAAGATCACAAGATTGAAACATGTTTTTGTCCAAATTCAAAGTGAAATTAATTCCAATGACCAAAATTTGATGAAATTGTAAAAATATATTCTAATTAAACTTTAAAACCAATAAAAAAGATAATATAAACATATAAATAAATTATATTAAAACGCAGTTTTGAATTAAAATACTATATATTTTACTATTCATTTAGAAATGTATTTTATCAGAAAAAGTCCAAAAATGTATACAAGGTAAATATTGGTGTCCAAATTCTAAGGAAATATTTTTTTGGTCAAATAGAATTTATTAAAGTGACAAAAACTAGATTTAAATATGGGTCTCCATTAAAAGGCGGTAAATCAACTTTTAATGTAAATTATGCTTATAATTAGATTCATTCATATTTTATGTCTCTACCTTTTTTGGATAAAAGTAAATACATTTAAAAAACATATATAATCATATTGTAGTATGTTTTTTTCATTCCCTCCAAAAAAACTACTCGGATTTTATTTCCATTTAAAATAATAATATTATATTATTAGTGGGAAACGTAAGATTTCAAATAAATCCTTTGTTGTGTATCGGGTACGCTATTGAACATAACATCCCCTTTAAATTAGAATTAATAATTAATTCACCAATATTAATAAACATGAAAAATATCATGTTCTTTATTTACCTGAGATGTTTCATGTAGACCACAAAAACATTCGTATTGAATGTCATGTATATAAAATATGAATACATTAACTATTACCCATAAATGGTAACAAATTAGAACATCCATAGTAAACCAGATCATAAAACCTTAAAAAATACATTGTAGATGATATCATAATAGATAATAATATATGGATTAAATTATTCAATAATGATTTATACATAGACGTAGATTAATTTAAAAAATACCATTAAAGGATTCATGACGATATAATTTTTAAACATTTCGAAGTGTCCCACTCCACATTGATGCATTCAAATAAAAATACCTTAGAATAATAAGAAAATAAGTACACTCTTTTCATATTATGTCAAATGGAATAATGGTCAACAAATTCAAGTAATAAGTGGTGAACATGTCATATAACCCATAAATGTTAAGGTGAGATGAGAAAATCGTTTTTTACTTTGAAAATAAGATTTGTTTGGAAAATAATTTGATATATTCATAAAATTAAATTGTAATCATTTATATCCCAAAAAAATAAAATTTAATAACATTGAAATTATATATGATTCATAAATGATGTCCCAATGATTTGATATAATTTAAAAACAATTGATAAAAAACATTAGAAGTAAAACATTTTAGTTCCATTTAAGGGAAATATTAGTGAAATTTTAATATGGAACGACATTTTTTATTTCATGAAAACAAAAAACTATCGATGTTATTTTTTCATGATGAAGTTTACGATTTTAGTAAAATAATTATTTATAAAAAAAATTATATAGTTCTATTAAAAATGGGTAAGAATTAGCGATGTTCCCTTTAATCAGGATTGTTTGTCTGAAATAATTGAGAAGGAATCCATTTTAAAACATTAATAACCACATAAAATAAATATTATATGCATTTATATATAAATTTGGGTCATATAGACATAATTTAGTATATATATAAAAAATAAGCATTACAATTGATTAATGGTAGGTTAAGTGTGACACGAGGGAAAACACTGGTTTTGGTAGAATCCCTTAGCATATTGTGAGAAATAAATCATATAAACCAAAATTAATAATCATCAAATGAAACATTTAATAACATTAAAATAAATATATTACTGATATTATTCATCAATGGTTAATATAATTATACCATACACATGAAATAGTGGGGAATAATTAATATCTCTCAAAAAATGGAAGCGAGATGACAAAACCCACACTACTTTGTAATCAATTGAATCTTATTTACAAATATTAAAAATAATCCAATTAAAATTTTAATAACAATATGATAAATATTTTAATTATATAATATATAGAAATGTATTATATGTGAACCAAATTCATTAAATATGTGCTTAATACTGGAATTCTCATGTAAATAAAAGTGAGATGAGAAACCCCATACATTATGTGTGAAGGGGGTCTACATATTATCATAATGTAATGGATAATTAAATTTGAACATTAAGTAATTAGTTAAAAACCTTATCTATATTTATTTAATTCATTACAGTTTGCTTATTTCAATTTATGGACTTTTTGATAAGTTATAATATTGAATTTCATCGTTCCTCATCATTCGTTTATTGGATTTTCATGATCAGTTCGATTGACTATGAGTAATAGAGATCATGTAAAATGGGTATAATTATCTTCCATTTGAATTACATGTTATTAATGATAATAATTTTTTGTAAATTAATATTTATATATATATATATATATCATTTGGCTATATGGTATGAGGATTAATCATTAGATAATATGTTAATGATAACCGTTTATCTTGATTTTACTAGCTTTTCGATTACAGCAAAATAGTTTTGAAATACTATTTAATATCATGTATATATAATGGACCAGGATAATAAATAAGACATAAAAAACTATGCTATAATCATAATAATCCATAAAAATGGTTTCATCTCCATCACATAATCGTAAAATGAAGAACAGAGGTTTGTCGTCCACGAAGGTTGCAAATCAACTCCTTCGAGATGATGATTATGTTTTTTTAAAGAAAGATTCGGGATATTTATGATTGTTATTCCACTAAAGTGATATAATTCAATTATATAAATTATACTATAGTTATCATGGTCATATTTACATAAGAGGTGTGTAGATGACAAAAAAAGAAAATAATTATCAAATGATATTAAAATGAAAATTAAGATGGTTTACCAGATAAAAAATCTTCTATGAGAACCTCATTACGAGAATTGTTTTTGGTTTTATAGAAATAAAATTTCTCAAAGATGTGGGGATAGACAAGGAAAGCTAATTTGGGAAAAACATTGAGATTATTCAAGTCTTATAGGATTGAAGATAATAGTAAGTTATGGGTGGGTTTTATAGAGGAGGATAGGGGTGATTTTTGAATATCATTTTAATTATTTTATTATTTTTCTAAAGAAAACAAATAGTTTGGATTAGTGTCCAATAGAATTAAAATAATGGAATGTGAATTCGAACCATGTGTCCTTATATCTACAATAAATCATGGAATTGTGAATTTAAATGCTAATGTTTTTAAACTTTAAATTTCCATATTTTATTATTGAACAAATATTCTAGTATTTTCAAAAATCCCCAAAAATTCTCCATAAATTTTTTTTAATTTGTAGAATTCAATAATGGACACCATTTTATCTAAATAATGCTCGAAATTTGTGAAATTTTATTATTATATAAAATCATTATCTACATGAAAAATACATATTTTATTTTTAAAACTGACATTATACAACTTTCATAAACTATCTAAGGTCACAAAAAATTATCATACAATAATTGGAAAAGAATATATATAATTAAGAATAAATTTATTATTATTATAAGTTTATCTCAATTTTTGAAACTAAAATTGAAAGTAAAAATATATTACTCACAAATTTCCCAACAATTAATTACTAATTGTTTAATGATTCACTCTCTTTTTGAAGGTGCTTAAATTTTATTCATATTAACATGGATGAGGTTACTATTAATTAGGGTAAAATTATTATTCATAGTGACACATTATTATTCATAATGGTTAAGATACTATTCTCCAAAAATTATGCTGATCTGATTCTTCTTAAAATATTATACTGATTGCAATGGTGTATGTGTGTTTTTCGAAATTCAAATCACATAGGTGGAAAATTTATGTCTTCTGAATAGGTTTTAACTATATTGTGTATATAATTAAAATAATTTTTTTATAGATACTCACTATTGGGTATATTATAGGAAATATTTATTTTTAAATTCATGGGGTGTCACATTCTCCCCTCATTCAATAAATTGTGTCATCATAATGTCAAATTGAACTCTTAATGTTAATGATTGATTCTTGAAAATTCTATTTTTCAGAATCCCACATAAAATATTTGTTTAATGAAATATCCTCTTATTTGTAGGGGGAAATACATAGGTTACAAAAAAACAACAAATTCAAATAGGGTTACACTAGATTGATGTAAAAGGATGAACATATAAAAATAATCAAGCCACTATGTTATGAAGGGGAGTGATAAAGAACATGGTCATTAAAATGTTAACCAACACAAAGTCACAAATCCACTAATTAGTTAAAATATCATTGATTTCTAAAATATAAAATTATATCTGTAATGTTTTAGATAAAAAATCATTTTCCTTGAATTTTGGTATTCCATTACTATGAAGATAAGAACATTAAACATTAATATTAATTTATTACATCCCATGTCAAATGAAAAATGTTATCCATGCTTTTCATCAATATAATATAAATTCATTCCCTATACCTGGATATGAATTCTCAATATGAATTTTTAATGCTAGAGGAATTTAAATTTAATTTATAGATCATAATACCCATCAAATTATAGTTATATATTATTATTGTTGTTATATATCAACCGAGTCCAAAATGGTTATGATAAGATAATAAAATACACAAAAAATAATAAACCATTATATGATGAGAATAATATTAATTTATAAAATTAAAATTTAAATCTCAAGGTGTAACATAGATCATTTTGAAAATTAGTATCATTGTTAAAAAACATTCTAGACTATGACCTCAAAATAATATTTTATTGGTCATAAAGTATTCGAAATGAAATCAATACCTCTTATTATTTAATAAAAAATATTAAATTTCCAATATCACATATTATCCAAGATATTATATCCATTTCCATAAATTTTGTTAATCACCATATGTCAAAAATAAAATGATATTTGACCCCAAAATATAATTCTGTATTTACTCCATAAAATATTTTATTTACAAAAGACTTATAGGATTCATTTAATTGTGAACTAATTCCAAAATAACATTATTCAGAAAACCAAAAAATCATTTTCAAATCCCAAAGTCATAAATTTGATAAAAAATGGCCTTAAAATTAAAATTTCATTTTTCTATTAGATTTTGAAACTAAAATAAAATAGTCATGGTAACAGGGCATCACATAGGATATTGGTAAGTGTTGCGCCCTTGTTTCCCTTTGGTTGTGGGTTCAAACACCATGACATTACATAACACTGTGGGTTTCAAACCGAAAAGTGGGATTTCCTTTTTCTAAAACCTTATATATCGAAAATAAATATTATGGTCATCCTTGAAATATGATTAATTACTAAACATTATTTTAACTAGCATTTTCCATAAAACCTAAATAATGAAAAACATCATACATTTATTTTCACCCAGGTCTATCCATGGTCTATAGATTCTTAAATAGAATGGTGAATTGACATGGGTAATACCTAGTTCCCATATATTTAAGGGAAATAACTACAAATGGATTCATAGGCTCGGTTTTATTTCCATCCACTATAATATTCATTTTTTTTTCTTAATTTCATTTCATTATTTCCTTCCTTCCCACACATAAATTATTTATCCACATCTTTGAGGCACTTCCCTATGTGTATAACCTTCAATAGTATTTTTCTTCCACATTTCATTTATGTTGGAATTTGAGAATTTTTTTCCAAGGTCTACACTAATGGAGCGCTTTGAAAACTCCATTATTATATTTTGTGGTGGATTTGAGTGTTTGTTAAGGTATATGTTGTTAGTAACAATACATGAAAATATATTAGAAATGGACACTATATATTTCACTCATATAAACAACCTATTTTTTCCCATCACCAACAACATGTCCATAATGCTCAATGTTAACCTGACTCCTTTGGATTCCAACCATTGACTAAAACTAGTTTGAATAGTGGGAGTAACAATATTAATAGAGGAAAAAATTAATAATTATTTATAGTAGATCATGAAAACATTTTTTTCCATCCTAAAAAACTATAGTTTAATCTAATTTATTCATTTTTATTATAAATTAAAATCAATAATGATGGGTTTTAATGAAAATTTGAATTATCCAAAAAATATCCCCTATGAGTGTCAAACCAGGTGCAGAGTAAGACTGGTTGTTGTGTACAAAGATACCTCACGTCTAGCTCGAAACACCTTGTTATAGTTGTTATTCATAGGAACATATATTCTATAACCACATCCAATTTAAGTATCTAGGAAGGGATGCATTTTCTATGAAGTTCCATATTGTCTATAACATTCCAAAATAATGGGATGTTATTATATTCCTATCATCATAGTCCATCATAGGGTTTTGATAACATGTCAACATTTTATAAATATAATTTTCTAAGCATTCTATTAAATTTACACTGATTCCAATTGTAACGCACCAACCCGAGTTTCCTAGAGATAATGCATTATATTATTACATAGGAATTATTACATGATATGAAATCCCAAACTACCAATCCGTTTAACAATCTTGGAAAACTAGATTATATTCATGACAACCATATTACATTAGGAAAAGAAAATATATAAATATATAATATTATATTATTCCATTAAATATTATTCCAAATTTTCTACTTCATATCTTGGGGAAAGGAAAAATCAATATGGGGTGACATCTAATGCATTAATGTGAAATAATAAAGCTGACACCTAAACAATAAGGCATGATAAATAACTAAATGTACGCATGCCATTAAAAACAATCTAGAGACTAATATGGTTGTAATAAAAGATGATTATATAATTCCATAATAAAATATAACCATGGTTATTCTACTAGTTGAATAATTACAATGACTATCATATTCTATATTTTTAATGAGGGAATGCATAATGTCGAACATCATAATCACAACGATAAGGCCTTGTGCAAAGACAATACATAAACACATAATAAGAGAAAGTAGTTTTTCACATGAATCTTACTGATTCATCGAGGGACTATAGATATCCTCTCTCGTCACACATTATTTCCAACAAATTCTTCATAAGAAAATGCTAACACATAGACAACATAAACATTCCTATTGAAAAACCTGCATACGGAAAATAAATATTATAACTATAACACATGAATGGTTTAAAATTATCACATCTACAGTGAATCTAAATGTAATCCCTTTAACAAAACATGTTAGATGAAATCATAATAGATAACACTCAATGTATTATAAGATTTAAAAAATGTGGTGACATAGTTGAAGATACTTTTAAATGACACCAATGAAAGATTCATGATCAAATAATATATACACATTCCAGATTTTCTCACACTACATTGAAACATTCAAATAATATTAATAGGGAATATTATTAGAGTAATTATTATATTTTTATGAAATATCATAGGGAATTACATACACCACATGAATGTAATAAGTGGTGGAAAATGCATATAGCTTATAAAAGTTAAGGTGAGATGATAAAAATATTTTTTACATTGTAAAGAAGAGTTCTATTGAAAAATCATTTTTATTTTTTATAAATATAGATTGAAAAATTTATATCCTAAAAATAAAAATGAAAAACAATCCAATTATTTTTGGGGCATAAATGACGTCCCATTGAAATGAAACAATGTATATATATATTTTAAAAAACCATAGAAATCAATCATTTTTGTGCGGTTTAATGGAGATTTTTATGTGATATTAAAGAGGAAAAAATGTTTAATTTAATAAAAAATTTATCAAATATATTTTTTTCCTGTAAAAATGAGTTATATTAGATAAAAATGTCTTATAAAAAATTATATAGTGCATTTGAAAATGGGTATGAATTCATGAAGTTCCCTATAATTAGGCTTGTTTTTTAAGAAGAATTAAGAATTGAACCATTTTAAAAATGTTTATCCCCAGAAAAGAGGGATTATCTGATATGTATATATTATTTTGGTTTATATAAATATATTTTTTTATAAATATAAAATAATAGAGAATCATTCCATTTGAGTAATGGTAGAGAGAGAGTGGCTCGATGGAAAATGAGGGTTCTGTTAAAATCCCTTACCGGTTTGTAATCAATCATATCATATAAACCAATATTAATAATGATAGAATAAAACTTTTGGTAAAATTAAAATATTTTCAATCATGATGTGATAAGTTAATGGGTTGTATAAATACACCATAAATAATTAATAATGGTGAATAAACAATATCTCACAAATAGGAAAAGATATGAGAAAACCGTTAAAAATTTGTAACCAATTGAATCATATGTACACCAATTAACTAAAATAACATGAATAATTTAATAACAAGGATAGAAATAGATTAATGATGTTATATATTCTATTTTTTTCTTTATATTCCACATTCAATAAATAATTTTCCTATATTGGAAATCTCATAGAAATTAATGTGAGTCGAGAAACCCTGTTCCTTCTGTCTGAATGTGTTATTTACATGAACTTAATGTCCGAGTCAATAAAATTAAATCAATTGATTAATAAATTCAGAACCTTATATACATTAATTTTATTCATTTAATATTTTTTATATCATTTAAGGCCTTTTAGATGAGATATTATATTTAATTGCGTCATTCTAGAGGGTTCGTTTATGTGATTATCACAATCGGTTCACTTGATAATGAGTAATTGAGTTCATTTAAAATGGGATTATTTATCCATAGAAGGAAATAAATGTCATTAAAGATAATCCAGAAGTGTATATGGTTATATATATCATTTGGTTATATTTTTTGAATATGAATCGTTAGATAACATGTTAATGATAATCATTTATCTTGATTTTTAGCGGTTTTTCGATTACAATGAAATAGTATTGTTCTATTATTTAGTATAATGTATAAATAATGGATAAAGAACATTAAATAGTATTTAATAAATAATTTTTTATCTGTTTCAGAAATAAAAATAGTTTCATGAACAGTATTTAAGGTAAATAGATGAAATAAGGTTTTTTATTCATGAAGGATGAAAATTGGTACCTCCTGAAGGATGATTTTGTTTTTAAAACAAAAAGAGATAGAGTAGATATATTGATGTTGTTTCATACATTAACATGATATAATTCCATAATTTAATTTTACCGGTGTTATCATTATGATTTTGAAATATTATGCAAGGTGAAGATAAGAAATGAATATAATTTGGAAATGAAATTAAAAGGAAACGGAAGTGGGCTTTCCTATTAAACTAGCACTACAGAAAAAATGACTATTTGCGACGGGTTATTTGAGATGGGATTTCTTCATGTCTCAAATAACCCGTCTAGGAAGCTATTTGCGACGGAGAAAGCTACCAGTCACAAATAATTGGTTATTTGCAACGGGATTTTGTCTCCCGTCGGAAATAGTTTGGCGCGACTTGCACGCCAAATCGCGCGAATATTATTTGCGACGGGGAGGTGTCCCCCATCGCAAATAGTTTGGCGCAACTTGCGCTCCAAACCGCACTGGGTTATTTGCGATGGGTCTCATTGCAAATACCCGGTGGCGGTAAATACCTTTTTGCGATGGGATGTCGTCCCGTCACAAAAATACTGTCAACAGGTAATATTTGCGATGAGATCCGTCGCAAATAACCTTTTAACCGCTGACTGTAATTAATGCGGGCGAGGGTAATTGTGACGGGGCCCATCACAATTACCACCATTTGTGACGGCTTCTCGTCGCTAATAACCCCGTTGCAACTAATCTAACCTATATATACCCCCATCCTTTTTTTCCAAATCATTCACATCTTGCTTTCTCTCTCTCTCTCTTCATTCTTCAGTTTCAGAGAAATTTTTTTAGTAGAAGTTTTTTTTACGAGAGCAATCGGAGGGCGTCAATATCTTCAGAATATCAAATTTTAAGGTATTTATATTTTATTTTTTATATTTATTTGATTTTTTAGGTTTATTTTAATTGTTGTTTATTAGTTCTAATTTAATTTGATTTCAATTGATTTTTATTTATATTTAGTTTTACTAAGTAATTGATATTGTTAGTTATAATTATAAATAATTTGTTATAATTAATATTAATTGGATATAATTAGGAATACATAGATATAATTACCAATAAATAAATATAATTACTAATAATTAGTAATAATTAGTAATAATTAGTAATAATTAGTACAAATTAGCAATAATTAAGAATAATTAGCTATAATTAGGAATAATTAGCTATAATTACGATTAATTAGCTCTAATTAGGAATAAAATGATATAATTAGGAATAATTAGTTATAATTAGTAATAATTAGTAATAATTACTAATAATTGGTAATAAATAGAAATAATTAGTAATAATTAGTAATAACTTGTAACAATTAGTAATAATTAGTAATAATTAGTTATAATTAGTAATAATTAGTACAAATTAGAAATAATTAGTAATAATTAGTAATAATTAGTAAAAATTAGTAATAATTTGTAAAAATTAGTAATAATTTGTAATAAATAATCATAATTAGTATTAATTAGTAACAATTAGTAACAATTAGTAATAATTAGGAATAATTAGTAATAATTAAGAATAATTAGCAATAATTAGCAATAATTAGCAATAATTAGCAATTAATGGGTATAATTAGGAATAATTATGTATAATTAGCAATAAATAGGTATAATTAGGAATAATTAGGAATAATTAGGAATAATTAGGAATAACTAGCAATAAATAGCAATAAATAGCAATAATTAAGAATAATAAGGCATAATTAGCAATAATTAGCAATAATTAGCAATAATTAGCAATAATTATGAATAATTAGAAATAATTATTAATAATTAGCAATAATTAGGAATAATTAAGAATAATTAGGAATAATTAAAAATTCTTAACAATAATTAGCAATAATTATGAATACTTAGGAATAATTAGGAATAATTATGAATAATTAGAAATAATTAGGAATAATTACGAATAATTAGCAATAAATAGGAATAATTAGCAATAATTAATAATAATTAGGAATAATTAGGACTAATTAGGAATAATTATCAATAAATAGAAATAATTAGGAGTAAATAGAAATAATTAGGAATAGTTATCAATAATTAGAAATAATTAGGAATAATTACGAATAATTAGGAATAACTAGCAATAATTAGGAATAATTAGAAATAATTATGAATAATTAGCAATAATTAGGATTAATTAGCAATAATTAGGAATAATTAGCAATAATTGGAAATAATTAGAAATAATATGGAGTAATTAGCAATAATTAGCAATAATTAGGAATAATTAGCAATAATTCGGAATATTTAGAAATAATTCGGAATAATTAAGAATAATTAGGAATAATTAGGAATAATTCGGAATAATTAGGATTAATTAAGAATAATTAGGAATAATTAGGAATAATTATGAATAATTAGTAATAATTAGGAATAATTAGGAATAATTAGTAATAATTAATAATAATTAGTCGTAATTAGAAATAATTATTAATAATTAGTAATAAATATCAATAATTAGTAATAAATATCAATAATTATGATTAAATAGAAATAATTAGGAATAAATAGAAATAATTAGGAATAAATAGCAATAATTAAGAATAATTAGCAATAAATAGCTATAATTAGCAATAAATAGCTATAATTAGAAAACATTAGGAATAATTAGCAATAATTAAGAATAATTAGCAATAATTATGAATAATTAGCAATAATTATGAATAATTAGAAATTATTAGGAATAATTATATATAATTAGGAATAATTAATAACAATTATCAATAGTTTGGAATAATTAAAAATAATTTGGAATAATATGGAATAATTATGAATAATTAGGAATAATTATGAATAATTTGGAATAATTAACAATAAATAAGAATAATTATGAATAATTATCAATAAATTGGAATAATTAGAAATAATTAGAAATAATTAAGAATAATTAGGAATAATTAGGAATAATGGGGAATAACTAGGAATAATTAGGAATAATTATGAATAATTACAAATAATTACGAATAATTACGAATAATTAGGAATAATTTTTAATAATTTATAATAATTAGTAATAATTAGTAATAATTAGGAATAATTAGGAATAATTAAAAATATATCAGAATAATTAGGATTAAATAGAAATAATAAGGAATTATTATATAAAATAGCAATAATTAGAAACAATTAGAAATAATTAGCAACAATTAGATACAATTTACAATAATTACATCAATTAGAAACAATTAGCTAGAATTAGCTATAATTGGAAACAATTAGCTATAATTAGCTATAATTAAGTATAATTAGGAATAATTAGGAATAATTAGGAATAATTAGGACTAATTAGGAATTAATAGGAATAATTAGGAAATGATATCTGCTTAGATAATGAATGGGAATTTTGTAATCATCTCCACAATGATGAATACCAAATTTCCTTTCATTTTTCAAGCAGTTTTCCTTTTGATATGTATTTATAAGTATTGCTAAATTAGTAAACAATAGTAATAATTAGTTATAATTTTTAATAAATTGTAATAATTAGTAATAAATTGTAACAAATTGGAATAATTAGTAATAAATTATAATAATTAGTAACAATTAGTAATAATTTGTAATAATTTGTAATAATTAGCAATAATTAGGAATAATTAGGAATAATTAGCAACAATTAGAAATAATAAGTGTGACAAAGAAGCGATTAAATGAAATGTCAGACAAAAGAGTAGCCGGCTATCCACTGGAAAATGTGTCACCCTTAATGAATGATAATTATTAAGTAGTTGTAATTATTTATCTTCTTTTTCAGATAGTGATTTTATAATTTCAAACAATTCAAAAACAATGATGATTTCTTATTTTATGTAGAAAAATATGGAAGAAGGAAGTCGACATCAGTCATTATTAGACGATCGACCTTGGATAAATCAACGCAGAAATCTAAATGGTTCTTGTTTAAATCTTGTATATATTGAGGGTGTTGAAGTTTTCATAGCATTTGCATCATCAAAACCAAAATATGTTTCAGAAGGCATAATTAAGTGTCCTTGTAAAAAATGTGCTTTGAGGACGTTTGACACATTTGACAAAGTTGGGGGACATTTCTTGTAGTTTGGTTTTCAACTAGATTATTTGATTATCATATCAAGAAACAACTTCCACATATTACAGCAGATTCTCTTGAAGAACGCAGACAAATTTTTTTTCTCAATGGATTCAAAAACATGTAAAATAAATTATTGATGGTTTAATATCAATTCCGTTTATTATTTATTATATAGATAATTGTTTTACAAATTTTCAGGTGTCTCAAAAGGCTGATAAAATTGATAAGCGACTGTGTATATTGAGTAACACACCATCCAAAAATGGTTCAATCTTATAATGCATATGTGGTGAATGGTTTTCGATTTCATAGACATGCATATGGTGAATAAAAAACAATGACAAGTGGAGTTTTCTTGAGAGGATGACATCATAGTGAAACTGAAGTTGACTTTTATGGAATATTGGATGAAATTATTGAGTTGTGTTATCTATTAAAAATTACATAATAATGTTTAAATGTCGGTGGTTGGATGCTAAGAGAGGTTTGGGTGTTCATCCGACTAATGGAATCATCGATATTAAATATTAAATTCTTCTTGCAGTAAATGAACCACTTTTATTGGCTCAACATGCACATCAAATTTATTATGAAAATTATGGTGCTACTTTAAGAGACTTGAGAGATTGGTGGAGCATAATAAAAATGATATCTCAGGAAAGTAAGTTTACTCAAACTGAAAGTGGTTCCACTGAAGTGGAGGGAATTGAGTTTTTTAAGAGACGGCTCAAAATCCATCTGATTCACAATGAGACATGAATATCGATGACGACACCCCACAATTAAGGATCGATAGTGATGATGTTGTTAATGACGTTACAAATGAAATTGAAATGAAAAGAGATGCTGAAAATGAATCTCATAGGGATATTGATGATGCTGAGGAGCAAAATGAAGACATTGACATTGACAACTATGGATAATAGGATGAATATGATCATTAACATAGTTAAATCCTGGTTATAATCATAAAAAATATATATATATATAATATTTATTCTCAACTATCTGCTAAAAACAATAATTTTGTGTTTTAGATGGACTCTGATCTATTTCATGAGTTAGAGGAGGTTGAGCTACCTTTTGATGATGCAGATGTGGGATTATCTGACCCTCATCCTACTGGTGGTTCAGGAGGTACACGGAGGGGGTGCGGTCTTGCATGACTAATAATTCCGAACCCAATCCCTGAGTGATGTACACATATTGGTTTCGATCCATGCACACATATGTATGGTAACCTGTATATTTTAGTTAGATTTCATTTATTTATTTATATATATACTAATTTTTTGATTATTTATTCTTTTTTCATAGATTTCAGCAATAATATATTGGACAGGGGAGCACTATATTACATAATTATTTTTCTCAACCATGGATCACATGGGAACAAATTATCGTTGATGTGCGACGCGACATGTTCCATCATTGGTTGGTACATAAATAAATAATTTTTTTGAAATTTATTTTATTAACAACTTTTTATTATAAATTATTTTTAGGGTTTATGGAATCCTTTTGATAATAGCATGCGCGACGCTATCCATATGTCATTGCAGGTTTCTCTGTGTGACTGTTTGTGCCAGTTTTTACACAATTTGAGAAGGGCATCCATTAAGAAAGAAGGCGTGACAGAATTTGATAAGTCACGTAGATCCGACCGACCAGAGTACATTTCATCTCACGTTTGAGATGGATTATGTTTACACTGGTTGGGTGGTAGATTTCATAGGATACCTTCAGTGGGATGATATAACCGGGGGAGACACGAGGTGACACATCGAACTGGTAGTCGTAAATTTAGTTCGCATAGAGAGCATCTGGTAAGTATATTTTTTAAATATATTATATAACATTAAATATAAACAGTTTGTTTTTTATTTCTGTAGGCAGTCGAGCATCCTGTTATTATGGAGTTCGACGTTTATCAGAGGATTTATAGTGATCCCGCCAATGGAGATATTATAGGTGATCGTCAATGTCAGATTGTGGTTAGTATTATTTTTTCATTTTAACAATTAATTGCATATAATATTTTTACAATTTTAATTTTAAATTGGAATTGGAGGAGTCATTTGAGGCTGTAACCTCTTAGACACAAGCTAGGGGTCAGGACGAGTCGGTTGAGCAGACCAGTGCTCACCATTTCGATGAGGCGACATGGATGTAGGTGACTCAGTATGGCTTTGAGACTGGCAGAGTAGTTGGCATCAGCTCTCATTTGACTCCTGGTACGTATTATGGTACAGATGTGATGTTGGCATCCAGCTCAAGAGGAGCTCGTATAGAGGCATCATCTTCTGGCTCACAGTGTCAGGAGCTGTTGCGAGCTCAGGATTAGCATATAAGGATTTTGCAGAAGTAGAAAAAATAGATGCGTCGGCGGTAGCAGCAGCATCAGCACGAGGAAGACATGCTTCGATGAAAGAATCAACATCATGAGAAGATGGAGTACATGCGCCATCTGACTCATAGTTTAGGGATGGATTTTCTTCCACCAGCTCTTTCAGCTCCTCCACCTCCTCCAGAAGACGACCCCCCGCTGATTTTTTATGTTACAAACATTTGAATTTAACATTGTAATATTAATTATTTACATTTTATGTCTTTTATATCGGTGTAAATATTACATTGTTTAATTATTAATATTTTAATATTTTTTTATATTTTTTTGTGAATATTGAGAATTTAAATCTTTTTTTATTGTTTTAATAATAGTAATATTTTTTTTCTTTAATCGTAATTTTATTAAATTTTTTTTTAAAAACATTAATTCATTATTTGTGATGAGACATTTTGCGATGGGGTCCCGTCTCAAATAGCATAACTAAATATTTTTAAAACCATATTTGTTACGATCAAGCAGTCCCATCGAAAATAATTATTTGTGACGGGCCTATCGCAGAAAGCATTATATAGATACTTTTTGCGCCAGGACAATATCCTGTCACAAATATTTTTTTTGACGGGCTCATCGCAAAAACATTTATGTATATATAATGGATATAATAGGAGATTATTTGCGATGAAGATGTTTACCGTCGCAAATAACATTTCTTGCGATGGGCCCATTGCAACTAATTGTATTTGTGACAGCATTTTCTGCAACGGTCTATTTGCGATGGGGCCCCATCGCTAAAGCCTATTTTCGACGGGATCCCGTCTTAAATACCCTGTCACAATTACCAAGAATTCCCATAGTGTATCCTACCAAAGAACCATCTTATGAGATGGGGTTTTTGACATTTATGAAGACCAAGATCAATTAGAAGTGGAGATATACTAGTGAATATAATTTGGCAAAAACATTGAGAAATTTCATGTCCCAGAGGAGTGAGTAGACGTGAGAGTGAGGGGTGGGTTTTATAGTGGAGGAGTGGGTGATTTTTGAATATTTTATTCAATATTTTATTATGTTGATCATGAAAAGAAATAGTGTTGATTCATGTGACCATAATAGTAATAAGTGCATGTAAATTCAAACCATGGGTGTTTACATCAGTGATGAATCATGTAATATTGTGTTTAGTTCCCAATGTACATACACCATAAATTACTATATTGTACTATTCAACTTAAATTCATGTATTTTAAATAAATCCCAATAATTTACCAAAACCATTTTTAGACTTGTAGAAATCAAAAATGAGATAACAATTATCAAAATAATTTTTTATATATGGGATATTTTCATTTTATATTAAAGTATTTTTTTCATGAAAAAATAAATATTTAAATTTTAATATTAAAATTATAACTCCTTCATAAATTAACTAAGGTCTCATCTATTTAACCTAAAATCAAAGGAAAATTTTATTAATTTAAAAAAATGTAATTGAATTATTTTTATTTTAAATTAATTTATTAAAATAAAAAAAATTTAAAATTTATTACACACAAAATTACCCACACATAATTAATAAATTTTAACATATTAATTCTCATTTATATGGTGGCTAAAAATTATTTATACTTATTTGGTTGAAGTGAATATTTATAGGGTTAATATTATTATTCATAATGGTACATTACTATTCCTAAGGGCCATGTTTCAATTCATAAAAAATTATGTTGATCTTATTAGACTTTTAACAACATACTGATCGTAATGGTGTATGACCATTTTTTGAAATTCAAATCACAAATGTGGAATCATTATGTTTCATGGCTAGGTTATAACAATATTTTTTCAATAACTATAATAAAAATGTGACTTTCTTTACCGAAACTCATTGTTGTATTAATTATATGGCATATTTATTTTTAAATTATTTTAATGTGACATTGTTGAACAATTAGCCAATAATTTACTCAAATAGAAATTCAAGTACACAATATATTGATTAAAATGAAATTTTAAAATAAACCATTGAAAATGATATAATGTCGAACTGTGAATTAATAAAGTAGTATATTGCATGTTTCAAAGGTATTTTAATAAACTAAAAGTGTAAACACAAAAATAGATAGTAAAAATTGTTTGTACACATTCTCATTGAATATTAAAAACTATAAGGATGTAACATAACTAAACAGAATGAAATTGAGTTATGCAATTCTATTCCACTTAATAAATTTTAACAAAAATTACATGAAAAGAAACAATTCATGTTGACACACAAAATACCATGAAGATATAATTTTTCAATTTATTAAATATGGAAAAGGTACATATATACACCATATAAATGAAATTAGGTGTAAAAAATAACGTGTGCCCAATGGAATGAAAACGAGACAAGAATCATGTAACATGTGTTTCCTTTTGGGAGGACTTCTATTAACCTCATTTATTATAATTTTTATTATTTTAAACTGTTTTTCAAGGAAAATATTAATGTAATGTCCTAGGCCTTTAGGACCCATTCCTTTGATAAAATTTAGTGTTATTTGTTTTCATGGAGGTTACAGTGTATTGTTTTAGGAGTTAACCAAAAAAATCTCGTTTTCCAATGGTATATCATCTGAAATTAAGTAATTGAACTATGTATCACCAAATGGTATGTCACCAAATAGTGACTCACTGAATGGCGACTCAGTAAATAGTGACTCATTAAACAGTGCCTCTGCTAATGGTTCCTCGTCAAATGGTGTCTCGACGTAGGGTGACTCACTGAACTCTGAGTCTCTAAACGCTGTCTCGTTGAATGGTGTATCACCGAATGGTTCCTAACCGAATACTGACTATCCAAAAATTGAGTCACCAAATAGTGACTCCCTGAAAGGTGACTCTCCACGGGTAGCTTTCACCACTTTCGCTTTCTTCTGGATTTACCCCTCTTACATATTTTTAAAATTAAACGAGGATCTTATCAATGTTTTATAGTTGCTTCCCCCACCTCCAATGGAATTATTTTATCATAAACATCATGAAACATTAATGTTTGATGGTAAAACTACGATCCAAAATTTATACACTTTGAAAATATGTCCCTTATTTTAGGATCTATCCTTTTCTTAAGATGAGATCCTATTTTCCTTGAACATTTCTGTATTCACTTGGTGCCCCTAGATCCTTTTTTCCAGAGAATTCATGACAGTATATTTTACTATCCTATTTGGTTTTTCCTTGGATACTCAAGCTCATGTGACCCTCACATTTGGAACAAGAATGTATCATTTGTTTTATATTGTTCCAGGTGGGTATTCCTTAGTCTATCCATTATGCAGGTATTATATAGGGTGGTTACACATATGTCGCCTCATGATCTCAGTTGAAACAAAATATTATAGTGTTATGATATAATTATATTATTACATTATTAATAAATTGGGGTCAGGATGATGATGATGTTGATTACTTGTTTTATTTTTTATCTTTTTTTCCTATTATGACTTGTTCTGGTTGTAGGACTTTTGAAACTCATGGTCGTTAGTGATCTTTGTGTGCACACCCACAATTTCTTGTGAATAATTAACTTAAATATTAACCTAATTAATCTCATATACCTTTCTATATGTATTTGATTCCCCATGATCAATATTGTTTTGTAATCAAACATATTTTTCAATATAAAATTGAAGAAACATTTTCTTCCAAATTTGAATGCACTTGGAATTTTTTTGTGGCTTTGTGATGTGTTTTGTTGGGTTTTGTTCCTTGTTTTGATTGTATGTTTTTTTAGGTATCATGGTTGTGATTATATGGGTGGACAGAGGGGTTAGTTCTATGAGTTTGGGGTGTTATGTTTGTTCATTGGGGATGTGGTTATTGTGGTGGTAATGTGGGATTTATGTATGAGGTGGTGTAGGAGGGTTATGGAATTTGAGACAGAGAGATTGATTGATTGCGGAATGAATGAACATGCAGAGCAGTTAGACTGCATTTGGTATGTGTATGGTTGTTAGATAGTGTTGTGCAGTGGGAATGCAATGTAGTTGTGTGTTGTATGTGTTTCCAAGTGTGTTGGGTAAGGATGTGGTTGGTAGTTTCCTGAGTAGTTTTGGAAGGATATATGTGAACTTCTTAATAATGAATGATAATTTGTTAAATTAAAGGGGTGGTTTTATGTTTTGGATTTGACTATTTTTGTTATTGTGAATGTAGGGGTAAAAGCATTGAATGTATTCTATGGGATATTTGTTTTTTTAGAAACCCATATGTTGGAATAGGAGTTTTTTTATCTATATGTGTTCTCTATGATTTCTATACCCACCCAACCCATGTTGATAACAACGATTCAAGGACCCACATTGTTATATGGGATGGGGTATTTCTCCACATATTTATGGAAGGTTGAATGACTGGTTATTGGATACCATGCTCCCTCTTCTAGTAAATAATCTCCAAAGATTCTTCATGAAGGCTGTAATAGAATGAGGATTATTTCTAAATTTCTAGTACTGGAAGTTTGGGAGGTGGTTTTTCTCAAGGTGTTTTTGGGATGAGCCGAGGTGTTTTTTTGGTGATACATGTGGTTGTTGTGGCATATTTGTCTTCCGATGGGATGTCGTGTGGATTGGGGACTAGTCGTGTGTGCAGGCAGGATTTGAACGTGGGTCTGTGGAAGAGTGGCAGTGCCATGATGCTCACTATTAGAGATGATCATTAATCAAGTGGGATGTGGTGTGGGGTACCATATAATTGATCGTCTTATACTTTTATGTTAAATGAATTCTGTAATTTGGTAAGTTTTACTTGGTAAATATGGGGTGGTTGGTATTCCATTATAGGTTCATTAGGGGTTCGATTGTTTCCTCACACGACCATTATTATGTTCTCCAACTTCTTCAAGAGAGACATTGGGTTTTCCTAATAAGTATACTTCTATTCTCACCAAATGTATATAAAATCCATTTTAGGTTTCTTGGATTACTTTGAAGACCGTTATAGATCTTACTAGCTCATGAATTATGATAGTTGTTCTGTTGCTACTTAGATTTGTTTTTTATACTGTCCTTTATTGTTTTTGTTGTACTATGTTGAAGTTTTGTTTGAACATGCATGGGGGGGGGGTTGTTTGATTCTTCTTATTACAAAATGATTAGATTTTTTGGGATTTTCCTTCTTATCTCCCGAATTGTTTTCATAAAAAATGGTAACTCCTACCATCTTGTGGGGTCATTTATCTTCCATCGGTTCTAGTAGCCACCCCGAGGCCTACTGGAGCCGGTACTCAGGGTGTCATTATCGCTCTTTCATCTTGAATAAGGAAGGCCATGGAACATTCATTCCCTTCCCTCATCTTGATGAATTTGGGTTATTAAAAAATGTTATTTGATGGGAGGTCGAGAGATATGATGGAGCTTAGAGTTAGGAACATTAATGATTTCATGGGATGGAAGGGAAAAATTGTTATGTGATATGGGTGTGTCACATAGGCTAGGGATGACTAGATAGGAAATAGCATTTTATCCCCCCCCTGATTCGATATAAATAATCTGAGTCTAATTAATGATCAGGTGAGTATAGACGATTGTGGGTAGATACTCTATGAAAGGAACAATCATCAAGATGAGTTGTGACATTGTTTTTTTTTTGAAATTTTCGAGAAATTAAAATAATCATTGAGTTTAAATGAATCCTAAATAAATTCCATACTACTCAGGATTAGGAGTTCATTATTTACCTTTAAGAAATGGTCACCAGTAATCTTGCACTTGTGGATCGAGAAGAGGAGGCTCAATAGGCAGACATGGTCGAGTAGCGGAGGGTTGACCTAAAAAAGTAGGACATTCAGTGGCAGAATATGCTTCATACATTCCACTAATAGGCACTGGGTAAGAATGAAGGCATCACACTGTACTTAGATAGGATAGAATGGTTGTGTATCTTGTGATCACATTAAACATGATCTAGTCTCCAAATGTTTATTGGGTTCCTCTATCTTTGAGGTAGATGAGTGGATAAACACATCAGTGGTGGAAGCTCTACCTCATGGAGAGGAAAAAAAATGTTTCCTGGGATGAATTTTAGAATGACTAAGGGGCAAAATTCCATTCTTCGATGATGAAGGTCGGGAATAGGTCGGAGATACTCTCCATCTAGTAGGGGAGTATTTCAGTGAGGGGTCTGTGGATTCAATTTAAGGATATCCTTACATTTTCTTTAGACCTCATTCCAGATAAGTATTCTCATGGAGGACAATTTGAGGATGCACTTAGTTCCTCCCTTCAGTATGTGATTACTTCGTTCACCCTAATGACATACATAGAGGAAGAAAAGAAGGATGAGTTATTGGAAAGGATAAAATCATGTGGATATTTACCCTTAGAGGAGATAAAATCACATTCATCAAAGGGTAATTACTTTAGAAGTAGGTCAAAGGTGCCAGGGCCTCTAGGATTCTTCCAGTTGAGAGCCGAATTGAGTAGTTGTAATATGAGTCTTCTTGCTCTATTTATTTTCCCATTGGATTTTGGATAGAGGTGATTCAACAGTGGAGGTCACTAGAGACATTAGAGTCAGTGACCAATTCGAACTTATAAAATGTGTTTTTATATATTTAGCACCTATATCTATAGCAGTTGTCAGCCAGACCATTACGACAGTAGGGATAGTAGGCTCCTTATCCACCTAGGGGGAGGTGGAGTAGGAAGCGTCAAACCTCAGGATGTTCTTTAGGGACCTCAAGAAAGACGTGGTCGGTGACATGGTTGACATCAGAGGGGAAGAGGAGCTTGGAATGGTCATTTGAATGCTATATAAGCAATATTTCCATCAGTTTTGGAGTTGGTTTAATGTACGATCAGATTCACTAGTACTATTGTTTTCTCATTTTTTGATTCAAGAGCCTAAAACTCCTTTTCATCACCCATTCTATGCCAATCTATATGACTAGACATAGAGAGAATTTCTTGTCCCTTGATGTTGAGTATTAAGGTCAGAGGTTAGACCAACTTGCTTAATGTTTGCTGAGGATGTAGACTGATGTGTGGGACACATCAGTCTTGTGGGTAACTCTATCTTCTCCAGATGCCACCGTACGATGTCATATTTAGCATCGACAAAATTTTCTTAGTATATGTTGTTGTCGAATTATTCATGAAGAAAGTTATGTCTTCATATGTATACAACCATTTTTTGGCTTTCATTGCTAAGAACAGTTTCCAGGTTGGTAGCCAGCATGTAGAGAATCTTTTTTTTGTTAGATGAGATATAAGTGGGATTTATGTAATCTAATATAGTCAAGGTTATGGGAGTTTTTGGATCATTTAAATATGTTTTCCCAATGGACGTTGTGAATATACCCACTTGATGTGACGTTGAGTTTGGGATAGACATGCAACCTAGTGCTGAACCAATTTTGATGCATCCTTATCAAATGGTTCCCTATGAGTTGTGGGAGTGGTGGATTCAGATTGATGAAAGGATACTGATGGTATTTATCAAACACATTGTGTCTCCAGGGGGTGCTCCAAAAACAATTCTAAATAAGGAATATACTGATATGAGGGTGGGCATGGAATACCAGAGACTAAATCTGGTAATAGTCAAGAATCATTAATCTTCCACAAGGATAGATGATCTATACAACCAGACAAGGGGTAGGTTTGTTCTATATGATCGATATACGATCTGGGTGACACTTGTGAAGGGTGAAGGAGGGTGATATTATGAATAAAAAATTTAGGTTAATGTATGGGAACTTCGAGTTCATGGTCATGTAATTCAGTATAATGAACACACCATCTGTGTTAATGGGGATAATGAACTATATCATCTGTGAGATCCTAGGAAAGTTCATATTCATATTCATTAAAAATATACTGATCTACTAGAAGACAAAGGATGAGCACACTATGCATATTAGAACTATCTAGGAGTTTTTCAAGGCCACCAACTCATCGGGAAGTTGTCCAAGTGTATGTTCTGGATATGAGAGGTGTACATCCATGGACATGTGGTATATCATTATGGGATAGTAGTGGATCCCTAGAATGTTGATCATGTTTTTTCTTGGAGATAACCCCAGACTATGGAGGAGGTTTGTAGCATTCTTTGTCTCAAAGGATATTACCATAAATTCATATCCAACGTATACCTAGTTAAAGATCCATTGATGGATTTTATTATGAATGATCAGACCATTATGCAGGGAGATATCTATTAGGAATCATTAATCTATCTAAAATGGAGGTTTTTTATTGCTTTAGTACACATTATTTTTTAGGAAGAGGTTATGTTCCAGGTGTTTTTCGATGATTTCGTTTTAGGTTTGGGATGCATGTTGATGAAACAATAAGGAGTTATCACTAATGGGTTTAGGTGGTTGTGTCACCATGAATGAAACTATGCCACCCACAATCTTGAGAATACAACATATTTGTATGTTCTAATGTTGTGGAGACACTACCTCATTGGGGAGTGATTTTTGGTTATTCGAGTTGCTATGAACTTGAGGTGTATCTTTTCCCAATGAGATATAAACATGAGGAAACGTCGGTGGATGAAGTTTCTAAATTTATACAACTTTGAGATATCATACACCTCATCAAAGTGGAATGTTATGTCTGATTACTTGAGCATGAATTATCAAATAGAGGCAGTATGTGAATTTTTAGATGCCTTGATGGTCATAGACAATATTGGATCTTTTCACCTGGTTGTATCGATGGATAGTAGAAGAGGTTGTCCCTTTTAGACGACAGTATAGTCTTCTCAAATGAATATTGTGGAAGAGTCTCAAAAGGGGAACCAGAATATGAGGTTATGCCTTATCATGTTGACCATATTAATAATCTAGATGGATGTTTGGAGGATAGTCAGAAGGGGATGTTGTTAATTTGGGCGCTGTTTTGCCCAGTGTAGATATGCGAGTGAGTTCATATTCAGTTCCTTTTCTCAAACATATAGGTACAACTAAGAGTTTCTAAGATATACCTAGGCTTGATGGAACAATTTTTGTGGACTAGTGTGAGGTGGGTAGTGGTGGAGTTTGTGGAATGGTTCCTAGTGCGTTTGTAGTTGAAGGTTGAGTATTGTGTTCCTATCGGTTTTTACATGTCATAGATTACCCTGAGTGGATATGATATTACATCTCCATAGATTTAATCATTGGGATAACCGAGCATCAGGGAGGTTACAATACTATTTGGTTAGTGCTGGATTAGCTGATGAAATCATCTCACTTCTTAAGGATTAAGCAATCAAGTGCAGTGGATGACATGGTAATGAGGTATGTGAATGTGGTGGTGCGACTACCATGGGTTTTGAAATAAATCATCTTAGATCAATATCATTCATTTACATAATGAATCTAGAGGGGATTAAAACATTCTTTTTGAACTCACATTTGACTGATCATTGCATTCCACCATCATACGGATGGGAAGACAAAGCGGACGATACAAACGTCAAAGGATATGCTACATGTTTGTGCATTAGATATCGGAGGATCATGGGTATGGTAATCTCCCCTAGAGTAGTTTTGTTACAATAATTACTATAACTCTACCATTTTCATGGAGACGTTTGATGACTTTTATGGGAGGCAATGTTGTTCACCCATGTGCTGGTCGGAGGTCAGAGAGATAGATGTTTTTGGTCCGGAGGTAGTGTCGATACTTACAGGGATGGTTCAACTCATGCATGATAGGATAAAGGCAAACCATGAAAATATTAAGTCATATTCCGATCATAGGAGGATTCCATTTCAGTTTGAGGATGGAGACCACATATTCCTAACGGTTTCCCATCAATGTAGGTAGCGATGGATTGGTAGGGGGAGTATGCTATCTCATAGATTCAGTATCCCTTTGACGTGTTAGGGTGATTTGGAAAGGTGGAATACTAGTCTTAAACAACCACCACAATTGGAGAAGATCCACGATACCCTTCATGCCACTCAATGGTATTAGTATCTTCACCATGAATCCCATGTCATTGAATGGGGATAGTTGAATATCGATAATGACACGAAGTATGTGGAGGAGCCAGTAGAGACCTCAGATCATCAAGAGAAGGATTTTCATGGATGCACCATTTCATTATAATTATTGTTGTGGAGTCATGGTGGCCTAGAGGAGAGTAAATTTGAGCAATTTGTGAATATACGTGCCCATTACCCAGTGTTTTTTTAGTTTTTCCATGATCTTATTTTCCATGTGATGTAGTGTTTAAACCTAGTTGTTATGAGTTGAGTTGTTTCCTTTTTCACAATGTTTGATATTTTCTGGATGAATGAAGAGAGGAGGAGCTATTTTTTAATCAAGAAGAATTAATTAAGATGCAATTAATCCTATGTACGAGTGTCAGTTCCGACAGAAGAGGATAGTTTCTTGACATGGAGGATGAAATTATTTGGTTCATGTGTTCAGACAGCATGGATGATGTGCTTCTGTGGTGTTTGTTATGGTTTTTTTGGTTAGTTGTCATCACATGAGGTACTCTTGGATGAGGATGATTCCACTCCAGCATTCAAACAATGAAATGTAGTTGATTTTTGAACATTGATGTGTTTGGTTGTTAACGGTGTTACATGTGTAGTAGAATCCTTGTAGGTATCTCACTGGGTGGTTGTCTGCACCCCTCCTTCTTCTAGGTTTGATTTTAAATTATCGAGGGTGATAATGTTTTTATAGTTAACTGATGTAATTCTCCATCCCTCTCCATCCCATTTACTTGCGAAAATCTAGTTTATGTGGTATTATTTGTGGTCATAGTGTCTTGTATCTAGAGTATTAAAAAAATTTCAATGATATATCATCTTACAGTAGGTCACTAAATGGTGACTCACCAAATAGTAGATCACTAAATGGGGACTCACTGAATGGTAGGTCACCAAATGATTACTCACTGAATGGGGACACACTGAATGGTGTATCTCCAATCGGTGTCTCCAAAAATAGTGACAATAGTGGATCCCCCAAAGGAAACTCACTAAATGGTGGCTATCCTAACAGTGAATCAACCAATGGTGACTCATGAAATGGTGACTCACCATATCTAACTCCCCCTCCAATGATTTCTTCCAGTTTCACCCCTCTTATTCCTTTATCTCATTCAACGAGGAACCTATAAATGTTTGAACATTTCTTCCACCACCTACAAATATGAATTGTTGTATCCTAAATATCATGAAATGGCCAAGGAACATGGTAAAACCACAATATGAAATTTACTCACTCTGAAATCATCTCACTGATTTCTTGATCTAGTGTTTTCTTAAGCCAAGATCGTCGCTTCCTTGAACCCATTGGTTTTCTCTCAGTGTGCCATGAACTTTTTTTCCAGAGGATTTGTGAGGTTGTATTATAACATCCAATTCGATTTTTTCCATGGGTCCTTCTATATGGGTAACACTCTATTTTAGAATAGGAAAAAAGCATTGGTCGCCTATTGTTCAATGTAATAATTCATTAGTCTCTCCCTTATTTGGGTATCATCTGGGGTTTGTATACTCATGTATCCTCATGATACCATTTTAAACCAACTATTAATGGTGTGGTGATATAATCATCTTGTTTCATAAACATTAACGGGGGAATGGAAAATGATGATGTTTATTTCTTTTCTAATGTGTTGTCCTTAATTTTCCTGTTATGGTAAGATTTGGATGCATGCCTTTTGAAAATAATGGATGATGGTGTTTTTTTGGGAAGACCATCAATAGATTATGAATAATTGTTTTAAATAGTATTCTGATTAATCATGCATAACTGGTTAATTGAATTGGATTCCCCAAGATGAAATATGTTTTTTGATCACCCCTGTCTATCAAAGTGTAATTAAAGAACCCTTACTGGTTAAATCTAAATACACATGGATTGATGGTGTGGCTTTGTGATGGGTTTTTTGGGGGTGTAACTTATGTGGATTTTATGGTGTGGTTTTTGGTAAAATAGTTCTGAGTACATGACTGGATAGAGGGACTGGTTCTGTGATTTTGGTGTGGTATGTTTGGGTAGTAGGGTAGTGGGTTTCGTGGTGGTTGTTGTGGGAGTTTTTTATGAGGTGGTTCAGGATGTGTGATGGAATCCCATGACGATAGAATGATTTATTATGGAATTGATGAAATTTTAGTGGAGTGGGACGACATCTTGGCTATCATATGGATGTTGAATAATGTTGTGCAGTGGGACTACAATCTGGTTCTGTGTTTTATGTGATAGTGAGTGTGTTGGGTATGTTTGTGGATGGTAGTTTCCCAAGTAGTGTTGGAATGAAATAACAAAACATATTAATTAATAACGATAATTGGATAAATGGAAGGGTTGGGACTATGTTTTGGATGTGTAAGATTGTGTGGTTGTCCATGTGGGGGTAACAACAATGGTTGTTTTTTGTGGCCTAGTTATTTATTTGGGAACCCATATTTTAGGAATAGTGTTTGTTTACCTATATATATTAATTGTCAGTTAATATGAATATTCACCCCAACTGATTTGATCATTACATGCTGAAAACCCCCTTTAGTATAGGGGAGGCTGTCTTTCCCAACATCTCAGTTGAAGGAATGGTGGATGGTTATTGGATCCCCTTCACTACATTTAAAAATTATTCTCACAAGACTCTTCTAGAATGTAGTAATGTGTTGATTTTTATTTCCATATTTATGTTACTAGTTGTGTGATAGGTGGGATTTTTTCAATTGTCATCGTGATAAGTCCTGGTTGTTTTTGGGTGAGGCATGTGGTGGTTTTGGCCCAGGTGTCTATGGGAAGGATGTGAGGTGGTTTTTGGCCTAGGTGTGTGTGTACAGGTAGGTTGTGATAGTGGGTCATGTGGAAGTGTGTTAGTTCCATGACGTTTGTCGTTAGGGGATAGAAGTTAAAAATTTGGACTTTGTGTGGGGAAACCTATCATTTATGTTATTATATTATTAGATTACTTTATATACATTATTTGGTGAGTGTGACTTGGTATGGATGGGGTGTCTATTATTCCTTTTTTAGGTTCTTTTGAGGTTCTATTGCTTCCTCACAGGGGAATTAAAATGTTCTCCAAGTTATGCACGTGTGAGTTAGGTTTTTCCTACAATGTATAATATTATGATAACCAAATGTATGTAATAATATTTTTAGGATTCAAGGAGGACATTGAGAACCATTTTATACATTAATTGCATGGTCATCGGGAAAAATGTTGTGTTTCTACATTGATTTTTATTACATTACATTGGAGTTTTTATAGTACTATGTGGTAGTTTGGATTAAACAAGCATGTAGTGGTTTCTAGTTTCTCCATAATAAAAAATGTCTGGAGTTTTTTGGGATTTAAAATCATATATCTCAAACATTTTTTCTTCAAAAATATTAATTACTCCCATATTGATTCAATGTTTACTTACCCTTGGCGCTAGTCACCACCCTGGGGTCTACTAGGGACTGGAGGGTCATTATATCTCCTTCATCTAAATGAAAGAAGGTCATGGAACCTTATTATCCCTTACCTCATAATTAAAAAGGAGGTTCACAACATTTAAAAATTATTATATATTATATTATCCTCTATTAAAATCTTATTACCTAATTGTTAATAACCTTTCATTATTTTATCATTTTCGGTTGTTAATTATTTAGTTCCTCGAGTCTGATTTAGTTTGTTATTTGATGTTCTTATTAAAAATATCATTATATCATACATCCATTATTTAAAACATGATTCAAATATCATTTATAATATATATATATATATGTATATTTAATCATGTATAATTTTTGTAGATAAGTAGTTAAATTCACCATTCATGGAGACATTAGTTTGTATGTATGCCTGAACGACACCTACATTTTTATTATTCTATTTTAAAAAAATGAAAAGTAAATTATTTTTATATATAGGTATATTATAATTAATATTTAATTTTTATGTAATATATATATAATATTTTTATAATAATTTTCAGTAATATGTTCCATGTATAGTGTGAATGAATCACATTGCTTTGAGGGGAAGATAGTCCACAGTTTCTCAAATGATGTTATCATATTAACAAAAAATCAACTATATTAAATGTCTATATTATAAAAGGACTATTGAATTATAAATAAATAATAATTATCATTTATATCATACATAAAAATATTTTCAATAATAATTTCACTCATGAGTGGTTGTAATATGAAAACTAAACAATCATCATTTTATATGGTCGTAGTTCACAGTACACGTAAAGAGAATATTCATTACCCATTTGATGGAAGTGTGTGTGTGTGTAGTTAGAACAATTAATTTAATACCATAGAAGTAAATATGTTATATTTTACTCTCTATATAATCCTGGAATAATATGTGTTTAGGGGGTGGATAACGGAAATATAATTAAAGATATTTAGGAAATATGTTTCCTCTTAATCAGGTAACTTCTTCAGTTTTAAACAAAAGTGCTTCCGCGGAAGTATTTAATACAACATTTTTGATTTAAGGGAGATAATAGTGATGTTGGGGTTCTATTTATCTAGATATTGGACAAACATTAATATATTGATAGGTTTGATGAATAGGAAGAAGTGGTGGCCTTTTATAGTGGAGGAGGAGTTGCACTATTGTAATATTTTGACAGAGAAATCCCTAAAAAGTTTTTCAGGTTTCATCTGGATAGAATTATAGACCAAATTTGTTACAGGATATTATAGGGTAGATATATTGAAACACATAGCTCTTTTACAGGTTTATATGTTGTTATGTTTCTTAAGGATATGGTTTATTCCTTTATTAATCTGAATTTAACATTAATTTTTGTAATTTATATTAATTAAAATCAATAATATTTTTGCTGAAATAAAACATTGGCCTTTTTTTAAATGAAATTTTAGTTTTATTAAAAAAATTGAAACCATTTTTTCAAATTATAATCCTTTAATTTGAAAAAAATTTTATTTAATTTTAATATCATGGGCAGGACAACAACACGGGGTTTAAAGTAAAAATGTCCTAATTTTTTATTTGTTTTTATAATCAATTTCAATGATAAATTGATTGAAATGGAATAAATTATATTAATTGATAAAAATATGATCTAATTAATCTTTAAAAATAAATATTATTTTGATTTATCCTAATCAATACCATATGTGAAAACCCAATTTAGAACTAAATATTTTTTTATAATTAATCATTAAAAATGATATGTTTCCAAAAAATATGTTAGATCCCCATAACCGAATATTTATTTTCTCATTTAGAATATTATGTTTATATTTACTTATTAACAAATTATGATTTGAAAATTTATATATTAAATGGTTTCCCCATTAAAATGTTGAAAAATTGTCTTTATAAAAATATTTGTTTTACACATTGAAATTGTGTTTGTTATTATCTTTTTTGTATAAAACCAAGTTGATGAATAAAAAAAATAATTGATTAAATATATAAGATATATTTAATTAAATTCATTCTTCAACACCCCAAGCTTCCATGGTACGCTTATTTTTAAATATTTCAGTAGTTAGTCCTATATGCAACACCGAGTCCGAGCGCATCACGACTTACGAAACTAGTCATTCAAAAATTGTTTATTGATTGTTTTGACGAAATTATTAGTTTTTTATATTCCATATAATTTTCAAATTCGTATTGGGTGTTTCATATACATAATATAATGACAAATTCATTTTTTTAGATAAAAGAATTATATTTTTAAAAATGCAGTTTTTTCGCCTTTTAAGGGAGATCCATTTTTTGAGTCCAAAATGATATAAATTTATATATTAAATTTAATTAAATGAAATTAATTTTTATAATAAAGACATAAATATTTATTTTTTATTATTTTTGGGTACTTTTCTGATAACTTTTTTATTTTCATGAATAATGCAATATATTAAATTTTATTTGAAATTTTTTTTATTCGAATAACTTTATAGTGATAAATAATATATTTTAGTGGTATTAATGTAAAATTAGATTATATTTTTATCATTTAATATAATTTATCCCATTTTATATAATTTCGCATTTAAATATTATATAAACACTTTTCAATATTTTAATAGTTTTTATTTCTTAAAAACCAGCATTCTGGTTTCGAAAATGAGAATTAATTTTAAATTAATTTTTTCCAACTCTTTGTTTTGAATTTGGAAAAATGGATTCCATTTTTGGATTAAAAATTTCCATATTCTGTAAATACAGTCCTTTAATATTTGGACGTTACGAATAGTCACTTTCATAATTTTTCTGTTTACCTTTATTAAAGGGTAGATTAGGTAAATAAGTGTAAAAAATAATATTAAAATAATATTAAACTACCCTAGCACATGTCTTAAACCAATTGGATGAGATATATTCTAGAATTAACCTCCTTATGATGAATATTTGTCATTTGGGAGCCACTTGGGATTTAAAATCACATTTTAGTATATATAATTTTTTTAAATCAGAACTATAACATAAACATTTATGTTTTACTAAATCAATTTGAATATAGGATTATATAGATAATATGTATGACTATGAATATTAATTATAAATATATAAATATATAAAACATCCTGGTATTTTATTTATAATTTTTAGACATTAGAAAAATATTTTTTTATGAAAGAAGTATGATGCAGTGATTGAATTATTAATGAATGATTCAAATAAATGAATTAATATGTATTAAAAAAATTATTTGAACATTTTGATGGAATAAATGAATTTTCCAGATTATAATGACATATGAGGTATGATTTAATGCATTTGGATTGAAGGATTCAAGTTGTTTTGATTTTAATATAATCATTCAATAAATAGTCTCAAAATTGACTTCAATGAGTTATTAAAACCACTAATATTTTATTAAATGATATTAAAAATCAAAAAAATGACTTGCAAAACTGACATTGATAATTTTACCAATGTAATTAATGAACCACTTGAGGTTCTCTTTTCATTTTATAATTACTAAATTAACTCTATAGTGTGAAAATACAAGAAGACATTGTAAGTGTAAAACTATATAACTAAGGGTTAATCCGAATATATAATGATAATTTAATGAACTAAACATGTCTATAAATATTTTTACAGTGGTATATCAAACCATAATGACCATATCATAGATATAAATTTATTTTTACAAATTAGAAAACTGAAATATATTTATAATAAATTAATATTTCAATCTTTTCATAATGTTCCCCACACCTCACTTATAAATTTGAACTTCTTCTTTACATTAACTCAAAACTCCAAAGCCACATGGATCATAGAAACTGTACCCAAATCACATTCCAACATCCATCACATCATCATAGAGTCCATCCATGGGGTATTAAACCATCTTAATGAGTCATTTTGTGAAAATCAAAATGAGACACTCGAAGAAGAGGTAATCATTAAACCCTCATTTAAAAGTTATTTATTTCTCCTACTAACTCTTCCTAAGTTTTTAACATAAAAAAATTATAAATACAACATATTCCACATTAAGATATGTAATTATAATAATGGGATAACCATATTCTTCATCTTATACATCCTATAAAAAAATATCACCATGCGTATGTACGTACGACTTACTATCACCTTGTGATGGTGTCATTTTTTTTAAATTGTATTTCTATATGTATAATGATGAATATAAATGATTTAACGAATAAAAATAAAATTTTATTATTTCAGTAGAATTCATATTCTATCCAAATCAATACTATAAAACCTTTAATGAAATGGTATCATCGCTCATGCGTACGTACAACTTACCGTCTCCACGACGCAATGATACTCATCTTCCACGTCCACCATCCATGAATGATTATAAAAAATATATATTATTAATAATTATGAAATATATGACCTAATAAGTCTAATGGAAGGATATATATATATATATATATGTACATATATTTCATGCATACATACGGCCTACTGTATCTATTAATGGTGTATTCCATTTCATATATAGATCTATTATATATTTTTATATTATGATTATATATTATATATAAATATTATTATACATTACAGAAGTAATTAAATCATGATCTATATAATATGATCAAGAATAAAAATTCAAAACCCGTACGATAAACCAAGAGATTATTACCAGAAACATTTCCTTATCATGGAATTTTTTATAAATAGGCAATATAATGTCTTAAATAATAATATATTATATCATAAATATTATTATGATTCTTATTTATGTTAATAATTGTTTTAAAATCATTATACTATAGATTCGTACACGTACTGAATGTGCCAGACCTAAGGTAGGGGTTAATTCCTTATACACATTTTTATCCGAGATTGATTATTTGTAAGTAGATACTGGGAAATATTAATAATTCATATAAATGTTTCATTAAAATGGTTTTAAAATACATATTTTAATGCTTTATGGAAGGGAATCATAAACTATATCATCATTTTAAATGATATAATGTTTTACTGTTCTATGTCTATTTAATTAATGTCGATGTTTTAAAATAATTTTTTGTATTTATTTATATTGAAATGATTGTTTCAAAGTGTTTATCACATTAAAAATTTTCCATGTGTTATGGGATATTTTGATTCAAAAATTAATTATAAATGTCTTCCATTAAAAATCTTGTGGATTTTACATGATTTCATGAAAAAGGCCTTTTATCTCATATAATTTTATTGATTATTTTTAACTATGTCAACATCCTTCATTGGATATTATTCTTAATTGATGTTAACTTATTATAATAAAACCATCAATATTGTATTATATGAGTTATGAAATGTTTTACTGTGGATGAGATATTTTTATACCATTCATAGTTTATAGTTAATGTATTAATATTTTGTAGGCCTGTTTTAATATGAATATTAATGTTATGTTTCAACCTTTTCATATGAGGAATGCATAGGATGTGATAAGTGACAAGTGTGGCCTAATATAGCCCGTTGATGCATCGATAGGTCTGATGATACAATTTAGTGTCTTGGAACAAGGTGTTGATAGAATATTTGTGTATGGCGATGGAACAAGGCCTTGACGTAGTGGTTATGATGTTCAACATTATGTATTACCACATTATGAGATTAGTTATTTATTATGCATGTGTCTATTCGACTATTATAATATCAATTTAAATGTTTAAAAGGAATTATTTGATTTATTCTTTCTATATTATGCTGAAGATACTATTTTAGAATGCTTGTGTTTTAGTTTGGTACCTTTTCGTAAAATTTATTCTTAATTGTGATTGCTTCTACTATATTTTTTATCGTTACTGTGCAATCTGATATCACCCATTTATTATTTTTCATTTTCCCTTGATTCAAAGAAGTGTTTTATGATTGATATTAAAGGATAATCTTGGGGAATAATGGTCTTCTCAATGAATTATATATGCTTTATTTTATATTAGAAAATGTAATGTACATTATATGTTTGTAATCTATTTTCTAAGATAGCTAAACGGATTGGTCTTTCGAGACATGGTTTCTTATAATCATGAAAACGTATTAAAATAATTCACTGGATCTGAGAAACTGGTGATTGGGTGTTACAATTTTTATCAAAGTAATTTTAGTAACAACCTTGGAAACAGATTTAGAAAACATCATTCCGGGATAAAAACCCTAAGATAGACATTGAGGATATGTTTTTAAGAGCATCATAGATGTTCAAAATAGTGATTTTGGGTGAATTACTAGAAAATAATTACCTTTGTAGATACTTCTAGTGGATGTGGTTCTGGAATAGATTTACATAAGGGTGAAAACTCTGACAAAGACATCTGATCTTGACTCAGAGTAACCTAGTATACAACAATGTGACATACTATGCACTTAGTTTGACACACCCGAGGGATATTCTTAGGATAATTAATATTTTCTTTAGAAACAATTATGAAGTATTTATGATTAAATATGTCCTCAAAGGATCCATATTTGTTCTTATGGATTACATATGAATAATTTTTTCAATTCATGTTAATTATTTTACTATTTTTGACTTATGAATAATGATTTATAACTTAATCTTGAAAATTCCATTAGTTTTAAATGGAACATAGTATAAGAAATAGAAATCGTATCAACACATGTAATCCAAGTTGGAATTTCGCTAATATGTAAGAAAATGTTACTGGAGTTGGTGATACCACTGGAGCTGAACAACTTATATCCAAACTGGGACAACATGATCAGGTTATGAATAATATCCTTACACGTTTGGAGTAGCCTAATCCACAATGTGGATGATAAATGTTAGACTGCTTCATGAGATGAAAACTCCATCATAAAATGGTACTACAAATATTTATGTAGCATAATAGTGGATAAGTTCCTTAGAAAAAATAAATACTTCTTTTGGGAGTAATGAACAGGAAAAAGTTGTTATGATATTATATCACCTTTCATGAGATGCCATTAAATGGTGGTATTTAATTCAAAACATTAATGTGTATTAATAGGTCGCAAATATGGAATGGGGGGAATTTACTGAACTTTTCCTAGGAATATACATTCCTTGGGAACTACAAGTATATATGAAAAGGCAATTTCTGAGTCTGAGGAAAAAATAAGATGAGAATGTAACAATGTATTTTGATAACATCATAAAATTAGTAAGTCATGCATCGTACTATATATGTAACCCAATAAGTAATATTGATCTTTTTGTGTGGCTAAAAACCATTCCTCTTATGGGCATTGGTCTCACAATATTTCTCATCGTACATAGATATAGAATTGTCTGCTATCAAAATTGAAACAGAATTCTCTAAGTCAAATGAACTTAAAGTAATGAAAGAGAAGAAGATAATTGTGGGGAAAAATACAAATAATAGGAAACGTGGAGAGAAGGATTATCCCTTATGTGATAATTTTGAGAAGAAACACCCTGATATTTTCCAAAATGGAATGGGAGTTTGTAAAAATATGGAGAAAAATGCCACAAAGCTCGTGATTGCAAGGGGAAGAAATAATATGTCAATGTAAAATGATATAATTTTAACAAAATAATTCATTATGAAAATGATTTTTCAAATATTCATGAAAATATAGCATAGAATAAGGAAATCTGTCTAGTTCAAGCTTATCTTGTTACTACCGTTGATATATAATAATTAATGCATTTTATTTATTCAATAATTATATTCTGGTTATAAGAAAATGGTATTATATATAAGGACTATAATGCAATAATTTTTCTATGGTTTTAATATTACGAAGGTAATCATATATTAAGAATGTGATAATAATAGACACATTACATTGTTTTGTAATCTTATGTTACAATTTATTTTAGAATCATTTTTTCCTTTTAGAGAGAGTCTGTAGATATGAATTTTCGATAACTCTAATAGTTGGAATAGATTAAGTTGATCATTTCATAATATTGTTTAAGGTTAAATCATTTCTTATGATTATATTTGGAACATTATAATAATAATGTTTTAGAAGAAGGCCAACCTACAGGTGGGGAAACATATTTTCAGTACAAACAAGTTTGTAGGAATCAAACCCACATCCGAAGTGCGACAAGGCATTATCACCTAAAATTGGCCTACAAGAATCCCCAAGATATTATAACAGATATTTATGTAATTAAATGGTTTGATTTTATATTTATAACATTATAAGATTAATATTAATATATTATTTATTTGTTTTATTTTTTGAAGGGTAAGATGAGTTTGTGGAAGAAATTTGTTAATGGATGAAACTCGTTATGTCAAATTATAATTATTTATAATGTACTTAGTCTATGAATGAAATTAATTCAACAACACTAGTGAACACATCATAAACCCCAAAAATCATAGTACTCTTTTTTAAGTTGAATCAAATGGTCCCTTAGATCATCGCATATTTATGGCATTCAGATTGTTAACATTATCCTAAAAATATTATCTATCACTATCCATTATAATATCATGGTTGTAACTTTTTATGTCCATATTTTTCTATATGGAACCCTAGTATATGTTATTTATGGAAACCATCATACTTTCCATTTTAAAATAGAGGTCTCATAAATCCATTTTTCGATGTGGGATCTCAACTAAGATATTTTGAAATGTCAAAACCCAAGTTTTCAATCTGGAGTTTTAATTTCGAGTTTGCAATTTATTAAAGGAGGGGATAATGTAACTCCCTAAGCTTCAACCAAATTATTCTTTTTAAAATATTCAGTTTCTTGCACCATATGCAACACTGAGTTTGATCAAACCACAACATTCTAAACTAGTCGTTTAAAAAGTAGATATTCATATTATTCACCATATTTTTAATTCTCCATCTGCCATATAATTTTAACATTAATCTTTTGTGTTTATTATACATAATATAAGCACAAAATCAATTTTTCAGATAAAAAATGTATTTTTCAAAGTATTCAGTTTTTCTCCTTTTAATATAAAACCATTTTTAAAATTAAATATTTTACCCTTTTATATATTCAATTTGATAAAATGAAAGTATTTATTTTGAATCAGGACAGAAAAAATTTAGTTTGGATGAATTTTTGGAACTATTCTGATAAAATTCATATATTATTGAATTGTGAAAACACTTAATTATAATGGAAAACATATTTTTTAATCAAAATAGTTTATAGTGTTAAATTATACATTTGGATGGTTTTAAAGTATAACAAGATTATATTTTTATCATTTTATATAATTTAGTACATTGAATTTAACTTGAAATTTTAATTTTACATAAACACAAGTTAATCATTTGATAGTTTTTACTTCTTAAAACTCGGTTTTCTGGTTTTGTCCACGAAAATTAATTTTTAATTAATTTCTACCAATTATGTGGTTTGAATTTACAAACATCTATTCCATATTAGGAATCAAATTTTCCCAATTTTTTTAAAAAATAACTTTTATATTTGGAAATTTTTAAATGTAATTTCAATAATTCTTTTTATTTACCCTTATGTAATGATATATTATATATATAATTGTTAAAAATAATATTAAAATAATATAAATCTATTGTAAAATTTTTTCATAGTCCTATTTGATTAGATAGATTCTTCCATGTGAATCCATAGGCCTAAATGAATGCATCTGGGAGCCACATGGGTGTGAAAATGACATTTTGGAATATTTAATTTAAAGAAAAGGGACATATAATTTAAACATGTGTGTTTTACTAATTCCATTTTAATAAAGAGTTATATTACTAATATCGATTACTATAAATGATAATTATATTTATAAAATAATTTCATGTATCATGGTATATTCATTTTAATTTGTCAAAAAAATTAAATATAATCATTTCTGACACAAGTATGATACATAGATTACCTTATTAATGAATGATTAAAATAAATGAATGTATAAATATTAAAATAAATTTAATTTGATGATTATGATTCCATGATCAAATTTTTCATGTCACATTGAAAAATTACGAATGAGTTAATTAATTTGGATTGAAAAAATAAAATTTTATGACTTAAAAAACTCAACTACTAAATAGTGTCTAAACTGACATAATTGAGTTTTTTAAAAAGAATACTATTTTTTAAATGAAAAAAAAATCATAGAAATAAAATATTTATCCATATCAATTAAAAAATGTGAAACCTGCCATTATTTATTTCTTTGAGGTTCTCTTGGAATTTTATTGTAATTAAATAAACCTATAGTATAAAAATACAAGAAGACATAGTAATAGTTTAACTATTATCTAAGGGTTGATCCCAAAATATAAGTATAATTTCAAGATCTAAACATATATAAAAATAATTTTATGATTGGATTTAGAACCATGATCATATTATCCTATAAAAAAGCACTTTTAAGCTACTGGTAACTGTAAACCAATTTAATATAAATTAATATTTCAATCCTTCCCAAAAGTGTCCCTCGTCTCTCTTATAAAAGGGAACTTATCCTTGTCTTATATTCACACCACCAAATCTCTTTTTATCATCCAAAAACATCACAAATAACCTCCAAAATTTCCTCAAATCATTTTTGAGGCCACCTGTTGGGTATACAACCAACGTAAGAAGTCATTTTGTGAAAATAAAATGGAGACACCCGAAGAATAGGTAGTTGTTTAATGTATTCTTTCAATGTTTTTTCTTCTTATTTTACCTCTCCCTATGTTGATACCATTATAAAATAAAATATATAGTACCTTCAACAAGATAATATGTTATTGAAATTATGGGAAAACAATATAACTTCTTTTACCCATCCAACTAAAAACAATATCATCATGCATGCGTATGTACGACTTACCATCTCCACGCCATGGTGTAAATTGTTTTTCATGTACACTTTATTTATATGGGTTTAATGAAAAATATAAATGAATTAAATAAAAAATATAATACTGTATTATTTCATTAAAATAATTATTTCACCCAAATACATATCATTCATCCATTAATGTAATTTTATCATCACTTGTGTGCACATACCACATACTGTCTGCACGGCGTGATTTGACCCATCTTCCACGTCCACCATCCAAGAATGATTATAAAAACATATATTATTTAGGATTATGAAATATATGAAATATTAAGTCCACAAAAATAATATATATATATATATATATATATATATTTAAATATATTTCATTCACTTACATCCATTCAATAATATTATAAAATGGAAAAAACATTCATGCGTACGTACGACCAACCGTCTCCATGAACAGTGTATAAGATTTCATATATTTATCTATTATATATTTTTATATTATAAATATATATTATAAAAAAATCCAATTATACTATCATGATGTAAGTAAATCAAGATATATGTAATATGATCAATAATTAAGAGTCATAATATGTACGATAATCAAAGAGATTCTAACCCGAAACGTTGCATTAATATGGTATTGTAAATAAATTTGTAATATAAAGTCATAAAACAATTATATATGATATCAGAAATATTATTATGATTATTAAATAAGTTAATAAGATTTTTGATAACATTGTTCAGGATTTTAGGAAATGTACCGAGAGTATCTGTCCAAAGGTAAGGGTTTATTCCCTAATACGATTATTATTCGAGATTGATTATGTATAAGTATTTACTTAGAAATATTTATAATCGTTGTACATGATTCAAAAAAAATTAAAAAATGATTCATTAGTGGTTTTATGGAAGGGAATATTTAACTATATCATCATTTGAAGTGTTATAATGATTAATTTTTCTAAATCTATTTAATAAATCTCCATTCATTTCTAATGATTTTAATGATTTACTTATATGTACATGATTTTTTTAAATGTAATTTCCTTTAAAATGATTCCAAGTGTTATGGGACTTTTGTTTTCAAAAATATAATTTAAATGACATCCATTTTAAATTATGTGACTTTTAAATGATTTCATAAAATTTGGATATTTCTCTCAAAGAGTTTTACTAATTATTTTCAACTATGTCAACATATTTTATTATATATTGTTCTTTATTGTGTTTGATTTGTAACTATAAAATATTCTATATTTTATTGAATGAGTTAATATATATTTGACTATGGGTGAAATATTTCTATACCATTCACGTTTTATAGTTTATGTATTAAAATTTCATATGCATTTTTTAATACAAATGTTTTTGTTATGTTTCACCCTTTTCATATGACGAATGAATTGGACTTAGGATGTGATTGGGATATCTGTTATAGCACCTCGATGCATCGGTATATCTCCTGAGACAAACTAGTTTCATGGAATAAGGACTTGATTGAATAATCATGTATGGTATTAGGACATGGCCTTGACGTAGGGGTTATGATGTCTGACATTAGGCATTCCCTCATTATGAGGTTAGTTATTGATTTTACACGTCACTGTTTAACTTGTATAATATCAATGTGAATGTTTAAATGAAATTATTAGATTTATTATTTCCATATAATTTCAATGATATTGTTTTAAAAGTATTGTGTTTCAGTTATGTACCGGGCCTTAAATGTTTATTATTAATTGTTATAGCTTCCACTATATTTTTTATCCTTACTGAGCATCTTAGCTCACCACTTTATTATGTTTTATTTTACTTGTATTCTAATAAGTGTTATATGATCGTTATTAGGGGTTAATCTAGGGGAATAATGTATTTCATAAATGATTATCTATTATATGTTTTATGTTACAAATTGTAATTTAAAGATCATGCATGTAATCTCTTTTCCAAGACTCAAAAATGGATAGGTATTTTAAGAAAATATTCCTAGTAATCATGCCACTATATTAAAATAATGTATCGGCTCTGGGTAATAGTGTTTATGTTGTTAGACATTCACTAATTGTAAATTACAATATTTGTTAATACAAAGATCCTTTGGTACAATAAAAATAATAATATATCATTTTATATCCAATTTGTTCTTATTCACCTTTTTCATTAAATAATTACCAATTATTTTATTTTATATTTATAAAAACCATGAATTTTAATAAATATTTAATAATATTCATAACTGCAAACATAATGGAAAATGTTATGTCATTTTACATAAATAATAATACTTTAAAAATACAATGTGATTTGGTTTAACTTGGTCTTGTGTGTAATGGCAGCTATCGAGGAAGGTCACTATTACATGTAATGAAAGATATCAATTATGGTGTCTCTTGTGTCTGATGTAATATGACTTAATGTTGTGTTTAATAAAATATATATAATATATTATATTTATTTAACATGGTGATTTATCTAGTTAATATATTCACTTTCTTACACTTTGTGTTTCTTTTCCAAAACACAATTGAATAAAAATTTGTACATTTGAAAATTGAGGGACTAAAAGACATAAATTATTGACGATTGATGAGACCATAAATTTAATAAAAATTAACGTTTAGGTCAAAATTTTATTTCAATGACATTTCCCTAATTTTGTTAGTTCTATTACTAAACAATAATATAAAGAAATATTCATAATTAATAGGTATAAATTTCATATGAACAATAATAAATTCAGGTTGTGCTTTAATCAAATCCCAATTCATCCATTTACACTCAAAAAAATTACCAATAATGAATTTTTTATAACAGAATCTCTAAAAGAAACATTAAAAGGATCATAAATCATATAAATTAATAACTACTATACCTATTTATGTATACACATCTTTAAAAAAATATTGTTAATGTATCTTTGTATAATCCTAAAAACAAATATTGAAAGATTATCAATAACATTTATTGGTTAAAAATTTTATCTAAAAACAATGAATAATTAAATTAGACATTGTGTATATTAATGGTTTACATTAAATCCATGTCATCCTTCAGTATTTTTTTCAACACCCATTAACTATCCAAACAAGATTGGTTGTCACCCAATATATTGGTTTTCCATTTGTATAACCATATTAATTAAATTTTAAAAATAAATATAATTGAAATTTTTGAAATATGTTTAATTTCTAAATAGCCTTTTAACAAATGTCTTCAATAAACCCCTATTTCATAAATACTTAATCTTATTATTTTCTCATAGATCCATCCTTAATTTATTGTTTATCCATATTATGATATATTGGATTTATAAATCATTTCACCTTATATTAAATCTAAAACACCTTTGTTTTAACCAATTTTATTCAATGTAATAATCCACCATTGGCATTTGTAATAAAAATTTGAATTATCTAGATTGTATCCCCTAGGTATTTCAAACTGGGTGTACAATAAGGCCCATTTTTTAACCAGGTTACACTAAGTCTGGCTCTACACTCCTTGTTAGAGTAGTTACTTTTAGGTTCATATAATCTAGAATCAATACTTCTGTATTATCCAGATAGGGATGTTTTTCTAGGAAATACCAAATAATTATTATATAATATATTTTGGGGTGTTATTCTCTAATTATCCTCAAATTCCACCGTATTTGTTTGTTCTATTACCATTTTTTTCCTAAATCTATTTCCCAATGTTACTACTTAACATCCTATGATACCAACTATAGTGACCCAACCCCAAAAACGCAGAGCCAGTTTCGGCTATCAATTACATTTCCATTATTTCTAGTAATCAATCAAGGATGGACCTAAGAGTTTAGTAGTCTTGGTAAACCAATAAAACACATGATTCTTTTATTACAAAATAATATACTAATTACAACTTAATTTTTATTTTATCCTTTACCTTTCTAGGATAATAGAATTATTCCATCTATTGTATCCTTTCAATTAGTTCTTTGTAAAAATAATGGATTTATAGGGAGATAAAACATAATATTTATTTTCTCAAATGCTCATTAATATTTTGTTAAAGATATATGATATAATAATGAATCAGTGAGAACTAATTAATATGGAATTAAAAATAACTAAACACAAAATATAAGTAATTAAATAAACTGAAATGATAAATAATATGGATAGATAATAAATGAAAAAACATTCCATTCAAATATCAAGGTAAGGAAAATTAAATTTTGAATGGTGAGAAATATAAACCTATGATATTAATCAAAAAAACATAGAATGAAATACATCTATAGATATGTCATTGAAAAATATCATGGAAAATAATAACTAACTATAAATGAGGTAAATGCCTAAATATTGGATTTCATGTGTCTTGAACATGAAAACATATACTACTAAGGACATTAAAAATATGGATTAAACTATTCTTATTTTTACAACTAATTGGTCTCATAATAACATGTTGATTCATCGAGGATATATATAATTTCCGTGATCCACCAATCATTTACAATCTAAAGCATTTCTCATATTTAATAACATAAAAAAAAAATATTCCATTTCCAAATACCATATTAAATAAGAAATATTGATTTATCAATAGTTCCCAAGTTAATAAAATTATTATAAAAGTAATGAATATATGTAGAATGTTGTAGATTTTAGGAAATATCAATCTCAATGATAAATGACTTTGATATTTAGGATATATTTAGTGCTCAATGATCATATGAAATTTAAAATTTTTATGGGACTCACAAATATTTCATGGATTTAAATATAAATACTATATTTTTTCAAATAAATTGAAAACCCTCTGAAGAAATTTTCAGAAGGTTTCAAAGAAAAATTCCCTATGATGAGTAAAAATAAATGGTTTTGTCATTGAAAAAAATAATATAACAACCTAAAAACTATTCTTTAATAAAATACTATTTTCTTTGAAAAATAATTTTTCATAATATTTTTCAATGGAAATATATTTAAAAACTATTTATTTAAAAATAATTTTTTAATACATGAAATGTTAGATTCAATGAAACAAAGGCGAGTAAATATGTACATGGATTATAAGGTAAAAATTAAACATTAATTTTTGAAGGCGAAACGGTTTAGAAAAATTCATTGTTTGGAAAGAGAAATAAAATTTCCTTGAAATCATTCATAAAAACTAGGTAAAAATTTCAAAAAAAATCATCTTCTAAATGTTAAAAACATAATTTTAAAGCCATTTTATAAGGCATGATTTTCATAAGATAATAGTTTCACCGACTAAATAGAGAAATGAAGATGGGATTTCATAAAAAATTTTATAAAACATCTATATAGAAAATAGTCTATAAACGGTACTAATAATTGATAAAGGTCGTGAATAAATATAATTTATTTAAATTAGTTGATTTACTAAACAATTACTAGACAATTTCATTTAATATAATTTGATATAAAAATAATCTCTACTGAAAAGAGATTGTGTAATATATCTCTGAAATGGATATAACACCGAAGTGTTAATCAACCAATGAGTAGATAATATTTATAAACATTTTATTAAGATAATTTGATTTTACATACAATAATAGATACCTATCTTTTATTTCACATGTAATCCTATAACATTAACAACAAATAGGTAGTAATATAACTCGAAGAATACAAATAAGTTATGCAATTCAATTCAACTAGGTAACATTTAATATAAACCCAACTAAAAAATAATTATTTTTGAAACTAAAAATATTGTGAATATATTATTTTTAATTATGTTAAATATCAGAATTCATAGTATCTATTTCATATATATGTTTTTTTGTATGAAAATAAATTAATCCTCATGGAATGAAAATGAGACATGAATCCATTACATTGTGTTCCATTTCCCGTAGACATCTTTATCCTCATGTATACTCTTTTTAGAAAGGTTAAAAACTTATTACAAAAAATTATTAATAATTATAATTTTATATATTATCCTCCTGTAATATAATATTTTTCATTTTTTTATTAACCTTCCTCATTTTTACTATTTCAGGTGCAAATTTCCTAGTTTGTTGAGTATAATTTAAATTGTTATTTTTTATTCTTATTAAAAATATCATGGTTTAATAATATCCAAAATATGACCCATTATTTAAATATAACATATATATACTATATATTTATTTATAATAATCGATAATGTTTGGAGATAAGTATTGAAATTCACTGTTCTGGGAGACGGTAGTGTGTCGGTACGAAGGAATTATAGCTTCATTTCATTGTCGTATGTTAAAAGAATGATGAGTAATAATAAGTATATAAATTTATTTAATTACTATAATAACAAATGTAGGTAATATATTTCATATATATATTTTTTAAAATATCCTAAATATGTTCTATGTATAGTGTGAATGTATCGCATCACTTTGAATGGTTTTTAGTCGATACTCCCTCAAAAGATGTTATATTATTAACACAAAATTGAATGTATTAAGGATATGTGTTTTAAATGGATTAAAGAATTATTAGGACAAATATATAATATATATCATATATAAACATATTTTCCATCATAATGGCTACCATGATAGGTTTTAATTGGAAAAAATGAACAGTCATCATTTTGTGAGGAAATAGTTTCATTTACACATTTATTGTATGTTCGTTACCCATTATATGGAAGTTGGTGTTAGTTTAAAATGAATCAAAAACATGAAAACATATTATTATATTTATGATATAGATTATTTTATATTAATATGGAATAATAAGAGTTTAGCAGGTGGGGAATGGAAATAAAATTAACAAAATTTTAGACAACATTTATCCCTAAAGGGTGATTTAAGGTTAGGGGTGGAGGTGTATTGATGCTATTTTTGTATAGTATTTCTAAACATATGTGTTTTGAGAGGTATTTGTTATTGGGAGAGGAGGTGGCCTTTATTGTGGATGAGCAGTGGAAATATTGTAATGTTTTAAAAAAGGGATTCTAACAACCTTTTTCTTCAGTATTCATGTTGACACAATAATAGACCCAATTAGACACAACTTCGAATATGGTCGATATATATCCATACAGTAGCTATTAGATGTTTTTATAGGCCGTTTTGGGTGATAGGGTTTTGGATTAGTCCCTTATTAATCTTATTTTAACTGTAATCAATGAAATTAATTTTAATAACATTTACGAATATTTTTGTTCAAAAAACAAAGTTATTATAATTATGAACCATAAATTATTTTAATTACAAATAAATAATAAATTTTTTATATTTATAATCATATAAGTGGCACAAAACGATTTAAATTTAATCTCAGAGGCGATAAAATAATGGGTTGTTTTAATGTAAAATATCAGAATTCTTACATTTATTTTCTAGTTATATTAAATATAAAATTGAATCCATTGAAAATAATTGTGTTAATTTATAAAAATTAGATTAAATTAAACATAAAAAATAATAAAAATTATACTTTATCAATACAAATTGTTTGTCGGAGTGGATTACTCAAGTAGGGAGGGTTGAATTGAGTAACTATAAAAATTGCTGTTAAAAGTATTTCTAAAAGGTTTTCCCCAAAGATTAAATATGGCCCAATTAATCAAGGTTATACTATTATAAGTGTTTGATTGTTCAAGTAAATTCTTAGAAGACTGATTAATTATATGTAATCTTAATTAGTGTTATTAATATTACTTTTGATGTTATTATACTAAGACTGGATAGGTATTACTTATTTCAAAAATTAACTATCAAAGTGAAATTAGTGATTTCCAGATTATATAGTAAAGCAATAAAATAGATATAAATTAATTAAGAAGCACCGTGGATATGACACAAGTGGTACAATCTTAAGTCGAGACCTAATCCACTCCACTTGGTGATCACCTGCCACCAAGAATATTATATAAATATACTTTGATCCACACCCTCTATTGAGGTTAAAAATAGTACTCAGACTATCCAGGACACATAGGGACCTCTTCCACAGTTTTCATGGGTACAAAAAAACCAGGCCACATAGGGACCTCTTCCACACATATCTGTGGGTATAAACAAGGGTAGAATAATGGTTTAGTAAGGATATCATGTATCCTTTAGTTTCATTCATGATATATAGTGTGTTGTTCTACAGGTACACACTCTACTCGAATGGTGATAAACAGATACAAAACAGAGCAGAAATATGATGATGGGTTTAGAAGTGCTCTGAGTGTTTTTCAATGCAGCTTTGGACTTCTGAGATGAAGTAGATGCAGTGTTTGAGTTCTCTTCTGTAAAACAGAGTGTCTCTTTTCAACTTGTGTTCTTTGTGAGGTTCAACATAGTGAAGATGTTCTTTATGCTTCAAATATTCTTCGTGTGTTTAGCAGTGTCGAGTTACTTGCAGTGTGCCTTTCTTTTGAAAATTTCTCTAAGTATGTTATTTGTTATTGTGCTCATGTCCTTTCTTTTTGTTTTTCTATCGGGCACAATGATTCTTGGCCACACTTCTCTTTTAACTTGGAATGCACATGTTGGAGTTTACAGGTTACATGTATTCTGAACCTCATACCTCATATTGTCCGATGATATGTCTGAAATGAAACAATAATTATCTTAGTGCATTAAAATCATCGAATATTATCGTTAGAAATTAAATTACAAGATGAAAACATAGTTTAAGGAACGGTGTCACTGTATGTCATGGAAATGGTGTCTTCTTCACATGGTGTCTATAATGATCACGATGTCTGAGTGTCACGGTGTCTCATTCACGATGTCTGCTTCGCAGTGTCTTTCTTCAAAGTATCTCCTTCACGGTGTCTTCTTCATGGTGTTTTCTTCAGGTTGTCTTTCTTCACGGTGTCTGCTTCATGGAGGCTGCTTCTCGGTGTCTGGTTCAAGGTTTCTGGTATCACGATGTATGGATTCATGGTGTCTAGCTCACTATGTCTTGCATCAGTGTGCCAGAAATTCATATCCAATGGCAGACTCGAGGTGTCTTAGACTGTTCAATGTATCTTTGTTCATACATAAGTAATGATGATAACATAATGGATTAGACTTAATCATTTTTCAATGAAGGTGTTATGAGAGTAGATCAAAGATAGTATGAAGTATGTAAACTGAATGTAGAGCAACTAAGATATTGCATTGCAATTCATAAAGAATGATAAAACATTAAACATAAATACACCTTATATGATATAATTTATTGGAGTTAACAAGGTTGAATAAGATTTTTATTCATTAAAACATGATTAATACATGTGGAGTCGAATAATATCCCCATTTTTGATGATCACAAATCATGCAATGTTAAAGTGTATATTGGCAGAAACTATAGAGGTAAATGGATAGCATATAGAAATTTCTCCCCCTTTAGTGATTATAAATAAAATTGAATATGAGAAGTCAAAAATGGCACATTCCATTAATAGTAAACAAGGTTCATTACAAAACAAAAGAGTAATAAAAATGAAAAAGAATCCCTATCAAAAATGAGTAATCATGGTTCTTCTCCATGGGATGGTCTTCTCCTTCCTTTAGATGTAGTGGAAGAAGAGGAATCCATTGGGGCAGAGGTCGAGGTAGATGAAAGCAGTGATGTGGTTGATATAGAGGGTAAAGGAAGGCAATCATAGACTAAGGGAGCCAAGGTAGGAGTACTAGTAGATCTCGGTAGATGCTAATCGAGAATCACCGGCCTGATCTAACGTAATTCTTAGCCGATAGACATAGTTGTTGAGGCTAGGGAAGAGGAGAAGGTAGGCAGCCCAGATCTGAGAGGTGTAGCCACTGGAGCAACAATGGATGTACTCTGGACAAGAAGATAGGGCCTCAGGAGTTTGATGAATCTCTAATGATCTCTCCACTGTACTGGGTTACTTTCTCAAAATCATCCTTGTTCTCTATAAACTTGTCCAACAATCGAGTAAACTCTGTGAGATTTTGGACTTTGGTCTTGAAATATTGAGTCACAGGAGGAATCTGTAGATTTTCTATAAGGTACATGAAATGGTTTGTCATATGAGTCTTGGAGAAGATTCTATTGATGTAGAAATCCACATTCTTGTCAATCTATTTCTGAGCATCATTAACAATTTTGGAGTGGATTTGTACTAGGGAAAGAACTCTATCACTTTTCTTGACCACTTCAGATAAAGATGATGTATTGAAACCAATATGTACATTCTGATGCTTTTATTTGACTATAGTTTTGAGCAGATCACAATCTAATGAGGTTTTAGAGGATTGACCGGATACATTGACATCTTTGTTCATATATTTTAGTTGATTCAACACCTTTTTAAGACACCATGTATATTCATAAATGAGTTTATTAAGATTAGGAACAAGATCATTCATTTCCATCACAATTTTTTTGTTCCTTTCAGTTATCTTTTCATTTAAGGATGATAGGTACGGTTGAATCTAAGACACATCAACCTATGGGATTTTCGGAGCAACAGGTCATACAGGAGGAGCAATAGGCTTAGATCTTGAATAAAGCTCTCCATGAATGTATTCAACCATACATATTAGGGTCTTCACTTCATTACTGGGCATCTTATTTTCAACTCTTACATTGTGAATCTCATAGAGCATCATAGGTTGTATTTTCCAAATAATGTTCTCCAATAATAGTGAGGCATCTCTCTCACTTAAATTAGACACTGGAAGAGGTTGGGTATTCATGAGTTTCTCAACTCCATATAATAGGGTTTCACCAAATTCTTTCAGATCTTCCTTACTCACAAAATATGGATGTTCATATAAGGGTCAAGAGTAGGGACTGGTACTGGCTCTGGTTCCTTCTCAGGTAAAATATTGGAGACTGATTTCTACTGAAATAGAGAGGAAATATCATATTTGGTTGCTATAACTAGCTGAGAGAAATACACATCATAGAAATTGGAAAATTTATACTGAGTGTCTACATGAATTGATTGAGTTGGATGTGAGGGTTCAATAGACTCAAGATTTAGGGTGTGCACCCCCTCAACATGTGCCTCCTTCTCAGGACTGAGAGGCTAAGGATCTTGGTATAATTCCACAGACTCAGCTCTAAGTTCCTTACTCATTTCTTGTATAGCTAGATGAAAAGATATCTCCATCTGTTCTTTAGCTTAAGGGATGACTTTAGGAACAGATTGTTCCACTGGGAGTTCCTCAATATTGACCTCTTGAAAAATAGGTTTCTCTTCCACTATAGGCCTTCTATTGTAGGCTCTTCCTTGGAATGATTTTCTGGTTCTTTGGAAAATGATTCTATTATAGCATCGGGTTGAGTTTACAAATTAGTAGCTTCTTTAAGAGTATGTAATTCTTCATCATGAACTACATGAGGAATAGTAGTCCTCTCTTCCTCAATAATGACAACTTCTCTAGGTGGCACTTTAGCCTCTTCTTCCTCTGCTCCAGGATACTCAACAATCTTGTCTGCTTCCAAACCAGGATCATAAATATCTCTTGGTCTTGATGGATAATCAACCTGATTGAATTTCTCATAAATTCATTCATTTTCATCCACCCATTTCCTTTTCCATGGATTTCAGTTTGGCTTCATTATTTTCATAGTGGCTTTTGAGAGATAGTTCTCACAGTCCTTAATCACTTCCACATTAGGTCCAACAATAATTTTGGCTAGAAACATGGATGAGATTAACCGAATGTAGAACATGGGCGTTGGCTTAGATATGACTTTTATCAGCTCAATCATATGGAGTATGATATACTTTCACAGGTTGATCATATGCCCATTTTTAATAATGTTAATCAGAAACACATTTTGACATTTTAAATCAGAAAAATCACCATTCCTGGGTCTATACAAATTCTCTATAAACATAAGTAGAGGTCTTGATTATCTATCGAGTTCAGCAGCAATGGAATTCCTTTGGGTGCCATTTCCAGTTATGGTTTTCAGGGAATCTTCTAAATCAAATAATTTGGTTGAAGGTGGAGGTCCTCTCTGATAATCCTCACAGATGCCTTCATGAGGTATCCTAAGGCATGTACCCACAACCTCAAAGAGAATGAGTGTCTCTGGCCATTGACCCTGCTTCTTACAACATAACTATCTCCAAAATCAAAGGAGAATTGAATATACTGGTAAAACTGAGCCACTAATCTTGGGTAGATGGGTCTATCTTCCTTCAAGAACCATTCTAACCAAGCTTGTTGTTGTGAAAAATTCAATACCAAATACATACTATACAGAATCCATTTTGGGAAAATATATTTCTTAGGTACAACAATGCGGTTTACCAGATTTGGAATTAATGATCATTCGGGTGTTAGATTAGGTGAAATATTCTTCTTCTTTGAGTTGCACTTCCCAGGTGTCGATGATGACAGACATTTCGTTCTTGGAATTCACTGAAGGTTCGAGTGAGATAAGGGTTTCAAGGGTGAAGAAGTGTTCGAAATGAGTATGTATAAGAAACCTCGAGTGAAGAGTCGAGTGATAATTTCTTTGTTTTATCATTTAGGAATACAAAACATCGCATACATAAAAACTCCGGAAAAATAAAAAAGGTGGAAAGGATAATTACCATGATACAGGTTTAAAGAAAAAAAAGAATTTTTATGGTGAGACCGTGTCTTTCATTATGCTGATACAGTAAACGTGATTCATGGTGATACCATGAACGAAATTCTCATTGTGCATTACAGTGATATAGTAAACATGAGAGACAATAACTGAGTATTACTGTGAGATAGTAAGATGAGAAACTTTAATCATGATATATTAATGTATAAAATAATAAGATATTGAACAGTAAGACTTGAAACTCTAACAAGTAAGGTATGCATTTGAGATTTATCATCCCTAGTTCATGTATGATGTATTCCATTCTCTAAGAATTTAATTTTTTGGTGAATATATCAGAATTTTGATATTCAATACCAATGAATTTCAAAGAGATATCACCTTATTGATAATTATCTCTCAAAAAGAGATATCTTACATCAATGTGATTTTCCCTCGAATGTGAAACATGATTTTTTGAGATGTTAATAGCACTTTTATTGTCACAATTTATAGCTACAAGTATGAATTGATATCCATAATCTAGTAATGAGTGTTTCATCCCCAAATATTGTGCACAACAACTGCCAGGAACTATGTATTCAGCTTCTACAGTAGATAATGAAACCGAATTTTATTTCTTACTACACCATGATACTAGTGACTTACCAAAAAGGTGACCTGTTCCAGAGGTGCTTTTTTCTATCTAACTTACAGCCACCAAAGTCAGCATCAGAATAAATAACTAATTTAAATGATTGTCCTTTAGGATAAAACATTCCTAGATTTTGTGTATGCTTGAGGTATTTGAAAATTCTCTTTAAATCATTTAAATGTGATTCCGTTGGGTTTTCTAGAAGATGAGAACACATACACACAATAATCAAAATGTCTGGATGAGTAGAAGTTATGTAATGTAAACTTACAATCATTCCTCTATAAGTGGTTTGATCTATATATTTTCAATCATCATCAAGATCCAACCTACATGTGGTACTCATGGCAGTTTCATTGCTTTTAGTGCCATCCAATCTAAAATGATTTAGAAGAACTCTATTATATTTAATTTGGAATAAAAAAATTCTATCATTATTTTGAAATATTTTATATACAAAAAATAATTTTATTTCACCATTAACCCCATTTCAAATTTGTTTTGCATCATTTTAGAAAAATCAACACATAAATAATTTTTCAAAGATCCAAAAATAATTTCATCTACCTAGATTTAAAGAACTAAAACATCATTAGATATTAGTTTTATAAAAATGGTAGGATCAACTATTTATTTTGTAAAACCTTTGGTAATATGAAGAGTAATCAATCTATCATTCCATGCTCTTGGAGATTGCTTCAAACCATATAAGGATTTTGACAGTTTAAAAATATGATTTGGAAAATGAGGATTTGAAAATCAATGGGGTTGTTCCCAAAATACATCCTCATATATATACCAATTTAATAATTCACTCCTAACATCCATTTGATATAGATTGAATTTCAAACGTGCAGCATAGCCAATCATTATTCTGATGGCTTCAAGTCTGGCTACTAGTACAAAGGTCTCCTCATAGTCAAATCCTTCTTCTTTACTATAGCCTTGTGCAAATAATGTAGCCTTGTTTCTAACTATTTCAACACCTTCATCTACCTTATTTCTAAATACCAATTTATTGATTATGGTAAAAGTGTCCTTGGGTATTTCAACATGATACCAAAAAATTTCCCTTTCAAACTGATTATGTTCTTATTGCACAACCATCACAAAAATTTCATCATTGATAGAAACATTAATGTTTTTAGGTTCAAGTTGTGACAAGAAGACTTGATGTTCAACAAGATTTCTAAGAGAAGCTCTAGTTTGACTTCCATTGTCTAAGTCTCCAACAACAACATCCAAGGGATGGTTCTTAAGGTTTCTAATAGTTCTAGAAAAGAAGGACTAGTGTTTTCAGGTTCATTAACATAATCAAGTTCATTGTGACTTGATTCTAGGGAATTTTCAGAGTTGGAAGATTTCACAGAATCTTTAATAGAATAATTTGAGGATTTCTAATTGATGTTCAGATTTGATACATCATCCTCCAGATCCATTAGGATTGTTTTAGGCTCATGTGGATCAGTTTCATCAAATTTTACATGAACATATTCTTCCACCCATTTAGTTGATTTATTGTACACTCTATAGGATTTACTAGACATGGAATATCCTAAATAGATACCTTCATCACTTTTGGATAAACATTTGTCAAGATTTTTTTTGGTATTAAGAATATATACTTTGAAAGATAAAACATTGAAGTATCTAACCTTGGGTTTTCAATTGTTCCATAATTTGTAAGGAGTCATCTTAAGAATAGGTATGATCAAAACTCTATTGATTATGTAGCATGTTGTATTGACAGCTTCAGCCCACAAATAAATAGGTAAGTCATATTCACTAAGCATTTTTCTAGAAATTTCATGTAGGGTTCTATTTCTTCTCTCTATAATTCAATTTTGGTGAGGTGTTATAGAGGTAGATAAATTGGGATTATACCCATTTTGTGAGCAAAAGGATTCAAAATCTTGATTTTCAAACTCACAACCATTATCACTTATTAAGGATTTAATTCGAAGTCCACTAATATTTTCAATAGACTTGGCGTACATAATAAAATAAGAGAAAACTTCACTTTTTTGATCCATAAAGAAGGTACAAGTATATCTAGAAAAGCCATCTACATGAACATAAACATAGTGCTTCCCATTTATTCTAGAATCATTAGATGGTCCAAACAAATCCAAGTGAAACGGTATGAGAGGTTGAGATGTTGACACTTCATTCTTTGGTTTTAAAGAAACATTATGTTGTTTTCCCTTTGGATATGGATTACACACCTTGTCATTTGGAAACTCAATTTCGGGTAAGTCTTTAACTAGGATTTTTCTAGATAGCTTTCTAAGGGAGTTAACATTACAGTTTTTATGTCTCCTATGCCCAAGCCAAGATTCTTTATGAAATACACTTAGGCATGAAGCATTTTGGGAAGGAAAAGAATCTAAATTAACAGAATAAAAATTTTCAATTCTAAATGTAGAAAATAATAATTCATATTTAGAATTGTATACATTACAAGGATAAGTTTCAAATCTAACAGGAAATCCATCATCAGATAATTGTGAGATACAAAGAAGTTTGTATTTTAAACCATCAACAAACAGTACTTTAGAACGTACAATTGAGATAGAGTTACTGATTAGGGCTAGGCCATTATTTTTTGGGCATTGTCACCAAATTTAACATGTCCTCCATCTAATTATATCATGTTCTTGAAGCATTAGTAGTCTTCGGTCATGTGCCTTAAACATCCAATGTCCAAGTACCATTGAATTTTACAAGAGCTCATTAAGAAGTTTTCCTAAAAAACGATTAGGAAAAAATAGATTTTTGTACTCATACGTGTTTGGGACTAGTAATATTAGTAATAATTTCTTTAAGAACCCATATTTTCCTCGTATGTTTCATATAAACATTGTGTGATGTATTTGAAAAATAAACTTTATTCAGTTCAATAAATCTAGAAACAGTAGAACATGTATCAGGAATTGAATTAGTTGATTTAAGTCCAGATATGGGAGTAAAACTATATGTCATAGATCATGAAACAAACATTGTTCTACCTTGATTTCTTTTACAAGGTTGATAACCAATATCACTATTGTATTTAGGGGAAAGTTTTTTTCATAGAATTTGGTTAAGGTTATTTTTCCCATTAGTAAAATTTTCTAAATCACTCATTAACTTCTCATTAAAAATTTTCAACGCATTGTTTTCTTTGAGAAGTTGAGCATTTTTTCCCTTTTCAGTTGTGAGTTCAGATTGAATAGTTATGGTATCAGCGTGTTGTTTCATTAATGAATTATATATTTTATTTAGTTAATTTCATGTTTCCTCAAGCTTGTTATATTTTTCAAAAATTAGTTCATTAGTTATTATTTCAGAGTCACTTTCATATTCAGAATAATATGTGATATGTATAAAAGTGTCTAGTGTTACCTCCGATGTGTTTTTCATAAATAACAAGTTGGCTTTGTTATCCTTTTCATCATGTGATGTCTATGAGTCACATGAAAAATCCTTAGAATCACTCCAGGTTGGATTCATTGACTTTTGGTACTTCTTTTCATTGTCCTCATATTTATTTTTGTACATGAGCTTTTGACAGTCATCCTTTACATTTCATTTTCACTTACACTCGTAATAGACAATTTCATCATCCTTTTCACTTCTTTTCTAGTACTTCCTCCAGTTTCCTTTTGGCCATATTTTCATTTGAAGTTAGGAATTCTAAAAAAGTTCTTGTTTTTGTAAAATCTTTTGAATCTTCTAGCTAATTGAGCCGACTCCTCATCACTGTTAGATGATGACTATTCACTGGTGGAGATTTCTACATAAGATTCCAGTTACCCCTTGCCTTTTTTTGGTTAGAGGTTGTGGTCTTGAATGCAAAATATTTCTTATTTGGTTCATCCTCATCTTTATTGACTTTCAGCTCTTCCTCAAACATCATCAGTTTCCCAATGAGTTCTTTTAAATGTAGTTTTCTGATGTTGCATAATTATCTAATAGTGATAGAGGTTCCCCTCCATCTGTCAGGTATACATCTAAGGATTCTCATGATTTGTTCCATGGCAGTGACTTCTCTTCCAAGAGAAATCACTGTTTTGACAATCTCATTGAACCTAAGAAACATGTCAGAAATAGGATCATCATGTTTCGTTTTAAAATTATCATATTTGATAGTATAAGTATTAAGTCTCATTTCTTATACACTAGATTTTCCATTATTTGAGACAGACAGGGTATCCCAAGTTTAATGGGCGATCATACAAGCAGAAATTGTATTAAAATAATTGTCTCTTAAGGAGCGGTATAAAGCATTCATAGATTTGAAATTGTTATTACAGGAAGTTTTTGTATGTTCATCCAATGTGATTTTATCAGTAGTAGGAAATTTTAATTCATCTATTATAGATGACGAAATTTGAAAAACTCATACTATCTAAAAGGATTTTCATTTTAATTTTCCATTGAGCATAATTGGTTCCATTAAATATTGGTGGTTTGTTGGTTGCAACACCATCCAATCTCTTATCCATAACAATGTATGACTTTTAAAGAGATAGAAATTTATAATTAACAGAAATTTATAGATCTTTAATGTAGACCTACTATCACATTTGAATTCGATGATGGTGGCAACGACGATCGATGGTAGATGACGACGGTCGACGGTAGATGACGACGGTGTCTGGTTCACAGTGTCTGATTCATGGTGTTCACTTCACGGTTTCTGCTTCATGGTGTCTTGCTTTACAGTGTCTGCTTCATAGTGTCTGCTTCTTGGTGTCTGGTTCACGATGTCTAGCTTCACGGTGTCTGGATTCACATTGTCTCGCATCATGGTGTCTTGCTTCACGGTGCCAGAAAGGGATATCCAGTGGAATACTCATGTTGTTTCAGTCTTTTCAAAGTAACTATATTCAAACATAAGTAATGATGATAATAGAATGGGTTAGACTTAGTCATTTGTCAAAGAAGGTATTATGATAGTAGATCAATGATAGTATAAAGTATGTAAACTGAATGTAGAGAAATTAAGATCTTGCATTACTCTTCTTAAAGCATGAGAAAATATTAAAAATTAATACACATCATTGGATATAATTTACAGGAGTTTACTAGGATGAATAATATTTTTGATCATTAAAACATGATTAATACATGAGGAGTGTAACAAAAATAAAATAGATGAAGAATATTTCATGAACTGATATTTTATATTTTTTACCATCCATTAAAAAATTGAATGTTTCTGAAAATAACATAAATTCACCCTAAGCTAATTTTTATTTTTCTATTTAAAATATGATTTTTATTGAGCCATATTATTTCAATTAATGTGTCAAAAATAATATTTATAATTGGATTTTCGTTAAAAGGCTATAAAATGACCTTTATAAAAGTCAATTTTATTATGTGTGAAATTAGATTTGTTACTATATAATTCATATCAAACATGTTGGGTGAATATCATAATTATATTGTTGAATATATAACTTATATATGTAATTAAAATCATTATAAAATTTTTTTTATTTATTTTTATTATGAAAAAATTCATTCGGATGAAAAAAAATTATATTTATTTTTATATCCAATTGCATCTCATTTTTATATCATATTAATTTCTAACCAATGAATTATTTTTATATTTATAACATGAATTTCCACGATATATGAGAACTTGATACTACAAATATTTATTTAAAAAGAATGGAAAAATGAAATAGAATGGATGAGGTCAAACATAGGACAAGCCCTCATCAAAAGAAAGAGATACTAGAAATCAGAACCCACTTCATAACAATGGGTATCATCCAAAAATTACCATTCTTAATACGAGTTCATTTTATTGAAAACTATATGGTACTTTTCATTGTGATTTATCTGCTCAAGCGTAAGCTCCTTGGATGATTACCTTGTAGACCGACCATGCCCATCTCCACCACACCCTTGACCACGATTTTTTGATGACCACCATTTTTTTATGACTAATTTTGCTACTATTACTCTTCCTTTTCGTCCACCAGATGAGGGAGATTCCCCATAACAGGTTCTCCATAATGATGGGATTCCCCATGTGAAGCATCCTTTACAAAATGGGAGACATCGACCCTCATCTTTTTACTGCCTTTTTCAACTAAGGAAAATGATTGTCTCATTTATTCTTACACTTCATTCTAGACATCTTGATCTATATCAGTTTAATCAAGGTCAATCGTATCCTATACTAGGTCCTCATAGAAAAGTGATCACGCTTTTGATCTAATAGTGTTATATTTGAACAAAAAATAACAACCATAAATTCATTAAATTCATTCATCCCTTTTGACATTATTAACAAGATATTTAATCTTTAGTCTTTAAGTAGAGTAACCATTTATTTAATCTCACATAGGAATGTCATTCCCCTTTAATTTAGTAACTATTACTGCTCTACTGTTAGCAATTGTGAGATTACTCAGGATGTATTTCCCAAGAATTTTCTTACCATATGGTTTAGAATCACCTGAATGTTTGATTTGAATATTTCAATCATTCCTAGAGGTGGAGACATCATTACCTTTAAACCTATAGAACATATAAAATAATTGAAGTAATTCATATTAAAATTGGATATCAATGTTTCCACAATTTTCCACTAAAGAGGTAGAATCTAGAAATGGACATAGCATGTCAATGTTCACAAGGACACTGGAAATGTACCTAAACATTCCTTCAATAGTGTTCTCATCCCTCTAAATGGGTGAACCAATGCATCAGATAAGATCCTTAGGAATAATAGGATTCCAAATCATCCCACTAAGGCCATATATTCTTGTTCAGATCTGAGTAGTCATATGCTTTTGTGCATGAGGATTGACCTTCAAATCCTTGGATAAAACATAACGGATCCCTGGAATAAGCATATAGAAACAAGAACCCCGAACACAATCGTTACCTTATGTATTAGAAAAAATTAAATTGAATTACCATATTCCAATATAAAAAATCCCCCACTAGTAAATTCTCTTAATCAAGGAGAGACATGACATTACTTATTCAGTATTTAGTGGTTTATTACACTAACAAATAATCAAATTCCAAATATGTAAATATTGTCCCGCATCAAAACGTTCAAAAGCATTGTGATTTGAAAATATTATGAAGGTCATGTTATCAGATCTATAAATATAGTCCACAGAAGCTCGAAGACCTTCAACATCTTGCAACTTTTCCTACAAAAGGGCCTCAGAAAAAGAGAAACCCCTCTACTGGGGTTTCAAAATATGACTCACAGGACCCGAATGAACTACTAGTTTATCCCACCTGAAGACAAAAAAACATGCCTCACAACTGCACCCCTTATTGTGAGTCCACCTAAATTCAATGGAGAAATAGACCTCACAGTCTCATTATTCATCACCGCACTAACATATTTTTTTTCAATTAAAAGTTATAGAATTTATTATATTTATTTAATATTTAACTGTATTAAGTTAATATGTTCTATTTTTACAAATATTGTTTCTTGTCATAAGCACTATTGAATATAGAGTTTTACATTATATTTTTGGAGTGTCACATATATCATGAGAAACCACTACACATTTAATTACGAATAATGTAAGGAAAATTTCACATATAATAATATAAATTATAATTTATTAAATTCCTTTATTATTTTATTCGCATCAATTAAATAACATGATATATAAATTTCAAAGCAGTACAAATAAATGATATTGTTCAAAACATTCATGGAACAAATGAAATGATAAATTATTAAAATAGTCCAAAATGATTATATTACTTACAAAAAATTTATCCAAATGAGGATGAAATGAAAAGAAATATTTACATTTGTGATTAGAGAATATTAATGATAGACATAAAATATTTATTTATATCTCTCACCATGATAAAATATAATTAGAAAATAATCATTTAAGGTCTTAATATTTCATGTATTCAAATATTTAAAAGTTAAAATAGGGATAAATATTTATATATGCATAAATAGATGGTAGAATATAACAGGTGATAATGTTTAAAATATTGAATCATTAATATTAATTGACTTATTTGGGATACCTAGTAAAAAATACAACATAATTTTCTATCACATATTTATGAATATTCAAATTGTTCTTGAATCAATCATTTGGTTAGTTTTAATACTTCTATAAAAACTTCTTATATCATTAAATATGTTTTATATTCAACAATATCAATCATTAAATTCTACCAAGAACAATTTTCATGTAGGTGTATGTATGTTTTGTTTCTCCAATAATGTATATTGAAATATTTTGTATGAGATTTTATAAAATCTATTAAATAAACTATAAAAAATATTTTATCCATATATTTATACCCATAAAAATCATGATCGTGGTTAATCCTAGTAAATATTAATTATATGTTATATTTTATCTTAATTTCAAGCAATGGGCTGTATTGCTATGATTCTTTAATATTCACCTGTATTATGGAAGGCTAATAATTCAGATCATTTATAAACTTTTTCACATTCAATGTTATTTTAATATAAATTATTATTTGACCTCAATTAAAGGGGATATGAAATGTCTTCACAATATCAAGTGGTACATGACATTTTTAACACATATACCACCATATAATACTTTTCCATTTGATTATGGATATTGAAGGCATTGATTTTTTTTTTTGCAATTTCTAATTTATCATGCTTAATCCATTTTCCCTAATTATATACTTCATATTTTTATAGTATGCGTATAAAACCCACAATTATTTATAAAGTTAATTTTTATTTATATTAAATAAAAGTATCACTATATTTTGATATAGGTTATAGGAATGAGAATTTCATGCATTAAATTTTTTAGATGTATATTCTATCAAGATATAATAATGTAGTAGGATATTCATAAATAAATAAATTAAATCGTCATTATAGATGATAGATTTTTTATTTAAAAGCCTATATTAATTGATAAACTGGGATTCATCCTAATTTTTTCTAGTAAACATTCCTCAAATATGTCTATTGAAATAATTACAAACACCTTAAATGTCACTTATTTTATTGGAAATTCATGAATTATATTAAAAAATTTATAATAGTTACTTATTGGTTTGAAGTATAATATATTTTTTATCATTTTGTAATATTAATACTTCTCAACAACTTTCATTTTTCCAGGGTCAATTAATAATAATTTAATGGTTATGTCATGTACCAGAAACAATATTTGTTTAACCAAGAATAAAATCTAATAAAACTATTAAATTAAATTACATGGTAATGACTAATTAATAAAACCTATATATAATTATCATACACATAAAAACATTTAGAATGTGTATTATAAACATTAATGTTGACTATAATAGATTTATCCTTGTAATAAAAAATTAATGTTATCATAAATCCAAAAATACCATCGCTGCATTAATGAATCAACAGAATCTTGAAAAAACCTCACAATCAATATAAATTTTCAATCATGAAAAAATTTAAATAATATCTTAGTTAACCGTATATTTATTACACATATATTTAATATAAATATTAAAGAACAATTGTGAAAAATAAATATATTTAAATAATTAATCCATATGTGGGTTGGTACACAAGCTCTATATATTAATTCCATTGAGGTAACTGTGTCAAATTTATAACATCATTGATATATCATTTTCATTTAAAAATTTATTAATAGTAATTCATGTTTTTTTATTTTTTATATAAAATAGTTGTACACATGTTCCTTAAAGTGCCTCTTTGGATCATGAAACTTCACCATTATCATTATATACACAACCGTAGATAAATTTTTTCATGCATGAATGTGTTTTATTTATTACACTACCTTTAGTTCATGGATAGGTAAATTTAGATTATTTTTAAAAATATTGTTTTTTAATTATAGTTGTAATTTTCAATATCACATATTCTCACCCAAAACGTATTTTATTGTTTTTTATATAGGGTGATTCTAAATAAAAATAATGTTTTACATATTTCAACATTGATATTTTTTATCCCTAATATATCTCACAAGATTATTTATTTCTAGAAATAAATATTAAAACATACATTTAGAGTTTCCAAATTCCCAATATTAAATCACATTCTCTAATAAATCAAACTATTAGTTTGGAGACTGGATTTTTGTTATAGAAAATAATATTGTATTTTTTATTAACCAGTCTATAATTTTTGAAAAATTCAGAAAAAAAACTAATATACCAGTATAAACTAAATTTTTTTTAATTAAAATTATATATTTACTAAATTTTTAATGTTTTAAAAATTCAGTAAAATTGAATAATAAATTTCCCTTAAGTTTAATGTATTATATTTATTTTCCCATTATTTGGGACATTTTACTTTTTCATTTTTAGTATAAAATTCATTATTATGGTCTCTAGGATTGACTTAATTATTTTAAATTCACCACGCTTATTAATGACATCGGAAACTAATTTTCAAAATTAAGAATTTATTAATATTTAAATCAGTTTGAAAATATTTTTTCAGAATTATTCTTTTTTTATAAATTCAAAATTGGAAATTATTGATTAATAAAAAAATTACCATACAGGTTATAAATTTCTTACACTAGTAACATATTTTCAATAGATGTGATAAATTTTTGAAGAATGACTTCTCATAAATTTTTATGGTGGATAGTGGGATATTATTACCTTTTTTGTGATCAAATTTAATTACATATATTATTATTTATCTACCAAATAATCTTTATAAACACTGAGGATTAGTATTAATCAGAAAACTATATTTCTAAATTTAGTCACTAATAAAATACATCATCAATGTTTAAAATAACTATGATGTACAATTATTTATAAAAAATTATCATTAGAATATTGGAATATACTTTGATAATAATTTATATTTTGTTAATAATATTATAGGATCCATATATATGTTATGAAATATAGTCTTACACATCACCACTATTGATTCCTAAAATCAATTTTTTTTGGAAGTTTGTGTCTTTCATTTTCATGTGAACATAAGAAAAATATTTTCAAAAAAATATTTTTTAATGAATTCTAACATCGTGAATGTTTAAAATTTGGACATCTTATTTGATGGGTGTATGACATATAACACCAAGAATAGAAATGAATATAACAACATAATGATCTATTCTATATATAATTTTTTAAATTAATTCAATCAATTTTATTACATTTAATTTAGATATTATTGAGTTATCTTGTGTTGAATGCAACAACGTTTTTCTTCGATTTCCAAAATAAAAATATGACAAATATTATTATTTAAAATAGATATTATATCATATACATTAATTTGGTTTTTATATATATTTTTTAAAACGTACGAAAATATATTTTTCAATTAATTTTTTACATATTTATTAGGAATGATTATAAAAACCAATTAATTGTTAATGAAATGTTTTTAACAAAAACTAATTTTTTGTCATGGAATTTTGTAATAATAAATTATATTAATTAATTTACTTGATTAAAATAAGTAAATTTATATATTATTTATTCAATAAAATGTTTTCAAATTCATCCATCAAATTTTATAGTAACAAAATAATAACAAACATATTTTTATGCAAAAGAAGTCTTATTTTTGTAAATGAAGCTTTTACACCATTTAACAGGGAATTCTTATAAAAAAATTAATTATTACTCATTTAAAAAATATATATGAAAAAATTAACTTCATTTTTAAAATATTAATTTAATAATTTTCTTTGTAGAATGTTTTGGTATTTTTCTATGAAGCATTATTTTTTGATGAATTGTGAAAAATAATGAATTTTAACTGATAACTGATATTCCATATAAATAATTTATATTGATATATTTGTTTTTAAAATAGTTTGGAGTTTAATTATTTAAATTATAAAAATATTACTATATTTGTTTCGTTTTAATAATATCTATTTTGAACTTAAATATAAAAATTTTGTAATTTGTTGAACATTTTCGCTTTCGTGACACAGTTTTTAATCCCATGTACAAGAATAATTTTAAAATAAATCTTTCCACTTCTATTGTCTTAGTTTTTAAAATTTTAATATATATTTAAAATAAAAATAATTTTTTATTTATAGTACCTCAACAAAATTACCAAAATTATTTGTGAAGGCAGTTTAACTTAATTACATCGATTAAGTGATAAACGAGTTTACTATGTGACTAAACATTAACTGTAAGGGTAAAATGACCTGAAAAATATATAAAATCAAAATACCAAGACATATTTCAACCTTATAACATATTTTTTGGTTAATGGACTATTATTTTATCCACATCATAGGGAAATAACCTTGGTAGAATTTCCTCCTCAAAATAATTACATGTTTACCACTGAACCCACATAAAAATTTCACCCTATTCGCCACCATAAAAACTCCTAAAACAATTCACCCAATTACATTATATATAAATCCAAAAAATCACTCAAATAATACTATAATCTTTAATATTTTGAGGAAATCAACCATATAAATGAAATAGTTAAACCCTCAGAAGGATATTTTAATAAGATGCATTGTTTTTCTAAACATATTTATATATTATTTCCCACTAAAACTCCTTAGATTATTCTAATATATTTTTAATATAATAAAAAAAATTAATAAGAATAATTTTATGTTTTTATTATATAAATTTGACCTAAAAATTCATTCACATTCATCAATTAGGTAAAAAAATCATTGTTCATTTGTACAGTGGACTATTGCCTCACGAACCAAGTTTATTCATTTTTCAATTACCTCCAATCATTGAAGGTAATAATGAAGTAAATAATGATTAAATATTATATTTATTATATCATAGATATAATTATTCTTTTTGAATTATTATATAACACATAACTTCATGCTTCAAATTTTTTGGGGATATAATATTGTCCTTCATGTATACGCAAGAAAACCGCCTTCGGTGATGTGATACGTTGAACCATTACATGCAAGGTATTATGGGTAGGTTAAATAAAATTATGTCATATATATGACAGAAATATTATATTTTAATTTTAATATAGATATATATAATTTACATTTATTTCATTTAATATGACAATAAAAAGGATGTAGTTTTTGTGTGTACATATGAATTATCTTCTCCATGAATGGTGTATTTCATTTCCTATCTCTCAATTTTATGGATTACATTAAATAAATAAATATATATATATATACATAATATATATGAAATTTACATCATATTTTAAATACTAAATATTATTAGACCTTGATCTAAATAGTAGGCGAAAAAATAACAAGTTAGAACATACTCGAAAAATAATCCATAAATCGCACGGAACGATGAATATACAGAATGATTATTAACGAAAATTTAATAATTAGTTTGAAGAAGATAATATAAGTTTTAATAATTACTAATATGGTTTTATATTATGTTAATAAGCTATTTAAATTCATGTTCAACCAAAATAAAGCTTATGGTAAAGGATTTCTTAACTTAATTTCCACTCATAGAATAAAAATATACATCATCGATTATGTCATGAAAATGTTATTTGTGTAATGAATTTTTAATATATTTTTTATTATTTGAAATTTATTAATTGGATTTATAGTTGATACTCACAATCAAATAAATTATTTATTCCCACTTTATTGTTATATTCATTATAAGGGATTATTTCTCAATATCATTTTAATCAATATAATTAATTCTTGAATGTATTTTTCATGAAATTACATGATATTTTTCTAATAAACCATTCAATTGTCTTATCAGAGGTTTATAAATTAATTATTTCAAGTAATTTTACAAATTTCAACTCTTTTTTACAAATAATATTTTATAAAATGTGTTCTAAAAATTCATATTTTATTTTTCTCTTATATCAGAAATTTGTTTTCTTCTTAATCTATGATTTATATAAATGGTTTCCAATTATTTTAAATATTTTTGAAATGTTTTATTAAATCGTTTGTCAACGATTTGTAATAATTAGATTTTTTTAATATAGTTTTTGGACTTTTCATAAGTAATTCCTATATGTATTATATCAAAAAATATAAATATATCACTGTACTAAAATGTATTGCATAAATTTAAACTGATGATGTCAAGAGCACTAATTTTCTTTTAACATACATGTACAAGATTCAAATTTTATTTTGGAAGAAAAATATATAAAACAAAATCACAAATATTTATTTTTAAAATTTATTTTCAACGAAATATTATTTAAATATTTTTTTAAAAATAAGAGAATATTTTCCTCAAGATATTTTATGAAAGTATTTTATTGTATTTCAATTAATCATTGGAAAAACTAATTATTTTTACTCAAATTGGTATATATATTGTATTTATACCTACATTAATCTTCCCTTGGATAGTTTACAATCATTTCGACCATATAAAGTATTGAAATTCAATTCCTTGGTACATTTATGTATTTATTAACATCTATTTGAATTATTAGGAATCCTGTGATTAGGGTAATTAAATTTACATTGAAAATAAATATTAGTTATTTCATGTATATGTTTATTTTATATACCATATTCCATTTTAAGGGATGGTATTGTCTTTGATAGTATTTCAATAATTAGGGAATTATTGATAATTATATTTCCTCTGATCAATTGCATTATTTGATAAGGAACATTGTATGTGATATAAATCAAGTATTTTATATATTATTAATACAAATCACATGAATTCTATGGGTTGAGGAAAATTTAATGTAATCCACTTGATACATTAGTAGTATCATAAGACTAAATCAGTTTAAAAACCCTTTACATTTTTATCAAAAAATGTTCTAAAAATTGTTGTAAATTGTAATGATAGTATAATTTTTTACAAAATATTTTGAAGGGTCTTGATAATAATACATCCATGTACCTTATAAAAAAGGAAACAAATAAATATTTATTTCTAAACATCAGAAGTTATTCATTATAATATATTATATTTTCATTATGAGAAAATCTATTAATGAATTTATTTATCAAATTATTTATTAAATGTATGTTTTTAGTTTTTTAATTTTCAACATTAATATTCCCTTTTATAGTAATTATATTCATTTATTTTAATTGTATTTTTTTTATTTATTTTAATTTCAATATTATCTATGAACTTCCTTCTCAGTTTATTTGATCACATAGAAATTATGTTCAGTTATTTACCCTACCGTATTTTATTTATACCATTTATTAGCTGTGAAATATTTTTTAGCCTTTCGGAGTACATAACTCACAATTACTATTTTTTCATTTCCCCAAGAATCTCTGTAGATTAGAATTAATCATATGTATGGATTCAATTGATTAATTTTTCTCAAACAAAAACATTTTTTAATTAATTTGTTTAATAATGGTTAGAGACGCATGTATGTATCTATTTTACAAAGACTATTAAAATATCATGTCCTTTGAGATGCATTTTAATGTATCTTATGCCAATATAATGGTAGTTGGAACCTACTCTGGGATTTTGGGGATGGGGTTACTATTGTTAATATCATAATAAGTTTAGTATATTTCTTGGGAACAATATTTTGGATAAAATATATTATAGGACAGAAAATATGATATATTTTGAGGATAATGTATAGTAACATATTAAATAAACTAGGTTTATGATTATGAGATTAGCTTAACAAAAAATAAATAAATTTATGTTAGGTATTTCACTAGTTTTGGGATTGTAAATTATATTTCTTAATTATATGATCAAAATTGGTTTATTTTATTATTTTAAAATTGTTTAAATAAGATAGAATTCAAATATTTCTTATTCATGTAGTCTATAGATTATAGATGATTGTGTCTTATATGGGATTATTCCAATCTTCCATAGGGAATGAGAATCCCAAAATTTTTATCATATGATGAAACAATATCGTGTTCTAAAAATATAGATAAATAGCTTTCTATGTATTATGGATTATTTTGGAATAATGTTAAAAAAATGAATTCTGGGAAAAGTATGGGTGAAGGGAATATGGTAATGAAGTATTTTCCCACATGTAATAATTATATAAAGCTAACTAGATACATGATTAATGTTTCAGTAGTTTTCTACAAGTATAGAGAGAATGTCTACCATGATTTGGATTATAAGAGAATAATAATGTTTCCAATTAACTATGCAGAAATACAGAGCTATGAGGAACTACATAAATGAATTCCCTATGATATAAGAGAATATACCACAGAATAACCTAATAGATCATGGTAAAGCCAATGTTATTACCAAAACTAATTATGAATGATTATTGTTCTCGTGGTTAGATTTATGAATGGTTTCTTTTGATTATTTTATCGATAATTTACTTGTTATGAGAATCATTATATATATAACTATTTTACAATAGTAAATTTTAATTAATGATTTTGTAATCCTTTGTTTATATATATTGATGAATAAGAAAAATGATTGATTAAAAATTTGTACTTCTATGAAAATGCATTATTGAAGAAATTATAACGCTTAATATTCATACGATATTGAGATAATTATATTTGGATAAAGATATGACTGATATGTAAAAATTGATTTGGATTTAACCTAATTCCTTGGAAATCATTACTGATTTATTGGAAAAGTTATTGGGATATTTTTAATGGATTAAACATAATTTTTGTATCTATGGAATATATCCAATAACCTATGTTTTACATTTTTACTGATGAATCTTCTATATTTATAATATTATTTTATCAGAATTCACATTATTACAATTTTTTAAGTGAATAGATAATGAAGTTATTCAAATTCATGGTATGTGAAGATAATGATGTACTTTATTTTTTCTAGTGAATATAATATATATTTAGTAACATTTCTTCCATATTTGGTTAGACAATTTTTTGAATGAACATAATGTTAACTATGTTTGGATTTGATTAAGTTGAACATCATGTGTTATTGGATAACTTCTTCTAATCATTTGTGTAACGTCCAGGTTCCAGGTGCTACCTAGAGGATCCCCATAACTGGTTGTTCACATTTCCTCCAGCATAGTTCCCCGAATTCTAGAGGTGGCCAACTAGCAGCGAGGACCATGGGTGTGATAGTGGTTAAACTACGCCCTTATTGGTAGAGTAACAAGTAAGAAGTAAAACCGATATCAATATCTGATGCTGGTAAACATACAATAAGTAAACAAAGAATGTAATAAATAACTATAGCACACACATATAAATGATTCATGATACATATTTATAGGAAAGTATCCAAAAAATCACACTACTATAATATAGTACTAAACTAAAGTACAAAAGAAAAAAATATAAACAGCTCCACAACATCGCAAGCCTAAGCTTGTTCCCATGCTCCCCATATCCACAATAAAAAAGTACCTGAAGTAGAAGTGTTCTTTCCCTTATCTATACCTACAACAATATAATCTATTTGGGCCCAAAATATTGAACCAAACCGGGTTTGGGACTAATCCCAGTTGGCAGCCACCCAATGATTTGTGCCCAACAGTCCGTGAATATATAAGGCAGGAAATAAACAAAATGAAGTAGTAAGCAAGGAAATACACATTGTAATAATCCTAAAACCTCAATTTCATTCATTTACATATATCAGGTATGAATCTAATAAAAATAAGTTATCCCTCTAGGAAGTGCTCTCAGCCTTAACCTTTTGGTTCAACCAAAAAATCACAAGCAACCCTCAGGGAAGTACTCACAGTCTAACCCCTCCGATTCAGCTTTAGAAAAGACAGTCTAAGGAAGAACTCAAAGTCAATTCCCCACCTTGGTCTCATATAAATACCTCATAGGCACTCTGAGGAAGCCCTAAACATCCAATTCCCTATATGTCCCATATCATGGAAACTACAGACATTCCGAGGGAGCACAAATTCCATCACTCCAATGGTCTTTAAATATAGAAGTAAAACAGACACTCTGGGGAAGTCGTCAGCGTCCATTACACCTATGGTCATCTTAAGTAGGTTCTCACATCCTGGTGTATGTAAATTGTGAAAAAAAGATACATGGAAGCCAAAGTAAACCTCAAGAACTATTTAGAAAGAAAATCTACTGCATATCGTAGCATGTCAGTTAATAATCAATCTATCCTAACAACCCTAGGCATTGAAAGAATAGAAGCCTAATATGCGTGCTAGACCAAATGGTCAAAACAAGAAAACATGGGAAAAACCTCCATAGCAAGAAAACATTAACCCTATTCATAAAAAATTAACCTCTATCCTAAAAAATTAGGCATTGAAGGAATTAACTGGGATAAAAACATAAAAACAAAATACTCGTATTCTTTGGTATTGGGTACTTTTCCACATAACATTCAAAGACTATCTACGGAAAGGCACAAACCACATACCTCGGCCTAATGAGATCGATATAAGGTAACCTCATTCCTTGAATCTCCCTATAATTCCATAGATATACAATAACGCTAAAAATGTTCAATTGAGGATAACTCATCGATGTGGGGAAAGAAAGAGATGTGTTTCCAGAAGAAATGAGAACTCACCAATGAGATTCCAACATAACTGATAGAGTTAAGATTGGAGGACGAACGGAGAGTTGGGGGCTTGGTGACGATTCACGTCGTACGATCACTCTTGGATGAGACGAGTGAAGAAAAATATGGTTCTATCCATCAAACGCGACACTGGTCCATTTAATTTAAAAAAAGTACACAACATGTATTTTAAAAGCACATGACATGTACTTTACTTTTTTGGCCTTCTCTATATGATCTCTCCAGGTCACCACACACGGAAATGTACTCACCCATTATATGGCCAGTATGAGGTCACCCTGGGATATCAGGTACAAGGTGTGTACATATAAGTACACGACGTGTACTCCAAAAATATCCTGGAATTCATATTTTTTCTCAAAAAACAATTAGAAAGCAAGATTCATACCTGAAACGAAGATTCAGGTTCTTACAAACTCCCCCTAAATAAATTTGCCCCCGAATTTCCCTAGAAATGCGAAGTAGAAAAAGAATAATAGAACAACTCCAGCCACTGCGACTGTACATCAGACTCCCTCTTCCATGTCTCGTCCTGTAATCGCATGTGCTTCCATAAGACTCGTACCAGAGGAACAAACTAGCCATAGAGAACCATATCACTTAAATCAACAATCCTAATAGGACGCTCCTCGAATGAGGAGTACTTCTCTAGATCAACATCCTAATGTTGGAAAACATGATATGATTTTGAGAAGTAACATCGAAGCTTGGAAACGTGGAAGACATCTTGTATAGCCCAATACCTCTTTTGTAGATGAAACTGATAGGCAACCAGCCTGACTCTCCCCAAAACCTCAAATGGTCCGACGTACCTCGAAGGAATCTTACCTTGTCTCCTAATCTTCCAGTGTCCCAACCTCGGTGTGACATGTACGAAAACCGGATCCCTTACCTCGAACTATAGAGTTTATCTCTATCAATCAGCATAAGACTTCTGTCTTGACAATGTAGTACCCATCCTCTTCCGAATCAACTCTATCTGCTCTGTGGTCTCCAAGACAAGACTAGGTCCTAGAATAGATGCCTCTCCTACCTCTAGCTAGCATATGGGTGATTATCCTGGACTACCATATAAATCATCATAAGGTGCTATATAAATATTTTCTTCAAAACTATTATTTTATGAAAACTCCACATGAGGTATCTGCTTCTCCCAAGGACCACCAAAGTCCAGGATGCATGCTCGAAGAAATTCTTCAAGAACGTAAATCATATGCACATATTGGCCATCTTCCTGGGGTATGGTAAGTTGTACTCAAATGTACATGTGTACCCATAGCCTTTTTTAAACCCCGCATGACCCGAGAAGTAAAACGAGCATCCCTTTTTGAAAAAATGGAGTGTGGAACCCCATGTAAACGTACAATATCTCATATGGATATCATTCCAAACTCATCAACACTGAATGTATCCTTGATAGGTAAGAAGTGAAAAACCATCGTGAGTCTATCAATGACAACCCATACTCCATTATTCTAGGTAGGCGACCTTGGAAAACCAATCACGATGTCAATCGTGAAATCATTCCGCTTCCAGTCAAGAATGGTTAACTACTGCCAAATCCCTACAGGTCGATGATTCTTAGCCTTCACCTGCTAATAGGTGGAAAACCTCATGACAAAACCAACAACATCTCCCTTCATACCTAGACACCAATACTGACGATGTATAGAATGATACATCTTCATGACACTAGGATGAACTACCCATGCTGAGGAATGAATGTTTTTCATCATCTTCTTGTGTCTGTCAGCTAACACCCACATGCTCCCATGAAAATGCAAGATCTCATCCTCTCCTATGGTTCATCTGGTTATAGGGTCCTCTCCTGACACACTCTTCTATAGGACATGGCCTTTATAATCTGATAGTTTCCTCATTCATACTCGATAAAGTAGTGTAGATGTAAAAACTATAGAAGAATGAAACATCTACCACTGTCTATCATGCACCACCAAATGAATATTACATAATAGAGACATAAGCCACAACTCACTAATATCCTCCAAAAATTCATGTATCTGAGTCCCCCTACTCAATGCATCAGCCACTGCATTGACCTTCGAAGGCGTAAAGGAAATATCAAAGTCAAAAGTCTGAAGGTGGTCAACCCACCTTCACTGTCTCAATTGCAGATCACACTGAGTGAAGATATACTTGATACATATGTGGTTGATGAAAACCAAAAAATGATCTCCAATAATATAATGTCACCAACAACACAAGACATGAACAACTGCCACAAGCTCGAGATCGTGCGTCGGGTTGTTCCACTCATGTGGCCCCTACTGCCAAGACACGTATGCAATAACCCATTCCCCCCTGCATAATCACAGATTCCAGCTTGATACTAGATGCATCAAAAAACACAGTATAGCTCATTCCAAGCTCTGTAAATAGTAGTATTAGTGATGAATTCAACAACCCTTTTAGCTCTTGAAAGGCTAATTCACAAGAATTTTACCACAAGTACTTTGCACCCATCTTAGTCTAACCCTTCAGTGGCACTGCTAACTATGAGAAGTCCTTTATAAAACATCCATAGTAACCATACATCACTAGAAAACTCTACACCTCCAAGACATTCTTCAGCTGCTCCTAAAAAACTACTTCCCTCACATTCTCTAGGTCTACTAATACTCATGTCTCTGAAATTACGTGACACATGAAGTGAATTTGGCGCATCCAAAAGTGTCATTTTGAGATCGTATCATATAACTGATGCTCTCTCTATGTTCTCAAAATGATCTCAAGAAGGGTAACATGGTTGTGTCTAGGGTGATATTACACTAAGATATAGTCCATGAAAACTACCACGAAAGAATCCAAGTATCGATGGAACACTCAGTTTATCACTTCCAGGAATACTACATGCGTGTTCAAGATACCGAATGGCATAACCACATACATGTATAGACCATTCGTACTATGGAAGGATGTAAGAGGTATATCAGATTCTACAACATGTAACTAATGATAACCATATCTCAATTAAATCTTCAAGAACACCTGGGCTCATTGAAGCTTCTCAAAGTGATCATCGAGCCATGACAAGGGATATTGGTTCTTGACTGTCAACTGGTTCAACATCAAATAATCCACAAAATGTTTGAGGGTAATGTCCACCTTCTTCGATAATAGGAAAGTTGAAGCCAAAGGACAATTATTGGGTTAGATGAAACCATTTTCCTTCAACTCCTCCAACTGCTACTTGAGTTCATGTAACTCTTGTGATTCCACCATATAAAGATGTATGGACATTAGTGCCACTCAAATCACAAACTCAATACACAAGTCTACCTCTCGATATGGAGGCAACCCAGTTATGTAATCTAGAATATAATCCATGGAACAATATACCACTGGAGGAATGTCCATTTGTGATGTCCCCTGGTCATCCAGATACAGACTAGCAATCTGGGCTGTAACTCCTCCCAACCCATGATGCTGGGGTCCTGATATATTCTCCTGAGGATCCCATTATCCCTTATAATGAAACAATATTCCCTCTGGTGATGTGAAACTCACCATATGACGATAGTAGTCGATAGAAGCCTGGAAGGGAACTGACATGTCCATTCTGTGAATGACATCATAGCCCGTCATCTATAGGACATAGAGGTCCCAAAATAAGTGACACAAACCCACCTCTAGAGGGAACTCCTTGCACTATCATAAACTAGCCATTCTTATCCCCAACAGATTTTCTAACGTCAACATATTATTAGATGAAAATATGTAGAGCCCAAGTCTCTCCACAATAGAAAATGATTTGAAACAATGGGATACCCCTATATCGAAAAGTTCAGAAGCTAAAACGGAGGAAACTAGGATCTTACCTTGAACTGTTGAGGGTCTGAGGTCATGATCTTTTTTGGTCTTCTCCACTGCAAAAGTTTGACCTGCACTGTGGCCATGTGACCATGCATGATCTCCCAGAGCTGATCCACCTTGTTGTCGTTGAAAGCCTAGTGACTGGCTACCATGACCACGACGTTCACCTTGGCCTGAATGGTCGGAATAACTACAGTTCCTATACTGATGAAAATATTGTGTTGATACTCCTGAAAGAGGAGTCATTGAAGAACCCCTGTCACCAGCTTCTGGTGAAAAAAACTAACAGAAACCATAAAGGTGCCCCATCTTTCCACATGATCGGCACTCCACTTGGTCTCTCAGGAAATGTGGCCTTGAATACCCACTCTTCATACACTGGTAGCACACCACCTGACTACCAGAAGATGTGTACTGCGTCCTTGGATCCCCACACAAAGACTTCCTATGGCACTTACAAAAGTTAGTAGGAGGGATACCGACTCAGGATGTCGAACCTCCCTGGATCACCACTCTAGAATCCCTCAGATTGGGTTCCCTGATCAGCTCTTGGATGACAATAGAAGTGATGGAAGTCAACCTGAAGATGTTCACATGAGATCAGATGTCATGCCTAAGACCATGCTCAAACATCCTTGCAAAAAATGACTCATCACCTCCAAGTATGGGTGTGAAGCTTTGTAGCTTTGTGATGCGAGAAGAATACTCAATAACTGAAAGAGTACCCTAATTCAGACTCAGGAACTATAGGGATAGATTGGACCTCAAAGTATTCTGGTAGAAGTAATCATATAAGGTATGTAGGAACTCATCCCATGTCATAACCTGCAGGCATCACTCCTGTGGGATCACATTCCACCATTTCTTGCCAGAATCCAGAAGCATATACGTAGTGAGATTCACCCTCCTCTCTTGAGTAATCTCCATATGATCAAAGATAGAGACAATTTATTATAACCATGACGCTAAAGCCTATGTTCCTCCTTCCCCTATGAAGGTGGGAGAATGCTGCTTCTAGAAAACCCATGTCCGCTCTTCCATATAAGGGGAAGGATGTGGTACTCCTTAAAGGGTTTTCATGCACCTCACAAATCCCTCTCAGAACTGTGTGTCATCAACTATGTCCGGAATGATGGTTGAGGCTAAGATTGGGACAACTGGAGGATCTACTAGTCATCCTTGATCAGTCTTGCCTGGTGTCTGATCTCTTCCCTGCAACTGGAGGACAACCGGAGGATGTCTCGGTGGCATGAATCTTCAATGCCAGGAACACCATTTAGATGTAGATTATCAAATACTAAAACATATAGGTGTAAAAAGGAAACAAGAGAAATAAATCATTCATTTTATTCAAAACATGGGTAAATGGCATGTATAACACTTACACGACATGTTACATTAGGCCTTCACATGGTCTTGTACTTCTGCATAAACTAGTCGTGTAAGACCCCAACTCACACATCATGTTCTCCAAAGACACAATGTTTATTTGATTCATTTCCACTACCGGAGTTATTCTACATTAATAAGACAAACAATTTCCATAGAACAAGACTACACAGTGTGTTAGTGCGAGAAACAACATGTACTAGATGAACTTCATAGACACGTGTTGTTAGCCACACAGGTTGAAACACGACTGACTCTACATGACGTGTTTATTCTACTCACTCCATGTATAAGAATTATTTCCATTGCCCCATGTTGTTCGTTACATGGAAGAATACAAGGCTCACTCTACATAGTTTGTTCTAGATAGACACGTTGTGAACATCCAGATTTTTCCTCCACCTATGTTGTTAGTCACACGATCAGATACAAAATCTCTATAACATGGAATGTACAAATAGTACATGGAGTATCCGCCCAAATATTTTCTCAACCCCATGTCTATGCCCACAAAAATAGTGAAACTATTATAGGTTACATGGCATGTACATATAGTACACGACCTGTACTTAAGAAAAAACTTTCTTTCCCGAACAGAAGGGAACATAGAATCTATTCATCATTACACGCCACATATTCTCGTTTTTTTCCTACAGTAAGCCTCAAAAACAAATCTGGAACCCAGAAAACTCCGAAATGAACATTAATGTGTCAAATTACAATCCTTGAGGGCTCATACTCCATGCCAATAAAATATTGGCATCTTATACCTGTAATATACATGTAATATCAAAGCAATGCTCCACCAAATTCCGATCCATTAGCACCCATAAAACCTCCAGAACCAATGTTTGGCATTCATTTAAATGAAACAATTCACAATTCAACAACCTATCAAAAAGAAGGTATTCAATCAAGACATATATCACAAAAACATGAATTTATAACACAACGTCTATCATAATAACATGAAATCAGTAAAGGACCTTAAATGACAAGACATGAATGCATGACATGTTATTTCTTGAAAGTCCATATATGATGCTTGAGATGGAATACCCTTATATCCTCAGGTTGAAAGAGAAATAGAACGTCAATATTATCAATGAAAATAGAACAAAACATATGAATCCACCAATGGAAAAATCAAATCAACTGTAAAATTGAAAATATAGAAAAATTACAATAATGACGTAAATTGGTTTTTCCCTATACATGGGTTAGCTACTCCCAGGAACCACTTATTACCAAGTACATAATACAGCCTATACCTGGATATAGTATCCAAAAAGTATGTCAAGAAGAAAAAAATCCCTCTAATACCACTTTATAACATCCTAGTTCCAGGTTTCGCCTAGAAGATCGCTGTTCTTGGTTAGTCACATGGCCACAATCACATTTCCCCGAATGCGAGAGGCTACCGACTAGTATCATGGGCCTTAGGTGTGATAGTGAGAAACTTTACCTGTATTTTCATTGTAACACAACATAAGTAAAACAAATAGTAATATCGGAAGTAGTAAAACATACAATAAGTATACGGTAGACATAATAAACAACTGGAGCACACACATATGAATGATGAATGATACAAATGTCTACAAATGTATCCAAAAAAATCACAATGCTGGAATACAGAACTAATACAAAGTATAAATGAAAATCATGTTACCATATCCATAGCATCGCAAGCCTCATCTTGGTCCCATGCTCCCCATATCTACAACAATTAAGTACTTGAAGTAGAAGGGTGCTTGCCCTTATCTTTACCAGCTACAATATATTCTATTTGGGCCCAAAATCATGACCCAAATAGGATGCGAGAATAATCCCAGTAGGAAAGCACCCAAGGATCTATGCCTAATAGTCTGTGAATATATATGGAGGGAAATTAATGAAATGAAGGAGTAAACAAGGAATCCCACATAGTAACAATCCTACAAATTCAATTACGTCCAATTTCATATATTAGTTATGTAGCTAATCAAAAGCAGGTAACCATTTGGGAAGTAATCAAAGCCTAACCCTTCTAGATCAACCAAAAAAACCCAAAAAATCCTCTGGGATGTACTTACAATGTACCCTCTATGGTTCAGCTTTAGCAAAGACAGTATGAGGAAGAACTCACCGCCAATTCCATATGTGGTCTTGTATCAGTAACTAATAGGCACTCTGAGGAAGAACTCAATGTCCAATTCCCCATGTGGCCCGTATCGAGGAAGATAATGACACTCTAAGGGACCACAATGTCCATCCCCCCTATGGTCTCACAACATAACAGTAAAAAAGACACTCTGGGAAGCCCCCATCATCCATTCCCCATATGGTCTACTACACCAGGTTCCTATAGCCCTGTGTAAGTCAATAAAGCACAACCAATAATTGGTAGCCAATGTTATACTCATGAAGTACTTGGATAAACAATATACATCGTAATATAACATATGAAATAATAATGACTCTATCCTAACAATACTATTCAAAGAAAGAAAAGTAGCCTAACTAGCAATCTAGACAAAATGGTCAAAAAAGAAAACATTGGAAAAACCTCCATAGCATAGTGAAGTTAACCTTAATCATAAAAAAATTAACCTCTATCCAATAAAACAGGGCATAACAGGCAACAACAGGGCTAAAAACCATAAACATGTAATACCCCCGTTCTTGGGTATTGGGCACTTTTTCACATAAAATTAAAAGACTTTCTACAAAAATGAACAAACCACCTTCCATAGCGTCGTGAGATCAAAATACATGACCCATATGAATTAGATTTCCCTTTTACACTATAGATCTAAAAAATGAAAAAAAAATTCAACAGAGCATAACTCGTGAATGAGGAGAAATCAAGAGATGGGGGTTCATGATGAATGGAGAACTCACCGATGCGATTCCAACGCAACTGACCAAGTTCGGGTCGAAGAACGGACAACGAGTCGGGGGATCGGCGATGATTCGCACCGTACGGTCGGTCCTGGACGAGACGGGAAATGATGAAGATGGTTATATCCATCATAGGTGATCCTGGTCTATTAATGAAATAAAAAAGTACTCGACCAGTATTTTAAAAGTACATGGTGTGTACATGACTTTTCCGACCCACGGTTTAGGTGGTCTCCTGGTCACCACACATGGCGTAGTACGCAGCTCTTACACGACCATTACATAGTCACCTGTGGCAACCGAGTACATGGTGTGTACTTATAAGTACATGTCATGTACTCCAAAAATTTCAAGAAACTCCACTTTTCTAAAAAAACAACCAGAAAGCAAGATTCATACCTAAGAAAAAGATCCAGATTATTACAATTTGGTTTTGATAATGATATGAGAAATCTCATGAATGCAATTTTTTAATCATTTGATCTGTTACATGGTAATTTTAGTACATCATGGATACTATTTTATTTTCTGGATATTTATTTCTTAGTGTAACTGATAAATTTGAAATTAATCATTAAAAAGAAAAATATAATTTTTTCTGAAATATAAATGTATGACAAATATACATTTAATTATATTTTTAGTCAGTGAATGAAATATTCAACTCTATTAATATGGTTCTGAAAAAAATATGATCCAAGTACCTTCATTTTTTGTTGAACTAATTGACTTTTATATCATAAAATTTTATTTTTTTGATGCCCTCATGATTCTGTTGATCATTAATATGTTTTTGATTAATGAACCCAATCACATCTTATATATATTTATGATTTTCCACCTTGTCCATATCAACACATTCCAATAATATTCTTTTATATAGAAAACATGTTATATGTTATTCCTGATGACATTAATACTTCGTTTTCTCATTTATCATTCTAAAATTTTATTAACGATTTAATGATGTTTTTTCAATAATTATGATCATAATAATTAAAAAACCTTGATTACCATGATCATGTTTCAATTTCAATGATGTAATTTATTTAGGTTATAGAGAATGTAACACATTGAATGTCAAACATATCAATATCATATTCCTTATCGCGTATGAGATACAATACCAAGTGTAGAATATAATATAAAATTTAATAAATTTTTGATATATTTATAATTATAAATAAATTCCATCCTTTCCATATCTTGTAGTGAAAGAAATACTATGTTATATTACATTTCATGAAATAATGAGTTTCTTCAATAGCTTAAGACAAAATAATATAAATATTTTAATTTTTAAAAAATAATAACAATTAAATTGGATGATATAAATAATATTAAATGACATACAAAAATATATGGTTGATTTTATTGGTTATATTATAATTATAAACGAATATAATGTTAGATTTATTATAAAATAAAAGGTTTTCATCAGAAATAATTTTTTATAAAGGTGTTTTATGATATTAAATTAAATTAATTAATATTAGTTTATGATTATAATGAAATTTATATATTATATAACCCTAGAAAAATATTTTCTAATTCTTAAAAAATATTTGACAACAATACGATAAAACAAATCCAATTTTACATATAAAAACATATTTTTTAAATGGATATTTCCACTTTTTAATGGTGCACATGTTTTAAAACTAAATGTCGAAAACTATAAAAAATATATTTTTAAAATAATATTCATTATCGAATTTTGAATCTCTAAATTATCATTCAGTTAATTCTACCCATCATTATATGATGGTTTGAATTTTTTTGGATAGTGAAAACTAATGAGTTTTAAATCAAAAAATGAATTTTCATCTAAATTTTTTATTTTGACTAATTATAGTTTCGTATAATTTAAATGTTTAATAAGTTTAATTATACATATCATAATCAAAATTTTATAATTTGAGTAATTTTTAAATTTAATTTAGATATAAAATAGTTGTATTATTTTCAACATTTTGACCATAGATATCATTTTTATCTATCCATTTGTGATATTATTTTTAAATTAAATTCTTCACCTTTTTTAATTTATAAAAATATATGTGATATTTTTAATAATAATTATTATATTTTATTATTTTTCTTAATTCAATCATTAATTTTGTTAAAAAAATATTTAATGCAGTTTAAATTAATAATAGTGATTATGAGAAAAACAAGTTTACCAATAGAATAAAATTTAAATTTAATGGGCCAGATGACCTAGAAACATTTCTAAAAACCTTTATTTGGTTATATTTCATCATTATTACATGTATTATTGATATTTTTTTAATTGATATACATTATAATAAAGAAATGTGTGTCAAATTCCCACTTTTCAAAATATAATTGTTTTCCACTCCTTCCACTTCCAAAAGGCCTCCCTCACCCCCCTAATTTTGACATCTAAAACCACATCATTTCTCCCATTACCTACCCAAATAACACCCAAAAACCATCCCCAAATCCTACAGTCCTTATATTAGGAAAAAATAAATATTTCAAATGAATTAGTGCAATACTATATAGGATAACCAAAGAAGATTTAATGTTATTCTAAAAGTGTTATTATTTTATTTCCTTCTATACTTCATTATATTATTATTATATCATGATTATATAAAGAATATTATATATATGTGTTTTTTATTTTATTTTTAATACCTAAAAATTCCCACACTTCAATCAAATTGGTTATGAAATTAACATTTAGGTTCTTGGAGGACTATGGCCTCATGTACAAATGTCATTCATTTTTTTACCACCTATCAAAATTTAGATATAATTAAAAAACAAAAAATTTCATCTAAAAATTATTATATTTTTTATTTCATTATGCTTGTGAAATATTTATATAAAACAAAGATTATTGATTTTAATTGTTTGGGAATATGATAACGTCATTCATGTGTACAATGCACTACAACTTCAGGAAATCAATTAATGAATGCCAAATACTCATTATCGATCATTGATCCATTATCTAGTCCTCATTCTCCAAAACTCTCCTCCATGATCCATATAAACCCCTAGGAATTTTCAGCATAGAGTTGGTTATTTTCACAAATATAATTAAATATAGTGGGTGTTAGGTCACAAACCCTAATTGAAATTATAAATAATTTCATTAATTAATTTAGTCACAATTTTACATCAAAAAATATTTTAAAAAACCACTAATGCTGAAAAATATTATGTAATGTGTAGGTGAAAATCCAGATGACATACTTAATAGTGGTATCATATTTCCCATTGTAGACTCCTTTCATGACTTACTCAATTATTTTCAGAATAATTGTTTACATGTAATATAACATATTTAATATTTTTATTATATCCCTACCAAGTATAATCAGACCTTTGTATCATGTCTTTACATAGAAAATAACGAAAAAATAGTACATATAATATTCCGTATCTTTAAAAAAGAATAAATGGGTTATTAAACGTAATTACAATATATATATAATTAATAATATTTTGTTGTATATTTATTTTGATATATTAACTTATATTAATTTATAGTATATTATTTAAATTATCCTTAATTTTAATCTTTTCCCAGAATTTTTAGTTTTTGTAATATTTTATATAATTATATATTAATGTTTCTATATTTATACAAATTCTTAAAATTTTATTTTAAAAAATCATACTTTATATCAAATTGTAATAAAATATTCCAATTTATAAAAATTTATATTACTATAAAATAATTTTTATTCGATAAATTTAATTTGTGACATTTCATAATCATATATTTTAATAATTATTATTTTATAATATGTTTTAATAATGTATTCTATTTTTATGAAATTTTACTAATTATTGATAATTTATTCTAATTTTTAATAATTTATAATGAATCATATCGCTTTATCATAATTTATATTAATTTATACCAATTATTTATGAATTTACATCACTTTATAAAATTTAACATCACGTTATATTAAAATATATCAACGTGTAGTACTTTTTATTGTTTTATATAAATTTATACTAATATTTGTTAACATATATCAATTTAAAATAAATTATTGGTTCTTTTATTAATGTATATGATCTTATACTATATGTACTAATTATTTAATAAATTTAAAGTATTATACAAATATATAAATTTCTAATTTTTTTAATAAACATCGTTAATGATAATTACAAATAAACAATTTAAAAAATCTATGAAATTGGTAAATTTCCCAATGATTTTCCAATTGATTAATAAATATAATGAGGTGAAGGAATGATCTGAAAGTAGAGGGATTTATGGATTGAATTGGAAGGGTTATTGGTAGATTGAGGAATATATATTCCCTAAAGAATTTAATATATATATATATGTTATAGATATATATGATGTATATATGTGATAAATATATCAATAAAATTAACATTTTCATTTAGATAAGTGTATTTTATATTATGTAATATCATATTGCACTAATACCCTAATCAATTCTCATTTTTTGATTCACTCACCTCATCTAAATATAAATTATATCATTTTCTATCTATTCGAATCACAGATACAGTTAATGAATATCATCCATGAACAGATAATGAAATTTATAAAATTATTTTAATACATGAGTTATTCCATACACCACCCATATTAATCTATGGGTTTTATATAAACCCTACTTATTTGTCATTCTATTTTGCAGTGGATTGATAACCTAGTGATTTTTAGATACTACCACACACATTTATATGGCCCCAACCATAAAAATTACATAATATTCAATAAAGATAATAACATACATTGAGACTCATTATAGGTTTAGTGTTTTATAGAATTGGGCCATAACAATTACATTGAATCTCAATGATTAATAAGTAGAAACATATAACTATTATCCATTTTTTTAAAAAATAAATATTCTTAAAAAAAACTATATTTCTCTTCTTGATATAAATATTATTGAGTTCTATCTTTCACTTAACATTCCTTATTCCCTGTGAAAAACATATCAAAAACATGGAAAGAGCATAAAAAGCTATGAAAGGGTTATAAAATAAAGAATGAAAACATTAGTTCATCAATAATACAAAACATAATCTCCTTAACAAGCCTCGTGAAATCATTAGACTTATGAATAACCCATATAAATCATAAATGATAAAAGTATCTTATGGAATCCATATCATAATTACATTGTATCTTTCATTTCTACATATGGAGTTACACTTGGAATACTCATCACAATATATTCCCTATATCTCTTAAGGGAAACAATAATTCTTACCTCTGTCACATTACCCAATGCATTGGAGAGCTATCTCGGGCTCACCCTCCCTAGGATTATCACAGAACCACCCGTATATGTAAACAATGCCCAAGAAGAGTAAAATAATCATAAAACAAAAAAACATAAAGGAAAAGATAACATTTCAATATCATTTAAATAAATTAAAATAAAAAATCCATTATCAGAAAAATATTAAAAACAAAAATACATAAATAAGTGTATGGTGTTTATTTTTCTTTTAAAAAAATTACAGCTTTTTAAAGAAGACATAGATCAAATAATACCTGCAGCGATAGAAAATGTCGTTGTCCCCGCTTACATTAAAAGAAAAATTATTTTTTTTCATTTGGTATAATGCTTCATAGATAAATATTCCATTTGAATGAAATGAAAAATAAAAGGTGTCTATACACCGTATAAAATAATGTCTTGTATAAAACTAAATATGCCTCAATGAAAAGAGATTGAGATGAAGTTCCTTAAAGATATTGTATCATTAGATTAAAGATAAGTCAATGACATAATTATGTGTGAGAAAAATAATACACACAATATAATTGTATATTAATTGTAAAACAATCAAATATCATTCAAACATATTCATAACAAGACATAATCTATATGTATATGTTTAACCCAAAGAATTGAAATTGGGTAAAAAAAATTTCTTACCAAAATACGACAGCCTAACAAAATCACGTAAAAAATATAAAAATTCGGTTATATGAATGAAAATGTTCTATCATCACTTGGAAAAAAAGTGTACAGAAATACAGATATATAATAACATATCTGGAAATAAGAAAGTGGAAATTAAAGGACATAACATAAATCGAGTCTTTTAAAAATAGTATGTTGAAAGATTTCCACACTGATTCGGTAACTTAATGAACATCAACCCCATGAAAGAAGGTTCATACAATGAAGATGTAAATATAAAAAAATCAATGTATATTACCCAATTAATGAAATAATGGGATGTACATTCACCACAAAAAATGATATAGTTGAAAATATAGCATGAATCTCATGGGAATAAATAGTGAGATGAAAACCCCTTACCATGTTGTAATCAAAAAAGTCATAAGACCAAAAGATAATAACCACCAAATGAATAATAGATCAACACTAATATAAATATAAAATTAATATATATATCAAATGGAAGTACAAAAAACACCACATGCAATAAATAAGTGGTGAACAACGAAAATCTCAGGAAATTAAAAGTGAGATAAGAAACCCTTTACCTCGTGTCTGAATGGACTCATATGTTATGTGTTCTTCCTAGATAATAAACATAAGTTAATTTATCATTCCTTAAGAACCTTTTTCATGTTTATTATTACCATTATTACACTTATTACCTTTCTATAACAATTAGTTGATTATTTGAGATTATATCAGACATTTTGTCGATGTTTAGAACTTTAAAAAAAATGAACCTTTTATAATTACAAATTGTCCATGGGGTAAAAAGTAAATTATATAATGAATTATTTTTAGGATTTAGATATCATATAAATAATATATATCCATTAAATATTTATTTAGAACAGTCCATAACATTTGGACATTAAAAATGAAAATCACCGTTCATGGAGACGGTAAGTCGTACGTACGCATGAACACAACTTTCATTTCTTTTTGTATTTATAACGGTATGAACACAAAATGAAACATAGATATATTATAATTCTATTATAATATAAAATTTTATATATGTTAAATATTATCATTAACTCCATCCTTTATACGTTGAATGTATGGTATGGATGAGTCATTTCATGTTGAGAGGGTAGTAGCCTACACTACTACAAATGAAATTATCATATATATTCAACCTGAAAACCATTATGATTTTTTATAAAAGATAATTAAATAATTATAAATACAAAATAAATATCACAAATATCATATATATTTACATTTTTGTTATATGGACACCATGAGAGATGGTAGCAGATAATTGAAAAATCATGAGGTCGTAGTTCGTCGTCCACAAAAACAGTATGTTAGTATCCATCATATAGATGTGTTTATAATAGTAGTTCAAATAAATATCATAAAAACAACCAAGTATATTTAGGATACTTGTTTTGTTTTAAAATAAAGGAATAAAAAGAGTTTAATGGGTTGGTGAAATAAAATAAAATACAAGAACATAAAAGGAAGACGTTACCTTTAAATTGGGTAACTCCCTTTGGTTTGAACCAAAAGGATTTCCTAAAGTGCCTTCTACCTAATGTAAGGATTCTAGGTGGAATATATGGATGTTTAGAGCTTTCTATGGAATAGTTTGAACGATCCATGTTTCTTGAGAGGTGTGAGTAATGGGTTAGAGGTGATGGGTTTATATAAGGGTGAGGAGGGGCTCTTTAGGAATGTTTGAAAATATTATTTTATTACAAACTAAATTTCAATTTCAAAAAGACAAAAATTTATTAAATTAAATGGTAAGATGACTATTATTATAAATAATATCAAAAAATATGTTTTAGAGAAGTTTTGGTTTCAAATTTACCATTATCATTTAGCTTTAACCCTGAGTTAACCAATTTCACTCTTGCCATGGCTTCTTGTGTATTCACACTATAAGGTTAATATAGTAACTATAAAAAGAAAATCGAATCCCGAGTTATTCATTAGTGAAATTTTAACCCTCATATATTTCACTTGGAATAATCATATATTTTTAGGATTATTATATAATTTAATGAAATAATATTTGTTTTAAAAACTAATTTATGTCAATTAAAATACTATTCATATCATGACTTCCTTAAAAAACAAATACAACATTATTATTTCGAAACTCCATAATTATTTAAAAGATAAAAAGTCATCCTCATCTCTAAAATTAGTGGATGTAATAAAAATATTCAAAATAAATTTATTTTAACTTTTATATTTTCATTTATTTAAAAGATTTATTAATAAGGTAATCATTACATCATCATTATGTCATAACTGATTTTATTTATATGATGTCTAAAAATTGTAAATAAAATACTCTGATGAAGGAAATATTTTTATATTTATAAATAATATTTATATTAATTTATATGAATTATATAACTCCACATTAAAATTGATTTATAAAAATAGTACTTGTTTATTATATTTTTATTTAGATATAAAATAAAATGTTATTAATGTAATTATCTTACCCAAGTGGCATTAATGTGCCCATAGATTCACCAATAATATTTTATCGTTTGTCCATGACTCATCCAATAAGGTTAGGACCAGTGTTAATGTCATTTTATATTATTATAATATTATTTTTACATTGAATTACCCTATATACCTTTAATCGCGATAAATAAAAGTCAGAAGTTACTATTCACCAAACATTATTTTCATTTTATTAAACAATATTATACTTACTGATGACAACCATGTACATTTGTTTTTTGAAATTAAACTCACAGAAGCAGTTAAATTTCTTTTAAATGAAAAATTCGCCTTTTTAAATACTACTATGTGTTTTCACTATTCATTAAAAATATAAGGTTTTTAGAAAAATACATAAAATTCAACAAATTATAAACATGATATTTCGAATTTAAAAATGATGTTTATTTTACAAAATTCCAAAAATTCAACATCAATTAATTAATTTAAAATTAATTCCCATTTTTAAATAAGAAAACATGTTTTAAGAAATAATTACTTTGATAATATTGACAGTAGTTTATGTCCAATTTCAAAGTGAAATAACTTCCAATGACCACCATTGGATTAAATGATAAAAATATAATCTAATTATATATTAAAACAAATTAAAAAAATAATCTAACCATATAATTTTTTTTATTAAAAGGCATTTTTGAATTAAAATACATTATTTTTCAATATTCATTATAAAAATGAATTTTATTAGAAAAATACACAAAATTTACCCAAAGAAAATTCTGATGCCCCAAATCTAAAGAAAAAATTTATTTTGTCAAATTTACCATATAAAAGTTAGAAAAACTATATTTGAAGAGGGTTCTCCATCAATAGGTGATAAATCGACCTTTTAAAGAATATTAGTGTTTTTATGCTTAGAATTATATTTATTCACATTTTAAGCCTCTAACTATTATTGGATAAATGTAAAAACATTTCACAGTCATGCATAATCATATTTTAGTTAGTTCTATTCATTCCAACCAATACAACAACTAGGTGGTAACATCCATTTAAAATAATATTGTATTATTATTTTTCAGTTTGACTCATCATTGTGTGAATAATTAGATTTCAGAGAAACCCATTGTTTTGTATCGGGTACACCATTGAACATAACATCCCCTATAAAGTAAAATTAATATTTAACTTACTAATATTAATAAATAAGAAAATTTTAAATTCTTTATTTACCTACGAGGGTACATTCTTACAGCCTTTGGGAATTGCATCCTCTCAATTTCAAAATGGGTCTCAAAAACATCATTGAAAGACACCAATTGGAAAGAGAGTCAATAAAAATATCACATTAAACATGATCTGGAGAATTTTAACCACCAGAAAACCAAAAGAGTTTGATATGTTAAACGGTATTTGGTTTCCCAGTAGGAAAATAAAATGAAAAATGTTTTTGTTTTAAGATTAATTTAGTAAAGTTGGAGAATTTATTTATGATATTGACTATAGACATAAGGAAATATACATACTTTTCAAGTATAATTTCATCCTTTAATAAATTTATACCATAAACTCTTATTTTCTCCAAACGATGATTATTCATAATGACATGATCACACTAGAAGTGCTAAATTAAACTTCTAAAGAATCGAATTATCCACAAAATATGAAGAATATATTTCCCCTATCATTATAAATTATCCCTACCCAAAATGGTTAGTACATGATAAGATAATCTCCAAAAAGGATAATCCATTAAAAAAGAAATATTATTCATAATATCCAAAATTCAAAAAATAGTTCCCTATATTCTACAAATACAATTCAATAAACAATTTTCTGTAAAATTATTTAATATAATCCAAACTAATAATGAAACACAAAACTCTGAAGGATTTAATCATAGTATTCCATGTAAAATCTTAACATTTATGTCCATATAACATTGACTACTGTTAAATTCTCTTACTGAAGTGTAATTAACCTAATCACATATTCTATATTATATGTTAATCATTTCCATAAATAACACAAATATCCATAAAACATAGATTCTTCCACAATAAAATTTCATCCATTATTCCACATATGAGATCCCATAGAATCCAATTTTCTTTGAGAAAATAATGTTGAAAACAGAGAGAATGTCTTCAAAAGTAAACTTTATCACTTAATCAACAAATCATTTCCCAACACTATGGATGTCCATTTTATAAAACAAAAGAACCAAAATCAAATTAATCGTGATCCAGAAAATGATTTAACTAAAATGTATTAGTCATACTAACCAGGGACTTCACTTAGACCAGTGGTAGGAGATGCATCCTTGTCGCCCTTTGGTTGTGGGTTCTATTCTTGCGGCCTTTCTAGACCTGATGGGTTGTCACCCTTCCTATGGGTTGTCTTTTCTATAAAACCATATAATTTTTTAACATTCCCAAAAATGATACAAATAGCTCAAAAATAAACATAAAATTTTTATCTTCTAAGGTTATCTAATAACATTAATTTTTCGACACAAAATGTAATAACCATTAATCACCTCTAAAATAACTATGACTCTTTCAAATTTTCTAACCATTATGGTTACGTAAATTATGCATATATAACACCCTATCCAATAATTTTATCTAAACTAACCTCTGATACAAACTACAGGGCCCCAATTTTAAAAATTACATAAACTTGTATGATGTTAATATTTCACATTGAGGATCATTTCATGTATAGATTTTTAGAGAATTAGGCCAAAACAATTACATTACATCTCAAAAATTTCAAAGTAGACACATCTACTCAGTATCCAATTTTTCATAAAATAATATTCTTAAAAGAAAGAAATAATTCTTTTTTGATATAAATTTCCTTGAGTAATTCCATTCTCTTACCCTGCCTTATGCCCTATGAAAAACATTTCAAAAAAATGGAATGAGATTTAAAATCTCAGTAAGGGATATAATTTAAAGAGAGAAAACATTAGTTTATCTATTTATACAAAACATAATATCTTTAACATACCTCATGAAATCAAAATATTTATGAATAACCCATAGAAATCATAAATCCAAAAGGTTACTTATTGTATCCATATCATACAAACATTGTATATTTCACAACTATATAGGGAGTTACACTTGGAATACCCATCAGTTTATATTACCTAATCCAACTAGGTGAAACATTAACATTTACCTCTGTCATGTTACCCCTGGCATTGATGTGCTATATCGATCACACCAACAATCAGTTTATCATTGAACCACCTATATACATAAATAATTCCCAAGAACCATAACATATTCATAACCCATAAAACAAATATAAAGGAAATATAAAATTTCCACATCATTTAAATATTTTGACAGAACAAATTCATTATCCAAACAATTTTCAACACCACAATACATATAAAAGTATATGGAATTTATTTTTCTTATAAAAATATTACTACTTGTTATGGAATCTATATATCAAATAATACTCATGTCTTCAGAAAAGGTTGTCGTCACCACTTACATTAAAAGAATCATTCTTTTTTTTCATTTAGTAAAACACCAAATAGAATAAGATTCATTTTTAATGAAATTAAATGTCAATGGTGTTTATACAATTTATAAAAGAATGTCGTGTATAAAAGAAAATATTTTTCATTGTAAGGATATTGAGACAAAGTCCCTTACAATGATCATATCCTTAGATTAAGGATAAATCTATGAAATAATCATGCGTGACAAATAAAAATAAACTTAATATAAGTGGATATTATGTTTAAAATAGTAATATTTCCTTCACAAATATTCATAGCACGATATAATCCTGAATTAGATAGTTTAACTATAAAAATGAAATTTGGATAAGAAGTTTTCTTATCGATATTCGTCATCCTAACAGCATCACATAAACATTAAGAAAATGCGTTGATGATAGAGAAAAGGATATAACATTACATGAAAACAATATGTAAAACAATAAGTATATATAATAATATATCTGACATAAGAATGTGGAAATTAAAAGACATAACATAAATGAAGTCTTTTAAAAAGAGGAGGGTGAATGATTCTCTCACTGGTTTGGTAACTTACGATACACACACCTGATGAATGAATGATAATAAAAAGAATATATAAATAACAATACATTAATTTATATATAAAAAAATGAATAAAATAATGGGTAGTACATACACCATAAAAAGTAAATAGTGAAAAATAGAGCATGAATCTCATGAGAATAAAATGTGAGATGAAAACTGTTACACCCCGAGATTTTATTAAAAATATTCTTTTTAATTTCATTAATGTATTGTGCTATACGCTACACCAAAAGGATCTTGCAAAACATGCATCCTTGAATTGCCTTGAATTACACACAATCGCGGCCTTCCTCGATAGCGTGTGTCGTACGCAATACCGAGTTTCACTAAACAACGATATGATATTAAAATATTATTAAATCTAGCTGTTATGAATAGTAATAACCACTTTTTGAAATTTTGTAAATTTTATTTCACAAAATGGACTTCATTTTTGGATTCGGAATATCGAAATTATCTTAGGGTGATATTTTGGTACTTTTCGGATAACTTTCATTTTCTGATGAATAGTGAAAATTACTAAATTTTAATTAAAAAAAACCCTTTTAATCGAAATAATTAATAGTGATAAATTATTAATTTGATTTGTTTTAAAGAATATTTAGAATATATTTTTACAATTTAATACAATTTTGGTCATTGTATATAATTTTACATTTAAACCAGACATAAACAAGTGACAATCTTTTGATAGTTTTTATCTCGTAAGAACACGCTATTTGTTTTGACGACGGAAATTAATTTTTAAATTAATTAATGCAACTGATATGTTTTTAATTTTGTAAAATAGACATCATTTTTGAGTTTATAATATCAAATATATCTTAGGCCTAATTTTTGGTATTTTTTGGAAACTTTCATTTTTTGATGAATAGTGAAACCACTAAGTGGTAGTTAAAAAAAAGAATTTTTTCATAAAACTTAATTTTACCGCTTCTGTGACTGGAATTTCAAAAATCCGAGAGACACGGTTGATGTCATTAAGTAAAATGTGGTTCAATGAGATTAAAATAATTTTTGGTTAATAGTGACTTTTTACTTTTTTTAGCACAGTTAAAAGTAAATAGGGTAATTAAGGGTAAAATGATATTATTATTACCCAAAAAAATGTCTTAATTCTATTGGATAAGTGTACATCGACCAAGAACAACCTTAGGAATAAAATATGACCATTTAGGCCCATTTGTATTAGATTAGGACATTTATTATTAATTTATTTAAAGAAGGGTTAAAATAGTTAAAATCAATGTTTAATAAGTAGATAATTTTTAATATAGGGATATACCTAAGGTAATTCGACTATAAATATTCATTAGAAAGATAAAAATATTTCCTACATAATGGTATTTTATTTTTAATTTTTACACATTAAATAATTTAATTTATTTATGACACAACGATGATGCAGTAATTATCTTATTAGTGAAATGTTGACATAATTGATGTTATAAATACCCAAATAAATGTAATTTGAGACTTTTTATGAATGAAACTAATTTTATAGGTTAATATGGAATATTAGTATTGATTTAATTAAATTTTTTAGAACTATTCATTCTTTTATGATTTTCAGAAAAATCAATTACTAAATAGTGTCAAAATTGACATAAAATAGTTTTTAAAACAAATATTATATTATTGATTGTTATTTTATTACTAAAAATATAAGGTTTGTCCAAGATACTTATATCATGATAGGTGTATCATTAATAGACCACCTGGGGGTCTCTTGGATGTATATGGTATATTTATTAACTATATAATAAAAAAATACAAAGTGACATGGTTAATGTCAATCTAATTAACTATGTGTAAAAAACTAAAAGATAAGGTTAATATAATGACCAACACATGTCTAAATTCTATTGGATGAGAGGATTTAGACCCATACCCACCTTATCTTCTAAATATATCAATTTGGAGCTATTAAAAACCGAATTTTACTATATAATAAAATAATAGTTTTAGTTATTCCAAAGGTGCCCCTCTCCTCCCTTATAAAAGGGAACCTCCTACCTCTCTTCCTCACACCACTTTGAGCAGTAAATCTCAGAAAACCCCTGACAAATTCTCTTCTCCACTTCTCTAGAAACCTCGTAGATGTCCTGGTCTTCTTAAAAGACCAATTTTAGTGCCCTATGAGGAGGAATCAAAGAGGCGCTTCCAAGAAGAGGTAATGTCTGTTACCGATTCTTTCAACATTATTTCTTCTTCCACTTCTTCTTCTTAGGTTGTTTCAATATGAAGTAATAACATCAGTATCACTCATATACTGATATGTTATTATAAGTATGAAACAACCCTATTCCACCATCATTCCATACTACGGAAAACGAAATCACCGTGCGTCCGTACGTACGGAATACCGTCTCCACGCCGTGGTGTAATCTATTTTCCACCACCACCTTACTAGGATGGGTATAATGGTGTAAATAATAACTATATATGATTATTTTAAAGTGATATTGATTCTGAAATAGTATACATACATTCTAATACAATTCCACGATCATAAGGATGATATCATCGCTCGTGCATATGTACGGACTACCGTCTCCACGACGCGATGAGATTCATTCTCCACGTTAACCACTCATGAATGATTATAAAGTATATATAATAAGTAATCATGAAATATATGGCATAATAATGATACAGGATTTATGTGTATATATATATGTATGTCATCTACATAATTCCATTCAACTCAATAAGGAAACGAAAATAGCGTTCATGCGTACGTACGTCCAACCGTCTCCATGAATGGTGTATTTCTTTCCATTTATTGATCTATTATATATATGTATATTATGAATATATATTATATATAAATCATGTTTTATATTCTGGAATTAATTAATCATGATCTAAGTAATCATATGAATAATTACAAGTCAAAACACGGACGACAAATGAAACGATTTTACCCAAAACGCTCATTAACATGGAATTTACAAAAGAACGGGTAATATAAAGTTATAAGTGAACCATATATGATATCATAACAATGTGTATGATTCTGGAATAAGTCAATAACATTATTTAAATCATTATACAGGAGGTTCGGACACTTACGAAGCAAATCGGACCTAAGGTAAGGGAAAATATCATAATCACATTTTATCCGATATTGTTTATATTTGGTATTTACTGGGGTGTATTTTATCATCCACATACATGTTTCCTAAATATGTAATATTATTTACATCCACCTACAATTTTTTAAATCCAATTTTACCCTTTCGTGAGTATTTATTAAATGATATGAAAGGAATCTTTTGTCATTTTTCATACGAGGTACTTTTTGACTTTTTCGACAAAAGTATGAGAAGAATGTTTTTTTAACATATATGGCATGAATGGATTTTTAAAACATTATTTCCAAAAAGAATCCATTACATGTTTTCTTGTTTATTTTTAATCAACTTCTTTTGTTTTAGAATTGTATGACATGTTAAGAAAGGAAAAGTGTTTTTGAAGTAGAAAGGATATTTTCCTCAAGAATGGAGTTCAAGTGTTTTATCAAAATTATTTTCCATCTATGATAATAAAGGGTTCTATTTTTATCCCTATTAGTAAATTGATTTGATTATGTTGTGATGGAATTATTTTTATGAATTCTTTTATCTTATATGAATTGTTTTATGATGTCATGTTGTTTATGAATCCCATTTTTATTACATGAGTTATGCAATGATGTATGAATTATGATTTTGTGGCACACATAAGAATGGTATCATTATGAGATGGGTGGTACCTATATCTCTCTCCAATAAATTGGGTAAAGATTTTATATCTCATGAGATAGACATGGCTGGAACGACAGATTAAACCGGTTCAGTGAAACAGAACTGAAACGAGGAGTGAACTCGGTTCAGAAATGGACTTTGTCCACTAAGATAGTCTTGGAAATGAGTCTTGACTAATAAGAAATGATTCTCTATGATTATGTGTATATTCCACAATGTTTCATGTTTTATGTTATTATTATTGGGATTAAATTTCCCTACTATGATTTATCCCATGTTACAAAATTATGATCTCTTTTGCATGTTAAGATTTCCAAAATGTTATGTTCTTATGAATATGATGTGATTGATATTTCTTTGTCTACCCTTACTAAGCATTTGATCTCACCCTTTTTATATTTTATTTTCCCCCAGGATTAAAAGAAAAGTTTTAGGTAAGGAAACAAAAAGTGGAAGATCTTTATGAGACATGTTGAAGATCTTTCACCATGATTAGAAGATTACGTTCTAAGTTTCCAAAGACACAAAACTATTACGGTCCTTGTGTGTCTGATTTTGTTAAGTATTATGTATTCCGCAAAATTAATGTAATATCTATGTACGTCAAGCTTCGGGTCTCTATAGTTGGTATCAGAGGAAAGGTTTAGTCAACCTTTGGAAACTAGGATGTGAGAACTTTAGTGAGATCCCTAGAGATATTTCTAAGGTATGTCTAGGGATGTCCCTAAGGTTAAGTATATGTATAGGTTATAGTACTAGAGTTATGGTAACCCAAGATGTTAGATATTGAAGGTACTCCCCCTTTATTATATTTTTTTCCTTAGCGTGATTTTTGCCTTTCACACTATTTTTTTTGGGTTTTAGACAATGGATGGAACCCAAAGGAACCGTGTTGATCAATGTAATGGACAATGCAATGATTGTCCTCCTGAACAAACAAATGTTATGGGAGATGGAGTGCAAAATCTTATTGCTATACTTACACAAGCTATGATTCATTCTGGACTTCCAAATGATCAGATAAGGGAACAATATTCTATTGATTCCTTCATGAGGAAACGTACACCTTCTTTAAGTGGGTCTTCTGATCCACTTGTTGCTGAACAATGGATCAGTACTACTGAAAAGATATTTTTAGTTCTTCAATGTTCTGAAAATGATAAATTCATCTTAGCAGTGTATTGTTTGGAAGGTGATTTTGATCAATGGTGGAGTCTTATCAAGATTATGAGGCCAAGAGTTGAAAATGGGTCCATGGAATGGGATGAGTTCAAGAACTTATTTTTCAATAATTACTTCCCTCTTATTATTAGAAAAAATATAGAGAAGGATTTTCTGGAACTAAAGAAAAAGGATGATGAATCTTTTGGTATATACGAAGAGAATTTTACAAGGCTTGAAAGGTATGCATCTGGATTTGTCATCCAACCTGAAAGTAAAGTTGATCGATTCTTCAGTGGATTAAAACCAAATCTTCGAAGGGAATTATCTATAAAAGACTTCAGTAGCTATGAATAAATTGTGTGTTGTGCTATCAAGGTAGAAATGGAAGTTCGTGTTACTTATCCATATCATAGTTTTGACAAGAAACGAATGATGGAGTTCAAGGAGAAATCTCAGAATAATGGTGAAAGAATATGAATGTTTCCTTATGCTCAAAGTGGAGAAAGAAGCATGGTAGAGATTGTATTGAAGGAACTAGAAAATGTTTTAATTTTTCAAAAGAAGGTCATCGAGCAGCTTAGTGTCGAAGTAATGGAAAAAGGTTTTCTAATTATGTGAATAAAGAAAAGAATGCAGATAATGCACCACCAACACTTCAATGCTTCAAGTGAAAGGAAATGGGGCATTATGCTAATAAATACCCTTATCCAAGGGTTAGTGATGATCGACATGAGCAAACACTTAAGGAAAAGGACAAAGGGAAGTCACATGCGATCACTATTGGCGATGTTGAATATGAAAACGATGTGGTGGAATGATTAAGTGTTAATGTAATGGGATTCCAAAATAATGTTGTATATAGTATCGTGGAATATTGGAATATTTATGTATTGGTTTACTGTGGTTTTCAATAATTTTATGGTACCGGTAACCATGGAAAGTGATTGAGATATTTTTGGAAAAAAAAGATGATATGCGCATAATGAATGGAAAACGAGAAAATGAAATGTTTGACAGTATTCATGAGCTCATGATTGATATAAGGACTAAGTGATATCATGGTTTGAGTATATAGAATTTTGAGGATTTTGGTATGTGGAAAGAGTTAACTTTTAACAGCATTCATGTTTTCAATAAGGTTTAATAGGTATTCATTTTTTTTCAAGAAAATACATGATTAAGGCCATTGAATGTTATTAATGTGACCAACAAGACATATCTCATGATATATGGGGATCAACAATGGTATTATCATGCTAGTTGTATGAACTCTTTGGTAATCGTTTTCACTATAATATGAGATTAGGCATCATTATTTTGGATAAGCCTAAATATTGGAATGGATTATGTTGGACATAAGTTAGTATTGTTTAAGGAAAGACATTGTTTTGATATTATTTATGGGATGTTATAGTAATGTAGTTTTAGAAAAAGGACAACCTGCAGGATGGGCGACAACCCATTGCGTCGGACAAGGCTGTGGGAATCGAACCCACAACCGAAGTGTGACTGGCCTTTTTCGCCTTCCAATGGCCTACAGGAAGTCCCTATTTAGTAGAAACTAGTTTTATTATATTAAGCAGTATGATATTAGAAGTATAAGTCCATTTTAAGAACAATATATGATTAATCACACTATAGATGGAATTATGTATTTTTTGATAACTTTTCTAACCTTTTGTTTTAGACAGATGGAATGACCCATCATTCTATCACATGATCTGCTAACACATCATGAATGATAAATTCAACTTCATTTATTTAAGAGATGAAGTGGAAATTGTCCAAAGAACGACCAACGGTGATACTATACCAAAATCATGAAAGTATTTCTTCTATTTCCAATTTCATCAACTTTAGGGAAATGATCTTGAAAACCAAAAATGTTGTCCTAGTGCTCTTATATCTGATTAATCAGATGGTACCTCAGATCATCACAAATTTATGGCTTTGTGATTGTTGTATTTTTCATAGCCATGTTCTCTACCACTCTCCATCAGAACATTGTGGTTAGATTTCTCTTCCATATCCATATTTTCACCTATGTGGAAACCCAGTGATTAGTTTATTTGGGTAACCGTTACGTTTCATAATTTAGTTTTTAAAGATTGGTTTGGGTGTTCCTTTTTACAATGTGGGTTTCAATTAAAGAAACTTTCGAGTAGTAAACCATTTATAACCCCGATGCATTTCGAGGGCGAAATTCATTTTAAGGGGGGTAGAATGTAGCACCCCGAGATTTTATGAAAAATAATCATTTTAATTTCATTAATTTCTTGTGTTGTACGCTACACCACAAGTATCTTGCACAAAACGCATCCTTGGAATGCCTTGCATTACACGCAATCGCGACCTTCCTCGATAGCGTGTGTAGTACGCAATACCGAGTTTCACTAAACAATGATATGATAAAAAAATATTATTAAAACTACCTATTATGAATAGTAATAACCACTTTTTTAAATTTTGTAAATTTTAATTTTCAAAATGGACTTCATTTTTGGATTCGGAATATCGAAATTAGCTTAGGGTGGAATTTTGGTACTTTTCGGATAACTTTCATTTTCTGATGAATAGTGAAAATTACTAAATTTTAATAAAAAAACGTTTTTAATAGAAATAATTAATAGTGATAAATTATTAATTTGAGTGGTTTTAAATTATATTTAGAATATATTTTTACAATTTAATACGATGTTGGTCATTGGATGTAACTTCATATTTAAAGCAGACATAAACAAATGTCAATCTTTTGATAGTTATTATCTCTTAAAAACACGTTATTTCTTTTGACGACGAGAATTAATTTTTAAATTAATTATTGAAACCGATATGTTTATAATTTGGTAAAATAGACATCATTTTTTAGTTCATAATATCAAATATAGCTTAGGCCTAATTTTTTCTATTTTTCTGGAAACTTTCATTTTTTAATGAATAGTGAAACCACTAAGTGGTAGTTAAAAAAAAAGAATGTTTCATAAAACTTAATTTTACTACTTCTGTGAGTGGAATTTAAAAAATCAGAGACACCCGGTTGATGTCATAAAGTAAAATGTGGTTCAATTAGATGAAAATAAATTTTTTTGTGAATAGTAACTTTTTACTTTTTTTTACCACGGTTAAAAGTAAATAGGGTAATTAAGGGTAAAAATGATATTATGATTACCCAAAAACATGTTCTAATTCTATTGGATAAGTGTAATTCGACCAAAAACAACCTTAGGAATAAAATATGACCATTTAGGCCCACTTGGATTAGATTAGGACATTTATTATTAATTTATTTAATGAAGGGTTAAAATACTTAAAATCAAAGTTTAATAAGTAGATAATTTTTAATATAGGGTTATAAATAAGATAAATTCGACTATAAATATTCATTAGAAAGGTAAAAAGATTTAATAAATAATTTTATTTTATTTGTAATTTTTATACATTAAATAATTTAATTTATTTATGACACAACGATGATACAGTAATTATCTTATTAATGAAATATTGACATAATTGATGTTATAAATACCCAAATAAATGTAATTTGAGACATTTTATGAATTAAACTAATTTTATAGGTTAATATGACATATTAATATTGATTTAATTAACTTTTTTTGAACTAATCATTCTTTTATGATTTTCACAAAAATCAATTACTAAATAGTGTCAAAATTGACATAAAATATTTTTTAAAACAAATATTATATTATTGATTGTTATTTTATTCCTAAAAATCTAATGTTCAGCAAAGATACTTATATCATGATAGGTGTATCATTAATGGACCACTTGGGGGTCGCTTGGATGTATATGGTATGTTTATTAACTATATTATATAAAAATACAAAGTGACATGGTAAATGTCAATCTAATGAACTATGAGTTAAAACAAAAAGATAAGGTTAATATAATGACCTAAACTTGTCTAAATTCTATTTTATTAGAGGATTTAGACCCATCCCCACCATAGCTTCTAAATATATCAATTTTGAGCTATTAAAAACCGAATTTTACTTTATAATAAAATAATAGTTTTAGGTATTCCAAAGGTGCCCCTCTCCTCCCTTATTGAAGGGCACCTCTTCCCTATCTTCCTCACACCACTGTGAGCCTTACATCTCGGCCAAACCCTGAAAAATTCTCTTCTCCACTTCCCTAGAAACATCCTAGAGGTATTGGTCTTCTTCAAAGACCAATTTTATTTCCCTAAGAGAAGGACTCAAAGAGGCGCTTCAAAGAAGAGGTAATGTCCGTTACCGATTCTTTCAACATTATTTCTTTTTCCACTTCTTCTTCATAGGTTGTTTCATTATGAAGTAATAACATTAGTATCACTCATATACTGATATGTTATTATAATTATGAAACAACCCTATTTCACCATCTATCCATCCAACGGAAAACGAAATCACCGTGCGTGCGTACGTACGGAATACCGTCTCCACGCCGTGGTGTAATCTATTTTCCACCACCACCTTACTTGGATGGGTATAATGGTGTACATAATAACTATATATGATTATTGTAAAGTGATATTTATTCTAAAATAATATACATACACTCCAATACAATTCCACGATCATGAAAACGATATCATCGCTCGTGCGTACGTACGGACTACCATCTCCACGACGCGATGAGATTCATTCTCCACGTTAATCATTCATGAATGATTATAAAGTATATATAATAAGTAATCATGAAATATATGACATAATAATGATACTGGATTTATGTTTATATATATGTATGTCATCTACTTAATTCCATTCAACTAAATAAGGAAACGAAAATAGCATTCATGCGTACGTACGGCATACCGTCTCCATGAACGGTGTATTTATTTCCATATACTGATCTATTATATATATGTATATTCTGAATATATATTATATATAAATCATTTTTTATATTCTGTATTTAATTAATCATGATCTAAGTAATCATATGAATAGTTACAAGTCAAAACATGGACATCAAATGAAACGATTTTACCCAAAACGCTCTTTAACATGGAATTTACAAAACAACGGGTAATATAATGTCATAAGTGAACCATATATGATATCATAACAATGAGTATGATTCTGGAATAAGTCAATGACATTATTTAAATCATTATACAGTAGGTTCAGACACTTACAAAGAAAATCATACCTAAGGTAAGAGAAAATATCCCAATCTCATTTTATCCGAGATTGTTTATACTTTGGTATTTAATGGGGTGTATTTTATCATCCAAATCCATGTTTTCTCAATATGTAACATTAGTTCCATCCACCTACAATTTTTTAAATCCAATTTTACCCTTAGGTGAGTTTTTAGTAAAATATATGAAAAGAATCTTTTGTCGTTTTTCGTACGAGGTACTTTTTGACTTTTCCAACAAAAGTACGAGAATAATGTTTTTTTAACTTATATGGCATAATGGATTTTTAAAACATTATTTCCAAAAACATTCCTTTAAAAGTTTTCAATTTTATTTTTAATCAACTTCTTTTAGTTTAGAATTGTATGACATGTTAAGAAAGGAAATGTGTTTTTGAAGTAGAAAGGATATTTTCCTCAGGAATGGAGTTCAAGTTTTTTATCAAAATTATTTTCCATCTAAGATAAAAAAGGGTTATGTTTCTATCCCAATTATTACATTGATTTGATTATGTTGTGATGGATTTATTTTTATGAATTATTTTATCTTATATGAATTGTTTTATGATGTCATGTTGTTTAAGAATCCCATTTTTATTACATGAGTTATGCAATGGTGTATGATTTATGATTTTGTGGCATACATAAGAATGGTATCATTATGAGATGGGTGGGACCTATATCTCCCTCCTATGCATTGGGTAAATATTTTATATCTCATGATATAGACATGGCTGGAACAACAGATTAAACTAGTTCAGTGAAACAGGACTGAAACGAGGAGTGAACTCGGTTCAGAAATGGACTTTGTCCATTTAGATAGTCTTGGCAATGAGTCTTGACTAATAAGAAATTATTCTCTATGATTATGTGTCTATGCCACAATGTTTCATGTTTTAAGTTATGATTATTGGGATTACATTTCACTACTATGATTTATCCCATGTTATGAAAGTATGATCTCTTTTGGAGGTTATGATTTCCAAAATGTTATGTTCTTATGAATATGATGTGATTGATATTTCATTGTTTACCCTTACTGAGCATTTGAGATCACCCTTTTTATATTTTAATTTCCCCCAGGATTAAAAGAGAGGTTTTAGTTAAGGAAACAAAAAGTGGAAGATCTTTATGGGAGATGTTAAAGATCTTTCACCACGATTAGAAGATTACGTTCCAAGTTTCCAAAGACACTAAACTATTATGGTCCTTGTGTGTCTGATTTTTTTAAGTATTATGTATTCCGAAAAAGTAATGTAATATCTATGTACGTCAAGCTTCGGGTCTCTACAAAAACCCCTTACCACGTTGTAATCAATCGAGTAATAAGACCAAAAGTTAGTAACCAACAAATGAATAAAATGATATCAAGAATATAAATAGAATTATTTTAATATATATCAAATTTCAGTACACAATACAACACATGAAATAAATAAGTGGTGAATAATGGAAATCTCACGAAAATAAAAGTGAGATAAGAAACCCCTAACATCCTGTATGAATTGACTCGAATGCTTGGTGTTATTCCTGAATAGAAAACATAAGTTAATTTATAATTACTTAAGAACATTTTTCAATTTTATTATTTATTTTATATTACATATTACCTTTATATAAAAAATTAGTTAATTATTTGAGTTCATATCAGACATTTTGTCGATGTTCGGAACTTTAGTTAAAAATGAACTTGTTATAATTACAAATTGTCCATGTAGTCAAATGTAAATTATCTCCAGAATTATATTAATAATTTATATATCATATACATAATATATATACATTATATATGTATATATATTAGTCTATAACATTAGGACATAATAAATGAAATGCAACATTCAGGTATGTGGTAAGTCATATGAACGCATGAACACTACTTTCTTTTCTTTTTTTTTTCTTTTTAAACAGAATGAAAAACAAATGATAAATATTTCTAATATAATTCCATAATAATATAATATATTATAAATTTTACATAAGTTTATTAACTCCATCCTTTATACATTCCATATATGGTATGGATGATTCTTATCACTGTGAGGGGGCGGTAGTCTGCACTTCCTCAAATGAAATTATCCTATATATACCTCATGAAAACCATAAAGGTTTTTTATAAAATAAAATTACATAAGCATAATGATAAAATAAATATCACTAATATCATATATAATTATAGTTCCACCCTAATGGGCACCAAGTGAGGTTGTAAGAGATATTTGAATAATCAACATTTCGTGAGGCAGTAGTTTTCTGCCCACATCAACAATATGATCGTATCCATTTGATAGTGGTTTGTTTAAGTTTAGTTAGAATAATTATCATAAAAATAACATAGTATAGTTAGGATAATGTTTTTTTTATAAAATTAATGAATAAAAAGTGTTTATTGGGAAGGATAAGTAAAATAATAGAATATAACTTAAGAGAAGACATTACTTTTAAATAGGGTAACTCCCATCGGTTTGAACAAAAATAATTTGTTGATGTGCCTTCTGCATAATGTTAGGCTTTTAGGAGGATGTGAGGTATGTTGGGAGATTATTTGGTCCATTTTTGGGCAAGATAAGGGTCTTTACAGGTGTGAGTAATGGGTTAGAAGTGATAGTTTTTTATAAGGGGGATGTGGGGCTCATTAAGAATGCTTGAAAATATTATTTTATTATAAAATAATTTCGGTTTAAAAAGGTTTAAAAAATTAAATATTATAAAATAATACAACCATTATTATAAATACTCTCAACCAATAGCTTATAGACATGTTTTGGTTTCAAATTTTACCTTATCCTTTACCTTTAACCCTTAGTTAACAAATTTGTCTCCTTCCATTTATTCTTGTGTATTCAATCTATAAGGTATATATGGTTACTATAAAATTCCTATCGAACCAAAATTGGTTCATTAATGAAATTTTAAACCTTGTCTATGTCATTGTTCTGAATATTATATTTTTAGGATAATTATATCATTTAATAAAATATCATTTTTATTAAAAACTCATTTATGTCAATTTAAATACTATTTATATCATGACTTTTTATAAAATTGAATACAACTTGATTCTCTTGAAAACCCATAATTAATTCAAATATAACAAGTCATACTCATCTCTAATATTCGTGTATGGCATAAAACATTTCAAAATAAATTTATTTTAACATTTATAATCTAATTTCATTAAAACATTCTATAATGAGGTAATCATTACATCATCATTGTTTCATAAATTAATATAATTCTTTGATGTATAAAAATTATAAATAAAATACCATGATGTGGGAAATATTTTTTGAATTTTAATTAATATTTATTATCAAATATATCAATTATATAAACCTATATTAAAAATGTTTAGAAAAACAATACATGTTTTTAATATTATTATTTTTACTTTAAATAAGAAGTTATAAAAATTATTATCTTACCCAAGTGGCTTTCATGTTCCAAAAGATTCACCAAATGATTTTATTGTTAATCCATTCCTCATACAATAAGGTTTGGACAAGTGTTAAGGAAATTTTTTTGATTAAAATATTTTTTTTACCTAGAATTAACCCATTTACCTTTAACCGTGATAAATAAAAGTAAAAATTTATTATTCACCAAAAATTATTTTCATCTTATTGAACAACATTTTACATACATATAACAACCATGTTTTTAGGATTATTGAAATTCTATTCAAAGAAGATGGAAAATTTCATTTAATTGAAAAGGTCGTTTTTTAGCTACTATTCAATGTTTTCTCTATTTATAAAAAATTGATGGTTTTTAGAGAAATTACAAAAATTCATCCTAAGATATATTTTATATTTAGAATTAAAAAATGATGTCTATTTTACCAAATTAAAATCATATAAGTTTCATTAATTAATTTAAAATTAATTTCTGTTGTCAAAACAGAAAAAATGTTTTTAATAAATAATAACTATCAAAAGTTGGACACATGTTTATGTGTAATTTCAAAGTGAAATTACAAAAAATGACTAGTATTTGATTAAAAGGTAAAAATATAATATAATTAAACTTTAAAACCAATGACAAAAATAATTTTACAATATAATTAAATTAGATTAATTTGAAAATTTAAATTTAAATGGAATATTTTTCACAATTCATTAAAAATGATTTTTATCAAAAAAAATACCAAAAATTAACCCAAATTAAATTTGGTTGTACTAATTCTAAAGAATAAATTTATTTTGTAAAATAAAAAATATAAAAGTGACCAAAACAATATTTAATGATGGTTCTCTTGCATAAGGTGGTAAATCGACCTTTTAATGAATGTTGTTGTTCTTATGCTTTAATTTAGATTCCTTCAGATTTAAAGCCTCTATCTTTTATTAGATAAATGTAAAAACATTTCAAAAACATGTATAATCATATTATTGTTAGTTATATTCATTTTTTCTAATATAATGGCTAGGCTTTAACAACCATTTTAAATTAAATTAAATTATTATTTTTTAGTATGACTCAGCATTGTGTACAGCATTAGACTTCGGAGTAACACATTGTTGTGTATCAGGTATTCCATCGAACATAGGATCCCCATTAAAGTGGAATTATTATTTAATTCATAAATATTATTAATAATGAAAATGTTATTTTCTTTATTTATCTAGGATATTACACATTGTAGTCTATATTATTCTTCTTTTCATTAGATGCTCTTGCTAGAAATGGAGGAATGATAGATCCCATACAAACATTCAATGATTCTAATCAACCCATAAATATATTGGGATGTAGGAGGTTTTAATATTCCACTTTGGAGAATTTTCTCTAACTCATCGGATGAAAATAAAAAATGGCTATAGTGGCTGCTCGTTGTGTGGTACACACAAATACAAAAGTGGTTCATTTTAATCGTATCACCTAATTAATTTATATTCCATGGGAGTTACACATATTGGGTTAATAATTAAATTAGTTATTTCTAATAAGGTGTATTAGTTTCATATAAAACAAAAAATTGATTTTGTGTTATAAAATTTCACATAATAGTAAATTGTTTATATGAAAAAGTCGTGAAATTTTTAAAAATGTTACTTAAGGGTCACCAACCACGTATAATTTTTTGTAGAGCTATCATAAACATAGGGTTTGTTTTGTTATGTATTTTTTATAGTAACCTAGGGCTTACCCTTACAGTAATGATTTCACATAATGGTATGTGCTAATTACAAATACGTGGTACATGGGTGCAAGGGTAAATCCAATCTACACTTAAGTAGACTATCTACGTAAGGGTAGTATGTGATATCCTACTACTGAATTTGGATTCAGCGTAAATGTAACCATAAATATTGATAATAATTATATTCAATAAATATAATTGTTATAATGAATAATTAGATGTTTACTTATCATTATAATGTCATTTTGGAATATTTAATTTATTAATATGTTATTTATTAATTAATAATAATTTATTTATAAATAAATATATTTTTATTATATATTTTCTTCCAAGAATAATAAATTCTAATATTTGGACTACATTTTAATTAATTATATTTCATTACATATGAGCTTGAAATAAATGTGTTTTTTTAGAAATAATAAAAAATAATTAGTAGATGTTTAATTATATTGAAATAAAAACATAAATAACTGTAAATAAATTTAAATTATTAATTTTTCAAAAAAATTAATTTTAAAATATAAATAATAAAAATGTGACTTATTTGGATATTTTTTCAGGCATATATAATGTGTTTTGATATGTAATAGGTTTTAAGATTATATAATACCAAATTATATGATCTTTATATTATGTTATTTGTTTAAACAATAAAAAATGAATTGGAATTTTTTTATAATTCATATAATATTATTTATTTTAAATAAAAATGATATATTTTCAATAATATGAACGAGTTAATGAATAAATGATTAAAATAAATAGTTCATAAAAATGGAATGTTGATAATATTAAAGAAAAAGTGATAAAATGGTTCATAGATAGATTTTATTTATTAATTATTTAGAAATGTTTAACTCATGTTTAAAATTTTGAATTATTCATTAATTTAATCGTTATTTCCTACTATATTCGTGGTTAGTAAATTTTTCACGAAATGTGAATAATTAAAAAAATTTGTATAAATTTTCAAAATTGTTATTTTAAAGGGTCTTGAATTAAATTTTAGGGTTGATTATATAATGATTTTAGGATTTCATGTAGGATGTTCAAGGTTTTTTATTCTGTTTATTATCGTGATTTTTTTGTTAAATATATTTAATAAAAATAATTAAATGTGTTTTGACGAATTGAATTATATCTAAATAGTATCCATTGGAAGAGGGATTATGTTTTGAATATCTACTTACCAGGAGGCCTATTCCATGTTAAGGAATGCGAATGAGTTTGGTTATTTCTTACTCCACCCATATAGGTGTAAATGTTGAAAACATGATATTATTATAAACGATGAAATGGGGTTTTCTTTCACAACAAACATATGTGGAATTCCGATATGTATGAATATACATTATTCATATTTTGGGTGAGTAAAACAGCCTTTAGGGTTGTATAAAGTGTTAAACATCAATATAGTTTAAATATATTGTTTTTGAGCGAGAAATGTGATTAAAACTATATTAATGGAAGAAATAATATATAAAATGAATGAAATTAAATAATATGAAGATATTAAGTTCCATTAAATATATAACTATTATAATATTTCCAGTTTATAAATTTTAAATACCTTGATCATCTCTACAGGTAGGTCATGCCAATGCATGGTTACCTTATATTATCATGTGTTAGGAAATCAATGACAGGTAAAACTAGAATATTCTTATATATCTCATTTAAAATATTTGTTTCCATGGATTTTCCATTATTATAAATGCGTTGGTTTCATTTGTGTTACACTATCTAGGAGACCCCAATAATATTTGGCTACTAGGGGAATGATGTTTTGTTTATCAATATTATGTATTGGAAAAAACATTGTCTTTTCATCTATCCAATAGTCATTAATGATATTATTTGGATGATTCCCTACCTAAATAATTTTACTATGAGTGGAATTCCCTTGGAGAATCATTGATTAGTGGAATATGAGGCTCAAATCAATGATGGTATCCATTTATTTTTACAGTGGTTGTCATTTTAGTTGAACCCATTTATTAATCATTTTTATTAAATGGTTAATATGAAATTATAATCATCTAAAAAATTATTATATTTTGGATAATTTCGGATTCAGTCTCAATTTAGACATTGTGATCAATAAATGATCTGATAATCTTAATGTATGCTACTCCTGTAACGGCCCATGAATTTATATAATAATAATTATTTTATCATTATTAATATTTATGTATAAGATATTAATTTTATGTAAAATATGACACTTTTTCGGATATCATACTCAACACACTACAACATGTTTCCTTTAAATCTAATGTTGCACAAAACATTGAGTTATACAAAAAAATAGTATTTTCTTAAATAGTAGTTATGGCAGAGAAATTTTATTTCTGGGAATGAATATAAATAACTAAATTATGATTACACATGTTTATAGAATTTTTTACGATTATCCAATAAATTTTAGAGGCTCAAAAAATAATAAATTTGATTTTATGCATTAATACTATAATATTCATTACAAGTTCGATTCACCGCCTTTTAATGGAGAACCCTTATTAAATCAAGATTTTTCACCTTAATATATTCTATTTGAAAATATTAAATTATAATTTAAAATCAGGATATCATATTTTACATTGAATAAATTTTTTTTATTTTTCTAATAAAGTTCATTTTTTGGAATAATGAAAAATACTCATTTTTAAATCAAAACTTCTATTTGATATAATTTATTTATATGTTTATATTGCAATATTAATTGGTTTCAAAGTATAATAAGATTATATTTATATAATTTGACTCAATTTTGGTCATTTTATGTTATTTATCCTTGAAATTGGACATAAAGACATATTAATATTTTAGTAGTTTTTACATCTTAAAAACACGGTTTTTGATTTTGACAAAGGGAATTAATATTATATTAAATTCTGAAAATTATTTTTTTTGAATTTTTAAAAATGGAATTCATTTTTGGGATATTGAGGTCCAAATTCTGTAAATTAGATTCTTTTATTTTTACACATTATGAATAGTAATTTCAATATATATTTTATTTAATATTGTTAAAGGGTAAATTTGGTAAGTAAGTGTAAAATATTAATATAATAATAATATTAAATTTCCATTAAATGAGTAAAAATGCTATTCTATGTCATATTTCCGACCATGGGCATCCTTGGAAGGATTTTAGGACCCCATGGGGCTACTTGTGTGTTAAAATGCCAATTAATTACTTTTAATAAAATGTTGTGGAAAATATATCATAAACATATATGAATTAATAAAAAAAATTCTTATATGGGGTTATATAAGTGATATCTACTACTATAAGTAGTAATTACATAGATAATAATATTTCCTACATCATGATATTTTATTTATAATTTTTAGACATCATATAAATAAATTTATTTATGACACAATAATGATGTAGTGATTACCATATTAAAGAATGTTTTAAGTAATTTAGATTATAAAAATTATAGAAAATTTATTTCCAAACATTTTAATCCATACACAAATTATAGGCATAATTATGACAATGTATCTTTTAATAAAGTGATGTTGTTCGAATGAATCATGTTTTTTTAGATTTTTTTAAAATCATGATATGAATAGTATATAAAATAACATAAATGAGTTTTTAAAACAAATACTATTTTATTAAATGATATAATAGTCCAAAAAATCTAAAATACGACCAAATGACATAGATAGGGTTTAAAATTTCATTAATGAACCGCTTGAGGTTCTATTGGCATTTTATATTAATTATATTAACAATATAGTATTAATATACAAGAAGACATGGTAAGAGTCAAAGAAGTTAACTAAGGGTTAATGATAAATGATAAGGTTAAATTCATAAACCAAACATTGTCTAAAAAATATTGGTTGAGCAGATTTGGAACAATACACATATTTTATTTGAAATAAATGATTTTTGGGTATATTAAAATAGCGAAATTTAGTTTATAATAAAATAATATTTCAAACATTCATAAAATACCCCTCCTCCCTCTTATAAAGGGAATCCACCTCTAACACTAACTCAAACCTCTCAAATCCCATTTTATTGTCCAAAATATTCCAAAATAATCTCCCAACATCACTTTATTTCACATAGAAGCCTCAAATTTTGCTGAAGGCTGTTCAAGAATGCCTTTTATCATAAATCAAAAGGAGTGACCCGATTTTAGTTAATGTCTACTCTCATGATTCATCCATTAATTTTTCCGTATTGAACCCCATATATTCCATTAATTAAATTATTTTATAAAAACCCAATGTAGTTGTTAAACTATGTTTTTATGAGAATTATTCTACCTACACTCATACACAACTCCATCTAACGGATTTAGAACATACTGTTTCTGTGGATGGAAAACTGCTGCCTCACAAAATGATGATTGTTCAATTATCATCTACCTCCTATCATAGTGTCCATTATGATGTAAATTTATTAATATTTATATATAATATATTTATATTGTTTCAATTATTTTGTATTTTTCATTTAAATCATAACTTTATGCTTTCAATAATGTGTTACTATGATAATTGTTTTTGAGGATGTGTGGACCACCGCCCCTCAAAGTGATATGACTCATTCATATTGTACATGGAACACATAAAAGATTGAATTAATGAATATATTTTACATATATAACATATTTATTATACTTTAATTATATCATATCTATGTATCATTTAGTTATCATTCCATTAAATACGAAAAATGAATGTATTTGTTCATGCGTACTTACGATTACCGACTCAATGAACATCGCATTTCATTTCTTATGTTAAAATTTTATGGACTATTATAAATAAATATATATATATATATAATGGTTTTAAATACATATAAACTGGATATATATGATATTTTAATTATGAATACAATTTTGGAAGGACAAGGAACCTATATGACGAGTCAGATTCAAGGTAAGCGAACCTTTCGCCATCCTATTTTAGTCAAAGAATTCTTCTCTGTTATATCATTCAATACCCATTTTATTAGGTTGGAATATGTTATTCTATTTTTTATTGATATAATTTATTTTTCCATGTGATGAGGGATCCCTTTCTCTCTCATCAACTAAATTAATGAATTTTTATCTGACACCGTTAGGCTGCAAAATTTCCATAACAGAACTTCTTAACCAAATTTCATTTATTTGGGTTGATCTCCTACATCTCAATTTTGTCGTGATATGATTATGTGAGAAATGAATTTTTATATCTATTTTTTATTTATAATTGTTTTATTTGTACTTATATTGAATACACATAATCGTTCTATTTTATTTACAAAATGAACATTGTAAGGAAATTTCTAAACAAAATTTCAACTAAATGGGTTTTACGCATACTCTGTTGATTATATTATGCCATGACTATGTTTGGAAATTAATTTTTTTATTTATGTTGTAACTTCCACTTCTATTTTTGTGGATATACTATTACTACACACAATCAACCCATTGATATATTTTTACGTAAATGATACAATAATTATAAGGGACTCAGTCTCAATCTCATTTCATTGAGGAAACTTTTTTAATACACGACCTTCTTTTATATGGTGTATAATTATACCCTCTTCCTTTTTATAAAATTCTATGATTTTGAAAATAAATCTTTTTTTATTAATTATTTTACGAAAATAAAAAATAAATGATACTTTTTAATGTAAGGGGTGGAAACTATGTTTCTTACAACGTGAGTATTGTTCAATATTTGGATTCCTTAACAATCCATAATGATTTCAATGGAAAATAATACCATATACATTTTTATGTATTTTTTTATTGAAAATTGTTTAAGAAAACATTTAATAAATAAATATATTGAAATGATATATTGTGATTTCAATGTATAAATGTTATCTTTCATTCATGTTGCTGTTATATGTTAGGATTATGTTATGGTTCATGGGAATTTTTTATGTATAGAGGTGGTTCGGTTATAAATCTAGGGTAGGTGAGCCTGAGATAACTTTCCAATGCATTGTAAAATTTTATGGAGGTAAACATTAATGATTTCTATAGGATATTTAGGGAATATACTGTGATAGGTATTTCAAATGTGACTCACTATGTTGTGTGAATGTTATAATATAAGTATGATATAGATTCCACTAGTTACCTTTATATTTTATGATTTTTATGTGTCATTAATAAATATTATGATTTCCTCAGGTATGTTAATGAGTTTATATTTTATGATTGAAAAGTATGATTTCATTTATTTTTATGTATTGATTGACTAATTTTTTCTTCCCATATTTTATAACCCTTATTGGTATTTTTATTGTCATCCCATATTGATGATTTATTTTTCATATGGTATATAGAAGTGTAAGAGAAAGAAATTATTTATGAACATTTATATCAACCAAATAAATCTGGTTTTATAAGGAGTTATGTTTTCGTAAAATTTTTGGATAGAGTAGAAGTATATACTTCGTAATTTTTGGGATATAATGTGATAGTTACGTCTTATTTCTCTAAAACTCTAAAGCTAAAAATATCGTCATTGTGAAATCTTGACTTAAATCAAGATTTTGTAATGTCTATGGTTGGGGCATTATAGTTGTTATCAAAGGTCAGTTTAGATATCATTAGTGTTAAGGGTGTTATTTTAGCATAAGGTAAATAACCATTTTGGTTAGCATATTGAGACGAGTCATAGTTATAATAGATAAATTGATTGATTTTATGATAACATGAATAAGAATATATTTTTGGTTACCATCTTCATAGGATAATATATGATGATTTTATTGATATGCTCACACTAACCCTTTTGGTTTTTTGAAATGGCTGGATCTAGCAGGAACCAAGGAAACAATTTGCTGTGAAGGAAACTGTACGGTTTTGCGAATAAGCAACCAACTGAAATGGGAGCTATAATGGGAACTATTGTGGTTATTATTAACCTACTATATAGAATCATGATTGACCACTTTGTCCTTTTTGATGTTTCTAAGGTATAACAAAAGCCAGAAACTAATCCCTAGGGACATTCAGTTAATAATAAAAAGGTATGTATATTAGAAAACATAGGTTTTATGGATGCAGAATGAAACACCTAGGAAAATGCTTCAATGGGATGGGGAGATTTTATATATGTGGTAACGAAGGTCACAAATCAATAACCTTCGATGGAAAAAATAAGCATCTAGTTGACTCTATAAAAGGGAATTAATTTCATTCTAAATGATCAATTGAGTTTTTTAAATGTGGTGTATATGGTAATTACAAAAACAAATGTCCATCAATGAAGGATTGTGAATGGGATCAGTAGTATCATAAAATTATATATTTAACAATGCCCAATGCCATTCCAATTGAGGATGAAGAACTTGTAAATTATTTATGAATGTAATGTATTATTTCTTACCTGACGTTTTGATATTATTGAATCCATGGATAAAATTCTTGATTTTGTTTGAAAAAAATTACAGCGAAATATGTTGAAAAAATATTTAAGGTATCATAGAAAATAGTGGGTGATTAAGATGTATTCATTTTAGAAATTTTAGAGTTATTCTAGTTATCATGGTGATTAAATGTTTGAAATTATTATGTCTCTTTGTTTATTAGATTTCATTGGAAGACATTTTTCTTGTTTGTATAACCCTGTAGTTTTTTTTGTGAAAAATATATCTGAAAAATAATTTTCTTTTATTTTCTAGATATATTAATAAATAACCATTCTGGTTTATATGATCCATAAATTTGAAGCAATTATGGGTTATTACTTTTTTGGAATGTTATAAAAGTATATAATTTTGGAAAAAGGAAAACACAAAGATCACGTGACAACTCGTCGTGTTGGACAATGATGTATGAATAAAACCGACAACCAATGTGTATTTGGGATTTATCACCTAACACTGGACTACACGAAACCCATGATTAATATGACCAATTAATTATAGTTAAATGATTTTATGGATCAATAATATGTTTATTTTTGTAACTTATTATTTATACAATTTAAATCCATAGTATATGAAAATGATTTGGTGATAATGTGATAATTGTTTTTTGGAAGACATTCGCACTTTTTTGACCACTATATGCCTAAGTAAAATAGAATACTATGTGATTTTATATGAGGAGTAATATTGTAATTTTTTGGAAGAATCTATATTTTTATTACAGACTTATAAATTTTTTGGTTATTTATGGAAATGATCAACCTATCATAGAGTTTATTTGATCAGCCTATTTACATTTAAGTGTTTGACTTTATGTGTAGTCGATATTATTTGGAGATAAATTTTATGATTTATTGTGGAAGGGGATGTGATCAAATCCATCTGAAATTTGGGATTCCAAACATGTATTGTATTATTGTAATGAATTTCGGGACAATTTTATATTGAATAGTCTTTGTTGAACATTTTCTTTTTGGTTGTTGAATTTTGGAGATTAAGAGTATTATTTCTTTTTATAATGGATTGTCCATTTTGGGGATTATCTGATTTGGTACTTTCCATTTTGTTTTTGGTTAGTGTATACATATAAGGAAAATATATTGTTCTTCCTTTACGGAATATGTGATTCCTTATAAGTTGATTCTAGAGCTTCTGGTGTGACCATGTAATCTTGAATACACATCGTTTGGAGAAAATATGAGTATGTGGTTGAAAATTATTGAAGTATGAAACATTTCTTGAAAAGTAAGTATATTTCCTTATATTTTTTCTCAATCTAAAAAATAAATTCATTAAATTTTTTTGAAGGAACATAAAACAAAAAAACATTGTCCATTCCCATTTCATACTATGTAATTAGTGACCATTTAACCCATCAATTTTTTTTATTTTCTGGTGGTTAACTTTTTCTTGATCAAGTCTTATATAACTCCCTACCAGAATTTTATTCTCAGTTTCACTTCCATATCCATGTTTTTTTACGTGGAATATTAGTATGTGTCATCTCGTGGGACCATTGTACTTTACATTGATTCTTTAAATGTGAATGTTTTATTGACTCTTTTATCAATTTGGGACGTTCAATGAAGTTTTCAATCCCATTTTTAAAATTTCAAGGATGAAATTTCCGAATGTGGGGATAGATGTAATGACCCAGATATTTATATAAGAATAATTTATTCATTTCTATTAATATTTATGGATAATTTATAAATTCTATGTTAAATTCTAATCTTTTTCTGATATAATACACAACACTCAACAACGAGTTTCCTTGAAATTTTATGTTTCACCCAACTTTGAGTTATACCGAAAAAATAATATTATTATTATTATTTTAAATGGTAGTTAAGGCATAGTAGTTGTATTTCGGGAAATGAACATAAATAACTAAATTATGATTACAAATGTATTTTAAATGTTTTTACGATTATGAAATAATTTTTTGAGGCTTAAAATAAGATTTAATCCGAAATTAATCATTAAATACTTTAATATTCATTAAAAAGTCAATTTACAGACTTTTGATAGAGAACCCTATTTAAATCTTGTTTTTTTCAATTTTATATATTTTCATTGAAAAAAATTATTCTTTAGAAGTGGGACATAGAAATTTACTTTGGATGAATGTTTTCTATTTTTATGATAATGTCCTTTTTTATAAATAGTGTAAAATGATTCATTTTAATTGAAAACTCCGTTTTAATATAATATATTTATATAGATAGATTGTACTTTTAATTTGTTTTAAAGTGAAAATGGATTATATTTTTAACATTTTAGCCAATTTTGATCATTATAAGTAATTTTACTTTAAAATTGCACATAAACACATGTCAATATTTTGTTACTTTTTACTTTTTTTAATTAATGGTTTAGGCAAAAATTCGTTTTTATTAAATATATAAAAAATACAGTGGAGGAAGCAACGTAAAAAATCAGAACAAATATCCTTAACCCGTTCAAGAGCGGGTACAAATACTATGATGAAAAATTCATCTACCCCTACCATGAGGATATCTTCCCCTCCCATTGTTTTCTTGCACCATGCACCAGTGCCATCGTCCCATGGCACCACATCTGCATTAATCGCTGTTATTTTTGGCTGAGAGACTTCATTTTTCTTAGATACATCATCATCACTGCTGTTGGGAGGGATCATATCAAACAAGTTAGAGATACTAACATTACTTTTTACCTTTCCAGGCTGAGAGAAATGAATTAGGATTAGAACATGCCCTTCCATTTCATTAGGTTTCTAATTCCTCATTATATGATGTTCAATAGAGTCCTATGCAGTGTAAGTCTTCTTGTAGTCAGCTGAATTCTGCTTGAGTTCATGCTTTGCAACAACCTTCATTTGTTTGGAAACTTCTGTGATTTAATTTTTGGAAAAATGGAATCTATATTTTGAATTATGAGGTCTAAATTTTGTTTATAGGTAAATTTTATTTTTACATATTATGAATAGTAACTTCAGTATGTATTTTATTTACCGTGTATAAAGGGTAAATCTGATAAATAAGGGTAAAAATAATATTATAATAATTTTAAATTACCCTAACACATTTAATAATCCTATTTTATGATATATTTCCGACGATGGGAATCCATGGGTATATATTATGACCCCATGGGGCCACTTGTGTGTGAAAATGACATTATTTACTTTTAATTTAATGTTAAGGAAAATAAAACATAAATATGTATTCTTTACTAAAAAAACGTTTATGTGGGGTTATATAATTGATCTCTTAGACTATAAATAGTAATTAGAAGAAAAAAAAGATATCATAAATCATGGTATTTTATTTATAATTTTTATACATCAAATAAATAAATTTATTTATGACACAGTGGTGATGTAGTGATTTCCTCATTATTGAATTCTTTAAATAAATGATATTATAACAGTTAAAATAAAATTATTTTTGAAACATTTAATGCCCTCCCCGAATTATAGGTATAAGTGTGACTTCGTATCTTTTAATTAAGGAATATTTTTTGAACTAATCAAGATTTAATGTATTATTTTTATGTCATTATATTTATAGTATATAAATTGACATAAATGAGTTTTTGAAACAAATACTATTTTATAAAATGATATAACATTCATAAAAATCTAATATTATTTCAAATGACTTAGATGAAGTTGAAATTGAAATTAATGTACCAATTTATGGTATATTGGCATTTTATAGTGTCTATATTAACCATACAATATGAATATAAAAGAATACATGGTAAGAGTCAACTAAGTTAACTAAGGGTTAAAGCTAAATGAAAATGTTAAATTTTGAAACCAAAAAATGTCTACAATTTTTTGGTTGAAACGATTTAGAAAATTATTCATCTTATATTCAAATTATATGTGTTTTGGAACTTTTTAAAATTTAAATTTAGTTCATAATAAAATAATCTTTCAATCTTTCCAAAAGTACCCCTCCACCCTATTATAAATGGCCACCAACTCTAACCCTTAATATTGCCTATAAAACCCCTTTGGCTCATCCATCATCTGAAAAAATAAGCTCCAAACATCCATCTATTATTCATAAAATACTTACCTTTGTGATAAGTTAATTAAATAAGGCATTTTATCTAAAATCAAAAGGAGTTACCTGATTTGAGGTAATATCGTCTCTCAAGCTTCATCCATTAATTTTTCCTTATCTAACCCCAATTCTCTATTTATTCACTTATTTTATAACAACAAAAAGTATTCTAAGTATACTATGATGTTTTTATGGGAATTATTTGACCTACAATAACACATACTTCCATCTAGTTTATTGAGAACACACTATTATTGTGGATGGAAAACTACTTCCTAACGAAATGATGATTGTTCCATTATCTCCTACCGCCTCTCATGGTGGCCATTATGATGGAATAATATTTATATATAACATATAATATATTTATATTGTCTCTATTCTTCTCTAATTTTCATTTAAAACATACCTTTATGCTTTACAAAATGTGTAAATACGCTAATTTCATTTGAGAAGTTCGAACTACCGCCCCACAATGTGATATGACTCGTCCATGATATACATGAAACGAATAAAGGATTGAATTAATGAACTTCTGTAACATATATAACTTATATAATAAACTTTAATTATAATATACCTATTTACCATTTATTTTTCATTCCACTTAATTTGAAAAAGAAAGGAAAGTAGCGTTCATGTGTACGTACAGGTTACTATTCCTGTGAACAGTGCATTTCATTTATTATATCCTAATGTTAAAGACAGTTATAAATAAGTATATACTAGATCTAAATTCATATGTACTGTATATATACTACATTTAAATCATTAATACAATTCTATAGATAATTGACATTTGACCACACAAATAATTAATAATTATAACATGTTCATTTTTTACTCATGTACCGAACATCGACAAAATGGCCGATATGAATTTGTATAATTATATTATTGTAATATCAAAGTAATAAGTGATATAAAAGGAATAATAAATGTGAATATGATTTTATGAAATTAGAAATTAACTTATGATTATTATTTTGAAAAAACATGGAACATACGTGATGAATTAGATTCAATGTAAGGGATCCTTTAACCCTTCTCTTTTAGTCAAATAATTCTTTAATGTTATGTATTTTAATTTCTATTTTCTTATGTTGTAATATTTAATTATATATTGATGTCTCTATAAATTTTATTTCCAGGTGATGAGAGACCCTTTTCCCTCACATCAACTCATTTTCTGATTTTTTATCTGACGTCGTTAGGCTCTCCAGTTTTCGTGTGGGAACTTCTTAACAAAATTTCCTTTCTTTGGGTTGATCTTATACCACTATATTATATAGAGATATGATTACGTGATAAATGAATTTTGATATATATCTTGGATTTATAATTTCTTTATGTGTTCTTATTGTGAATACACATAATCATTATATTTTATTTATATAATGAACTTTGTTAGGGAATTTATTAACTCAATTTCCACTCAATAGGTTTTAAACATACATCATTGATTATATAATTACATGATTATGTGTGGAATAAAGTTATTTAATTATTTTTTAATTTACACATCTGATTTTGTATATATACTATTTTTACATAGAATAACCCCATTGAAAACTCTTATGTCATAGATACAATCTTTATAGGGGACTTCGTCCCAATCTCCTTTCATTGAGGCGTATTTTGGTTTATACACAACATTCTTTTTTATGGTGTATAATTATATAATTTTTATTTTAATTAACATATTTTACATTCAAAAGGAATATTTTTTTACGAAGAATTTTACTAAATGAAAAAAGGAATGTATCTTTTTAAAGAATGCGATGAAAATGATATTTCCACCTCCAAATGTATTATCTGATACGTGGATTCCTTAACAAGTTGTAATTTATTTAAATAGAAAATAAATAACATATACTTATTTATGTATTTTTTATTGAAAATGGATTTAATAATCATTGATTATTTCAATATATTTAAATTATCTATTGTTATTTCAATGACAAAATGTTATCTTTCTATTATGCTTGTTTAATTTGTTATCATTATATTTTGGTTCTAAGGCATTGTTTACGTATACGGGTTGTTCTGTGATAACCATATGCTGATTGATCTAGAGATATATTTTGAATTCATTGGGTAATATGGTGTTGAAAACATTAATATATATCTTAAAAGATTTAGGGAATATAATGTTATGGGAATTCCAAACATAACACCCTATGTAGCTATGAAAGCAAATATGTAAGTATGATATGGAAGTCACAAGTTACCGTTATGAATTATGATTTATATGTGTTATACATAAATATTATTAATTAATGAGGTATGTTAAAGATATTATGTTTTATCACTAAGAAGTATGATTTCATTGATTTGTATGTATTGGTGGACTAATTTATTATTTCTTTATATTATCACCCTTACAAATCATTTAATGCACATACCATGTTTTTGAAATGTTTTTCACTGGGTATAAGGATGGTTATGAAAAAGAAAGTATACAAGACGATTTATATCTCGAAAATAACTCTTGTTTTATTGTGTATTTTTATAATTTTGAAAAAATTTCATTGACTAGAAGTTTCTAATTTATAATTTTAAGGATGTAATGTGATAGTTATGGCCTAATTCACTAAAAATATAAACATGAAAAGATCTGGAATGAGAATTAATGACTAAAATCAATATTATTTAATTTATAAGTATGATGCCTTATAACTCCAAATATTGAAAACTCATGACACATTCTTACTATAAATTAGTAATTTAATTAAATTAGGAAATGAAAATATATTTTCTAAAATGAACTCATTCGTTAGTAACCAAGTGTAAAAATTGTTCAATATGTAAATCTAGATGATAATGGAATTATTCAGTGATTAATATATTATTTGATAGTATTTTTTCCAAAATTAAAAAGTTAATATTAGTCTCAACTCAAATTCATTGGTTATGTACAATAATATAAAATATAAATAAATATATTGACAACTCAATGAGACTATCTGCTTTTTTAATTCAATATTTGATATAGAAATATATTCTATTATTATAATAGATTAATTATATTTAATATTTTAATTTCAAGGGTTATAAAAATAATAATTCATTGGAAAATTAGAATGAATTTAAGGCTAGATCATGATTGATGATTTTAATTAATGGAGATTAAGAGTTTATCTATTGACAAGTTTGTTATATCAAGATTTGTTAATCATGTGTTTTGATGAGTATTTTTATTTAATTTAACTTTTATATAGGATAATTAAAAATTTATTGTTTATAGAAAATGTGATGGATACTTTTAGTTACATGATTTATTTTATTAAAATGATATCATTTTTTAAAAGGAAAAATAAAATCCACTTTCTATGGGTTAAAATTTTTTCTTATTACAATCTACAAAAAATGTTCCTTCAATATGACTGAATTCAGTGAACTATTATCCGATATTCTCAATATTGTTCAAATTTATATGAAGTAATAATATTATTGAATGGTTATATAGGTCTATAAACAATGTAAAACATGGAAATTGTTTATAAAAACAGTCTGTTGAAAATTTTGATAATTATTCTTCATGAATAATATCACTGTTATAAAATCATATGGCTTCTAATAGGGAAGTGTAATGATTCTAAATTATCAATGATTAATATAAATATTATGTTAAAATATAGATAATTTATATGTTAAGTGTTAATTTTATAGATATTTATCTTGAAAGGAATGTGAGTCTAATTTTAAATTTAAATTTTTTGTTTTTAATAATAATTTTTGAATACATATAATAACATATATGATATAGTTATTGGTTTTAATATTTCTTATTAAAGGATGAAAATTGATTTTTAAATCAAATTTTTTTTATATCTTATAATTTTATTCTAAAATAATTATCATCTAATAGGCCAGTGGTTGTATATTTAGATATTATGATGTTCAAATTTAATAGATGAGTTTTTATTATAGTAATTATTTAATGTGAATTTTACATAATTTGATGACAGTTTTTGGAGGTATTAGTATAGAATAATTTATGTGGTTATTAGATTTTATGGTAACGTTTTAATTGTATAGATATCTAATTATGATAAAGATTAACATAGAAGTGGTTCTATGTAGAGAATATAATTTTACTTTATATCCTTTTATGTGGTGAATATAAGTTGTTTGAATATATTTAAGATGATTAATAGATAGTAATATGATTACTAACTCTCACCATTTTTCAAAAAGGATTAATTCACACATATTTCCCAATAAATATATTAGTGGAAGAGTTTTATCATATGGTAACATAATGATATGACATGGGTTACAAATTATTAAAAATTTTAACAAAACAAAAAAAGTGTAGCCAACATATGGATGATCATGTAGTTTATCATATTTGATATGATAAACCAGTTATTTGTTATTTTTTAAAATATTCTTAATTTATTTTAGAATACTAAAATTTATCATGATAAAGTAAAGGTAAATTCTATAATTATTTCACATTGAATATATAAAAATATATAATGGTAATTTTTTTGGAATTGTTATGAAAATTTATCTCCCATTTTATGAAATTGAATTTATCCCTGTATGATGTTCATAATTGAGTATTACAGGTTAATATTAAATCTTGTTTATTTCATAAGTATAATTCTTGTATATTGAAATGAAATATTCTCATGAGGGACACACAATATGATATGATATTATTGGAGGTACGACATAATAATTATACCCCATGGAGTGTCATATAGGCGTCTTCATTATTCTAGGGTTGCATGGATTGTATTTTTATCCCAAATACCTATTTTTTGGAAGATACCTAGAATTAGATCAATTGTGCATTGATACCTAACACATGCAACTCAATATATCAACCTAAAAATTTCGAGGTTGGTTGTGTATTGGGATGATTAAATCATTGGATATAAAATAAAAAAGATAGTTTTCCCCCATGTATGAGGAGTATTATATTTTGTCCCTCAATTGAGATAGAATTGGGATGCATGAAAAATTGAATAGATATTGAATATCAATATGAATAATGTAAATATCATGTTCCCATATTTTTGGATAAAATAAAAGTGATAAATTAATAAATTATATGAGTCTATAATAAAGAGTTAGGAATAGTTGTGTTGGCTATATGGTGTTAAATTTTTGTGTGTCTATAGTAACTCAATTTAATTGAGAAATGAAAACAATTAAAATGCACATATGTATATTATGAATAATTGTGGAAATATTTATAGAGATACTACCATTTTATGGACATAACTTCATATCCCTTTCATATATTCATTGTCATTAATTCTTTCCTAGTGGCCACTCCTTCCTAACATATTTTAATTCTATGATCGTTATTTATGGTTAATTATATAAGTCTTTATGGAAACACACATTGTGTTTGAAAAAATGTGGATTGATTTTTTCACATAATGTTACTATTAATGTGTTTTAGGGTTATTAAAAAATTATTTTAGATGAGTGTTCCCAAGGTATTTCATAAGATGTTATACATGGTTAATTTAACAATACCTATAAAAATGTTTTACTGAAGATATAATTTTTTTTATTTATATGGTTCCAAAGTTATTTTCTACGATACAATATAATATGAAATGGCACAAAATGTATTTAGATTATGTGGATGTTCCTGATTGATGTGGATATTCACTACTACATTATACTAATATAATATATATATATATTGTGATATTCATGCAGGTAATTGTAAATTATTTTATAATATATGTCATTTTTATGTATTATAAATATATATAAATGTTTGTTTCACCCATGTATGATATCATTAAATGAAATCAGTTCTTTATTTATATGAAATATACATTGAGTAAATAAAAATGATTCTTGAACAATAAATTTAATTAATACATTAATTTTAACACATTTATTATTATATACACCACCCAAGAGAGTTCCCTGGTTTTATATAAACCCAAATACCATATGATGGTGTTTTGCTGATCATTTAGATCCTAAATTTAGGTCAATATTCAATGAGTTGTTTTTCTCTTTCTTCATCCCAATTACATTTCTTTCCCTAGTAGGATATGGAAGAAGTATAAATCATATATGAGAATTAGATGATTTATATTTGCCAATCGATAATGCTGTTGGTGTGGGGCCTTAAAACAACATTAGGGATCTTTATCACAAATTTTAGAAAAATATAATTATATTTTTAGTGGTTCTTTGGTGTTTGGTTCACACATTTACAATAGTTCATCATTTTTTATTAGTTAGTTAATTTATCCTCTATGAGAGATCCTCAAATTTGCTTCCTAATTTCATCCTCAAGGTATAATATGTTTTATAACAATCATATAGAACCTAAAATAACTTGTTATGGGGTTTTTTATTTATTTATAGATTATTTTAGAAAGAACCATTTTTTCAAAATGTCCATCATTAGGACTAATTATGTTTGTAACGTGGGAATATTTTTATTTTTTATTTTTATTTGTGATAGAATATTTTTATTTCACGAATGGAATCCATAAAAAACATTACTAGTCATGTGAATAACTTGTGGAAGGGATCGGTCCATCTCAAATACACATACAACACAACATTTGAAAGGGATATATCATAAATATTCATTATTATAAGAAATGCATCCAAAATAGGTATCCATAAAAATTTTATGTTATAGATCATTCTCAAATACCTATTAATAAAATTGTTTAATTTCCATAGAAGTAACCTTTTTCAAAAAAAATCATGCCAATTAAACTCATTAAACTGATTTTTTAGTCCAATTCAAATAGGTCATCCACAACATTGTGCACACAATTGAAAAGATATATTTTCTGATAGATTAGTTAATATTTCCCAAAAAAACCATTGTGGAAAACCTAATTTGACAAATTATATGCTACCTCTAAAAAATTGATCCCATAGAAAATTTTTGATTTCACTTTACTATTTCAAAATTAATCAATTTTACAAAATTAATCAATTGTAAAAAATTTAATTTTCATATAGTGTTACTGTGATTATTTTAAATATTATAAATATCATAATTTTTTTTTACCATTACTATACACATAATTTATATTAAATCATTTTTTTCATATAGTAGTAACATATATATTTATATGGATAAAATTTCTCTATAAACCATAATATTTTATTAGCATACTCGAATTTCCATGAAATATCTCAAAAACATTACATTGAAACAATTTTATAAGGCCATGACCTATGGACCTAAATATTAAGATGTACATTTTATATATTCCGAATAATTAATAGAGTATAAAGACATGTGATAATAGATATAATTTTTTTTAATTAAATAGCCTTAAAATATATTAATTAAAAGTATATAAATTTCACGCTCATGAAATTTCATTTTATAGAATAAAAAAAAGAATTTTTTTTATGGATTGATTTTAATTTTAAAAAATTAACAATATATATTTATTACATATTGTCAAAATATAATGAAGTTACCTAACTCCTGTTAATAAAATTATTCAAATCATGTATTCATACATAATTTATAACTCACCACTAACTATCCTTACTTTTACTTACATCATTCCCTAAAACATTTACTTGTCTTCCAATGTGTATATATAGAGGGTGAGTATTATCATTTAATGATATCACCAATTACTACAATATATTATAATAAAATTTTAATCCAAATATTCTATGATAATGTATTATTTAATAATAAATGTATATTTAAATAAATTATAAAACCATTGTAGGAAACAAAAATTAAATCAAATATTATGTTATAAAATTTTCATTTTAAATGAAAACCAACCCTTCCCTTTCACATATAATTGGGGTAACCCACCATGAACTAATAATCAAGAATATCACCCTCATTTCATTATAATTAACCCATCATATGAATAAAAAAGTGGATATCCAATTTAAATTCTTTATATTTATTTTCTAAAGTCTAAATATTAATATCATAAGGAATAAATTTTTTCTTATAAAAACCCATTTAGAAATGAATAGAAAATATATACATAAGGCCTCCGTCATAAAACAATTTTTGAATCCAAATAAATTTTCCAAATGTATTTCAAAGGATTTGAAATCATAGATCAAAAAAATTATTTAGATGATTTTTATAAAAAATACATATAAAATTTTCATGGATAAATATCGAAAACCATCACATTTTAAAATAAAATACTATGAAAATAAATTTTTAACAAATCATTAATAAAACATTATTTTGAAATAGAATAATTTGAAATTTGTTTTCAAATACCATTTAATATAAATTGAATATAATTTTTAATAACTAATAATAAAGATGATTTTAAATTTAACACCATGACCCAGACCATCAGATCTTCTCTATAGTAACACATGACCTCTGGAACACCTCCACACATTCTAGAGGCTACTGACTATAAGAGAGGGTTTATGATGAGATATTTGGGAGTGTGTAATGTTAATTAGAGTGAAATGTAATAGATATAAAAGATATAAAGTAACAGTAAACCAAATAGTACATGAAATAAGTAAATATATTTTCTAGAATGTGTGAATATATAGGAATCTAACTTAAATTTTAATTCTGGATTTTATGTACAATAATTTTCTATTATTCCAATCACATACACAAGGTTGAAAAAAATTACAAAAGAGGCACTATATAAAACACCAATAGTAACCTCCTCTTGATCACAAAACTTTTATTGACCAATTTATCTCAACAATTAATATGGGGCCTTATCCGAAAATATAATTACAATTCGTGAAGTATTTTTGGTTACATAGGTTCTATAGAATCATGACATGGTCTGATTACATCATTGTTGGGAGCCACTATGTGGTTCAATGCCTTACCAGTAAAATATAGTGAGATTTCATGTAATAAGATAATAACAATGTATATTATTAATATATAAATATAATATAAATAAAATTAATCCTAAATTCAAATATAAGAACAAATCAACCATATATTGAGAATTTTATTATTAACTAATATATAACGATCCGTAAACACTATTAGTTTAGCACCAAATTGGAATATTTCCGTCATTGTTCACCACATTACATGCATTAATCCATGGGACTCAGTCATACATTTAAATAATAATACATGTAACTATGTTCATAAATCACTGCATGCCCCTCTATTAGTTAAATTTTCACACATGAATCATATCTACCAACTCATCTTCAATGGAATACAATACTTTAATACCCATAAAAATATAAATACACATATATAAAAGGTTGATCCCCAAAAGTACATTAAGGAGGCCTATATACCCCTTACTGTTGGAATATGATGATCAATTATTAAAGGATGATCAATTTCCAGGATTAGGAGTTTACTATAATGTAAATATCCACAATCAAGAGTCATGTAGTCCGTGATCCCATTATGAGGGACCATGTAAATTCTTCCAGGAAACTTATCAACCCGAACACTGTAATAGATAATTAATTGGCTATGTAAATATCTACAAGCAAGAAATAACAAATAAAATATCAATATAACACACTAAATATTAAAAACAATATGAATTATTCCCCATTCATGTATTAACATGTCATACATGAAACAATGAATATCAATTATCTTCTAGCCATAAATGAACCACGTACAAGGTGAAGCATCTAAAGGAACGCATAATCTATACTAATGAATATATCAGGAATATTTCTCAGGGAAAACACATATACATGTCATATGAATCATATCAAGCATATATATCATATTATACACATAAATATACTATGTGAATCATAATATTTATTTTTATCACATGTTATACATGTCCTCCAAATGAAAATCATAAAAAGCATTAGACTCATAGACCACCAGGATTATTAATGCTCAATAACACAATGAAGGGTGGTCCATTTAATCAAAGGAAGACATTAGTGATCATACTTTTGGCATTTATTGATGACATCATGCTGGTACCCAAGGGATTATTGTGGATGCTTGTAAATTTTTCAGTAACAATAGGCATCCTTCCTTTATTTAGATAACCCTTAAATAGAACATACTAATATATAATTATATTTAGTTTATCATAAATTTATGAATATACGGTCATCAACCCATGGTTGAAATAATAATATACCATTCCAAATAAAACTGTGCATAAATCTTTGGGTTAGAGAAAATGGGACCTCATACATTAATATGGTTTTATATAACACACAATAATGTCCCTGGATATTTTTGTGAGTCCGTACAAGAATTTTCCACCTCATCCAATTTCAATAAAATCCTTACTCATGACTAAAAATTACATAATAATTATCTATTAATGAATTTTATATAATTCAATGACAACATGAAACCTCACCATCATTGAATAATGGAATAAAACAATAATGACTAATTATGTATCACTGCTTATCCATAACCATGAACATACACAAAAGGATATTTTGAAAAACTATTTTGAAACATCTATGAAAAAATTCCCATCAGAGAAAACAATTCAATTGTAAAATTAGTACAAATAAATTTTATTATGTAGAAGAATTCTACCAGGAGATAATATTTAGTAAATATTATCCAATACTATTTTGGGTAGTCCTAACATACTTTTGAATCAAACGAATAAAAAATCACTGATTGTATTCTAATATATAATGGTAAATTCAATTCAATTTGATCAAATCCCATAAAATAAAACATCATTTTGGTTAACTTGAATGACACTCTAATCAACAGCTCATGTTCATCATCATAAGACTCCATCTTTCAACACAAATCAAAATCCTTATAGTTCATAGACAATTCCACCATTTTCTTGTGGAATTTCCTTCCATTTCTCTGACAAAAATCATTCTGATGATCATTAAATAACCAACATGACCACATAAATATATGATTTAATGATAATTATGGTATCATGGGATTGCAGTTGGTCATGCCATACTATTAGTGATTATTAATGATGAATGACATAATGATATTCTTATACATTGAGAAAAGCAGTAAACATCTAATATGAAAGGATGATCTCACCCCAATTCATTAATATATTTCATTTTGGTGCATCATGAATCAAGGCCACTATATGGAGGAGATAATGAGATCCTAGAAGAAAGGATCTAAAAAATTGACAAAACTGTATTATTCATAATGTGGGTTCCCATCCAAAAAGATATAAAGGCCACTCTATATAAATCTACATTGATCTCAACACAAGCTTTCATCTTAATGGATATAGCTAGTCAATGATTCTCTATCTACCAACCCTAGGCACACAAGACAAACCCATCCATTCCTACATCTATCTCTAGAACTCCGTGTCACCCATAGTGGATTATTTAATGAGTAAAACACTTCATAATGAAGTTTTATAAAGAATAATATTATTCTAACATATATTTATCCAAATTATATTCTATATATTAAGAAAATATCAACTTTTTATTCCATTTAAAAACATATAATTATGTGGTTCATTGAAGTATCCCCTCCATTATGCTTACCATCCTTGGGATGTTATAGTATCAAGTAAAAACCTCCTAATAATATACATATTTCATTATCTAAATGATGTTATCCATGTTCCACTATCAAAACATTATTCCACACCCTTTGGACACTCACATTCCCAAACAAAAATCACAATTTTGCATTACAACCCCATGAATGAACACTCGAATAAGAGCCATATTCTCATATTCATCGAATATCAATACAATAAATCGTACATATATCTAACACAAAGCATCATACATCATTAACTGATTCCTACTAATTAATTATTGTGTCTATGAAAATAGTAATTTCTATATGAAATATGATTTCAACAACTTAATGACAGACTTGATACAATTCAGTTCTATCATTCTTAATCATAAAAAAAGGACTAAAAGTCCATACCAATTCTTTGTTCCTAGTTTCATAGTTCAAAAACATTATATTTATCAATGAAATCTAAACACAATAACTTGTATTATAAGTACCTAGATATCCATTAAATTCCTATTTAATTCTAGATATAATGATATATTTTTTCTTCTAGCTCACTACATTATATTTTAGGCTGAAACAAAATTTTCCCCCTCCTTTCATCGTTTTACAAAGACATTGGACCTGGAAATTCGATGATAAATGATTCCACTGATCATGAAGCCTTAATAATTAGAGAAATATTTATATTGATTAAAATTACATAAAAAATATAATCTAACATCAAGTATTTTTTCACATTGGTTCATAACCCACTCTAAACATCCATGAGGATCTCAACTATGAACTAACACTCCACACATACCACTAATTAATAGAACATACCCACCTCAAAAAGTTGCTGATGAAATTATCTAATATATATCCCCTTATACATTCTAATTATAAATCAGTTATCCATCACATAACTGGATTTTCATGAGTCAATTATAAACTATTCTTCTTAATTCACAATCAATGCCCAATGGGTTGTATTACATAATTCAATAACCCTTCCTCTAATAGTTTTATTTACCTAGGATCAATTCGATGCTCCCCACCATAGGTGTATCCAATTTTTTTTTTGGCTCACCATGAGTACAAAATTCTACCCGTTCAGGGACTAGTTCATCACTAAACACAATTACTAATCATTAGCAATCATTCATTCCCACTTTATAAGAGATACAACATGAACTACGCATTGTTGGATTACCCTTAATATAATTAACTAAATTAAATTTCCCACTATTTATGTGAGTTACATATGATTGTAGACTATTATTTTTTTACTACGTCGTATTTAGAGTGGTCTCATCCACTCATAGAAACTTCTACAGTAAATAAAAAATTATACATCAAAGAAAAATAGGGTTATCCATATAATGTTACCCTATAAAATAGTTGATTCCATCATTTATCAAAAAGACAACTCAATACACATCAAACTCTAGGTTTCTATGAAAAAAGAGTCTCTTGTATTCAATGAATTTTTAACTCTAATGGTCACCCTGAACTGAAGTCATCAGTGTATTGCCTCTCCTACCTTTCCATGATATATCTATATGAACTAAGTCATTTTAAATTCTCAAATCACCAACCCATTTTAATTGATAAAATGAACCTATATTAATATTTTAACTATAAGAGATGTTAAAAACACACCTTTAAATTAAATTTTATTTCCAATAATTCATTTATTTATAGACTCAAAATTTAATTCTTCTATAGTATTATATTCTTTACAAGGTTCTACTTCCACCAATCCCATGATACTAACTAAATAATTTTTACAATCATAACATCATTTATGACTAGATCTATTAGACATTATAACACCAATATAGCATCATTTTTTATCTATAAGTATAATAATTCACCCTCATTTCATTTTCAACGAAACACTCTTAAATAATAGGGCCCAGTTTTTGAGATATCTTTCCTTTCAAACCAAACGATATATCATGAGTACAAACACTAAAATAGATACATAATGTATAATTATATGGAAATGAAAAAAATATCTCTCTAATCCTTCCAAATGTGATTTATCAACATGTGGAATTTTCATAAATAAAATTATCCCCTAGTTCACTACCCCTAACTATATCTTCAGGTGGAGAAAATACGACTAGGGTTTCTGATAATGAAAATGAGTTTATAATCCACGAGTTACTATAATAAAATATCCAAGGGAACAAGGTACAATAATGTAACATAAAACAAGGTTCCACTAAGGAACATAACTCTTATAAAAACATATAAATACATATCTATAGATTTCTTATAATAGATTCATCCCATGTCATATATATTGAACAACCATATATGTATTATTCGTTCCAAGAAAATTACACTTAGAGTTACACAAATAATTCCACATAGGTTATATATTCATTATTAATTAATTTTTCCCTTCTAATAGCTACATGTGTGAGATTCTATTTATAAAAATTAACACTCTACAATTACCTTACACGGTTCACATAACCATCCATGTATAGAGGAACTGTATATTCATCATCACCAAGGTTCACCAAACCATATTCTCACATGATATTACAAAAAAATTTGACTTTTATAATGGAACATCCAAATATAATTTCATCGTGAACTTGTATATGAAACTGTTGTACATGTTGTTAACACTTATGTAACAAAGAACCCTATTGTTAGTATAACCACCATCAAGCATAATATTTGTGAGGTTAATTCTACATTCCAAATAGTATACATGTGAAACATCATGACATTATAGAAATTTATTAAATCCATTTCAATTCATAAAACTAAAAATCAATAAATGCTACAAGAGGAGAAGTCATATAACCACAAAATTCAAAATAAGTAACATAAATTTCCTTCCCTAATAACATGGAAATCCCTTGAAATAGGTGATCAAAGAATAAGAGGCTAACTTCAATCATAATCTCAAAATGGTATATATATCCTCTCTACCAACACCCAAATTTTAATAATATGCCACTATTATATGAATTCATTACACCTAGAACCTAATAAATTGGTCTGAGAAACAGTATCCCATGACCTTATGTGCACCTCTATATAAGCCATAGGCAGCATACTATCACCAAGGGACTATAGTGGGATTGTGATGAGACTATAACCTCAGTAAAACTGAATTATAATTGAAAAATTTCCAAATGCTTGACATTAAAAAAATAGAGTACTGAGAATCCAATTAACATAATATCATTAATAAAGGAATTTTGAGAAAGAAATCTAAAACATTCATTCTTGAATGCAATGAAATTGATCTCCCACATGTACTATTATAAATACAGTATTGAAAAAGTGAAATATTTGAAATTGTCTCTACATATAAACCAAATCCTCAACTCCTCCAAAACACAATACATAAAGTGATTTATCAATCTACATGATAAATCTTGGATCTTGACCAATCATGTACTATAAATAACTAATGAATTCAATGTAAAAATGATCTATGTAGGCCTAAAATGGGTGTCATGAAAATGTTTTATGGAGCCACCAATGCGGTATTTTACCTAACCAGTAAAACAAAATGCATGGTTTATTGATATTGTCATTTGAAATTAGATAGGAAATATATAAATTATAATATAATAACAAATAATAACCAGTAAAAATAAATGTAGTATTCATCCATCTATTGTGTGCTCATGTTATAACTGAAATTTCATAAAACCAAGATATACATGATTTTGTACTATATCCAAAAAATATCATGAGTAATCACCACATCTATTTTATAATTCCTTGTGACTTATTCTGGCATTTATAAAACAATAAATAATCTATCATTATAGAACAACTCCATGATATCCTTTATGAAAATGATTCAACCATAAATAAAGGATAACAACTTTACTCTGATGGTAGGAATGGTTGGGACTCCAAAAAAGGAAACCTCAATTCCCTTGCATGAAAGTTTCCCATCATCAAATTATTTTATCATACTAATCCCCTTCTATAAGTGTGTGAAATTCTTCTATCATGTACTAATCACATGCCATGAATATTTTTTTTTCCATCATATTCAGAACCATAATAAAAAGTCTTATATGTTACACTCATCATATAAAGAATGCTATAACAACCCAAATTCCACCGATCAAAATGATCACTAAAACATGTATTCCAGTTTCTATGTACAAATACACATAAAATTCATAAAACATTCATGAACAATATATGACCACAAATGTTTATAATGATATAAATATTTACAAATGAATGGAGAAATGTATTAAATAATCTGAATAACATATAAATTATCCACTATTTATGAATTAACCACATATATGGAAAGTCCAACCGAGGAAAACTAATTACATACCATTTAATCATATGAATCATGAGTATCATAGGATTCACACACATACACACACCATATTTGAATCATATCAATAGTATATATGAAATTGTATATAGACATGGAAAATCAATATCATATCAATCATAAAACATGTAGGCTATGAACATACACTACATGGGATTCGTATCAATCATAAGTTTCATGATCTATAAGTCCTGTTGTTGTAAAATAATAGACACAAGTTTAGTGGGGGTCTATGTAATTGTAGGAAAACATTAGTAATATACAATCAACCACCGATAACTAACATCCTTCCATTTCAAAATGGTGCATTATGGCCCTTGTAATATTCTTCAAATACATTATTCATGATTCCATTATTTTTTTTTAAAAACGATATCCCTAAAAACATACAATTAATTATTGTTTATAAGTAATTTAATAATTGAGGTCCATTCCCCCATGGAGGAAAACATCATATAACATATTATAATAACATATTCAATACCTTGGGTGAGAGTAAATTAGACTAACAACATCAATACTTAGTCCAATTCATTCCAATATAACCCCCATTATCTTTTTAATTGTCTGCAAATGTCAGTTTAGGTATCCAACTAATGTTCATGAGGTCCCACGTCATTCACAATCATTCCAATTTAATTAATTTTGAATAAATTATTTTTAATTAAATGATTGAATAAATCCTCACAACTAATGATTAATTAAATAATCATTTAATGACTAAAATTGTATCACCACATTACTAGAACCACGTACAACCACCACTGGAAGGTCCACCAGGCTTTTTTGAAATCATCCCTGAAAAAATCACTATCACCATATACAGTTAAAATTAAAACTAAATAATTTTTATGTTGAGCCTCTATGAGAAATCAAAAATGTGATGTAACTCAGCCTCAATATTGTCCAATGATGGTTCTGCCACATTATGTACACTTCTATGTATAAGGCTAAAAAATGGAACACTTGAATTGAAAATTATAATGATCAATAAAATTCAATTCAATGAAAACCCCCTTATAATGGAACAATATGAGATGTACATTTAACATAACTCTAATCAATAACACAACATTATATTCATAAGATATATTGGAACCATTTCAGTTGAATTCCACATAATTCCCAGATAATTTCACAGTGATTCTAAAGAATTTTAATTTAATAGTATAAAAAGATAAATCCAAGGATCAATATTTCATTAAAATTTCCAATGATAAATATTATTGAGTGAAAAATGAGACATCAAGGGATAAATTCTTTCTATTTTTAACATAGATAATTGTTAATGATGAATGAATCAATGATCCACCTACACATGATTATGTGAGAGTCAAGACCAATGAAAAACATTGAATCTTATCAAGATTCAATAATTTATTAGATCTTTTTCTAGTCCAATTATTATAGATCTCGAAGAGGGTAAAGGGGAGAGACTTGATGAATTGAGTTATAAATTCTATTCAAGTTTTATTAATTACAAGGGGTAATATAAGCTGAAATATAACAACACCATTAGAAAATATTCAACCGAGTGCTTTCTAGTTACTATTTAATTGGTGGATCGGCTTTTTTGATGGACCTATCACAAAAACACATAATAAAATCTAAAGGTTGGTTATCCCAGGAGAGAAATTGTGCAACTACTCAGACCACCATCTTGTTAGTTGCCTCACACTAGTGAACCATTATTGCTACTATAACCCTACTAGTGCAGTCTATGTAAGTGTACTTCCACCAAACTATGAGTCTCACATCGATCATTTATTAAATCATATAAATATATATTAATGATTTTTAAATAAAGGTAATTATGTTTCAACACCTTGTTCTCAGAATGATATGTCCAAGAGACTAACAGATCCAATTCCTTTTGAAATTTATATCCTATAATAATGATTGTTAATATTTTCCATTAACATTAACATATCATAGAATACTATCGTGGGGAGATTATTAATAAATTATACAGTTTATCATTATAATGATATCAATGGGGTGAAACACTAAATCATTTAATCATGATTTAACATTAAATGACCATAATTAAAAAATATTTGTCCTCTAAAATATAATTTTAATGATAATAACATTTTTCATTGAACAATTTCATTATATCTAGACCCTTGAAATTTTATAATACCCCCACATTACTAAGTATATTTTAAAAAATTTCCCACATTAAGTTGAATTTTATTCCATGAAACATGTCTTGGATCTCATGTTACTTAGTGTTATGAATATATAGGCTATTATGGTAATGATTTAAATTATAATATGTGTTACTTCCATTATAATTTTAGTGGTTTCCTATAAAAACATCATAAAATATTATTCTAATGCATAAAAAATGAAAAAGGTAGTTTTTAGACGTTATCATGTTTATATAGTTGAATTAATTTATATAAAATATCTAAAATAGTTCATTTCATTTAAATCTATTTCTATGACTAATTCTATACCAATTTTTTTTGTAATCTAGTAATTTAAAACCACAATATATATATATATATACTGGTATATAATGAAATGAGAATATCATGTGAGTGGTTTTTGAAGATATAATGGGTAAATTAAATATTTTATACGTCCCACAAATCCTGAAATGATAATCCTATTTTCTAAACTAAATCATAAATGTATTATCCCTTCTAAATTTATTTATATTTGTCAAACATTAATAAATAATGTATTCTATGATTATAAATTCCAAGGAATAGTTCTTTAACTACCATTCGTAAATCCCACTCTAAATCCTAGACCTCCATGTATGGCCAAAACAATTTCCCAATTCAATTTTCTATTTATGTAAATCCTAAAAAATATTTACATTTTGAAATTATGAAATTAAACAGTTAAAAAGGATATATTGTATTGATCCGGCCCTAGATGACTAGATAAGGGGTCTTAAATCAATTAAATTGGAATTATTATAAGGATCATTATCCCAAAAGAACCAAATAGATGTGTAGTAATCGTAAACTAAAAAAAATACATGAGTATTTTATTAAAAAATAACACACTAATTACAACATAATTTAATTTTATTCTCCTCTTCCTTTATAAGGAAAAAAATTTATTCTGTCTATCATATCCATACAATTATATCTTAGTACAAATGTTTGATTCTTGGGAGAGGAATCGAAATAAAGTTGGGCTCAAATTCATAGTATGTTTATGTAAATCATATCATAATTAATAATTAATAAATGAGAATAAATTAATCAGACAAGGTAAATAATTTATCACACATTCCATGTAATCTATAAACATAAATGATAATTAATATGTAAATATAATAAATAAAAATGAATTTCATTGAAATAACTAAATAATAAAAGATAAATATAGAATGGTGAGAAACTAAAACGCATGAAATTAATCAATAAACTGTGAATGAAATTATTCCATTGATATATCGACGCAAAAATTATCAGATAAATATAACAGAGTCTAAATGTGTGAAATACAAAATTATTGGACGTCATGTCTCAAAAAAATGAATGAATATACTTCATATACCATTCATAAGATGATTTACAATATTATGATTTGTGAATCTAATTTGTCTCAGGATAACATTCTGTTACATCAGAAAGGTAATATAAATTATGGGCCCTACCCATCATTTACATTTGATAACATTCCTCATACTGAAGATTAAAAATGAATAATAAACCTTAATAATAATAGAATTTAATGATAAATAAGGACTTATAAATAATTCATTATTTATTAAAATTAATATAAAAGTAAACATCATAAATAAAATTATATATGGATTAGGATATAATAATATCCATGAAAAATTATTTATATAATTATGGGAAATTCAATGCTCAATGATCCAATGAAATTGAATATTTCAGGAGGAATAACATGGAAGACAAGGAAGTGAATATATATATATATATATATATATATATATATATATTTCCGATCCAAATTAATCGAAAACTATATAATCAAGGGATATGGATGGTATCAATACAAAATTTCCATAGTGGAGTAAAAATAGAGGGATGTTGTTGTCGATGAAATAAAATAATAACACCAAAAAATATTCTTGAAGAAAAAATAATTTGCATTAAAACATGTTTTATATAAAATTTTTCTACAAAAATACCATTAAAAATGTTTTAAATATAATCCTTTTAAACAAGAAAAGACCTTTTAATGAAATTATGGTGGGTAAATCTATACATGTTGTACTTGATAAAAACAACGAATCATTTTTCTAGGTAAAAAGGGTTAGAAAAATTCCTTGTCCTGAAAGTGAGGATATATTCTTATAAAAGCATTAATTAATTTAAAAATGGGATACAAATGCTTTTATAAAATCTGTTTCTAATGGTTATTTATTTTTAAAATATAATTTATAATATGTTATTTTTTTAAAAAATATGTTCTCCAACTAAATAGATAGATGATGTCAGGTTGTCAGAATTTTTTTTAAAACATATGAATACAAATGAGTGGAAAAAATAGTTCTAATACTTGTAAAGGTCATGAATAACATGGGGATATTTTAATAAAAGTTTTTGTTTAAAAATTATCTAAAAAGTTTAACTAATATAGATTAAATTAAAAATAATTTCAATTAAAATGACATTGTGGAATTACCATTAAAGAGGATATAACATAGAAGTGAGAATCATTCAATGAGAAAATTAAGTGTGTCACCTATAAGTAAAAATAATTACAGTTTAACTAAAAAATATATTATAAAATTATATTCCACACATAATAGTATAAAATTAATTATAATAAGGAATTATTATAACTCAATGAAAATAAATAAAGGTCTACAATTCTATTCCACTTAGTAACTTTTATCTCAAGTCACGTTAAAATACATAATTTACGTTGAAACTCCAAAAATAATGAAGATTGAATTTTTCATGGAATACAATATAAAAAATAATATCATTAACAACATATAAATCAAATTTTGTGTTCAAAATATATGCATGACTCATGGAAAGAAAATGACACAAGAATCCCTTACCTTTTGTTTCCTATCTGGTAGAAATACATTAACCTCATGTATAATATTTTTAAACAAGTTAATAACATATTACATAACATTATTAATACATTTTATATCATATATGGGACACTTATAAGATCATATTACCTGTTTTTTATAACCATTAATAATTATAACTATTTCGGGTGTTAATTTTATAGTTTCACGAGTAATTTTTAACTTGTTATATGTTGTTCTTATTAAATAAATCATTGTTTCATCTATGTAAAATGTATACCATGATTTTAATAACATATATGTCCATTATAATTGTATGTATAAATAATATATAATGTTTGGAAATATGAAATAGATATTTCCATTCATGATGACAGTAGTTCGTAAGTACGCTTGAACACTATTTTCATTTAATTATCAGATTATAAAATAATTAAAAGTAAAGTATATGTCTATAAATTTATATTTGAATTACTGTAACCTATTTATATAATATATTTTATATATTTTTAATACAATTATCATTAATATTTTCCATTTATAGTGTGAATGAATCACATCACTTTGAGAGGGAGATAGTCCACACATCCTCAAACGATGTTATCTTATTTACAAAAAATGAAATATATTAATGGTATCTATCATAAAATAAATAAATAATTAAAAAGATATAATAATTGTTGTATATATAATATATAAATAGATTTTCCATCATAGTTGACATAATTATAGGTGTTACTAGGAAGACTGAACATTCAACATTTAATGAGGTGCTAGTTCAATATACGCATAAATAATATGATCATTACCCATTAAATGAATTTTTGTGTGAGTATATGTTAAAACATAAATATAAACAAAATTATATTATGTTTATTATAATATTGTTTTATTATAAACATGGAATAATAATCGTTTAGGGGGTGTCAAATTTAAATTAAATTATAGAGATTTATAAAAGATGTTACATCTTAATTGAGTAACTCCTTTTTGTTTATACCAAAGTGATACCTTGGAATTATTTTTTACCAAAGGGAGGATTTATGGTCAATTGGAATGATTTTGGGAAGCTATATGGGAATAATATCTCTTATACTATTTGGTTTTAGAGTATTTAGGAATGGTGAGAAGTGGTGGCCTTTTTATTGGAGGAGTGACACTGTTGTAATATTTAGAATAAGAAATTACAACCACACATTTCATATTACAATTAGAACCAATGACGGACAAAATTATATAAAAAATAAGGATAAGGTCTATATATGGAATCCCAATAGATCTTAGATAAATTTATAAGTTGTTTTGGTCTTTATGGTTATGGTTTGGTCCTTTATTAATTATAATCTGACCTTAATAAATGTAATTAATTACAATCACATTCAATACTATTTTCGGTGAAAAAAATGTTAGTATTATTAGAAACAATAAATTATATTGATTTAAAATATTCAAAAAACATTACAATGTTTAATCCTATAATTAGAGGAAATTGGCTTATATTTAATCCCAATAGCAGGATGAAAATAAAATTTTTTAAAGTCAAAATGTCCAAATGGTTTCCATGTGTCTATAGTAAATTTCAAACTGAAATGGATTTTAATGAAATTATTTGCATTACTTGATTGAATTATGATATAATTAAACAAAAAAATAGTTAAATTTATAACTTATTCTTATAAATAAATTATATGAAAATTTATTTTTGAATGAAATTTCATTATTTTTAACTATTCATTAAAAATTATATTTAAAAAAAATATAAAAACTTCAACCTAATGTATTTTGTATGTTACTATTTAAAAGATGAAGTATATTTTTACGTATATAAATCAATTATGTTTTCACGATTCATAATTAAAATTTTTCCTCCATTATAATGGTATAAAATTTCCTTTCAAAAATATTGTTTTTATGTGTGTAATTGGGTGTGTTCTTATCTTATATTTATCAAATATAATGGATGAAAATAAAAAATATTTTATTGAATAAATAATAAAAAAATTCATTAAAATAATCAATTAATTGAAATTAATTTTTTTCATTAATATATAACTCCATTATAAGCATAAAAATAATAATATTTATTTTTATATCCAATTCATTCTTATTTTCTTTTCTTATTAATTAGTAACCAATGAATTAATTTTATATTTATATAAACCATAAATTTTCATATGTGCGCCAGCAATATTTACAATCACTAACAGATTTAATATGTTATATCATATTATATTAAATAATTATATATTTATAATACATTTCTGTTTGGTGAAACTCAGTTTTGCATGTAACACAAGATATTTAGGACGACCACACATTTGTGTAACTACAGATATCAGGGAAGGTCTCCATTGAGTGATATGAAATATAACATAGTGTAGTGTGAATTATAAGTGATATAATATATTATATTTATTTGAAATGGTAATTTATCAGGTTAATATATTCTCATATTACACATGGCATTGCTTGTCATAAACACTATCGAATACAATGTTAAGATTAAAATTGTGGGGTTTTAAATTCTATCCACATTATTTAAATTGAATACTTGATATTTAAAATGGTTTTTTGTAATAGATTGTGGGATATTTCGGTCATTTAAAACCCACATCCAGAAAAGGGTTTAAACAGATTCATCTAGAAAAGATAGAATGTGATGTAAAATTGTCACATGGAATAAAATATATCTAGGTCTATATATAGGATAAAAGTATTGGAATGTGAAAATACATACTTGTAGAAAAGAATAAATATTTATACGGTGTAAGTGAGGTCACTAATCAGAAACAACTAAATTATGAATAGGGAGTTCAGGGCCTCAAATCTGTAAATCTTTTATTGTTTAAGAGAACATATATTAAAAATAAATTAATTTATTATGAGAAAATATTATTTCGATGTCATTTTCCAAATGTAGGGTTATTATTTTTCTTGGACAAGATTATAAGAAAATATTTTAACCTGATTAGTTTCAATTTCATATGAACAATATTAAATTTTGGGATTAATTCAATGAAATCCTAAATCAACCCTTTACTCACATAAATTACTTAACAATAATTAATTTTATTTTTCCTGAAGCACTAAAATAAACATTTAACGGTTAATAATGCCTATAAAAAAGATAAATGTGTAAATAATTGAATGTCACAATATTACAAAACAAATATGGTTAATAGAATTATCTGTAATAATCAAAATTGATACTAATGGTTCATCATTAAAAATTATTCATCAATTTTTTTAAATTAAAACAATGAAAAATTAACCACCTCTTCATGTAGAATAATGGTCATCATGAAACCCATATCATCCTTCAATAATGGGTTCAAAACCCACTCACTTTCCAAACATGAAATGCTTTCACTGAACATATAGGTTGTCCTTTTCTAAAAAAATATTAATATAATATTAAAAATAAATATAATGAATTAATAGGAAATAAATTTAATTACTAAATAAAATTTTAATAATTGTTTTCTATACGTCATTGATACAAAAATAATTAATCATCTTATTTTCACATATATCCTTTATTGTTCAATGGTGTATCTCTAATATAATTTTTATAGGATATCTAAAACATAGGACCTTATATATAATCTACATTACCTTAGGATTATCCTTGTTTATTTACTGTCAAAATCCATCACAGTGGATTAAAAGGAAAATATGAATTATCCTTAGATATCACTCGATTGTGTCAAACTAGTTGTGCAGTAAGGCATGTTATCGTGTATTAGGTTAGAAAGAGTTAGTCTTGTCACAACTTGTTGGAGTAGTTACTACTAGTTACATCTTTTCCAAAAACATTTCAACTTATAGTATCTAGAAAAATATGTATTTCTAGTAAAACCCAAATAATATAAACATTAATAAAAATCATGGATTTTCATCTATACATACCCTAATATTCTACCATAAGGTTTTGTTTTATAACATATGTTTTCCAAAATCTATTTCCTAAGGTTGTTACTAGACATCCTTTGATTCCAACTGTAGTGACTTGACCCCAGAAGCATGAAGTCGGTGTTTTTTATCAATTACATTGGCTATATTACTAGGAATCAATCCCCGAAGGACATAATAGTTTAGTAGGCCGGGTAACCCAGATACGTACATCAGTCATTTATTATGAAAGAATATACTAAATAAATTAATATTTTTTAATCTATTTTTCATTTCTATATAAACACATTATTCTATAAAAAAATCCTTGAAAAAGATTCTTTGAATACTCCATGGATTCATGGGGAGAGTAAAAAAAATAACTGTAAGATAAAATGCCCTTTGAGGTTTAGTTAAAAATAATGGAAGTAATATTGAAACAATGAGAATAAATTTATATGGATAGACAAATAACACAACACAGAATCCATGAAATCAATAAACTAAAATGATAAATAATATTGAACGATAATAAATAAAAATAAATTCCCTTCAAATAAATAGTTATTTTGAAGTAAATATGTCACAATGAGAAACTAAAATACATAAAATTAATCAGTAATCTAGAATGAAATGTATCCATAGATACATAAACATAAAATCTCATTGATAATAATAAATGAGTCTAAATAAGTGAAATTCTTAATTATTGGACATCATGTCTCAAGCATAAGAAAATCTATACCATTGAGACCTTTCCCAAGATGGATTAATATATTTTTATTTATGAAACTATATTTTCTTAGGAAAAATTATTTATGAATTGATATGTTATATAATTTTCATCCCCACCTTTGATCTCCATTCCCAATCATTTATTATATTGAATAATCTGCATGATTTATTTTCCTTATCAAATAAGAATATTGAATGAAAATTAAGGATATACCAATAACTCCCTAATTAATCTTATAACTATCAATGGAATTTCAATATGAAAAATTTTATTCAGTTTAATAAATAGTAATATACATGATAAATGATTTTGAAAACTAGGGTAAATTAAATCCTCAATGATCATATAAAAATGAATATTTCTTGGGTACTAACAAGGAAGTCATGGATGTGAATATAAATACAATAAGTGGTCAAATAAATTGAAACACACCAATAGGAAGGATTTATAGTTTATCAATAAAAAAATTACCAAGTAGAGTAAAAATATACAGGTTTTTATGTTCATGAAAGAATATTATAACTTAAATAAATATTCCTGGGGAAAATATCATTTTATTTGAAACCCATTCTGAATATATTTTTCATTGAAAAACCAATGTAAAAATACTTTCATTAAAAATATACCATATAAAGGTGCAATGGAATATTAAATGAAATGATTATGGATATATCAGTACATGTTGTTCGAGGTAAAATTAATAATTCAATTTTTCATGGTAAAAAGGATTATAAAAATGACCTTTTAGGATAATGAAAATAATATTCATTTGAAAAATTTTATAAATAAAGGGTTAAAATTCCTTTAAAACTTATTTTTTTAGGTTTAAAAATATTTTTTAAACCCTTTTATAAGACATGATATTTATAAGAAAATATGTTCTCTGACTAAATAGTTAATAGAAGTATGGTATTTATAAAACATCTGATCACCAAAGAGAGGAAAATGGTAATAACAGATGATAAAGGAAGTGAATAACCCGAGGACATTAAAATAAAAGTTTCTATTTAAAAATCATCTAATTATTTCTTTTAATGGGAATTCTTGTTAAATAGTCTCGAATAACATGAGATTGTGAAATAAACCATTAAAGGGGATATAGTGTCAAAGTGACAATCAATTAATGAGTAGATTATGTGTATAAAAATTTTGTCTAGATAAAGGGAAGTTGAAATAAAAAACAGAAAATAATTTTCTTTTAGAAACATAATTTTTGAATACCCATTATAATGAGGACATATAATAACTCAATGAAATGAAATTGAATTATGCCATTCTATTCAACAGAGATACATTTAACAAAATTCCCCTTAAAATAAATAATTCATGTTGAAAATAAAAATATCATGATGATATAGTTTTTTATGATGCTACATATTGAAATGGGAAGTATATAAAAAATATAAGATAAATTTTGTGTACATGAAATATGTATGCCTCATTGAAACAATATGAGACAAGATCCAAAATCATACATATTTTGCGAGTAGATTTGAGTTATCCTTCTACACAATATTTCGTAACATAATAATAAAAAATAAAATAAAAATATTAATACTAATTATACTCTATATTATTTTATTATAACATGTTATTACCCATTTGTTAAAAATGATTCATTATTTTACCTATTTCAGGTGTTAATTGCCAAGTTTGACAAGTATGTATTAATCTGTTATATATTGTTTTTATTAAATAATTTTTTTTCACCATATACATAATCTAATCCATGATTTTATTTTTATATATATCTATTAAATATTTTTCAATAATAATATATAATTTTTCGAGATATGAAATGAAATGCACTATTAATGGTGATGGTAGGCCAAACGTACGCAAGAACGCTACCTTCATTTCATTGTTTTATTTTATTATAATGAAAATTAAATGATATTTATAAAATAATTTATAATTAAAATACCATATATCAATAATATAATCCATATTTGTTTATTAAAATTATCCTTAATAATGTATATATATATTATGAATTAAGCACATCACTTTTAGGGGGAAGTAGTCCACACGTTCTCAAATAATGTAATCCTATTAAGTCAAAATTAATATTATTAAAGGAATGTGATATAAAATAATTAAAGTATAAATACATATAATATATCATATATATCTTATATAAATATATTTTCTCTCATAATTTCCACCATGCGCTCTGGTAATAGGAAAAATGAACATTCAAAGTTCTGTGAGGTGGTAGTTCTTCGTACACATAAAAAGTGTTGTTGTTAACCATTAGATGAATGTGTGTTAGTTTTGGTTAAAACATTAATATAAAAACATACTATTATATGTAGTATAATTTTGTTTAAATATATACAATGAGTAATAATGGCATAGAGAGAGGATAATGAAAATAAAATTAAAGATCATTAGGAAATTTGTTACCTCTTAATCATGTATCCCCTTTTGGTTTAAACCAGAGGGCCTCCATGGAAAGCTTTATTCCCAATGGGTGGATATAAATTATATTGAAGTGATTTTGGGAGGCAATTTTTATCCATATTGTCTGATCCTATGTTTTTTGAGATTTGTGAGGAATTGGGAGATGTGTTGGCCTTTTATATTGGAGGTGGGGTGGCACTCTTGATGTATTTTGAAAAAGCAATTACTACGACATTTTTTATGTTGAAATTTGATCCAAGGATGTAACCAATTAAATCCACGAAATTTTATGGTGTATATATTTCTATAAAATATATATTGGACAAGTGTAATGGGTGTTTTGGGCCTTAGGGTAAAGGTTTCGTGACATATTAGTATAAATTTAACCTTTAACATTGTAATTAATTTTAAACACTTTCAGTAATTTGTTTTTATCAACTATGTTTTCCGTATTTGAAATTATAAATTAAAATGATTAAAACTATGGAATAAATATTGGCAAATTATATTCATAAAGGTGGAATAAATTAATTTATATTTAATCCCTCCCGTGATATGATAATATGGGTTATTAATGTAAAAATGTATTTTTTTAAAGGTATATAATATTATTGAAAAAAAAGAAAGGGGTTACACAAGTCTGAAGGAAGGTATTTTGTAGTCATCCCGAGCGTAATAAGGGATTAATTTAGAAGGGAGATCATCCATCCAGTGTAATTCGTGAGCAATTCTGAGATTGACAGGCCCATCATTGATTATGTTGGCTTCACGGATGGCGTGAGTGGCGATGAAGTTAAGCCCAACGAGCGAATTCAAACAGTTCATCCAGCGGGCAGTAAGAGTCCAAGCAAGGTGAATTGTACCATTCCAAAGGGCCTGAATGATTTTAGTAGAGTCTCTCTCAATCCATATATTGTCCCATCTATGAAGTATGGAAAAGGTGATGGCATGGATGACACCCATCATCTCAGCATCCAAAGTAGTAGCGGAACTGCATGATCCATAAAAGCATCCAAGGATCTGATCCAGGAGATTTTAGAGGACAGCACCATAGCCCGCTAGTCTCGGGTTGCCTTTGGAGGCCCCATCCACATTGATTTTAATCCATCCCGGAGGAGGGGGGAGCGAAAAAAACTTCAAGAGTGGAGTGGTTACGAGGGTAAATTTCTTCCACCCCAACACGTCTAAGGATCCCAAGGTCACAGACCAAATTTTTGCAGTGAGCCTTTTGGATAGAAGACGCTTCACGAATAGCCATGAGGATTCTCGTTTTCCCTGTACAAATTATAAAAGTGTTATTGTGGAAAACTAAATCATTTCTACCATACCAGATAATGTGGAGAAGTTCTGCAACCACCGCAACCAAAAAGTTTTTTATTTTCTAAGACATAGAAATCTTCAAGCAGTTCTAAATCTGCATGTTGATGGTGTTAAGGAAAAGCCATCTGCACTCTAAAATGTCAAGAATATAATTCCAGAGAGTGGTAGATGTTTCACAGGAGAGAAAGAGATGATTAATATCCTCTCTATGTGGATTGATCATACGAAATTTTGAACAAAGAGTTATTCCGAATTTTTGTAGGAAGTTATTTGTGGGAATTGTTTGATGGGAAATCTTCCAGACTAATGTAAATCTTGAGGGTTTTATCCAGGGTTTGTTAAAATTTCCTAGACAGGGGTGTCTATTTTCATCATTGTTAAAAAGGATCATATAATCGCTTTTTGAGTTAAGGATCCCATTGCACACCGGTTCCCAAATAAGGAGATCATTAGTATTAGCGAAGTGATAATTATCAACAATTTTGGTAATATTTTCAGGGAGATCAAGATTATGCATCTGAACGATCGAGTCAATTGAGTCCGGTAGATTGTGAGGGGGTTGGTTGGTATCTGTCAATGAGATCAGGGGAACACCAGTCGAATTATAAAACCATAATTTTAATCTGGAGTCCTTAGAGGTTATCCATTTAGAGTTAGACATAATAGACATGATGGTTCTTTTGATGGAGTGCCAAATGGAGGACTTAAGATTATAGTGATGATTGTATCTAAGCTTGTCAACGAAGCGAGTTCTAAAGAAGTTCATGGAGGGCGAGGTGTTGTGAATAATGTTCCAATTAATTCTAGCTTGCAAAGCCTCATTGAATTTAGAGATATTTTTTATGCTAATCCCCCCTTTATCAATAGGTTTGCAGCAGGAGGTCTAGGGGATAGTCACCAATTTCCTCTCCATAGTGCTATGAGTCCAAAAAAAATATTTAATAGCAGTGTTAAGGAGTTTTAGAAGACATTTTGTCCATTTATATGTCATCATTGAATAAAAAAATTTAGAAACAATTGTAGATTTCACCAAACAAATTCTACCTGCCATCAACAGGGACTTACCCTTCCTGGAAGAAAGGTTTTTAAGTGTGTGATCCATAATGTGAGAGAAGTAATCCTATTTAGGTCTTCCCCAAAATATCGGAACACCTAGATAGGTAAAGGGGAGAGAGCCTTCTTTGACACCCAAGATGTTGGATATGGAAAGTTTTCATCCCGGAGGAAATTATTTACTGAAAATGATGGAATATTTGTTCTAGTTGATGTGTTGACCAGAGGTTGCCTGGTAATGGAGAAGAATATCATTAAGTTTGAAAATGTTCCTTTTGTCTCCCTGGGTAAAAAGAATAATGTCATTAGCATAAAGAAGATGCGAAGGAACTTGTAAATTTCTGGAGGCATAGATAGTTTTTAGGGTTACTTTATCAACCTCCTTGGTAATCAACCTACTCAGGTAGTCTTCCACAATGGAGAATAGAATACTAGAGAGAGGTTCACCCAGCCTCACACCTTTAGTGCAGTTAAATTTGCCTCTAGGAGAGCCATTAATGAGGATAGAGATGTAAGAAGAGTTGAAAAGGGATTTGATTATATTAATGAATGTTTCAATGAAGCTGAATTGTGAAAGAAAGTTATACATAAAGCTCCAATAAATGGTATCGAAGGCCTTTTCAATATCAAGTTTGATAGCAACACTACCCCCTTTGCTCTTTTTGATTAAAAGATTAGTTGATTTAGAGGCCAGACATATGAAATCTTAAATAGATCTTCCTTTTATGAAACCAAATTGGTTCCAAGAAATGATTTTGCAATAAATGGAGTTCATTCTATTGGAAATTAATTTCGTGATGATTTTGAAAAGAGAATTGATAAGGGCAATGGGTCTGAAGTTCTGAATCATATCAACGCTCTCCATTTGGGGGATAAGAACCAGAAATTGGGGGTTAAGACCATGAGGAAGAATATCTTTGGAGAATAAGTATTTAACCAGACGATATACATGTTTATGAAGATTATCCCAATTGATTTATTAGAACCCATTTTTAAAACCATCCGAGCCCAGAGCACTGTTAGGATTGAGGCTAAAGACAGTGTCTCTGATTTCATGATCAAAGGGGATGCTTTTCAGAAAAGTGTTATCTTACATAGAAACCAGAGTATGAATGATGTCAGGTTTGAGGCCTTTATAAATATTATCACCATTGAAAATATTTTTGAAATTAGAGACTATGTGATTGGAAATTCATTCATCAGTGTCAAGAATTTGGTCCCCATTTCTGAGAAAGGCTAGGGGTTTTTAGGATTTCCTAACCCTATGAAGGGCATTACAGAATTCAGTATTCTTATCCCCATCATTGAGCCACTTGTCTTTGATGATTTGTTTTTTAATATTATCCTTTATATTGACTAAGGAAATTAGCTTAGAGGAAATTGTAATTTCCTGTTAAGGGTCCTGATCATAGTTTAAAAAAGAGTTCATATTTTGAAGCTGGTTAAGTTTTTCTTCAAGAAGGTTGATGTTATTATACCTTTCATAATCCCTGACTTTGCACCAATTTTTAAGAGTTTGCTTTAACATTTTTATCTTCATCGGGCAAGAAAACGGGTCAAACTGACCATGCATATTTTTCCTTGTGTCTTTTATGATATTTGTATATTTGGGGTCAGCAGACCAAGCATTATTATATCTAAAAGGATCCCTCACCTTACATTTTTTGTTGGAGAAGGAAATAAGGATGGGGTGATGGTCAGCAATGATTCTTTCAAGGGTAATGTTGGAGATATTTCCCCAACTTTCACGTGCATGAGAATTAGTAAAGGCCCTATCTAATTTTCTGGAAACATTTCTATTATAGTGCTTCTTATACCAAGTAAATTTAGCACCCAAGAGCTTAACCTCTGTGAGGTTGTTCATTTCAATACAAGCTTAAAATTCCCTAGTGGAAATAGGAGCAGGAGGAGGACCAATTTTCTCACTCGAAGCAAGGATGGCATTGAAGTCACCAATAATAAACCAAGGGTGGCAAAGAGAGGCATTGAGATTTGAGAGATCATTCCAAAGTTCTCTCCTATCTTGATACATGTTATAAGAACAAATAAAAGTAGAGAATATGTGTGCATTCTCGAAGATATAGTCACAAGTAATGGCTTGACTTGAAGATATATATATGTTAACATTTTGCAATGACGAGTGGGAAAAGAGCCATAAAGATTCTGATGGGGATCCATTGTTTCATGCCCCCAGGAAATGGTATCCAGGAGGGGTTTTGTGTGAGCGTGAGGAAAAATTAATTTTAGGTTCAGAAATAACAATAAGGTTTGGAGTGTGGGTATTGGTGAATCTTTTAAGGGCATTGAAGGTGTCAAGGATAGGAATTCCTCGACAATTCCAAAACAGAATATTCATTTTGAACTTTTCTTAGTGGGGTTGTCCCCCTTTTTTTAGAAGTTGTAGTCTTAGATCTGGGGGAAGTTCCAGAAGATTAATCTTTGATAGTTTTTTCATGATTAACCTGCAATATTAGTTACATGGGAAAATAAACCATTTCTTTATCTTTTCCCTGTTTTTTAGGAACAAATTGTTTGGGAGGAATGGGGAGGTGTTGTTTGCTCTCAGGTTCCTTGAGGGAAGCAGGTTCCTGGTCTTGTAAAACAGTAGTCTCTACAGCTCCAGAATACCTATGAATCGAGTGTGAGGTGTGCTCAACATCGGTATCAGAATGAAGAGCAGGGATAGAGTTGGTCTGCTTATTGTCAGAATCCCTAAATGCAGTAGTAGGAGAATCCTGGACCTGTACCTAGACAGAGTTAACAGGCCCTGGGAGTTTAGAATGATTGGAATCCGATTGTGTAGTGTAAGAAACTACCGAGGTATGCTTCTTGAGGACATCAGCATGTGGTCCCTATTCTTGTTCAGATGCAGTGCCAAAAGTCATGTGAGCCGGTTGTGTGAATTCTACATTGGGATCAGATTGAAGAGGGGAAGAAGGATTAGGCTTCTTGTAAGAAGGATCCATGCATACAGTATGATGGGGAGCCTGGGCCTGTACCAAGGCAGAGATAGGGGTAGCAGGACCTGTGATTTCATGAGGTTTGGAGTCAGGTTGTGCAGTGCGTGACCCTACAGAAACCTGATTCTTGTCCTTATAGATATATGAGGACTGGAGAGCAGCCATATAGCTAGGTTTGGTAGTCATATTCTTCTCAGCATTGTCCAATGCTGAGTAAGTTTCATAGGAATTGGAAGGGATTGAAGGGTCCATGAGGAAATTTTTAGATAAATAATTCTGTGTGATGGAGTTGTCAATGTCCTCTGAATTAGTAATACAACGGTTGTCTATATGTGAGTATATGCTCGAAGTATCTGTTAAAGCATTGTTATAGGATAAATGAGTGAGTGATGTTGGATCCAAGGTAGGACCATACAAGGGGGAAAATAGGGTCAAATTCATCATGGGGATTGGACGGTATGTTACAAAGATCCTTCTCAATATCCTTTTTAACGTTTTGAGTCAACAGTTCAAGATCCTGGTCCTCAGATAAGTCAGCCCAGGATTTTCCTTTATAAGAATTAATTATGCCAAATGACTTTTCTTTAACAACCCATTTTTATTCCCTCTTCTTGGATTATTCCATATTTTCAGCAGGACCCTCTATCTCACTTTTATTTTTCCTGACCTCAATCTATCATGAATTTTTTGATTGGGAAGGTTGATTATTTACTCTCCTACACTGGTGAATGGAGTTTCCAACCAGTTTACAGAGTTCACAAAATGAATGAAGCCTTTAATATTCGAGCCTCGCCACTATTTTATAATCAATGGCAGTAAAGATGAAAGATTTTGGGGGCTGTGATTCAGGGTTAACTGCAATTTACACCCTTGCATAAAGGCCTAAATCTCCATTCAATGATCTTTGGTAAATTTTAAGAGGGTTCCTATACAAACAGCTATATCATTTAAGATCTGAGGGTGCCCGAAAAACCAGTTGTGGTCAAAGAACCAAACCCAAACATGTAACGTGTTCTTCCTACGAGTGTTAGGGTTAAAAGCAAGGTCCCATTCAGAGATTCTTATTAAAAACGACTTCAAATTAATGTTTCCCATCTTCTTGACAAACTCAAGCTAGGTTTGTGTAGGAAATAACATATGAAAGTAACCCTTTCCTAGTGGAATGAGATTCCATTTAGCAAAACCCCAGCAAGAAGATAATATAACTTTAAGATCAGCATAGGACCAGGTGGTATCACCTTTGAGGTATGCAACACGGACCATGACTAAGTACTTACAGAGCTGTGAGCATTGTTGAACAGAAATTGGATCTGCTTCCACACAGAATCTGCCATCGTCCATTTTCTTGATTCTGTTCAACTTCATCGAAAGAGCTTTGGAAGACTCTATACCTGTAAGGGCTTCAATAAAAGAGATTCCCTTTCCCCTCATGTTCACCGGATATAGAACTCATTCCCTTTGAGAAGATGACACTTATTTTGAGTGGATCTCCCCATCTATGTCTGATGGCTCCATTACAAGAAGAGGGGTAGAAGAAGAGGAAAATAACAAGGAAGATTGGAATGCTAGGGTTTGCGAGGAAGGTTTTCGAACCGTTGGGAGATGTAAGTCGAGATCCATCCGCAGATTAATGTAAAAACATTTGACAATTTCCTATGTTTATTAATCATGTTCAATGTGAAATTGATTCCAATGGACTAATATTTATTAAATGATAAAATATGATATAAATAAACATTATATCCAATTTATTTTATAATTTATCTTTAAAAATAAATTAAATGAAAATTCAATTTGGAACTAAAATTTGGTATATTAAATTTTTGATTTAAAAACGATGGGATTCTGAAAAATATAACAAATTTCCCACAACCTATTTTTTATTTTTCTTATCAATTTTTATGCCACTTTTTACATATTAAATCATTTAGTTTGTATGAAACCTTATATAAAATGGGTTATCTTTTAAAAGGATTTAAAATTTCCTTGATAAAAATATATGTTTATTTATGTGTAATATGTTTGTTCAAATCATATGAATATAAAACCTAATGGATGAATATAAAAAATATTAGATTTTATATATAAAATAAATATTTCACTTTTATAATGAAATATTTTTAATTATTCATGATTATTAATAAACCCCCTTTCAAATCATTAAAGTAACAATATTTAATGTTATGTAAAATTGGTTATAATAATAATTTCTAATTAATTGGAAACCAGTTAATTCATTTGATATTTATATAAAACTCTAATTTTCATATAATAGTAAATAATTTTATTTACCACTAACATAATGGATAGGTTATATCTTATTATATTAAATAATTATATTTTAACAACACAATTTTATTTGGTGAAACTCAATATTTCATGTATTGAAATCCATTGTGGAAGGTAACTCTTGAATTTGACATAATCTATCTATAAAGGTCACGATGGAGTGAAATGAAATATAATATAGCATCTCATGTATTATAAGATATCAAATTTATTATATTTATTTAATATTTTCACATATTGAGTTTATATATTCCTTTTTAACACTTGTCCTTCCATGTCATTAAAACTATTGGATACAAAGTTTAACCTCTGAATTTGATGGTGTTACAAATATCTTTATAAAATTATACATATATAATTAGGAAAAATATATTCCCAATTTTAAATTTTATAATATCAATTATTTTTTATTAAATGATTTTACTATATTCTTCATATAATTTAAATTACATGATATTGAAATTTCACTACATTACAAATATATTATATTTATCAAAAACATAAAAGGAACTAACATTATGATAACCTTATAAAAAAGTAAAAAATGATTATATATCTAAAATAATTTAATCCATTTGAGGATGAATCGTGTAGGAATATTTAAAATAGAAAATAGATAATCATTAAAAAATATCTAAACAATTTTCAATATATCACACCATGAAATTATATGATTGATAAAAAAACCATTTTATGTATTAATTTTTATTTTATACAAATATTTAGAAGTTAATGAATGAATAAATATTAATATGTTGAAAAATAATTAGTAGAATCATTTAACTAATTAAATTTAAAATAAAAAACCATTATTCTCTTTTGATATATTTGGGAAACCAAGGAAAATAAACAACATAATTTTGTATAAAATTTTAATAAATATAAAAAATATTGATGAATAATTCATTTTGTTAGTTGTTATATTTCTATGGTAATTTTTTATATAATCTAATATGATTTAGATTCATAAATATCAATCATTATTATTTACCATCAACAATGTTTATATAGTCGTCTACACATTATCTTTATCCAATGGTGTATGTAGACATATTTTATTTAAAATATTTTTAAAATCTATTTAATTAAATAAATAAAATATTCTATTCATATATCATTACCAATTAAAAATAATGATCATTTTTAATCCTAGTAAATATGATTTATCTGATAAATTTCATCTTAATTTCAAGTGACGCATTATATTGTTGGGATTATTTGTCTCCACTAGTATTATAGAAGAGTAGTAATTTGGATCATTTATATTTTTTCACATACCGTATGATTTTAATATCAAAAAAAGTAGATCTCAAATCAATGGGAGTTGTAACAGCCTCATAATCTCATGTGTTATGTGTCATTTGTTTAAAAAACTACACCTTATTATACATTTCCATGTGATCATGGATAACATATTATGATAATTTTTGATTATATAACCATTTCATGATTCTCATGATTAATCCATTTTTGAAAATTATATACTTGATACTATTAATGTTGGTTTATAAAATAGACCATTTTCTACAAAGGTAATCATTTATATATTTAATGATAAAATCAAAATAGTTGGATATAATTTAAAGGAATGATAATTTACAATATTAGTTCTATAAGATTTATGTAATAAAAAATATATCATATAATACAATATTAATTATTCAATTAATTAAAACATCCTTTAAGATGATAAATTTTTTAACATAAATATTTTGTTTTTATTAGTTAACAAATGATACTCCAAATTATTTCCATATTCATTCCTCACACTCATTCATTGAAATAAATGTAAATATCTTAAATGTTAAGTTTTTTGATATTGGAAATATTAATAATTATATTTAAAAAAACATATAATATTTATTTGGGGATTTTAAATACATTATCATTGTCATCATTGTGTGATATGATGACTTCTCAATATCCATCATTTTTTCATGGTCAAAGAATGCTACTCTACAAGATATGTCTTGTATGAAAATCAACATCATTCATAACGACTAATATAATCAAATAAAATTATAAAATATATTCTCATTCAATAGTGTTTATAATATATCCTACATTTTATCCTTGTGCACCTACGAACTTTTGAAATATATCTTCCAATCTTTAATATTCAATAAAATAGATTTTTCACTGTAATAACAAATGAATTTATCTTACCATGAATTTAATCTAATTCAAAAAATCCATAAATATTATAGTTTCATTAATGAATCAATAGACTCTTAAAAAACATCCTAATTATTATAAAATTTCTTTGAAGAAAAAAATTAAATATCCCTACAGCTAACAATAAATTCAAGACAAGTATTTTGAAGTTCATTCATAGAGGAAATATGATAAATTTGTATCTATTTAATGAATTAATCAATAATTAGGATGGGAGACTTTCTCTGTATATTGAATCCATTTAGCTCATTATGATAAACTTATAACATCACTAAAAATCATTTTTATTTAAAAATATTTTAATGGAAAATAATGTTTTCTTTTATGTTATATAAAATAATTGTTCACATATTTCATCAAATTCCACTATGGATCGTGTGACTTCACAAATACCACTCTATATACAACCATTAAATTTTTTTAATCTATGAATTTTTTTTATTGTTACTATACCATTATTTCATTGAGTGGTAAAATTATTATATTTTCCAATACAATAATAAATTTCAAAAATAACATGTTTGACATACAATTTTATATTTTAATACCTTTTAGTATCAGAAAAAATTTATCTAAAAGTGTTCCATAGGGGGTGATTATAAATAATAAATTGCATTACATATTTTTTAATTTGAAATGGTTTTAGTTTACCCAAACTAGAAAACACATTTTTTTCATTCAATAATATAATATTCAACAATACAGTTAGATCATCTAATTTTTCAAAATTACATTATATTTTACAATCAATAATTTAATTTTTTTGGAAAAATTATTTTTGTTATATAAAATATTTTTGTATTTTTAATACATTTATTCTATTTTTAGAAACATTAAGAAACATAACTAATAACAATGTATCAACTATCTCCTAATTTTCATATATTCCCAAAATAATTTTTGATAAATATTTATTGTTTTAAAATTAAGTAAAATAGAAGAACATTTTAATTTTAATATAAAATCAGTATTGTTGTTTCTAAATAATATGAGAACTTTTAATATTTCACTGTGATTGATAAATTCTCCAATATTGTTCCTAGGTTTCTATTAGTTATTGGAAATTTTTATAAATAGATTCATACATAGGGAATAAATATGGAAAATTAAAAATGTATTGATAGTTAAATCATTTCACCATTATATTTTGACAATTATTTATTTTAATAAATATACAATTGGAATTTATGTTTTTATTTATAAAATAATATTCACATACTTGTAAATAATTTCTAAAAAATTGAGTTATATTCTTCTTTTATGAGATAAATATTAGAACCATGACATCTCATATATTTGGATGGTGGATAGTGTGATACTACTAAAATTTTTCATGATAATATTAATTTCATAATTTATTATTTTTCCTCTAAGTGTTCTCTATAAATTCTTGACATCACTAAAAATAAAGAAACACATTTCTATATTTATTGCCTAATAAAATACTTCATCATAGTTTAATAAGTCCTTGATATCCTATAATTTATTTGAATTTACAATTAGAATAATAGAAAATCCAATGATAAAAATTTATATTTATAAAATAAAACTATAGGAAAACCTATCGATGTTACAAAATATAGTGTTATATGTCACCACCTTTTCATCCTCACATAGATAATAATTTTTGGATTTTTCTTCTTTCATTTTATAGTGAACATATGGAAAATATTTTCAAAAAAATGATTATCTAAATAATTATTTGACACCATGAAATTTTAAAATAATATCAAAAAAAATTGAAGTGTGTATGATGTTTCAAAAAAAATAAAGGAAAGGAATATAACATCCTAATATATTATTATATAATCAATATTTTTAAATAAATTCAATATATTATATAGATTTTAATGAACAAAATATTAAGCTAGTTTGTGTTTCAAACAACAATGAGTTTGTTATTGATTCAATAAGGCTCCTTATTACGTTTCACTTCCTTTATGTTTTGAAAGTCACAAAAAATATTGGTATGGGAAATTATCTTTCTTTATGAAACATTCCATTAAGGAAATGTTTTATTCTCTATGAGTGTTTTTTTCTTAACCTATGGGTTTCAATGTCTTATCTAGTGTTTTCATTAACCAAGACTATCCATGTTTTTTCTAATTAAAAAAAATCAGATCCTTATCATAATAAAGACCTTATAGTTCCATTGAATTTGATTTCTTTGGTAATAAAACTCCAGTTTCTCTAGAAATCATACTCTGATTTCTTCTGAAATCACTGTCCAACATTTTCATAAATAAGACATTGATTTATTCTAAATTTTGACTCTAATTTCATAAACAATAACACTATAATTTCATCTAAAACTATACACATATTTCTTCAAATTCTAGATTCTAAATTTATAAGAATTCAGACTCCGATTATATTTTATTTCAGAATCCGATTGCTTATATTTCTTGACTCTGATTCTCACTTTCATAAGAAACTGACTAAAGGATTTCTTAAAGTTACCTCATCTATTTAATGTAAAGTTTCATTTTATCACAACATAAACATGTCAATGTTTTATAAACATAATAATTTTTCTTTAGCATGTCAATATTTCCCATTTTTTTATATAAAATGATGCTATCTAATTTGTTTTTACCTAAAATTTGGATGCGTGAAACATGTACAATTCCATACAAAAGATAAGGGAAAATATGCTTATTTGAGGAGTGTGTTGATCATTTGAATTCATAACTATAAATACCCAACAACATCAATGAGATCATATGAAGAGTATTTATGGTGATTTGTTGATCTGAACAATGATCATGCTAAATTATTGAGAATGAAATTCTGTTGTTAGATCTCTACTCAAATTTGCCTTATGTGATTGTTGTGAACAACTTGTGCAATCTAATAACATATTTTTCAACCTATTTAGTGCTATTCCAATTGTATATGATCTATCGAGGTCTTACAAGGATATGAAGATAGAGGTACTGATCAAATTAGATATTTAGGGATTACAGGAATAGAAAAATAGATTCTAATCTTCATATCTGGGGATTACCTTTGTGTGGGTAATATGGAAAATATTTAAATTATAAATAAAGTGACAGTTATCCAAGGACATTGGATACCATTCTCTTTGGTTTAGATTCTATCATACACTTTTCTTGTTTCTGTTAAAAGTTTTAATTCCACTGTATTTTGTTAATGAAAGAAATTATAAATTTCATATACATTCTTGTTCTTGGATACTCTGATAAATATGATTCTATATTCATTAATGTAGAATATTTCCCTCCGTAATCTTTTGTTATGTTCCATTGTAGGATCCATCTTATCAAATCCTAAGAATGTTAGTTTCATAGTTAAGAACTAAAGAGGGTTTGTGAATCCCACCAATTTTACATATTTAAATATATATTTTCCTAAGGATTAAAATAATATTTTTTTAACCTACAATGCACCCCCTCTTGTATTTGAGAAATATACATATTAATTTCAATCCAACAATTCAATGAATGATTAAGACAAAATACTACTAATATTATTATTTAAAAAAAATTATATTTTTTCAAATAAATTTGTGTTTATTAATATGATTAATTAACTTATGAAAATATAGGGTATATTTATTTGGATGATTATTAATTTTGAATGAATATACCATCCAACTGAATTTAAATGAACAGTTTTTATCAAAAACTATTTTTATATACAACACGAATTTTATTTAATAAATTTGATTTTTAATTTTTAGGAATATAATAATTAAATTAATATGTAATTCACAAAATATAATGTATTCCAATAAATTGAATATATATTATAGGATTATGATAATAAATAATCTAATTTGATTTAAAAAATGTCATATTTTTAGTGCCATTTTTCGACTTTTTATGGGAGAACATGTTTTAAATGTATAATTTTAGTCTTCTATAAAACATTAACTATCAAAGTTCAAAAGATTTTTAAAAAGGTATTTCAAATTTATATTATAATGATTTTTTTTTATTTTTCTAAAAAGTAACATTTTTATGATGAATAGTTAATAATACAGAAAATTAATTTAAAACTAACTACTCCTATAAATAATTTATATGGCTAATATATATATGAAATTGGTTTTATTTTTTAATTAGTTAAATTATAGATTGGTTATTATATTTTTTGTCATTAGAATATTTTTAATATTGAATTAAGATGTAAAATTTTTGTAAACAATTGAACATTTCCACTTAAATAACACACTTTCTCATCTGGTCTTAGATATTAAATTTAAATTAATTTAAACTAATTATATGGTTTGAATTTAAAAAATAGATAGTATTATTAAAATAAGATATATTTATAATTTATATTTAATATATCTTTTATTTACCAAAATTATTTGTGAAGGAAGTTAAAATAAATTACAATGATGAAGAGAAAAATGTGTTTACCATGTGACTAAAGATTAATATTAAAGGTAAAATTACATAGATAAATGTTCAAATCACATTTTATGAAAAAAATTTAACCTTATCAAATATTTAATAGTCAATTTTTTATTGATCGATCGTTATTAAAATGAAATAACATTGGTGTAATTCTATCTTTAATACATCTACTAGTTCTCTACTCACCCCTCGTATAAATTTCATACCCCTATCCCCCTTCATCACACATCAAAAAAATTTTTTTATACAACAAATATCCTAAAAAATCACCATAATCCCAACCATTATACTAGAATCTATAAATATTGGGGAATTATAACATAGAATAGAATTAGTGTAAACCTTGTGATGATACCTGATTTAGATGTATAGTGTCTCTGAAAGTCTTCTAATTTTATTTTCCTCTACATACCTATAAAATATTTTAATATAATTCTTATATAATAATCGTATTAACTTCAATATAATGATAGTTTTTATTATATTCTTATGACCTTAAACTTTAGACACTATCATCATATAGTTTAGTACCCTGTGTTTCTAACTAGTAAATAGTTCGTGGTGTTTTAATGTATTTAATGTTTAAGGGGGAAAATGTTTTGTTTTTGGTGATAATTAAATATGTTTTGGGGAAAAAAGAGAGGCGCACATGCTTTACACAGTTTACCTTAACCATGCAGAAATACTAGTAGAAACCATCTGTAATAGCATATTTGAGGTAGAGAGATACATCATGGTGTGTACACATTTAGGGAGACCATATGAGGAGGCCATGTGAGGGTCTTTCTAGACAGTAGCTAATGAAAAATTAGTGCAGGGATTGTCTAATTGTGAGAACAAAACATGCACATGTTTTAAATGAGATAAAAAAGTGGGTCGCAAACAATTTTACTCTAAGTCACTTGTTTTTTCTCTTATATAGCCATAAAAAGTGATTTATATTCCTTTAAGGGGGAAGAAACTCTCTTATGTGATTCAGAGTCAATATGATAGCTTCCTTTGGTGTTTCAAACCAGGATTCCTAAGGTATGTGATTGTTCTTTATGGTTCCTGTTAGTTTTCATATATCTACATAGATATACTTCTCATGTCCTCTTGGTTTAAATGATCAACCCATGTTATGGGGAGATCTATTAGTATGTATGCCAAATAAGTAGATTATTGGTCTTGGACTTTCTAGGAGAAGAAATCTAAGGCATCTCCATGAAGAATTGACATATTTTCTTAATCATTCTTTGTATGTTGTCATGTTTTTTCAAAACCATTAAGGTAGGTGGTTTCACACTCAACACCTCATTCTTCAATTCAACGGTATAGTTTAAAATTGAGTAAATTAGATAATATTTAATGTGAAATCATGGATTGATACATGGAATTAATAACTTTATTGATGATTTATCTTTTTTGGTAGATTTTTGAAATCTTCATAAATTTTTGTGCAAATTGTTTTTGTTTCATTAATTTAAAATGGGAATTTCAAATGGAGGATTGTTTTAAAACCATTAATGGGTTTGAATGGGATGACGATTTTTATAAAAATAATTTTTATTCAAATTAGTTTAAATTGAAATGGTTTTAAATAAAAATAGTTTTCAATTAAATTTGAATTTTTTTTAAGATGTTTCCTTTTTTAAAATGATCTCTGGGAATATTCATGTGTGTGTTCATTTTTCATTTCTATGTATTGTTTCAAAAATGAACTTCTACTCACTTCCTAATTCAACTAGCACACATGATATAATTACTTTTTGACAACATTTTAGATCAACAAGAAACCTCTCATGAGTATGTAACATTCCTCGTGCAACATGCATGGTTAGTTGTTTGGATGAGTTTAATGGATTGGGTATCCCAATGTAATATGGAGATGTTTTAAAACATTGTTCAGTTATTTAATGAAAAAAATGAATTGGTGGAAAATTTGTTTTAATTGTAGTTTTATGCTTTTGTGTATTAATGGTTTAGGAATCATGTTTATATTTAGTTATATATTTTTTTGAGAAATTATTTCATAGAAACTATTTTATGAAATGTTGTTAACTTTTCATTCCTAGTGGCTTGAGTTGGGATGTCATTAAGGGAAAAATATTGACTATTAGACTCACCCCAACTCTGGCACATTAGTGATTTTTATATTCAATCTTCTGGAATAGGGGAAAAGGCAACGTTTCACATGTTTTTAGCAACACTTAATGATGCTCGGGCTATTTGGTTTTCTTGGAGAATAGGGCATGTGTAGCTTGGAGTCTTGTGGCCTTGTGTTTTTTTAGTACTTTTTATACTATTTAATTTTGTAATTTTATGATATTCCATTGTTTCATACTTTGGAATGGTTTTGATATGAATAAATTATTACAGTTTCCTATCATTTGTTTATTCATCATTTAGTTACATTTTTTGTTAATGATTTTATTAATAAAGTGTAAATCATCCACCACTTCAATTTGAAACCCTTTGGAATTTATTTCATACCATTAGAGTCTTGGGTATGTCATTTGAGGACATGTAATGGCTTTTTATAATCTCCAGACAAGGATAATTAGTGGGTCAATACAAATTGTTTTATATAGTTTGATCCTTTCCAAAAAAGCAGCTTTAACGTCCTTAGTCTTGGAGTTGATTCATCCATGTCTATTCCTTGGGTTGCGAGTTTAAAAAGTATGAGGTTTGTCTAAACATGAAATGTATAGCATAAAATGAAATAACTATCCCGTTTATTATGAACTTAATGCTAGTAGGTTTTTTGATACCTATGTGTTTCAAAGAAACTTATACGATACCAGAATATCATTGTCATGGTTTTAGCCAATGAAATGAGCTTGTCATCCATTATAGGTATGAATTCCCAATAATATTTCATATTTCATTTGGTGTAATTATTTATGATCATGTGAAATGGTTTAAATTTTTTAAAATTGAATAACTTTTTTTAATGTGAATGATTTTCAATATAGAATTCTTGGTGTATTTTGAAAATGGTTTAATTTTTTTAACAAATAATAAATTATTCAAAAATTAATGAACATGAATTTGTTTTAGGAATATAGAACATAGAAGGGTCATAGAAACCATCCAGAAAAAGCTTCATATATCATGGTTTCACCATAGACACAAGTAAACTATGAGCTAGTTCGAAGCCTCATCCAAGCATTTTTACGATTTCCACAGGGAACTAGAAGGATGAGCCACGACATCGGTATCATTACATATAGTTCATAAAGCAGAATCCACCCATTTTCTACGGAGATTCTAAAACTGAGAATCTGGAGGTGTGGCTCAAAAATATGAATCATATCATTGAGCTCATCAATACACCGGTGGAGTTAAAAGTCATGTTGTAGATGTAAATTCCTGAGGATCTTGTGTGCTAGTGGTGGGAACTAGTATTGCATGCTAAAGTGGATCAAGGAATTAAATAAGATGATTTTGAGGAATTTTTCAATAAAAAATTATATCCTCACACATTCAAGATCTAGAGAACTATAGAATTCAATAGCATAAAGCATAACAATCACTCTTTCATAGAGTATGCAAATAAATTCATGAATTTAGTATTCATTTCACTATAGTTTGAAGCGAGTGCGTCCCTGACAGAATGAATCTTTAAATCAGGGCTGTGGAAGGAAATTTGATCAAATATTATGGTTCTCTATAATAATAAATCTATAGAGATGGTGAATAGAGAGGTAGTGACTTAGCAGGACATCTAATGATCTATTGGAGGATAAAGTATGATGATCCCTAACATAGATGGGGGAAACACCAGTGTTGGGAATATGAGAAAGATAGATACCTATTTTCAATGCGAGATATTAAATTAGAATCCCATAGCTGGATTAGTAAATCTTCCTCCATGACCAAATAGATAAGATGGATGCCACCGATGTTGTTCTTTTGACGACTTAAAATGGGGGTGTATAACACCACCAAGAGCATTCAATAATTGTAACAATATGGGGACACTTATGTGCTTTTGTCATAGTGCTTTGAGGTTGCGTGCTTGAGACATTTCTGAGGTGTCACAAGCATCACATGCTATGAAAGGATGAGGTCTTTATAACCGACCTCATCCACCGAGGAAGACTACCCATGGTGATTCTTAAAATACCATAACTCCTTAGAAAGGATAATCTCATCCAGGAAACAAAGTGAACAGTTATGCGATGAAACAACTATATGGAGCTGAGAAGATGATTTTGGATGATCAGGATGGACCATTTATGGATAGAGGTATGATTCATTTGAATTCTACCTTCATGAAAGTACTATTTGATACGGTGAATCAAATTTCTTCATTGCATCTCAGGTTGTTGACATATTATGTTTAAAACATAAATGGATTCCTTCTTTTATAAAACTGTAAACTCTTCTTGGGGAAATAGAATTCTAGTAATTTATCAATAGATAATGTGCTATAATGGTTAATGGAGTTGATCTGAAATGGGACTTCTCAATGATGGAGATAGATTCTTGTGATGTAATCCTGGGTATGGATGGTTTGGAAATGTTCAAAGATCACATAGACTGTTATATGAGTAAATTTAGTTTCATTACTGATTATAACAGTGATTATCTCTCTAATGGATAGAAGGACATGATGAATGGTGCAACTAGATTGTTGGCACTTCTGGTGGGAACGATCTCTTACCAGTGGGAAATGATGAAATTGGAATTGATAGAATATATATAGGATGCCAATTTTCTATTAGTGGTGGATAAATTTTCATATGTAATTAACAAGAACATCTCAAGGTTACAACCTATAAGAGAAGTGAAGTTTATGATTGATATCATTTGAGGAACCATTTCTATTTCCCTTCCGTCTTATAAGATTGTACCAAAAGATTTAACAGAGTTGAAAGTGTAGTTGGAAGAGCTAGAAATTAAGGGTTTCATTCAACAAAGTACATCTCTATGTGAAGCCCTAGTCTTTTACATGAAGAAAACATATGGAACTCATTGGTTGTTCATTTATTATCATATTCAAAACTAATTTATGTTAATGAATCAGTATCCATTACTATGATTTTTTGAACTCTTCAATCAGTTCAGGGGATCTAAATGATTCTCAAAGATTGACTTGTGATAATGTTATCATAAATTTCACATTAGGAAGAATGATATATCAAAAAATGATTTTAGTATTAGATATAGAAACTACTAATATTTAGTAATGCCTTTCGGTTTAATTAATATACAGGCGGTCTTCTCGGTGTTGATGAATTGTTATATCAGCAATACTGATACACTTTTTTTGTTGTATTTTTCAATGACATCTTAGTGTATTCAAAGTAAAGTGATGAACATGAGAAGCATCTGGTTTATTTGTCACAAATCTTGTGAGGTCACCATTTATATTCCAAACTACCTAGTTTATATTTTTTGACATAGGAGGTACACTTTCTTATCCATTTGTTTTTTGGAAAATGTATTATGGTGGATCTTGAATGGATTGATGTTGTGATCTCATGGAAGCCATCAGAAAATATCTTTGAGATACAATGTTTCTTAGGCTAGCTATTTATTATTGATTCTTTGGGCATGAAATATCACATATAGCCTCATCATCGGTAGCATTGACAATGAAAAATACTTCATTCTAATGGGATGCGGAATGCCAAAAGTCATTCCAGGAGCTGAATATTCCCCTTAACATTCCACCTATCTTGATATGAATGAATCAAGGTATGGATATGTGGTGTATTGTGATGATTTAGGATCATGGTTAGGATATGTTCTTATGTATGGAGAAAATGTTGTGTTGTATTGTTCAAGGTTTTTGAGTGTGAATGGGATGAACTACACATCACATTTCATGGAATTAGAAGTAGTCGTTAATGAATTGATTTCAAAACATCGTTATCTATTTGGTGAGAAATTTACTATTTTCAATGACCCCAAAATCATGAATCACGTTTTCTCAGAACAAGGATAGATTATTAGTAAAAGGAGATGGATAGAGTATTTCTAAATGACTGACAGTGACATCATGTATACACCAGGAAAAGGGAATTCAGTGGAAGATGCGTGGAAGTAAATTTTGTATGCTCGGTTAGTGAATGATTCTTCAGATGAATGGTAGTTGATGTCAATCCTATCTGACATGAAAGTGGAATGTGAAGACCAATGTGATTTTTTTGTTTTATTTTCATCCACACTGCTTCTATATATGGTTAATATGGTCAATGCGGAAAGAACATATGATGTATAATGCCTGGTTATGAGTTTGAAATTCAATGGTTGGGAGACCATTAAGGGATGGAAACATGATTGGAATGAAGTAACGTGGTTTTATAATGGAATGGTGGATGTGGTATATTTTTAGGGATCAACTCCTTCCCTCTTACCACCATTCGTGATGGGATGTCCACATGGGTACCCAAAATTTCTTGATGGGATTGAAGTTGTAGTTTTGGTGAAGAAGCATAAATATGAATTTTGTGAGTTCATTTCAATGTGAATAACTTGATAGGAAGTTAAGGCCGACAATTCCAGACCAGAGGGTTTGTTGCCAAATTTACCAATTCATGTGTGGAAATGGGAGTATATAGCTATGTATTTTCTTATAGGTATCCCATGATCGGTCCGTAAACATGATTCCATTTGGGTGATAGTGGATCACATTACCAAGTAGGGCCATTTCATTCCAATTCATGAAACTCATACAGTGGGAGATCTGTCAAAAATATATATCCATGAAGTGGTAAAGAGACTTGGAATACTAGTTTTAATCATCATAGATAGATATTTGAGGATTAAATATATGTTCTAAAAAAACATACATAAAGACCTTTGAAAATTGTTGAATATGACCACATCGAATCATCCTCAGACAGATGGGAAATCTGAATGGATAATATAGTTGTTTGAAGACGTGATCCATGCTTATGTAATGGATTTTTGTGTCCATTGGGAGGATACCATATCATTACTAGTGTTCTTATATTATAACATCTATCAAGACTAGATACAAATGTCTTTGTTTGAGGCATTGTATGGGAGTCCTTGTCATCCTCCACTATGCTCGGTGAAAACATGTGAAACATCACTAGTTGGGCCAAGCCATGTCCAAAAAAATCTGGAGAATATTCAGTTAATTAGAAATACTATGAAGATAGCTGGAATCACTAGAAATCATATGCTTATCATCTTCAAAGGCCATCTTCATTTGGCATGAGTGATTAGGTGTTTAAGAGGATCTCTACAACACTTGGACATCTTCATTTCAGGAAGCTGAAAAAGTTATCTCGAAGATACATTGGACCTTTTGATATAAATGAATTGGTTATAAAGGTGGTATATGTGTTTGAATTTCTACCACAGATTAGATTAGTGCAAAATGTCTTCCATGTATCTTAGTCGAAAAAGTATGAGCCTGATCCTGACCATGTGATCATATGGGATCATGTTGACCAAGAGACAGATTCTTCATTGGTACATATCCCATTGTGGCTTGTGGTTATACAAGATAATTTTTTTCATATAAAATACATTATTATTTTACATGTTTTATAAAAACATGGTCATATTCATGAAAATACATGGTAACTTGAGAAATAAATTAAAGATAAATGGCCAAAACAATTTTAATGCCCTAATTGTTTTTTACATTCCAAGGATGGAATGATATATTTTGGGGAGAATGTAGTACCATCGGTTTCTTTTATGTAACACTTTCATTGTTATTCTAGTATTTAATGTATAAAGGTTATTTTTTGAAGAGTTTTATGATCCTTCGCTATGTTTTTTGGAAAAAACGTGTCGTGTATGGGATGCACATGGTTCATCCAGACCATGAAGAAATCCTTACAGAAACTGTCTATAGGAGAGTATATGAGGATGAGAGGTTCTAAATGATATTCTAATAGCTTCGGAGACAATTTAAAGATTTCATTCATGGCTCTTCCTAGAAATTATCTATCACATGTTTAGAACTTTGATTGTCTAACAATGCTAATTAATCGTGCACATAGTTTAAATGATATCTTAAAATAGTGGATCTCACACATATTTGACTGTCAGGTGATCATATTTTACCCTAAGTATACATAACTTAGGATTTATCTTCCTTGATGGTGTATTAACCTCTCCCATGTGATTTGGAGTCATCCTAAAGGCTTCCCATGGTGTTTTGAACCTGAATTCATGAGGTTTGTGATCATTCCTCATCGTTCTTGAAAGGTTTCTTAGATCGATTTTGATTTACATCTCATATCCTCTTGGTTTATACGATATTAAACTATTATGGATAGATATTTGATTATGTATTCCATATAAGTCATGATTTTTCTTGATATTGATTGGTTAACAGATCTCTGGTGGTTCGGTGAAGAATCGCCAGGTTTTCTTATGTTATCTTTGTCCGTTTTCATGTGTCGTCAAAAATTTTGAGGCTAGTGGATTCAATATCATCTCCTATTTCTATAATTGATTGGATTAGTTTCAAATTATATAAATTAGATACTATTTATTTGTATATCTTGGTATGGTTCCTATAATAAATCTCTATAAAGATGATTTATCATTTTTGGTAGATTTGTGAAATCATGATATATTGTTGTGAAAATTATTTTAATTTCTTAAATTTATAATATTGTTTTTAAGTGATGGATATGATGGAATGTAAAAATGGTTTTATTGTGAAGGGGGTTTCAATAAAAAAAATTCTTAGTGAAATTAGTTTTCATTGTAATGGTTTTAATGAAATCCAGTTATCAACAGAATGGGGATTTTATTGAAAAAGAACATTCTTTTTCTCTATCCTTAGTAATATTGTTGTGTTTGTTCATATTGTGTTTCTACCAAATGGATAAAATATGACATTGTGGTCAGATCCAAAATTCAACTTCCACATGAGATATAATTAACTTTTGAGGACTTGGTAGATCAATGAGAAACCACTCATGATTATAGAACTATCATAATGTAGCATGCATGGTTTGTTGTGTGGATGAGTGGAATGCATTCAGTAAGTTGACTAAATATTCTGAAATGGATTTAATTCTTTGTTTATCTATTTTATGAAAAATTGACTTGGTGGAAAATTGGATTCAATTTTAGATGTATTATTTTGGTTATAAATTATCTTGGATACTTTTTCATATTTAGTTATAAACTGTTTGAGAAATTTTTTTCATATAATCTGGTTTATGAAGTGTTTATATCTCTTTTATCCTAGTAGAATGTGTTGGGAAGTAATTGGAAAAAACATAATGAGTATAATACTCACCACATATATGAAACTGTGTGGGTTTCCTAGATGTTATCTTCCATTATGCGTGAAAATTTAACATTTCCCAAATATTTAGTACCACTTTTTGATGATCATGCTATTTGGTTATCTTGGATCATGTGGCATGTGGATCATGGGGTCTTATTGTATTTTGGGAGTCTTTATTTGTTCATCAACTATTTACTTTGATAATTGTTTAGTCTTATATTGTTTGATACATTGGAGTAGTTTTTATATGAATAAATAAGTTGAGTTTTCTTTCCATTGTTAATGCATCATTTGGTGAGCTGTTAGGTTAGTGATTTTATTCTTAAAGGGTATATTAGACACCACTTTTATTTGAAACCCTTCAGTATTTATTTACACCCTTTTTTCATGAGGATGTCTCTTAAGTACATTTAATTGATTTTTATACTGTCAATACAATTATAATTATTGGTTCATTAGATATAAGATAAAAAGACATTTTTCATGTGAACAACAGACAACCACCTTATGAACCGATGTTGTACTTTTTTTCATAAACACTTATCATTGTAGGAATTAATGATGTAAAAAATTTATAAATATAATATTTATGATATTCATGATTTAATTATGATTTTTTAATTATTATATAACACATTCGTGAATGCTCTATATTTTTTGGGAATTGAGTAACATCATTCGTGTGTATAATGGACATCCGCCTCACGAAGTGAATTGATTCGTTCACATATAAAATTAAAGTTATTAAATATCATATAAACTAAAATATTATATATATATATATATATATTTGAAATAAATATGAAATTTTATTTTTGACATACATATTTATCAAATAGATTTCTATCAATTAATATGATAATAAAGTTAAAGCATTATTTCTGTGTAGGTACGAACTATCATCTCCATTAATGGTTTATTTCATTTGATATCACTAAATATTATGGACTAATATAAATATTTATATCATAGTATAAATAATGGATATGATTAATTATTTATCAATATATTAACAGAATAAGACAAAAAATAAGAACATACTCAAAAGATAATGCAGTTATTACCCAAAATGAAGAAAATTATGAATTATTAATAACAAATAGGTTATAAGGTATTGTATATGGGTTATTTAGGATTTCATAAATAATAATATTGTTGTTTAATATGAAAATATAAAAATTTATATTATTATTCATGATATAATGCATATTCAATCAAAATAAAGTGCAAAGTAAGGGATTTCATACTTCAATTTCCACTAATTGGATAAACATCTACATCATTGATTTTGTTAGGATAATATTATTTGAATAATGATTTGTTATTATCTTATTTATTATTTAATTTTTTTATTTTCATTCTTAGATACTGACAATAGATTAATTTAGTAATTCTGACTTCAATTTTACGATCATTTTGGGTGATTATTTGTCAATCTCATTCTAATCGAGATTATTTATTCTAGAATATTTGATAAAGGAAATTACATGAACATTTCCAAATAGAAACATAAAATTTTATTGTTATAAGTTTATTAATTAACCCTTTCATGTAATAGTTCAATTTTCACTTTTGTCAGATTTATGATTTCTTAGAAAACTAGGTTTTATAATAATTTTTTTTTAAAAATTAACCTTCTTGAAATGATTTATTTATTATTTTCTCCCATTTATACACTTTAAAAAAAGTTTCAAAGTAATCTTATGAAAATTTTATAATAATTCGTATTTCGATTATATCAAAAAAGATTAATATATCATTTTTTATCATATATGATATGACATTAATCTTCAGACATTAATAACACTCATATTTTTTAATATTATTATTTTAGATTCAAAATTTTTTATATAAAGAATTTTATTTTTTAAAAAAATTAAAATATTTTTCATGAAATATTTGTTTATAAAATTGATTTTCATTGAAAAGTAACTTCATTTTTTTTAAATGTGATGCATATGTTCATCGAGATCATTTTTAAATATATTTTAAGGGTTTTCTCTTCATAAATGATAACAACCCATTGTCCATACGCTAATGGGTATATAAAGTGTTGATACCTTCATTATTATTCCTATTGATGGTTTTTAATAATGTTTTTCCATGGAAATTATTGACTTTAATTCCCTATTTCAATCCATCATTCATTGACTTCCATTTGAATTTTTTACTTTCCAATAATAAAAGGAAATTAAATTTAGTTGGAATATCTATATTAGTAATCATAGATATGATTATTTTATAAAACATATACCATTTTTTAATATAGAATTTACTTTGATAGTTACATAGTAACTATCTAAATATAGATAAATCCAAATTCTTTACACAATAATGATTTTTGGATAGCCATATTTATTCATATTAATCATTGCTTTCATATATTATTATCAATTTGGATAGGAATTTTTTAATATCCCTGGTAAATAAAGAATAAGACAATTTACATAATTATTCATATTTTTGAATTAAATATTAATTTTACTTTAAAGGGGATTTTTTGATCATTGGGGTACATGATACACAATAATGGGTTTCATTGAAATATTTCATTGCACACTAAAAATATATTGAAATTATTTTAAATTGTAGTTATCGCCTAACTATTGTATTGGAGGGAATGAATAGAACTAAATACAATATGATTATATATGTTTTTTCATTTTTTTACATTTATCCAATACAAGTTAGATGCTTAAAATGTGAAATAATCTATTTTTGAGCATAAATACTCAAATATTTTTTTTTAAAGGTCGATTTACCGCCATTTGATAGGGAACCCAATTTAAATGATGTTTTTGTCAATTTTATATGTTCTATTTGACCAAATAAAAATATTCTTTAGAATAGGGACTTCAAAATTTACTTGTGGTAAGTTTTTGGTATTTTTCTGATAAAACTAATTTTTTATGAATAATGAAAACAACTATATTTTAATTCCAATGTGCTTTTTAATATAATTTATTTATATGGATAGATTATCATATTGATTTTTTGTATAGTGTACTTAGATTATATTTTTACCAGTTAATCTAATGTTGGTCATTAGAAATAATTTCACATTATAATTGGACATAAACACGTGTCCATATTTTGATAGATATTGTTTCTTAAAAACACACTATTTGTTTTGAAAACAGGAATTAATTTTAAATTAATTAATCAAACTTCTTTGTATTGAATTTGGTAAAATAGACATCATTATTGAATTTAGAATATCAAATATATCTTAAGCATAATTTTTTGTATTTTTCTAAAAACATCAATTTTTTTTTAATAGTGAAACTACATAGTAGTAGTTAAAAAACTAATTTTTTCAATTAAATGAAATTTAACTAGTTCTGTGAATTGAATTTCGAAAATCCGACATACATGGTTGTTATTAGTAATTAAAAAGTTGCTCAATGAGATGTAAATAATTATATTGAATAGTAACTTTTGGCTTTTATTTACAGTAGTTAAAGGTAAATAGGGTAATACAAGGTAAAATGAATATTATAATAACAAAAAATTACATTAACACCTGTCCTAACCTTATTGGATGAGTCTTGGCCGACCATGGGCATCTTTGGGTCTATTTTGGGACCACATGGATCCACGTAATAGTGATAATGACATTTTAGATTAATTAATTTAATGTTAAGACAAAAATGATATAAGAAAATATCTTTTAGTAAATTAATTTTTACAATGGGTTATATAAATTATCATTTCAAAAATAAATATTATTTTGGATTCTAAAAATATTTCCTATATCATAGTATTTATTATAATTTTTAGACATAAAATAAATTAAATTAATTATGACACAGTAATGATGCAATGTTTACCTCATTAATAAATGATTTAAATAAATAAGGATATAAATATTAAAATAATATACTAAACAGGTCTAATTCATATAAGATGATTTTATTTCAACCATGAGTCATATTATCTTTCACTTTAATGATTTATGGATGTTTTGAAATCGAATATAGGTTTATAATAAAATAGTTCTTTCAAACATTCTTAAAGAGCCCATCCTCCCCCTTATAAAAGTACACAAATTATAACCCCTTACACACACCACTCAAGCCCCTTGAATCATCAAATATCTACCCAATTAATCTCCCTACATCCCCCTCCTCCTCTTAGAAGCCTTACCTTAGGCATAAGGAATTTTAAGAAACCCATTTGGTTCATACCAAAGGGAGTTACCCAAATTAAAGGTAATTGTTTCTCTTAACATCTTTTCATTTATTTTACTTCTCCAACAACTACACTATTTTTATTACTATGTTTATAACATCTTCAGTATCCTCAATATACTATTATGTTTTTATGATAAGGATTCTAACTACACTTAAAAACACCTCCATCTAATAGGTGAAGAACATACTGTTTTTGTGGATGGAAAACTGACGTCTCCTGAAACAATGATTGTTCAATTATCTCCTACTGCCTCTCATGGTGTCCATTTAGATGGAACTGTATTTATATATGATATATATTATGTTTATGTTTTCTTTATGCCTCCATATTTCACATTTATATCACACCTCTATGGTTTCCATTATGGGTAAACGTTATAATTTCATTTGAGGAAGTGTGGACTACCACCCCCTCATTATGATATGACATGTTCATGCCATACATGGGATGTATAAATGATATATTAAATGATACTATATATCATATTATTCTGGAATTATAATATACCTATGTATCATTATTTTATAATTTCATTAAAATGAGAAATAGAAATTAATGTAGTGTTCATGCGTACATACGGCTTATTGTCTCCATTAACGGTGCATTTCATTTCGTACGTCCAAATGATATGTACTATTATTATTTAAAATATATACTGGATATATATGATATATATTATATCTATATATTTAATATCATTCTTGTATAATGGATGATTGACCACATGGACAACTTGTGAATATAGGGTGTTCATTTTTGACTCAAGTACCAATAATCGACAAAATGACCATTATTAACATTAATGATTACATAATGTTTTTAACATGGTGATAATTAATATAAAAGGATTAATAAACTTGAAAAAGGATCTTAAGAAATTAAAAAATAACTTTAGTTTTTTATTCTGGAGATTAAAGAACGAACGAGTCATGTCAGACATGAGGCAAGGGACTTCGTCTCAATGTCCTTTCATTGAGGCATATTTTGATAATATATACCTTCTTCTTTTACTTGGTGTATAATAAAATAATTTTAATTATACTTTCATTCAATGGGAATCTTTTTTCTATGAATTTTTTTACTAAACGTCAAACAAAATGATTTTATCTTTTGTGGCAATAATGATCTCTCCATCACCATAAACGTTATTTTTCTGACCCTATAAGCATTAATGTGTTGTAAAATCAAAAGGAAATCCCATATTTTGTTTTTGAGTGTTTTTCTATTGAAAATGGTCTTTGAAATGGATTGATTATTTCAATATCTTGAAATTATTTTTTTTGATTGGAAATTAAATGTTCCTAGTGAAATGTTTATATTTTCAATATTTTATTTGTTATGAGTTTATAATTGTACATGAACATTTGATGGGTTGTTACGTGATAAAACAAATGACGGGTGGTGCCATGATAAACCTCGATGGGTGGTTATGTTATAACCTCCAATGCATTGGGTATGGAAGTCAGCTGTATGGCTATTTAATTTAGTGATATGTTTGGAAGTCGACCGTATAGTTATTCTATTTAATTATGTTTATGACCCAAGATATCATTAAATATTATGTGTTATTTATATGGTTTTTATGGAAATAATTTGGTTACAAAATGGTTAGTATTCATATTTTATTCAATGAAGAGTATTTACTACTTTTTAAAGGTGATTGGTATTACATTTGATAATGTATTCATGGTTTAGTTATTGTTTTGAAAAACTAACAGTTTTCCTTCATTGTGTATTCCTTAATGAGTTTTTTATGATCATCCCATGTTTTTGAAATGTTTTTCAAGAGATATAAAGTGGAATAGGGTCAGGGATGGGATCTTTGAAAATTCATGTTGTCGAAAACAGGGAACTATACATGACACTTTTTTTCAATGTGTTTTTATTTTATGATAAAAATGAAAATAGGGTAGATGTGTCTATATGTATTATTCAAGTTGTTATGTATATGTTATGACCTAACTATCTAGAAATATAAACATGAAATGATCCTCCATTTGAATTATTCATTTAATTCAAGATTATGGAATGTTTATGGATGGGTCCTTATAGTTGGTATCACAGGTCGGTATAGATAACATTATTAGTTACAATATTGTCAAAATAATTTCCCTAATTAATTTATGGTATGATTGAAATGATATAGCATTTAAAGATTACCATGTTTCTTCACCTAAGTTATTTATATGTTCAGAATGGTTTTCTGCAGATGAAACATGGAATCTATTTTGGGACAACATCAGGAGGAATACAACCTTCCAAATTTGCAACATGAGATGGTCGATATCAGAACTGAATAGTTTGTTATAGTGATGGCATAGATGATGCATGTTATAATTTTTTGGGGTTTCTATGCATGAGATCATCCAAATCAAACAAAAAGGAACATTTCAGTAGTGGATCATTTCATGTGGAAAAATCCCCCATCATTCATATGATCTCAGGGCACTGTTCAAGCATAAGGGTGGATTAAATCACATGAGAAAATGTTTTATGTCATGGGATATTCAGAACACCAAAATAGTATTCTCACTATTTACCATTTTGAAGGAGAGGATGATCAGTGTTGGTCGATGGTGGAAAATATCAAGGATAGTGAGGAGATTGATTATTTTCATTTGGTTTTATTCAAAGGTATGTTACTTGAGAAATATTTTCCTAAAGTGGTTCGACTTATAATGGAAAACAATTCTTGGAATTGAGGCAGGAGGATGACTTAGTGGTTGTTTATGAAAGAATGTTCACTCGACCGGCAAGGTATGCTCCAAATCTCATCATAGATCTTGATAGTAAGATAAATCAATTTTACTTAGGACTTATACCGCGATATCGATGAGAATTAGCCTCTCGTGAGTATAAAAGTTATGAAAAACATGTTTGATGTGTAGAGAAGGTGGAAATGGAGTTTTCCAATGATCGGGTGTTCATTGAGAAACAAAATAATAAGAGGATTAGTTGGCAGGAAAAGGGATAGAATTAACCAAAGAAGCCTGGAGGTAAGAAAACTAAATATCCATCTTGTGAGAAGTGTGGTAAAAAGCATCCAAGAGAATGTTTATCAAAGACTGGAATGTGATTCTGGTGTGGCAAGTCTGGTCATATTGCTTGTAACTGTATGGAAGATGATCAAGCAGGCTATGAAAATCCATCAGTATGATCTTCTAACTGTAATAAAATGGGTCATTATGAAAATTAATGTCCAACGAAGAACACAATTGTGGGAAAGTATCTATACTACAAGTAGAAAATGGTGGTGATGTGTTTTGAAACTACTGGAGCAGATTATGGGACATTAAATGAAGTAGTTTTAGGTACACTATTTTTTTTTCAAATTATTCCAATGTATTGTTTGATTCACGGTCTACACACTCTTTCATTTTGTAGAAGTTTTATAGTAAATTGGGAATTCAATATCAAGATATGAATAAAACATTTATGGTAATAACACATGGATGAAATCTTGTGACAAAATGAAATTATAAGAACCTTCTTGTTCTTATATTTGGAAAGAATCTACCTGAAAACATATTGTTTTTCCTCTAGTAGTGTTTGATGTTATTTTGGGCATGGATTGGCGGTCTATTTATCATGCTAAGATTGACTACAGAGCTAAAGAGGTTTATTTTTAGAATGGTTTTTAGTTTGTATACATGAACAAACCCTTGTTTTCTATAACATATCAGGAAGCTGAGAATCTAGTAATAGATGAAAATGAATGTTATCTTGAACATACTGTTGAAAATAAATGAACTGTTCATATTAATGTTGTGCTAGTGGTAAATGAGTAACTTGATGTTTTCCTGATGAGTTTCTAGTGTTATCCCTGACTGTTAAGTTGAATTTACTAGTGACTTAGTTCCTGATGCTAAGACAATTTCAAAACCCCCATATCGAATGGATCAGACTGAACTTTTAGAGTTGAAGAAGAAATTTCATGGGTTATTATATAATCGTTTCATTCGAGCTAGCACATCACAATTGGGTGTTCCTGTATTTTTTGTAAAAAAAAGATTGTTCAATGAGACTTTTTATTGATATAGAGAATTTAATAACATCACTATTAAGAACAAATATCATTTTCCTCACGTCGAGGATTTTTTTGATCAGCTCCCGGGAGCTCAGTATTTTTTGATGATTTACTTGAAGTCAGGGTACCATCAGATGAAAGTAAAGGAAGAATACATTTTGAAGACCACGTTTTGTACTAGATATGTCCATTATGAATTTGTAGTTATTCATTATTTCTTTAACCAATGAACATGCTGTATTCATGTATCTTAGGAATAGAATTTACCATGAGTTCTTGGATATGTTTGTGGTTATATTCATTGATAATATTTTGGTTTATTCTAAATGTAAAGAGGACGATGAATGTCATTTAAGGGTTGCCTTGCAAAAATTAATTTAAAAGAAACTATTTGGGATGTTGATCAAGTGTAAATTTTGGTTACAGAAAATTTCTTCCCCTTTTCACATTTTTTCTAAGGATGGCATAACTGTTGATCGTACTAAAAAAATTTGGTGATGAATTTCCAAGACCCACAAATATAACAGAGATCTGTAGATTTCATGGTTTGGCTGGTTATTACCGAAGGTTTGTTGAAACATTTTCAAGGTTATCTAATTTAATGACTAAGTTGACTCGAAAATGTGTTATGTTCATTTGGGAAAAAATTTTGACGATTGTTTTTAGGAATTCAAAACGAGACTTTTGAATGCTCCAGTTTTGGCCCTACATTCCTGAAATGGTGAGTTTTTTATTTACAGTGATGCTTTGTTGAAAGGACTAGGTTGGATCCTTATACAGAATGATCAGTTAATTTCTTAGGCTTCATGTAAGTTGAAACCTAATGAGCTAAATTACCCTACTCATGATTTGGAATTATCTTCTGTTGTTTTTCCTTTAAAAAATTACAGGAATCATTTGTATATAGTAATGTGTGAAATTTATACCGATCAAAAATATTTAAAGTATATATTAACTAAAAACGAATTGAACATGAGATAGGGGAGATGGTTCGAATTAATCAAAGATTATTATTTCAGGATCCATTACCATCTGAGAAAAACACATAAAGTGGCAGATGATTTGAGTCGAAAAAGTAATGCTTCATTATCCATACCACTTTTGGAACAAGATCCTTTGCTTTTGGATTATATAAACATTGGCATTAAAGTTGTCGGTGCATGAAATTATTATTTTTTGTTTCAGGTGTTAGTGAAATAATCTCTATCATGAATAATTAAGCAAGCACATAAGAAAGACAGTGAGTTATAGAAAAAGGTAGAGTGAGTTTAGAAGTATAAGTTTCCTGATTAAAAGGTTGATAATGATAATGTTTTGAGGTTTTGGAATATATTATATGAGCCTTGTGATTCACTGTTGAAGAATGATTTGTTATGTGAAGATCATAGTTCCCAGTTTTCAGGTCATCATGGCAGTACTAAGATGTATAGAGATCTTTTGAGAGTTTTACTTGTGGGATGGGATAAAAAGAGATATTGCTATTTTTACTTTGAAGTCTTTGACTTGATAGTTGGCTAAAGTAGAGTAGCAGTTACTGAAAGGGATGCTTTTGTCATTACCAGTGCTATAGTGGAAATGGGAAAATATATCCATTGACTTTTTTATGGGATTAGTAAAGACATATTGAGATAATAATGAAATCTGTGTTATTGTTGATCTATTGACTAAAACTTATCATTAGCTTCATATTCTATATACTTTGTCTCCAGATCAACTTTCTCAATTGTATATTAATGATATGGTTAGGTTACATGGTGTTCCCCTCTCCATTGTATCTGATCGTGATCCTAGGATTACTTCTATCTTTTGTAAAGGCCTTTAGAAGTCATTGGGTACTGAATTAAATTTTAGTATAGATTTACATTCGTAATCATATGGGTAGACAGAATGAACAATACAGATCCTGGAGGATATTCTATGTGCTTGTTCACTAGATTACTAGGGTAGTTAGGACCAACATATTTCATTGGTTGAATTTACATATTATACTGATTTTCATTCCTTTATAAAGATGGCTCCTTTTGAGGTGTTATATGGAAAGCACTGTCGAACTCCAGCTATTTGGGATAATGTAGGTGAAAGGAACCTGATGGGTCTAGAATTGATAGAAGATATTGCAGAAGAAGTGTAGTTGATTAAAAAGAAATTGAGAACTGATCAGAGCAGATAGAAATGTTATGCAGATAACTGGAGGAAGGATCTCCCTTTTGAGTTCTGCGGTCCTGACTTTCTCAAAGTATCTCCATGGAAATGTGTGATGCTTTTTGGAAAGAAGGGAATGTTGAGACTGAGTTTCATTGGACCTTATGAAATCATGAAAAATGTTGGATTGGATTCCTATAATGTGGATTTACTTCCATGTTTATCCCAGGTACAAATTGTCTTTCATGTTTCAATGTTGAGAAAGTATTAGCCATATCCATACATGTTTTAAGTATAGAGGTAGTTAAGTTGGAAGAGAATCTCTCTTCTGAGGAACAAACAGTCCAGATTCTTGACCATAAAGAGCAATTGTTGTGGAAAAATATAATTAATCAGGTAATGGGTTTGTGAAAAATTATATAGTTGAAGTGGCATCGTAGGAATCTGAAAATGTTATGACGGATAAATACCCCCACTTATCTTATAAGTGAATAAAATTATGAGGATGAAATTTCCAAAATGGGGGGAAGGATGTAACATCCTAGGTAAATAACGAATAAGATATATTCCATAATTAGTTAAATTTTTTAATTAAATAATAATTTGACCTTAAAGGGGTTTCTATGCTCGATGACATACCCAATACACAACAACGAGTTTTTTGAAATCATTCATTGCACACTAAAAATATTATAATATTTTTTTAAATTGTAGTTAATGCTTACTCATTGTATTGGTGGGAATGAATAGAACTAAATACAAAACAATTATATATGTTTGTTAATTTTTTTAGAAATTTTCCAATAAAAGTTAGAGGCTTAAATTGTGAATTAATCAAATTTTTTTCATAAATACTCTAATATTATTTTAAAGGTCAATCTACCATAGTTTGATGGAAATTCATATTTAAATATATATTTGGTCTCTTTTAATAGTTATATTTGATCAAATAAAATTTTTCTTTAGAATTAGGTCATCAAAATTTAGTTTGGGTAATTTTTTGGTATTATTCTGATAAAATTCAATTTTTTATAAATAGTGAAAAATTGGTTTTTTTATTTCCAATGTGCCTTTTAATCTAATTTATTTATCTAGTTAGATTATATTTTTAATTTTCTTTAAAGTTAAATTAAATTATATTATTACCATTTAATCAAATTTTTTCATTGAAATTAATTTTACTTTGAAACTGGACATAAACAAGTGTCAATCTTTTGATAGGTATTGTTTCTTATAAACATCCAATTTGTTTGGAAATGGAAATTATTATTAAATTAATTAATCCCACTTCTATGTTTTGAATTTGGTAAAATATACATCATTTTTTAATTCATAATATCATATATATCTTAGGCTGAATTTTTGGTATTTTTCTGAAAAACATCAATTTTTTATGAAAAGCAAAACCACTTAGTAGTAGTTCAAAAACTAACAATTTTATTTAAATGAAATTTTAACACTTTTGTGAATTGAATTTTGAAAAAAAAATATATACAAGGTTGTTGTTATTATGTGAAATGTCGTTCAATAAGTTGAAAATAATTTTAGTTGAATGGTAACTTTTGACTTTTATTTACTGTAGTTAATGGTAAATAGGAGATTTCACAGTAAAAAATAATATTATAATAATACAAAATTACATTAACACTTGTCCTAACATTATTGGATGAGTCTTTACCGACCATGGGCATCCTTGGGTCGATTTGGGGACCCCATGTTGCATGTTCATTGTGATAATGACATTTTAGATTAATTAATATAATGTAAAGAAAAAAATGGAATAAACATATATCTTTTATTAAATTAATTTTTAAAAGTAGATATATAAATTATTTTTTTGACTATAAATATTTTTTGGAAAGCCAAAAATATTTCCTAAATCATAGAAATATTTTTTATAGTTTTTAGACATCATATAAATAATATTATTCATGACACAATAATGAAGCGGTATTTACCTAATTAATAAATGATTTAAATAAATAAGATTATATATTTTAATATAATATACAAAACCTGTACAATTCTTATTGGATGATATTCTTTCAACCATGAGTCATATTATCATCGACTGTAATGATTTTTGGACCTTTATAAATGTATGATATGTTTATAATAAAATAATTGTTTGGATATTTCCTAAAGAGCCCCTCCTCCACCATATAAAAAGGCACCACTTCTAACCCATTACACACAAATCTCACGCCCCTTATCTAGCACAAAATCAGACCAATTAATCTTTATACATCCTTCCCCTTCTCTTATATTACTTACATTAGGTAAAAGGAACTTTAAGAAACCCTTTTGTTTTATACCAAAGGGAGTTACCCAAATTAGAGGTAACAATTTCTCTTAACTTATTTTGATTTATTTTACTACTCAAACCCCTAAACTATTTTTATTACATTATTTTATAACAAAAAAGTATCCTCAATATAATAGGATGTTATTATGAGATGTATTGGAACTAAACATACACAAACCTCTATTTAATGGGGGAAGAACAAACTATTTTAGTGGATGGGAAACTAATGCCTCGCGAAACTATGATTATTAAATTGTCTCCTACTGCCTCTGATAGTGGCCATTAAGATGATAACATATTTAATTATGAAATATATTATTTTCCTTTTTTCTATATTCTTCTGTATTTCCCATTTATATCATACCTTTATGGTTTTCATTATGGTTAAAAGTCATATTTCATTTCAGGAAGTGCTGACTACCACCCACTCAAAGTGATATTACTCGTTCATGCCATACATGGGATGTATAAAGGATAGAGTTGATGATATTATATAATATATTATATTAGAATGATAATATAACTATTTATAATTATGTTTTAATTCTACAAAAATAAGAAATAAAAATGAAAGTAGCGTTCATGCATATGCACGGCTTACCGTCTCCATGAACAGTGCATTTCATTTCATACCTCCAAATGATATGTACTGTTATTAATATATATATATATATATACTGGATATATATGATGTATATGTTATCTAAATAATGAATATAATTCTTGATATAATGGACTATTAACCACATGGACAACTTGTTAATGTAAGGTGTTCATTTTTTACTCAAGTACCAAATATCAACAAAACAACCATTATTAACTTAAATGATTGAATAATGATTATAATAGGGTAATAATTAATATAAAATGATTAATAAATTTGTAAAAATTTCATAAAGAATTATAAATTAACTTTAGATTATTATTCAGGATATTAAATAATGAATGGGTCAAGTCGGACACGAGGTAAGGGACTTTGCCTCAATCACCATTCATTGATGCATATTTTGATAATATATACCTTCTTATTTTAAACAATGTATAATAAAACACTTTTAATTTTACTTTCATTTAGAGGGAATTTAATTCTTATGAATCATTTTTCTAAAATAAAAATAGAATTTTTTTAATGTTTGTAGTGATAATGACCTCTCCTCCGCTGTAATCGTTATTTGGATTCCTCTATAAGAATTAATCTTTTCAAAAAATGAAAAGGAAATCCATTATTTTTTGAGGGTTTTGGTATTGAAAATGGGTTTTAAATGGATTAATTATTTTAATATCTTGAAATTATTTCTTGTGATGGAAAATTAAATGATATTAGTGAAATGTTTATATCTTCAATATTTTATGTTTTATGATTTTATAATGGTACATGGACATTTTATTGGTGGTTATGAAATAAACAAAATGATTGGTGGTGCCGTGATAAACCAGGATAGTTGGTCACATTATAACCTCCAATGAATTGGGTATGGAAGTCGGCCGTATGGCTATTCCAATTAGTAATATGTGTGGATTTTGACCATATGGTTATTCCATTTATGTATGTTTATGTCCCAAGATACCATTATATGTTATTTATTTTTTATATGGGTTTTATGGTAATCTTTTGGTTACAAAATGTAATATTTTGTTCCTTTATTAACTGATGAGTAATTACTAATTCTTAAAGATGAAAAGTATTACTTATGATAAATTATTCATGGTTTACTTGTTTTTTTTGGAAAAATAAGATTTTACCTTCTTTCGGTATCCCTTACTATGATTTTTATGCTCATTCCATTTTTTTGAAATGTTTTTTCACGGGATATAAAGTGGAATAGGGTCAATGATGGGATCAAGGAAAATTAAGGTTGTCTAAAACATAAAACGAGTCAAGAATCTTTTTTTCAAAGAGTATTTGTTTTATGAAAAAAAATGCAAACTGGGTAGACGTGTCTTCATGTAATATTCATGTTGTTATGTATATGATATGACCAAACTCTCTAAATTTCTAAACCTGAAAATATCCTCAATGTGAATTATTAATTTAATTCATGGTTATAAAATGATTATGGATGGGTCCTTATATATTCCATGGTTTGGGTATAATATTAAGGATTTCCCTTGATGCATTAACAGTCTAATAAGATGAAATTAGATTGATGTAAACCTGTTACACTTTATCCAGGAAGATAATAAACCATCTTGTAAAATTTATTTACAGTAGAGTGATTGAAAAAGTATTGTGGATGGTATTGACAGAAAATGTTCCATGTACTTGGGAAACAAGACATTCTGAAAATAGGAATTTATAGTATTCAGAATTCATCCATTATTATCTATGATATATTCACTATGAAAAGATCTGTGGATTAATGGTATTCTTATTTTTATGACTAAATAAAATATTTTCATTTATTTTTCTTTCCATTTAATTTATGCACTTCCTTATCATTTTATTGGTCACATGTAATGGGTGTTATTTTATTGACTAGAACATATTTTTTATTATCATTGATCAATTATTACTTATTTTATATTTAACCCTTAAATAGAATTTTAACTCACCCTATTTTTTTCATTTCCCCTATAATCTAAATACATTATACAGACTCATATGAAAGGATTCACAAGATTAAATAATGGTTTTTTCAATAAAAATTATGTTTTAAATTTAATATTGAATTAATATTTTATATAAATCATTGTATCTGTTTTAAAAATATTATAAAGATATTTGGTCCTTCGAGATGTATCTCCTTGTATATTATGCAAATATAATTTTAAAAATTACCATCTTTAGGCTTTTGGGGTTACGGTCACTATAATTGGTTTCGAAAAAAAGTATAATATAATCCTTGGTAAATAGTTTTAAGAAAAAAATACATTAGAGAACCAAAAAATGTGATCTACATTGAGGATACCATATAATAAAATTCTAAATAAACATTGTTTTTAATTATGATATTAGATAAACATAATTTATTAAATATATGTTATTTATTTCATTGGTATGGGGATTATACATTATGTTTCATAGTGATATGATATAATCTAATATATGTTGTCATATATAAATGGTTCCCAGAATAAGGAATGTGAAACTTACCAATTCACATGATCCATAGTATACGAATGATCATGTATTATATTGTCTTCTAACAATAATTCATAGGGAATGAGTATCCCAAATGTTTTCTTCATATTATGACATAGTGTTATATTCTAAATATATAAATAAATTGTTATCTATGTTTAGTTTCTTCTGAGGTAAGTGTGGTAAGAAGTGGAAAGGTGGTGAAAATGGATAAAGGAAATAAGGGAAATAATTATTCTCCCACATTTGATTATTTTCTTAATAAATAGACTAATACTCGATTAAAAGTGTTAGAATTTTATAACATGTGTATAGAGAAAGTAAACCATGATTTTGATTTCAAAAGAAGGAAAAAATATTACAATGGAAAATCCAGAAGAAATAGAGATACAAGGAATTACACAAATCAAATCCCAATGCTTTAGGGGAATATAACACATAATATCCAAATAGATCAATGTCATGCCAATGATATTACCAAAAAAATAAGAATCATTATTTTTTATATTCATAGATTCACTTATTGTGTAATATGATTATTTTATCAACGATTTATTTTCTATGATAATCATTAAATATTATAGGATAGTATTGTCATATCCTTTCCTCAAGGATTTATAATAGTATGATGAACTATATCGATGAACATGAAAAATGATTAAGATAATTTTGAACATATTGGAAAATATATTATTAAATATATTATAACCTTAAATATGTTCCCTGTATTGAGATAATTATTTTTTAAAAAAGAGATGATTGATAAGTATAAATGAAATTGGATATTATTGACTACCTTGGTACTAAATAATGATTTATTGTAAAATTAGTTATGCTATTATTGATGGAGGATAAAAAATAGTATTTAAGGAATATATTAAATAAAATATGATTTAAATTTGAAATTAGGAATCATGTTTATATTAAACATTATTTTATATTAATTAAAATTATTACCATGTTTTAGGAGAATAGATGATTATGGTTTTAAAGTGATTGGTATGTGATGATTATGATACTCTTTATTTTGATTGGGGAATAAAAGTTTTATATATAAACCTTCATTCAAAATTTGGTAAGATATATTATTGGATGACCATGAAGGTTAATTATTTATACATTGAATTATGTTGATATCTAGTATTATTTGGATATCATTTTCATATAAATTTTTTCTTATAAATGTTTTGAGGAATATGTTGTTACACATTTAAGGATCATATGATCTAATTATTGAATATTTCAGTAAATCAAGCATAAAAATCAATTTTTTAGTTATTATTTTATCGGTGTAATGGATAAATTGAAAATTTACCAACAAAAAACCATAATATCAAATAAAAATATATAATAATGTATCAATTAATTGATTTTCAATACATTATTAGAGAGTGAATTAATTCCTCAACTCTTTGAAAAGGGTTTTGAAAAAAAATATGACCCTAAAGCCTATATTTTTGGTGAAATAATAGTTTATTAAATCATAAAAAATTTATGTTTTTGAGCCCCTCAACATTCTATTTTCATTTACAGGTTTGTGATCAATGACCTCATTAAATCCCTATAAATATTTACACTTTTCATCCTTGTCCATATCATCACATTCCACTAATGTTATCATAAATAGAAAACTACTTATGTGTTATTCATAATGAATTTCATAATTCATTTTTTCTATTATTAATAAGATGATTTATTTAATATTTTATGAGGTTTGTTTATCATTAATGGTATTAATTAATATTTCCATCCCTTTATTACCAATATCATGATTCAATTTAGAGGATGTAATTTTTTAAAGTGGGGATTATGTTTCACCATAAACGATTAAAATTACATTATCATATTCATTAGAATGTATGAAATAAATAACAAGGTATATAATGAAATAATTAATCCCCTAAATTTATCATATATGCAATATTTTAAATAAACTAAATCATTTCTATAGATTTTAGTGCATGTAATACTATGTTATGTTGCATTTCATGCAACAAAGTGTATCATTGATATCTTTGAACCAAATAATTTTAAAATTATATTTTAAAATATATAACATCTCATATCTGTTAAATTGGAAGTTATAAATAAAAGTATGTATCCTAGGCAAATATTTGGTTGAATTAATTTGTTATAAATTATTTATATATGAAAATAAAAAAAAATAATACAAAAGAAATGTTTTCTTCCACAAATATTTTTTTTACTAAATGTGTTTTAACATAATAAACTATAATAATTAATATTAGTTGATGATTATAATGAAATTTATTTATTATATATTAAAAAATTTAAATTCTTCTTAAATATTTAATATGAAAAAGATAATAACAAATATAATTTTGTGCATAAAACATATATTTTTGTAAAGGAAGTAATGCTGCCGTTTAATGAGACACTTGTTTTGAAATTTTTTTTACCAAATTTTAAATTTTATTTTAAAAATTAAATTCATATTTATTTTTTACTTTAAAAATTTTATTAGGGTGATTTCTTTTCATTTTTTCATAGGATGTTTCACATTTTTAATGAATAGTGAAATCTAATAAATTTTAATTAAAAACTATCTTATTACCAATATAATTTAGATTATTTTTTTTAAATACTAATTAGTAAATAAAATATATATTAATACAAATTTTGTAATTGAAATCATTGTTATATTTAATTTAGATTTGAAAATATAGTAAAATTTTGAACATTTTTACAAGAAATCCCATTTTCCTAATTCCATTCATAAGATTAATTTAAAATTTAGTTCTTCATCTCTTGTGGTTTTATTTTTGAAAAAATGATTTATTATTTCTAAAAAGGAATAATGTATAATTTAAAAAAATTCCAAAATAAATTTTTAACAATTTATTAGTGATTACACTTAAAATTAATTGCATCGATTGTGAGAAAAATGATTTTTCCATGGAATTAAATTTTAATAATAAGCGGAAAATAAACTAGAATATCGTCCAAGACGAACTATAGGACATATTTAAACCTTATACCATTTATTATTGACATTATTTTTTTGATCCGAATTAAATTCAAGTAATTTTTGTCCAAATATCTCTTTCAAATATTTACAAGTTCATCACTCACCATACTTATAAAAAGGCCTCCTACACTCCCCCTTATTCATAGAGAGAACCCACGGAATATTCAAGGCCTCGCGAGGGCTCCGAAAAAGATACCCCCTATCTCCAAGTATTTTCATCCTCGTGTAGGATTTTCTTAGCCGTCTCATGAATAAAGAAATATATAGAGGGGATATCCTCCTATTCCGTAGAAAATTGAACCTCCCCTCAATATCATGCTGGATGTTTTCAGATGATACGATTGTTTTCTCAAATACTGGAAAATGATATGTTCATAGACTCAACATGATTCAGGAAGAGTATTGTTATTGGGGAGGCCATATTGTGAGAAAATCCAAAATCATCCTATATATTTCCAACAAATGCACCTTTTGAAGGGAAACACACTTGTGCAGTAGGGTCGACATGTAGTGCGACTCCTTCCCATTGGAGTACCTTGACTCTCCAATAGACTCAGGACGATTGATAATCTCCCATATTAATCAGGTTGTGAACAAGATTAAATGTTGGGTCTTTAACTCAAAGAATCACTTCCTCTCCATTGGGGGCAGGATAGCCTTGGGGAAGAGTTTCTTGTCCTCTCTACCCGTGCATGCGATGGCATGAAACAATGTTCCGAAGGGAGTCATAAAATCCATTGATAAGGTACTTGCTAGCTTTATGTTGGATTCACTCTCGGAAGGGAAAATGCATTGGATTTCATGGGACAAGATGGTCAGACCCACTATTGAGGGATGGATCAATGTAAAAATATTAAGCAAAATGATCCTTTGCTTGTATGCTAAACTTACATGGGATGTAATTCAAGAATTCTCGCTTTGGGGGAAGGTAATTTCATAGTCTCCCAGGTGTAGTGTGGATATGGTGAGTACCCATGGTTCCCCTCTCTGGCCCATGATACTCTATCTTATTCTGAGCCTCCAGATGCACTCTAGTTGGGTTTTTGGAGAGGGAAACATCTAATTTTGGCATTTCAACTGGGCCGGGGATGTTCTTGTCTTCCCCGAATGTCCTTCCACGGAAATTTACTTCAAGGAGGCATATGAGTACCCTCAGTTAAATTAGGCTGTACTGAATGAAGATCGGTTTGAAACTTATGAGTTAATCTCATTGAACTATGATCCAGACAAATGTGTTTTCACCACTTCTTCCTCCGGGAAGTTCACAAAGATGGACTTCCACATGACCTTCACCTACCATGATCACCATGATTAATGGAATGGGATATTGTGGTGTTGAAATATCCCTAAAAAATTTAGTTTCCTATGTTGAAGAATGAGGGAACAATATCTCTCTATGGATGACAACATCAAAAAAAATGGGTATTCCTATGGCATTGTGTTTCCAGTGCTGCAGGAATAAGATCAAAGAAAGAATCAACCACATCTTCTTTGAAGGTGGCTAGGAACATGAAGTTTGGAGGTACTTTGGTGGATTTATTTCTGCTTTCTCCCATGATCCTCAGGATGGCACCTTCTTGCATCGTTGGTTCCTGAGAAAAAATGGAAAAAGTAAAGAAAGAATGTCTTGCACAATCATCTTCAATGTTGGTTGCTGGTGCCTATGACTTTCTCGTAACCAGGCGCATTATGAGGGGTCATATTCAACAGGGAGATCTATCACTATCAATGAAAGATTAATTCTGATTGACCTTGTTAATCTCCCCCATGACTGGAATGATTCCCCTTCCCTGAGGATGCTCCAAGTGATTTCTCTAGTGGCCCAACCCCTCACTAGGCAGGGACAGTGGGTGCAGTGGAAACTCCCCCCCAGACAATGGACTCAAAATTAATACAGACATTTCTTACTACGTAGGGGAGATTCAAGGGGGTGGGGTGGTCTATGACTCCTAAGTAAGTGTTATACTTGATTTCACAGCCCACTATGGCCCAGGAAATTCTATGAAAGCAGAGGCCAAGGTTGTAGTCGCAGGCCTAAATCACTGCAAGGAGCGGAAGATTGTTTTATCTCATTTTGAAATGGATTCCAAGATTATACATGAATCCATGCATATCAATGGTCCCACTCCGTGGGTGATATATTACAAGATCAGGAAGTGAAGAAATCTCATCAATAATAACACATGTGTTTCCCACACATGGAGGGAGGGGAACAAGGTCTCGGACCATCTTTCCTATTTGGCCACCCATGGTTCCAATGTCACCTATCTTCAAACTATCTCTAGCTTTAAACCCGAGGGGGTGAATATAATTTGAGGTGATGCCCTTGTTATTCACTACATTCGGCCTCCCTAGGACTCATATTGGTTTTCCTGTGACCCTTGGCCTTTGGTCTATTGGAATAAAAATTTAATGTTACGATGATGTGTTTAGAGTTGTACTGCTCGAGAACTAGTTTCCTTTGTTTTTCATTTCCAATTATCAAGGATGCATAAAATTATAAAAATGAAAATTTCATATGATATTTATTATATTTATGATTTCATTAGGATTAATAAATTTTTATATGACACAATATATAATGATTTTTTTGTGTGAATATTATAATATTGTTCATGTGTACGGTGGACTACTACCTTATAAAGCGATGAGATTCATTCATAAAATAAATGGAATTTATTAAGGATTGGTTAATTTAAAGTATGTGATATATTTGAAAAATATATGATAATGTAAAGGTAATAAACATATATATCAATTACATTTCATTCTGTTAATATGCAATGCAATGGAAGATGCTTTGAATCGTACATATGACCTCATATCTCCATGAATTGTGTATTTAATTTAATATAAATAAATTTTATTGAATACTATAAATAAATATATAAATATATTTTATTTTATTTAAATATTTAATTACATCATGGATGTGATTAATTAAATATTTATCTAATAGTATCATAAAATAAGAAGTCCAACCATATTTGAAAATGCATGCAGTTATTACATGAAACGAAGAAAATATAGAATGATAAATAAACAACATGTAATAATATATTAGAAAAGGATCATATATGATCTGATAATTGTTAATATATTTCAAAAATACGTTAATATCATTTTTAAACCAATTATACCTGATGATAATGGATGTTCAAACAAATAGAATCATAAGCTAAGGGATTTATTAACTCAATTTCCACACATTGGTTTAAAATTACAACTCATTGATTACGTCATGTTAAGAATATGTGTGTAAATACTTTTTATTATAATATTAATAATTTAGAAAATCTATGGTTATTTATTGTGTATATTCATAATATATAAATTTCTTAATTCTCACATCAACATTATGCCCATTTTGAAGAATTATTTCCTGATCTACGTCTAATAAAGTCATTTATTATTGATTGTTTGTTGAATGAAAATTAATTGATCACTTAAAACAACCACAATATATTTTCCTCCCATCTATTTATTAGCAACATATTTAAGGAAAAAATTCCATTATTAGAACTTTGATACTTGAAATTTTATATGAATTTTTTTCAATAAAATCATATTTTATTTCTCTCTTTGGTCTGAAATATAATTTCATTCAAAAACATTTTTGTTAAAGATATTATAAAAAAATTTATAATCACTTAATAATGATTTATTAAATGATTTTTTTAATATTTAAATTTTTTTCCAGGTAAAATTATGTATTTTTCTAAATAATTCACGTTGTTATTTTATCAAAAAAGTGAAATAAAACACTACTTTAGTGTGTACGAATTGAATGGAATTTATGGGAATAACGGCCACACATATTATTTCATTCCACTTGTATATGTTTCAAAGGGAAATGTTAAATTAAAAATATAATCAAAAAAATTTCTGAAATATTATTTCTGAAATGTGATTTTTAGGGGAATGTGTTTTCCAAACAATATTCAAAATGGAAATGATATTTTTTCCAAGAATGTTGTTAAATATATTTTATGGTATTTTTATTGAATAATGAAAAAAATAATTTATTATTACTAAATTGGGCATATATATTTTATTTATACCATCATTAATCTTCATCTGAATGGTTTGGGGTAATATTTTATAAATAAAGTATTGATATTAATTTCTATGATTCATTATTCAATTCATTTACTTCCATTTTTAATTATTCACATTATATTTATCATGTGTAATTAAATTGAACCCACATAGCCTTATTATTAATCATCGATTTGATTATTTAATAAAACATATTCAATTTTTACAAGTGTTATTTAATTTTATATTTATTAATTTATAGGAGAAATATTCATAAATCTATATCATTTACCCAATATTGAATTTTTTCTAGAGACATAGTTTAGGATTTTAATTAATTACTCAAAATATGGTGAATGATTTCGAAATTTATGAAATAGTATGGGGACTATATAATGTATGACCCTAGATGCATAATTACCATCATGAGAATAAATCACATTCAAGTTAACTGTTCATGTTTGTAAAATATATTGATCACACTATCATATGAAATGTCTTAAGAGTATTATTTTTTAAACCATCTTTTGAAAGGTATTTATAATAAAGGATTAGTGTACTTGGTAATCATCTCACACAATTAATAAGAATTTCTCAAATTTAGAATTTAGTTTTTATAATCCGCGATATTTTCATTATGGAAAAAATCTATTGATGAATTTCATTATTATTTTATTTATTAACTTCAATATTTTTTCTTGTATTTAACTTTTCATATTTGTATTCTATTGTCTTATAATTCTGTTCTATTATTTAAATGTCATGAGTTTTTAATTATTTTACATTCCATATTAATTATCCACTTCTTTGAGAATTAATCGATTAAATATAATGTATGTTCATTTATTTACCTTTAAATATTTATAATTATCATTGATTCATAATTTCCTCTAATGTATGTATCTCATAATGGGGTTTTTAACCCACATTTATTTTTTTTCTTTCAACTGGAACCCACATCATTTACTATAATTGATATGTACAAATTCACTATATGGAATAATTATATCTTAAAAAATGTATTAGTTTATATATTTAATTATAATTTAGGGCTCAAATAATTATCTAGTTTTTTATGATTGATAATATATTGGGTGTTTTTGTAAATGTTTCTTTGTAACATATTCCAATGAAATAGTATGTGGAACCAACTTCTAGCTTCTTCTGTTGGATTTTCTATACATTCCAACTATATGTTGAATTCTATCAATTTTTATATGTGTTTATTATTTATTCCCATAAATTATATACATGACCATTATATTTAATTCACTACCAGTACACTGTTTTTCATATATTTATAATAATATATATGTAACATCCTGAGTAAATAATAAATAAGTATTTTTCATATTTATTAAAATTTGTGAATTAAATATTATTTTTACTTTTACGTGGATTCCATGTTCAATGAAATACCCAATATGCAAAAGTGGTTTTCTATGAAATCTTATGTTGCACAAAATTTTGAGTCATTCTGAATAATAATAATATAATATTATTCTAAATGGATGTTAATGCCTAGCTATTGTATTGGAAGTAAAGAACATAACTAAATATAATATTATTGTACATGGTTGTTAAAAATTTTACATTTATCCAATAAAACATGGAGGCATTAAATATTCACGAATCCAATATTAAGCACAAATAGTCTAATATTATTTAAAAGGTCAGTTTACTGCCTTTTGATGGCGAACCCTCGTCAAATATAGTTTTGGTCAAATTTATATATTCAATTTGACAAATAATATTATTTCTTTAGAATTGGGACATCACAAGTTACTTTGGGTTACTTATAGGTAATATTCTGATAAAATTCTATTTTTAATGAATAATGAAAAATACAACATTTTTATTCAAAACTGCATATTAATCTAATTTATTTATATGGTAATATTATCTTATTAATTATTTTAATGGGTAATTAGATTATATTTTTACCATTTAATTCAATTTTATTCATTGGAAGTAATTTCACTTGGAAATTGGACATACATAATTTCCAATCATTCTAAAGTTAATGTTTTTTAACAACATAGTTTTGTTTTGACAATAGGAAATAATTTTAAATTAATCAATGAAAATTATTTGTTTTTAATTTGGTAAATCAGACATCATTTTTGAATTTTAAATATCAATTATAGATTAGGCTTATTTTTTGTATTTTTTTTTGAAAAAATCAATTTTTTATGAACGTAGTAGTTAAAAAGATGATGTTTTCATTTAATGACACATTACTACTTATGTAAATTGAATTTTGAAAATCTGACATACATTCTTGTTATTAGTAAGTAGAATGTGGTTCAATAAGATGAATATATTATTTGGGGAATAGTAATTGCTGATTTTTATTTACCACGGTTAAATGTAAATATGGTAATCAAGGTAGAAATAATATTATAATGATATTAATTTATTATAACATCTGTTCTAATCCTATTGGTTGATACATTAATGCCCATGGGAATCCTTGGGTTGACTTTCAGACCCCATTGATCTACTTAAGAGTGATAATGACACATTATATTAATTTATTAAAATTAATGACTCAAATGAAAAAAACTCATATATTTTAATAAATCAATTTATACATGTCGTTATATATGTTACTTATTTTAATATAAATATTGATTTTAAAATTAAAAATATTTACTACTTCATGGTATTTTTTTGATAAATTTTAGACATCATATAAATAAAATTTTTTGTGATAGAATAATGATGCAGTGTTTACCTAATTATGGAATGATTTATATAAATAATATTATAAAAAATAAACCAATATCTAAAACCTGTCCAATTATTTTTACGTGAGTTTATTTGGAACATGAGTCATCCTGTCTTCGACTTTAATGAGTTTTGGACCTTTACAAACCGAATATAATTATATAATAAAATAATACTTTCAAACTTTCCTAAAGCGACCCTCCTAGCCCTTATAAAATCCCTCAACTCTAACCCATTACTCACACATCTCAAGCCTGTTGGATCATCCAACATTGGCCTAAATAATCCCCCAATATCAATCGTTTTTTCCTATAAGCCTTACTATAGGCGGAAGTCACATATAGAAATCCTTTTGGTTCAAACCAAAGGTAGCTACCTGATTTAAAGGTAACATATTCTTTCAAGATTATGTAATGTTTAATGTTTTGGACTTATAGTCACTATGAGAAGTCGTTTTCAACAAATTTAGGGGTTAGAATATTTGATAAATTAATTTATTGTAGGATTTAAATGATATAGCATTTACAGATTGCTATGTTTCTTTTCCAAATATATTTTTGTGTTGAGAATGATTTTTTGTAGTGGAAAGAGGGTTATTGTGATGTGAAGGCATACATAGGGAAATGACTGTCAAAATATTCATCATGAGATGCTCAGAATCATAATTGAACATTTTGTTACAATGATGGATCAGTTGACTCATGTGATAAATGGTTGTTGTGTTTATAGATTATATTTTGGTATATTAAAAATGAAAAGATGAGAAAGATATTCATTTAATGGTTCTCTTCAAACCCATTAATGAAAAGAATCTATATGAAAAATTCAGTAAGTGTGAGTTTTGGATATAAAAAAATTCATTCCTTGATCACATTGTTTCAAAAAATTGAATTACTGTTGATCAAAAAAAAAATTTGTTCAAGAATGGCCATGACCCACGAAATTAACTGAGATATGTACTTTTCATGGTTTGGAAGGTTGTTACAGGAGCGTTGTTGAAAAGTTTGCATAGTTATATATCCCAATGACTAAGGTAACTCAAAATGGAATTCTATTCATTTGGATAGAAGAATGTGATGATTATTTTCATGAATTGAAATGAAGATTGGTGAATGCTCCAGTTTTTGCACAACCTTCCAGAAATGGTGAGTTTGTTATCTACAACAATTCTTCGTTGAAAGGACATGGTTTTGTACTTGTGCCAAATGATCAGGTAATTTCTTATGCTTCACATTAGTTGAAACCTCATCAGTTAAGTTACCCTACACATGATTTGAAATTAACTGATGTAGTGTTTTCTTTAAAAATTGGGAGGCACCATCTATATTGAGTAAAATTTGAAATATATACTGATCAAAAATGTTTGAAGTATATATGATTTCAAAAATAATTAAACATAAGATAGAGGAGATGGTCTGAATCAATCAAGTATTGTTATTGCATAACCCATTAAAATAATGGAAATGAAAATAATGTTGTTGATGGTTTAATTCTAAAAAATAATGATTCATTAAATTTTTTACATTTGGAACCAGATCCTTTGATTAATGACTAGAGGAAATATGGCATAGAAGTTGTTTCTGCACGAATTTCCTCTGTTTTTTACAGGTGTTAGTGAAATAACCTCTATCAAATAGAATTAAGAAAGCGCAGAAGGAAGACAATGAGTTGTAGAATAACGTAGAGTTTGTTTCAAAGGGTATGTTTCATAATTTTAACATTGAAAATGATTTTATTTTGAGGATTGATAATAGATTATGTGTGACTTGTGATTCACTGTATAACAATAAGTTCCTATGTGAAGCTCATATTTCTCTATTTTCAATTCATCATGGAAGAACTATAATGTACAGAGATCTTCCAGAGTATTACTGGTGGGATGGAATAAAGAGAGATATTTATGACTTTACTGTGACGTGTTTCACTTGTTATCAAGTTAAAGAGGAGTGGTAGTTACCTAAAGGGATGCTTTAGTCTATACCAGTGATAGAGTGGAAATGGGGAAATATATTCATAGACATCGTTGTGGGGTTACCAAAAACATATCGAGGAAATAATGTAATCTAGATTATTGTTGATAGATTGACTAAATCCTCTCATTTCCTTCCTCTTATTGACACATTGTCTCTAGATCATCTTCCTCGGTTTTATGTTAACGATATTTTATGGTTTCATGGAGTTCCCCTATCCATTGTATCTGATAGTGATCCCAGGTTTACTTTTTTACTTCTATAAAGGATTTCAGAAGTCATTTCATACTGAATTAAATTTTAGTACCACATTTTATCCTCAATCATATGGGCAATCCAAACGAGAAATTCATACCTCAGAAGATATGCTACGTGCTTTTTCACTATATTACCAGGGAAGTTGGGACCAACATACTTCTTTGGTTGAATTTTCTTATAATATAATTTTTCATTTTATTATATAGATGGCTCCACTTGAGGAATTATATGGGAAGTAGTGTCGAACTCCAGCTTTTTTGGATGATGTAAGTGAAAGGAAGTAGATGGGACTAGAATTGGTAGTAGAGATGGTAGAAAAAGAGTATTTGATTCCGAAGAACATGAGAATCTCTCATAGTAGGAAGAAAAGTTATTAGGATAACCATGTGAAGGATCATACATTTGATGTAGGTGATCATGACTTTTTCAATGTTTCTCCATGGAAAAGTGTGTTGTTTTGGGTAAGAAGGTAAAGTTGAGTCTGATGTTCATTGGACATTATGAAATCAAGGATAAAGTGAGATCAGTTGCCAACAAAGGGGCTTTAACTCCATGTTTGTCCTAGATAAACAATGTTTTTCCTATATCAATGTTGAGAAATTATATGTCAGATACATCTCATATTTTGTTCCCAGAGGTAGTTCAGTTGGAAGAGAATCTTTCTTAGGAGAGACAACCAGTCCAGATTCATGGCCGAATAGAGAAAGTGTTAGGGAATAAAATAATTATTGAGGTAAAGGTTTTGGGGAAAACCCATATGGTCAAAGAGGAAACGTGGGAAAATGAAAATTCTATGAGGTATAAATACCCCCATATATTTTTTAGGTGAATAAAAATGTGCAGAAGCAATTTTCAAAAGGGGGGAAGGATGTTACATCCCTAGAAAACAAAGAATAATAATTTTTCATATTTACTAATATTTGTGAATTAAATATTAATTTTATTCTAAATTGGATGTTATGTTCGATGGCGTACCCAATATAAAAAAAACGGTATTCATTGAAATCTTATGTTGCTCACAATGCTGATTCATACGGAAAAATAAAAATATAATATTATTTTAAATGGCAGTTAATGTATATACATTGTATTTATGGGAATGGTTAGAACAAACTAAAATATGATTATAGATGTTTTGTAAATGTTTTTTCATTTATCCAATACAATATAGAGGCTTAATATGTGAATGAAGCTAATTTTAAGCACAAATAGTCTCATATTCTATAAAATGTCAATTTATTGAATTTTGATGGAGTACCATCGTCAAATCTATTTTTGGTCACTTTTTTGTATTATATTTGAAAAATATATATTTCATTAGAATTGGGGCATCAAAATATACTTTTCTTATCGTTTGGGTATTTTTCTGATTAAATTAATTTTTAATGAATAATGAATAATACTGTATTTTAAATCAATACTACATTTTAATCTAATTTATTTATATGGATAGATTATCTTTTTAATTGGTTTTAAAGTGTAATTAGATTATATTTTTAGCATAAAATCAAATTTTGGTCATTTTAAGTAATTTCACTTTCAAATTGGACATAAGAAAGTGTCAATCTTTTGATAGTAATTGTTTCTTAAAAACAAGGTTTTGTTTTGACAATAGGAATTAATTTTAAATTAATTAACAGACTTATATGTTTTTAATTTTGGTAAAATACACATCATTTTACAATTCATAATATCATATATATCTTAGGCTGAATTTTTTTTTCATTTTTCTAAAAAACATCAATTTTGTATGAATAGTGAAAACATTGAGTAGTAGTTTAAAAGCTGAATTTTTCATTTAAATAAAATTTTTAAGCTTTTGTGAATTGAATTTTGAAAATCAGAAATATATGTTTTTTATTATTAAATAAAATTTGGTTCAAAATGTTTAAACTAATTTTTGGTGAATAGTAATTTTCTACTTTTATTTGCCGTGGTAAAGGAGAATAGGGTAATTCTAGGTTAAAATTATATTATAATAATATTCATTTACCCTAACATTTGTCCTATTCCTATTGGTTTATACCTTTTTTTCCATGGGCATCCTTGGGTTTATTTTAGGACTCTATGGATCCATTTATGAGTGATAAGGATACTTTATAATAATTAATTTAAAGTAATGAAAAAAATGACCTAAGACATATATCTTTTAGTAAATAAATATTTACATGTGATTATATAAGTTATCTCCTAGAGTCTAATTATTCAATTGGAAGATAAAATTATTTCCTACATCATGGTTTTTTTTTAATTTTTAGACATCAAATGAATAAAATTATTTATGAAACAATAATGATGCAGTGTTTATCTCAATAATGAATAATTTAAACAAATAGGATCATAAAAATTAAACCAATTTCTAATACCTATCCAATTCATATTGGATTATTTTATTTCTATCATTATCCATCTTATCTTCTACTTTAATGAGTTTTGGACCTTTAAAAATCGAATTAAATTATATAATAAAATAATATTTTCAATCATTTTTAAATATCCCCCTCTCCCCCATATAAAAAGACCTCACCTCTAACCCATTACTAAAACCTCTCAAACCCATTGGATCATCCAACCTCTACCCAAATCATCTCTCAAGATACCTCTGCAACACATAAAATCCTTACCTTAGGTAGACGGCAGTTTAGAAATCCATTGTTTCAATCCATAGGGAGTTACCTTATTTAAAGGTATTGTCTTCTTTTATGTTCTTATATTTTATTTTACTTCATCAACCCCATAAAACTATTTTTATTCATTAATTTTTTAATAGGAACATTATAATAAATATAATAGGTTGTCTTTATGAGAATTATTTGATCTACACTATCACACACCTTTATTTAATGGGTAAAGAACATACTATTTCTGTGGACGACGAACAACTGCCGCACGAAACGAAGATTGTTCAATTTTCTTCTACCAACTCTTATATTCTTCATTGTGATGGAATTGTGTATATATGTGATATATATTATATTTATATTGTATTTTTTCTTCTTAATTTTGTATTTATAGCATAACTTTATAGTTTCCATAATGGGTAACCATGATTATTTCATTTGAGGGAGTGCAGACTACTGCCCCCTCAAAGTGATATGACCCGTTCATGCCATACATGGGATGTAAAAAGGATAGAGTTAATGAAATTATATTTATGATATTAGACTAGAATTATGATATACCTATGTATCATTAATTTTTATTTCATTAATTAAGAAATGAAAATTAAAGTAGCGTTCATGCGCTACAAGGGTGGTTCTATTGACAAAGGTCAATGATCATTATTCCTTCAACCTACATAGAACAATATTACTTTATAATGTATCATACATGATTTTATAAACATTACTGAAAAAGAGACTGAAAAAGGTTATTCCAAGGATTATCTTTCATGAACAACACATTTTTTAGAAAGGTAGAGGGACTCAAGGAGTATTGAGAGTGGCTCAAGAATTATTGTTGGATGTGGACAGGATGATGATCGGGTCCAATGTGATTTTATAGGTGGCTATAGATAAGGCTTATGACAAGCTGTAATGGTGTTTCATTATCCAGGTGTGGTAGAGGTTATGTTTTGATGAGTTGGTGTGTGATCTATACTTCGGTTGTTTCTTATCCCCTTGGCTCACCATTTCTCTTCAGCGAAAGGGTTTTGGTTTTTTCAAATGTTTCTGAAGTGTGCTATAGGGAGACCCCATTTCCCACATTATTTTTTTCATTCAACATGAGGCTATATATTAGAACCTAAATAGGTGCTTGAGGGATCAGAATATTATGCCTTATATTTCATCAGCATCGAATGGTTCTTGCTCACATCTTATGTACGCCGATGATATTCTCATATTTTTAAATGGATGGAGGATTTAATTGGTCAAATTCAAGCAGCTTATGGTGGTTTATTCTAGCCTCAGTGGTCATATTATTAAATCTAGGAATAGAAATTCCTTCTTATCCAATAAATACTCAAGAATAAGGATTTGGGTCATACAAGATATGTTTGGGATTCAACAGAAGCAGTTACCAATGTTATACCCTATGGAACCAATTTCTAACGTACGTGTGAAGAAATTTATCATTTAGGACCTTATTAATAAAATTTTTGGTAGGATTATGATCCATAAAAATAGGATTCTTTCGTTTAGGGGCCTGTTGAAGTAGATTAATAGTTTGATATCATCTATCATGATGCATGTTTTGTCTATTATTACCCCTCCAAAGGGGAATATCTTGTCCTTGTAGAATCATTTTATCATGTTCCACTAGAACTGTTACTACATGGGTAGGTAATAATGGGATGGCTGGTATAGAGTTTCTAAATAAGTGGAGGAGGGAGGTGTCAGCCTTAGACCCATTTCAATTTCCATGCAGACCATACATGCACTCCTGGATTAGGAATTCTTAGTGGGGAAATTGATGTGGTCTCAAATAAATTTATGTATGTATGGAAAGAACTTAGAGGAATGGGATTCCAGGAAGCTGTCACGGCTAGGGAAAGTAGTAGTGGTTCACCATTTTTTCCTTCAAGGGTCTTCGTGACAGCTGGAGGTATGAGGTGAGATAAATATATGGAGAGATAATTGGGTTGGAAAGAAGTTGGTTTTCTCAAACTGTTTCGGTCAAGAGATGACGGTTAGAGAGGCTGGTCATCACCCCTGACTGATTGGAGCCATTTTCAATCAGGAGAAGAAGAATATTTTCAAGGAACTTGTGTTTTTTTGAGTAGGAGGATCACTATTTTTCATTGTGGCAAGATTCGAGTACTTCAATGGGGGGAATATTGTGGGTGGATCTGGCATAAAGGGATATATGATGAATGGGAATCTTGTTTTTTGTGAAAGTAGTTTCCTTCAAAGATGAAAATTCTTGGTTTGGTGAGCACAGAATCGGGCGCTTCTGACGGATGAAAATATTCAAAAAAAGGCATCCATTTGGATTCCTGATGTTTTCTGATGCTCTAATTCTTAGTCAAAGTTGGCGGTTCACCTATTTTTTAAAATGTAATGGGTAACTTATTTCTGGTCTTGCATGGGTAAATGGGATAGTTTTAAAAATGCGTTATCTTCCATACATGAATTCCTCACAGGTTTGTTTATTGGCGCTGATCATCAGGGGATGGAGTCCAGGGTTCGCAGTATAGTGGTTACAACTATTTTCTGGATTTTTTGGGAGGCCTAAAATACGACTATAATTGGACAGAGAATAACTATATCAATGCCTCATGTTCTAATGAAGGAACTTATCCATGAGTTAGGTTTACTGGTTAAAGGGCGACATCAATCTGTTGTTCTTTGTAAATTTATATACAAGTATGTTGCTCGAATGAGTTCTCAAGGTATCAGGGTTAGGAGGAAACATTAGGGAAATGATTTTAAAATGAATGTTGATGGGTCTTTTATGGATGAACAGATGCAAGGGGGGACTGGTGTGGGATAGGAATGGCTTGGTTTTAGTTGCTTTTAGCAGCTTTCATGGGCCAGGAAGCTCGATAGGGGATGAAGTTAGAGCATTACTCACGAGTGTCCTACTGTTCAAAAGGCTCACAATATGGGTCACTGATGTGGAATCATATTATGAGGGTTTTATTCAAGATTTACTTGGCAATGTCGAGGAACCTTGGTCATTGACCTACCTTGTTTGTAGTTGTGTTATGGATATTTCTAATGGTTGTGATATACTTCATATTCCAATAGAGGCCAATTTTTTGTGTATGCTCTTTCTCAGGGGTGTAGTCCCGATGAACCCATGTTAGTATTTTCTTGCATGGGGTATTTGTCTTCTGTTTTTGTTATGGTTTTGTCTGAAGAGATTCCCTTGGGCTAAAAATTTTAGGCCTCTGTGATTTCTTGGTTACGGGGATAGATAGATATTTGGACCCTTTGAATAATTGAAAATGCAATTATCCATAAAAAATTGTCTGATATGAACTAAAATAAATAACTAATTGTTTATAATATGGTAATAAGTGATATAAAAGAAATAATATACTTGAAAAATGTTAATAAGCAAGTAGAAATTAACTTAATTTTACTATTTAGGAGATTAAAAAAAGAACTGGTCATATCAGACACGAGGTGGGGGACATCATCTCAATCTCTTTTCATTGAGGCATATTTTTATTTATACATAACATTCTATTATATGGTGTATAACAAAATTTGACTTGTAATTTCATTCACATGGAATCTTTTTTTCTACGAAGCGTTTTACTAAATGACAAAAGGATTGCTTTTATCATTTGCTGCAAATATGACCTCCCTTCTGCCGAAATTATAGGTTGTCTTCTTTTATAATCTTTAATGTTTTTTAAAATGAAAAAGAAACCCATCATTCTATTTTTTGGCATTTTGGTAATTAAAATGGTATTTGAAATCAATTTATTATTTCAATATCTTGAAATGATTCCAAATTAAATGTTATTTGTGAAATATTTAGATTTGCAATATTATATGTGTTATGATTTTATAAAGGTACGTGGACATTTGATGGGTGGTTACATGATAAGCCAAATGATGTGTGGTACCGTGATAAACAAGGATAGGTGGTTATGTTATAACCTCCAATTAATTGGGTATGGATGTTGGTCGGGGCTTTTCCATTTAGTGATATGTGTGGAAGTCGAGAGTATGTTTATTCCATTTAAGTACGTTAATGTCCCATGTTACCTATATATATTATGTTCTCTTTATATGTGTTTTATTGTAATATATTAGTTACAAATGGGTTATAAAGGATCTTTTATTCATTGAAGGTTATTTACTACTTCATAAAATTCTAAATTATTACTTATGATAAGGTATTCATGGTTTTCTTGTTGTTTTGATAAAATAACAGTTTTCCCACTTTGTGTATCCATAATTGAGCTTTTTATGCTCATCCCATATTTTGAAATGTTTTTAATAGGACTTAAAGATCAACAGGTTCAATGATATGATCAAGGAAAATTCATGCTGTTGAAAACATGGAACTAGACATGACAATATTTTTCAAGAGTTTTTATTTTATAAAAAAATCAAAACTAAGTAGAAGTGTCTACATGGTAATTTTTTAGATGTAATAGTTATAGCCTAATTCAATAAAATCTTAAACTGGAAAATATTTCCAATTTGATTAATTAACATAATTCATGATTAGGTAATGTTTAAGGCTGGGGCCTTATAATATATTATGTTATTTCTGTAATTATGTTTTTGTATTTTCATGTACAAATGGATTCATGGACCTATTGAACAATAATTATTATTTCATCATCATCAAATTAATTATTAATGGGACTTAATATATACATATTTGTTATTAAATATTTCTTTTATCACTGTAATTTATTATGGTTATGTTATATAAGAATATAATTTGGTTCTCAGCATCTATTATATTGGGTTGATGATTTTGAAATCATCATGTTACCCATTTCCATCACCTTATTTAATTTTTTAGTTTTCACATCTCATTCCTTGAGAGAGATTTGAAAAAGAATTCGAATTAAGGACATAACAATTTCATTGAAATATATAAAAAATTAAAATATTTTGAAACATATCAATTAAAATAAATCATTAGAGTTAATTTTTTACTAGTTTATTAATAATTTAATTTTTTTATAATTTTTAAATGACCTAAATCCTATAATTAAATAAACTCTACTATAATGAAAAATAAAAATCCTTATCCCCACAAAGCCTACTATAGGGATTTGTGAAATAATTTATCATTCATTTCCATAAAAATAATACATTAATTTACATTCAAAAAAGATAAATATATTTTATTTAGATTCTAGATACATCATAGCTAAAACATTAATGATGAAATATTACATAAATATTATTATTGATATGTATAATTTCCATACCCACTCAATAAATTGTATTTGGATTAGATCACTACTAGTACATATGAATAAAAACCCATATGATAGAGGTTAGAGATTAGTATATTGGATCTAAATGGTGGTAGTGCATAGATTATTCCACCAAAATAAAAATAATAAAATCAAATTAAAAATTAGAAGGTGAAAAAATGAAAAGAGATAATTATCTTTCTCATTAATAAAATTATCCTTAAAAATATTATTTCTTTAATTTCATGTCATGTTATTCGTAAAAATCCACACATTAACCATTGACTGATTAAATATGTATATAAATGAAATAAGCAGAATATACTTCCACTCTAAAATGGCGGAACAACCAAAACCATCTGAAACACCACATCATTTATCTATTGCACAAAATATACCTCAACCACTTTCATGATTTGTATTATAATACCATAAAAATTCCATGAATCAAAAAATAATTTGTACGACTTAAAAGTCTTATACAGGGTGTGTGGATGAAGTCACTTGGACACCACCAGTGGTGTCCCTTTATAATATATTTATGAATAATATTTTATAAAAAAAAAATAACAACTGAATTGCACAAAAAAACACTTTTATAGTTAATTGAATATCCCAAATAGATCCATTAATAGAATATTCATATAATAATGTATAATTAATCATCCATATTCATTTGTAATAAATAATCCCTCACCATAAAAAATAATTAAATACCAAATAGAATCACATTCCACAACAAAACCTGTGTAAACATTATCAATTAACAATGATATCCTAAAGGAACAACCATGAAAATTATCCCACATAAATTGATACTATGAACTATTCATAATCAATTGGCTTAATCACATGAAATAATCAATGGAACACTGAAACATGTTAATTTATCAGAAATTATTGTTAGACCCAATACATTACAAAAATGTGGTCAACATCCTACCCCAAACCAGTGATCTCAATTAACAACAAAATACCATGGTTACATTCAATATATTTAACCTCTATAATAATGGTAACCACAATTATTCTGATTTTGTGGAAGACACATTTGAAAATGAGTGTTCCAAACAATTTCATCGATCCTGACCCCATGTGTGGATTATATTGATGTCCTCAACCAACATATATTAAGGAAATCAATAATATCATACTAATATTACAAGGAGAACATACATTTCCTTCCATGAAAATTATCAACCCCAAATTATTATTGTGATAGAACCACATTACAACAATAATTATGATCGTTGACACCCACATTCCCATAGGTTTAACCCATAATGTTCCAAAATAAGCACATTAATTATAAAATCATAAAAACTCATCATGGAGAACAATCAACATAATTTTATTCAGGCCCTTAATACGGATAATAATTTATTCTAGGATAATATTGGCCTCATTCATCATATCCCAGATGAGAATAAGAAAATATATATCTTTTATATAACTATATACATATGTTGTTAGATTTTATTTCACTAACATGGACCTACCATTTTAGATTTATAAAAATAAAATTAAATAGATTAAAAACATGGAAATATCAATGAACCGCCTTCCAGTAGATACATGGAGAACACTATTTGAGAAACTGTCATCATTATAAAACTAATTTGAAGAATTTATTTTATTTGTAATACACATTATCTATGTCCCAATTGAAAAAAAATAATGGAAATGGTGAGATAAACTCAAAATAAACAAGAAATTGTATATAAGCTTTCCTAATATAATCCCAATAAAAAACATGAATAATGAACTATAATCGATGAATACTACTCAACTATTATGGGTGAATGAATGAGTATTGGGAATTTTGTGGTGATAACTATAATTATAGAAGAAATATATAATACACCTTTTGAATTGAATTTTAGTAAATTAATATTTTAAAAATAAATCTGTACATGGAATGTTACTAAATTTCCCATAATCATTGAATGGTTCCCCCATTGGAGATGTGTCATCATATCATAATATAAACCCTAAGATCATGGTGGTATTCCCCATCAATATCATCATAATCAACTGATTTACAAATTATGAAGTCTTTAAATACCATCAAACCATACATATCATCAACAAACAACTCTAATGTATCATATTATATCAAAACATAAATATACTCTAAACAGCCTTAATTTATCAAAGTGGAATCCCACATATGACTTTTTGTAGGAAAAATGTAGGCAACCCTCTTCTATAGACAAATATATACATGGTTAATTATGTTCATATCTAGAAAATAATTATAATTCATCTATTATGTTTCAGTACAATACCGTTTTCTCACTCAACAATGATAAAAATAACACATTGATTCTTAAATATTAACACCCTTACTCCTCAGGGGATATCCATTTTTATGACAATTTCTTACACCCATGATATCATGGTTACCGTTGAAGATGGGGTGACCATAAATCATCTATAAAAACCCACTCCAATCATCACAAAATGTGTTTACAAATATAGAATATTTCATACATTTCATGTACCCATAAACAAAAGAACCCCCCCATGAGGTGGTAGTGAAGGAAGTGAGATGATGACCCCATCGTGTTGCCTCTAGTAGGCCCCACTATGGAAACTAACACCATGGATATTAATAATTTGAATCATATTTGAGTCATTTTTGTAAAAATTATTTATTGGTTCTGTTGGAAGGATATCAATCACTAATGTACATATTCAGAAGATATAAAATATTTTTAATACGAAAGAATACTAAATTAATATAATATAAAGAAACAAAATTTGGATTCCATGAAGGTTAAAAAGATAATATTACAGAAGAAACTCAAAACAAGATCCAACTTCCAATATAGTAATTTCTATATCGATACAAAATTATTCTAGGAAACATGAGAAAGATTTCATATATAATAAGGGTGATAATTGATGAATACTCAGTAATATCATACCCTATAATTCTCCTAATGACATTAAAAGGGAAAATATATGCACCAATATAGAATAATAGAACCACCAAGATCCTAAACATGATAGTTATCCTATCACATCATTACTATGGAACTCTCACTAAATAACACATCTATGTTTAACACTATATAATAGAGTAAAATATAAGAAGGAGTACCCCCCCAAACAAAATCACAAATATTTTACTATCATTACCCAATGTTCATCATCAATTTTTCCTTTCATTCCTCATAACATCATATGTCCATCAATATCTGATGTGGGCCATAGGACATCCCTATAGACCACACACTCACATGGCCCAGCATCCCAAGGATAGATCTATCAGAATTCACATCATGTCCTTATCACATAATCATATAAATATGATATCAGGATCATGAAGTATATCAACCTCATTTCCTCCATATAAGAAAAACGAACCCCAAATAATAACATTTCTTAATACTAATAAATAATCTCCAATACCAATGATCATCACTAGGAATATCGACACCATACTACATCATGACTACTAATAATTGTATTGAAATGGAAATGGGGTATCCATCCATCAATTTCTTTACAAATATAGATGTTTATAGTAACAATCCGAACCCAAAACATGTGGTTGTTTTTAATGTTAGCATCTCCAGTGGGGATTGATTATAAATAACATTAAATTAATTGATAGGAATATAGCATTAGATACCCATCCTATGAGTTCATATCCAACACCTCTACCATATCTCACATTGACCATAAAATCTCATGACCTCAATCGTCAACTACTACCAAAAAAGGAATAAAATCACACAAATAACCCACAATCTCTCAATAATTAATCACTTATTTTGTGGTTAAATAATTTTTTATTTACTTTTGAATAACCAATATTCAGTTATTAATATATACATTATATATTTAAAAAACACAGTCTGATAATCTCTTCATGTTCAATTTTATATTTTTCATTCATTTCATTCATTATGCTAAATATCACATACTAATTTGTGCCCAAATAATTATTTTTCACTACATTAATTTCAATATCATTATTAAAATACCATTCCATCACAGCATGGCTATTTTGAAAAACACCCCCATAAAATAGTCCACATACCTCTAATCAACATCAACTGGACAAGACATTATAACTATCCAAACAACTCTACCGAATCCCTAAAAAATTTCAATTTTAAAATCTAAATTCATCATCTTCGCTCAACCATCATATATCTATTTCCATTTTCCATGAAGAAAATGTTAACCCATATCATACCGCATAATCAATCTTGTCACCATAATCATGTTTTAACCCCATAGAAGATTAAATAACCACCACATATTTTCATAATGGACGTCATAAAGTGGGTGTAAAAGTATTTTTCAAATTCTACGAAAAAAATAATTATAATTGAATTTCTATATATATTACATCATTTATAATATGGTTATTTTTATTGAAATCCCAATTTAAACATATTCATTTTCATTAGACATGTATTACTTACTAAAAATAAATATATGTTTTTTTATTCAATTATTAAAATAAAAGTAAACAAATAAAAATCGTTACAAAAACCATGGAACCAAATACTATGATTTCCTATAGTAGAAATAGGAAAGGAAACATCACAAACGAAATCACAAAACAAGATGAAACATGTCACTAAAATGAACCATTCGATTTTAAATTACAAACATTATTTTCTATATATCCACACAATTTAATTGAAATTCATAATATTTCCATATATTCAAAAAAAATGTAGTAGATAATGGGGATCTCCTACCTGAAACCGATGTTTGACACTCTCTAGGAATGAGCATAAGGTCAAGAGTCACCCACCACTAAAGGAATAATGAAAAAATTTAAGCAATATAGAGTACCATAATTCATTTCCAAATTTCTGTCCCAAAATATAGGATATCATTGAAAAAAATATTAAAGTAATTTATAAAATAAGAGAATGTTGAAGATAGATGAATGAAAATTTACCAAATTTTCATGACTTCAATATGGAAAAGTCAATTTTTTTGAATTTCTATAAGATTAATTTAGATGATGATGATAGCTTATATTTCATACATGGAATTGAGATACGAAGAAAATAAAAATCCATTATGTGACAATGTCTAATTTTATGGAGGAATATTTATATTAGTCATAAATTGATAGGGATATTAAAAATGCATATAGTGATCCTAGTTGAAGAACAGACCGTGAATTCAGGATTTGAATACACCCCCATTATGAAGAATTATAAATCTCCCTCAAAACCATTTTTTATCTTCCTCATGACTTCATACATAACATGGACATATGATTTTTTTCTCCCCTAATGCACTATGTGACCAAAACATAAATTGGTGCACAAGTCTCTTGGATGAGTTCTATACACTGTGCTGAGGTATATATAATGGTGATCAAAATGATTCCATTTTCTTATAATGTGACAATCCGAGAACTACACTAGTATAATAGGATATCTAGGGAATTTCCAGCATTTAAATTTCCAAATGGTGTACACCTCAACAAATTTTTTTTTTGCATCCATCTAGGATATTATGATCATCTTGTTATTTCTCAGTGAAAAATGTAAATCCACATCCAACCACCATACAAATAAGGCTAATTCTACATTCCCCCAACCTCAACCCTCAATGAATAAATCAACAAATCCAACACCATGTTGACCACCATAGCATGGTTACTAACTAAATACATTGGAGTCTTCCTAGACCAAGGGACAATACTAAACTCCCTAACGGAAACAACATGATATATAAAATTTTATTTGGATATATTTTGGATCCTTGTTCGTAAAAACTACTACCAATCCATGTGTTATTATTCATGTATCCCATTATCCAAACTATGAACCACTATTAGATTTTGTGTCAATTTTTTTGGAGTAAAATTCAGTCCCAATGATGGGGCAAATCATGAAATTGATTATCTTCCATGAAAAACAAGGAAAACGTCACTATATTGTCCAAATAAAAATGGTGGATCCATGATCTATCTTCAATTACCAATATAGAATACTCGATCTACTATAACAATTAAACTATATGATAGTTAATTTTAAAGCAATCTAAGGCCACATACTAATAAATATTTTTAAAAACACATCTATTACTCAATTAATATTCTAAAAAAAAATTTATAATTCTCATTTCAAATCCAAAATATCCCTGTTACCTCACTCATATAAATTGATTCAGTCCATACGAGTCATCAATTACAGTAATAAACCACATAGAAACATATCGGCTAAACTACCGAACATGTAGATTGTAATACATAAAACATAATATCATTTAAGCACATGTTCTAAAAAATTTATATAATAATCCAACATCATATTAAATACTACTATCATACCAAAATATACGTGATTCTTATTATCATCACTCACCATTCCTAAGGATAAATGTCAACTCGAAACATACACAAAGCCCACTATAATCATAAATCATAATTATTATGCATATTATACATGATGGAAATTTATCCAATTGTTATCAGAATTCTTATCAAATTCTCACAATAAACTAATTCATGGTTGATTTATTTATCACATACACTCAATTTGAATTAGCCCCGTTCCTTCTTAAAAAATCCATCATCTAATGGAATAACTATATTATCTATGTATCTGTAACACCCCAGGTAAATAAAGAATATTACATTTTCACATTTATCCATATTTTTGAATAAAATAGTAATATTACTTTAAATGGGATACTATGCTCGATGGAATACCCAATATGAAACAACGAGTTTCTTGGAAATCTTACGTTGCACTCTAATAATAATATAATATTATTTTAAATGTTAGTTAACACCTAGCCATTGTAGTGGCATGAATGAACATAACTAACAACAAAATGATTATATATGTCTGTAAAATATTTTTAAATTTTAAAATAAATGTTGAAATGTGAATAAATCCAATTTTAAGCGTAAATATTCTAATATTCTTTAAATGGTAGATGATCCGCCTTTTGATGGCGAACCCCTTTTAAATCCATTTTTTCCAATTTTATATATTATATTTGAAAAAATAAAATTCTTTTTAAAATTAGGACATCAAAATTTACTTTGTATAAATTTTTGGTATATCTCCGATAATGTTCATTTTTTAATGAATAGTGTAAAATGCTGTATTTTAATTCAAAACCTCCTTTTAATTTAAACATATAAATAAATTAGATGAAAAGGAGGTTTTGAATTAAATCTGTACATGGAATATGACCTCCCTTCTGCTGAAATTATAGGTTGTCTTCTTTTATAAGCTTTAATGTTTTTTAAAATGAAAAAGAAACCCATCATTCTATTTTTTGGCGTTTTGGTAATGAAAATGGTTTTTGAAATAGATTTATTATTTCGATATCTTGAAATGATGGAAAATTAAATGTTATCTTTGAAATATTTAGATTTGCAATATTATATGTCTTATGATTTTATAAAGGTACTTAGACATTTGATGGGTGGTTATATTATAAACCAAATGATGTGCGGTGCCGTGATAAACAAGGATAGGTGGTTATGTCATAACCTCCAATTAATTGGGTATGGATGTTGGTCGCATGGATTTTCCATTTAGTAATATGTGTGGAAGTCGAGCGTATGTTTATTCCATTTAAGTACGTTAATGTCCCAGGTTACCTATATATGTTATGTTCGCTTTTTATGTGTTTTATAGTAATATTTTAGTTACAAATGGGTAATAAAGGATATTTTTTTCATTGAAGGTTATTTACTACTTCATAAAATTCTAAATTATTACTTATGATAAGGTATTCATGGTTTACTTGTTGTTTTGAAAAAATAACAGGTTTCCCTCTTTGTGTATCCATCATTGAGATTTTTATGCTCATCCCATGTTTTGAAATGTTTTTAATGTGACTTAAAGATGAACAAGTTCAATGATATGATCAAGGAAAATTCATGCTATCGAAAACATGGAACTAGACTTGAAATTTTTTTTCAAGAGTTTTTATTTTATAAAAAAGTCAAAACTATGTAGAAGTGTCTACATTGTAATTTTTTAGATGTAATATTTATATCCTAATTCAATAAAATCCTAAACTGGAAAATATTCCCAATTTGAATAATTAACATAATTCAAGATTATGTAATGTTTAAGGCTGGGGCCTTATAATATATTATGTTATTTTTGTAATTAATTTTCTGTATTTTCATGTACAAATGGATTCATAGACCTATTGAACAATAATTATTATTTCATAATCATTAAATTAATTATTAATGGGACTTAATATATACATATTTGGTATTAAATATTTCTTTTATCACTGTAATTTATTATGGTTATGTTATATAAGATTATAATTTGGTTCTCAGCATCTATTATATTTGGTTAATGTTTTTGAAATCATCATGTTACTCATTTCCATCACCTTATTTAATGTTTTAGTTTTCACATCTCATTCCTTGAGAGAGATTTGAAAAAGACTTCGAATAAATGACATAACAATATCATTGAAATATAAAAAAAATTAAAATATTTTGAAACATATCACATACAATAAATCATTAGAGTTAATTTTTTACTTGTTTATTAATAATTTAATTTTTTTTGGTAATTTTTCATTGACCTAAATCCTATAATTAAATAAACTCAAATATAATGAAAATTAAATATCCTTATCCCACAAAGCCTAGTATAGGGATTTGGGAAATAATTTATCATTCATTTCCATAAAAATAATACATTCATTTACATTCAAAAAATATAAATATATTTTATTTTGATGCTAGATACATCATAGCTAAAACATTAATGATGAAATATTACATAAATATTATTATTGATATGTATAAGGTCCATAACCACTAAATAAATTGTATTTGGATTAGATCACTACTAGTACATATGTATAAAAACCCATATAATAGAGGTTAGAGCTTAGTATATTAGATCTAAATGGTGGTAATCCATATATTATTCCACAAAAATAAAAATACTAAAATCAAATTAAAAATTAGAAGGTGAAAAAATGAAAAGAGATAATTATCTTTCTCAATAATAAAATTATCCTTAAAAATATTATTTATTTAATTTCATGTCATGTTATTCGTAAAAATTCACACATTAACCATTGACTAATTAAATATATATATATAAATAAAATAAGCAGAATATACTTCCACTCTAACATGGCGGAACAACCAAAACCATCTGAAACACCACAACATTTATCTCTTGCACAAAATATACCTCAACCTCTTTCATGATTTGTGTTATAATACCATAAAAATTCTGTGAATCAAAAAATAATTTGTACGACTTAAAAGTATTATATAGAGTGTGTGGATGAAGTCACTTGGACACCACCAGTGGTGTCCCTTTATAATATATTTATGAATAATATTTTATAAAAAAAATAACAACTGAATTGCACAAAAAAAACTTTTATAGTTAATTGAATATCCCTAAGAGATCCATTAATAGAATATTCATATAATAAAGTATAATGAATAATCCATATTCATTTGTAATAAATAATCCCTCACCATAAAAAATAATTAAATACCAAATAGAATCTCATTCCACAACAAAACCTATGTAAACATTATCAATTTACAATGATATCCTAAAGGAACAACCATGAAAATTATCCCACGTAAACTGATACTATGAACTATTCATAATCAATTGGCTTAATCACATGAAATAATCAATGGAACAGTGAAACCTGTTAATTTATTGAAAATTATTGTTAGACCCAATACATTACAATTATGAGGTCAACATCCTACCCCAAACCAGTGATCTCAATAAACACCAAAATACCATGGTTACATTAAATATATTCATCCTCTATAATGATGGTAACCACAATTATTCTGATTTTGTGAAAGACACATTTGAAAATGAGTGTTCCACACAATTTCATCAATCCTGACCCCATGTGTGGATGATATTGATGTCCTCGACCAACATATATTAAGTAAATCAATAATATCATACTAATATTACATGGAGAACATCCAATTCCTTCCATTAAAATTATTAACCCCAAATTATTATTGTGATATAACCACATTAAAACAATACTTATGATCGTTGACACCCACATTCCCATAGGTTTAACCCATAATGTTCCAAAGGAAGCACATTAATTAGAAAATCATAAAAACTCGTCATGGAGAACAATTATCATAACTTTCTTAAAGACCTTAATACGGATACTAATTTATTCTAGGATAATATTGGCCTCATTCATCATATCCCAGATGAGAATAAGAAAAAATATCTCTTTTATATAACTATAAACATATGTTGTTAGATTTTATTTCACTAACATGGACCTACCATTTTCCATTTATAAAAAAGAAAATTAAATAGATTAAAAACATGGAAATATCAATGCACCTCCTTCCATTAGATACATGGAGAACACTATTTGAGAAACTCTCATCATTATAAAAATAATTTGAAGAATTTATTTTATTTGTAATACACGTTATCTTGGTCCCAATTGTTCAAAATAATGGAAATGGTGAGATAAACTCAAAAATAAACAAGAAATTTTATATAAGCTTTCCTAATATAATCCCATTAAAAAAACATGAATAATGAACTATAATCGATTAATACTACTCAACTGTGTTGGGTGAATGAATGAGTATTGGGAATTATGTGGTGATAACTTTAATTATAGAAGAAATTTAAAATACACCTTTTGAATTGAATTTTAGTAATTTACTATTTTAAAAATAAATCTGGACATGGAATGTTACTAAATTTCCCATAATCGTTGAATGGTTCCCCCATTGTACATGTGTAATCATATCATAATATAACCCCTAATATCATGGTTGTATTCCCCCTCAATATCATCATAATCAACAGATTTACAAATTTTGAAGTCTTTAAATATCATCAAACCATACATATCATCAACAAACAACTCTAATGTATCATATGATATCAAAACATAAATATACTCTAAACAGCCTTAATTTATCAAAGTGAAATCCCACACATGACTTTTTGTAGGAAAAATATAGGCAACCCTCTTCTATAGACTCCTATATACATGGTTAATTATGTTCATCATCTAGAAAACAATTATAATTCGTCTATTATGTTTCATTACATTACCGTTTTCTCACTCAACTATGATAAACATAACACATTGATTCTTAAATATTAACACCCTTATTCCTCAGGGGTTATCCATTTTTATGACAATTTCGTACACCCATGATATCATGGTTACCGTTGAAGATGGGGTGACCATAAATCATCTATAAAAACCCGCTCCAAACATCACAAAATGTGTTTACAAATATAGAATATTTCATACATTTCATGTACCCATAAAAAAAAGAACCCCCCCCCCCATGAGGTGGTAGAGAAGGAAGTGAGATGATGACCCCCTCGTGTTGCCTCTAGTAGGCCCCACTATGGAAACTAACACCATGGATATTAAGAATTTGAATCATATTTGAGTCATTTCTGTAAAAAGTATTTAATGGTTCGGTTGGAAGGATATCAATCACTAAACTACAGATTCACAAGATATAAAATATTTTTAATATAAAACAATACTAAATTAATAAAATATAAAGAAACAAAATTAAGATTCCATGATGGTTAAAAAGATAATATTACGGAAAAAACTCAAAACAAGATCCAACTTCCAATATAGTAATTTCTATATCAATACAAAATTCTTCTAGGAAACATGATAAAGATTTTATATATAATAAGGGTGAGAATTGACGTATACTCGGTATGATCATACCCTATAATTCTCCTAATGACATTAAAAGGGAAAATATATGCACCAATGAAGAATAATATAACCACCAAGAACCTAAACATGATAGTTATCATATCCCATCATTACTATGGAACTCTCACTAAATAACACATCTATGTTTAACACTATATAATAGATTAAAATATAAGAAGGAGTACCCCCCCAAACAAAATCACAAATATTTTACTATCATTACCCAATGTTCATCACAAATTTTTCCTTTCATTCCTCATAACATCATATGTCCATCAATATCTGATGTGGGTCATGGGACATCCCTATATACCACACACTCACATGGCCTAGCATCCCAAGGATAGATCTGTCAGAATTCACATCATGTCCTTATCACATAATCATATAAATATGATATCAGGATCATGAAGAATATCTACCTCATTTCCTCCATATAAGATGACCAAACCCCACCTAATAACATTTCTTAATACTAATAAATAATCTCCAATACCAATGATCATCACTAGGAATATCGACACCATACTACATCACGACTGCTAATAATTGTAGGGAAATGTAAATGGGGTATCCATCAATCAATTTCTTTACAAATATAGATGTATATGGGTGTTTTTAATGTTATCATCCCAAGTGGGGATTATTTATAAATAAAATTAAATTATTTGATAGGAATATAGCATTAGATACCCATCCTATGATTTGATATCCAACACCTCTACCATATCTCACATTGACCATAACATCTCAGGACCTCAATCATCAACTACTACGAAAAAAGGAAAAAAATCACACAAATAACCCACAATCTATCTATAATTAATCACTCTTTTTCAGGTTAAATAAATTTTTATTTACTTTTTTATAGCAAATATTTAGTTATTAATCTATACATTATATATTTAAAAAATTCACTCTGATCATCACTTCATGTTCAATTTTATATTTTTCAGTCATTTAATTCATTACGCTAAATATCACATACTAATTTGTTCCCAAAAAATTATTTTTCACTGCATTTAATTTCAATATCATTATTAAAATACCATTCCATCACAACATGGATATTTTGAAAAACACCCCAAAAAAATAGTCCACATACCTCTAATCAACATCCACTGGACAAAACATTATAACTATCCAAACAACTCTACCAAATCCCTAAAAAATTCCCATTATAAAATATAAATTCATCATCTTCACTCAACCATCGTATATCTATTTCCATTGTCCATGAAGAAAATGTTAACCCATATCATACCGCATAATCAAACCAGTTACTACAATCTTTTTTGAACCCCATAAAAGATTACATAACCACCACATATTTTCATAATGGACATCATAAATTGGGAGTAAAATTATTTTTCAAATTCTATCAAAAAAACAATTATAATTGAATTTCTATATATATTACATCATTTATAATATGGTTATTTTTATTGAAATCCAAATTTATGCATATTCATTTTCATTAGACATGTATTACTTACTAACAATAAAAATATGTTTTATATACAATTAGTAAAATAAAAGTGAACAAATAAAAATCGTTACAGAAACCATGGAACCAAATACCATGATTTCCTGTAGTAGAAATAGGAAAGAAAACAACACAAACGAAATCACAAAACAAGGCGAAACATGTCACTAAAATGAACCATTCGATTTTAAATTACAAACATTATTTTCTTTATATCTACACAATTTAATTTAAATTCATAATATTTCCATATATTCAAAAAAACATGTAGTAGATAATGGGGATCTACTACCTGGAAACATTGTTTGACACTCTCTGGGAATGAGTGGAAGGTCAAGAGTCACCCACCACTAAATGAATAATGAAAAAAAATTAAGTAAGATAGTGTACCATAATTAATTTCCAAATTTCAGTCCCAAAATATAGTATATAATTGAAAAAAATATTAAAGTAATTTATAAAATAAGAGAATGTTGAAGATAGATGATTGAAAATTTACCAAATTTTCATGACTTCAATATGGGAAAATAATTTTTTTTTGAATTTCTATAGGATTAAAATAGATGATGATGATAGATTATTTCTCATACATGGTATTGAGATAAGAAGAAAATAAAAATCCATTATGTGACAATACCTAATTTTATGGAGGAATATTTATATTAGTCATAATTTGATAGGGATATTAAAAATGCTTATAGTGAGCATAGTTGAAGAACAGACTGTGAATTCTGGATTTGAATACACCCCCATTATGAAGAATTATAAATCTCCCTAAAAACCATTTTTTTCTTCCTCATGACTTCATACATAACATGGACATATGATTTTTTTCTCCCCTAATGCACTATGTGACCAAAACATAAATTGGTGCACAAGTCACTTGGATGAGTTCTCTACACTCTGCTGAGGTATATATAATGGTGATCAAAATGATTCCATTTACTTATAATGTGACAATCCGAGAACCACACTAGTATAATAGGATATCCAAGGAATTTCCAGCATTTAAATTTCCAACTGGTGTACACCTCAACAAAAAATCTGTTTTTAGCATCCATCTAGGCTATTATGATCATCTTGTTATTTCCTAGAGAAAAACTGTAAATCCGCATCCAACCACCATACAAATAAGGCTAATTCTACATTCCCCTAACATCAACCCTCAATGAATACATCAACAAATCCAACACCATGTTGACCACCATAGCATGGTTACTATCTAAATACATTGGAGTCTTCCAAGACAAAGGGACAATACTAAACTCCCTGACGGAAACAACATGATGTATAAAATTTTATTTGGATATATTTTGGATCCTTGTTCCTAAAAACTACTACCAATCCATGTGTTATTATTCATGTATCCTATTATCCAAACTATGAACCACTATTCGATTTTGCGTCAATTATTTTGGAGTAAAATTCGGTCTCAATGATGGGGAAAATCATGAAATTGATTATCTTCCATCAAAAACATGGAAAAAGTCACTACATTGTCCAAATAAAAATGGTGGATCCATGATCAATATTCAATTACCAATATTGAATAATCGATCTACTATAACAGTTAAACTATATGATAGTTAATTTTAAAGCAATCTAAGGCCACATACTAAAAAATATTTTTAAAAACACATCTATTACTAAATTAATACTCTAAAAAAATAAATTAATAATTCACATTTCAAATCCAAAATATCCATGTTACCTCACTCATATAAATTGATTCAGTCCATACGAGTCATCAATTACAGTAATAAACTACATAGACACATATCGGCTGAACTACAGAACATGTATATTGTAATACATAAAACATAATATCATTTAAGCACATGTTCTAACAAATTTATATAATAATCCAACATCATATTAAATACTACTATCATACCACTTTATACGTGATTCTTATTATCTTCACTCACCATTCCTAAGGATAAATGTCAACTCGAAACATACCCAAAGCCCACTATAATCATAAATCATAATTTTTATTCACATTATACATGATGAAAATGTATCCAATTGTTATCGGAATTCTTATCTAATTATCACAATAAACTAATTCATGGTTGATTTATTTATCACATACACTCAATTTGAATTAGCACCGATCCTTCTTGAAAAATACATTATTATAATGGAATAACTATATTATCTATGTATCTGTAATACCCCAGGTAAATAAATAATATGACATTTTCACATTTGTACATATTTGTGAATAAAATAGTAATATTACTTTAAATGGGATACTATGCTCGATGGCATACCCAATATGCAACAACGAGTTTCTTGGAAATCTTACGTTTCACTCTAATAATAATATAATATTATTTTAAATGGTAGTTAATGCCTAGCTGTTGTAATGGAGTTAATGAACATAACTAACAACAAAATGATTATATATTTTTTTGTAAAATATTTTTACTTTTTAAAATAAATGATGAAATATGAATAAATCCAATTTCAAGCGTAAATATTCTAATATTATTTAAAAGGTCGATGATCCTCCTTTTGATGGTTAACACCTTTTAAATCCACTTTTTTCAATTTTATATATTATATTTGACAAAATAAAATTCTTCTTAAAATCGGGACATCAAAATTTACTTTGTATAAATTTTTGGTATTTTTCTGATAAAGTTTATTTTTTAATGATTAGTGTAAAATGATGTATTTTAATTCAAAACCTCCATTTCATCTCTCCACATCCATCTCTTCATTATTGAAGCCTCTCCTTTGGCATAATTCTCTTCAAGAAACCCTTTGGTTCAAACCAAGAGGAGTTACCCGATTTAAATGTAATGTCTTCACTTGTGTTCTTTTGTTTTATTTTGCTTCTCCAAACCCCTAAACTATTTTTATTCCTTACTTTTGTAAAAACAATAGAATCTTCAATATAGTAGGATGTTTTTATCTGAATTATTAGTGCTACACTAACACAATCCTCCGTCAAATGGTAAAAAAACATACTGTTTCCGTGGATAGCGAATTGTTGCCTCACGAAACGATGATTGTTCTATCTTCTCCTACCCCATCTCATGGTGGAAATTATTATGGAACTATATTTATATATGATATATATTATTTTTATTTCCTCTATATGCTTCTGTATTTTATATTTAATACATACCTTTATTATTTGCATGTTGTCAAAATGCGATAATTTCATTTGAGGAAGTGTGGACTACAACCCCTCAAGTGATGTGACTCGTTCATGCAATACATGGAATGTAAAAAGAATGAAATTGATGAAATTATGTGATCTATATAAATATATATTATACTGTAATTATAATATATATATATCTCTCACATAGCATCAATTCCATTAATATGACAAAAAAATTGAATGTAGCGTTCATGTGTACGTACGGCCTACCGTCTCCATGAATGGTTCATTTCATTTTTATTATCTCCAAATATTATTTATTAGTATAAAATGAATATATACTGGATATATATGATATTTAAATCATTAATACTATTCTGGAGATGATTTACTTATAACTACACGGGAAATTCTTTTCCAACAAGTACAATTTTTTCTCATGTACCGAACATCGACAAAAATGTTTGATATGAACTCACATTATTAAACAATTATTATAACACTATAATATGTGATATTAACTGAATAAAAATCTTTAAATAAGGACCTTATTCAATTATAAATTGACCAATGTTTCTTATTCAAGAATATAAAGAAACGAACAAGGCAAGTCGGACGTGAGGTAAGGGATCCTACCTCTCTCTTTCTTTTTAAGTACTCTCCTTTATGCCATTTATTTTAAGCTCATCTTTCTAATGTTTGGGGATGTTATTTTATATTCCTCATTCTGTACTTTTTATGTTCATATTATGAGCTAACCTATTTTATTTAATCAATCCATTTTTTGGATGTTTTAAGTGGCGTTGTTAGGCTTCCGAGTTTTCGTAAGCGATTTTTCATCTCACTTTTATTCCCTTGAGATTTATGAAACATTTGCCACAATTTCCGTTGAGTGGTATATGTACGGCCCATTATTCTACTATTTTTTTTATATAATTTATTTTATGAGTATTTACATTAATGTTGTATTTCCCTTCTTTCATGGGTTGTATGTTTCTAATGATACCCAAGTCCATAAGGGAACCTTTCACCATACTCTTTTTAAAAGAATTATTTTTGTTAGGTCTTTTAATTTACAAATTGTTATATTGGGATATGTTCTTCTATATCACTATTGATGTAAATTTTATGTCCATGTGATGAGATTCCATTTTCTCTCTCATCATCTCTTTTTCTAAATTTTGAAGTGACGTTGTTAGGCTGTCGAATTTTTGCAAAGGAACTTCTTAACCCAATTTTGATTCTTTGGGATAAACTTTTACTCCTTCAATATGTCGTTATATGAATATGTGTGAATGACCTCTGATTGTTTGACACTTAATATCCACTCATTTGGTGAATTATTTTTTCACACATATTTATGTAATTCATTTATCCTTAATCCAAGGATACCATCTTTGTAAGGGACTTCGTCACAATCTCTTTTCATTGAAGTATATTTTGTTCTAATACAAGAATTTCATTTATCCACTGTATAAAACACCGTTGAATTTTCATTTCATTCAGTGGGAATCTTCTTCTATGAATTATTTTACTAAACGACAAAAAGGAATGTTTATTTTAACATATACGGTGACAACGACCATTTCCGCCGCTGTGAGTATTATTTGGTCTATGGATTCCTCAACAAGCGGTAACGTTTTTAAAATAAAATAATTACCATATACTCTTTTTGTATTGAAAATGGTTTTTATAAGTATTTGTTATGTCAATATATTTAAGTGATATATTGTGATCAAAATGTGGAAATATTTTCTTTCCATTATGTTTGTTTTATGTCTTAAGATTTTATAATGGTACTTGGAAATTTCACGGGTGGTTAGGTGATAAAACATATGACGGGTGGTGCCATGAATACCAGGATGGGTGGTTACATTATAACCTCCAATGCATTGGGAATGGAAGTCGGCCAAATAGATATTCCATTTAGTGATATGTGTGGAAGTCAATCGTATGGTTATTCCATTTAAGAATGTTTATGTCCCAAGTTGCCTTTATATGTTATGTGTTCTTTATATGGGTTTTATGGTAATATTTTGGTTACAAAAGGGTAAATAATGTTCTTTTATTCAATGAAGAGTTTTTACTACTTCATAAAGATGAAAAGTATTACTTTTATAAAGTATTCATGGTTTACTTGTTCTTTTGAAAAACTAACAGTTTCCTTTTTTGTGTATCCTTTACTGGGCTTTTTAGGCTCATCCCATGTTTTTGAAATATTTTCCACAGGACTTAAAGATGAATAGGGTCATGAATGAGATCAAGGAAATACATGCTATCTAAAACATGGAACTCGACATGTTTCTTTTTAATCGTTTTTATTTTATGGAAACTTATTAGAAGTGTATACTTTGTAATCTTTTGAGATGTAATAGTTATTTCCTAATTCTCTAAAACTCTAAACCTAAACAGATCCTCTATGTGAATTATTCATTTAATTAATTATTATTTAATGTTTTAAGGTCGGGGCCTTATAGTATCACTATCTAGAATTGAATACATTATCTTGATCATGTGATGTTGACTTGAGTTCAACATTCTTCATAACAAAATTCCTAACAAATTTTTAGTCAGTACTACCACACCCTTTCCCACTAGGTAACCCCAATACTAACTTGAACCGCACATATAGATGAATCCAAAATTGGGAATCTAATTAATTCTCTCAGTCCAAAATAATATTGAGAATCATGACCAAATTAATAACCCCATGAGGACTACACGGTCATTTGAAATATATATCATTGAATCCCATCGATTCAATTTCCCAAAACTATTTCTGAGGAACATTACATGGGGGGTCCAAAATTACATGTCTACTAATACTAGAATATTCTAACTAACAGCCCACTAACAATAGGTACTATGGTGTATTTTTAATGAATTCAATGATTTTTCATCCTATACAACCATTTACTCTTAAATGTAGATCTTATACCAATCACACATGAAACTACATTTTGTCTCAATATACTCAAATATATCAGGTTATTCTCCGCTATTATTTCATTATTCAAAACCTCTAAAAATTTGTTCACCATGAACATATTTATATAATCAATGATCTATTGAAAAAATTTATTATCTAATTTCTACACAATGGTCATCATAACCTCAAAACACATAAAAAATAGTAAATAAGTTAAAAAATTGGAATAGTACATTACTGATGTATATCTCTACACTGAATCTATTTTGCATTATTGAATATTCACCTAGTTCATTAATCTCATATGAAAATCATTCCAAGTACTATCCTCATGTTTACAAACCAATACCTATATTTAAAACCTTAATTTTGGAGTTCCTTTGAGGATATAAATAGTTAACATTACCATATACCCTGGTGGCATTTTGATCAGATCAAAAAACATATTCAATATTTAAGTAAAGCACTTAAATTACAAGGTTCCAACATATCTTGAGAGCAATGGAGGATGTTGTGATTGAAAATATTATATCTTCCATGGAATTGACAGATCATCATTCAATGATCCTATATCAATGATCGAGATAAATTATACTATAATAATTATAATATGATCATCCATGCACTGCCTTATATTTTGAAGCTATTAAGGCTTACCTTCCTTCCTTGGAGCCTCTCTTATTAGGTAATCCATCCTTCCACAAAGCGTCCACATCTAGTGTATTATTTTATTGAACCATATCTCCACCATCACCACACACTAATATCTATCTTTTAGTACTTATCTCCTTAGACACAAAAACCCATTATTAATATAGATATAATAGTCATCGTGTCATTAACATGAATATTGTTAATAGGAAACACTACACATTATCCATTACACATGATTACATCACTGATTACCCATATCATGTGAACTCAAAACTGTACATAATCATATCAGGGTTAGGTACCAAACACTATAAAATTAAATAAATAAAATTATATACATATTCTTAAAAAGAATCATACTCCATCTTTGGATGAATAAAATTAAATCAAGTATCTATATGAAAAAGAATAATATATATGTTATTGTTGGAACATTACATAAACAAATACCATTGCATTATAGATTCATTTCAATAATAAAAATCACACACATTTATTGTATGATATATATTAATGATTAAATGTATTTAAAAGTACGACCTCTTATATCATGGATATGAGTCATGAACAAAAATAAATAACATCATACTCAAAAATAACCCTATAAATTTACCGAACTTCTGTCAATAAATCCAAAATGGAAATCATGGTTTCCAATTGACATGGACATAAGACAATAAAATTTATTTTTAGAAATATAGAATCAAATCTATCCCATATTAAATTTCTAGATGTGTTAAACAAATTTACATTGTATCTAATCTACCAAAACCTAAATAGTAAATAAATATATAATGGTATAATTTAAAATAAAAATCAATGATACAAATTATTAATATCCTATCATTGTTGACTGTATTGTAACTAAAATGCAGTTCCACAATAAATTAGGTTTTTCTCTCTATATTACATAGGAAAATAACTAGATGTGATGGTATATAGTGTGGTTATTGAGTTATTATTCACTTTATTGATAATGAGTATCTATAATATACATACATTAGAAAAAAAAACTAAATAATATGAAAAATATATAGGTCATACATGTTATTAATTAATTAAACAATATACTGTCATTAAGTTTAATTCCATTTATAATAATAGCATTTTATTGTCCACATGAAGATAACATAGTTACATGAAAAAAAATAACTGGAATAAATAGCATTATAAACACCAACAAACAACATGACCCGTCTATAAAACCAAAAATATTAATACCAAACATCCACAAAATATCCATTTCCACTAGGATCCTAAGTATGGATTCTTACCATTAAATGTTCCATGAACTACAATTTTTTTAACTACCTATCAGGAATTATTCATTCTGGGTAAAAGGACATTGTACTCCCACAAAAAAGGTTTTTTTCAAAATGGTCAATAAATAAAGACGTGCCTAAAATTCATAAAAATAAAAAACATATCCCCTCAAAAATAATTATTTTATCTCTATTGACCAATATTTAGTTATCCTACACATTTCCGAGCTTATGTTTGAGTGGAATGGTATATACATTTTATATCATACTGTAATATGTCTTATCTTTCAAACCAATCAATTACTGTATTCCATAACCCACCAACTATAATCATTATATCCATTATAAGTTAATAAAAACACCTCTATGATACATCCAAAAATCCTTAATAAAATTTATGTGTCATTAATTAATTTAATAACAACTAGTTGAACAAGATGATGAATTAAAATTCATTGAAATAAATATCATTTTCCATGCGTAGTTCATCTGCAAAAGTATAATACAAGTAAATAGAAGAATCATTATATGGACAGTAAATCTCATTCCCCACCTCAATAACATGTAAAAATATGAAATTCCTCCTCTATAATTATTTTCCGCACTATCATCCATAAAAACTGAATATATAGAGGATTCCACTATAATCTAGTTGTCAAAATCTTCTCAATAACCCTATTCTATATTCACTAAACCCCAATTGTCTCATACACTTTAGTGATTGAATGTCACAATTATCATATAACCCCATAATAATTATCCTCCATATCAACCCCCATTATTCACCATAACCATCCACTTAACATGTATAAAAACTATTCCTTTATTTTTCTGAATAATATTTTCCGAAAATAATCTGGTTACAAGAATCAAATATCAAATTAAATTCATTAGTTGCATAATATGAAGAAAAATTAATACACAACACACATAACCATTACCATCAGTCCCTAAAACAAAATGAAACATTCTAATACCAATAATTATAAAAATATAATGTTTTATATAGACCAAAATTGATGTATTTCTTATAATAAAATGAAACACCATGAGGTTCCATTCTCATTTTCAAACATGAAAATCTAACACCCATTTATCACATAGATATACTCACTCCAATTTATCACATCACACCTAAACACAATTATGAACAATGAGATATATAGGGACCACCTACAGAGAGTTAGCATGAATCTACTCAAAATAAACCTCTGTATAATATTACTCTAATAAAAAAATGGCGAAATCAAGAAATAATTTTATTTAGGGTATATCAGAAAAATATTAATTACACAATGAGATAAATAATAAATAAATACCCTGGGTTTGATATTATTACTCATATAATCACAATAAAATATAAAATATAGAGAACATAGAAAAAAAAATAGTTATTTATCTAGAGGGAAGGATGAATGGGAGGAAAATGTGAAATCAGATGTAATCATTGTATTTCTATATGAAATGGGAAAACCTAATTTTATATTCAATTGAATAAAATAATAATAAATTGTTTAAATAAAAAAGGATGTGAAATTTTATGTCATAACCCTCTTTTTCGAATTATTTTCTCATCAAAACTCACCACACATCATAATATGACCCCATAAATGAAAAATGAATCACCATCCAGATGTTTATACATAATTGTTCAATATGTCTAAGATACTTTTCAATAATTCAATCATAAAATATATCGAATAGAAAAATATTAAATAACATAGGTTATGAAACCTTACACATCATCATCCCAACATTTTTGTACCACAATGGATTCCCACAGATTAAAAAATTTCCAAACAATAAAAGTAAAACTTGTGTATTAACCCTTGCATTTCATGTGCTCTCTATTTATAATCATCAAAACCACTACATATTAACCTTTACATTTCAAAACATTAATATCTTATAAACTAATTATAGTAACACTTACATATTAACCATTACTGATTGTGGATCCTTATGCACAAGGACTTAACCATTTTATTGAATATTTCAGACAACTGTTGATCTTCCTTGTTATTATACCCCTTGAATATGACATCTCCTATATCCATCATATGATTTCATTCCAAACACATCACATTCCCCTTTCCATGGTATCATGTTTCATAATTTTACGTTTTAAATACTATGTAATTCCTATCTCAATCCCTTTAAAAGACTTGTATTTGATTCCATGTATATGGTGACACCCATATTTCCTTGATATAGACCAAATTAATAGTGTTGATCAAATATTTGTTCTATTCAACCAGTCTTAAATAACTATAATGTTATAATATTTTCATGATCCATGGATGACCATTGATCGTTGTAATTAATTTCATAAAATGACTTTTTTTGGTTTTACATAAAATAATAGAAATTATATAAATATTGTTGTTATATGAGAATGCTTATGCTTTATTTAAAGGTATATCTTTCACTCCGTAATAAAAACAATTATTTATATAATCATTATGAATAAAATAATGATCAACAAGTATTGAAAAATATATCATTAAAATGAAATTAAAAAAATATTATTACTGACAAATTCCAATACAAGTTATGATCAATGATAATTTCCAAAACTATTTATCCTGGTAAGAATGTGAATATTCCAATACCGTAGTTTTAACTTCGTTATTGATAATTAATTTAAAAATTCATTGGATTTATAATTATTTGTCTCCCACCCATTTGTTTACTTTTCCAAAACTCAAAAAACATTATATATATATATATATATTAATTTATAATATATAATCATTATAGAAATTAATTAGTCATAAAATTTGACTTACATGAAAATAGTGTGTGTATGAGGTTATTAGAATAACCATTAAAGTAAAAATATGAAATAAAATAGTATTTACCCAAAATGAAACTATGTTCATGGTATGGAAAAGTTAGGGTATATAGAAGAATTACACACTATGAAAGGGTATTTTCTTTAAAGGATTGTGGAGAAAAATTTATATTTTATAATAATTCCTCAAATGGAAATATTTTTTAGTCAAATATATTAAAATATAATGATATATTAAAACTCTAAATACTGTTATTCCATTTAAATATATTTATTGGACATATTCCCACATTTTTTCAATATACAATGGGCACATTTTATTAGTAGACATAAATATATCTATTATCACTTCCTAAACATCAGTCATAATTATATTTTAAAAAATATATTTATTGCATATATGCACACACAAATAAGTAAAATTATATATGTAATCGGAGGATTATACTAATAAAAAATTTGATTTATTAATAAATGAATATATTTTAAAAGATAATTATAAATAGAAAAGAGGGTTCTAAAGTTTGTTTCTAAAAATCATTTTTTATCATTAGATAATGAATATAAAATAAATAGCAGCATTAAAACAATAAATATTTTAGAAGAAAGGTATAATAATGATCTAAAAATATTTTCTTTGAATTAAAATTTTTTCGGGTAGATATATAGTATAATTTTTGAGTATTATTAAATTAGTATTTTGATATAACACATGGAAGAATATATTAAAGAGTTTTGATTTTAAATAAGTTATCCGGATTTTGGATAATAATATTTTAAATTCATCAGAATAATTTTATGTTTTAATAGAGACCAATTCTATAAATACATGTATATAACATCTTATGAGATGATTATTTTGTAAAAAAATATAATAATCTAGACTAGAATCATATAGGTCAAGTATTATTAGGTACCTTATAACATAAAAAAATACATCATAAAATATCTTTATCATATCCCATATATGTCTTTATTACTATCATCATATAACCCTTCTTATAAATATCATTAACAAAAACCTTTAATGACCACATGGGAAAGGAAAAATAAGAAAGGTTGATATATGGTACTCGGTACTGGTAAAAATGGGATAAATCAATTATCATGTAAGTGTAACTGCAGAAAAAGGGTACGACAACATGATATTAAAGCAGGAAAATTGTACACAAAATATTATAGTTTATAATCCTGATTAATAGAAAAACATATGGAACATCATAAAATATGAATCATGATATAATAATAGAACATGATCCCTGAGACAATAACCTTTAATTATTAAATGGATTTATGGAAGAAAAATAAGCAAAAAAATCATTTCATTGGTATTGAAGAGATTATTTCCAGATTATAATAGATTAATGGGTTCATTCCCTAAAAATCATGGATTTCACATTTCCATCTTAGTAATACAATAATAGTCATTGTCTCGTAATGAATTTGGTTCACAATTATTTCTAGTTCTGTTTATCTCTTTCGATATAAAACATTACTCAATGCATGTTCTAGAGATATAGGAACCACCAATCACATAATGATAATCTCACATATGTTTTCCACAATATAATAATGAAATCATCATTTAAAACTCCAATTAATAAAATTTCTTTCATAAACATTTCATGAAATTATATCCCATGGAAATGAAATTAAATTCAAAAAAAAATTCATCATTTCAACCTAAGATATCCCTTGCAAAACAATTAGGTTTCATAAAAATTGTGTCTTCATAATCTTAAATCATCAAATTAACGAATAATGATGGTATATTTGGATCTTGACATTAATCAATCCTAAGTTAAATAATGATATTTTTGACTTTGATGAATATAAATTAAATTAAAAAACATTAAAATTTAATTTTAAAAAAAGCATTCCATTTTGAAATAACTAATTAATCAACTAGAAAAATATAAATAAAAACATATTATTTAAAAAATTAAACCTTTACAGGAAATATAATAAAATAAAATTATTCATGATGGATGTACAATCCATTCATGTCGAATAATTTAAAAAAAATTCTTATTTTTTTAGATAAAAATTCCATAAAGTACCTCATTTTTAAATAGAAAAATAGTATTCCTTAAAACTATATTTGAAATAGTATATAATGGATAAAAATAAATTTTTGAATTAATCTGTTAATAACAAAAATGATATTTAATACATATTTATAAAATATAGACATGGAAGGAAAAAAATTATTGGTTGAAGAGAGATGTGATAATGAATTTCCCTCAGAAAGATTCTTCTGTATCATGAGTACATATAATGTGTATATTGAAATAAAAATATTATTTTAATGAAATTACCATAGGATAATAATAGTAAAAAAAATTAGAGGAATATCAGATGATTTCATCATTAAAACATTATAATAAACAAACCAAATAAATAATTTCATTTTTATTTAAATTAGTTACACTAATTTATATTTTATTATAAATTACGTTAAATCCATTATATAATTATCAATGTATTATAAATTTGTACCATATTCATTTTCATGCTTATAATATTATATATTATCCCTTTATAACATTTCTGCAACACCTTTTATCAATAATTATTAATTAAAATATCCATTGTCAGGGGTTACCAATTTCATTTATTAAAAGTATTTTTTTAATATATTTACATTTGAATTTATCGTTATTAAATCATATAATGATTTATAAAAATGGTATAATTTTAATTTTTATTCATTATATATATATTTAAAATCATCTATTAATTCTAGAGATTGAAAAATAAATTATCCCCTTCAAGGAGATGGTATGTCGATGGGATTATGAAATCTATTTTCATTTTTTATGGCTAGAACGAATGAATGTTAAATATTATTTAACCATTGAAATATAATTATTATATATTATAATCATATATATATATATCTTATTTCTTATCAATATAGTCTTTGTAAAATATAACTGAAAATTGAATCACTTAGTTTCATGGAGATGTTAGTCCACACATAGAGACGATCGACATTATCATTTCCTAATGGATTTAATGGTAAGAAGGTATCGACAATTCTTTCATTGAACATGTACAATTTTCTAATAAAAATAATATAATGAATTTAATTCCACTATAATTCTCATATATAAATTATGGTCATGAAAAATTATTTCTACATATATGTGTTGATGGTAAGAAGTATGTATGAACGGGTAATAATTTCACTTCGCATTTGTTGTCAAGGGGTTATTTATTGGTTATTAAATAATAATAGTGACATTTAATTATATTTTGAATACAGAAATTTATTATTTTATGATAAATTAAAAATATTTCAGGGAGGAAATGAATCATAGGAATGATATTTATTGTGTAAGGTGATTTAATCTTTTATTAAATGACTCCATTATATATTATCTAAAGGGTAGTATGTATGGTCTTATGGTAATACCATCACCTATATAATGTTGCAAGGGAAGTTGAGAATTAAAATTTCAATATTTTATTGATCTATACATTCTAATGATTTGTTATGAAATAGGGGAGAAGGTTCCCCTTTCTAATTGCAGTTAGGGACCCTTTGGGAAATTGTTAAAATATTACCTTATAAAAAATTAATTCTTAATAAAAATACATCTAAATGGATAGGGATTCAAATTATGGTCGTAAATGTATGTAATAACATAAAACTATATAATTTGTTCATTGATTTATATCATTTTAAGCATTATCATTTTGATTAACTCTTAGATAAACAATTTTAATTTTAATTTTAGTAAGAAGTCCTACAATAATAAATGTTTATGATTTTACTTATAAGATTAAAATTTTCTCATAAATGGACAATTAAATTATTTTTGACATTATAATATCCACACAAACTTATTTAACTATTATATTATATTTAAATTAATTAAGAATATGTTACTTTGTTAATATATTATTATTATCAATTTTGACACAATTCAATTAATTTGACATAAAAGTAAAAATGAAAATATTGAAATTATAATATAATCATTAAAAAAATATTATTTCTAAACACCTTAATTTTTCTGGAACACTATTAAAAAAATATATTTATATAAATATTATCAATATCTTTTTTTTCTCTTAAAATTTAATAAATAATGAATTAGTCTCAGAGAATAATTTATCATAATTATATAAAACCTAAAATTGATAAATAAATTACCATCATTAATATTATTTCAATACAAATTTGGAATATAAATTATGTAAATATCAATTATTTTTAATCTAAATTAAACTGATTTATCAAAAACCAATATCATATGTTTTCCATGTTTTTAATTTATGTTGACCAATAAACAAAATAGGCATATTTACCTTGTTTTAACCTCATAATAAAAAATATGTAAAGAATTTTTTATATTTACATACATATAAATTGATGACATTAATTTTAATATATATATGGAAAATATTGAAAATTTTATTTTTAGAGAAGATTCATTTTTAAGTATAAAACATGATTTATTTCATTCCTATATAAAGATAAATATTTTCCGAATGATTAAAACAATTAATCAAGATATATATATATTTAATTAAAATTATTCTCCAATAATGATTAATTTTAATTTTTTTATATTAAATACATTATACATTAGAAAATAATTTTTCATTGAAAAAAATACATTTATTTTAAATTATTTTTTCATTTTAATTATATTAATATGATTACTATTTACTACATTTTATAAATTTGTACACTATATATTTTCATAATTTATTCATCCCAATTCAGGCCAATGAATCTAATATCATGTAAATAATATCATTTTAATAATATATCATGGTTCATATAAGCTCATTGTTGTGTTTTACACAAGCTCTAAAAGAAATAAAACTCATTTTAAAATATTTCTATAAAATATTTGGATGTTACATTTAACCTAATTTAAATTAATATCAGCATAAAAAATATTGAATATGATACAAATATATGGTGATAATTCTTCCTCCTCAAATCAACAACATCCTCACAGCTTCCTCAAATTGGTGGTTTCAACACAAAACATTGACCATGTGGGCATTCATACTCCATAAAATTTCTATCACGACCCTCCTACATTAGGATAAGGTAAGGGATATCATGATTCTAATACCATCCTTTCTCAAGATGAAGGATATATAATTTCCCCTGATTTCGGCCACCAATTGGCCCCCAGGTAGTGACCAACACCATGGGTATAAAAATATCATAAAAATCAGAGGTATTTCCCATTTATTGTATCCCTGATCAAGAGATACGATGAATCGAACAAAAAAATTCCAAGAAACGCATATATAAATAATAAAAAATCGACCCCAAATGAATGTGTGATGTAAAACATCAAGATAGTACATAAAAACACCAACATATACAACAAAAATAAAACTAATCAGTGACACATAAATCATTCATAATAATTGAGCTAGTAAAGTCCATCACGGTTCACGTAATCTCCTTGGAAACCTGAAAATAGTTTTATATTCAATGGGATCGAATATAATTTTACATTATAAGGAAAAACCAATGTCACTCATGTCCACGTTGAGGACGCATTCTAATTTCCTTATGGGAAAATAGAAAAAAACTGAAAATCACTTAACATTGTATACTATCCACCCCAACCCTACAAATTAACACTTATCACATAATGCAATTAAAGTAAGGTATGGTAATGTAAATTTATAAGTAAATCAATATTTGGGTACACCACACCACATCCCACTATTTAACTCCTCATCCATATTGGGGATGTCTAGACAATACCATGCTATTCTACAAGCCCTAGTATCATTACCCGCCGACACTGTAACGACCTGACCCCAGTTGCCTGGAGCCAGTGCCTTATTTGATTATATTTGTATAAAACTGGGAATAAGTATCCCAATGGACCGATTAGTTTAGTATTATTGGAAATAAGATTCATACATATTTTCAACTTTACAACATGAAATGAAAATACAACATTGAAACTCTTTAGACAACATCCATAAATCTTAGGTTACATCAGCATGTCATTCATAATAAACTTCTTCATATCCTGAGAAAATGAAAAATAATAAAGGGGGAGCTCAAATATTCGGTAATTTTAAGAAATACAGTAAATGATATCATAACATAAACATAAGTCATGTTGAATAAATAAAATCATAAGCCTTAACAAATAATAATCTTTATCACATTATGGAAGGAACAGGATTTGAGAAAATATTTCCATAATATAAAAAAATCATTGGTATTCTACTAGTCGAATAACCACATGAACCATCAATACTATTTTCATAATGAGGGACTATATAATGCAGGACAACATAACCATACTCTCAAGGCCTCGTGCGAAGACCCTAAATAATCATTATGTCAAGGCCTTGTGGCAAAACCATATTTTGTCTCATTAGATCTACCAATGCACTGCGTGGCAATAGCGGGCCCCACCCAACACTTATTATGTCAAATGCATTCCTCATACGAATAGGTATATAAAACATATACATTTATATTTAAACTAATATATGAAATGTAAATAACATTCCCCAATCATAAAGCTTAGACATTAACCATTCAGAGTAAATTACTGAATTGTTTTAAGATAGCACATCCACAGCCAAAATAATAATAATCCATTAAATTACATATGGTATTTTATACCATGAAATATCAATCCCAATAATACATAATAATCAACAAGTTTGTTCAAATATATGAATACACTCTTATAAAATCTTCAAGTAATTCTTGAAATAAATAATATTTCACTTTGAAAAAAAGAGTTCTTTTTGAAAAATCATTGTATAAAACCATAAATTAAGTAAGATATTATTTTATTAGTAAAATTATTGATTTTATAAATATATAGTTTTCCAAAAACATATTAGTGTTTTCCCTTGAAAATAGGTAAGAAATATAGATATTCCCTTAGTTGGGCATATATTTCGGAAACAATTTTGAAAGAACCTTTTAAATCTAGTAAAAATCCATAAAATAAGGAAGGATTATGGTTAGTGTAAATATATATAACACTCACACAATTTTTATAATTAGTATATAATAATACATAATAATTTCATTGAGGTAATTAGACAATAAAAATAACTCGAATGAAAATGGATGTTCGGGTGCAAAAACCCTTACCATTAGTCTGAATGTGTTTCCCTGTTGAACATAATGTCCTAGAATATGAAATTATACTCATTAATAAAATAATTAAGAACATATTAGACATTTATTACGTTTATAATAGTTCTGTTTAGTTCATTAATGACCTTATTCATAAGTTATAATATCTAATTTTGTCGTTCTCGAGTGTTTGTTTTCATGATTTTCATTATCTGCTCTCTTGTTTTTAAGAAATGGAGATCATATGGAATGTATCTAAATCTCAAAATTTGAAATTAAATAATATTTATGAACATTTATAAGTGTTAATGGTCATTTTCTATAATTAGGTTACGTGGAAAAAGGATGAATAATTAATGATATTCACTTATATTATTTAAGCGGTATGTTGATTATTAAGAACTTGTTTGGTCTTATGATTTAATAATATGAACATATACTAGTCCCATAATATTAATTCCTTTATAATACATATCTTATATTCTATTTAATAATTTTAAATGGTTTCATGACTATTAATGAATGAGAAATTGAAGAACGAAACTTCGTCATCCAAAAAGGCTATAAATTCGAACCTCATGAACATATAATTCGTTTATAAAAATAAAAGGAAGGGTGTAAGAATATTGATGATGGTTCTTCCATTAACATGATATAATTCCAGTATATATATCATAATGGTGTTATAATTGTAATTTGTATAGAGGAGGTGAGGAGAGAAAATAAATGAAATGAACCTGAAAATAAAAGAAAATTGAGAGATCCCTTATGAAAATTATGCTGCCTAACGGCGTCGCTAAAAATTTAATAAAATTAATAGATGAGAAACAATGGTATCTCATTATAATGATATTAAATTGAATTAAGAGGAATAAATAATATCAAACCAAAATACATGAGATTGGAAATTCAAAGATATAATATAAAAGAAGTGTTGACAAAAACATGTGGGTCAATGGTTCCCTTACACTATAGAGTAACTCCTAGAACTTGAAGGATGGTACCTTTGGGGATTAGGAAAACCTTGGGAGGACTCAAAGGGAGGTAAAACCCCCATTGTTTTGAGGATGATGGATTTTTAATGAATGAAACCGAATGGATGGGTGGATATATATTGTAAAAGAGAGTGACTTTTTTAATAATTTCCAATAGACACCTCATTAGTGGTTTTTTTCCAAACTATGGGCCTTCCCATGTTATTTTCCCTCTGTTTTAGACCCATGGGACACATCATGTCAAATAGTACTGTAAAAAGTAGACAATCCTTTTATTATGTCATTATCATGTCATTAAACTACCGAAACCTGAATACAGTATTTTTATTTTTCATGAAAAATTCAAGTATTTTAGAAAAATCTGCAGAATATACCACACCAATTTTTTATGTGTAGAATTCTAAAATAAACTCCATTTTTTAAAAATAATATACTAAATATTATAAATTTAAATTTCAAATAAAATCATAGTTGATTTTAAAAATAACAATTTTAATGTATAATTAGTTGGATATCACATTGGAAAATTAATTAAGATCTCATTATCTGATTACATTAAGAAAATAAAATAATATCATTATTAACTATTCAAAAGGTTCATTTAACTATTCATATTACTTTTCATAAGGGTATTTTACTATTCACTAGAAATCAAGTTTGTTCTATCAAACTACAAATGACTTATTGGTCACAACTCTATATGGCAGTTTTTCAAAATTTTCAAAATAGTATATTAAAAGTCGTGTTTAATGGATAGATTATAAAATTCATTGAAAATTTAGTTTCAAAACCTTGGGGTGTTACATTATCCCCTCCTTACAAAAATTTATTCCTCGAAATTAACAAAATATTACTTAAAAAGATTCGGGTATGCCTTCAACATAAGCTCCTCTGGATCCCATGTTGCTTCCTCTATATTATGGTTCCTCCAATGAATCTTAAATAGACGATTCATCCTATTTATCAATACTTGTTTTCTAGAATCAACCATCTTGATATGCCCTTTAGAATAAGATAGACTTGGATCAAGTTCTACTTCTTCATAGGTGATTACATGTGTTGGTTCTGGTATGTGTTTCTTTAACATTGATACGTGAAACACATATTGAACTTTGGAGAGACTTGGAGGCATTTCCAAATGGTAAGCTACGACTCTAATTTGGTCCATAATTTCAAAATGTCTAATGTACCTTGGACATAATTATCCCTTCTTACTGAATCTTATAATACCCTTCCATGGTGATTCTTTTATAAAACATGATCTCCTTCTTGAAATTCATAGTAAATTCATCGATTATCATCATAGTTCTTTGGCCTAATTTGAGCTATTTTTATATGGGTTTTAATAAACATCACATTTTCTGTTGTTTCCTCAACACGTTTTGGGCCTACGAGATTTCTTTCACCAACATCATCCAAACAAGTTGGTGTATGTCATCTCCTTCCAAACAACACTTCATATGGTGCCATCTGAATAATAGAATGTAAGCAATCATTGTAGGAAAATTCTACGAGTGGTATATAATGATCACAAATGCCTTGAAGTTCAAGTGAAAAATACCTCACTATGTCTTCCAATGTTTTAGTAGTCTATTCTTATTGTCTATCAGTTTGAGGGTGGAAGTCACTGCTCAAATGAAGATCAGTCGCTCATGCCTTCTAAATAATCTTTCAAAATCTTGACGTAAAATAGGGATCCCGATCAGAATCAATTGATTCAGGTACACCATGAACTCTTACAACTACATTAATATGAAGTCTTTTCAAACGTTCAAGTGGTTAATATTGTCTTATAGCAAGAAAATGTGTAGATTTTTTAGGACGATCAATAATGACACATATCACAAGATTCTTTCTTGGAGACTTTGGTAGTACTATGACAAAGTTTCTCGTAATACCATCCCATTTCCACATAAGAATACGAAGGGGTGGCCTGACACCTCCAGGATGTTGTCTTCTAGCCATCACATGTTGATAAACCAAATGTCACGACACATAATCAACAATATCTGTCTTCAAGTTTTACCCCCAAAAATTTTCCTTTGGATGTCTAAACATCTATTTCTACCAGGGTGTATAAAGAAATTAGAACTATGTGCATCATCCAATAGTTCCCTCTTTCTCTAAGGAATAGTGGGAACATAAAACCTCCTTCCAAATATCAATAGGCCATCTTCATATGTGATTTATGTCAACTTCCCAATATTTTTAGCTTTAATGTTCTTTTTGAACACCTCATCATTAGCCAGAGAACATTTAATCCTTTCCAATAATGTTGGTTTGAAAACCATTTGAAAAAGTAGTGATTTTTAACCTTCATTGATAATTCCCATATCCATATTCACTAGATTCATGAACATAGGATCCCTTTTAACTCTCATCTTGTTCAGAATTCAATGGTCCTTTCTACTCAATGAATGACCTACATTATTTTCCTTCCCCGGGTGGTAGTATATTGTGAAATCGTAATCTTTGATTAGATATATCCATCTCCTTTATCTCATGATGAGTTCTTTCTGTGAGATTATATATTTCAAACTATTATGATCCTTAAATATCTCTCATTATCCTCCATAGAGGAAATGTCTCCCAATTATTAGAGCAAATATTTCTGCTACTAACTCAAGATCATGAGTTAGATAGTTTTGTTCATGAATTTTTAGCTGACTATAGGCATAGGAAATCTGTTGATCATTCAGTATAAGGACACAACCTAGTCATTTTATTGAATTTCCTCTATAGATAAAAAAACCATCATTCCCCAATGGTAGGGTTAGGATCACATCCTTAACTAAACGTGTCTTTAATTCATCAAAAAATTCATCACATTCCATTTTCCATATAAATGTAACCCCTTTTCATGTGAGATTGGTCATTGGGTTGGCTAAATGGGCGATGTTATGGAAGAAACCCCAATAATAACCTGCCAATCCAACAAAAATACGTACCATAGTTATGTTCATTGGAGTAGGACATTCTTCAAAGCCTTTGTCTTCATAGGATTTAAAATATTACATCAATAGAGATGATGTGGTCCAGAAAAAAACCGATCAGAGCCAAATATCAAAATTCATAAACCTCCCATATAATTAATATCTTTATAGAGTCTTCATAATAGTGAGCATGTGATTTTCAGGATCTTCATAGATTTTTGAGTATAATAGATATCATAAATAAACACCACCACATTGTCATAAAGATATTCATCCAATAATCTATTCATCAGATCCTTAAACAGGTGGTGCATTAGTTAGTCCAAAAGGCATTACTGTAAGCTCACAATTCCCATACCTGGTTCAAAATGATGTTTTTGGAATGTATTCCTTCCTCACAAGGAACTGATGATATCCAGATCGAAGATCAATCTTCGAAAAATGTTGAGCTCGATGATTTTGATAAAACGAGTCATCAATTCAATGAAGAATTACTTATTCTTTATTGTGATAGAATTGATTTCCATATAATCAATGCACAACCTCATAGACCCATATTTCTTCTTAAGGAAGAGAACAAGGTATCTCTATGGAGAAACACTAAGGCGAATAAATCCTTTATCACTCAATTCCTCTAGTTGTGTATTTAGCTCCACTAACTCTATAGTGCCCATTCTATAAGGGGTCTTTGATATGGTACTTGACCCAAGAATTAAGTCAATGGAAATATCAATTTCCAACTCTAGAGGATGTCTAGGTAAATCCTCTGGAAAGACAATAATATATTATTTTTGAATAGGTACATCTTCTATTTTAACCTTCTTTTCCTCTCCCATAGTTTTTTCATTCCATTCCACCCCAGTATTTGAAATTAGAATATCTACTGGATCTGGATCAAAATTCGAATCATATGGTGATGTTTCTTCCCCAAAGATATGGGATTCTTCACCGTTCTCAAATATTGTAACTTCTTTCTTCATGCAGAATATCATTGCATCATAATTTGATATCCAATTTATATAGGGAATTATATCAAATTCATCCATTTTAATGCTGATAAGGGAAGCAACAAAAGCACGTTTATGTGTCATGATGGGGACTAAATGACACACCATTATTGCAATGATACATCCACTAGGTGTTTTGACTGATAACTCTTATATTAAATCAAACTGGACATATCTAATATTATTGGAAGACTGGGAAGATATAAATGAATGTGATGACCCAAAATCAAATAAATCATTGTCTATGTTTGATGAAATAATCAGTGTACCTACCCCCAATTGATTAGGAACTTCTACCTCCTCAGTTGTGACTGCATAAGATCTCCCTTTCTCCCTTGGCCTTCTAGGGGTAACATTTCTTGGATGCTTAGTAAATTCATGTGCATAATGTCACATCCCTTTGAAATTGTTGCATAGAACATTGGTAGCTTCATTCTTCCCCTTACAATCTTGAGAAATGTGGCCTTTTTCTCCACACATGTAACAGACTCCCATTCCCTTAAGGAATGTTTCAGGTTGTTTCTTCCCACAATTACTACTTGATGGAAATTCAACTCTCTCTTCATCCCCATTTCCTTATTTCCTTTCCCAGAGTTTTCAGCATCCTTCTTCTTCTCTCGATTTCCCTTAATGTCATAATACATAGAGAATTAATTTTTTGTCTTGATTGAACTTGAGACTATATCTTCATATGTTGAGAAATCCTGGGATACTAGAGACCTTTGGAGGAATGGATTCAAACCATCAAAGAATAAATCAATTTTTCTCATTGGATTATGTCTGTAGTCTGCAGAATTACTTGCCAGCCTAATAAAGTCGGCTTCAAACATGGAAACATTTTCATACTCCTTTTGCATAAAATTTAGTAACTACATTTCCATATGTTCTCACTTTTCCAGAGGAATGTATTTCTCTAGGAAGACTTATTTAAAGTCCCTCTATTCCATCTCCTCTATTTCCTCCTCCTCCTTTGTGATTTGGATTAATGACCACCACTGATCTGCATCCGATGATAGAAGATAAACTACCATGAAAACATTATCTCATTTTTTATAGCCGACGGTGATAAATATCATCCACAAGGAACTTATCCACATTTCATAAATAAATGTTTTTGTAGTCCCATTTAATTATGGATGTTGTTGTCGCATAAAGAAAACTACCATGGATCCACTACGTGGTAGATCTGAATGCTCTCTATAGGTAATGTTATTGTTCATTACATGAGTATGTTGTACCAGAATAGTTATAAGTTTCTCAGAACCAGTCACAACACCATAGCCAACATAAATATCATGCATCAGAGGGAGGTCCCTATATGGGACACGTGCGTTCTTGCGGTTTTTGTTCCATCCACTAGGTGCCATTTCTAGATAATGGAATACATTATATTTGGTTATGAATCATAATGTATAATATTAACCTATCATAAATTGAAATCCTACGCATGGATAATCCCATAATCGCAGAAATGGTTTCTTTGAGGAAATTTTACATTTAAATCCTTCATAATGGACTGTATAGAAAATGTCAATTATCCTAAGAAAACACCCTAACAGTGTCATAACCAAGAGTGTAGCAAGTCCTGTTATCGTGTACCATGATACCCCAAGTCAACCCTGAAACTCCTTGTTAGAACATCCACTCTTAGGCACATTTATGCCAGAGCCACCTCAACCTTCTCGTATCCAGATAGGGATGTATTTCTTGATTGATCCACATAATCTATTCCTAATCAAAATACCATGGAATTATTGTATGTTTATCCTCAAAGACTATCTTAGACCCTCTTCTCTAATATACGTTTTCAAAATCTAGTTTCCATGTTTTCTATGAAACTTCATTTGATACCAACTGTAAGGACCCAAGCCTAGTTGCTCAGAACTAGAGTATTATTTGATTATATTTACCTACTATAAGGAATAAGTATCCTGAAGTACCAAGTTTTTTAGTGTTATTGGAAACAATATTAATACATAATTTCAACAAGACAAACTGAAATGAAAATACAACAAATAAACTCTTAAGAAAATATACATAACTCCTGGGTTATTTCATCATTTAATTCATAATCATATTCTTCATGTACTAAGTAAATGAATCATAATATAAGGGTGAGATCAAACGATCAGTAAGAGTAAGTAATACAGTGGAAGATATCATAACATAAACCTTAGGTGTGTTGAATAAATAACAACATATCCCTTTAACAAATAATAAACATGATCCCTTTATGGATGGAATAAGAGTTGAGTAAATATTTCCATAATATAAAATTATCATTAGTTTTTTACTCGTTGAATAACCACATGAACCATCAATACTATTTTCATAATGAGGGACTGCATAATGAGGGAAAACATAACCATACTGTCAACGCCTTGTGCCAAGACCATAAATAATCATTGTTCAAGGCCTTGTGCCAAGACCATATTATGTCTCATGAGACCTACCGATGTACCAAGAGGCTATAGCGGGCCCCACCCGACACTTACTATGTCCAATGAATTCCACATATGAACATGGATAATCAACATATAAATTCATAGTCAAAGAAATATATGAAATGTAAATATCATTCCATGAACATTAAGCATAAACACTAACCATTAAGTGTAAATTTGTGAATGGTTTAAAGATAGAACATCCACAAGAAAAACTAATACTAAACCGTTAAATTAAATATGGTACAATACACTATGAAATATTAATTCCAAAAAAAGATAAGTATCAACACGAGTTATGAAATAGATGAAGATACTCTTATAATATCTCTGCATAATTCTTGAAATAAATACTCTTTCGTTTTGAAAAGAAGTGTTCTTTTAGAAGAATCTATTTATAAAACTAGAAGTGAAGAAAGATATTATTATCTTAGAAAAATTACGGATTTTATAAATATAATTTTTTCCAAATACACATTATATATTTCCCTTCAAAATAGGTAAGAATTTGAGATATTCTCTTGAATTTGGATTGCATTTCAGAAACAATTTTGAATTCTCCTTTAAAATCATATAATTATCCATAAAATAAATAAGGATAATGGTAGGTGTACATATATAGAACACTCAAACTGTGTTTTTGATGATTATATAATAATACATAGTAATTTCATTGAGGTAATAAGACAATGAAAATAAACCAAATGAAAATTGAAGTTCGGGTGGAAAAAACCCTTACCTTAAGTCCAAATGTGTTCCCCTATTGCACTTAAGGTCCTGGAATATGAAGTTAGAGTCACTAATAACTTCTGTCATAACTTATTATTCATGTATTTAATTTATTGTAATTCATTTTTGGTCATTTATGTCCTTATTGATAAGATCTAATATCGCATTTCGTCATTCTAGAGTGTTCGTATTCTTTATTTTCATAATCGGTTCTATTGTTTTAATGTAATGATGTTCATGTGTAATGGATTTAAATCTCCAGAATTGAAATTACATATTATTTTTGAACATACATAAGTGTTAATGGTCATTTTTTTCATTTTGTTACATGGAAAAAGGATGAATCATTAATGATATTCACTTAGATTATTTAAGTGGTATTTTGATTATTAGTTATGTTTTTGGTCTTTTGATTTAATAATATGTACATATAATGGTTCCTGAATGTTAAATTTTTTCTAATACATATATTATAGTCTGTTTCAACTATATAAATGGTTTCATGACATATAATTAATTAGAAATTGAAGAACAAAACATCATCATCCACAAAGGATATTAATTGGAACCTTATGGACATTTATTTCATTTAATATAATTGTGAGGGAGTAAGAATATTAATGATGGTTCTCACATTAACAAGATATAATTCTAATATATAGATGATAATGGTGTTATAATGATCATTTGTATAGAGTAGGTGAGGATAGAAAAAGAAAAGAAATGAACATGAAAATAATATAAAATTGAGTGATCCTTTATAAAAATTTGGCAGCCTAACGGCGTCGCATAAAATTTCATAAAATAAATTGATTAGAAAAAAGTGTATCTAATAATATGGAAATAAATGGAAAGTAAAATGAATACATAATATCAATCATCAATATATGATAATGGAAATTCTATGAGTTAACATAAATTAAGTTTTCACAAAAAAATGATGGTGATTGGTTCCCTTACCTTGAAGAGTAACTCCAAGAACGTGAAGTTTGGGACCTTGGGGGATTATATACACATTGGGAGGACCCCAGGTAGGTAAAACCACCAGAGAATTGATGATGTGGGATATGGAATGAATGAATATAAATGGATGAGTGGACATTTAAATTAAAATAGATGGAGTTTTTAATAATTTCAATGGGACACCTCATTATTGGTTTTTTCCAAACCGTTGTCTTGCCCATGGTATTTGCCTATGGTTTTAGCCACTTTGTACACCACATGTCATATGTTACTATACGCAAGTCGACCATAATTTTATTATGTCATTAGGATGTCATTAAACTTACAAAAACTCGAAATGCTATTTTTACTATTTACGAAAAACTCATGTATTTTGGAAAAATCCAAAAATTCACCCCTACCATTTTCAACGTGTTGAATTCAAAAATAAACTCCATTTTTCAAAAATAATTTTTCGAATACTATTAATTTAATTTTTAAATAAAATCATATTTAATTTTAAAAATAAAGATTTTAAGGTATAATTTGTTTTATATCACATTGAAAAATTAATTAAGATCTCATTTTCTTATTACTTTATGAAAATAAAATAAAATAATTATAAAAAATTCATAAGGTTTTTATTACTATTAATATTTCTATTAATATGGGTATGGTACTATTCAAAATAATAAGTTTGTTCTACCAAACTCCAAATGACTTATTGGTCACAACTCTAGATGACAGTTTATCGAAATTCAAATCACAGTATAGGCAAAGTTGTGCTTAATGTCTAGACTATAAAATGCATTAAATATTTATTTTCAAAAACATGGGGTGTTACACACACAAAACATGTCCACATACCAAATCACATCTCACTGGAAACCACATTGGCCTCACAACCAGAACCCCATCCCGAAGACACCAATGAATCCCCACACAATTCATCCCGATGAAACCTAGGAAGGAAAAGTGCTCCATTGACACATATTCATAACCACCACAAAATAATTTTCTCTAATATTCAAGGTATACTATGGAATCCTACATTTTTGTTACATAAATTTTCATTACATTTTACAAATAGAGGATCTCTAAAGTATTGTGTCATGGAAATTATGATAAAAAACATAAAAATAGAAAACAATATTTTAAAACCCCTTTAAAAGGATCATGAAACGTTCATCCGATGTATAATTATAGCATCTCATGACATGGATACATACATAAAAGGAAATGGTGACCTGACGTCCCTATAAGAAAAACCAGTGAAAAATTTACATGTGAACATGAGCGATATCAAGAAGATGTTGAGGGATATCATAATGGAATAATAAAAAGTAATATCATAAAATAATAACATAAACGATAACAAGGATTGTGGCTACAACATTTAATATAGACATTAATGATCAAATCACCATGGTCCATACCCAAGGAGTCATAAAAATTACCAAGGTTATTCACCAATGTATTGTGAGCCTCATCATCTCTAGAGATTAAATTCATTACCCAATGGATTAAATAGCTAACAAGACGCATGTAACACCAACGACTTTTATGAGAAATATTATGTTTTTATGTTATATAAATCATCAAAGGAATCTTTCACTACACACAACACTAGCTTGGATTTCTTTACACGCAACCGCGGCCTTCCTCAATACCTTGCGTCGTACGCAATACCGAGTTTCACTAAACAACGATATACTATTAAAATATTATTAAAACAACCTGTTATTAATAGTGATAACCACATTTTGAAATTTTTTAAATTCTATTTTTCAAAATGGACTTCATTTTTGGATTCGGAATATAGAAATTAGCTTAGGGTGAAATTTTTGTACTTTTCGGATAACTTTCATATTCTGATGAATAGTGAAAATTACAAAATTTTAATTAAAAACAACTTTTTTAATCGGAATAATTAATAGTGATAAATTATTAATTTGAGTGGTTTTAAAGTATATTTACAATATATTTTTTACAATTTAATACAATGTTGGTCATTGGATGTAATTTCACATTTAAACCAGACATAAACAAGTGTCAATCTTTTGATAGTTATTTTCTCTTAAAAATACGCTATTTGTTTTGACGACAGGAACTAATTTTTAAATTAATTAATCTAAATGATATGTTTTGAATTTGGTAAAATAGACATCATTTTTGAATTCATTATATCAAATATTTCTTAGGCCTAATGTTTGGTATTTTTCTAGAAACTTTCATTTTTTGATGAATAGTGAAACCACTAAGTGATAGTTAAAAAAACTGAATTTTTCATAAAACTTAATTGTACCGCTTCTGTGAGTGGAATTTCGAAAATCCAAGAGACACAGTTAATATCAAGGACTAAAATGAGGTTCAATGAGATGAAAATAATTTTTTGTGAATAGTAACTTTTTACTTTTTTACCACGGTTAAAAGTAAATAGGGTAATTATGGGTAAGAATGATATTATTATTACCCTAACACAAGTCCAATTCAATTGGATAAGTTTAATTCGGCCAAAAACATTCTTAGGAATAAAATATGACCATTTAGGCTCATTTGGATTAGATTAGGACATTTATTATTAATTTATTTAAAGAAGGGTGAAAATAGTTAAAATCAATGTTTAATAAATAAATAATTTTTATTATAGGGTTATACATAAGATAAATCCGACTATAAATATTAATTAGAAACCTAAAATGATTTACTACATAATGGTATTTTATTTATAATTTTTAGACATAAAATAATTTAATTTATTTATGAAACAATTTTGATGCAGTGATTAACTTATTAATGATATGATGACATAATTGATGTTATAAATATCCAAATAAATGTAATTTGAGACTTTTTATGAATTAAACTAATTTTATATGTTAATATGACATGTTAGTATTTTTTAATTAACTTTTGTTGAACTAATAATCCTGTTATGATTTTCACAAAAATCAATTACCAAATAGTGTCAAAATTGACATAAAATAGTTTTTAAAACTAATATTATATTAAAAATTGTTATTATATTCCTAAAAATCTAATGTTCGGAGAATATACTTATATCATTATAGGTGTATCATTAATGGACCACTTGGGCGTTTCTTGGATGTATATGGTATGTTTATTAACTATATAATATAAAAATACATAGTGACATGGTAAATATCAATATAATTAACTAAGAGATAAAACTAAAAGTTAAGGTTAATATAATGACCTAAACATGTATAAATTCTATTGGGTGAGAGGATTTCAACCTATCCCCACCTTAGATTCAAAATAAATCAATTTGGAGCTATTTAAAACCGTATATGACTTTATAATAAAATAATATTTTTAGGTATTCCAAAGGAGCCCCTCTCCTCCCTTATAAAAGGTCACCTCCTCCCTCTCTTCCTCACACCACTTTGAGCCTTCAAGCTCGTCTAACCCCTGAAAAATTCTCTTCTCCACTTCCCTAGAAACATCCTAGAGTTCCTGGTATTCTTCAAAGACCAATTTTAGTGCCCTAAGAGGAGGTCTCAAAGAGGCGCTTAAAAGAAGAGGTAATGTCTGTTACCGATTCTTTCACCTTTATTTCTTCTTCCACTTCTTATTATTAGGTTGTTTCATTATGAAGTAATAAAATCAGTATCACTAATATACTTATTTGTTATTATAAATATGAAACAACCCTATTTCACCATCTATCCATCCTACGGAAAACGAAATCACCGCGCGTGCGTACGTACAGAATACCCTCTCCACCCCGTGGTGTAATCTATTTTCCACCACCACTTTACTTCGATGGGTATAATGGTGTAAATAATAACTATATATGATTTTTTTAATGTCATATTGATTCTGTAATAATATACATACACTCAAATAAAATTCCACGATCATGGGAACGATATCATCGCTGGTGCGTACGTACGGATTACCGTCTCCACGACACGATGAGATTCATTCTCAATTATTAACCATTCATAAATGATTATAAAGTATATATAATAATTAATCATGAAATATATGACATAATAATGATACTGTATTTATGTATATATATATGTATGTCATCCAATTAATTCCATTCAATGAGGAAACGAAAAAAACGGTCATGCGTACGTACGGCCTACCGTCTCCATGAACGGTGTATTTATTTCCATTTATCGATCTATTATATATATGTATATTATGAATATATATTATATATAAATCATGTTTTATATTCTGGAATTAAGTATTCATGATCTAAGTAATCATATGAATAATTAGAAGTCAAAACACGGACGACAAATGAAACAATTTTACCCAAAACGCTCTTTAACATGGAATTTTCAAAAGAACAGGTAATATAAAGTCATAAGTGAACCATATATGATATAATAACGATGTGTATGATTCTGGAATAAGCCAATTACATTATTTAAATCATTATACAGGAGGTTCGGACACTTACGAAGCAAATCAGACCTAAGGTAAGGGAAATTTCACAATCTCATTTTTATCTGAGATTGTTTATACTTTGGTATTTACTAGGGTGTCTTTTATCATCCACATACATGTTTCCTCAATATATAATATTATTTCCATCCACCTACAATTTTTTAAATCCAATTTTACCCATCAGTGAGTTTTTAGTAAAAGATATTAATAGAATATTTTGTCGTTTTTCGTACGAGTTACTTTTTGACTTTTCCGACAACAGTACGAGAAGAATATATTTTTTAACTTATACGGAATGAATGGATTTTTAAAACATTATTTCCAAGAATCTCCCTTTACAAGTTTTCAGGTTTATTTTTAATCAACTTCTTTTTGTTTAAAATTGTATTACATGTTAAGAAAGAAAAATGTTTTTGATGTGGAAAGGATATTTTCCTCAAAATTTCATTTCAAGTGTTTTATCAAAATTATTTTCCATCTAAGATAATATAAGGATCTGTTTCTATCCCTATTATTATATTTATTTGATTATGTTGTGATGGAATTATTTTTATGAATTCCTTTATCTTATATGAATTGTTTTATGATGACATGTTATTTAAGAATCCCATTTTTGTTACATGGGTTATGCTATGATGTATGGTTTATGATTTTGTGGAACACATAATAATGGTATATTTATGAGATGGGTGGGACCTATATCTCCCTCCAATGCATTGGGTAAAGATTTTATATCTCATGAGATAGACATGGCTGGAACGGTAGGTTAAACCGGTTCAGTGAAACATTACTGAAACGAGGAATGAACTCGGTTCAGAAATGGACCTTGTCCACTAAGATAGTCTTGGAAATGATTCTTGACTAATAAGAAATGATTATTTATGATTATGTGTGTACACCACAAAGTTTCATGTTTTATGTTATGATTATTGGGATTACATTTCACTACTATCATTTATCCCATTTTATGATATTATGATCTCTTTTCAGGTTAATATTTCCAAAATGATATTTTCTTATGAATATGATGTGATTGATATTTCTTTTGTTTACCCTTACTGAGCATTTGAGCTCACCCATTTATGTTTTCTTTTCCCTAGGATATAAAGAAAGGTTTTAGGTAAAAAAAATGAAGATCTTTATGGGAGATGTTGAAGATCTTTACCACGATTAGAAGATTATATTCCGAGTTTCCAAAGACACTAAACTATTACGGTCCTTGTGTGTTTTTTTTATGTACTAAGTATTCCTCAAAAGTATTGTAGTGTCCATGTACTTTAAGCATCGAGTATCTACATTTGGTATCAGAGGAAAGGTTTAGTCAACCTTTGGTAACTAGAATGAGAGAACTTTAGTGAGATCCCTAGAGATATTTCTAAGGTATTTCTAGGGATGTCCCTAAGGTTATGTATAAGTATAGGTTATAGTTCTGGAATTGCACTAACGATCTTAGAATTAGACCTAAGATGTTAGATATTGAAGGTACTCTCCCTTTATTATGTTGTTTTCCCTAGCATGATTTTTGCCTCTCAGACTATTCTTTTTGGGTTTTAGACAATGGCTGGAACCCGAAGGAACTGTGTTGATCAATGCAATGGACAATGCAATGATTGTCCTCCTGAACAAACAAATGTTATGGGAGATGGAGTGAAATATCTTATTTCTATACTTACACAAGCTATGAATCATTCTAGACTTCCAAATGAGCAGTGAAGGGATCAATATTCTATTGAGTCCTTCATGACGCAACATCCACCTTGTTTCAGTGGTTCTTTTGATCCACTTGTTGCTGAACAATGGGTCAGTACTATTGAAAAGATATTTTCAGTTATACAATGTTCTGAACATGATAAATTCATCTTAGCACTATATCGTTTGGAAGGTGAAGCTGATCAACGGTGGAATCTTATCAAGAATACGAGGACAAGTGATGAAATTGAGTCCATGGAATGAGACGAGTTCAAAAACTTATTTTTCAATAAGTACTTCCCTCGTATTCTTCGAAAAAATATGGAGAAGGAGTTTCTTGAACTAAATCAAAAGTATGATGAATCTCTTGGTGTATACGATGCGAATTTTACAAGGCTCGCAAGGAATGCATCTGGATTTATCATCCAACATGAAAGTAAAGTTGATCGATTCTTCAGTGGCTTAAAACAAAATCTTCGAAGTGCGTTAGCTATAAGAGACTTCAGTAGCTATGAAGAAATTGTGTGTTGTGCTATCAAGGTAGAAATGAAAGTTTTTGTTACTTATCCATCTCATAGTTTTGAAAAGAAAAGAAAGATGGAGTTCAAGGAGAAATCTCAGAATAATGGTGAAAAGAAGATGAATATTTCCTTATGCTCAAAGTGTAGAAAGAAGCATGGTGGAGATTGTCTTAAAGGGACTAGAATGTGTTTTAAGTGTTGAAAAGAAGGTCATCGAGTAGCTGAGTGTCGAAGTAATGGAAAAAGGGTTGCTAATGATGTGAAAGAAGAAAAGACTCCATAGAACGCACCACCAACACTTCAATGCTTCAAGTTCAAGTAAATGGGGCATTATGATAATAAATGCCCTAATCCAAGGGTTAGTGATGATCGACATGAGCAACCACATAAGGCAACGGACAAAGGGAAGGCACATGCGATCACTATTGGTGATGTTGAATATGACAACGATGTGGTGGAATGATTAAGTGGTTATGTTATGGGATTCCAAATTAATGTTGTATATAGTATCGTGGAATATTGGAATATTTATGTATTGGTCTATTGTGGATTTCAATAATTTTATGGTACCGGTAACCATGGAAAGTGATTGGGATATTTTTGGAAAAAATATGATATGTGCAGAATGAAGGGAAAACGAGAAAATGAAATGTTTGACAGTATTCATAATCTCATGACTGATGTAAGGATATAGTTATATCATGGTTAGAGGTTTTGGTATGTGAAAAGAGTTAACTTTTGACAGCACTCATGTTTTCACTAAGTTTCAATGGGTATTAAATTTTTTTTTACAATAAAATGCATGATTAAGGCCTTCAAATGTTTGGAACGTGACCAACAAGACATATCTCATGATATATGGGGATCAACGATGGTATTAACATGCTAGTTTTATGAACTCTTTGGTAATCATTTTCACTATAATACGAGATTGGACAGCAGTATGTTGGATAAGCCTAAAGATTGGAATGGATTATGTTGGACATAAGTTAGTATTGTTTAAGGATATAAGTTTTTTTGATATTATTTATGGGATTTTATAGTAATGTAGTTTTAGAAAAAGGACAACCTGTAAGATGGGTGACAACCCATCGCGTCAGACAAGGCTGTGGGAATCGAACCCACAACCGAAGTGCGACTGAACTTTATCACCTACCACTGGCCTACAGAAAGTCCCTGTTTAGTAGAAACTAGTTTAATTATATTAATAAGTATGATATATGAAGTATAAGTCCATTTTAGGAACCATATATGATTAATATCACTATAGATGGACTTATGTATTTTCTGATAACTTTTCTAACCTTTTGTTTGAGACAGATGGAATGACCCATCATTCTATCACATGATCTACTAACACATCACAAATGAAAAATTAAACTTCATTTCTTTATAAGATGAAGTGGAAATTGTCCAAAGAACGACCAATGGTGAGACAGTACCAAAATCACGAAAGTATTTCTTCTAATTCCAATTTCATCATCTTTAGGGAAATGATCTTGAAAACAAAAAAATGTTGTCCTAGTCATCTTATATCCGATGAATCAGATGGTACCTTAGATAATAAAAAATGTATGGATTTGTGATTGATTTCTTTTTCATAGCCATGTTCTCTACCTCTCTCCATCAGAACTTGATGGTTATATTTTTCTTCCATATCCATATTTTCACCTATTTTCTCCTACGTGGAAACCCAGTGATGAGTTAATTTGGGTAACCATTACATTGTAGACTTTAGTTATTAAATCCAAGTATTGGTATTCATTTTTACGATGTGGGTTTCTATTAATGAAACTTTCGAGTAGTAAACCATTTATAACCCCGATGAATTTCGAGGGAAAAATTCATTTTAAGGGGTGTAGAATGTAACACTCGAGACTTTTATGAGAAATATTTTGTTTGTATGTTATATAAATCATCAAAGGAATATTTCACTACACACAACACTAGCGTGTCTTGCATTACACGCAACCGCAGAATTCCTTAATATCTTGCGTCGTACGCAATACCGAGTTTCACTAAACAACGATATGCTATTAAAATATTATTAAAACTAGCCATTATGAATAGTGATAACCACCTTCTGAAATTTTGTAAATTTTATTTTTCAAAATGGACTTCATTTTTGGAGTCGGAATATCGAAATTAGATTAGGGTAAAATTTTGGTACTTTTCAGATAACTTTCATATTCCGATGAATAGTGAAAATTACTAAATTTTAATTAAAAACAACTTTTTTAATCGGAATAATTAATAGTGATAAATTATTAATTTGAGTGGTTTCAAAGTATATTTAGAATATATTTTTACAATTTAATACAATGTTGTTCATTGGATGTAATTTCACATTTAAACCAGACATAAACAAGTGTCAACCTTTTGATACTTATTATCTCTTAAGAACACGCTATTTGTTTTGACGACAAGAACTAATTTTTAAATTAATTAATGCAACTGATATGTTTTGAATTTGGTAAAATAGACATAATTTTTTAATTCATAATATCAAATATAGCTTAGTCCTATTTTTTGGTATTTTTCTGAAAACATTCATTTTTTGATGAATAGTGAAACCACTAAGTGGTAGTTAAAAAAACTGAATTTTTCATAAAACTTAATTTTACCACTTCTTTGAGTGGAATTTCAAAACTTAGAGAGACACGGTTAATATAAAGGACTAAAATGTGGTTCAATGTGATGAAAATAATTTTTGGTGAATAGTAACTTTTTACTTTTTTAACCACGGTTAAAAGTAAATAGGGCAATTAAGGGTAAAAATTATATTATTATTACCCTAACACATGTCCTAATTCTATTGGATAAGTTTAATTCGGCCAGAAACAACCTTAGGAATAAAATATGACCATTTAGGCCCACTTGGATTAGATTAGGACATTTATTATTAATTTATTTAAACAAAGGTTAAAATAGTTAAAATAAAAGTTTAATAACTAAATCATTTTTAATATAAGGTTATACATATGATAAATTCGACTATAAATATTCATTATAAAGATAAAAAGATTTCCTACATAATGGTATTTTATTTATAATTTTTAGACTTAAAATAATTTATTGTATTTATGAATCAATTATGATGAAGTAATTATCTTATTAATGAAATATTTAAATAATTGATGATATAAATACCCAAATAAATTTAATTTGAGACTTTTTATGAATTAAAATAATTTTCTATGTTAATATGACCTATTAGTATTAATGTAGTTAACGTTTTTTGAACTAATCATTCTGTTATGATTTTTACAAAAATCAATTACCAAATAGTGTCAAAATTGACATAAAATAGTTTTTAAAACAAATATTATATTAAAAATTGTTATTATATTACTAAAAATCTAATGTTCGGCCAATATACTTATATCATGATAGCTGTATCATTTATGGACCACCTGGGGGTCTCTTGGATGTATATGGTACGTTTAATAACTATATAATATAAAAATACAAAGTGACACGGTAAATGTGAATCTAATTAACTAAGAGTTAAAAATAAAAGTTAAGGTTAATATAATGACCTAAACTTGTCTAAATTATATTGGATGAAAATATTTCGACCTATCCCCACCTTAGATTCGAAATAAATAAATTTGGAGATATTTAAAACCTAATATGACTTTATAATAAAATAATATTTTTAGTTTTTCCAAAGAAGCCCCTCTCCTCCCTTATAAAAGGGCACCTCCTCCCTCTCTTCCTCACACCAATTTGAGCCTTCATGCTTGGTCAACACCTGCCAAATTTTCTTCTCCACTTCCCTATAAACATTATATAGGTCCTGGTCTTCTTCAAAGACCAATTTTAGTGCCCTAAGAGGAGGTCTCAAAGAGGCGCCTCAAAGAAGAGGTAATATCCGTTACCGATTCTTTCACCTTTATTTCTTCTTCCACTTCTTCGTAGGTTGTTTCATTATGAAGAAATAACATCAGTATCACTCATATACTGATTTGTTATTATATGTATGAAACAACCCTATTTCAACATCTATCAATCCTATGGAAAACGAAATAACCACGCGTGCGTACGTACAGAATACCGTCTCCACGCCGTGGTGTAATCTATTTTCCACCACCACCTTACTTGGATGGGTATTATGGTGTAAATAATAACTATATATGATTATTTTAAAATGATATTAATTCTGTAATATTATACATACACTCCAATAAAATTCCACGATCATGAGAACGATATCATCACTCGTGCGTACGTACAGAATACCGTCTCCACGACGCGATGAGATTCATTCTCAATGATTAACCATTCATAAATGATTATAAAGTATTTATAATAAGTAATAATGAAATATATGACATAATAATGATACTGGATCTATATATATATATATATATGTATGTCATCCAACTAATTCCATTCAATGAGGAAACGAAAACAACGTTCATGCGTACGTACAACCTACCATCTCCATGAACGGTGTATTTATTTCCATTTATCAATCTATTATATATATGTATATTATGAATATATATTATATATATCATGTTTTATATTCTGGAATTATTTAATCATGAGCTAAGTAATCATATCAATAATTACAAGTCAAAACACGGACGACAAATGAAACAATTTTACCCAAAACGCTCTTTAACATGGAATTTACAAAAGAACAGGTAATATAAAGTCATAAGTGAACCATATATGATATCATAACAATGAGTATGATTCCGTAATAAGACAATGACATTATTCAAATCATTATACAGGAGTTTCGGACACTTACGAACAAAATCAGACCTATGGTAAGGGATATATCACAATGTCATTTTTATCCGAGATTGTTTATACTTTGGTATTTACTGGGGTGTATTTTATCATCCGAATACATGTTTCCTCAATATGTAATATTATTTCCATCTACCTACAATTTTTTAAATCCAATTTTACCCTTCAGTGAGTTTTTAGTAAATGATATGAAAGTAATCTTTTGTCGTTTTTTCGTACGAGGTACTGTTTGACTTTTCCGACAAAAGTACGAGAAGAATGAATTTTTAACTTATACGGCATGAATGGATTTTTAAAAAATTATTTCCAAGAATCTTCCTTTACAAGTTTTCATGTTTATTTTTAATCAACTTCTTTTAGTTTAAAATTTTATGACATGTTAATAAACGAAAATGTTTCTAAAGTGGAAAGTATATTTTCCTCAAGAATTAATTTCAAGTGTTTTATCAAAATTATTTTCCATCTAAGATAATATAGGGATCTGTTTATATCCCTATTATTACATTGATTTGATTATGTTGTGATGGAATTGTTTTTATGAATTCCTTTATCTTATATGAATTGTTTTATGATTTCATGTTATATAAGAATCCCATTTTTGTTACATGGGTTTTGCAATGATGTATGGTTTATGATTTTGTGGCAGACATAAGAATGGTATCTTTATGAGAAGGGTGGGACCTATATCTCTGTCCAATGAATTGGATAAAGATTTTATATCTCTTGAGATAGACATGGTAGTAACGGCAGGTTAAACCGGTTCAGTGAAACAGGACTGAAATGAGGAATGAACTCGGTTCAGAAATGGACTTTTTCCACTAAGATAGTCTTGGAAATGAGTCTTGACTAATAAGAAATGATTATTTATGATTATGTGTGTACACCACAAAGTTTCATGTTTTATGGTATGATTATTGGGATTACATTTCACTACTATGATTTATCCCATGTTATGATATTATGATCTCTTTTGCAGGTTAAGATTTCCAAAATGTTATGTTCTTATGAATATGATGTGATTGATATTTCTTTTTTTACCCTTATTGAGCATTTGAGCTCACCCTTTTATGTTTTCTTTTCCCTAGGATATATGGAAAGGTTTTAGGTAAAAAAGGAATATCTTTATGGGAGATGTTGAAGATCTTTCACCATGATTAGAAGATTATATTCCGAGTATCCAAAGACACTAAACTATTACGGTCCTTGTGTGTGTTTTTTTGTTGTGTACTAAGTATTCCACAAAAGTAATGTAATGTCCATGTACATTAAGCTTTGGGTCTCTACAACGCACCATTAAAAGGTCATTATTATAATTTGACCCACATCAATCATAATCATACATATCATAAATAACCCATTGCGAATAAAAGAAATGGGTTTCATGTCAAAGGCTTTATGTTTTAAAAAAGTGCTTAAAAGAAGATCATTATGTCATTTATAAACCATGGAAAGGACTTGAGGGTTTTATGTATATCAATGGAAAAATAAAATATATCATTTTTATGTACTGATGAATAATCCTATAAATTAAATAGATTTTTGTATTCATATAAATAATATAATATTATTTCATGAGAAAAAAATATAGATATTATGAGATGAACATTCGGAAGCAAGACAACTATATAACATGGTTTTTGAAAACAATAAAAAGAGAGGGAGAAAGGGACTCCCATCCATAAAAGTTTCATAATAAAGTATAGGTACAGAATAAAATATATATAATATCAAGGTTTGTATATTTGAATGAGATACCACATGAAAAAGAAAATTGAAATAAATGAGAAGATAATATTTCTTTTAGGAAAATTCCGTAGCCTAACGACGTCACGTAAAATTTTAGAAAATGAATAGATTAGAGAAAGAAGATTCTCCGAAAACATGGAAATTAAATGGAAATAAATAAGGAAATATAATAACTTACCAAAACATATTTAAATGGAATTTAAAAGTAAAATCATAAGAGAAGTCATTGACTAAAAGAGGAGGGTGAAAGGTACCCTTAACTTGAAGTGTCACTTCAAAATCACGAAGGAAGGGATATTGTGGGGCTTGAGGTAACCTTGGGAGGTATAAACACTAGATTTTCATTTAGGATGAAATTAGAGTGATATTAATGAAGTAATGGCATGGTATTTATAGTAAAAGTGAAAGAATATTTAATTAAATTTCAAGGGACACCACATTAGTGGTAGTTGCAAAACCATGGTCTTTCCCATGGTATTTTACCATGATATTAGCCACTTGAGGCACCTCATTATATATCTTACTATTAAAAAGACAACTAGAATTATTACATCATTATTACATCATTAAAGATTTCATTAAACACTCTGAAACTCAAAACATTATATTTACTATTCACTGAAAATTCAACACTTTTAGAAAAATCAAAAAAAATTCAGCCCAACCATTTTTCGACATGTAGAATCCAAAATAAACTCCATATTATAAAAAATAATTTTATTCTAAATTAAATTAATTAAATAAAATACTAATACTTGATTACTAAATTTTAAAACATTTATTTACTTATACTATGATATCATTATATCACATTACCACATTAGATGACTAAAACATATTTATACCTCCTTAAGTGATGTAAATTTTCCATTGGAATAATTACCATACATAAAGGTAAAATTACTATTCCAAAAGGAAAAGTACTATTCACCAAAAAAAATTGATCTTATTGAACCAAATTTTCAACAAAAATAAAACCATGTATGTCTAATTTTCAAAAATCATTTCACAGAAAAAGTTATTTAATAATAAAAATTCTGTATACAATAAATAAAAAACACTATTCATCAAATACTATTAATAAAAAACACAATTCATAAAATATTAGTCATCAAAAAAACTATTAATCAAAAAATTGAATCATCATAAAAAATTACTAAAAATGTTCCCATTATTAATTTGGACATTATGAATTCAATAATAATGTTTATTTGGACATACTAATTCTCTTAGAATGAGAAATTAAACTTTTTAATATAAAAATAATTAGTTGTTTAAAATAACTGCAGATAGAAAATCAATTGTGAAATTACATAGTAAAATTTGTGACAAATTAAAAAATAAAACTATTTTATCACTTGCATTTTAAAATGGGTCTTTTAATCATAGTATTTAATTAAAATAATCATTATTCCGTATATCATAATTTGTTATAATAATTATATAATTTATGAAACTAAAATTTGGGTTGAATGTAATTCGATGTTCTTACAGTTTAAAACATAATAAAAAGTTATTAGGAGGAAAAAGATCCCTAAAAAAGAAGTAATTTTTTTTAGGTCATTAAATTCTTCCCCACAATAATTAATTTGTGTCCTCGCAATTTTCTATTATTATAAATTTATTATTTTTAGTAAACAATGATTTATAATGTAATTTTAGGTTTTAAAAAATTATTCTTTAACAATAATTACATTTCTCTATAAATCCTTCACAATGATTCATAAAAATCTTGTGATTAACTAGATATATCCTCTTGAGTGTCAAAACCCATGTACAACAAGACCCTCTGTCATGCACCATTTCTCGTTCGATTCTATCACATGGCAGTGTTTTCATGTTTTACCCCTAGGTACATCTGTGCCAGAGCCACATCCACATGTTCATATCCAGATAGAGATTTATTTTTTCAGAACCCACTAACATAATATTTCACCAAAATACCAAGACTTTTTTCTACATGTAAACATTTATATAGGGTTCATCCGAATGTTTTCAAATCCAAATTTCCTCAATTAACCAATCTATCCTTCGATACTAACTATGGAATACCCCCTTTTATTACATAACTTTTCATTACATTTTACAAAGAGAGCATCATTGAAGTCCAGTGTCATGGAAATCAAGAACAAAAAAACATGAAAATGAAAAACATACATTTAGAGCCCCTTTAAAAGCATCTTGAAAATTTCATCATATGTAAATTTATCGCATATCAAAACATGGTGACATACATCAAAGGAAATGTTGACCGGAAGGCCTAGTAAAGAAAAATAAGCGAAACATTTTACATGTGAACTTGAGCGATATCAAAAAGAAGATGAGGGATATCATAAAGGAATGATAAAGAGTCATATCATAACATTAATAACATGAATAATAACTTCAAAATGTGGCTACATCATTTAATTTAGACATTCATGAACAAATCACCATGGTCTATCCCGATGATTTCATAAAAATTACCAAGGTTATTCACCAAGGTATCATGAAACTTGTCGTCTCTAGAGATTAAATTCATTACCCAATGCATTTGACCACTATTAGGGTCCGCCCTTAATATGTCATTATTTTCATGTGAGACACATAGATCATAATCATACATATCATAAATAACCAAAATATAATAAAAGAAATTGGTTTCATGTCAATGTCTTATTGTTTTTAAAAAGTTCATGAAAACAAGATCCGTATATCATTTATAAACCCTGGAATGTAAATGAGGGATTCATGTTTGTCAATACATGAATCAAATATATCATTTTTATGTAATGGTTAATAACCCTAGAAAATAAATATGATTTTTTATTCAAATAAATAAAAAAATATAATTTCTTGAGAAAAAGAGAGAGTGATTTTGAGGCGAAAATTTCCAATATAATGGCTAAATAACATGGTTTTATAAAACAATAAAAAGAATAGTTACAAGGGTTTCAATTACATAAAATAATAATAATACATTATACTTACAGAATAAAAAAATAAATAATATGATGGTATATATATTTTAGTGACATACCACTTGAAAAATGAAACTTGAATGAAAAGAGAAGATGTGGTTTTTTTATGAATATTGGATAGCTTAACGACGTCACATAAAATTTCAAAAAATTAATTTATGAGAGAACAAATATTCCCTCATCACATGGAAATAAAATGGAAATAAATACGAATATATAATAACATATCCCAACATATGTAAATGGAATTTTAAAGACAAAACATAAGAGAAGTCATTGACAAAAAAAGGACGTTGAAGGTTTCCCTTACCCAGAAGAGTAACATAAAAAACACAATGGTTGGGACCTTGGGGGAATGAGAGAACTAGGGGACGACTCTTTGCGAGGTAAAAATACAAGGGCTTCGTTGAGGAGGAATTTGGAATGAAATGGATGAAATAATGACTTTGTATTTATAGCAAAATTGAGGGAATATTTTATTAATTTCCAATGGACACCAAGTTAGTTATATGGGAAAAACCATGGGCTTTACTATGGTAATTTCCTATGGTATTGGCCTTTTGGGACACCTAATAACATATATTACTATTCAAAAGTCATCCAGAATTATAAAATCTTGATTAATTCATTTATGATGTCATTAAACACACCGAAACATAAAACTGTATTTTTAATATTCACTGAAAATTCACCTGTTTCAGAAAAATATCAAAAAATCACCCTAACTATTTTTCAACTTGATGAATCCTACAGTGGACTCCATTGTATGACAATTCATTCCATTTTAATCTAAATTAAATAATTAATATAATAATACTTTACTAATAATTTCTAAATCATTAATTTATATTGACTATGATATAGTTATATCACATTACTATTTTTGATGAATAAAAAATATTTATACCTATTTAGGTGATGTTACAATTCTATTTGTAAAAATATCATTCATAAGGGTAAAATTACTATTCCAAATGGAAAAGTTACTATTCCCCCAAAAATTATTTCGATCTTATCGAACAACCTTTTAAACCCCGATTACAACCCTGTATGTCGGATTTTCGAAAATAATTACACAGAAAATGTTTTTCAGAAATAAAAATTATTTATACCAATCATAAAACACTATTAATCAGTATACACTATTCAAAAAACATTATTTATCGAAAATTATTATTCAGAAAAAAATTAAAACTTCATAGAAAACTCCAAAAAATTCACCCAAGATTAATTTTGTAATTTGAAATTCAAAAAAGATGTTTATTATCCATATTATTTCTCTAAGAATGAGAAATTTAGCTTTTTGATATAAAAATAATTAGTTGTTAAAAATTACAGCAGATAGAAAATGAATTGTGAAATCACATTGTGAAATTTCTGACACTTAAAAAAATAAATTTATTTTATCACATATATTTTAAGAGAGTGTTTTAATCTCACTATTTAATTAAAATAATAATTATTCCGTATTACATAATTTCTTATCATAATTATATTATTTTTGAAAACTATAATTTGAGTCAAATGAAATTCGATGTTCTTTAATATTAAAACATAATAGAAACATAATATGAGGAAAGAGATCCATAAATAAAAGAAGTACACTTTTTAGGTCGTTAAAACTACCATTGTATATGAGAGGGAACATATAAGTGACAATAATCGTAAATTCCCCCACCCACTGGGATGTTGGTAAATGACACCCTCACTGCAATGGGTTTGTTTGGCACATAGTTCTCAACATGGGTGGGGTGCTTATAGAAATAAAAATGAACTTAATGTATATATATAATGGTACTAAACACTCTTCTCAATCTATGGGTTTTCAAAAAAATCCATCCCACATCAAAACATCCCATCATGACAACCATACATGCAGGTACCACCTTGAATGACATTCAGTCACAAAATTCAATAAATGAACACTGCATCACTACATTTAAGAACTCAAAACATATCCCCATCCAATTATTTTATCTAATTGGCTTTATGAATTATCAATTCATTGATTAATGTATTCATTCCATACCAGGGAAACTATCAAACACTACAAACATTATAATTTGAATCAACCATACCAACCACTGCCAAGAAAAACAAAGAAATATACTGCAAACAAATTACTCAATGTTATCTATCTGAATCCATCCTCAGTAGCCCCAATGCACAACAAAACCACCCCAAACACACTCATAAACATGAACATGACACTAACAAGTCTTGAAACCCTGATTCCCAACCACATTCATTTACATGAACATGAAACAATGGAGTCTTTTATCCCCACTGGCCAACCACTGCCCAGATGTACCCTACTATATAACTAGTTCTTCCATTCCAAATTCAAACAATAACTTAGTTAGAGATGCCATTACACAACCCATACATCTCCATTCACATAATAACACTCTCTGACACCACACCACATGAACATCATTGACACAAGGCTAAACAGAGCCACCCGCATCACACAGCCAAACCACAAGGTAAGGTTTATTCATATTCAACATAAAATCATGATATATTTCCACGTGATAAAACATGGGTTATCATAGAACATGTTCAAGATTTGGGAATATATTTTTTAACAGAATATACATGGATAACCAATTTCAAAATAATATGGATTTTCATAGAGTATCAACAAAATTTATTCAGAATCCATACAAGTGTGAAAATAGAGACCACCAACATCCATTATTTTCATAAGGCATACTCCAAATATGATTCACAACATGGATCAAGAACTTCATATAAAACCAAGAAATACACATTCATCATTCCTACCACTCATCTATGACATCATAATATATTTATTAAATTGGTTTCAATGGTATTCACAAGGTAACCTAAGTACACCCACCCCACATGATTCACAAAAGGAAGATGGATGACGTAATACCTACCTGGAAAAATTTAATATCATCAATCCCTCCTTTCAAAAAATTAGGTTGGGTCATGCAAGAAGCAAGGAAGATTCCATTGGAAAACATAACACACTTATATAGCATAGGTACACGATACATTGGGGAATAAAGGTTCTCAGTGCACGAAAATAAAGAAGATGGGTTCAAAGGATGATAGGATTAGGTATCTATAAAGACCAGATCCTAAATCTACAAGGGTGTTTTTTTAAAGTCCATTAAATTTAAATCATGATAAATACCACAAAATTTGGATTCAAATGAATCATTATGTTTTTAGAATATTGAAACCATTATAAATTTCCCAAAAACACATTAAATATGTAATTTACCTTTACAAATGTCCATTAAAGCATCATATGGGAGAAAATGGAATAATTGGTAAAACATGGAAGTGACTCAACAATGGGTAAGTAACTGATGCAACCCACCAATTTGTGACTCACCAATTCCTCTCACTGATGTGACTCACTGATGCTCAGCCTACTAATGTCCCGACATACTGACTCCCTTACCTACAGATGTACCAACAAACCGATTCCATAACCTACCGATGCGCTAAGACACTGACATTGTTCTCCCAACATGAGATACAGACGCCAACCTATCGATTTTGAGTTACCAATTTGACTCCATGATTCCGGACTACCAGTTGGAAAAACCAGAGGTTTCAAAAACACTACTAATGACACACCATTCACTCCCATAACACTCCAAATACTAGATTTTAAAAAAAAATACTTGACTAGGGACATACATGATATTATATCAAATAACTCTCAATATATTCTCTCCCTATAGAATTAAAAACCAATCCTTAAATTAAGAGGGTTTTTAACAACCACACCAAAAGATACCACTTAAGGTTAATCCAACATTTGTTTTTCAAAAGTGAAGTGAAACTTTAACATACATGTTCAACTCCTCCAAAATATACCACCCCAAACAACCACATGATAATTTATATGAGAAAAATTATATTTACACAAGAATTTTGGAATTCATTCCTCGATGTTAATATACTATCTGCTCTGGGCGACATAGACTCACCCACCCGGGTTTATTTGTATATCAATTATTTCAGTTTGATGAGGAATTAGGTCTCCGCTTTTTCACATGATTTGAAATCACCTCACAATAAGGAACAAGTAAATAACCCATATAATATAAAACAAGTTTCTAGAACAAAATCAAAAAGGAAATCATTGAAGGAAATCTCAAAACAACTCTGGAATTGAGCACAAATGTGCGTCTAATGCTCCCAAGGTCTCTCCTCCAACCCACCATGCTTTCCCAACAAGAAAACCAATGGAATGGTCCATACACACATCACCATCTCCTGATGATCCTAGATCTCTATTGGACTCTCCTTGTATATCATGACTTTTTTGATAACCAACTCTCTATACTCGATGAAATGGGAGTAATCGTGGAGATATCGATTAAGCTAGGAGACATGAAAGACGTCGTGGATTCTACTCAATAGTGGTGTGAACACCGGATGGTATTCAATCACACCCTCACATCCCAACAACTAAAAAGGTTTGATGAACCCAGTAGAATGATTAGTCCCACTACCGAAGCAGTATTTCCCATGTTGAGGGAAACCCTCTAAGAAAACATGTCCCCAAACTTGAACTCTGTGGGCCTTCTCCAGGGACTGACAAATGGATTTTGTCAGTCCTATACAACATTCATCCTCTCACGGACAATTTCCACCTTCTCTGTCATACTATGTTCCAAATCAATACTAACAACAGTTGCCTCCCAAACATCCATCCAACATAATGGTAAACGACATGGCCATTCGTGTAAATATTCTAATGAATCAATGACAATTAAAGAGTAATATATATTATTCTACGAAAAATATACAAATTTAAATTGTTTAATTGATGACACACTAATGACTAGAAGACGTGCCTAAAACAATTCCTCCAATGTTTTGATGGTCCTCTATTTCTTCCAATCCGTCTGAGGGTGGAAAGTAGTACTGGGTCATAACTGAGTGCCAAAGTCACATTGTAATCCCCTATAGACTCGGAAAATAATATATTTATTCTGGTTTGAGATGATGGATCTTGGAACAAAATGCATCCACAAAACCTCATTCTCATACCATTATAATAAGGCAACCACTAGGCTCAACTCCTTGATCACAAATAAGTAACATAATTTCATCAACTAATCCACAACTACCCATATTGCATCACATCCTCCATGATCCATGGGTATTCATTTCACGAAATACATTGTGATTCCATCCATATTCCACTTGGTAACATCTGGGGGCTACAAAAATACAACATGAAGATGGTTCTTAGTCTTTGTTCTCTGTAACACTAAGCAGATTGCCACAAACTCCACCCCGAATCGCTTCATCCGAAGCCCCAAAAACTATTCCCTCCATTCATGGAACATATTGTATATTCCTGGGGTGTACTACCACGGGTGAGATGTGGAACTCACAGAGGACTCCAAAAAGCTTCTCGACTGGGTTGAACATATTCCAATGTTATATCATCCATTTCTAACCGTCCTCTGTCCATACCTCTGAAGCACATCCCTAGTCAATTGGATCTTGTAATACCTATTCCTCTGAGTCTCCCTAATGAGACTCTTCCACATTATTCCATAGAGATAACTACAACATCATCTGAAATATACATCCTCTGCCTCCATCCATTCATGCATCTAAATGAAAGGAATATAACTCCTCTATTTCTCTCTAGGCATATAAAGATTCTCTAACGACCTCTTTCATCGACATCCTTCATAGAGAACCAACCGCAACATTCCAATTTCTAGTGTTTTAGGATATTCAAAACGATAATCCTAGAGAAAATACATCCACCTCGCCAACATTAGTTTACATATCACTAGTAAAAGATGTGAATCATGATTTCATAATCCATGAAGACAAAAAATCTCTCCCAGTGGAGTTAATGTGAACACAACATTATTATGAAACACCAACGTTGAAAGATATAGATCATGGGTGGAATGGTTACGTTCATGGGGACATCAATTACTATACCCTTAGGAGATTACTACCCATTGATTCATTATCACACTTTCCATGACCAGACGAGAATCCATGAAAAACACCTCGAATATCACACCATCCATTAGCAACCAAAGCACTGGGGGACTGACCAATATCCTTTTTAGATGTTCAAATGTTGTTTGGAACTACACTCTCATCCCAGAAGCATTGAATTTTCTAGTCTGAGATTTCTAAAAAGATACAAAATGAGAGAAATGAAGTACGAATCTCCAGTAATAGCCTACCTAACCTAGAAAAATACGCACCTCTACCACATTAATGGGTGTTGACCAAGAAACAACTGATTCGACACTCAACGGGTACACTGTAACAACCTACTATGAATAAAAATTACCAATAAGTGGACATTCCATGTGTAAAATTTTCAAATATATATCTTCCCATAGATCTGGTGGTGCTGAAGGACCTCTAGGAAAATCCAAATATGATCGATATGCTTCTCCTTTGACCTTGAGTAATTCCTGATTTCATTGTTGAATAAAAAAATTGGGTCCAAGAACTCATGAAATAAACTATTCATAATCCCCACAAACAATGTTGGTGCATTCAGAACCCCAAACTATAAAACCACGATGTCAATGTATCTATACCTACAATTTAAAACTTCTTTTGGCATGTCACCATCCTTCTCCATGAATTGGAGATATCTAGATGGCTTATCGATCTTAGAAATCCAACTTCCTCCACCCCACCAGGTCGAAAATATCTTTTATCCATGTTAGATGGTAGCCATTCATGGAAATTATTTGATTCAACCTCTATTAGTCAATAAAAAGTCTCATACCACAATCTTCCTTCTTCGCAATCAATATAAGAACCCCATGATAAAACACTAGGTCAGATAAATATTTTCTTCATCAAATAATCAATCTTGGTCAGCAACTACCACAAATCAGAAGCCGCAATTTGATAATGATCCATCAAAACAAGACTATCAATGGGATGTATGTATATCCCATACTCAATGCCACGTCGACTGGTAGAGTTTCAACCAACTATAGGAAGACATCTAGAAACTCTACAACATATCTTGAAACCTCCACCATTTCAAAATCCACATGTTTCACACAAATCATGGATAACAAGGAAAGCAGAGGCTCCAAAACATGACTGAACATCATACAACCACACTCACCAATGAATTCTACATGATGGAAACCCATATATAAAAACATGAATCTTATCTGATTGTAGTCGATAACAACAACCACAGAGTAAAACCAGTTGATAAAAAGGATAAAACCATATAGATGCATTTTTAGAAGACAGAGATCCCCAGTGAAAAGATGTCACCCTAACATCAGTATATATCCCTTGTAAACATCAAACAAATAGATCTGACCTCTAACAAGTGTACTCAACACCTAGGGGAAGAAAATTATCTCTATATATATTCCCATGGAATGTGATGGACTGGGTTCAAATAAAATGTTTGTATCTCGTAAATCAAAAAAAAACACAAGCAAGATTTCTTAACAAACTGATCATACCTCAGGCGATCTCTGGCACCATTGGAACTACTACCTCAATAGTGTGCAACTGACCCTGCTAAGATCCTCCGCCCCTCAACTGTCAGACGCATCCTTGACCAGACACATATTGAGTTCCCTATGGAACACCGTAGGTTAGGCTCTACCTACTATATATCCCCCTGGTTGTATAGGGACCTATTGTCTCTAATGCTAAAATGGAATGCCTAGTAACTGCTGTTATGGAAGGTGCTGGACATGGAAACCTCCATCATACTGAGAGAGAATTGGATACTGAATCTAAAGTTTCCTGCTACATAAAAACATGGAACACATATTCCCCATGCATAATAGAAAATGACGAGGATCTAAAATTCATAACAAAAACTACTGGGGTCGGATCATTAACCAAAGAATCCTGGAAGGCCCTGATGTTGGAGACCTTATACTGATAGTGTTCCCCATTTAAGAACATGATTGGGTCCCCTCTCATGGAATTCCTCCCCATGAGTTGGTCTATTACACTACCCCACCATTGTTTTGAACCTCTATGTATGTCCGTAGGGTGAAGGGAGTAACCTCATATTGGATGGAAGGAAAAATTCCCTCTTCAAAGTGTCTCTCCTGAGACACTTCATCCCAAAAGAGCTCCAATGAAATATAAATGTGTTCCTTGACCTTTATCCCCAACTACCATAATATCCTAATAATATTATATAGGGAGAGATGTTGTATTCAATTCTCAGACATCATCATCAATGAATGGAACTCTTCCTGGAACTCCTTCTCAATGTCGCACACAGAACATCAGTCTCCTTCTTCTCCCTAAGGTAAATTTTCCCTGATCAGTGTGATTATACCCTCCTATTTCTCACAAATAGGGGAATCCAATAAACTCTCGGATCTTGGATCAAGCTAAAATTGATCATCAGCTCCTCGAGACACCTCTCCATATCCAGGTCTAAGACATTGCCCTCAAACATTCATAGAATTTTTTTGGAATGCATGAAGAGTCATCAGCCACTAATTACCCTCTTCCACAAGATCAAACCTTTATTGGTTTACCAGGTCAGCTTAGAAAGCCTCCACTGCTTGAGCCAATCATAGACGATGATCAGGTTCCATAGTTGAATGGTAAAAAATGAATTCCTAAGACCATGTATTTTGTAATGGAAATAGGATTCATTGTATCTCATTATTTTTAATTTTATTTCCTAAAAATTCCAAAAAAAAATAGAACATAAGTCATAATTACGCATGTACAATTTCTTGGGTCACTACGCAACAATCACTGTAGCTTCACTTGATTGTTCGGTAATCTCAGAGTCCTTGCATCAGATCATGAGGGGCCCTATAATCCTACGTCCTAGCCGGTCTTCCATATCCTTATCAAGGACCAAGATCACCTAACGTTGTTTTCCTACCATCCCATGCATTCCTCACTATGCCAAAATACTAAATCCATTTTATCTCTCAACCATCACCTATAATACTATTCTGTAATGACCATCCTTTTTCAGGATCATGGAAGGGGTAACAAGATGTTGAGGCCCTAATTCTTTAAGATTAAGGATATATAAGGACCCACTGAGTCCCACCTCCAATAGGCCCATGGGTGGTTACCAGCACCAAGGTTATAGTCATATCACAAAAAAGTAAGGAATTACCCTTTTAAGGTAACCATGATCGGAAGATGTGGTTTGTCATCCTCAAACCGCTCCATGACCCACACACACACACACATTGATATGTATATAATTGAAATAAATCCATCTCATATGCATTTTTAAAGTAAAACTTCTAGAAAATACAAAGATATCTCCAAATTAAGTTCTTTAAATAAAAACAAAAACGACACAATAACCATCCCCAACGTATGAACTATTTAGGTATAGTACATTCCACGTACTCTCCATGAAAACCTAAAAATAGTTTTATATTTGTAGGTGAGAATATATCGATAATAATTAGGAAAACAAATTCACTCCTGTACAAGTGGGGGATGAATTCTAATTCCTCTATGAGAAAAAATTGGTAATTCAAAAGAACCTATCACGTTATACTATCCTCCCCGACCTCACCATGGAACTCTCACCAAATAATGTATTTTTTGTAATGTAAGGAAATGTAAAATAATAATCACATTGATATTTTGGTAACTCTCACCACTTCCCACTGGTTTACTATTCATCTGTAACAGTGAATGGCCTAACACTATCATGCTCTTCCACAAGCCCAGCTATCAAAACCGACTTTCACAAACCTAGACCACATCCCACATCACCTCCCTCCTTCAAACACATGGGCCTCAAAACTATCTCGATATTACTAATGAATCACTACACTACTCCTCCCAAAGACACTTAGGTAGCACACCTCACCCGCAGACACCAAGGCCTCAGAACCACACAACAATCTGCCTGAATTGTCTAGGGATACCAATACCTAGAAGAGGGAGAATAAGATATCAAATAACCATTCATCTATCGTCTAATAGGTATGTTGTGAATGGAAACCCTCCCCCATAGAAATCAGTGTGTTTAGTTTGTAGTGATCAACACAGGTTGCGTGCATATAGAAATCACAAGGAACAATATGTATATTTATATGTATTTCTACCAAACCATCATACCAACCTAGGGGGTTTCAAAACACCACACATCCCATAAAAAATGACCTTACTTCTAACTCAATATGCCTGTACCACCAAGTTGGATGATAACTTATGTATGTCGATAATTGAACATCTCTTCACTACAAATCACAACATAAAACATACCCCCTTGCAATTTGTTTAACCAATTATTGTTCTACATTATAATTATATTCATTCGTTTATTACATCCCTACCCAGAAACTACAAATAACTACATACGTTATATTGAAAAATAATTATAAAAACCACTACCAAGAAAAACATAGAATGAAACCGCCAATAATATTATTCAATGTTATACAGTCCAATCCATCCTCACCAGCCCCACTGCACAAAAACACCATTCCCACAACACCCATAAACATGAACATGACACAACATATTCATATATCCCTACTGCCCAACCACTTTCATTTAGAAGATTATGGCACAACCTAGTCATTCAGTAGCACTTCTCAACCACTTACAAGATATTGTCCCAATGCCTAACAGGTTCATCCATTGTAAAACCGACCAATCTATTAGATTAAGATGAAATCTCACCACTCGTACCACCCCTCACACAAAACGAAACTCCCATTCACATGACCACTTGACCATTTTAGGCACAAGGCCGAACCGAACGATCAACTTCACAATCTACTAAAAAATGAAATATTTATTCAGATTTAGAAAAAACTACTCCATTAATTCCACATGATAAAACATGGGTTGTCACCGATGATGTTTAATCCCGAGGAATACATTTATATATTCGAATATATGTTGTTAAGAAATATAATAATCATATAGACAACCGAGGATTATTATCTACATGTTTTCACAATCCATACATGTGTGTAAATAGATACAACCAATGGTCATGGTTTTCATAAGGAATACACCCAACAAGATTCCCAACATGGTTTATGAATAACTTATAAGATAATGGTATCATAAATTTTCTTCCAAAATTGTCATTTATTACTATATATTATGATTGTTAAATTTGTTTTGAGGGTATTAAAATTGGAAAATTAGTATAACCACCTTTCATGATTCTCAAAATGAAGAGGGAGAGGGGAATCCCTACCTAGAACAACATATGATCAACAATCCATTATTATGAAATAATATGGTGGTCATGCGAGTAATAGGGAGGAATCTAGGGGAAAACCAAAAAGACTGCTACAACTAAGGACCACGACTCGATGGGGAATAGAGGTCAAAGGATGTGAGGATTTGGTATTTTGAAAGGCCAGGTCCGAAATCAAAGAGGAAACTGTTTCAATGAGAATTAATACTAGATCACAATTAAGACCACACAATTTGGGAGTCAAATGAAGATTCATGTTTTTAGAAGATAAAAACCATCTAAAACGGCCCAAAAAGTCATTAAATATTTCATATAAATCTTTTAATTCCAAATAAAGTTTCATAGGTTTGAAACTGGAAAAATTATGAAAAAATGGAAATGAATCACTGATAGTTGAGTCACTATCACCATTCTATGATGCCTGAGTCACTGATGCTACTCAATAATGGATGACCTACTGACACGTAGATATAGAGACTCCCTGACCTATTGATCCCATGACCTACCAATACCTTGACATGCTGACTCCCTGACCTACCGACGTTGAGCTAATGATGTGAACTACCAACGCTGACCTAACAATTTTGATCTACCAACACGACTCAATAACTCTTGTGTCATCGATGAAAAAAAAAATTAAATTTATAAAACTCCAGAAATGAGCATTTTCATTCTCCCATAACCCCCCATACACTAGATATATTCATTGTAATAGACTGGGGAGGTCCAGACCATTACACTATCACTCTATAATGTATAATCTCTATATTTTTTTCTAGATAAGAAAGATCATTCTTCAGTAGTATGACATTATTTATTATTTGTTAAGGATATGGAATGTACTATTTCAGTAGAGATATAAGAAGACATCATGATATTGAGAGCGATTCGATTAAAGAATCAGTTAATAATCTACATTCCTAATATGATCAATAATTTCAAAATGGCTGGAATAATTAGGGAATATATTTCGCTTATTCTTAAAAATCATAAACCTCTTATATATAGATATACATTGGAATAACATGTCAATAAATTCAAACCAAGGTAATTCTGATGATCTTCAATATAACATATTTTTGACTCTAATAATCTCTTTTGAATATTTAAATAAATATATCCACATCTTCCTTTTTTTCTAAAATATCAAGTACCATTATATTTATTTCTATAATTTTATTCCTAAATGTTGGTGTTCTATGATTCTAATTATGTAGGGAATTATATGGATTCATCTTAATGATGTATTGACCAATATTATTGATAAAAAATAATCCAAAAGAAGTAATTTATCTTTATTAACTTTGAAATCCATATATAAATCTCTCAACATGGATGAGATAATTTGATTAGACTTATTAGATTGACCACATGTATATGGATGATAATCAGTGATGAAACATAACTCTGTGTCCCATGCCTTTTAAAGACTTCTCCAAAACATCAAGGTAAACCTTACACCCTTATAATATAAAATTGATATTGGTACACTAAAAATTATTAAAATTATCTTAATTTATAAATTATTGTGATTATCTTGTGATAGATATTATATAATGGTAATTAATTGATCTGAATTATTATAACAATCAAAAACCAAAAAGAATTAATTATTCACATTATATGATTTGGGGAGTAAAACATAAAAATAATGGTGATTTTTTCCAATTTCATTTCTTGTATGGGTAATTGATGTAACATCAGATTAGACATTAGTTTCTCAATGTTAAAATTCTGACCTACCATGCACTATGAATCATAATTTCATCATCTCTCTTCATTCCATCTGACATGAATTACTATTTCAAATCTATATACATCATCATACATCCATGAGGATTAGATAATGCTGAAATATGAGCATCATCTATCATTATGTTATTTAAATAAATTACTAATGAGAACCATTAATGGATCCGTAACCCTATTAATATTTCACAATCATGGGTCATATCTAGAACATTTCATATGTTCTATTGGAGCATTAAATTTTCATATCTTTCTCTTCAATATTCTTAAGGATAGTTCGTCGAACATTCATTTGAGAAATATAATATTGCTCCCCTTCCATCATGATTTGAATATCAAAACCTCAATAATATAGAAATATTATAACCTTTTTATGATCATAAATGATAATATAGCATTATAATTTCTCCTCATATCATCTTCCACCTTGTCCACATTCCCACGGTGGTAATATAATGAGTAGTCATAATCTTTAATTAAATCGGATCATAAACTATAGAGAATGTTCAATAATTTTTCAGTGAATATGTGCTTTAATTATTTCACATTTATATTTATGTCAAATCCATTCCAATACAGATAATTAAATATATAATTATGGAATAATTTAACGAAGATAAATCCAAATAATGAGTTGGGTAAATTTTCTCATGGAAGAGAAATCATCATGAGTAATAAGATATAAGAATTTATTTCTCAATGGGTATTCATCCCAGTCTATTAATTAATGATTCAATATAAATTAATGACCATTATCCACTATAGGGTAGTGTAATACATGTTCACTACCTAGAAATATATGAATTTCCATAAAACATTCCACATTTTCAACTGTCCAATGCAATCTTTCCCCAATGAAAATTAATTTTATGTTTTGATTTAAAATCAATGAAAAAATATTTTAAAAATATATATAATATCCACCCATACTAAGAACAAATTGAATCTCCATTACGGTGTTCAGATAGGGCCAATGATTAATATCCCCTATCTCTGATTGGACTACTGATATAAAACCACATGAGATTTTATAAACAAAATATAAAAAATTCTCCATCCAAAATGCACTATTTTAATTTTTTTATAATGATTCTCCTCCACTATTATCGTCAACAAAATAAAAATTTAAAATTACGGTTATTACATTCTATTTGAATTAATAATAATATCATCCATAATTTCAACAAAATTAATAATAAAAAATATATTTTAAAATTTTAATCATTAAATAAATGAATATAATATTGAATTAGTAAGACCAAAAGGCATCATTATAAATTTATAATTTTCATAACCTTTGCAGAATAGTATCTTTGGTATATCCTCCTTTTTATCTCTAAAATTATGATACCCTGAATAAATATCAATCTACTTAATGTAATAAGGTCCCTAAATTTTATCAAACTATTCATCAAAATAATGAGTTGGATATTTGTTCTTAATAGTGCTCTTGTTAGGATCTCAATAATAAATACTTGTTCTCAATGATACATATTTGTATGTAAAAAATAGGATATGTTCACTCCATGTTGATTCAAATATACGTATGAATCCATAGTATTAATTCTTATAGTGTTCATTGATAAATTATTTCCACTCAGTTAGACCCGTTCTATATAATGTATTGAAAATAGGTGAATTACCACGTATGATTTATATTTAAAACTGAACTTCCCAATTAATATGGTGACCGAGAAAAATTTATAAAATTAAATAAATAAAATCATTTCCAAAAATTATTTTATCAAGGATGTGTTTCTTCCCAATCATCTGGGGGAAATTCAACTTCTAAATTGGAATCCCGACCCTTAGGATGGATGTAACTTCCACCATAAGTTCATTTTTTGATCGCAGTAGTAAGGGATCATATGATGGTTTTGGAATATAGAGCATAACATACCTTCCTCATAAATTGACATGGGATTTATGTAATTAAAGAAAATCCATATCAAAAAATTAAATTTACAAATATGAGGAATGAAATGATTTTCAGGAAAAAAATCCAAAAAAATCATATAAAGAATATTCCTAAATTTGCGGTGTGGTCATCATACCATAGGGTTTCTAAATGATAACTTGACATGTAATTATATATTTTTCTATGATACCAATATATATTTATTTATATATAAATGAATGAGTATATAAATAATAAAATTATACATTAGTAGTTCTATAGTAGATGGCATGTTAACCATTTACCAAATTGATATCACACGCATCCTCAGAAAATGTGAACTAATTATGTTTTACTTTTTCATTAATCTTAAGAGGTTATTGATATTAATCATCATCATTAACAATTGGATTTGGGAACTGATGATAATATTTCCTGTAATCCTTGAATTTGAAACACATGGGGTGGGTGATGAATTTTTTGGACATTTTTATTTATTTTCATAATTAGATAACTTATTCCAAATATTTATGCATTTGATTTCTTTATGACCATCATTTAAAATATTAAAACATTTACCAGTTCCCATTAAAAATTTTAACCAGGTTTCCAACCACACATCTATAATAAATGATGGCTCATCTTCATTTATACATGTGTTTTCCAATTTACTATAATTTTTTTTGTTCTTAACAATCCCATGATATTGAATGGAAAATCTAATCTCTATATCTACCTAAATATCACATTTATGTATTCATTTGTCACTAATAATTTCCATTATAGATAAAACCATTCATGTACTTTGGTTTAATCCACTGAAGATCTAAAAACCTTAAATTTATGTTGAATTAAGATAATATATTCATAACTAAAAATTCCTTTGATATTGTAGTAATTATATAGATAGAATAATCATATTTATAATTTGAATCAAGAAATTCTTTCTCCATTATAATAAAAATAATATGAAGAAAATAATTATTTAGAAATAATAATTTAAACTCATCTGACTCAATCAAGTTAATTTCATTATGTAGCTTTATGTACATAATAAGAGTCATCCATTCTTATTATCATCCATAAATATAATAAATATAATTATTAAATATCTCATGTAATAAATGTTTGAGAATGGAAAATAAATTTTATTTGAATCTAATACATTTATTAGAAATTGGTGGATTAGTGGACTGATAAAAAAATTTCAGCCATTCCCTCATGTAGGAATCAGTATGACACTGATACCTCCTTTTCATTTTTAAAAGATCCTGGTTATTAATATATTGTGAACATTTTGTATGCATACAAATTAGGTTTTTTCTGTAACTAGTATAATTTGGTTTCTAAGGATTACAAGCATTGAGTTTTCAATCTAATTCATACTTAAAATAGTCGCTTTGGATTCCATCCATTGAAAAAATTGAGTAATTATAGTGTGAGAATAAATTATAATGGTGGAAAACCACATAATCCTAATAAATAATTTATATGATTTCTAAATCATGACACATTATTATATGAAACAATATGTTTAACCTTTAACAATCATTATATTTATAAAACCATTTTGATTTAATCATCTACATAGAATTATACATAGTATTTTAATAATGTTTTATTATCAAAAGTTTGAAATGATAACTTATACTTACCTTAAAAAAATCTAGGAACCCATGCATTTCATACCTAGATATTACATCTCGGTAAATTTATATTAATTATTTAACATAATGATCTATTATATAATCATATAGCTCTTGTATAATTTTTATATTGGTAACATAACAAATGGTTCATAAAATTTCTACATAATCTCCCACATAAAAATTAATTACATACACCATGTCACCCATGTTATACATAACATACATAAAATCATTTATCCTAACATAGAAAACATTACATATGAAATAGTGTGTGATAATATAATGTTAACATTTTAAAATTAAAACCTCTATATAATTGATCATAACCATGATTCATAGAATAAATCACTATTGATCATATGTAAAGAATCATAAAATAATGAAATAACAATTTCCATGAGTGAATTTTATTTTTAGAAGCCTTGTAATTGTGGTATACATATTGGAATAGAATATAATGTCCTTATTAGTCATGGATATTTTACAATACTATCATTGTGGAATTTTCCTCCTCCCCAAACCATCATAGTATAATGTTTCATCCAAAGATAATCATAGAGGAAAATTCTTTTACTGAACTTGGAGTACTCCTCCCTCTAATGAAGTTTATCTTATGAGATATCTATCATTAACTAATGAATTATAGGGATATATAGGACGCACATGTCCTATAACGAAAATCAATCATATGAGTTCCATGATAACATAAATCATCCTTAAAGTATAACTCACTAAGATAAATTATATTCTTAAACATTTATTCATAGAATAACCCATGGAAAATTAATGGTTTTTATAAACAATTCATTATTACATTATAACATAACACAAGGTAAAGTTATCGGGTTCAAAAACAGTTGCCATCATATTCATTAACCACATAAAGAAATAATAATATTGGTATCCTTGGATCATATACCTTTTTAATCATATTTGAAATAATTGTTTTTTCACGAATGAATAAAAATATCATTAAAATATGTTTAAAAAACTTTTAAGGTTTGTATCTTATACATTATGAAATCACTTATAATCAAAGTAAAATAATTTTAAAAGATATATTTTTCTTTCAAAAAACCTTTTCAATGTGTAAATATTTTATAATAGAACAAATTATTCACAATGTAGTAAAAAAATATACATTTTGTATAAGTTAAAAAACAATTCTTTTATAATATTTTTTTTGTGAAAAATCACAATCTACGCCATTTGGAAAATGAAAAACAATTTCCAAACTTATTGTAAAAAATATGTAATGGATAAAAATTTCACTATAAAATTATAGGATAATGTTAAATCACTTATTCTATATGTTTTATAACAAATAGATATAAACCAAAAATATTTCGTTACTGAAGATTGGAATGATGTTTATTTCCCATAAAAACATGTATTGTTTGTCACATGAGTACCAAATATGAGGATAACTAAAATAAAATATACATTTCTAATAAACATAGGGTAATAAATTTATATCATTTTTTATATGATTACAACAAGATTTGATCAAGATAACATAATCACAAATAATCACAATAATTAATTGGATTGTAATGTAAAACCCTTACCTTGGGTATTACATTCCTAAAAAAACACACAATACTAATTTATAAGAAATTTAAAATAATTAATATTATATAATTGAGTCATTTTTTACTTATAATATCACAAATTTCTTATTTATAATTTTTCAACAGCCACATTAATCAATAAATCCTTTCAAAAATCATCATTACTATGTGTTAACTTTTAAAATTTTCATGACTATTTTTTTTAGTAGTTCTTGTCCTCGTACTATTATCACTGATACATAATCTATATAATGTTAATAATGATTTAAATATATTTTTTTCATTATATATACAAATTGTGTGTCATCTACAATTTTTTTTGATAAAATAACAAATTACATCCTTAATGGAGAATGTAGCTCGTACGTACGAATTAATGCTGTATTAATTTTTCAATGGAAGGAAAGAAATAATGGTAAATATTAAAACAAATTTTAAATATTGTTATAATATCATATATATCATATATATTCATCATATAATTCAACATTACCATCTGAGTAAACTTTAAATGAAAAATTAGTCACATCGTATCATATACGAGATAGTCCACAAGAACACAAAAATGAAGTTAACATTCCCAATGGATGTCATGGAAAGAATGTTTACATGATATTTTCATTATCTGATAATTATTGTGTCATAAAAAAATCTAAAATTTCTAAACCCATTATAATAACATTCTATAAAATACGGTGAAACCAAATAAATGATATCACTACATGGGGATGGTATGACATAGAGAAATTTGAATAATAAATTATCTTATCATTTGATAGGAATGAGAGTGTGTAATTTTGATTCCTAAAGAAAAATAACATTTTTTAATATAGATGATATTTATGTTATTTTGTTATGTTAAACTCATCATATTAATTGGATGTAAAGATGAGTAGGAAAGAAAGTGATTGCATTAGGTGACTATCTATGCTTATAAATATCTCCTTTAGATCTCCTATAGAGGGAACTATGGTTGGTGTTTGGATAATCAATCGTAACACTGTGAGTATTTTTTTTTTATGATTCTGGTTTATAGTAAAAAATAATTACATTGATGAATTTTTTAATATGATACACCAAGTTATGTTTGTGCTACATGAAACACCTACTTAGATTTCTTTAAACACAACTCTAAGTTTCGATAAAAAGTAATTTTATTATTAAAATAAGATAATAACTTACACCCTAAATTGGATGTTATTAATATTACTAAATAAATTATAAAAATATATGGTTTATAAGATAAATTTTTTGGATAATAATTAATAGTAAATATAAATATATAACAATTGAATATTAAGGAAATATTTTTATCTATATATTCCGAAAGACATTTTATGTCATTAAATTAAATTAATTATAATTAGTGAATTATATTAATGAAATATGTATGTAATATAATCAATAACATTTTTTATATCCATCAAATTTATATTCTAATATGATTATAACTAACACAATTTTATGAATAAAAACTTATATTTTGTAAAAACATAAATATACCGCTTTTTAATAGAGAACCTGTTTTAAATCCATATTATGACATGCTTATTTATTCTATTTGAATACATTTTTTTTTATGTAGGATATAAATATTTACAATTATTTAATGTTTTTTATAGTTCTAATAAGATTAATGTTTTCTTGATTAGTAAAAAAATATTTAATAAAAACAACTTCATTTCATCAAAATAATTTATAGCGTTAACTTATATTTTTGGTTTGTTATAAAGTATAATTAGGTCATGATTTTTCTTTTAAACTGATGTTTTTCATTAGAATCTATTTATCATTGAATTTTAATATAAATGGTTTCAATCTATTTTATTTTTTAAATATTAATAACCATTTTTCTCCTTCCATCAATGGAATTAGTTTTTAAATTAATTACTGCAACATGTATGTTTTGAATAGTTAAAATTTAATTCCAAATTTCGAATAAATGGCTACAAATTATGTAAATTTTTTTTGGGGAATTATTAATAGTAACTTTTGTAAATTTTATTAACATAGAAAAAGGAAAATCTGTTATTTAAGGGTTAAAATATAAAATAATAAATATTAGAAAATTACACTAACACATGTCCAATTTTTATAGGATGAGTGTGTTTCGACCAAAACTATCATTGGGCCAAAATTATTACCTTTTTATGCCACTTGGATGAGAGTATTCCATTTATTATATTTTATTTAAATAAATGTTAAATACTTCATTATCATTGTTTCTAAAATATAAATATATTAATATTAGATTATTTAGGGGATATGTTAAACAATAGTATAAAATTGGAAACAAATATTAATCATAAATAATTATTTCAATTTTTTATGAAATAAACATGTACCTTAAAGGAATATATAATGATGATGTCATAATTATTTAGGTAATGTAAATATCTAATATATGATATTTAAAATTATAAGCTAAATATGATTTGACATAATTAATTTCACCCACGAATTTTCTCGATATTTTTGACATTATTGGGATATTTTCATATATATGGTTCAATGATATCATGTTGTTACAATATTTTTAAAAAGACATGTAATGAATATTGTCAAATTTACAATAATGATATTTTATTACAATTTTTAGAAATCACAAAACATGATGAAAAATTGAAAATAAATATAATATGGTAAAATAATCTATATGTTGATCATTGATGTTCTAATTGACACCACCTGAATAAAAAATAAAACCATTTAATGTTGAAATTTTTTTTACTTTAGTTTAAAAAAATAGGTTAACTAAGGGTTAATCATGTTTATAAGGTATAATAAATATAATAATTTCCCAAAAGTATATTGTATTTTGAGATTACAAAATTATGTCATGTTATATTCATTGAAAAAAAAATTTCATGGTATTTGAATAATATTGAATTTATTATAAACTATTTTTTTTAAAATTAGAAATGTTCCCCCACCTAAATTATGAAAACACACATCCTCTCTCACTTCTTAGCATCACCTTGAGTCTTCATGATTGACCATTCCATTCCAATTTGCATTTAGAACATTCCTAAATACTTCCTATATTTTCTGATATTCTCCCAAGACCATCCCTGGTGTCCTTAAAATAATATCCAAATGAGGTTCTCTATGAAAGTGGAGTTTTCGATACGTTGGAAGGAAATCATAACTATGGAAATAGTTTTTCTAATATCACATATATTTCTAAGAGATATATTCCATTTTCACCAATTTTTTCTTCTACATGGTGTATATACTTCCCATTTATGAATTTTATGAGTATTATCCAAAATATTATGATATTTTCAAATTTTCATAATTTCTTTTCTATCATAAGGCATATGGTTCTACAACTTATAAACTGATGATTATTTATTTTAAAATATATTCATCATTTGGGATTTTTTTCATTTAATGTCTTTATTGAGGAATATTTATCATCTATTTCAATATATCTAATATTAGTTTTTAAAAAATGTTTTACTTTTCAGCTATGAATTTTTAAATTAAATTTTAATCAATATTTACTTTTTTATATGGTTCGAAAAGAATATGTTGGTTTTCTCCAAAAGAGGTACTTTTCCACTATAATAAAAGATGTATGATAAGAATGACTTATCATAATTTATATATACTAAATTAATTTTTTCACATTCAGAATACGTTATTTCCCTATCAATTTCTTAACATGATTACAGGTAAATTTCACAATAAAATGTTATCTTTTAAAATTGTGTAGAATTTTATATAATGTTAATGTTTTCAATGAATAAATTTTATTTTATCAAGATTTATTTTCAAGTTATATATCAATGTTGATTTATATCTAAGATAAAATTCTTTTATTATGGAATGATATTTATGAAACCCATTACTTTTCAACGGGTTGTGTTATGATTGAAAGATATTTATGAAATCTATTTCATTACAACGACACCAATACAAAGAATGATTTATGATCCTATGGAATTCATATTTATGGTTTTCATTATGTTATAGGTGAGGAATATACCTCCTTACAATGAATTGGGTAATTATTTATATCTCATGGTATAGACATGGTTGAAACAAGGAGTGAACTCAGTATATTAAAGGACTTTATCTGATAAGATGGTCTTGAGAGTGAACCATAACTACAAATATTTTCATGGAATAAAATATTACAACCAAGATGGTATGGGGAGTGAAGATATTATACTAATATGTCAATGGTAGTGATTTATTTACTATTGATTAAATTATTTTATATTTTTTGTGTCTTCAACAAATTTCATTTATTATTTATATATATTGATTTCCAAGATTATGTTATTTATTTTCATATGATTCTTCTCTTATATACTTCCAATATTTATTCCCTGATTTTTGTTGATTATTATTAATATGCGGGGTATGATATTCTATTTTCATGGTCGTGTTCTCATATACATATTATCGTGATTATAATTACATGTATCCATTTTTCACCCTCACTAGGATTTTATCTCACCCCTTCTAATATTTTATTTCCCTCAGGATATGGAGATATTTAATATGTTTTATGTGATTATAATGGGTAATAGTTGAGAAGAACCTTGTGGGGGATAATGTAGATCACTTATGTACCAGTGTTTGTGTTTCTATTTTTCCAAAGGAACTAAACTAGTATATTTTTTGGGAGTCATTTATATATGATGTTGTGTATTCTATATAAGTGATTTAATGATAATATATGAAACAGGTGTGTCATTATAAATGGTATCAATGAAAAATTAATGGTATCCTTTGGAAAATAAGATGAGAAAATTAGAGTGAGAACCATAATTACATGTATAATGAGAAGTTTATTTACATATAAAATGTTGCGTAATTTTGGAAAATTATAGAGTGAGTGGAGTACTAGAAACAAATCCGCCTTTGGAAATTGCAATTTAATATTTGTCTGGAATAGATGTATCAATGGGTAATTAAACTAAACAGTTAAATTAGGCTTGACTTGAGCATAACATGGTAGACGTAAATAATCCTAGTCGTACACCTAGTTTTATACTCCCATGGGATATGCGTTGGGAATTCATAAAATTTCTAGAACTATCTTGATGGATTTATATATAATTTGGCTATGAATTACCTAGGATGAAACTAAGGTGAAATAGATAAAATAATGTGAAAAATTATAAACCCTATAATTTTTTGCATGATTATTTGCTTCCTCACAATGATAAAAACTTCATACTCTATGTTTTTTGTTTTAGTGGATGGAATGAACCCTAAGGAACTATATTAATGATGATTTTAATGAATAATCCAATGAATGTTCTTCTAAGAAAAAAAATGTTGTGGGATTTAGAATGAAAATTTTTGTTTTTGGCTCATACAACACACTAAATAAATGAATCATGATGGAATTAATAATGATCAACATATAGAGCAACCTTCTATTGAGTCCATCATGAGGCATGTTTTTTATTCATTAATTCAGTCATATGATTAACTCCAATGGCCCAATGGCCTTCATTTGTTTATTAATTTTGGTAATCCACCTTCCAAGGGGTGAGGTGGAACCCTTACAAGGCTCGTAGGCGTAATTGTTATCTGGCTCATAAGCCATAGAAGAATTCACTAGTCGTAGGCTTCAAACATTACATACATCCCAGACAAACTACTTGGAATTGCTCCTCCCAGTATCTTTATCAGGAAATGAGCTCTCCACCTTTGCATGGCTGTTTGTCTAGGCTTTCTCTCCATGCATAGTATTTTCTTGATGGCAGGTTCCATAACCTCTAATTCTTACAATCTGTTTTGCTTCTGCTATGGTGAAAGCTCTTTTCTCCACATCCTTCTAAAGTTTGTTACTTATAGGTTGTCTAGTTTTCATATTCAATTATGGTGGCCTAATTTCCTTGAGGTGGCTCGAAGGACTTACTGACCTGGATTCTTGGGTGGCCTGAAGGCCTTAAAGGAATCATGGACCAAATCATTGGCCTGATGGCCCAAACGAGGGAATATTCCCAGCTGCTACAGTGCCAAACAATTCCCACTGCAGTAGCTGCTACAGTTTTGCACATTTCCAACTACAGTACTGCTACAGTACCTCCTATAGTACCCAGAAAATTATCCTCTTCCAAGATTTGATCCCAGGTCTCCTATATGTACTTAAAAAGTCCTCACCAAATGGCATGATGCTAATGTGTGGCCTTAGGATTAACTTGTTTCTGAATAATTTATCAAAAAACTAAAAATATTTTTACTATTCTAAATTTTTCAGGATGTGAAACATTCATTCTATCTATTTTACATTTTCAATGTGAAATAGACAAATGCTGGAATCTAATAAAGAATATGAGGTTGAATGATGAAACTTTATCTATTGATTGGTATGTGTTTAAAACATGTTCTAAAATAATTATATTCCTTGTATTATATGTATGAAAATGGAGAATGTGTCCACTGATTTAATGAAATCGGATAATAAATATTTTTTATCTATGAATACAATATCACAAGACATGTGATGTACCCATATGGAAATATTAACCATCCCAATTATTATTTAAATAAGTTCTTAGGTGTCTTATTTTCATGTATCAAAAAGGTGTTATCCATAATATACATTAATAGCTATGAAATGATTGTGCATTTTGAAATCATGGTTTAAATGGAGTTTGGAATTAAGTTTCAATATCATCATTTTGATAGAAAATGAAATATGGGTTTTACAGGAAAATATAAAAACCATAGAGAATAGAAGATGAGATTTTCTTTATGCTCTATGTGTGGGATGAATCATAGATGAAATTGTCTTCAGGAGTCCAATAAATGTTCTCAGTGTATAATGAAGGATTTTCGGGCATTTTATTGACAATGAAATTGGACGATGATAGGTAATAATTATATTGGGGATAATGCATCATTGAACAAACCTCCCTCACTTTAGTGATTCAAGTGTATGGTTAATTGGAATTAAGCTATCCAAATCCCAAACCTAAGGGATGATGATGCTGATTAATGGTATGATCCTCTTATGCTGATGAACAAGTAAAAATTACAAGTGATCAATAGTTATGATTATTTTTGTGATATTGACATGTTGAAAGGTACTCTAACCACACACTCTATAAAAAATAATGTCTTATTTGATTTTATAGATACACATTATTTCCTATATAAAAATGTTGAAAAGGGTTTTAATATTTCACAAAATTATAATATGTGTAATTAGTAGTGAAAACCCATAATAATACCATGATTTCAACTCATGTCTAATATTCTTCTCCAGTTGATGTTTATTGGAATGTATTGCCAAAAAATCATGTCATACTTCATAAATTTTAATTTTATATCATCCTATCAATGGTATGGATTTCCATACAGAAATCTGACATCAATTTTCACGGAATTGGAGTTACATTTGATATTTTGAACCTAGATATTATCGTATATCCATGTGACTGTATCTATGAACATCCAATGGAGTTATCAATGGTAATTTTTCATTAAAGATATGGATGAATAGTAATTATATTGAAACATTTTATATAAATAATGACAAAAAAGGATGAAATATATATTAACACATAAGAACTAGAACAAGAGTAAGAGATTATGGATAGAACTGATAAAGGATTATAATTGGTCAATACATTATCACCACAAGAAATATAACTAGTTGCCCGATTATTTTATTTAAAAGGATCATGCTTTCTTATCCACAATGTGGATCAAATAATATAAAATATTTAATGATTTGAAAAGGATGTATATGGAAATCATTATGAAATGAGAAAACCCATATCATTCACAATTGAATGTTCGACCCTCCAACAAAGTTAATATTAAATAGGCACATAAGGAAGACGTATAACAACTGATTAAGGATAGGAATGATATTGATTATAATCCTGATCAGAGTAGAATGATTAGGTTCAGCATCCAAGTATCTGTTTCATCATTACCATATTTAAAGAAGGATCTATTAGAGGAATCTCATTGTTTTTTATTCACTATTCCTCCTAGAAGTCATCAGATGTATAGAGATATGAAGGAGTAATTATATTGGGATGGAATTAAAGGGGATTTGATAGTTTCTAATCTTAGTTATTCATATTAATACATGTTATGGATGAAATAAAATTCAATAATGGGATGTTTCAACCATTTCTAATTCCATAATAGGAATGGGAGAACATCACAATGATTTTTTCCTCGACTCCCCATAAACAATAAAGTTTTTATTGATATAAGGGTTTTAGTCAATCACATTACTAAGAAATAAAACTACATTTATATTAAATAATACCTATCTATGGATCAAAATTATAGGATATACATTAATCAAGATGTATGGTTTCATTGGACACCCCAATCCATTGAAAATGATTAGGACCTGAGTGTAACATAAAAATTCTTTCATTTTCTTCCACTATCACATGATACAAAATTGAGTTTCAAACCTAATTATTATCCTCAAATAGATGTGTAGTTTTACATAAAAATTCAAACCACATAGGATATGTTGTGATATTATTGTTTTTATTTATACGGATAATGTGATAAACACATTATTGTAGTTGTCCTTTCTTAAAATAATAGATTTCATTGAAGAATTCAAATGGATCCTTATGAACCCGAATATGGGAAGTAATGTATAGATCCAACAATATGGGATTATTTTTTAGAATGAATGATATTTGGAAATAAATTCCTTGGAGCGATGATAAGGTTTGAAAAATTCAGAAAAATGTTAAGGAAGAAAAAGTCATCATATAAGTTTTGTTGATAATCGAAGGTATCAACTAGAGTTTTATTGTGTAGAGATGATGATTCAAAAAAATTATCCATGGAAGAGGGTAATGTGGTTTAGGAAGAAATTGAAACTATGGACTTTTTTTATCTATCCATAGGAAATTACTAATTGTATCGGAATGGAATCATACCACATAGAACTTCCTCTAAAAATTTCTCAAATCCATGATGTGCTCCATGTATCTATAGTGATAAAGTAAAATAATAAAAATTCACATGTACTGAACAAAAAAGTCCTACTGAAGGTGGTGGGTAATTCTAAATAAGAGGAAACAGTTGAAATTATGGGTCATTTATAGTATTTTCTTGAAACGAGACCACTCACCTGATCATGTTTTTTGGAGAAAAATATAGTAAAGGAATGCTTCATCGGAACATTTGTATATGATGAGCAATAAGTATCCCCTTTTTTCAGAATGAATAATTTCAATGGGAAAATACATATTAAGACGAGTAGAATGAAAAATTTTGGTTTTTTATAAACCATTTTTTTAATAAATTAAATTTCATTTATTTCTTGTTATATAATGTACAACAAGTTAGTCATACACATTACACAACACCATATTAAATTCCCTTTAATGAACCATTGTGTTTCTACAAAACAATATATTATTATTAATTATATATGATGAGAATATATATGCCAATTAGTAGTTATGAATAGTATGAACTAACTTGTGAAAATATATTGTTTATAAGATGAATTCATTGATTAACATTTAATTATAAATCAAAATATATACAAAATTGATATAGATATAATATTTTAATTTTTTTTATCCCAAATTAATTTGGTATTAATAAATTATATTAATATCATTTATTGAATGATATTAATGAAATATATATAATTATATATATTACATAGTTTTTTAAAATCTATATTATCCAAAAGGGTAATTTTATCACTTTTAATGGGGAACACATTTTAAATACAATTTTTGAGACTATTATATATTTTATATGATTAAATAAATATCCAATTATTAATATGAATATAGAAATTAACATTGGATTATTTTTTGTATTTTTCGTATCAGTTTAATGCTTTTATGAGTAGTAAAAAATAATAAATTTTAGTTTAAAACAACTTTTTTACATTGAAATAATTTATAGTTTCAAATTTTTATTTTGATTGTCTTTAAATTTTTATTAGATCAAATTTCTATCACTCCACCAAAATTAGGACATCAACATCAACTTTGATATTAATTTCCATATAGAAAGGTTTAAATCCATTTCATGTTTAAAATTAAATGAAAATATATCTAACCATAGTAGTGATATTTATTTTAAATTACATACTAAAAATTATATGTTTTAAATTTTTTAAAATAGATTCTTTTTTTGGAATCACTCTGTTCAAATTTTTCTATTAGTATTCTTTTATTTTTGGGAATTATGAAAACTAACTATAGTATTTCATTATTAACACGATAAAATCAAAATCAGGCAATTAAAGGTAAAATATAATTACCACAATAGTTTTCATTATTTCAATGTATATGTTCTTTTCAACCAAAATCATTCTTTTTGTGAAATTATAACATTTTTATTCTATGCGGATGAGCATATTTAATTTATTATATTTTATTCGAAGAAATGTTAAAGATTTCATACTCAATTTTTTCATAATTATATCAATTTTAATGTTGGGTTATATAGGGTATATGATTAAAAATAAATAGTCATTTGAAAGATAAAATATTTTTATTTACCATGATAATATATTTTAAATTTTTATCATTTAAATAATTTCCACATTAGATTATATATTGGTAATGTAGTATTTAATTATTTAATATGAATAATGAATAAATAATAATTTAATTTTGAAATATATTTAATGTGATAAAAATCATTTCAGCCATGAATTTTATGGATGACTAAGACATTTTATGGATATTTTGATACAGTTATTCTAAAGATATATTATTTTTGAAATATTTTTAAAAAGCCAAGTAATGAATAGTTTCAAAATCTACAATAATGACTGTTTAATAAAATAATGATTTATTTAATTATATATAAATCATAAAACATGATTATAAATAAATTTTTTTTTATATGGATATAAATGTGATAAATTTATAATTTATTATCTAATTTTAAGAACTCTAGAAAAGATTTGTACATCATAATATTGACAATGTTTTTCCATTAGTTAATATTAAAATAGGCTAACTAAGGATTAATAAAAAAAGATAATGATTTAAAAAACGTGTTTTTTCAAAAAACAATTCGTTGATTAGATTATATCAAAATCTAATCTTAGCATTGAAACACATAAAATTTTATTGGTATTTTAATTGAGACTGAATATATAATAAATTATTATTTTAAAAATTCGGAAATATCGTGCGACCTCAATTTTAAAAAGGCACATCCACCTTAATATTTTTTCATAACATTCAACCTCTACGATCTGTCATTCCCTATCCATTTACCATCTCATATTCATTAGGCACATACAAACGGGGAGGATATTACCACAATACCAAACCTATTATCAAAAAGATGATATCAAAATGAGGATTACTGAATAATAGAAGGATCATAAATATATTAAGGAAATCAATACTAAGGTAAGGGGATTTCCATTCTCAATTTTATTTCTTCGAGAATTACTCTATATTCGCCACTCATTTCCTCTATGTGGTTTATATACAACCCATTAATTCCATTTATGACTTATATCAAGAATATTTTCATATTTTTATATCCCTATAAATGTAATTATTTAATGAGGCATTCAATTATACATATTTTAAATCATTGAGTATTTATTTTACAATCTCTCCAATATTTGATATTTTCTCATTTTCAGTCTCATTTGGGGATGATTTATCTCCCGAGATCATGTTTTCATAAATTGATCTTGAAAAATTATTTTACTATTAGTATATGTATTTTTTAATTTATTGTTTACCCCTTTTTAATTTTTACTACATGGATTAAATAGAAATTTTTTTTATTTTTTAAACAAGTTACATTGTGACATTTCTAGAAAAATTATTAGAATAATTTTTCTGTTTTAAAGAATATAGACTGAATTGATTATTCATACTTCATGATACCATATTTCATGAAGATTAAAATTGAATATAAAATGTTTTTTATTTTTTAATAAAACCATGTATTTCAATATTTTGTGTCTTTTATAAAATGAAAACATTTTAAAAGTATATATTTTATTTATTTCAAGAATTGATTTGAAGGGATCTCTCAAAATTATTTTTCATACGAGCTAAAATTATTTAATGTAACAAATGTTTTATTGGGGAAATGATTTAATGTTACAATTATTATTAATTCTAATAATGATTTATGTTTACAATGGAATGATATTTATGAAACCCATTTCCTTTTCAATGTTTTAGTTATGAAGGAATGAGGGTTATAAACACTATTTCATTCTGGGGATCTAATATGTTTAATGATTTCTGTTCTTGGTGAATACATATGTATGGTTTTCATTATGTAATATGTAGGACCAATATATCTCTCTAAATCATTGGGTAACTATTTATACCTCATGAGATATACTTTTCCATAATGGGTAGTGAACCCAGTTTAGTAAAGTTCATTGTCCACCTAAATAGTCATAAGGGCGAAACTTGACTACTAATATGGCCATGGGAGTAAACCCCACCTAAAAATATTTTAGGGTTTTTCCCTACTACTAATATGGCCTTTAAAGAAATTTCGTTACAAAAATTGATTTCATTTATTATATTATGTGTCTTCCTAAAATTCCCTGACTTAATGCTATGTTTTGTTATCATGGTGGATGTTCTTTATTTCCTTATTATACATTTCTTATAAACCTCTAATATTTATTCCATGACCCAGCTTATGAGATTTTATACTGATGTGATGATCTTCTATTTACATTATCTTGTTGTCATACAATTATTATCATGATTATTTTTATACATCTCCCTTGTTTACCCTTCCTTAGAATCCTAGCTCACCCCGTTTTTAGTTTCCATTCCCCATGTTATAAAGATATGTATTATTTTTTATTTTTCAAATAATGTTTCTTGTTGAGAAGACCCTATTGGGGGATAATGTAGATCACATATGAACCAGGGTTTATTTTTCCTTATTTCCAAACGAACTACACCAGTATGGTCATTATGCATTTATTTATGTATGATATTATGTGTTTCGGAAAAGTGATGTATATAAATGTATGAAAAGAGTGGCCCATTATATTAAATCAGTTATATAATTTGTGAAGTGAAGTTTATAACATAAATTTTTATATTTTATGGGGTATATATGGATCAATGTGTTTTAAATAAATGGGGGGGTAGGTTTCCCTTTTCAAATTCCAGTTATGGGATCATATGTCATTTTGTAAAATAATAAATTACAATATATTTTTTCTGAAGAAAAATTCATCCAAATGGCTATGGATTCAATGAGAAGGTATCATGGGGTTTTAATCCCATTAAAAAAATACAATTTTAAAAAAATATTAATTTAGACCATACCATTTTTATTAACCCTTAGTAAACAAATTTTATATTTTATTATGATTACAATTCCATCAATATTAGAGGGTTGTAACTTTTACATATATTGTGAAAGTAGCCCAATAAATTGACAGTTGAGGAAATTTATTACTACATGATATCCAAATTATCTCATTTCAATTTTTATATAATTTTTAAATAATTCAATTATATATTTTGATCAAATATAATTATTTTTAAATTTCATCCTATTAATTTAATTTAACATGAAGGACATATATACCAAAATATAAATTTTATATAATGTTATAAGAAAAAATTAATATTTCATATTTACCTGTGATATAAATGTATTACTATTAATAAATATAATTATATAACTACTTTATGTCCATATGAGAACTAATAATTGATATTTTAAACTAAGACGGTGACATTTTGTAACATGATTTGTTTCAAATAATATATATATCATTTTCATGTAAATATTTTCATTTAATAACCCAATTTATAGAATAATGTGGGATGGTTCTAATGACTATAATAAAATTAGAACTAGGATGGAAAATTATGTCATTATACATTTTTTATTCTAGATTATCATGATTTACCTTTTACCGATGTGATAAATTTACTAAGATTAATATTCATTTTGAACAAAAACAAAACTGGAATATTTATCAAAATATAACATTGTTATTATAAATTTATAATTAATTATATATTATTAATTACTCTTAAAAGGGATGAAATTAATTATAATGTATGGGTTTAAAATGTTATAGAAAATGTTGTTTCAAAAAGATATATTTTGAAACATTAAAATTAATTAATGAAATTACTATATATAGAAAAATATTGTATGAATATATAAAATAGTTAATTGAGTAATGAATATATATATATATATATCATGGAGACCATTCAAAACTATTTATTATTTTAATTTAATAATATGAAAATACATTTCATGATTGAAAATACTTTTTTGGGAAAAACAATTATTTTATTTCAATAAAATATATATATTTAATTATAATAATATTGTAACTATTGATTTACATTTATATATGTGTAATAAAAAAATTATATTATATTCATTCATATTAATGCTTTAAAATAAAATGTCCATGTGAAAGTGTTATTATAATTATATATCGTTGATTGTATACACGATTTATTTCATGTATCAGAAGCTATCAAATAAGTTAAATTCATCTGAAAAATAATATTTCATAATATGTCAATGTACTACATTCAAACCCACATAAATTTACTCCCTAACTAAATATTTTTCACTCTGATAAAAACATATGAGGATACTTATACCACGTCATATCCTCAACATTCAATATTACTTCAAAAAAATATTTGTTCGAACACAAATAAAATGGAAATGATAGTGGTATTGTATGACAACACTGTCTATTAATGATATAGAATATCTACAAGTTTTTTTTATAGGAAATATATATCTCCTGATATAATACCTCTATGTTCAGTATATATGAAGATTATGTTATATACATCTTCAATATAAATATATAGAACACATCTTGAACATGAGAGAGATTATATTAGAGGGCCAATTGATATGTTAATTTTCTCATACGATGAAGAATTTGAAAATGATTATTAGACCAAGTACATATCATTCCTTTATTCCCATATATCATATAGAGATTGCATGGATATATTTGAAGGAATAAATTATCACCAACTTCAATACATGATCATTCTATGGATTGTAGGCATAATATTTTTGATAAATAAAGTATTAAATTATATTATATTGATTAGATCATAATATATGTACCATTTGATAATATATATCATGTCCCAATTGTACAATTTCTCCTTCTTCATTCATGAATTTAGGTTTTATGAACATCATTTAATAGAGGGATTCATAAGGAGCCATCATAATACTGTGTTGAAAACATTTCTTTTCATAAAATTAAACTAAAGGAATTAATTCATCCCAAACACCCTTCAAATACATAAATCAATATTTAAATAAACCTTTTAGTGATTTATATGTCCTTATAGACTGAACATTTGTATGAGGATGATAAGAGGCACTAAAAAGCAACTCTATATGTAAATTATAGGGAGTACTACTATAAATAATCATGGTTAACATTAAAATCCCATCAGATATTATTTATAGTGGAACACCAATAAATATTGAACATTAATAATGTATGATGGATTATTGTGATAAAGTGATTTATAATATTAATTATGTTGACATTTACAATGATTAACTAGTTCCGAAATATAAGTATACCCATTAAATTTTTTTGGAAGTTTGATGGAAAAATTAATGGTAATGTTTTCCCATTTCCATTTAAGAATGTGTAATGGGTGTAACATCCTCATAGACATTAGTACCCCGTACTAAAATTTTTGACATAAAAAGAACCATAAAACATAATCGTCAATATATCTCTTCATACCACCCCTCCAGAAATGCTATTTTCAATCACTATAAATATTTTTATAACCTATATTAATATAAAATGAATAATTAGGACATTAACCCATATTCTAATTCATCAAATCCAGTACCAAATGAATGGAATCATTGTTCATAAACCATGTTATTCCATGATAATTAATTATTAACTCTATTATATTTTTTAGCATCATTTATGGCTTTATATTTTTATTTTATTATTCTTTGATCATAACATGGATATAGGATTTAACATCCATTTAAGGAAGAAAAAAATTATCCACTTCCATTATTATTTCAGGATGAAACCGTTAAAAGTCTTGAAATATTAGATCTTTTTATCATTATCATATATAATATATCCTTATCCATTAACCTAAGAGAATAAACTACATTGTTCACATTCCAATCGAGTTAATATATAAAACAATCATAATCATTTCTTTTCTCCAACCATCAACCTGGGATCATGTTTATCACTACATTAATGAATATATTATTTAAAAAAATTTATTATTATTTATGTCAGACCATTAAATATATTGATAATTTCCCCAAATCATTAATGGATAAAATACCACATATAACTCCATTTCATGGATTGGGTTATTTTTCTCATGGACCATCAATTTTACAAAGTCATAGGCTATACTTATATAATTCTATATGAGAATGAATCTCATTCCATTCATTGATTCGTTAATATGGATTAATGATCCATATCCATTTAAGGGTGTGAAATGCATAGGTGAGCATAATATTCTTCACTTTAGACAATAAATTATTCCTCATACTCATCGGGTGAAAGTAAATTCATGTCCTTCAGAGTTATTTTTGTATGTCAATATGACATTAGTGATAAATTCTCTACAAATCATCTATAATAACATTCCATACCTAGAAAATAATATATCCAGGACACAATGGTTTGATTGTATAATGTTATATAACTTTTATCATTTAATGGATTTATGATATTCCATCAAATAATATTTTCTCAACCACAAATGAAACATTATGATGAAATAATTCACACATGGAAAATTGTTCATATATCTTATCCTTACAAAGGGTATTCAACTCAATACTCAAGTGAACTTTAGGATACTATATTACAAATAAATAAATAATAAGATCATCAATAAATGAATCCACAAAAAATTAAAATAAATCACTATGAACAATATTTTTTAAATATCTAAAAATAATAGGGACATTTGTAAGACCAAAAATAATTATTATAAATTCATATTATCTATATCTTATATGGAATGTTATTTTTCGTATAACCCTTTATTGACCGTCCATTTATGAAATTTATATTTAATATCAATCCTAGAATTGTTTTGATCTCCAAATATTTCCCCAAACAATTCATAAATATTGTGTATAGGATACTTTTTATAGATAGTGATCTTGTTATGTTATCAATACTCAATGAAATTTCATATCGATCCATATTTATTCTAAAAAATAGAACATATCTACTAATGGTTTATTCCTATGGATACATTAATACATTATTAGGAATATCTTGTTGTTTCATTATTGTTTTTTTCAAATCAATTTTATCTATTCTCTATGGAGTCTTGTCAAAATGTGTGCCACAATGTTTGTATTCTATTTTAAGTACTTCATTACAATTCAGTGGAAGACTATGAAACTCTGGTGAATAGACATAAATAAACTACCACACAACAGTTATATAATCGATGCATATTTTATACCAAAACATATGAGATAAATTCCCCTTATGAATAAGAATCATGACCCATGTTATGGATGTAATTTCCTCTCAATGATCATATTATCCATTTAAATAATAGGAAGACATAGTTGGAGTTTCAATATAATAATTTACAACCCATCCTAGGAATATTTGTTGGAATTTATTTAAATATATCCAAAACATTCCCAAAAAAATACAAAATTCATCTAGTGGGTGAATGAAAATATATTCTGGAAACACATTCCCACAAACAGAAACCAGAAAATAATCATAAAATTGGATTTTGATCATCATACCCTTATGGGATATTAATTAAAAAATATATATAATTTTGGATGTGGTACTATGGTTCCCATTGAAATATCATTAGATATAAATGAGCTGCTAGATCCAAATCAAATTAGACTATTGTAGTTCTAGTGTGGATGGGGCATTTTCCTTTTACCACGGAATTATAATACCATCATCAGAAATAGCTATCACATTAGATTTTTATTTTTCATTGGGCATAAGTGGTTATTGATTTCAATAATCATCCATATCATTCATATTTTTGGAACTAGGTAGAATATCTTTTACACTCCTTTTATTTAAAAATCTAGTGTGGGCGATGAATTTTGTTGATATTTCTCTTTATTATGATAATTAGATAAAATCATCTCATAATTTTGGAATTTGATTAATTTTTGACCTTCTATTCAAAAATAGTGAAACTGTATAATTTCATTACTTGAATTTAAAAATGATTCCTTCCATACATTGAGGATAAAGTAAGGTTTAACTTCTCATCTCATTAGAATTTAGAATTTTCATTGAATTCCTTATTCATTTTTTTGTAAAAACCATGATATTTATGGGCCACTACAACATATAGCTACGCATATATTTAATATTGAATAATTTATTAATAGACACTAAATTTCGATATGGACAATACCCTAAAGAGACTTGGTATTATAAAACTATATACTGATAAACATTAATTTTAGGTTAGATTATAACACCAGAATATTACCTCGCATGTCTTGGGTTATTTTCCCTATAATTACAATAGAATCAAAATCCAAACACTTTAACAAAGTAAATTATTTATCCATATTCATACAAGTAATAAGAGGAAAAAATTTATTGACAATTATGATATTAATCTCATCCAACTCCATAGTGTTGATTTCTTTGTGTCACTTTATGTTCTTAAATAAGAGTCCATTGTTTGTTTTTTTAAGCTTATAAATGGAAATAAATTAAAATAAATTTTTCATATTCCAAACAAAAATGATTTGAAAATATTTTTTATTTCCTAATATTTTTTTCCTCAGGTACTAGTTGATCATTGGACCCACTATGGGAATGTGGGCATTGACATATGAATGACTCAAAATTATTCTCTACATTTTTCATTTATAAATTCAACATGATTCATAGATTGAGAAATTTATATTAGCATTGGAATGAGAATTTTCATCACAACTCACATCTCATAGGAGGATATTTATTTCATTTTTATTCTCATTCATCGTTAATATGAATCCTTTGGTTTCTATCCGTTGACTTAAAATAAAAATCATAGTGTGTACAAAAATAATGATAAAGGGAAACCGCAAAATTAGGACAAATATTTTTTAATATATCTAAATCATGTTATGTTCTTATAAGAATCATTAATTTTAGACAAGTTCATTCATTATAGTTAAAAAAATATTTTGATTTTAGTGGAACCATTAATTTCATACGTAGATATTACATCTTACGGCATCAACAGTCATTGTGTTACATAATGATCTATTCCAAAATCATATAGGTCTTTTTTCCTAAGAAATTTGGTCACATAAACAACATGTTAAAAAATATTTTACATCATATATGGCTTTTATTTCATATCTATCACTATATTACACAACATAAAAATAACATAATCAAAACAATTATTTAAAACGACAGGGAAGGAAACATAATAAAGGATGATTTATCATTTTCATCTAGGGTAATCAATAAATATATTAGTGATAAAGTAGTCATAACATAATAAAAAGTTTATGAGAACATAAGATTAACATTTGAAAAATATACCCTTCATATCAAAGATCACAATCCTTAGTCATGGCATAAATCATGGATGATAGTCGGACATGAATCACAAAAGAATCAATAAATAAGATCTATGAGTTTATAAAAGTGACATAAGACAAAAAATTGTGTCCTAAACAATAAAAAAGAAATTAATTTTCTTATTATCCATGTCTCTTTTCCAACACTATCATAGTTGAATAAGTTTAATTCCAAAGCCATCATAGCAGTCATGGTTCACTAACCTAACATTCAGAGTGGATAACATACTATACTAAATTGGGTTCACTTCCCAATATTATTATGTTTATCCAATGTGATATTAATCATTTACAAATTCATTATAGGGGGACTCAAGTCACTACACTTAAATAATTAATATCCAACCAATTTTTTCCAAGATAACATAAATATTTTCTCATATAATTCCCATGAAAAGATTTTGGTTCCCAAAAAAATCATTGAAGAAAAACCCATGGAAGTAATGTAGTGTCATAATCATTTTATATTTCATTATAACATAACCCATGGAAAAGAAACAGATTTCACAACCATTTTATCCTCATATTCATAAACCATCCATAGAATTTATAAGGATGGTATCCTTGGATTATATCCCCTTTAAATTATATGTGAAATAATATTTTGTTTCCATTGAGGAAAAAAATTACCATTAAAATATCATTAAATAATTCTTGATGAAAATATCCTTCCAATATGGAAATAACATGTTAAAATTACTAATCTATTATTATAAAAATGAAATTAATTATAAATAAACATATACAAATGTAAAGTACCTTGAATAAAAAAATATACATGATGGATATAAAATCAATTCATGTTGTCTATGTTAAAAACATTCCTTCCATTCATTTTTATGAAGTGTCACAATGTAAATAATTTGAAAAAAAAATATTCCTTTCAATCCCTTTTGTAAAAAAAATGGATAAAAATTAATCTAAAAAATAATTGAATAATAACCTAGATTAAATTTTATTAGAAAACTGGGATATTGATGAAAAAATTTACTTCACAGAATATATAACTGATGTTAATTTTCTTTAAAAATATATCTTCATTCACATGAATACATAAGATATATAAAATGAAGGGAACAATTTATGTAAAATATTAAAGAATTGGATACTAAAATTTATATCTTTCATGATATATAGACTATAATATTTCATTATCATTACTTAATAATAAAAAATCATTATAAATAATGATATTTTATCATGAAACACTAATCTCGAGTATTCCTTTCTTCAAAATAACTATAACCTAATGTATTATAAAATTAAATATTATTAAAAATATATAAATGAGTATTTATAATACATATATAATCATATATGATAAATTTTATCACATAAAAAACCCATTTTATCAATGTTTACTTATTAAAATCATCATTATTTGGTGTTAATGATTTCATTTATCATGAGGAATTTTATTCACTTGTAATGGTACACGTACAGTTATATTTGTTAAATAGTATCTATAATAATAATATTTATATAAATATAATTTATATTTATTATATACCTATTTATAGACATCCATAATATTTGAAACATAAAAATGAATTACATCATTCAAGGATACTATATGACGTACATATGCATTAACTGTGTTTCTATTTTTTAATGGATAAAATGAAATGATGGTTCCATGATATTTATTATTTTTATATATCATATATATTAATCAAATTATTCCTTATTACATATGTGTAAAATATAAATGAAAAACAAATCACATCGCTTTATTTAAGTGCTAATCCACATATATTCATGAATTCTATTACAATTTTCCAAAAATATTTAATTGTAAAAAAGGTAGACTTTATATTATCATTCTAGGAGTATAACTATTTAAAACTATGATATATTAATTTTAAAACCACAATAATTCCCATCTACAAATTATAGTGACTAAAAATTAATTGAATCACTACGAAGAGAAATCATGTTGTACGTACGCATAAGGAATACATTCATTTTTATTTGATTGTAAGGTTTGTGTATGACAGTTTTTTATAATAATAATAATAATAATAAAATTTAACAATATTTAACACAATTAATAATTATTTTTCTAAAAAGTTTCATATATTTGGAGTATTTATGGAAGATTATAAAAAATAAATTGATTGGGTAAGGTGATTACATCCTCTTTGAGATGGCAAAATTAAGTCTCCTCTAAAGGGAACTGGGGTTTGTCTTTTGGGAATACAAAAACCTATATAATTTTAAAAAAAATTATTTGTTAAATTTTCATTCATTTTTAATCTATATATTTAAATATTTGGAAGATTAATGATGTATAGGTTACCATTTATAATTGATGTGATGAGAACTTTTGGAAATTTTCGAATTATTTTATTATAAGATATTCATTATGAAGTTAAATGCCTCCAAATATTCAAGGATCTGATGAATATATAGAATATGGTTTTAATATTATTAAATTATATAATTTATAAATTTTTTGGATTCTATTTAATCATTATCACATTTATTAACCCTTAGTTAACCAATTTTAATTTTAAACATGGTACCAATATATTCAATATATAAAGTGTATTTATTTTTACATATAATGTGAAAATTGTCCCATAATCTGTATATTTATCACATTTTGGACAATATCATTTCATTATTTTAATATTTAATGTTTTTTATAATTTTTATATAATTAATAAAAATAATAATTTGATAAAATATCAATAATGTAAACTTTTACGCTATTCATTTAATTGGACATAAAATTCATAAAAATTTAAAAAATTTGAAAGTATTAATTTAAAGAAACTATAATATGTCATATTAACCTATGATATTAATGGAACTATATACTTTAATCTTATTATTTCTGTTTTAATATTTTCAAAATCATTTATAAAATTTAATTTTAATTAAATAAATACATAATTAATAGTGTTGAAGAATTAAATTAAATTATACAAGCCCTATAAATTATAAATAAACTACAACAATAGATATAATTTATTTATTCAAGAGTCTAATATTAATATTAATTCATAACATTTTTATTACATTGTGAACACATGAATTATATAAAAAATTAAGAACGTACAATTTTTTATTTTAATCTATTTAAATAATACATATTATTATTCATTGGAAAGTAACAATTAATCCACTGTAAATATATACTAAGGTGAACACAGTCGAATTACCATTGACGTTTATGAAATGGGATTGAAAATTATGGCATTGTCAATTATTTCGAAAAAAATTACCCAATTTACAATTTAACAAGGTGGTAAATTTTATCACTATTACTAATCATAGTGATGAAATATAAAAGGGGACTCTTTAGAATGTTGAATATTATCATTATAAATATTTAGTTAATTTTATGTAATTCAATACAAAAAATGGAAAAAATAAATTATAATGTATGTACGCAAATGGGAAAAATAATACAAGTTAGGGAAAACCGTTTTAAGCAAAAAACAAGATTAATTCATATATTGTGCTTCAAAAAATCATATTGTTTAAAAAAATTATTTGTTTAATTTATATATAATTTAACATAAATTAATTAAACTAGTGTGAATAATTAAATTTACTATTTTAAAAATAAATTAAATGCATAAAAACTACTTTCCATAACAAACTAGTTTTATTTTCAAATATTTTTTGTTTTAATTTATTATCATTTGATAAAAAATGATTTAATTTTATAAATGAGTTAATTTGTTATCATAATATAGCCATTACAATTCATACCATCCAGTCCTATAGAGAGGTCATAAAAATATTTTAATAATATATCATGGATCTTTTAAACATGCTTTTATAGGAAAGGAAATCATTAAAAAATAAATTTATTTCAACTTATATTTAATGGAATATTAAAGTGTCTTAGTTTAAGATATTAATATAGATAAATAATAAAATTTAATTTTATATAATATTTAAAATTATAATTTTGGAGAAAAATAGTTTTTATAATGATAAAATATATTTTATAATTTGGAAATCAGTTTTCATATTAAGAGGATTAATTTAGTTAATGAAAATTTCGTTTTTAACAAATAAAAAATATTTTAATCCCCTTAGTGTATCATTTTATCCATTAATCCAATTTTAAATTAAAATGTTATCATATATTATATCATATACATATAACATATTTCATTATTCATTCTAAAATTTAAATGATTATAAATATTTTAAAAAATTAAAATATTATTTTTATGACCTCAATGTTTTTTAATATTAATAAATTATTACTATTACAAGTCTACTAAATTTATTAAATTAATTAATTAATAAATAGATAATTTCTCAAAAAATAAATTTTTTGGATCATTTTTATTGCTTAACTAATCATATGATGTTTTATTATATCGTAATATATATAAATAATGTAGTACTACATTGATGATATATAATCCCAAATATTTACACATTCTCAATTGTTATATAAATTATAACAATTTTCATTCTATAGATGATAACAATTTTATTATTGTTAAAATCCCTATAATTTACTATCCACATCCCCCCATAATATAATAATTACATTTTCTTATCATGTCCCTATGATTTCTCAACATTATATTTCTAAAAATCTAAATTATCATTATTATAGATTCAATTAAAGGTTTTATAATATTACAATAAATTGTTCTCCCACTTGTTAAATAATTTATTGAATCTACATGGATTTTGAGGGATAATTTTTGAATGATAAACTCTGAACAAATATATTTCCTACTATTTGGAATGAATATTATTTCTTTTTATTACCCTATTTTTTTAGGTGTAATGAAAAATATTTATCATATTTTTTTAGTAAACTTATACAATATAATACAATAATTTTATTTCAACCACTGATTGAAGACACATATATTATATATATTTTTGTATATATATGTGTCAATTAATGTATAATATGTTTTATATTTGATTAAATTAGTCTTAAAATAGTTGTTATAATTTTTATTATTCATAATTAAGTACATATTTTTATCCTCATGGGAATAATATATTATATTCAAAATAATTAATTTATTATTATGAACATCGTGGTTGTGTTATATATGTATTTAAATATACATCCAAGATAATGATTACATCCATGTAAATAATTATTATGATTACATCAAGGAAATATTATAATCATTCAACATGGATTACATCCTTATAATGAGAAAAGATTTTGTGTCTATAATCGGTGGGTATCGAGATTAGGACAACTAGTGATTACATACAATTTTTCTATGTCATTATCCAAATCTCTTGATTTCATCCGTCACAATCTAGTGTTTCATGGAAATCATTGATTCATCCACTCAAATCATCATATATATTGGATTTATATATCCCTCAGTATTTTCAATGTTTTATTTTATCCATTAAAGTTATCAGTCATCGGTAATTTCATTATGGTATATGTATTTTTATTCAATTGAATTTCATGGTCTCACTTGGCATCCTCTTCTACTTTTCTTACAAAACACTTCAATGCGGAAAACCTATCTAGTTGGGTACAATGGTTCCGGGTTTTTTTGCGTTTATATTGTAAAGATTAAAATGGATGATTATTCTTTTATTACATATGATGGTGTTTCTCTCTATCTACCATCTCTAAACTTTTGATTTGTTTCCACATTGTAGGACCCCATCCTATGTCTAACATATTTTTTCAATGGAGATTTGGAAATAATTTGGTGGGTTTATTAGTGGTGGATCACATGTATGTAATTATTATTGCATTATTATCCTATTTGATAATGTTTTTCTTTGTTGTTTTAGGTATTCAAGGGTTTAAATTTTCCTTTTGTGGGTTTTTAACATCTTTTTATTAATCATAAATGTTCCCTTACAATTTATGAATTTTCATTGGTTTCTATTATGACCCATGGATCCCCAGATAATTCCCTAAATTCTTTTGATTTGGCTTTTCAAAACACTTATAATTTAGTATTTCTAGTGGTTTTTTGAAGGTAAATTTGACAGAGAAGTCCACTTTATAAATTGTGGTAGAAATTTATAAATTTGGTGCTATATGTTTTTGTTTATAGAGTAATTTTGTTGGAGACCTCAACTTATAGAGAGGGGGATCATTCAAACTTTACATGTGTTTCCAAGATTCTGCTATAATGGATTTTTTCTTAAGGTACCACCCTGATTCAGGGATTCCATTTTTTCTATGCCTGGTTATGGTGATATTGATGATTTATATTTTAGGCATATGTTGTTCATATAGGATGTAAATCTCTTGTTGGTGGAGGAATCATTGAAGTGAAGTGGTTAATAGTAATTTGATTCACTTTGGGAAACATGGATTCTTCCTTTAAAGTGATTGTCATGACATCCTATCAACATGCCAATTATTTTTTATAACCAGTCAATTTTGAATTTTATATTATGAAAATTTAATGTTTTTTTGTGGTTTCTTGAATTTATGTTGGTATGAAAGTGTTATGTTGGTTACTATAACCATTTCATGTTTATGATAGGTTTCTAGTCAACCAAAATTAATTGTTTAATCTAAAATAAAACATTATGAAAGATATAGTTATTAGAATTACTATTTTTAGGGAATATTTTAATTCAACGAGTGACCATGACTCGAGGATCATAAGAATATTTACCCCATGTAATTTTAAATTTTTTTAGGAAATTAAAATATATGAAAAAATAATATATAAATTTATATTATTGATGATAAATGTTTTGAAAACAAATATTGTGTGTAATGGAGTGTAAAATTAATGTATTCGATAAATGATTAAAAGTAATAATTTTTTAAATTTTTTTAGGAAGGAATACACTAATTTTTTTAAAAATGTGATATTTGTGTTGTGTACATGGGTTGTTTATATGTTGGAAAAAAGATAAAAATACATCTAAAAAATTTCTAGGAAAAAATACTTTTAGAAAACATCATAACAATAATTAATGTGTATGATATATAAGGTAGGATATGTGATATAATGTTTTATAAGTCCTTAATATAAAAACATTACAATTCCATATAGAAATATTCAACAATGATATAACCTCTATAATATATTAATCATATAAATTTTTTTCTATTCATATATATTATTTTATTCCAAATTTTAATTTATCCTATTTTAATCTTTGGAAGAAATACATAATCATTCAAATCCTTCTGTCTTTCAATCGATTGATACCATATTGGGGGAAAATGAATATAAAATATATAAAAGTATGAAATAATTATTTATTAGTTAAAATTATAATCTAATTGATTTAAAGGGTCATATGATATATATAATTAAATGTGTTATATAATGGTATTATTTTTATGGTTTGGGTAGGGTAATTATAAAAGGGTTAAAATTTTATTTAAAAATGATTGATATAATTTTTCAATATTATTTATTGGTTTAATTCATGAGAAAAACTAAATGGATAATTGATATGAATATATTTGTACTGAAGTAGTTCAGAAAGAGTCAGAGGAAATAACAATCCAATGTTTTTACCAATTAATTTTTTTACATAAATTATTAGATAAAAGTCGAAAATTATATATTTTTGGGGGTGTTTGATATGTTCAATGATTATTTTTACCCTTTTTATCTATGTACGTGGAAAAATTAATAATTAATTATTTTTAACGTATTTCAACATCAATGATAGTGTATATAAGTAATGTGGAATGGTTTTTATCCAATATCATCATATATTTAAATATCGTATATTATAAATTGAGTAATGATTAAGCAATAACATTTAAAAAAAATTCTTGTCCTGATATGAACAATGACTCATACATCATTAGATTCTATGTTTCCCCTCCTAAAAAAATAATTTTTTCTATTTATATAATTTTTGATGATGAAACTAAACTAGTTTATATTGTGTATCACGGTTAAACCTTTCATAGACATCTATCATTGAATTACAATTATATTAGTGTAAGAAAAACATATTTACAATTATTTAAGTATCAAATTCCTTTGATTTTTATCAAAAAATAATATATAACCCTCAGTATTGATATTTTCAAAAGAAACAATCTCGTAGTGTTTTATAAAAATAAAATTCAATAGGTCCATAAACGAATTTTTCAACAACATGTTTAAAATTCATAGAAAAATCAAAAAATAATATTTCAAATATTCAATATTAATCTATCAATTTTTTTATGATCAATTCACTGACTTAAAAATTATCATATGGATTACAACATTTTTTTTGTTATGAAATGCCTCCAGTTTTTATTAAAAAAATTAGAAAAATTCATCATTATGAAATTTGAAATATTTTAATATCACTATTATCCAATGATTATGGGTTTATTATTCATGTTGAATACATCCCACTTATTTTTTTATTATAACCACTTTTAAGTACTAAATTTAAACCTTGTTTCATATAAAAAATTATAAAACAAGATACACTTCCAAAAAAATATGGAAAACTATCCCTGATTCTATAAATAGTTTGAAAAAAATTAAAAAAATGAATAAAAATTTATAAATTCATAATTTCTATGTTGATAGAAAATAAAATCCAAGAAGCACCCTTAAAAACATAGATATGTTAAATCCTACACCCAAAAAATCTTTTCAAAAATGGAATCTTGTTCCCTAGCTGGACTCACCAGAGCACAAACAGCGGAATCCAAAAATGAAACTTACAAATGAACTATTTCCGAATCTATTGACCATCATAGAGAAACACAAATGAAAAACACTTTCTTAAAACATGTGATCACAGATACTAAAATTTCGTCTATAAACATATATTCCATACCAGTGACTCTTCATTGGAAACTGGATTATGACTGAGTCTCCCCACTTGTACAAGAACTAGTCACAAATCACCAATATCTCTTTCAAAAACACCAACTCACCAATAGTGGTCTAATGTGCGAAACCACCATTAAATTAATTATTTAAAATTAAAACCCATAAAAACCTATATAGTTCATGAACAAAACGTATCCACAAAAAAAGATATAATATACCAATGGAGAAAAATACTATAGGATAAAATCCATCAGAAAGTTTGAGAAATAATTGTACAAAAGAATACAAAACCACTGATTCAGTCATCGTAGCGTACCAAAATGGGGTCTAATACTATAATCCTGAATGTAATAGTATATAAGAAGTAGAATATTTTGACAATTTTAAGTAGGGAATATAGTAGACACACCAATATGTTGAAAATAAATTTGAAAAATAAACTAGTGAAATGATTCAACACACCAAAAAAATCCCAAAAATATAAAAAAATATATATTTCTAGAAAATAGTTTTTTCAAAACCATGTATTGAGACAAAAGAGTGATTAATTCCGTAATCTATAAATTGAAATAAAAAATATTAAATTAAATATGGGAAATTAAAAAACCAATTGAAATTATAAACAATATCCAAACAAATAGACTGAAAACAATTAGATGGAAAATATAATTTTTTTTGATATATGGTGTTTATGATTATTTAATTAAAAATTCTGTTTAGTTCAACTTCATTATGAGATATAATTTTTATTTTCTTATATTGAAGCCTATTATTTTCAAAAAAATATCATATAATTTTTTTGACATATTTTACCATTTATTTAAATATATTAAAAGTATTTTTATTTATTTATTATGATTTAATTACCTACTTATGAGAGAATTTAATATAACTATCGATTTTTAATTATACAAGACAAATAAATTTTATATAAATGCTAAATAGTTATAAATACATTTTCAAAGTCATGAAAATAAGTGAATAACACATAATATTGTTTAATGTTCTAGTAGACCCTTTTAATTACTTTAATTAAGAGATACATTCTAGATTCATCATTCTATTAATATTAATTATTTAATCCAACATAATTTTCATGATTTACAAATTAATGATTCAATTATTATCCCATATATTATCTAAAATTCACTCGTTTATATCTATCCATAATTCCACAATTAATTTTATAATAATTTATATCAAAAATTATAAAATATTTATATTATAGTAGTCATCTTTTATAATGTAAAAATATGAATCAACCAAAAAAATATCTCAAACATGATTCAATAATTTAACATATAATAATTTAACATATTTTTTTTTATTTAAATTATTATCCATGCATGGTAATTTTCAATAAATCAAAATTAAATTAATGAAATGATTTCATGATCCACGAGTCTGTTTCACTATATAAATATGTGGTATTAGAAAGGTAAAATGGATGGATTATTAATCCATATTAGAAATTTATGGTGAAAACATGTAATATTCAAAAAAATTCACATAAAACTCTTATTACTATGATTTGACATGAGTTAGAAATATAGAATACAAATATTTATTTAATTAGTGCATATTTTTAGAAAAACTAAATTTAGATTTTTCAAAATACAATTTTTTCTGCATTATTTAAGTGATTCAATATAAATAGAATATTTTATATTATTCATCAAATATATAAAATAATCAATATATATGGAATCTATAATTTTTTACACAAGAATTTTAACATTAATCATCATATAAGAATATAAATAAACCATAAATTTCATACGATGAGATCATATCCTAAATAGGATACGATTCATGACATATATGATGATCTACATATTCTAGTCTATTTATTGTTTCAATATTTTCTTCAATGGTTTTTTTCTTTATATATTTTGGAAATATTTTCTAATCCATTTTTAAAATAATTTAAAATTTAAATATTTTTTATTTAATTTAATTTATTAATAATTTTTTAATTAATTGAATGATCAAAACACATGTAAGTTTGATTTTGGTCTGATAGTTGACCAATATTATGTGGTAGTCATATAAATAATAGAAATAAAATGTGTAGTAAATAAGACAACATTTTATGTGTATTTAAATATGGCTATCTCCCAAAAGTATTGGCCATGTGTGATAATCTATGATATGTCATAATGAACGATAGATGGAATCATCTTTGGAGAATGACTATTATTGTAACCTCCCTATTTTAATGAAAATAAATAATGATAATGGAGTTTTTAATGTGAATATTTTTTTATCGTAGTATATTATTTTATAAATAATAATTTCATGAAATTTTTAGATGTGTTGAAATGTTCCTCTAGTATTACAACTCTTCCACCAAATACATATTCCACAATTATAATATTATATTTCTTGACTCTTACTACTCCCCAAGTCCTTATACCATTATTTGTTCTACTAACATCCATGTTCTACCACTAATAGATTCCCACTATAATTCATGCTACCAAAATATTTTGATACCATATAAAAAGAAACAACTAGAATCATTACACCACTACAGTCATTCCACCATTATAACTCTACAACTATAATAATTTTCTACAATCACCCTTTTTACTGAATATCTTTCTATCACCATTTAATTTAGAACTGGACCACGCTACTCTAAGCCTTTCTATTATATTTTCTCTTCTTCAATTGAATTTTGTTCTCCCTAAATCTTTTTTATGTTAGTTAATATTGTTGTTTTATTTAATTTTTATTAATTAACCATTTCTTTCATGCATTGATGAATAGTCATAGTTTTAGTGAGAGGATGTAGAAAATCATTACTGTTATTCTTCAATGTGTACTTGGTCATATATTATAATTTTTTCCGAATTAAATTATTAAACAGTGAAATGTATGAATGAAATTCAAGGTTGATCTGAGTGAGAACATACACGATTCATACTTAAAGACTTATGAGTCTGACTGTGTGGGATGTATCATAAATCTGGTTACATTATGACACTGAATCGTCAGATAATTTTAGCGAATCTTTATACTGAAAAGAGCTCTCGACAACCCTCTATTTTTATGTTGTCATGACCCGACCATCCCTAGGCCAGGATACTAGCCACCATTCCCCATGAGACTCACGTAATACCTTGGATACCTTCCAATCACACTATAGATAATTAATCCCTAAGGTTTCTTTTCATACTGAATAGTTTTACAATTGGATAATAAAACTTATTTCATAATTATTTTTCCTCAATAATACACATCCTCAGAAAAATCCTAGATAGTCGACCATTCTGAACACTACTGCTAGTCAAACACAATGAACTATAAATATTTAATCAGGCAAGCTTTTGAAAAAAAATTCACTTTGTTGACATATGTTGTTAAATTTATCCATTAAAATATTGCACTCATAGGGGTTCAATTATCTCCACCACTTTAAAAACAATTTCCACATTATGGACTCTAGGACTCAATCCTAAGTAGTGTCTCTTCACGTCCAGCTTGGAATTAGATCTAATACCATTTTTCCTAACCCTAACTCCCTAATAACATGAACCTAGAAATCTATCTCATTTGGCCTCATGTAATTGTGTGGATTCCTTCACAACAAAACATGTACAATTGCTCTATGGGGTCTCTTATCAGATAATTATCTATCCTCATAGTCTGAAACATGTTCTTGCAGTGTGTTTTTTCACTCATAGAAACCCCATGAAACATCCCAAAATGTTATCCACCATAATCACTAAATTAGTACAAGAATGTATAACAATCGATTTATAATCAGATAAGATCTTCAATTGATTGTTTCATATTCCTGGGATGGGTGGTAACATTTATCCTATTAATTTTTTCTTTCATAAGAATGTTACACCATCTCATTCACTAAAATATGTTCGTGCTCCTAAAAAATAAAATCATAGGTCTCTCAATATTCTGATGCATAAAATAAAACTAATCGTTACTTTTCTAATATATATCTACATTCCTAGAAAAAAAATTTCTTTTACATATTATCATTTTATTGTTTTCACTATTTATTTATTCAAACCTTCTCATCTAATTAAACTAATGAATAATCACAATTCTTTGAAAATATTTTACATTTATACACACAAAAAATATAGAAATGGTCCATGAATGTCCTATATTGTTTTTATACCGACGAATAACTATAAAAGTGGCTTTGATCATAGATAACTTGTGATTAAGTGTGTAAACCTTATCCTAGTTTTAAATCAGATTACTGGTTATAATAATCTTATGAGACGCAAGTGATTCCCATGTGATGAGGATTTGATGTCGGATTGAGACTGAACTAATTTTTAATTATATTTTGTGTATAGTTTGTTTCATTATTTGAATGCTTAAAATATGTTTTCCGAATATATAAACAAGAAATTCTCATTAATAGTTTTTCTTAACTTGTGTTTATATACATATTTTTTTATGTAAATACATTTCAATTATTAATGGCATTACATATATTGTATTAATTGATCCCTATTCATTCATTGAGAAATATATTAAATAATGTAAAATATATAAATTTTCTATTTTGATTAAATGGTATAATGTATTTTAATTGCATTATTTTATTAGAACACATTTTAATATAATTTTTTGGGTACTCAATTCCCTCCTCATTAGTTACCCACTCAGACAACCATTTTTTATCAGTATATTTAAAATAAAATTTTGAACTGTGATGTATTTTTTCTATTAATGATCTAAAATATATATTATATCTAAAATTATTTCCTTATGGAGAAAAATATAGATTTATTTGTTACTAGTATACCCCTTTTTAAATGACATCAATTATATTCAGTAGAAATTCAAAATGAAGATGCAAATTAAGAGAATAAGTTTTGAAATTTGGAAATCTGTTATAGAAATATATGAAACACCCATATCTACATGAAATATTTTTTAATAATCCTATTAAAGAATCATGTTATTATTACTATAAATCTATAAATTCGTATTTCAATGACTTTGGTGACCAATATTTTAATATAATATATGAATTAATATATGCTTTTTCAATTTGGGGCAATTTAGTGGTTTTTTATGAGGGAACAAATATTTTAAAATAAATTAATTTAATTACCTATTCTATGAAATATGATATTGCTGAGAAGAAAATTTATATACATATTTTTTGACATGTTTCAATCATACAATAATATATTTAATACAATTCATTCACTAATGAATCATATTTTTTATAAAAAAAACATGTTATGTGCCCAATGAGGTGTCTACCAGAACGATAGAGAGAAGCCTAAGAATGAATCTATGAATCATGTGATGTAATCATGTATCCTGAAATGGAGAATATTAGAAAATGGATTATTTGTGAAGAACAAATAAATTTAAATAGAGAATGAGAGAATGAACTAAAAAGAAAATATTTTTCATTTAAATCCATTTCTTTAAAATTAAAGGAGAAAATTAATAGTACATGTTCAATTGATGAAGAATTTATTGATGATAGTGATGATGATATGGACCATTTAGGAAAATGATTCAAAAGGCTTAACAAGAATAAGAATTTCATTATGAAACAATGTTTTAATGGTAAATATGATAATATAAAAAAATGGAGAAATTATTTTAATTCAGATAATGATTCAAACGAAATAACTTCTTATGAGTGTAAAAGTAAGAGGAATGTCAAAGGAATCATTATAAATATAAAATAAAAGAATACATATGATTATAAATGTAACATATATAACAAATAAATGAATTCAACTGGGTGTTCTCCTAATTATAGCTTGAGTGATTCAGAAACAACCCAACATGATCTATAAGAAAGAAATAACTTTTTAATGAAAAACACATATGAGGTATTTGATTTTTTTCCTATTAATTTGGTACATATTAATAATAATTTTGGATGATAAAAATATGATGATAATTTGTATAATTAATATATTTTTTACAACTATAACATGTTTTATGATAAATTTAATGATATTGTGGTTAAATTTAATATTTTTAATTTATATTATGAATTTACTGATAGTTTTAAATATAATGTTGCTTTTATAAATGGAAAAAATGATAAACTATTAAAATTGAAAAATGTGGTAATGTATTATAATGTGTAATTAATTAATCACCTAATACGATTTTCTAAATTCATAAATACTCTTACCCAAATTCTAGGGAAAAATACATCACAAATATACATTATCGGTATAGATTATCAACCTGGACAGAGTATTATTGATAAAAAATAAATTTATTCATAGTAAAAGTTCTAAACCATGTTTTTATTAATCATGAGGGTGAAATTATATTTTTCTACAAATTAAAAATATGATTATATGAAAAATATTATGTAATTTTGTGATTTCAATGATTTTATAACTGACATTTGTGGAACCAACATGATTTCATATCAATGAATTTTTTTGTAAAATTTATTTTCAAAGTAATAAAATGTGAAATATATGGAGTATAAATTTGTGGTTATTAGATGGTAGTTATTTTAGAAAAATAAATGGTTATTGATAATGAATTAATAATCTGATCAAAGAGGCTGGTGGAAATATAAGTTTTCGTGATAATAATAATGGGAAAATTATTAGGATTTTCCAAATTAGTAATTATAATAATTTTATAATGTTTTATATCTATATGGAATAAAATAAAATATAATTATTACCTCATAGATATGTGATGATGGTTTTCATTTGATGTATGAAAATTTTTACTGTAATTTTTTAATTATATAAAATCTATAGTTTTTTTCATTGAGAAATGAAAATTTTTATGATGTTAATTTTGATTATTTAATTTCTCTAAATTAATATTACTTATGGTACCTTAAAAAGGAATCATGGATTTGGAATAGGTGAGTAGGTCATTATAATATTCACTCACATAATAAGGTAATTATGAACGTGCTAGTCAAGGTTTTACCTAAAACTGAATTTCTATTAGATAAATTCTATATCCTATGTAAAAATAGAAGACATCATAAGATCTATTTCAAATAAAAAATTATTTTTAAATGTATCAAGAACTATAGTTGATTCACATTTACCTTTTTCCATTATATAATTTCTACATTAAATGGGATGCACAATATTTATATTCGCATATAAAACTTTTCGAGGTATATTTTGGTATTTATTCTAGCTCAAAAAATATAAGCAAGTTCTTATTTTAATATAAACTCTAAATATATAGAGAATATTGGTTGAAATAAAATTAATACCATAAAAAGGATCACAAATGTGAATTTTGAAATTTATACTTTGACTCCCAATTTAAAATAATTTCCATAATAATTACATTTATGCTCCAAGGACCCCACAATAGAATTGTATTAAAGGAAGGTGGGATATAACACTTCATGATACTCGTCAGACAATGCTTAATGAAAATAATATACCGGTTTATTTTTTGGTAGATACTATGAATACAACCTCTTGAATATTTCATTGAGTTTTAATTTTAATTCTTTTAAAGAAAAATCATTCTTAATTTTTGTGTATTAGAATCATAAGGGTTAATTAATTTAGAGTTTTATTATATTATGAATCCTTATTACTATAGATAATCTAGATAAATTTTAATACAATATAGATCAAGTAATATTCTTGGTTACTAAACCCGTAGTAAATCATATATGGTGATTAATAAAAGAAACATGACTCTGTAAGAATCTATTCATTCCCAATTTAACGAAATAGATATATATGAACACAATTCAATTTTATAATACCTTGAGTATGATCATTCAATTATTACTATCAATGTAAACCATTATGAAAACAATGTAAAATAAGAGGGAAAATGATTATATTTTTATGAAGAAATAGAACCTGCACCTATATATTATAATGAGATATCCTACCCTTAATTTCATAGATATGTTATTACTCATACATACCATCCACTAGCTATTGTAGTTAGATATCTAGATAGAGGTACCAAAAAAAAATCATCTGTTATAAAACATATTGTCGATCAATCATTCTTGTCACAACATGAACCTATGAACCTGAATCATGAAATAAATTTTGAATTTTGAGTAATCGAATTTTATTAGGAACTTAATTATCAAAAAAATAAATAGTGTTTCATAAGTTCTTTTTAGACCTGTTGACACTCTGACTCATAGTACTAAATTTTTATATTGATATAAGAATTTGGATTTACGCATTATAGTATGAAATAATGATATATTTGTACCACTATGATACAATCAAGAATATGTCATTGATGTTGATGAGATATTCACACTAGTGGATAAAAATAAATCCATTTGAATAAATTTTACACATGAAAAAAATTTGGATTTCGTTCTTTATCAAATGAATGTAAGAAGTTCAATCCTAAATAGTTTCATAGTAGATGCTACTTTTTTTAACATCCTCATGGATATTAAAAATCATCATATTCCAAATAATGTTTTAAAATTATCAAATGGTTTATATGATTTAAAAAACATCTTATAACATGGTTTGATTGGTTATCTTATTTAAAATTTATATCTTTTTTTTAAAAAAAGATTACGCGACCATTTTCTATATAAAATAAAATCATTAATAGATGTTTTAATGATTCAAATTTAGGTTGATAATATTATTTTTGGATATTCTAAAATATTTTGTGTATTTAATTTTCAAAGATGATGAAATATTAATTTAAAGTTATTTTAATAGGTGAAGGTAAATTCACAATTTGTTTTCATCATATTCAAAATAAAGATGTAATAATTTGATAAAAAATCATGTATAGTATTTATGTTTTAAATAATTTTTTTTAGATAACACCAACTGAAATAAAAGTCCCATGATTACCCCTTGTAATCTTGAACTTCATGAAGATGGAATTTAAATGGATCAAACTAATTAAGTAATTATTTTTAGAATCATACAATAAATAATGTCTAACTAACCAAAAATTGTGATTTCTGTCTTTATTTGTTCCCATTTTATAATAAATCCCAAATAGTCTCATTTTCATGTTGATATGATTTTTAAAACACCTCAATTTTACAATCAATTTAAAACTATTATACCATAGAGGACATGAATTTGAATTACTGGTTTATTCAGATTTATATTTTGGTGGTTGTAGGTTACATATTAAAATATCCCCATAGAATTCCATAATTTTGGAATGTAACTTATATTATGGTGTACTAAAAAGAAAAATTCAGTATCAATGTATACTATTAAAGCTAAATACAAACCTATAGGACGTTGTTGTGCAGAAATGTTTTTGATTTAACACACTCTAATATATTATCAATATCAATTTATACAAGTCCATATAAATTATGACAACACAATTGTGATTAATATTCAAAATAAAATCCTTTGTCTAACTCTAGGAAAAATCATATTGATGTAATACATCACTTTTTGAGAGACCAGTTTCAAAAATATGATACAACTATATAATTCCATGAAACTGGACAATAGATTTATGATATTTTTAAAAATATCTCAAATTATGAGTTATTAAGATACAAAAAACGTTTAATGTAGATGATAAATTTCTATTATTAATTAATATTGGAGGATAAACTGTGGGAAAAGACATAATGGGAAAGTCCATTCTTAGAAAATACACCATAGGAAATACCATGTTCCACATGCCACCATTGGATAATCTACCATTGATGATCCATCAAAATTGATATATCATTAGAATAATTGACTACTAAAATTATCCACCATTGAAATGATCCCATGTGTAAATGTTCCACCATTGTAATAATCCACCGATGGAATTATCATCTATTTGAATGTTACAATGATAAACTATTCCACATATGGGATGATCCACTATTGAAATTCTACCAGTAGAAATTTTTTTTTCTATATTATTATTCTTTGTTTAATATTTTATTGGATTTTATTTTTTAAATTTTATTATATTTTTCAATTTTAAAAATACAAATGTACTATATTTAACTTCAATATGATTTTGAGTCAATCACTCACATGTTCTTAATCCCTTCAAATAGTTTACCCATACCATATTCTCCCAACATTAATACTTCATAATTCTATATATTACCTTTTTTATGATAAATTCGGAGTTTTAGGATCCCTATATTATCGTCTCCTGAAAGATTATTCCATAAAAAATATATTAGATAATTGAGCTTTGGAAATCTGAGCGTGTAAAATGAATATTTATTTCAAAACAAATATGTTGATAATGAATGGTAATGATTGATAATGTAGTTGTTTTTAGGGTGATATAGGTATAAAGATGGGAAGACTAGTTTTCAAGAAATTAATACCATTTAATACTAGGATAGATCATTATTTCAATAAACATGAATAATTATTTTAGGAGAAAATAATGATTAAATTTGAAATATGATTGTTGGATAAGATGTTACTTATCATACAATATATTTGGAAATTTATATTAATGTGCATTATTAATAGGATTCTAATGACAATAAAAAATCTATACCATGAGATAGGGATTCATTTTTCTATGATGATGTGCTATTCGAGGTGAATAATGATTGTACATTGAGAAGGAATGCAGTATTGGTGATAGAAGGAGAATGAAAGAATGTTTTTTATGATTATTCAGCATATTATATGTCCCTAAAAGGATATTTTAGTAACATATGATATTCGGATGTCTGTATTATATTCCATATGAAATGAGGGGAATGAATAATCATTGTAGATACCCCATGGTTTATATGATGGAAATCGGTATGTATTTTTCAAGGTCTAAATATCTCTTTTATCTTATGATTACTTCTGAGATGATTGAAACCATGTTCTTAATTTATGAGGAGTGGGAAACTAATGCAATGTGTAGTGGGATATCCTTAAATAACGATACATCAAATATAATTAATATGAATTGGAATATATGGTTGAATATTTGTGTTGTAGATAATTAAAACTCTATGAGGACTCTAATACACTAGACCATCCTACAAGACCCAATATCATATTAGATCATATCTTAGATTCATATGATTGAGTGGATTTTTCAAGAGGAAGAATGATTTTATTTTTTATTGGCAAAAAATATGAAATAGATACATCTATTGAAGAGGGATGTGACCTAGATATTATTAGGAGCCTAGTAATTTCATTTCGACCTTAATGTATTGTTACTGGTATCTATACTATTGAGAGTCTCTTATGTGAACGAAATAACGATTATGATGAGATTGATGTCTATGAATAATAGAGGATTAGTTTTTTTGAGGATTGAATAGTTTTTTTTGGAATTATCATATGGATCTGAGAAGGGAAAGTTGGAGATTATGAGAGTGTTGATGGTGATGAAATTGATGTTGAGCATTATTTAGAAAATTTTGTTGAGGATTTTCAATCACATCATCCCATTAATGATTCATTAGTTATTTCTATAGTGTGATATATTATATATATAACTAAAATTTTATATATATACAGTTCATTTTTTAATATTGGTGATGCTACCCATATTTGAAGTGAGATGAGTACAATTTTCACGGGGAGGAATCATTAGGATATTTTAGTCAAAGAGGTTACCATATAGATACTATTGAAATGTCTTCAGAAATAATTTTTGTGGAATCACATGATGATAGGGTGATGTTAACAAAGAATTTCCTAATCAAACATCACTATTCATAGTCTATGTATGTTTGACGTTATATTGGAGATCGTTGTGATGCTCACATAGGATTTTCCTAAGCATAAAATGATATATCATCTATAGAAAAGATATATCCTATATCTCAACATCATGGAAATTATTATCAATAATAATATAGACATATTGATCATAATGACCACATAAATACCCCAGATAATGGTAGAACTAATGTTTTAGCTTGAGTATTGATATATCCAAAGGGATCTATTATTGAAATATTTTATTGTTTTTCGGAACTATTGGGAAATATTCTCGAGGAGCATGTTTTTTGTTCATAGAATAAAAATACCATTTTACCATGTACAGAGTGATATGCTTCACATCCACCTAAAACTTCCTTTTATAAATAATATTTTGTTGAAATGTTATTTTTTAGTTTCTTTAATAGGTATGATGATTTCAAATATGATTATAGTTTCGAGGCCTTAGTAGCATCATGTAACTCATGTTAATGAAGATGATTCCATACATCTATTTGATTTGGTTGTATTAAATATTCCTAACATGATTTATATTCAAATTCTGTAAGTTTAAAATGAAAATAGAAAGTTGTAAAGAGAAATGGAAGTTATGAGATATGTGTTAGACGTGATGATGAACTCCTTTTCTGATTGTTAGGATATTTTGTTGGCAGGATTTGAGAGTATTGTTGATATTGATTCTGTATTGTATGATCTACCTCTATATTAATTTTTTGATGGTGATATGATCTGGTCAGTTCTATAGTCATAGAGTAGATACTTGATATTATGAGATATTTTCCATCATCTCACTATGTGTATATTCACCATATTGGACAAGATGGAGAGCACATTGTTGACGCTCCTTTCGTCACAGAATCTAAAGATCGGAAAAGGGAATATCTGAGCTCAAAGTGAATCAACCTTTGAAGAAAACATAAAAAATCGACAAAGGCATGAACAAAGAATCAACATCAACTGCACCGCGCAAGTTATCTCACTGTCGCGCAAGTACACTTGCGCGATGCTCTTGGTCGCACAAGTGACTTGCGCGACGTAAGTGGTAACCGCCCGGTAACCACCCAGGGTCTTCTTTTGCCTATAAATAGACCCTGTGGGCCCCCCATTCGAGAGGATCTTTTTCCAGAAACTCGGATTGAAGCTCCCGACGCCCAAGTCTCTTCTCAAAGCATCCGGAACACTTCTAAGGTAATTTCTTACCTAGAACGGAAGATCTAAAGAGAAGAAGGAAGGCCTAAGTGTTGAAACTTATCAAACACTTGCGCGCCGACTTATTTCCTTCAATATAACTTGCGCGTCCCTTTTCTGGAAGAACCTCAAGAAAATTCTAAAGGGTTTAAAAAAGAGTTTCTCAAGTATTTCAATGCTTGTTGAAAATCACGCAAGTACACCATGTGTCGCGCAGGTATACCTGCGCGACCAATACTTGCGCACCCACGGAAGACTTGCGCGCCTTTTAAGACTTGCACGCCCCTATCATTTTGGGTGCCCATCTTTCCCATTTTATCCCTCTTAAGCCATTTCACCTTTCCTTTTCAAGATTCAGTCTTCAAGACACTCTTCAAATCCATTTATGGCATGATTTCTTGATTTGACTTCCTTATCTGAAAGGAATTCTGTGGAATATCTCTCAAAACCTAGTGATTTAAATATCCTTCTGTCACCAAAGATTGAGAGTTCGTTCATTTAACCTCATCATTTAACATGAGAGAATCATTAACCTGGGTCTCCTTTTTTAGGAATAATCCCCAGTTATAAATCCTTTAATCTGGGCATCTTCCTTAGGAGTAAGCCCCAAATTCTTAAAGTTCCCAAACTTGGGCATCCTCCTTAGGAGTAAGCCCCAAACCTTAATCCCTAACCTGGGTCTCCTTTTCAGGAATAAGACTCAGTCATAATCTTGGGCTTCTTTTTCAGGAGTAAGCCCCAAGTCCCCTAACCTGGGCCTCCTTTTTAGGAGTAAGTCCCAGTCATAATCTTGGGTTTCCTTTTCAGGAGTAAATCCCAAGCCCCCTTAAATTTCTCTTAACCAGTCCTAATTTACCCTTGATTTGGGTTTCATTTTCAGAAGTAAAACCCAATCATAAGTCCCCTCCTAACATGGGCATCCTCCTTAGGAGTAAGCCCCAAGATTAGAGTATTCAAATCTCCATGAAGCACAAATAACTTTATGGACCATGTTCATGGATTTTCTCCCTAAAAGTAAATCCTAAACCTTCATCTATCCAGGCAGTCATACATACATAAGCCCCAAAAAAATTCTTATGATTGCATATTTCATGGCACAATTGTCTAATTTTTACCCATACCTCTTGTTTCTCACACCGAGCATGACTCACGTGAGCTTAGAGTGTAAAAGTAATTATGACATTCATCTTTGAGCCATCAATCATAAACATCATACTCCATTACTCGAACTACGTGGGTTCTGATTCCTTTTCCAAAACAAAGGATATGTAGGTAGCCCATTTTTTGGGTTCGATCCCAACTTTGAAATAATCCATGTCCTTCTGAATGACGATAAACTTCAAGTGCCCCACTGAGTGGCTTTAAAACCAGCCTAGTCATCATAATGACCAAGAGACTTTTATATAAATGTTTTGAAGGATACCATTGACCAAGAATCTCTAAACAGATATAGATGATTCTCTATTGATGAAGAACCTCGAATACATATAAAATATTCTCTAAATTTCTTGCATATTTAATCATTGATTGTTAAAACTAATGGAAAGCGCATTTTATACTTGGTAATGTAATAAGGATTCACGAACATAACTTAAATCTATAAAGAGATTCCCGGAGTAGACAATAATTCCCCTCAAAAAGGTGTGATGAGTCTGACCTCCCATCCTCTCGACCAATGCAAATTCCTAAGCCTCATCAGTCCACAAGCTAATGAGCGCCTGCCTTTGGAAAGTAGGTCCAAACGGATGTGGAATCATTGGATGTTTCTGGTTCTACGAACAAACCCGCTAGAAACCGATCAGAATGTTTGAATCTCCCATCCAGGAGGTCATCCCCGAAATCTGTGAGGAAACGCACATATATAGATTATTTACAGATTGTTTGAATGATTCCCAAAGTGATAGAAAAACCATCACCAAGGATACCAAACAAAAAAAAATTTGGACATCTAAATAGCATGATTTAAATTTCCATATAATTTTTGGGGTGAAATCAAACAGATGCTACCATTCACTAGGTAATTCAATGAAAATGTCGTCCAACCCAATGTTATCACCCCTCTCATGAAGTTATTATTAAAGGAGTATATAGACTACTTCAATTTTATAGAAAGGGTAAATTATTATTGAATTTTAATGTCACATACATGACATATTTTAAAGGTATTTTTTATTTAATTTACATTATTGCTTTTTTTGGGGGTTTTCAATGCATTTTTGAAGGAAATGGTGGGTTTCCATAATTTGGGTCAACTCGAGAGCCCATTTCCAGTTTTGACAATAAATTTTGTTTGTTTAATAACTCCCTCTTTTTTCAACATTTTTAACTCATTCAACTTCAAAAATGACCTTAATTTAACTATTAAAACCACCAATGAATTTTGGCCCCCTTAAAAATTCATTTGCATCTTGGATTTGGGTGATCAAGTTGGGTATTGGGCCAACCCGAAATCCCATTTCCAGTTTTAAATTTGTTTTGTAATTATTTCATAAAATATTCAATTTTTATTCTTTTTCGGTGATTCCACCTCTCACCTTCTCCCACTGTACCTGGCCGCACCCCCAGCTTCGTTTCCCCCTCTTTGGAGATCGCATCTGTCGTGAATTAGGGCCTAACGTCTCTGGTTTCTAAAAACGTCCAGTTTTCTCAAGTAAGTGACTATCCTTCTAGTTCTCTCCTTTTCCTTGAGATTTATCTTTTTTTTTTCTTGAATCCCCAAATGTCCAGAAGCTAGGGCTTCGTACCTAGGGTTTCATTTTGGGTTTCATGGTTCAATCCTCTGGTTTTAGGTTTGATATCACTTCCTTGTGGCGCGGTGGTCGTGCGGTTGAAGTTCCGCACTAGGATTTGCGGTTCTTGAATCTTTTGGTAGGTGATTCCATTGTGTGTGCAATTTTTTGGGAATTTTCTTGCTGTGTTGAGGGTTAATTAATGCTTATTGAATTTTAATGTTTCTGTAAAAATTTGTTTTAGTTTCATTTACAATGCAAATGAATTGTATGTTACAATTTTTGGTGAAATTGAGGGTTTTTCATGCAAGTCTTTTATTGGTTCATTTTGGGATGAACTCTAATTACATAGTTGATTTTATTGAACTGTATTAGGAATTAAAATAATGTTTTAATTATTTATTATTTTTGGTTGTGGCTGCAAAAGTTTGTTTAAATTGTGTTTGAGAAGCAAATGGGCATTAAGTGCCATGTTGGTGTGAAAATGGTGGTTTTTAAAATATATAATTTCTTGGTTCACATTGGGCTGCCCCATAACTGAATTTTTGGTTTTATTAAATTGTGTTGAACTGAAATTTTGTTTTTATGACTTACAAGTGTTCACATACTATGAAAAGTGGATATTTTAAAGAGTTTTGGGTGCAAAACAATGTGATGTTTTGAGAGGTTGTTTTATTGAAGATCAAAATATTTTATTGACTATTCCAAATGATATAAAATGTGTGTAGCTACTGTACTATTTGTTTGTGACCAGTAGTGATACTTTACATGAAAAAGTATGTGTGTTGTTTGCTGAAATTGTTTGAGCACAAAAGGGGGAATCCCGGGTACTTAGGTGGGCGGATATGTACTAGTACGGCTAGTGGATCGGATGGGTTGTGTCCCTGTTTCACTGAGCAAATGGAAAACGACAACACTAACTGAACTATGTGGATGTTATTTGGAGACCACTAGGTTATGGGTTTGTTTCCTACTAGTGGCTCGTGCACGGGAAAGGATTGTGACTTGGATACTTTACACCGAGGTACGAGGTACATAGGGCCCGAGACTATCTAGTTGCCTAGGGGTGTTCCCAATTTTTGTGCTCATTAGAATTGTAGTATTTACCCTTGGTGTGGGATCTTTTGGCAGTAGTTTACAGTAGCTCACATGTTTATTTAATGCGTTATCATTCTGAAATTCTTGGATTGAAAACTGTTTTCATTTGAAAGTTGCTTTTCTTGAAATTTTTAACATTGTTTCACCTTGTGTGTTAAAATTGATAGTTTTGTTCCCATTGTATTGCATCCTCTTTGGAATCTTCTGGTGGTATCATATTGGGCTTAGGCTCACACCCTACTTACACCCCTTGGGTGTAAGTAGACCTGCTCATGCATGACTCAGGTAAAGGGAAGGCTAAGGGTGATGGCGGTTCGGGATGTTAGTCCCCATCGTTGGGGCGGAGGTGCGGGGACGGCTTGCGGGTGATGATCCCCTTGTCGTGTGGAGTCCATGGGGATGTCTTTATGTTGTCATTATTTGTATTTGGACCACTTGTAGTGTCTTTAAACATATGTATTCAGATCTGGTTTTGTTAAGAATGGTTTAGCATGGAAATTTCAGATTCTTATTATTGATTGTTTTATTTGTTTTATGCTTTCATACTCAGGTAAATCGTTCCCAAATCATATTGTTTTATACCCGGGCACTTGTGCCAGCCCGTGGGGATAGGGAATGCCCTTCGGGCCTTGCCACGGGCCAGGTTTGGTGCCGTTAATGGTGGCGACCAGATCCGGTTCGTGACAAAATGGTATCAGAGGAGGTTAATGTTTTTGGGTTATATTGTTATTTTGACATGAGTCGGGATAGACAGGATCTAGGACTGTCGGGGCTCGGGGTATTGGTTGTGAGTTGGGTGCCTGGCCCGCACCTCTCATGGAAGACCTTGAGTCACCAGAGGATGTTGGAATTTACTGATTTACTTCACTTCCAGGTGAGACGTGTGGGCTGCAGACCACATGTGGACATCAGGCAGATGTGGAGTAGTTGTTTATTTTATTACAAGAATGTGTTTAGTTTGTTTATATTTGATGTATTTGATTACAATTTTCAGAATTGTGGTATTGACTATTTGTTTTGTGACTGTTGCATTTTGTAGCAACATGCCTCCCCGGAAAGCTCCCACGCACCCACAGGAGGAAGCTGGAGAGAGTTCTCCCACGCCGATTGATCAGAGGCTAGTCGAGGCCGTGGTCCGGGCTGTCCAGGCTCTAGGATATGGACCAGCTCCAGCTCCAGCTCCTGTTAGAGAGGATTATACTGGTCCTAAAAAGGACAAGGCCCAGGAGTTCCTGTAAAATAAGCCTCCAACCTTCCGAGGCAGCTCAGAACCCCAGGAAGCAGAAGAATGGCTCGAGAAGATCGAGCGTATGTTTGAGTTCCTGGAAACACCCGAGGAGCTCAGGGTGAAGTGTGCCTCCTTTCTGTTGGAGGGTCCCAACCGTAAATGGTGGGAGTCAGTGCTTCAGTCTGGGAAGAATGAGCAGATGCGCTGGGGAGATTTCAAGGCTGTCTTCAATGAACAGTATTGCCTTGAGGTGTTGGCTTATGCCAGGTCTAGAGAGTTCATGGAACTTGTTCAGGGGAATCTATCTGTGATGGAGTATGCCAACCGTTTCGCTGAATTGGTTCGATATGCTCCAGAAATTGTCTCTAATGAACAAGCGAAGGCCCAGAGGTTTGAGAAAGGCTTGCGACCAGAGATATACTCACAGGTGTTCTTGTTTAAGCTGAGGACCTATGCTGAAGTTGTTGATCGGGCGTGCATGGTGGAGATTGATAGGAAAGGCAGGGCTGGTTTCTATGGTTCAGTATCAGCAGTGGGTAGTGGCAGCTCCTCAGAGAAGAAAAGGAAGCGGGAGGATCATGTGAAGAGAGGAGGGGGCAGTTCCGGCCACTCTTCCAGGCAGTTTTCTTCTGCGGCTTCTGATGCGAGATCGGTCGTGTGCCACCAATGTGGGAGGCCTGGGCATATCCGACCAGCATGTCCTCTTCCTCCGAAGCCTTGTTACCAGTGTGGAGGTATAGGGCATTTGCAGCGCTTCTGCGGTGTGGCACGTCCACTCCCAAGTGGGGCAGGGTCAGTGGCTTCAAAAGGAGTGCCAGCACAGTCCGAGCCATCGAGGACTGGGGGATCTCGATTTGGTGGTCGTGGTGGTAGGGCTGGATCATCTTCTGGGCAGAGCCAGTTCAGGGCACAACCACATACTAGTGGTCGTCCTCAGGCAGATACTGGACATCTCCATGCAGTGGATCAGTCACTAGTAGGATCAGAGGCGGGACCATCGACAGTTCGAGGTACCGTTCTGATTGCATCTTCTATAGCTACTGCTCTTTTTGATACTGGTGCCTCTATTTCATTCATTTCTGGAAATTTTGTGGAGATGCTGAATTTGCCAACTGAGTTGATGTCTTTTGCGGTGGAGTTGGTGACACCATTGGGAAAGAAGAAGGAGCAGGGCCTGAGGTGCCCCTCGTGTGCACTTTCTGTGTCAGGGGTCGAGATGGAGTGGGACCTCTTGGTCTTAGATATGGACCTTTTTGATGTCATACTTGGGATGGATTGGCTAGTAAACTTCCAGGCACACATCGATTGCTACAGACGGCGGGTGAGTTTCACATCACCTGATGGGAGTCGTCAGGTTTTTCATGGAGAATGGGATCCACGATCAAGTCGCGCAGGGCCTCCACTCCCAGAGTTGGGAAGTGTTATCTTCCAGTTATCTTAGATTGTGCTAGAGGATGGTCTTTCCCCTGAAGGTGCACTACCTCATGTAGTGAATGAGTTTCCCGAGGTATTCCCTGATGATTTTTCTGGTTTGCCCCCAGAGCGGGATGTGGAGTTTTCGATTGATCTGGCACCGGGAACACAGCCGATATCTCTTCCCTCCTATCGCATGGCCCCCACCGAGTTGAGGGAATTAAAGATACAGCTGGACGACTTAGAATCCAAAGGATTCATTCGCCCGAGCATCTCTCCTTGGGCCGCTCCTGTGTTGTTTGCAAAAAAGGCTGATGGATCCCTCCGGTTGTGCGTTGACTACCGGAAGCTGAATAAGGTAACAATTAAAAACAAATACCCTTTGCCCAGAATAGATGATTTGTTTGATCAGTTGAAGGGGGCAAAGTGGTTCTCAAAGATAGACCTGCGTTCAGGGTATCATCAACTCAGGGTGAAGGAGTCAGATATCCCCAAGACAGCCTTCCGAAGCAGGTATGGCCACTTTGAGTATTTGGTCATGCCCTTCGGATTGACCAATGCTCCAGCGGTATTTATGGCACTAATGAATAGGGTGTTCCATCAGTATCTCGATTCCTTTGTTGTGGTGTTCGTGGATGATATTCTGGTATACTCTAGCTCTGAGGAGGAACACGAACATCACTTGAGGATCGTTTTAGGTACATTACGGGATCACCGCCTCTATGCAAAGTTGTCAAAGTGCACCTTCTGGATCAGAGAGGTGAGATTTCTAGGGCATGTGATCTCAGAGCACGGAGTTTCAGTGGACCCTGAGAAAATTAGTGCGGTTATGTCATGGGAGCAGCCGAAGAATGTGTTCGAGATCAGGAGTTTCCTTGGCCTGGCTGGTTACTACAGGCGATTCGTTCGGGATTTCTCTCGGCTTGCATCACCAATGACTGCGCTCACCCGGAAAGGGGTGAAGTTTGTATGGGGTCCAGAATGTCAAGCATCATTCGAGGAGCTGAAGAGACGATTGACTACCGCCCCTGTGCTGATTTTGCCTGAGGCCGGGAAGGGTTATGTGGTTTATTGTGATGCTTCAGGTATGGGTCTTGGGTTCGTGCTTATGCAGGATGATCACGTGGTGGCTTATGGCTCTCTCCAACTCCGACCACATGAAAAGAACTACCCTACCCATGACTTGGAGTTGGCAGCGGTGATGCATGCTTTGAAGACATGGCGTCACTACCTCTTTGGCGAGAAGTTTGTGGTCTACTCTGATCACAAAAGCTTGGCTTATATCTTCACGCAGAAGGACCTCAACTTGAGGCAGCGTCGCTGGATCGAGTACTTGCAGGGGTTCGACTTTGACATTGTCTATACCCCAGGCAAGGGTAATGTGGTGGCCGACGCTTTGAGCAGAAGAGTTCCAGTGCAGGCTTTGAGGAAGTCTAGTGATGAGTGGACATTGATGGGGCTCTTTTCTCAAATGCATGTGGAGGCTAGGGAACACAGTGGAGGGGAATTCTTGGCGAGTGTCCAGTTGACTCCTTCTCTGTTGGAGTTGATTCAGCGGGAACAACCTAGTGATGAGCTTTGTCAGCGATCTAGGCAGTTTCTTCATGGTGGGGAGACATCCTCTGATTGGTCGTCGTCTCCCGAGGGCATCTTGTGCTTCAAGGGCCGTTCAGTAGTACCGTTATCTCTACGGAAGTCAGTGATGCATGATAGCCACCAGTCTCAGTGGGCTGTCCATCCAGGTGCCACTAAGATATATTATGATGTCCGTCGGCATTTTTGGTGGCCTGGTATGAGACGAGACATAGCAGACTTTGTTTCGAGATGCTACACATGCCAGCAGGTGAAAGCAGAGCACCAAAGGCCCTCCGGTTTGCTCCAGCCATTACCCATTCCTACCTGGAAGTGGGACGAGGTTGCCATGGACTTCATTGTTGGCTTACCTCGTACACCTCGGGGTAAGAATTCCATTTGGGTGGTGATTGATCGTCTGACCAAATCAGCCCACTTCATTCCGATCAGAGATACATCTAAAGTGGATGAGTTGGGCCATTTGTATCTTCAAGAGGTGGTGAGACTCCATGGTGTACCATCAGCTATTGTCTCAGATAGAGACCCCCGCTTCACTTCTCGATTTTGGGAAGGCCTTCAGAAGGCCTTGGGCTCTCAGATTAAGATGAGCACGTCGTACCACCCTCAGACGGATGGTCAGACAGAGCGGGCGAATCAGATTTTGGAGGACATGCTTCGTGCATGTGTCTTGGACTTTGGAGGTTCTTGGGATAGCCATTTGGGATTGGTTGAGTTTGCTTATAATAATAGTTACCAATCCTCAATTCGAATGGCCCCTTTTGAGGCGCTCTATGGTCGGCCATGTCGGTCCCCCCTATGTTGGGCTGAGGTAGGAGAGACTTCACTATTGGGGCCGAGCCTTGTGCAGGAGACTTCTGAGAAGGTCAAATTGATCAAGAAGCGCTTATTGACAGCTCAGAGTCGTCATAAATCTTATGCTGATCGGAGGCGTCGAGACCTAGAGTTTACTGTGGGTGATAGGGTATTCTTAAAAGTGGCCCCTCGTTTGGGCCATCGTCGATTGGGGAAGAAAGGAAAGTTAATGCCACGGTATGTCGGGCCCTTTGAGATCACCGAGCATATTGGAAAGGTGGCATACAGGTTGGACTTACCTTCTCAGCTGACGTCCATCCATGATGTCTTCCACGTCTCTCAATTGAAGAAATACACCCCGGATCCGTCCCATGTGTTGAATTGGGAAGAATTGGAGATAGAGCCTGACTTGTCTGTTGTTGAGAGGCCAGTAAAAATTGTGGACTCCCAAGAGAAGATACTTCGAGGGAATTCTATTCCATTATTTCGGGTTCTATGGCGGCATGGGAATGATACACATGAGACTTGGGAGCGAAAGTCATGGGTCGAGGAAGAGTACCCATTCTTGTTTACCAACCAAGAATCATGTTGACTTTCCGGGGCGGAAAGTCCTTCATGGTGGGGAGAATTGTCACATACATGACATATTTTAAAGGTATTTTTTATTTAATTTACATTATTGCTTTTTTTGGGGGTTTTCAATGCATTTTTGAAGGAAATGGTGGGTTTCCATAATTTGGGTCAACTCGAGAGCCCATTTCCAGTTTTGACAATAAATTTTGTTTGTTTAATAACTCCCTCGTTTTTCAAAATTTTTAACTCATTCAACTTCCAAAATGACCTTAATTTAACTATTAAAACCACCAATGAATTTTGGCCCCCTTAAAAATTCATTTGCATCTTGGATTTTGGTGATCAAGTTGGGTATTGGGCCAACCCGAAATCCCATTTCCAGTTTAAAATTTGTTTTGTAATTATTTCATAAAATATTCAATTTTTATTTTTTTTCGGTGATTCCACCTCTCACCTTCTCCCACTGTACCTGGCCGCACCCCCAGCTTCGTTTCCCCATCTTTGGAGATCGCATCTGTCGTGAATTAGGGCCTAACGTCTCTGGTTTCTAAAAACGTCCAGTTTTCTCAAGTAAGTGACTATCCTTCTAGTTCTCTCCTTTTCCTTGAGATTTATCTTTTTTTTTTCTTGAATCCTCAAATGTCCAGAAGCTAGGGCTTCGTACCTAGGGTTTCATTTTGGGTTTCATGGTTCAATCCTCTGGTTTTAGGTTTGATATCACTTCCTTGTGGCGCGGTGGTCGTGCGGTTGAAGTTCCGCACTAGGATTTGCGGTTCTTGAATCTTTTGGTAGGTGATTCCATTGTGTGTGCAATTTTTTGGGAATTTTCTTGCTGTGTTGAGGGTTAATTAATGCTTATTGAATTTTAATGTTTCTGTAAAAATTTGTTTTAGTTTCATTTACAATGCAAATGAATTGTATGTTACAATTTTTGGTGAAATTGAGGGTTTTTCATGCAAGTCTTTTATTGGTTCATTTTGGGATGAACTCTAATTACATAGTTGATTTTATTGAACTGTATTAGGAATTAAAATAATGTTTTAAATATTTATTATTTTTGGTTGTGGCTGCAAAAGTTTGTTTAAATTGTGTTTGAGAAGCAAATGGGCATTAAGTGCCATGTTGGTGTGAAAATGGTGGTTTTTAAAATATATAATTTCTTGGTTCACATTGGGCTGCCCCATAACTGAATTTTTGGTTTTATTAAATTGTGTTGAACTGAAATTTTGTTTTTATGACTTACAAGTGTTCACATACTATGAAAAGTGGATATTTTAAAGAGTTTTGGGTGCAAAACAATGTGATGTTTTGAGAGGTTGTTTTATTGAAGATCAAAATATTTTATTGACTATTTCAAATGATATAAAATGTGTGTAGCTACTGTACTATTTGTTTGTGACCAGTAGTGATACTTTACATGAAAAAGTATGTGTGTTGTTTGCTGAAATTGTTTGAGCACAAAAGGGGGAATCCCGGGTACTTAGGTGGGCGGATATGTACTAGTACGGCTAGTGGATCGGATGGGTTGTGTCCCTGTTTCACTGAGCAAATGGAAAACGACAACACTAACTGAACTATGTGGATGTTATTTGGGGACCACTAGGTTATGGGTTTGTTCCCTACTAGTGGCTCGTGCACGGGAAAGGATTGTGACTTGGATACTTTACACCGAGGTACGAGGTACATAGGGCCCGAGACTATCTAGTTGCCTAGGGGTGTTCCCAATTTTTGTGCTCATTAGAATTGTAGTATTTACCCTTGTTGTGGGATCTTTTGGCAGTAGTTTACAGTAGCTCACATGTTTATTTAATGCGTTATCATTCTGAAATTCTTGGATTGAAAACTGTTTTCATTTGAAAGTTGCTTTTCTTGAAATTTTTAACATTGTTTCACCTTGTGTGTTAAAATTGCTAGTTTTGTTCCCATTGTATTGCATCCTCTTTGGAATCTTCTGGTGGTATCCTATTGGGCTTAGGCTCACACCCTACTTACACCCCTTGGGTGTAAGTAGACCTGCTCATGCATGACTCAGGTAAAGGGAAGGCTATGAGTGATGGCGGTTCGAGATGTTAGTCCCCATCGTTGGGGCGGAGTTGCGGGGACGGCTTGCGGGTGATGATCCCCTTGTCGTGTGGAGTCCATGGGGATGTCTTTATGTTTTCATTATTTGTATTTGGACCACATGTAGTGTCTTTAAACATATGTATTCAGATCTGGTTTTGTTAAGAATGGTTTAGCATGGAAATTTCAGATTCTTATTATTGATTGTTTTATTTGTTTTATGCTTTCATACTCGGGTAAATCGTTCCCAAATCATATTGTTTTATACCCGGGCACTTGTGCCAGCCCGTGGGGATAGGGAATGCCCTTCGGGCCTTGCCACGGGCCAGGTTTGGTGCCGTTAATGGTGGCGACCAGATCCGGTTCGTGACATTTAACCTCATGATGCTTAGATTATATATATATATATGTTGAATAATAGTGTTATCACATGAGTCGATTACTATATCCCTTTCACAACTTCCCATTCCTTAGATCCATCTGCACAGCACTGTATACCATTATGTCTGTCACTGATGGAATCAGTAAGACAACTCAGACCATTGATAATCAAAATGCTTCCCACAACTCCCAAATCTCCCTAAACCACTACATATGAACTTTCACCTTCTATATCATTACCTCATTCCACTTGAATGGGACTGTGGTGTATTGATCCAACCTCTTAAGCTAAGAGTGATTCAGATTTGACTAAATCGTTGATATAGATTTTGTATTTCCTGTTTATATCAATTTATGATTTAATAAAAAATAGTTTTTTGATATGAATGATATTTATAACTTAATATTCATGAATTAATTCATTATCAGTATTTTAAATTTATTTATCTATTTTATAATCCCAAAATAGGGTGGGGAAGTGATGGAGTTCCCCTTAAATCAATGTTTATGGTTGATACCACCATTATACTTTGATATCATGGTTACCCACAATCATCTATTTGTACCATTATTATTTTGATGTATCTATTTAGACATTACCTCAATCAAAGTTTTTTTTAATATTTCATAGTTATTCATTAAACACTACTTCAAAATTCACCCCTGTGAATGCTGCTGCTGTGAACACCTCTACTGTGAGGTCTGCTGCTGTGAAAACCAATGTTGCTACTCCTGCTGTAACGTCGTCCGCTCTGAGGAAGACATCACCAACTCAGCATCTTCAACACTGGGTTTCTAATGCACTGGTTAGGGAGTACCGTCGCAACGGTACTATCCCAACTCTGGAGGCCGCTCGTCAAGCCCTCCAAGTTAACAACTCTACCTGGTCGTCTGGACAACGGCAGCAAGCAATCAAGAAGCAGGTGGTGCTGACTACCGTCTCCAACCGTTTCGGGTTGTTATCCCCGGAACGCAATTTCCATTCACTCCCTTACTCTGAGGAAGTGAATGAGGAGGTCCCGCAGGACCATAATTCAAAAAGACAGGAGTCCTTCCCAAGGGATCCCATCAACAATCGCCGCCAGACTCATGCGGTAGTGCGCCCTCAACATGATGAGGGTACCGACTCCAGGCATTCAGCTCAGGTTCCTCGAACCCGAGCAGGCAAGATGAACCGCCAGAGACGGAATCCGGTGAACAATGGGCAGGTTGTCATCCCTGCCATCTCCGGAGAAGTCCACCAACCTAACTTGGTGGCGAACAACGAGAAGGCATACACACCTGTCCGTTTTAATTCTGCTGTCCAGTAGACTCGTCTGGCAGCATCACGCCAATCCCACCAGGCAATTCCGGCAGAGTACCATAGGCCGGAACATACACCTGCTTATACATCACCAGTTAGTCAGCAGGCTCGTCTGACTACATATGATGGATCTCTTCAACCGCATTTGGCGAAGTGTAATCAGCAGGCACATACAGCTGCTAATACTAATCAAGCCTACCAACAGTCTCGCTTGGTAGCACACAGTGAAGCCAGTAGGAAAGCCCCGACGACAAACAGGTGGCAGACTCAACTCTCTGCCTCCACACTTGAGTACTGTCAGGATTCACTGATAGGAAAAGGAGGACAGGAGCAGGCACATACACCTCCTCCAAGCCCGGAATGGACGTATATCCCTGTTCCGGCGGCTGAAGTCACCAAACATATTTTGTCAATGGTGAAAGAGCAGAAGAAAATTCCTGCTCATATTCTGGATGCTTACCAGGATATCATAACAGCTTCAGCATCATCTCAGGGACAGACACATAAATCTATCCCTATCAGTGGAGTGACACATCAACGATTCACTCCAGAATAGACACACACATCTGTTCCAGTCCAAGAGGGTTATGGGGCATACTCCCCCATATCAAACGGACAACCAAGTCAGGCACATACACCTGATTTGAGTGGAGATCGTCAGCCTAACCTGACCATCTTTCCTAATCAAGCACATACACCTGCTCAGAGTAACCACTTTCGTCAACAAGTGGTTTCTAAAGTGAGTAAGAAGGAATCTAAGAAAAAGATCCGTCCATCACAGTCAGGAGATCAAAGGACAATCTGCAACAAGGCCTTGCTCGATACTGGAGTTCTTGAAGCCCTCAGACATTTATCTGTCGGAATTCAAGATTCTAATCCCTCAGTTCTCAATAACGGGAACATTAATTTTGAAGGTTTAAACATACACTTCCTCATGAAGGCTTGCTTCATGAAAGTTCAGTCAATATTGAAGTTTCTTCTTCAGATGAGAGCCACAGGAACCCTGGTCCGAAGACCAAGGAGCAAGAGATTTCATCTTTTGCTGTAACCCATCATGACGGTCCTCCTCATGGTGATGAACTTCATTGCGAAAGTCCTCTCCGTAGTAGTGATTCACGTTGTCTCGAAAATTCATCAGAAGGCAATGTAGTGACGAGAAAGCCCTCCTATCTCGAGGCACTTGCAAACATAAAACCAATCATGTCTGATGCTTTACTATCGGCAGCTGAAACTCTTTCTCCATCAGAAGATAGCCTGGGGTTCAGGTTATTCTCCGAACCATCCCTGGGTCATTCATCTTCCATCATGAATAGTGATTTCTCTACCAATCTTGTTGAATCCGATGAAGCAACAAGGAAACACCAACTCTGGTCCAAACAGGTAGAAGAATCTTCATTTAATGATAAAGAGGAAATGCTGAACATGTGAAAAAAACTGGCAAAAGGTGAAGTACTAGTCATGTTTTGGCCTTTGGCTGACTCCCAGTACGACATTCCAAAGATGTTGACGGATGATGGAATCCATGATATTCGTCTCAACATATGGAAGACTCTTTGTCAATTGAAGAAGAAAGTATTATCTTACGGTGATTATGAAAATCATATTAAGATAATAGAAGGGTTACAACACCAGATTGATTTGGCATCTTTATCAGTCTCTCGGTATCCGAAAGCAGAAAAGAAACAAAGAACCCTTCAAAGTTCATGCCTTGGCGCACTAAAAAATTGCGTCAGTTAATTGCCAATGCTCCATTTTATGTTCATATCAGAGGATGGGGTGTTCACGGAGCACTACATTTCACAGTGCTTTCCAGTCAGCAAAGCCCGCCGAAAATGGTCTCATGCAATGTTATTACCCATGGCCGGCCACAGTCAATGGGCTTTGTTCATAATCAAAAGCTTGCTCAAGAATAGGCTTCAACTAGTTCCTCTCAAAATCAAATATATAGAGAACAAGTTGTCGAATTGCTCCTACATCGAGCAGGTGAGAATATTGCACAAGCCTCTCGTCTGGAGCAAACACGTCATCAAATGACAAAAGTTTCGGAAATCATCCAACGGTCTGTTGAACCACGTGATAAAAGTGGATACAGGTTAATGCATCCAGCTAATTTCCGAACTAATATTCGCAAGATCAAGAGAGATTTTATGAAGATCTCAGACATAGCATGTCAAGAGACACCCCAGTTTGTCAGACTGGGGACTTCTCTAACCCAACCCTCAGAGTCAACAAATGGGATTCGAGGAGTTGAGCGGAAGCAGCAGGAACATCCCCAGTCCACCGGACTGGGGACTTTTTCAAATCCTCAATCCCTCCCTCAGAGAAAGTCAGTATTCTCTCGATTAGGGAATAAGCCTCAAGAGGAACGAAGAGCCAAGCTATCAGGAGATTCTCTCCAAGTGACGGTTCTCCAAGAAGATCCTGAGGGATCATGTCAACAGAATGCCATGTCTCATCATGGACAAGGAAGAAGACAATATCACAGAAATGCTGATAGAAAGTATTCCATGCAATATGCATCCATTAATGTCATCAATGCCGTTGCTGCTGATTCACCAGATGAGGCTCAACCAGAGGGATCAGATGAAGAGTTTCCCGCTCAAGAAGTTGCGCACACAGACCTAAATGAAGAAGGTGTGCGCACTCGTAATCAAAGGCTTACCCAAAATCTGAGTATTCCTTCAAGTAACCCACTTCCCCCTCTCCGAAAAGGATCCAATAAGGGGAAAGGAAAGAATCAGGTTACTTCTCACCCTTCCTCTGAAGGAGGTCAATCGCTCTCATTAGAGAAAAGGTTTGCACAACAGGAGGAAGAAATGAAAGAATTAAGAAGGTTGAATGCAGAACTACTTCAGAGTAGTCTTCTTCTTAAGGATGCTGAAGTCCGACAACCGAAGGAATTTGTTGTAACTACTGAGATGGATCAGAATTATCCTCATTTATCAGTACACCCTTAGAGGTCTAATCCTACGGGTCAAACGCAATAACGGTTGGCAGCACTACCATCAGTTGCAGCACCAACCACCACGTCTGTCCAAGCTCCATTCATCACACCTACCCAAAACCAAGTTCAACCTGATGTTTCTCAAAAGTTAATAACTACTATTGAGTCATTAACAGCTCGTTTAAAAACTATGGAAGGGAAACGGGCACAAGTTCAACCTGAAAAGAAAGTTTACCCTGAATGGGTAGATTCAATTTCTCCTCCATCTAGTTTTGGAAACCCTGTTTTCCCTACTTTCAATGGATCAGGCGACCCCGAACAACATTTGACGCATTACGTGTCTTGTTGTGATCCTATGATGGGAACTCCAGAGCAGCAAGAAGCAGTGAAACTCAGATGCTTCGTGCGAACCTTGCAAGGACCAGCTTTTGTCTGGTATACAAGCTTCCAATCCCGGTCAGTCATCGGATGGGAAGATCTTCGTCAAAAATTCCTTCTTCAGTTTAGCTCAACATTGCCAAAAACGACAGTTTTCGATCTTACAAACTGCAAGCAAAGGGAGAATGAAAGAGTCTCTGATTTCATTGCTCGTTGGAAGGTATTAATGTATTCCCTAAGTTTAGCACTCCCTCAGGAGGAATTGTTGACAATCTGTGTGGAAAATTTGCGTGACGAATTACGCACGCCATTGATCCCTGTGAAATACACAGGAGGGTTTCGAGACCTTACTTCAATCGCTCAACAGATTGAAGATTCCCTTATACAGGCTAAGGTTAAATCTCGTATAATTCCATCATCTCCAGGAAGGAGAATGGGTAAAGTGGAAACTGCTACAGTTATGCTTAAACAAGAACCTGTACCTATTTCTACTTCAAAACCTTCATCTTCTCGAAGGGCTCCACCTCCTGAACGCCAACAAAAAAGGTTGTTTCGTCCAAATGATCAAAAAGATCAACGACAAAAACAATTTGAGGATATGAAGAGTAAAACATACTCTTTCCGAAGTGAGAAAGTTCCCGGTTACTTCATTTTAGGTCTGGAAAATAATTTGGTTCAATTACCAGTGCCCAAGAGGCCAAACAAGGAAGGAGATGAAGACCATCCCAATTATTGTCCTTTTCATCAAATGTTGGGGAATCCCATCCAGGAGTGTTTTGTCTTTAAAGACCTCCTGCAAAAGATGTTTGACTTGGGACAAGTCAAATTGAAGGGTTCTTCAGCTCATGTAGCATGTATTACTGCTACAGATCCAGAGGAAGGAGGCGAGTGGCAGGAAGTCAAAAGAAAAACTGCGAAAAAATATGATGATTGGATGGTCAGAAAGACAATCAATCGGACCCATTCCATTTTGTGAACACAATTGAAGAATCCAATTGTGTCTCCTATAAAAGTTGTAGTGAAGCCTCCATCAAAAGACAAATCCTCAAAAGGACAGCGCAATTCAAAGAAGAAAGAGGAATCAGGAGAAGATGAGTATGTATCAAAGCCTAAATTGTCTTTGACTCTGGAAGATTTCATGCCATCTACTTCAAAGCCACGGGCACCGTCCCACCAAACGACACAACCTAAACAGGATAACCAGGCAGAGTCTTTATCAGACGAAGAGTTAATCTTTGGTTCTGTTAATATGATTCAATTAACAGATCCACATTCCAGTCTTGATGAGCCTGAATTCCCTGTATCAAATAAGGGAACCCGAGGAAGTTCTAGAGGTTTAGGATATAGGGGAAGACATGGATCTTTCCAAAGACACTACTCTAATTCTACCCCTACTAGCACTGTGTATGCAGTAGAAACTCGTGGTAGAGCCCTTCAACGAGCTCAAAAAGAACAAGCAAGTTCTTCTGCCAATGGCCAACTCAGTTTTGGCACAGTTATTTTGGAAGACTGATTAATGGTTCCATCTTCTTTATCTCAACAAGTAAATGGATCTAATCAGTCTAATCTGCCAAAACCAAGGATGTTGCCAGCTTCAATACAAGATGCATCAGCTTCCAAAGCATCTGCTTCCAAGGTACCTTCTAAACCGCATATTCCTATTGGGAAACGCAGACCTCTAGATCAAAAGTACGATATATTGAAACACTTGTCCCAAGTACCAGCCAAGTTATCAATTTTGGATGCTTTGAATCTGTCAAAAGATATTCGGGAAGCACTCATCGAAGCTTTGTCAAGTCCTCAGGAGTTTGAAGCTGAAATTGCTGCAGCTGAAATCTATCACATAGAGAATAATCCTCCAGAATTCCATGCAGTGATATCTTTTACTGATAAAGATAAAGATGATGTTGTGCATGGGCACATAAAACCTTTTCACTTATCTGGAAAAGTCAATGGTGTAGATGTTCGAAGAGCTTTCATTGACAATGGTTCAGGAGTAAACCTCATGCCCATTCGTACACTTTGTCGATTGGGCCTCACGGAATCTGATTTATCTCCTTCTACCATGATGTTACAAGGATATGATAAAAATGAACAAGAACCACTGGGAGAAGTTACACTCAGAACTCAGTTTGGAGATCTTGTATCCAATTCGGATTTCATGATTGTTGATCAAGACTCAGCTTTCAATATCTTTCTTGGAAGACCCTGGCTACATCATCATGCAGCTATTCCTTCATCATACCACCAATGTCTCAAATACTGTTTTGATGGTCAAGTTGGAACATTGTATGGTGATAAGGCCCCGTTCAAGACATGTGAGTCTCAATACATTGAGGCGGAATTTTATCACATGAAGGGAAGAGAAAAATCTACAATGAAGGAAATTACCAAAGTTAATGCTCCATATGGTTTGGAGAAAATTCCAAATAAATCCATTTTCACATATGAGTACAGATTATGTGTTACCTATCTGTCAAATTGACAAAATATGCCCAAATCAAAATACTCTTATAGAAAGATCCATAATGTCAATTATGATGATGGAGCCAGACAACATGGGAGAAATTGGTAACCTACCAAGCCGTGATGAAAGCATAAGTGGTGATGAATCCCAACAAGTCTATACTTCGCTAATCAGGCTAGAAGAAGTTATTGCAACACCAGAGGTGAATAATGATGTTGATTCTCGATCTATCATCTCCAATTTATTTCCCAAAGAAGACCCTTTATCATCAATAGAGTCAGAAATGGAAGCTTCTTCTTCAAGATGTGAAAATTTTGACATCTCTTATGATCATGAGAATTTTGTTTTTTCATCTACTATGCAAGTAGAAATGGAAGAAATAACACATGATGAAGAGGAAGAGGAAGATCTTAAAGATGCTCCTCCAGCATTTGAAGAGGGTATCTCTACCATTGTGGATGAACTCAGAGAAGTAAATCTGGGTACAGAGAAATATCCACGCCCCACTTTAATTAGTGCGGCCATGACCCTTGAAGAGCAAGAGATGTATATTTCTTTTTTAAAGAAAAATAAATATATTTTTGATTGGAATTATACAGAAATGCCTGGGCTTGATCCTGATGTTGCTACTCATCATTTGGGTTTACCAAAAGAACATTGAGGTTTTAAACAAGCCGCGAGAAGAACACACCCAACCTATGCTTCCAAAATTGAAGCTGAAGTGGATAAGATGATCAAAGCCAACTTCGTCAGAGAAGTTCAATATCCCAAGTGGTTGGCTAATATTGTCCCTGTAAAGAAGAAGAACGGACAAATTAGGGTTTGCATCGATTTCAGAGATCTTAATCGGTATTGTCCTAAAGATGATTTCCCAGTTCCGATTACAGAACTCTTAATTGATGCGACGGATGGCTATGAAGTACTTTCTTTCATGGATGGATATTCTGGATATAATCAGATCTGAATGGCCCCAGAAGATGAGGAATATACAGCCTTCAGATCTCCTCAAGGTGTGTTTTGTTACCGGGTGATGCCCTTTGGTTTAAAGAATGCAGGTGCAACATATCAATGCGCCATGCATCGTATCTTCATACCTCTTTTAGGGAAGTTTGTTGAATGCTATGTAGATGATTTGGTGGTTAAATCTAAACAACGTTCTAATCACTTGGCTGATTTGGAAGTCATATTCCACAAGCTTCGACAATATAATTTAAAGATGAACCCCTTAAAATGTGCGTTTGGGGTAACCTCAGGAAAATTCCTCGGCTTTGTTGTACGCCATCGTTGTATTGAAGTCGATCCTGAGAAGACCAAATCAATCATTGGTATGTCACCTCCTCAGAATTTGAAAGAATTAAGAGGACTTCAAGGACACTTAGCCTACATTCAGCGTTTCATCGCTAATTTTGCAGGCAAAAGTTTAACCTTTACCAAATTATTGAAGAAAGGAGTCACTTACCAGTGGACTGAAGAATTTCAAGAAGCATTTGATGTTCTCAAGAAATACTTCTTGAGTCCACCATTACTCATGCCACCTGTTGAGGGTAGACCGCTTATCCTCTATGTGACAGCTTTAGAGCGATCATTGGGTGCCTTTCTCGCTCAAAAGAATGATGTTGGGAATGAAAATAGTCTCTACTATCTCAGTAGAACTATGCTTGAAGCAGAAACCCGATATTCAAGTATTGAAAAGTGCTGCCTAGCATTAATCTTTGCAGTTCAGAAACTGAGACACTACCTGCAACATCACGAGGTCCAATTGGTATCTCGTAATAATCCGCTCAAATTCATCCTTAGTCATCCAATGCTTACAGGACATCTGGAAAGGTGGGCGGTTATTCTACAGTAGTTCGACATTCAGTATGTGTCTCAAAAGGAAATTAAGGGCCAAGCTCTGGCTGATTTCCTGGCTGAACATCCTTCAGTGGAAGACACGTATTCAGATATCGAACTCCCTGATGAGGAAGTTTTCTCTATTCAAGAGAGTCCTCAAACATGGGAAATGTATTTTGATGGTGCTTCTAGAAGTCCAACAGGGAAGAAAATGGAAAATCCTAAATTCAACAAAGTTGGTTTAGGAAATGTGCTCATTTCTCCAGATAAGGCAGTGTTACCTTATTCCTTTTTGTTGTGGGAAGGTGGTACCAATAATGAAGCTGAATACCAAGCTCTCATTACAGGCTTGGAATTAGCGCTTCAAGCACAAGTGAATCACTTAAAGGTGAAAGGTGATTCAGACCTGGTAATCAAACAAGTCAATGGGGATTATGCCATCAGAAAAGAAGAATTAGTCCCTTTGTATGATTACGTCAGAGAGTTAATGTCGGAATTCCCTTCAGAACCGACATTTTCTTATGTCCCAAGATCACAAAATGCTCAAGCTGATGCACTGGATAATATAGCCACAGCTTTAGCAGATCCAAATCGGGACGAGACAACCATCTGTATTTCCCACCGTCGTGCAATTTCACCTTATGTTCAAGTCAGAACAGAGGAAATTAATGAAATTAGTCCCATTCCTGAACCGTATGGACATACTACAGGATGGATGTCACCTATCAGGGAATACCTTCAAAATGGAACACTTCCACCTGATAGAGCCGAGAAAGAGCAAATTCGGCGACGTGTGGTCAATTTTACTCTTTATGATAGCCCAAACCACCTCGAGAAAATTCTCTACAAACATGTTTTTGATGGAGTTCTCTTCAGATGTATTGATGGTGAAGAGACAATGGTTGTCATAAAAGAAGTGCATGCAGGAGTCTGTGGTGCCCACCAGTCTGGACATAGACTATCTGATCAAATTTGAAGGCTTGGATACTTTTGGCCTTCAATGATACAAGATTTTGTTGATTTCACAAATAAGTGTCATTCATGCCAATTATATGCCAACGTCATTCATAAACCTCCAGTGTTTCTTCATAAAGCTAAATACTCATGGCTATTTTCCACATGGGGAATGGATGTGGTGGGACCTTACCCTTCAGCTACGACCAAGCAGTTTAAGTACATTCTTACTGTTACTGATTTTTTATCCAAATGGGCAGAGGCAGTACCTCTCAAAGAAGTCAGTTCTAAATGCATTGTTAGCTTCATCAAGTCTAACATCATTACTCGATTTGGTGTCCCTCATACCATATTGACGGACAACGGCACCAACTTCTTTTCTTCTGAGGTAAAGAAATTGTATCAAGAATACAACATTAAGTCCAACCATTCATCTCGATATCATGCAGCGGCTAATGGCCATATAGAGGCCTTCAACAAGACTCTTTAAAATATACTGCAAAAGATGGTGGATAAAGATAAGAGGTCATGGCCTGATAAACTCTTTCATGCTTTATGGGATTATCGGACTACCACTCACAATGCCACGCGGTCAACTCCATATTCATTGGTATATGGAACAGAAGCAGTCTTGCCAATTGAAGTTCAATTGCCCTCACTCAGAATAGCCATTTGTGATCAGTTATCTACAGATGAGCAATCCCAAAAGCGGTTGAATGAATTGGAACAGTTAGATGAGAAAAGATTGTGCACTTTGCACCACTTGGAAATCTATCAGAATCGAATAGCATGAGCTTTTAACAAAAAAGTTCATCTTCGTTCATTCATTCAGGGAGAATTGGTATTGGTTCTCAGAGCACCAAAGATACCAGGAAAGAAGCCTCCCAAGCTTGAACCAAAATGGGAAGGACCTTATTCAATACATAAGGTCTACTCCAATGGAGCGTATTCTCTAATCTCAATGGATGGAAAACACATCACGACTCCAACTAATGCCAGATTTATGAAGAAGTATTTTGTATAAACACAAAATATTGTTCCCAGATCCAAAACAATCACATTGGTTCTTGTTTGTCCTACATGACACTAAACTGTATTATGTCCTATCTACATGACATTAAACTGTACAGAAGTTCCTTGTTTGTCCTACATGACACTAAACTGTATTATGTCCTATCTACATGACATTAAACTGTACAGAATTTCCTTGTTTGTCCTACATGACACTAAACTGTATTATGTCCTAACTACATGACATTAAACTGTACAGAAGTTCCTTGTTTGTCCGAGATGACATTAAACTATATTGTGTCCTAGCAACATGACATTAAACTGTGTGGCACTTCCAACGTCCAGCATGACGTTAAACTGTAAAAAAGTCCCCAGAACTGATATCCTCATATTGGTTCACCTTAGTCCTAGATATATGACTTTAAACTGTACAGCACCAGTTTGTCCTTACTATATGAAATTAAACTATACAGCAATGGTCCAGTATGACTTTAAACTACAACTTAATCCCACACGACATTAAACTGTGAAAAAGTTCCTGAAACTGTCTAGCATGACCTTAAACTGCATCATCCCCGGTCCATGTATATGACCATAAACTATTTATGTCCAGCAAGACGTTAAACTATGACGTCCTAACTACATGACTCTAAACTGTATAAAATTCCCTCACGTCCGGAAAGACGTTAAACTATATAATCATCAAAGGTCCAGCATGACATTAAACTGCACCATCCACGGTCCATGAATATGACCTTAAACTATTCGCACTTTCGTCCAACATGACATAAATGGTGTGTTATTTTGTCCTTACTGCATGACATTAAACTGCACAATCCCCCTTTCGTCTAATATGAAGTTAAACTGTATTGTCCCCATCATCCTAACTACATGACACTAAACTGTACAGAAAGTCCTTGATATGTCCTACATGACATTAAACTGTTATTTTGTCCCTGCTACATGACACTAAACTGTGCAGCACCAATAGTCCTAACTGCAAGACTTTAAACTGCATAGTCCCTTTTTTATGTCCTACATGACATTAAACTGTGCATCGTTAAGGTTGTTATTACCTCTTGTTTCTCACACCGAGTATGACTCACATGATCTTAGAGCGAATATCAACCATAATACTCCCTTTGGGCCACTAACCATGTGTAAGTCCCAACAACATTTTTTATTAGATCATTGTCCCCAAGAACAACTTGATCGTTAATTCATTCTTTAATTGAACTACACGGACTTTGATCCTTGCCCTCCAGGATGGGTATGTAGGCAACCTCCCAGGGTTCAATCCCAAAAACAATCTCTTCACATCGGTTCACCACCATATCATATGATGTTGATTCGTGAAACCGCCCCTGGAATCAATATCGTTACATTGATTCACTTTCGTCCTTGTTATATGATGTTAAACTATACAACACTTTTTTCCGGTACAAAAATAAACTACAATATTCTTTGATTTCCTCATTTGAGAAGGAACCATTATTGACATTGATTTTTTTTCATGTATCATTTTCAAAAGACTACGTGCATACATGGTAATGCCTAAACTTTTTTTTTCATTGCACTAAAGTCCCCTTTCACCCTTCACATGTACGAACCAAATTTGTAAAAAGGGTAATTCTAGAACTATGTGGACTTGATTCCCATTCTTATGGGATACGTAGGAACATTCGAGTATCCCTCGAATCCAGTCGTCCCAAGTCTTTTGGGCCTAACCCCAAATTTCACTTTCAGTCCCTTGGCTGAAAAGTCCTTATGAAAACACACACTGTGTATTCATTATTATGGTCCGAATTCTATGACCCTAAACTAAGATCACTCATACTTTCGTCTTGTACGACGTTAAACTGCATTTCAAGAACTACGTATGGCTTGATTCTCATTCTTATGAGATACGTAGTGAAGTCCAAAATTTCAACTCAGGACCCAGCCACAACATGATTATGGTTATCATTGACCTATGTATCTCTATATACATTGGAAAATACCCATCTTTATGCGTTATAATCCTAACCGTAAATATTTTCAGATCATCATAACCCTTTTTATGACTTCTAGTCACAAAAATGTCAAACATCCGAGAATTCTTTTTCCTAACTATGCAGCACGTGCCCATAGGTGGCCTTGCATAAACAGTCCACATAACAGACATGTCAGTCGAAAGATGCTATTTATTTGACCATGCAGCCAATGCCCTTAGGTGGCCCTGCATATTTCAACCCCTTAACGGGTTTTGTTAAATAATAGTAACTTCATTCATGGTAAGAATGCCTCTTTTGTCCTTATTTGTCTTAAACGACAGTATGTAGGGATCCGAAAAAAAATAGCCATCCTTAACATATTTGTCCCATATCCTTTTTCATGATCTGAAAGTATTCAAGTCTATGGTTTATTCTTCTTCCCTACGTTTGGGTCAGACCTTCATAGGAGTGATATTCATCCAGTTCTTTGATATTCTTGTTCGGAAATATCTTCTCCATATTCATGTACCTCTTTCCATACAACAAACTCTATACATTAGAAAATTTGAATATCCATAAACTTTCATTGGCTTTTAGCACTAGGAATGTAAATTTCTAAGAGTTATTTCTCCTGACTATGCAGCACGTGCCCATAGGTGGCCTTGCATAAACAGTCCACATAACAGACTTGTCAGCCGAAAGATGCTATTTATTTGACCATGCAGCCAATGCCCATATGTGGCCCTGCATATTTTAACCCCATAACGGGTTTTGTTAAATAGTAGTAACTTCATTCTTGGAAACTACTTCTTCTAATGCCTTTTAGCTCTTTTCATATCATTCCCCAGATTCAAATATTCTTAATCCATAGTTTACATATTTTCTCTCATACTTGAGTATGGTAATATGTTTTCAGATAAATTGTCATGGAATTGAATCCATTTTAATGCATTTTGGTCAAAGCTATTTCGACCTTAAACATTATCCCTTTTATGTCCGGCGTGCATGACTTTAAACTGCCCACACAAAAGACAAAGGAACTCTGAATAAAAATTCAAGTTCCAGCTCACTAAATATACATTTTTTGTATGATTTAGGTAATATTGAGCAATTAAAAGGTTCAAAGTTTGTAGGATTATTTATAATAATCCTAGTAAAAATAAAACTATACTTACTGGGCCCATTGGCTTAAGTAAATTTGAAGCAGGTAGTGAAAAGAATGCAGGTACAAATGATTCAAGACACAAGTGTTTTTCATTGATACACAAGAGTTAAAAGGACATCCACAGATAGGATTCTCTTCTCTTTTTCGAGAATTACAAGAGGCATTCAACATAACACTTCATTTTATTTACGGAACCCTGAGCTTCATTAGAAACCACCTGGAATTTCATTCATTAAAATGGATACAATAAGAGATGCAGTGATACCAGCTCTTCTTGGAACAATTGTAAAAGGATGTTCTTGAGTGCGGTTTGAGAAAATTTTCTACTGATCAAACAGTGACTCTGTTTCTGTCCAAGAGACTTGGAAGATGGATACATGGATTTGAGAATGGAGCATTAGAACTAAAGAGCCATTTGGAAAGAGTACTCTTTTCAGATATTGCTCTAATACCATGTTTGTCTTCTCTCCACCAACCAATAGTGGAAAACATTTCAGCCCATGGGTTTTCTATTTTCATATCTGCAAGGAAATGACATGGAGGAAGAATTTGAAAGTTCACACCATTGTTGTTGCTCTTAATGCACAACATAACCGAAATAGAGGAGTAGCAGTGCAACTGCATCTCAGGTGTATAATTGTTTGCATTTGGAACATTGACTCCTTACAGATGACCATGACCACATAAAGGCAGATGGATGCTCTGTGAAAAATTAGGATGATATTTCTTCAAGTACTTAGCCAAATCTGGGAGAGTGCTGTTGCAGATATCATAGTAATCATGGACAATAATGTTCATCATGTCATCAATCCGCTTCCTAGCCAGTTCATCAGCCGTTCCAATTCCCTTGAGAACCACTGAATCTTCACAAAAGATGAATAAACTAACTCTTAAATGGGTTTATATTTTTCATAAAATTTGTGAAGAAATTTGAAAAAATGGCAAAGGCATTAAATCGCGCAAGTCTAAACATGGCGCGCAAGTATCTGTGTGCCGCGCTAGTTTTTGATGCACAAGTATAAACCGCGCAAGTACAAATAACTTTACAGTAGCGCGACATCAAGGAAAACACTAGAAAACAGAGCAACCTGCGCGGCTAAGGCGACCTGCGCGACGAGAGCTCGAGAAGGTATGAAGTCTAGAAATCCGGATGCTTGTACGGAGGTGAGGCCATGTATTTATAGGACAGGAAGCCTATCTGCGCACCGTACCCAGAGCGCTTAAGGCCTGCGCGACGCAAACTTGCGCGCCGCCCTCTGTGCACTGAAGACTTGCGCACCCCCCTTTTCCTTTGAATGGATTCGATTTCCTCAGAGTCAAATCCCCATTTCTCTCCGGATCCAAATCTAATGGGGGACTTTTGTTGACTCTCATTTCGTCACAGAATCTAAAGATAGGAAAAGGGAATATCTGAGCTCAAAGTGATTCAACCATTGAAGAAAACATCAAAAATCGACAAAGGCATGAACAAAGGATCAACAACAACTGCACCGCGCAAGTTATCTCACTGTCGCGCAAGTACACTTGCGTGACGCTCTTGGTCGCGCAAGTGACTTGCGCGACCTAAGTGGTAACCGCCCGGTAACCGCCCGGGGTCTTCTTTTGCCTATAAAGAAACCCTGTGGGCCCCCCATTCGAGAGGATCTTTTTCCAGAAACTCGGATTGAAGCTCCCGACGCCCAAGTCTCTTCTCAATGATTCCGGAACACTTCTAAGGTAATTTCTTACCTAGAACGGAAGATCTAAAGAGAAGAAGGAATGCCTAAGTGTTGAAACTTATCAAACACTTGCGCGCCGACTTATTTCCTTCAATATAACATGCGCGTCCCTTTTCTGGAAGAACCTCAAGAAAATTCTAAAGGTTTTAAAAAAGAGTTGCTCAAGTATTTCAATGCTGGTTGAAAATCGTGCAAGTACACCATGTGTCGCGCAGGTATACCTACGCGACCAATACTTGCGCGCCCACGGAAGACTTGCGCACCTTTCAAGACTTGCGCGCCCCTATCTTTTTGGGTGCCCATCTTGCCCATTTTACCCCTCTCAAGCCATTTCACATTTCCTTTTCAAGATTCAGTCTTCAAGACACTCTTGAAAGCCATTTATGGCATGATTTCTTGATTTGACTTCCTTATATGAAAGGAATTCTGTGGAATATCTCTAAAAACCTAGTGATTTAAATATACTTTTGTCACCAAAGATTGAGAGTTCGTTCATTTAACGTCATCTTTTAAGATGAGAGAATCCTTAACCTGGGTCTCCTTTTTTAGGAATAATCCCCAGTTATAATTCCTTTAATCTGGGCATCTTCCTTAGGAGTAAGCCCCAAATTATTAAAGTTCCCAAACTTGGGCATCCTCCTCAGGAGTAAGCCCCAATCCTTAATCCCTAACCTGGGTCTCCTTTTCAGGAATAAGACTCAGTCATAATCTTGGGCTTCCTTTTCAGGAGTAAGCCCCAAGTCCCCTAACCTGGGCCTCCTTTTTAGGAGTAAGTCCTAGTCATAATCTTGGGTTTCCTTTTCAGGAGTAAATCCCAATTCCCCATAAATTTCTCTTAACCATTCCTAATTTACCCTTGATTTGGGTTTCCTTTTCATGAGTAAAACCCAATCATAAGTCCCCTCTTAACTTGGGCATCCTCCTTAGGAGTAAGCCCCAAGATTAGAGTATTCAAATCTCCATGAAGAACATATAACTTTATGGACCCTGTTCATGTATTTTCTCCCTAAAAGTAAATCCTAAACCTTCATCTATCTGGGCAGTCAAACATACATAAGCCCCAAACAAATTCTTATGATTGCATCTTTCATGGAACAATTGTCTAATATTTACCAATACCTCTTGTTTCTCACACCGAGCATGACTCACGTGATCTTAAGGTGTAAAAGTAATTATGACATTCATCTTTGATCCATAAATCATAAACATCATACTCCATTACTCGAACTACGTGGGTTCTAATTCATTTTCCAAAACAAATGATACGTAGGTAGCCCATTTTTTGGGTTTGATCCCAACTTTGAAATAGTCCATGTCCTTCTGAATGATGATAAACTTCAAGTGCCCCACTGAGTGGCTTTAAAACCAGCCTGGTCTTCATATGACCAAGGGACTTTTATATAAATGTTTTGAAGGATACCATTGACCAAGAATCTCTAAACAGATATAGATTATTCTCTATTGAATAAGAACCTCGAATACATATAAAAGATTCTCTAAATTTATTTCATATTTAATCATTGATTGTTAAAACTAAAGGAAAGCGCATTTTATACTTGGTAATGTAATAAGGATTCACGAACATAACTTAAATCTATAAAGAGAGTCCCGGAGTAGACAATAATTCCCCTAAAAAAGGTGTGATGAGTCCGACCTCCCATCCTCTCGACCAATGCAAATTCCTAAGCCTCATCAGTCCACAAGCTAATTAGCGCCTGCCTTTGGAAAGTAGGTCCGAACGGATGTGGAATCATTGGATGTTTCCGGTTCTACGAACAAACCCACTAGAAACTGATCGGAATGTTTGAATCTCCCGTCCAGGAGGTCATCCCCAAAATCCGTGAGGAAACACACATATATAGATTATTTACAGATTATTTGAATGATTCCCGATGTGATAGAAAAACCATCACCAAGGATACCAAACAAAAACAATTTTGGACATCTAAATAGCATGATTTAAATTTCCATATAATTTTTTTGGTGAAATCAAACAGATGCTACCATTCACTAGGTAATTCACAGAAAATTTCATCCAACCCAATGTTATCACCCCTCTAATGAAGTTATTATTAAAGGAGTATATAGACTACTTCAATTTTATAGAAAGGGTAAATTATTATTGAATTTTATCCTCATGATGCTTAGATTATATATATATGTGTTGAATAATAGTGGTATTACATGATTCGATTACTATGTCCCTTTCACAACTTCCCATTCCTTAGATCCATCTGCACAGCACTGTATACCATTATGTCTGTCACTGATGGAATCAGTAAGACAACTCAGACCATTGATAATCAAAATGCTTCCCACAACTCCCAAATATCCATAAACCACTACATATGAACTTTCAACTTCTATATCATTACCTCATTCCACTTGAATGGGACTGTGGTGTATTGATCCAACCTCTTAAGATACGAGTGATTCAGATTTGACTAAATCGTTGATATAGATTTTGTATTTCTTGTTTATATCAATTTATGATTTAATAAAAAATATTTTTTTGACATGAATGATATTTATAACTTAATATTCATGAATTACTTCATTATCATTATTTTAAATTTATTTATCTATTTTATAATCCCAAAGTAGGGTGGGGAAGTGATGGAGTTTCCCTTAAATCAATGTTTATGGTTGATACCACCATTATACATTGATATCATGGTTACCCATAATCATCTACTTGTACCATTATTATTTTGATGTATCTATTTAGACATTACCTCAATCAAAGTGTTTTTAGTATTTCATAGTTATTCATTAAACACTACTTCAAAATTCACTTTCAAAATATCACTTTAACTTTATGAATTTATAAGAAGATATCATTTTTTCAAATTCATATATTTATGAAAAAGATTGTTTCAAAACTACTTTATAAAATTCCATAATTTGATATCACAAAAATGTGAGATATTGGAGGAAACTCATGGATTTAATTCTCACAAATAATAATTATTATGTTTCTTGTGGGATTAATGTTTTTTGGTTGTATATTATTTAATAGATAATTTTTTAATAAAATTTGATTAGTGTTGAAATTATAATCTAGTAGTAAAAATATACCACTTACAACATATTCCATAGTCAGATTCTGATACTACCTAACTCTTTCCACTATTATAGTCATGCTATCATCAAGAGGGCCACCACGAGCTGTGTGCTACTGAAAGAGGTGTAACACTATTAGGATTACTAGCACAATTCCTTTCAAACATCTGGAGTGCTACCACTAGACTCATTTTACCATATTAATCATTCATCCTCCAGTGTCATCTCATAGACAATGTCACACCACAAATAAAACTCCCACCCCACAATAATTTACAATATTTAGTAATGTTTCTACTTGACCTACAACCACCATTTTCAAAACCACTGAACAATGCAATCATAATCCATTATACAATTTATATTCCACATTATATGAATTTAGTTCTCCGAAAATATATTACATTGGAGTTAATGAAGTGGTTTTATTTAATGAATATTCATTATCCATTACACAGTTTCATTGATGAATAGTCAATGATTGGGTATTGTGATCTATAATTTTTTTATGATTATTCTTCGATGGGTATTTGAATGTATTATTGTATTTATTTTGGGATAACATCCTCATGCATGATATATTTAAATGAGTTACTTTATTGATTTGAGAAATAGTTGAAATGATAAATAACTGTTGACTTATTCCTATGAATATTAGGAACGTATCAAAAATCATGTTACATTACCTTACTGAATAAAGAGAATATTTTCATAGCATCTTTATTCATAAAATAGAAGTCCACTATATACTATTACTTATAACATTAATTGAAATTAGTTTGAGCTCCAAACAATGAAAAACAGGTGGGATCTTCATCATTTGTGGTATCGCAGACTGAGTAGAACACTTTTATCTTCACTTTTTACATAACTATTCTATTTTTTTCATTTACGTTAGAGCATTGTGTTGTTTTCTCTTGTTATTTAAAAAAACATAATCATATTCATTAACTATATAAAACTCAATATTTAATGTACATTATTTAATAAAATGCACAAGAAAACTGTGTAAGAGGTCCCTATGTGACCTTTATTGTTTTTCTACCCAAATAAAACCATGGAAAATGCATTGATCCTAGATAGGTTGGGTTATAGTGTGTATATACAATCCAGATTGTGCATCAGATTATTGTTTATAACAATGTACATAAAAGTAGGTGATTTCCATGTGGAAGGTATTATGTATTAGCATGAGGATGAACCACTTTTTTGTTCTATTTTTTTTTATTTTTTTCATCATCTAAATTAAAAAACAATATTTGTTTTTAATATGCGAACTAAAGTGAAACATTGATAGTTACTATAGTTTAGTGATTGTAGAAGGATTTTATTATATATATATATTTCAAATTTTAAATTAATTTAAAATATTGAGTTAATTTTTCCATATTAAAGATTCGAAAAATATTTAAAACAATCAATTGTATATAAAATTATTTTTTAAATTAGTTGGGATAATATATTTAAAATGGGAAATTCTATTTAAATTTTTTTTCCTCTAAATTTTATTTTGTATTCATTTAACCCCCCCCCCCCCCCCAATAGTTACTCACTCCAACAATCAAATATATATTTTATGGGATGAGTTATAGTTAAATCATTTAAATTAACAATGACCCATTTACTAAATAAACCATTCTAGAATTTTCTCATGTAATGGATATACATATTTTAATATCCATATATTCATAGGTGGATGATTATGAATGTAGAAATCTATAGGTACCATTCAACAACTAAATATTTAATTTTATAATTTGACAATAGCATGGGAACTCTATTTTCAATGAGCAAGATCAAATATGAATATAAAAAGTTATGGATTTAAAATCATCATTATATCATGGTAAACTAGACATAATCCACTGATGGAAAATGACATCAAATAATTTAGAGTGAGTAGGATCTCTATTTTTATTACTATCAAAATCCATGAAAATCAAATATCACTACTCAAGAATTTTATTAATATAAAATAACATAAATTATATTTTTATACAAGATAAGTAGACAATGACAATGAACTACACCCGTACAAATCATAAAATGTAATAGCCCATATCAATAAAAATTAGTGTATCATAAAACCAAAATATTAATATATATTCAAACTAAAATGGTATTCATTTCAATAATTATTTTTATAGAATATAAGTGAAATAAATGTATGAAGAAGACCAATACAGTTATGGTTTTTGTTGATTGGGAAAAGTGGGCCTCCATTTGGAGGAAATTAATGGCCTAAGGGATAATTTGAGGTACTAGAATAAACTATATATCGAATTCATGAAATATTTCAAATAGTATATTGAATTGGACCCCTTCATCCAAATTATAGGGAAGAAGGATAATGTTTTGTGGATGAGATCAATTATACCATAGATGTAGAAGATTATTAATTAAGAATACAATCTAACATTTATATTCTCTATATGTATATCAATAATTACTCTATTGGTTATTATTAATTAAAATTGATATGATAGATAGAAAAATAATTTCAATCACATGATTTTTTTGGATTTGTTTTCCATTGTATTAAACAAATTATTAAAAAAAAATTACCTATTATTCTTCTCCTTTATTGTTGAAGGTTGTCTATCATTGTATTTTTTATATGAATATTGTGACCATTGTAATATGTTTAGTTTTTTAAATTATTATATTTCTTATATAAATATTATTCAATTATGATAAAATTATTCTGTGGATTTAGATAAAAGGATGGAAATTGCAATTGTTCAAATTTATATGTTAGAGAGTTGTTTCAATGAAAAAACAATTATATCATGTAAAATAATTGTCATCCTAAAAGGGTGAAAACACATTTTAAATAATATAATATTCCTTTTATCATATAAAATCATACATGCTCAGGAGCATAATTATCATATCAAGTTATATAAGAATCCTTCTAGAATATTGATTCTTCTATTAGATATACTATCCTCAACCAGTCGACTCCTTTAAAAAACCTAGAAAACAATGAAAATGAAATATGATATTTTTAACACCATCTCCTCATTACTATATATATATTAATGATCATCTCTTATGTGTAATTATTTGTTATTCAATGAAAAAAAAATATAAAAAACATTAAAATATATATTCAAAAATATCCCCTTTAGATATATTTTTCAGTTCAATAACATTATATATCCTCTTACCAATAATAATAAATTATAAAACCAATTATAGTATTACATTACTCGTAAATAATATTAACTTACATAAATGAATATTTCATTTGAAAAATAATTTTAATACCCTAAACTTTTTGAAATTTCATCTTAGATTTAAGTCATTTTCTACCAATTTGATAACATATTCAAAATACATATATTGTGATATGGATTATAATTCTTCATTTAGATTAATTATAATAAAATTGGAATAGTATTTATTTTCAACATTTCACCCACAGAGTGATGTGATATGTAATTTTGTTGGTCTCAATTATAATATTCATATCATTATGGAGTTTATCACATGCTACAAAATAGGTTTTTCATTATTTATTTTACTTATTGATACTATTAAATTTATCTAACCCATAATTAAATTTCATTTTCCCCTCAAAGATTGGTTTTTGGTTATGATTGAATGGTCCAACAGTGGTTGTATAGTATATACTTTTTATCTTTTGAAGGTGGTTATGTAGTTATGGTTTTTAAAGAGTGTTCACAATTTTTTTTTTCAATAAGATTGTTGTAAGGGTATAGATTTTGTGTAATCACTGTCTTAATTTACTTAATCTTAAAATGGTATAAAATGGGTTTTAATTGTGGATATATTAATTCCAAAATGTATCTTTTATATGGAATGACTCATGAACCAACATTCCATTGGTATGAGTTAATTGGGTATCTCGGACAATGACATTTAAGAACTCACATTGGTCAATATGATAAATGTAAGGGTTCATCACACAATTTTGTGGGGATCTATTTTCTATTTTGGGACACTATTGTAAACTTGAGATATATTCATGAATCCTTTGTTCAATCCCAAATATAAATATGTTGAACACACTATGGTAATGATTAATCATGAATACACATGGGTTTAGATTCACATGTATGTATCTATGGTACTCTTACAATGAGGGGATTTATATGTATCTAATGATAACCATCAATTGTACCAATTATGAATAAACTAGAAATTAGTTGGTTGTTTATCCAGATGACAGTAGTTTTAATCCTCATAGTGAGGGTCTTTGTAGCTATCTATCATCTAGAGAGACATTAGTTATTTTTATTTCTATATTGAACCAATAATATAGAATTCATAAATATCTTTCTTTGAGAAATTGGAACTGACAGAGTTCTGCGCCACTTCGTAGGGAAGATCATTTTTTTAGGTCATGTGATAAAGACAAAACCTTGTTGTTTAACTCCATGCATCATGTACATCTAGGTGGATGATTCCAGGATAAGCATAGTGTGGGAAATATGTCGAGGTGGCCTGAGGGACCCAAAATAGTTGTTGTGTCCAAGGTGGATTTGAAAATACCAGAGATGTAGCTAGAAGAAAATTAGGGTTGATTTGGGTGATGTGATAAGACATGAGGGAGGATTCCCAAGTATCCTAGTTCTTTATGAATCAAATAAAATGTAGATTGGTACGTTGGGGAATAAACCATAATTCAGTCTCATTCAGCTTTGTCTTACGCATAGAGGCTTCCCATTTATGGGGGTACATCTATGACATACACTTACATGATTCTTGGGTGGTTTGGGATTATGCATTGAAATTTCCTATTTGAGTGGAAGTTGTGTATAGTTGGTGATTATGTTATATAAGAGGCCCATTTGAGTGTATGTTGGGTTTGGATTGGGATTATTAAAAAATCATTCCAATTGGTGCTGATGTTTTCATTTGGATTTCAAGATCACTGCAAACCTATAATACCACTTGAGACATTCTCAATGTGAGAAATAAGTCGAAGTAGTATATCAGAATATCCCACAATTATGCTCCATCAACTAGTGTACAAAGTGCTGAACTAGAATAGGTATGGTAGAGGGAATTTAGTGTGATACTTTTATATTTTATTTTCATAGACATGATAGTCATATTTTTTAATCCATTCGACTATGTTCCAATCAAGGGAGAATATGATAAAATGTTTAAGTTCACACAAGAAAGGATAAGGGAATAATCCATGAATGATCCCCTATAATTAGTATTTGGTATGAGGATCTAATTCAATGGAAAAGGTAAATATCGGTTTGATCATTGAACTCTTTCCCAAGAATTTGTATGTTCACATGAGCACCCAATGTTTGGATCCCATATAACCACAAGAGTCTAAATAAAAATATACATTGAGTTTCCAAAATAATATTATGATTATCCACTTGACCCCACATACCATAAGTATATATAATCAATAGTATACACCTTTTCCCTGATAATTTCAAGATACATATCTAGTGGATTTACAGATTCATAGTTTCTAATAATGTTGTATGGAAAAATTCATTATTGCTTAATGTAATGTGGTAAGAATGACTATGTGGAAGATGCCAAGAAATGGCTGGTTTTGGAATTACGAAAGAGCATCCATTTGTATTTCACCAAAGAATATGAGTAATGTGATCGAATTTTTGGAGGTGTATAAGGAATGTTTTGACTCATATTATTATATGGTATGATGTTTGGGACGTAAAAGGTGGAACCCAAAATTTCATTGAACCACCCTAAAATTATTGTGGTGTAACTTTACATATGTTGTGATAGACGATGATGGTAGAAATTGGGAGAAGACATGTTCTTGAGTGGGGGTTCTGGGGTGAATCCATTACAGGATGGACCAATGGGTGATTGTGGTTTTGAAAATAGGCACATAGGGATGGCGTTGTAGAGTTTTTTTGAAGGAAAAGGAGAATCCATGAAGGGGATCCTTCATATGGTTCATGGGATAGTTTCCATAAAGTTATTCAAGTGTCATATTTCTCCAACACCTTCAATCGATATTTTGTGTCCCCTCCACTACTCCCCTCACTTATATTTATAGAGTTCTAGTTTTACTAACTACAGGGTTTCCTGTATTGATTTGATATAGGGACTCAATGAATTGGATCTCATGATGAACACTGAGTACCAAAGACAATTTCATTCATAGGGTATGTAAAATATCTCCATAACCCCCAAATGAAAAATCATTTGTAGGGGTAGTTGTTTACGAGACACAAAAATCACTATCCATCTCAACAAACGATTTAGTTTTAGTTACGGGCAATGGTGGTACCCTCTCAACCAAGGAACAATTTCTATTGTAGGAAAACCTGTATGGAATATTAACTCCATATTTAGAAATGGAACTTCATGTGGAGAGGTAGTTCATGTAACATTTTTTGCTTCAAGTTACCATGAATTCCTCCCATGAATCCCATTATTTAATCATATTCATTAAAATAAACATTTAGATTACTTTTTTAAATTATCAAAATTCATGAAACTACTTCCTAATTTCATGGGGATATTCGAAGATCCTTCAAATATCTCCATTGGAAAATGTTTTGATTGGGTTGAAGAGGAAGCCATTATAATGTATAAGTTTTGATTATTTTAATGAAATATCATTTATTACTCTAATTTTATCTATAGGTATGTGACTCAATGATCACAGTTTGACTATATCTAGGGGTTCATGTAAAACCAAAACAACATCATTTATTTTATATTACCTTGTTTATTTTTTCTTAATTCTATTGTGATGTAGGCTGAGCATGTATAACATGACATTTTCATAGTCCTCCCTTTGTGAGTATTAGACCAAAAAAACTTTTGAAAATTTTCATAGGGTGTTTGTAGTTATTCAAATTAGAATAATTCAACTGATGTTTTAGGTCAAAAAAACAATCCCTTTAATTATAATGAAAGGGACCCAATATGGAGTATTGGTCGAGAATGTCATAATACATTTTACACATGAATGAGGGATTCTTCATGACATTGGTTTTGTTATTTCAAAATCCAAGACATGATATGGGGAATGTATGTGAGGAGTAACAATTATAACTTTTTCTAGTGAAATGTGTCTAGTGTGTATATAAGTAGGAAAATAACTCCTAGTGAAGAATCTTTCTCTGGTTGACCAGCATTTTTTTTGTGGGAAACTAATGCAGATCCAACTGGGTAATATTGTGCATATTTAAAGAAACATGTAATCAAGAAATATTTTATTCATTTTGTGACCAGTAAATTTATGAAAATTTATATTTATCAAGAAAATTATTTGTCCACTACCAAGGGAATGATGTCATAAAATGATGAAAAAATATATATCAGCTTTTTTCATGAATGAGAAACCACTCCAACACAGATTTGGATTTTTAAAGGAGGGATGAACATGGAGAAGTCTGAAAAAATGAAACTAGTGTACAGAACATCCCCCATAATGTCTTATAGGTAGAAATTTATAGGTATGTGATGTAGTGAGGTTTATCATTGACTGATGGATAAACAATTAGATCATTTTAATTTTAAACTATCGAAGAATTTTTTTTCAACATCAATCACGAAACGTGAAAGGATGTAAGGTGTAATGTAGGGGGTATCAAATCCTATTAAGTGATGTGGTACATAAACATAATTTTGGAATAAAGAGGAAGGAAATGCCTCTCATGGTGATGAATTTTTGTTTTGTTCATATATTTTTTTTGTGGGAAACTTTTTTAGATCCAACAGGGGAATATTATGCATCATCAAAAAATAATGTCCTTAGGAAACTGAACCACCATTTCCAATATCCTGGGAGCTGTAGAGAGATTTTGACATTTCTCGATAGATATTATCATTTCTAAATTAATATATCCTGAATTTGATGGATACATTTTATGTTGTGATTTTCTTGCAATGGGTAGAAAGTTTATTACATAGGACATACCCATATGTTGAAGGAAAAGTGTATGGAATTATTTTTCCTCACAAATATACATATTATTGAGGATTTTTGTGTCACTAAATATCTATTATTGGCATGAATCAATCCATTTGTTGTTCTTTGAATGTTTTCTAAGGCATTGATTGAACTATGGTGCAGGGATATGGTCATTTTCTCTTGAATACATGATTATAGGAATGGTGCTCATATTGGACTATCTTAGGAGGTTCTATCTCATGAATAAGATTGTGGGGGGGTTTATTATTGGGTCAAGACCAGGATATAGAATTCAGGTGTCTCTATGTATCTCATTAATATGTAAATTAGGCACAACATAGATTTTCTTGGGTACCCTAAACATGTTTGATCGATTCACATGATATGGTAATTCTAAATTTTTTGCAAATAGATCATGTATTGGATATGTAGAACTCACCATATATCATTTAGTGGTAGGGATCAGGGCACATGTTGTTTTGAGTACTATGTAGATTCAATGTTTTATGTTTTTTGTATTGTTTGGACCCATTCACATTGAAAGTAAGATATTTCTATACCTTAGGAAGAACTATTATTGAGGATATTGTAGTTACTACTTATCCCCTTGAAATAAGAATCAAGACAGATACAGTTGTATGGAATCACATAGTTTAAATCCATGCGAATATGAAAGTAGTCAAATTGTGTAACATCATGCGATAAAGAAACAATGATGTATTACTACTTTTGGTCACACAACTAGGGCCATATTTCATGGAGAGAATGTTTTTCTTGGTGTTTCTTCTGGATTGGAAATTCAAAATACTCTGTGCATGAAGGATAATAATGTGTAAAAACATGATTTCTAGGATTCATTGATCACGAGAAATGATATGGGGAATGTATTACATTGGGGCTTACAAAGATTGGTGATTCCACTTCTGGGGTTTAAATTTACATTACATGATATATATTTTCGTATGAAACATATACATTGAAGATGAGGGAATATTTCCCATAGCTAAAAAAGGCTTTCTCTACAAGCTGACACCTATAACATTTTGATGGCCGGAGGAAGATGATGGTGATGTAAAATCAGATATGGCATAGTGTAATGAATCGAATGGATGTTCATGGGTACATAATAATATTTCAAACAATGTGTATTCATGTAGGGTGAAATTCACTACATTCATCTAAATCATATGAAATAGGATCATTTTTTTCTAGATAGATACCTGAATGAGGATACAAATTATGAGATCCCCTAAATAGATCATTGTGCACTTACATGGGATGGAGACATTTTTTTACTAGACCCGTGAATGGGACATGAACACAAGGCCAATGCATCACTATGTATCTAGTAGAAATGAGAATTAATCCATACATATTTCTAGAAAACACATGAGTTTTTACATCAGGCGTTAAGGATTCTGTCCATGTATTTTAAGATCATGTTGTAAGGATGTTTTTTCAATGAATTGAAGATGAAGTATTTCATGGGAATTTTAATTACTTGCAACTAGGAAAATGGGAAACGAAATGTAGATTGATATGTCTTGACAATGTGGGGAATACCATGATATAACCCATATTCCCCAGTGATTTATGTTCTCTATGTGAAATAATGGGTGAAAAATATTTTTTCTACAACAATGATGTGAAAAAACGATGTAAATTCCAACATTGAGTCTGTGACAATTGGACCCAAAACCAATAATTCATACATATCTCAGTATCATGCATGATCATGAATCTAGACTCTTGTAGCTCTCATTAATCACCACATGAAAATATGACTCATACATAGGGAGGAGGAGTTATTATCATTGGTTATGGATGGACATGGGATTTAGGATATTTGGCTCACTACATATCCTACATTTGTTGGAATTAAGACACAGATAGTTTTCGATGATCATACATGAATTTATTTAGATCATGTATATGGGGAGGACATTTTTAATAGTATTGAAATGTAAATAGGATCATATATGGATTACACTTCTTTTATTATGTTTGAATACTAGGGATGTGATATTTATTTTATTTTTTAGTTCAAATTAGGTAATGGGGTCTAACTATCGCCACATATCACATTGAATAAATTATTAATTATTTTTTCATGTGTTTTCACGATCCAAATTGTCACGAACCGAATCTGGTCGCCACAAAAACCATTTCCAAACCCAACCCGTGGAAAGGCCCAATGGGCGTTCCCGATCCCCACGGGCTGGCATAAGTTTTGGTTTTGGCAGTGACCTAATTCAGTTCATGACAAAATGGTATCAGAGAAGGTTCCCTCTCTTTGGGTCATATTATTTAGGGAATAGTCTGGATAGACTGGGGTTAGGAATGTTGGGACTTGGCATTCTGGTTAAGAGTTATTTGGCTGATCACGATACCTCATGAGAGGATTCAACTATCTATGGGAAGTCGAGACTTTTTTGAGTCCTTTAGTTTTCTTGATTTGATGATGATTAGTGGAAGTGAAAATATGGTTGGGTTAATGGTCTCAGTGATCTTGAAAGGTCTTGAAAGCCATGTGGAGCTAGGGATATTTCCCTAGAAAACTATCAATGACTATGAAGTGATTGGAATATGGCAGCCAACCATATGTCTTAATCACCCACTGAAACTAGTTTCCTCTCTCATTTTCTTGTGTTATTTAGTTTTGAAATGATGGTACATTGGTTTTAATATGACATCATTTTAAGAAGAGTAATGTTTATGTCAAAATTTTATCTAATAAAGAGGTAATAAATTTTTAAAATTTAGAACTGAATTTTCAGAATTTTATTGGAATGGAAACTGGTGTTTTTGCACCTCTTTTGAATGCATGAACTGTGTCAAGGTTGGTATTGAAAAAGTGTTTACAATAGATTTTTCTTAATTATTAAAAGTTTTTTAATGGGATGAGATGTTTTTAAGTTGATGTAAAGAACTTGAAAGTGAGTTTTCATTGGAATGATTTTTCCTTTCTGAATAGTTTTTTAATGCGGTAATTTTGGTTCGATTTCATGGATAACGGTATTGAGAAAAAGGAAGTATCCGTTGGTTTTTTCTGGTTTTAAAAAGTGGATTGAGTTTTTATATTAACCTTTGGTATTTTCATGAGTGACCAGATGCATGATGTTATATGGGATGGTGAATGGATAATGGTATGAATGGATGATTTTTTGGATTGGTATGAGAAGGGTGCCCGGTGTGGCACCGAATCATGAATGTGTGAGGCCCAGGGGGCACCATTGGTGGATACGCTAACGTCTAATCCCGTTATTTTTAAAAATATAATTTTAAAGGGAAAACATGATTCCATGATGATTAGTTCGGGATGGTGTGGAAAATTTTGATGTTCTGGGATGTTTTGAGTTAAAGAACCCCTCCTGTTTGAACTATTTTTTGGGTTAGTGTCTGGTCTGTAATCTGTGATGAAGGTCCAGTTAGTGGTATCTTATAAGAAATGTTTTGGGAGGCCTTTAGAGTGGTTCCCTTCAATTTTTGGATCAAGTTTGAAAAATATCATAACCAATGGTCCATCTCGGTTGGGTTCTCGAGTTCAATCGTTGGATAAGTTACTCTCCATTAATGGTTAGTTCTCAACATAAGTGAAAACCAGAATGTTTTACCATTTTAAGACCCTCCAGTTGATCAATTTAAGGAATACTTTTCTTAAGATTTCTTGATTGAGTCTACACCCTTTCCTTTTATGGTTTGGTGTATCTTCTTATAGCGGGATAGTGATCATGGAAGGTCGATAGAGAACTTAGCTACTTAAGTTTTCTAATTTGCAGAATGTGGATGCGGTGTGGGGTTGTTAGCATTGATGAGTATCTGGATGGTGTCTAAGAGGTCCTCTCGGTCCTTCGTAGTCTCATAGAATAATGAGTTCATGTTAAACTAACAGTGTGGGAAATCTTATCATGAGAGGATATTGTGGCCACTTTCTAGAATTAGATGTCGTTTTGGGATGTTGTATATGGTCCCTCTCCATGTATTTTTTATATCAGTCTCAATGGTCATGTTCGGTGATGTCTTTTGATGTCATGTGATCGATTCACCGTAAAGGTGAATGTAGTTAAATACTATGAGAGTCTCTATAATGATGGGAGAATATATCCCTTGGGAAAACATAAAAACCATCCAATTTAGATTTATGTTATTATAGGTGTTCTTTACTTCTATTTCTTCTCACCCGAAGAAACTTGGTGTGATACGTGTTAATATTCTAAGCCCTTGTTTCTGTGAAATATTGGGATAGGGTAAAGTGAGTTTGGAATGTGTCATGTCATGGAAATCTTATCAGGGATTGCAGTGTAGTGGTTAGTCGCACCAATGGAAGAATTATCATTCATGGGGTTTCCAAAGCCTAACTATGAGGCCGAAGATGCATCAATCATTGAGCTACATACATATGTCTCATAGAGAAGTTGGCTCTTAGTCAGGGGAAATCCCAGGGTCGTTTAAACCCTTGTTCAAAGTCTTATCCTTAGTATGAAAGATGGGAATAGTTCAAACCCTTGGTGTCTTCATGGTTGAGCACATATTTTGTGCAGGATTTGTAGTGGTATTGTGCTAGGAGGCCGTATAAAATGAATGATCTTCACAATTAGTGCATAGTTTCCCAAACCGTGCGGACTAACCCCGCACCCTTCCCAAATATTTAATTTTTTTGGTCATTCTGTGTCGGCCCTAGATGGTCAGGTAAGATGGTTGGTTCTTATGGTGGGTAGACCCACTATGATTCTCATGTACATTCTTTTGTAAAATTTTAATGGAATTATACCATTTTTAGTAGGGAGACCATTCAGGTCTCTCCCTATTAGTGTCCTGATTCCGTCTTGGAAAAATATAGGTTGTCTCTTATAGTGGGGTGCCTATTTGTGTTCCCCCTACCAATAGCTCAGATTTATCCATGGTCTTGGCATGGTAGTAGGTAGTCTCATTCGGAACTATCTATCTACCAAAATATTTCTTGAGTAAATGTTGTTATTGGAGAGTAGTCAATGGTTTATTTAATGTAAGGTATGTGTAACCCTGTTTGATGTTGTTGTTTGTTTGGGAGAATTGTTTGAGTCTTGTTCAGATAGTGTATGATGAGTTTTCTTTTGAGATAAAGTATGAATGTGATTAATCATTTCATGAAAGTGGTGTAATTTTGTGTTATTAGATTAACCCTTCCATAATTGATCACTGGAGGTGTTTGGACCTTGCTGGAGAAAATTGGCAAAGAAGTACGTCTTGGTTTATCAGTTGGGTTTGGTTTTGGTATTTGTCCTTGTTGTGGCTTTATAGGGACCAAACGTTTTCATGGTGCGAAGAATTTTCACACACATGACTTATTTTAAAGTTAAATTTCATTTAATATCCATTTATGGTATAGTTTTTTGGGTTTCCCATGTTTATGTGGAGGAATGAGTGAGTGTTCGTTAATTGGGCCAAACTGTGAGCCCAATTCCAGATTTAAAAAGAAATTTTGATTCCTTTATAACTCCTTCATTTTTCAACACATTTCATCCATTCCAATTCCTACATATCATCCGCTGACCTATGAGCACCAAAAAATAATTTGGACCGTTTAGAAATCTATAATCATGGTGGATTTTAGTTTTTATTTATGGGGTTGGGCCTTCCCAAAATCCAATTTAATGCATTAATAATAATTATTAATTATTTAATAACTCATTCTATTTTTATGTTTTTTCAGTGATTTTAACTCACTCATGAGCCCAATTACTAGAGGCACACCCCCATTCTCTCCTCACCCAATTTGGAGCACAATAGAATCTCGAAATTGGGAGAAACTTCTATGGATTTCATAAATCTCCATGATTTGAAGAGGCAAATTGATCCTTTCCTAACTACTTATATTTTTAGGCAATTTCCCCCATTCCAATTCCTTCATGACCTCCTGTTATGTTTTTTAAAAAGAAAGATGGTTTAATGAGACTATTCATTGAATATACAGAATTGAATAACATCACTGTTAAGAACAAGTATCATTTTCCTCATGTCAAGGATTTTTTTGATCGGCTATAAGGAGAACAAGATTTTTCAATGATTTACATGAGGTCTGGTTACCATCAGTTGAAACTAAAGGAAGAATATATTATGAAGACCCAATTTTGTACTAGATATTTCCATTATGAATCTGTAGTTATTCCGTTTTCATTAACCAATGAAACTACTTTATTCATGGATCTTATGAATAGAATTTACCATGAGTTCTAGGATATGTTTGTGGTTGTATTCACTGATAATATTTTGGTTTATTGTAAAAGTAAAGACGACCATGAATGTCATTTAACGGTTTCCTTGGAAAACTCAAAAGAAATAAACTATTTTGGATTTATATCAACTTTGAATTTTGGTTACAGAAAATTTATTTCCTTGGTCACATTGTTTCTAATGACGGAATAACTGTTGATCCTGCTAAAAAAAGATTTTTATGAATAGCCAAGACCCTCAAATATAACCGAGATCTGTAGTTTTCCAGGTTTGGAAGGTTATTACCGAAGGTTTGTTGAAATGTTTTCATTGTTATCTAGTCCAATTACTTTGTTAACTCGAAATTGTGTTAAGTTCATTAGGACAAATAATGTGATGATTATTTTTAGGAATTGAAAAGAATATTTATGAATGCTCCAATTTTGGCACTGCATTCTAGAAATAATGAGTTTGTTATTTATAGTGATGCTTTGTTGAAAGGACTGGATTTGTTCGTTATGAATAATTATCAGGTAATTGCTTACGCTTCAGGTAAGATGAAACCTAATGAGTTAAATTACCCTACATATGATTTAGAAGTAGCTGTTGTTGTTTTTGATTTAAAAATTTGGAGGAATCATTTTTATAGAGTAAAGTGTGAAATTTATACTGATGACAAATATATAAAGTATATATTCACTCAAAAATAATTTAACATGAGATAGGGGAGATGGTTCGAATTAATCAAGGATTATGATTTCATGATCCATCACCATCTAAGAAAAGCACATAAAGTGACTGATGCTTTGAGTCGAAAAATTAATGCTTCATTAACCATGCTACTTTTGTAACGTGATCCTTTGGTTTTGTATTAGATAAAATTTTTCATTAATGTTGTCGGTGATGGAAATTTGTTTTCAGGTGTTAGTGAAATCATATCTATCATACATAATTAAGAAAGCGCAAAAGGAAGAAAGTGAGTTATAGAAAACGGTAGAGTGAGTTTAGAAGTGTATGTTCCCTGATTCTAATGTTGATAATGATTATGTTTTGAGGTATAGGAGAAGGTAATATGAGCCTTGTGATTCACAGTTGAAGAATGATTTGTTATGTGAAGCTCATAGTTCCCAGTTTTCAGTTCATTATAGCAGTACTAAGATGTACATACATCATTGTGAGTATTACTGGTGGGATGGGATAAAAAGAGATATTACTAATTTTACTATGATGTGTTTGACTTGATAGCTGGTTAAAGCAGAGTAGAAGTTACTGAAAGGGATGCTTCTGTCATTACCAGTGCTAGAGTAAAAATGGGAAAATATATCCATGGACTTTGTTATGGGATTACCAAAGACATCTCGAGATAATAATGCAATATGGGTTATTGTTGATCGATTGAATAAAACTGCTCATTTCCTACATATCCAAGATACATTGCCTCTAGATCAACTTTCTCAATTGTATGTTAATGATATAGTCAGGTTACATGGTGTTCCCCTCTCCATAGTATTTGGTCGTGATCTCATGATTACATCTAACTTTTGGAAAGGCCTTCAGAAGTCATTGGGTACTGAATTAAGTTTTAGTACAACTTTTCATTCGTAATCATATGGGCAGACCGAATGAACAATACATACCATTGAGGATATTCTATGTGCTTGTTCACAGGATTACTAGGTAATTTAGGACCAATATCTTCCTTTGGTTGAATTTTCATATAATAACGATTTTCATTCATGTATATTGATGGAGCCTTTTGAGGCATTATATGGAAAGCGCTATCGAACTCAATATATTTGGGATAAAGTAGGTGAATGGAACCTGATGGGTCTAGAATTTATAGAAGAGATGGTAGAAGAAGTGCAGTTGTTTCAGAAGAACATGAGAACAGCTCAGAGCATATAGAATAGTTATGTAGATTACTCGAGGAAGGATCTCCCTTTTGATTTCTATGGTCATGACATTCTCAATGTTTCTCCACGAAAAAGTGTGATGCGTTTTGGAAATAAGGTAATGTTGAGTCTGAGGTTCATTAGACCTTATGAAATCCTGGAAAATGTTGGATCAGTTTCCTATAATGTGGATTTATCTCCATGTTTATCCCAGGTACACAATGTTTTTCATGTTTCATTGTTGAGAAAGTATAATCCAGATCCATCTCATGTTTTAAGTCCAGAGGTAGTTCAGTTGGAAGAGAATCTCTCTTATGAGGAAACACCAGTCCAGATTCTTGACCTTAGAGAGAATATGTTGTGGATAAATATAATTCACCATGTAAAGGTTTTTTGAAAATCATTTTGTTGAAGTGGAAACATGGGAATCTGGAAATGCTATGATGGATAAATACCCCCACTTATTTGATAAGTGAATAAAATTGTGAGGATGCAATTTCCAAAAGGGGGGAAGGCTGTAACATCCTAGGTAAATAAAGAATAATACATTTTCCATAATTAGTTGTATTTGGGAATTAAATAATAATTTCACCTTAAAGTGGTTTTTATGCTTGATGACATACCCGATACGCAACAACGAGTTTATTAGAAATCTTTCATTGCACACTAAAAATATAATAATATTTTTTAAAATTTTAGATAATGCAATGTTGTTGTATTGGCAGGAATGAATAGAAAAAAATTTATATATAATTATACTAGTTTTTTAAATGTTTTTGCAATTATCCAATAACAGTTAGAGGCATAAAATGTGAATTAATCTAATTTTTAGCTTAAAAACAATAATATTATTTTAATGGTCGATTTACCACCTTTTGATGTAAAATCCTATTTAAATAAAAATTTTGTCTCTTTTATATGTTCTATTTGACCAAATAAAATTTTATTTAGAATCGGTACATCAAAATTTACTTTGGGTAATTTTTTTGTATTATTCTAATAAAATTCATTTTTTATGAATAGTGAAAAATACTGTATTTGAATTCCAATGCACCTTTTAATCTAATTTATTTATCTAGTTAGAATATCTTTTTAATTTTTTTTAAAGTTTAATTAGATTCTATTATTACCATTTAATATAATGTTGTTCATTGAAATTAATTTCACATGGAAATTGGACATAAACAAGTGTCGATCTTTTGATAGATATTGTTTCTTAAAAACATGCTATTTGTTTTATCAATGGGAATTAATTTTAAATTAATCAATCCCACTTATATATTTTGAATTTAGTAAAATATACATCATTTTATAATTCGTAATATAATATATATCCTAGGCCGAATTTTTGGTATTTTCTTGAAAAACATACATTTTTATGAAAAGTGAAACCACTTAGTAGTATTTCAAAAACTAGCATTTTAATTTAAATGAAATTTTACCACTTTTTTGAATTGATTTTTGAAAATCCAACATACATGGTTGTATTTATTTTGTAAAATGTGGTTCAATAAGATGAAAATAATATTAGGTGAATTGTAACTTTTGAATTTTATTTTTCGTAGTTAAAGGTAAATAGGAGAATTCAAGGTAAAAAAATATTATAATAATAAAAAATTAACTTAACACTTTCCTAACCTTATTGGATGAGTCTTGACCGACCATGGGAATCCTTAGGTCGATTTTGGTACCCCATGATGCGAGTTCAGTGTGATAATGACATTTTACATTAATTAATTTAATGTAATGAAATAAACAAATATCTTTTAATAAATTAATTATTAAAAGTGGATATATAAATTATTTTTTGACTATAAATATTATTTGGAAATACAAAACTATTTCCTAAATCATATTAATTTTTTTATATTTTTTAGACATCATATAAATTAAATTATTCATGACACAACAATGAAGCAGTATTTACCTCATTAATAAATGAATTAAATAAATATGATTATATATTTTAAAATAATATCCAAAACCAGTACAATTCATATTAAAAGATATTATTTTGAACATGGGTCATATTATCATCTACTTTAAATATTTTTGGACCATTTTAAACCGATGAAATGTTTATAATAAAATAATTGTTTTGATCTTTTTTAAAGAGCCCCTCCTCCCCCATATAAAAAGACACCACTTCTAACCCATTACAAACAAATCACACCCCCCTTAGCTAGTCCAAACACACACAAATTAATTTCCCTACATCCCTCTCCTTCACTTAGAATCCTTACCTTAGTTAGAAGACACTTCAAGAAACCCTTTTGGCTTATACCAAAGGGAGTTACCCAAATTAAAGGTAACAGTTTCTCTTAACTTATTTTCTTTTATTTTACTACTCCAACACCAAATTTTTTTATTACATTATATTATAAAAATTCCAGTATCCTCAATATTCTAGGATGTTTTTATGAGATTTATTTGAACTACACATACACAAACCTCCATCTAATGGGTGAAGAACATACTATTTTAGTGGATGGGAAACTATAGGCTCACGAAATGATGATTGTTAAATAATCCCCTACCGCCTATCACAATTTCCATTAAGTTGGGAATATATTTACATATGACATATATTATTTTTATGTTTTCTTTATTCTTCTATATTTCCCAATTTTATCATACCTTTATGGTTTCCATTATGGGTAAACATGGTAATTTCATTTCAGGAAGTGCTGACTACCACCCCCTAAAAGTGATATGACTCGTTAATTCCATACATAGGAAGTATAAAGGATAGAGTTGATGATATTATATATGATATTATACTGGAATGATAATATACCTATGTATCATTATGTTTTAAATCCATAAAAAAGAAATATAAATGAAAGTATTGTTCATGCATTCGTACCGCTTACCGTCTCCATGAACAGTGCATTTCATTTCTTACCACCAAATGAAATGTAATGTTGTTAATATATATATACTGGATATATATGATGTATATGATATCTAAATAATGAATATCATTCTTGATATAATGTACTATTAACCACATTGACAACTTGTGAATGTAAGGTGTTCAGTTTTGACTCACGTACCAAATATCAACATAACAACCATTATTAACATAAATGATTACATAATGTTTATAACATGGTAATAATTGATATAAAAAGATTAATAAATTTGGAAAAAGATCTTAAAAATTTATAAATTAACATTTGTTTATTATTCATGATATTGAAGAATGAACGTGTCATGTTAGACACGAGGTAAGGGACTTTGTTTCAATCACTTTACATTGAGGCATATTTCGATAATATATACCTTCTTCTTTTACATGATGTATAATAAAACCCTTTGAATTTTACTTTCATTTAGAGGGAATCTACTTTCTATGAATAAATTTACTAAATGAAATATAAAATGTTTTTAACTTTTGCGGTGATAATGAAATCTCTGCCGTAGTAATCGTTATTTTTCATCCTCTATAAGACTTAATGTTTTGTAAAATTACAAGGAAATCCGTCTTTTTGTTTTTCCGTGTTTTGGTATTGAAAATGGTTTTGGAAATGGATTTATTATTTAAATATCTTGAAATAAATTCTTCTAATTTTAAATTAAATGTTATTAGTGAAATGTTTATATCTTCAATACTTTATGTGTTATGATTTTATAATGGTACATAGACATTTGATGGGTGGTTAGGGGATAAACCAAATGACTGGTGGTGCCGTGATAAACCAGGACGGGTGGTTATGTTATAACCTCCAATGAATTTGTTATGGAAGTCGGCCGTATGGCTATAACATTTTGTAATATATATGGATGTCGACCGTATGGTTATTCCATTTAAGTATTGTTTATGTCCCAAGTTACCATTATATGTTATGTGTTATTTATATAGGTTTTACGGTAATCTTTTGGTTAAAAAATGTAATGTATTGATATTTTATTAATTGAAGAGTATTTACTACTTCTTAAAGGTGAAAAGTTTTACTTATGATAATGTATTCATGGTTTACTTGTTGTTTTGAAAAAATAAGAGTTTCCCTTATTTCAGTATCCCTTACTGAGAATTTTTTGCTCATCCCAAGTTTTTGAAATGTTTTTTACAGGATATAAAGTGAAATAGTGTCAATGATGGGATCAAGGAAAATTAAGGTTGTCTAAAATAGAGAACGAGACATGACACATTTTTTCAAAAAAAAATTATTTTATGAATATAATGAAAACCGGGTAGATGTGTCTTCATGTAATATACATGTTGTCATGAATATATTATGACTTAACTCTATAAAACTCTAAACCTGAAAAGATCCTCAATGTGAATTATTCATTTAATTCAATGTTATAAAATGTTTATGGATGGGTCCTTTTATATTCCATGGTTTGGGTATCACAAAAAGGATTTCCCTTGATGCATTAGTAGTCTAATAAGATGAAATCAGATTGATGTAAACCTATTAGGCTTTATCCAGGAAGATAATAAATATCTTGTAAATGTTGTTTATAGTGGAGTCATTGAAATGGTATTGTTGATGGTATTGACAGTAAATGTTCCATGTACATGGGAAACAAGACATTCTAAAAATAGGTATTTCATATATTCAGAATTCAGCCATTATTATCTATGATATATTCACTATGAAAAGATCTATGGATTAATGGAAATCATATTTTAAATACTAAATCAAATTTTTTTCATTTATTTTTCATTCCATTTAATTTATGCAATTCCTTGTCATTTTATTGGACACAGGTAATGGGTGTTATGTTATTGACTATACCATATTTTATTATTATTTATTAATTATTACTTATTTTATATTTAACCTTTAAAGAGAATTTTAACTCAACCTTATTTTCTTTCATTTCCCATGGAATCTACAAACATTATAACGACTCGTATGGAAGGATTCACAAGATTAAATAATGTTTTTTTGAATAAAAATTATGTTTTAAATTTAATATTGAATTAATAGTTGATATAAATATATGTATCCATTTTAAAAATATTATAATGATATTTAGTCCTTCGAGATGTATCTCCTTGTATATTTTGAAAATATAATAGTTGAAGGAACCATCTCTAGGCTTCTAGGGGTGTAGTCACTATAGTTGGTGTCAGAAAAATGTTTAGTATAATCCTTGGAAAATAGTTTTAAGAAAAAAATACATTATAGAATCAAAAAATGTGATCTACATTGAGGATAACATATAATAACATTATAAATAAACGTTGTTTTTAATTATGCTATTAGATAAGCATAATTTGTTAAATATATGTTATTTATTTCATGGGTTTGTGGATTATCTATTATGTTTCATCGTGATATGATATAAAATTGTATACGATGTCATTTATAAATAGTTCCTAGAATAAGGAATGTGAATCTCACCAATGCACATGATCCATAGTGTATGAATGACCATGTATTATATTTTCTTCTGACAATCATTCATAGGGAATGAGTATCCCAAATGTTTTCATCATATGATGACATATTATTAGATTCTAAATATATAAATAAATTGTTATCTATGTTTAGTTTCTTCTGAGGGAAGCATGGTAAGAAGAGGAACGGTGGGGAAAATGGATAAAGGAAATAAGGGAACTAATTATTCTCCCACATTTGATAATTTTCAAAATAAATACACTAATACTAGCTTAAAAGTGCTAGAATTTTAAAACATGTGTATAGAAAAATTACACCATGATTTTGATTTCAAAAGAAGGAAAAAATATTACAATGGAAAATCTATAAGAAATAGAGATACAAGGAATTACACAAATAAAATCTCCATGTTTTAAGGGAATATATCACAGAATATGCTAACAGATCAATGTCATGCCAATGATATTTCCAAAAAGAGAAGAATTATTATTGTTTTTATTCATAGATTCATTAATTGTGTAATTTGATTATTTTATCAATTATTTATTTTCGATGATAATAATTAAATTTATACGGATAGTATTGTCTTATTTTTTCAAGGATTTATAATAGTATGATTAACTATATCGATAAACATGAAAAATGATTAAGATAATTTTGAACATATTAGAAAATATATTATTAAATATCTTATAACCTTTAATATGTTCTTTTTATTGAGATAATTAGGTTTGAAAAAAGAGATGATTGATATGTATAAATTAAATTGGATAATATTGACTACCATGGAACAAAATAATGATTTATTGGAAAAGTAGTTATGCAATTATTTATGGAGGATAAAAAATATTATTTAAGGAATTTATTAAATAACATATCTTTTATATTTGAAATTAAGAATCATGTATATATTAAATATTATTTTATGTTAATAAATATTATTACCATGTTTTTGAGAATAGATGATTATGGTTTTAATATGATTGGTATGTGATAATTATGATACTCTTTATATTGATTGGGAAATATAATTTTTATTTAAAAAGCTTCCTTCAATATTTGGTAAGTCATATTATTGGATGACCATGATGGTTAATTATTTATAGAATAAATTATATAGAACTCTAGTATTATTTGGATAACATTTTCCTATAATTTTTGTCTTATAAATCATTTGAGGAATATGTTTTTACACATTTAAGTATCATATTATCTAATGATGGAAGATTTTAGTACATCAAGCATTAAAATATATATTTTAGTTATTATTTTTTCGGTGTAGTGGATAAATTGGAAATTGACGAATAAAAAACCAAAATATTAAAATATATATATATAATAATGTATCAATGAATTGAATTTCCAAACATTATTATAGGGTTAATTACTTCCTCAACTATCTGAAAAGGGTTTTGACAAATAAATATGATCCTAAAGACTATATTTTTGGTGAAATAATAATTTATTAAATCACAAAAAATTTATGTTTTTGAGCCACTCAACATTAAATATTCATTAACAGGTTTGTGATCAATGACCTCAGTCAATCCCTATAAATATTTACACTTTTCATCCTTGTCCATATCATCACATTCCGCTAATGTTATCATAAATAGATAACTACTTATGTTTTATTCATAATAAATTTCATAATTCATTTTTTCTATTATTAATAAGATGACTTATTTACTATTTTATGAGGTTTGTATATCATTAATGGTATTTATTAATATTTCCATCCATTTATTACCAATATCGTCTTTCAATTTAGAGATTTTACTTTTTTAAGGTGGGGATAACATATCCCCATAAATGATTAAAATTACATTATCATAGTCATTAGAATGTATGAAATAAAAAAAAGGTATATAATGAAATAAAGAATCCCTTGAATTTATGATATATGTAATATTTTGAATAAAATAAATCTTTTCTATAGCTTGTAGTGCATTCATTACTATGTTATGTTTCATTTCATGCAACAATGTGTATCTTTGATATATTTCGACCAAATAATTATAATATTATAGTTTAGAATAGATAATATCTCATATCTATTAAATTATAAAATATAAATAATATTATGTTACCTAGGAATATATATGGTTGAATTCATTTGTTATAAATTATTTATTCATGAAAATATAAAAAAAATAATATAAAATAATTGTTTGTGTCCACATATTTTTTTTACTAAATGTGTTTTAACATAATAATCTATATTTATTAATATTAGTTGATGATTATAATGAAATTTACATATTATATATTAAAAAATTTAAATTATTCTAAAATATTTAATATGAAAAAGAAAATAACAAATATATTTTTATGCATAAAAACATATATTTTTGTAAATGAAGTTTTGTTGCCTTTTAATGAGACACTTGTTTGGGAAATATTTTTTTACCTAATTATAACATTTATTTTAAAAATTAGAATCATGTTTTAGTTTTTACATTGAAAATATTATTAGGGTGATTTGTTTTCATTTTTCCTAAGAAGTTTCACATTTTTAATGAATAGTAAAATCTAATGAATTGTAATTAAAAACTATCTTAGTATCCAAATAATTTATATTAAAAAAATTTAAATTATATTATTTTTAAATACTAATTAGTCAATTAAATTTATATTAATCCATATTTTTAAATTGATATAATTTTTATATTTAATTTAGATTTGAAAATATAGTAAAATTTTGAACATTTTCACAATAAATCCCACATTTCTAATTCCATTCATAGGATTAATTTTAAATATAATGATTCATCTAATGTGGTTTTATTTTAGAAAATTTTATTTATTATTTATAAAAGGAATAATTTATAATTTATAAAATTTCCAACATAATTTTTTAACAATTTATTAGTGATTGCACTTAAAATTAATTAGATCTATTGTGAGAAAAATGTGTTTTTCATGGAATTAATATTTAATAATAAGGGGAAAATTAAATAGAATCTTGTCCAAGATGAACTATATGACATATTTAAACCTGATACCATATATTATTGACATTATTTTTATTTGATATGCATTAAATTCAAGAAATGTTTGTCCAAATCTCTCTTTAAAAAATTTACAAGTTCGTCGCTCACCATACTTATAAAAGGCCTCATGCACTCCCCCTTATTCATGGAGAGAACCCATGGATTCATTAAGGAAACTCTAGGGCACCGAAAACGATACCCCCTATCTCCAAGTATTTACATCCTCAGGAAGGATTCTCTTTGCCATATCATGAACAATGAAATATATAGTGCGAATATCCTCCTATTCCGTAGAAAATTGAACCTCCAGTCAATTTCACACTTGATATTTGGAGATGATACGATTATTTTCTCAAACACTGGAAAATGATATTTTCAAAGACTCAACATGATTCTAGGAGAGTATTGTTATTGGAGTGTCTATATTATCAAAAAAATCCAAATTCAACCTTTATATTTCCAACAAATGCACATCTTGAAGGGAAACACACTTGTATAGTAGGCTCGACATGCAGTGCGACGCCTTCCCAATAGAGTACCTTGACTCCCAAATAAACTCATGAAGATTGAGAATCTGCAATTTTGATCAGGTTGTGAACTGGATTAAAAGTTTGGTCTTTAACTTGAAGAATCACTTCCTCTCTTTTGGGGGTCGTATAGCCTTGGGGAATAGTGTCTTGTCCGCTCTACTAGTGCATGTGATGGAATCAATCTTTGTGACGAAAGGAGTCATCAAAGCCTTTGATAATGTATTGGCCATCTTTATATGGGATGCACTCTCTGAAGGGAAAAGGAATTGGATTTCATGGGACAAGATGGCCAGACCCATCATTGAGGGATGGATCAATGTAAGAATATTAAGCAACATGATCCTTGGGTTGCATGCCAAACATTCATGGGAAGTAATTCAAGAACGTTCGCTTTGGGGGAAGGTAATTTCATAGTCATCCAGGATTAGTGTGGATACGGTGAGTTCCCATGGTTCCCCTCTCTGGCCCATGACACTCTGTCTTATTCTGAGCCTCCAAATGCACTCTCGTTGGGTTTTTGGAGAGGGAAACATCTGTTTTTGGTATTGTAACTAGGAAAGGGATGTGCTTGGATTCCCTATATGTCCATACCTAGAAATTTCATTCAAGGAGGCATACCAGTAACCACATTTCAATAATGATGTACTAAATGCAGATCCGTTTGAAACTTATGACTTAATCTCTTTGAACTATGAGCCAAACAAATGTGTTTTCACCCCGTCTAACTCTGAGATGTTCACAACAAGGGACTTCTACAGGAACTTCTCCTACCAAGATCACCATGATGAATGGAATGTGATATTGTGGTGTGGAAATATCCCTATAAAATTTATTTTCCTATATTGGAGAATGAGGAACCAAGATTCCCCTATGGATGACCACATCAAAAAACTGGGTATTCCTCTGGCATTGTGTTTCCAGTGCTGCAAGAATAAGAACGAAGAAAGCACTAACCACATCTTCATTTATGGCAGCTGGGAATAGGAAGTCTAGTGGTACTTTGGCGATATCATTGCTGATTTCTGCCATGATCCTCAAGACAACAAATTCTTGAATCGTTGAATCCTGGGAACAAATGAAAAAGTCAGTAAAGGATGCCTTTCACAATCATCATCAACGCGGGCTGCTGGTTCCTATGACTTGTTCGTAACCAGACACATTATGAGGGGTCATCTTAAATAGGGAGATCCATCACTCTCCATGAATGATGCCTTCTGATCGACCTGGTTAATCTATCCAATGGCTGGAATCATTCCACTTCCCTGAGGATTCTCCAATTGATATCTGTGGTGGCCCAACCCCCCCCCCCCCCACCTGGCAGGGACAGTGGGTGCGGTGGAAACCCCCCGACAATGGACTCAAACTCAATACAGACGGTTCTTACTACGAGGGGGAGATTATAAGGGGATGAGTGGTCCGTGACTCCCGATGAAGTGTTATACTTGCTTTCACATCCCACTATGGCTCAGTAATTTCCATGAAAGCAGAGGCCAAGGTTGTAATCACAGGCCTAAATCGCTGCAAGGAGCGGCAGATTGTTTTTTCACATGTTGAAATAGATTCCAAGAATATAGATGAAGCCATGAAGGGGAAAGGTCCCACTCTGTGGTTGATATCTTACATGATCAAGAAGTGAAGAACCTTAATCAATAGAAATGCATGTGTTTCCCACACATTGAGGTAGGGGAACAAGGTCACAGACCATCTTTCCTCTTTGGCCACCAAAGGTTCCAATGTCACCTATCTTCAAACAATCTCTATCTTTAAACCCAAGGGGGTGAATATAATTCAAGGGGATTCCCTTGGTATTCACTACTTTCGGCCCCCCTAGGCCTCAGATTGGGTTTCTTGTGCCCCTTGGCCTTTGGTCTACTGGAATAAAAATTTAATTTTACAATGATGTGTTTGGAGTAGTACTGATCGGGAACCATTTTCCATTGTTTTTTCATTACCAATTATCAAGGATAGATATAATTATAAAAATACTAATTTCATATGATATTTATTATATTTATGATTTCATTAGGATTATTAAATTATTATATGACACAATATTTTATGATTTTTTTATTGTGAATATCGTAATGTTGTTCGTGTTTATGGTGGACTACTACCTTATGAAGCGATGTGATTCATTCATAAAATAAATATAACGTATTAAGGATCGATTAATTTAAAATATGTGATATATTTGAAAAAAAATATGATAATTTAACAGTAATAAACATATATATCAATTACATTTCATTCTGTTAATATGAAATGCAATGGAGGAAGCATTTTATCATACAGATGACCTCTTATCTCCATGAATTCTGTATTTAATTTCTTATAAATAAATTTTATAGAATACTATAAATAAATATAATCATAAATTATATTATATTTAAATATTTAATTACATCATAGATGTTATTAATTAAAGATATATCTAATAATATCATAAAATAAGAAGTCCAACCATATTAGAAAAGGCATGCAGTTATTACATGAAACGAAGAAAATAAAGAATGATAAATAAAAAACGTAATAATATATTAGAAAAGGATCATATATGATCGCATAGATATTAATATATTTCAAAAATACGTTAATATAATTTTTAAACCCATTATACATGTGGATAATGGATGTTCAAACAAATAAAATCATAAGGTAAGGGATTTATTAACTCAATTTCTGGTCATTTGTTTAAAATTATACCTCATTGATTAGGTCATGTTAAGATTATGTCTGTAAATAATATTTTTATAATATTACGAATTTAAAAAATCTATGGGTATTTATTGTGTATATTTATAATAGATTGATTTCTTAATTCTCACTTCAACATTATGCCCATTTTGAAGGATTATTTCATGATCTACTTCTAATAAAGACATTTATTATTTATTATTTATTGAAGGAAAATTAATTGATCACTTAAAACAACCATAATAAATTTCAATTTCATCTATTTATTAGTGACATATTTAATGAAAAAATACCATTTTTAGAAATTTGGTACTTGAAATTGTTTATGAAATTTTTTCAATAAAATCTTCTTTTATTTCTCTCTTCGGTCAGAAATATAATTTCATTTAAAACCATTTTGGTAAAGTTATTATCAAAATTGTTTATAATCACTTAAAAATGATTTATTAAATGATTTTTTTAATATTTAAAATATTTCTTCCATGTAATATTATGTATTTTTCAAAATAATTCACGTTGTTATTTTATCAAAAATGTGAAATAAAACACTACTTTTGTGTGTATGACATGAATGGAATTTATGGGAATAATGGCCACTCATATTATTTCATTCCAATGGTATATGCTTCATGGGAAATGTTAAATTATAAATATATTCAAAAAAAATTCTGAAATATTAGTTCTTAAATGTGATTATCAGGGGAATATGTTTTCCAATCAAAATTCAAAATGGAAATGATATTTTTCCAAAGAATGTTGTTAAATATATTTTATGTTATTTTTATTGATAAATGAAAAAAATTATTTATTATTACTCAATTGGGTATATATATTTTGTTGATACCATCATTAATCTTCATCTGAATGGTTTGGGGCTATATTTTCAAAATAAAGTATTGATATTGATTTCTATGATTCATTATTAAATTCATTTACTTCCATTTTTAATTATTCATATTACATTTATCATGATTAATTAAATTGACCCTACATAGCCATATTATTAATCATTTATATGATTATTCCATAAAAAATATTCAATTTTTACAAATGTTATTTAATTTGATATTTATTAATTTATAGGATAAATATTTATAAATCTATATCATTTACTCAATACTGAAATTTTTCTAGAAACATAGTTTATGATTTAAATTAATTATTCAAAATATGATGAATGATTTGGAAAGCTATGAAATATGATGAGGACTATATAATGTATGACCCTAGATGCATAATTATCGTCATGAGAATAAATCACATTCAAGTTAACCATTCATGTTTGGAAAAAAATATTGATCTAACAATCATATGAAATGTCTCAAGAGTATTATTTTTTAAACCATCTTGTGAAAGGTATTTCAATACTGGAAAACTAACTTATACCAACAGTTTGTAACCGTTGTTATAGGCCTCCAAAACGTTGGTATATCTTATACCAACGGTTTTGACAACCGTTGGTATAAGTAATATGAAAATCTATACCAACGGTTCCATACAACCGTTTGTATATGTATTTAAAAAAACATTCACTGGGATTTGATCCCAGGACCCTAGGTTTATCATTGAATGACCTAACCACTGACCTAACATGAATTTTGTGAACATAATTTCATATATATATATATATATATATTATCATAATTATTTTAAATTTTGATTTATATAATGTTCTCAGTAAGAAGACCCGATAGAAAATAATAGGACCTATACCAACGGTTGTCAAAACCGTTGGTATAGACATATACCAACGGTTTTGACAACTGTTGGTATAGTCCTTTGTTCCTGGGAGTTACATTGGTATATTGGGGACTAATAAAAATGGTTTTTCCAAACTGTTGGGATATGCACCCACCCTTTCTCAATGGTTTGGCCACATCGTTGGGAAATTGGCCTCAAAGTATACATTTCCTAACGGTTTGGCCAAACCGTTGGGAAAGCCATACCCTTTCCCAATGGTTTTGGAAAATTGTTGAGAAAATTGACCTCAATGTGGTCTTCCCCAACGGTTTGGCCAAACCGTTGGGAAAGGGGACCTATACCAATGCTTTTTACAAACCGTTGGTATAGAAGTGTTGGGAAAGGTTAGACTTCGATTAGTGTTTATAATAAATAATTAGTGTACTTGGGAATCATATCACACAATTAATAAGAATCTATCAAATTCAGAATTTAGTTATTATAATCCGCGATATTTTCATTATGGTTAAAATCTATTGATGAATTTCATTCTTAGTTTATTGACTAACGTGAATATTCTTTATTTTATTTACCTTTGGAAATTTGTATTCTATTGTGTTATAATTAGGTTTAATTATTTAAATGGCATGAGTTTTAAATTATTTTCCATTCCATATTAGTTATCCACTTCCTTCACAATTAATCGATTAAATATAATGTATGTTCAATTAATTACCTTTAAATATTTGTTATTGTCATTGATTCATTATTTCCTCTAATGTATCTAACCCTTAATGATTTTTTAGCCCACATTTATTTTTTTTCATTCAACTGGAACCCACATCTTTACTATAATTGATATGTACAAATTCAATATATGGGATTATTTTATCTTAAAAAAATGTATTAGTTTATGTATTTAATTATAATTTAGGGCTCGAATAATTATCTAATTTTTAATGAATGATAATATATTGGGTATTTTAGGATGTGTTACCCTATATCATATTCCAATGAAATGGTATGAGGAACCAACTTATGGCTTCTTGTGTTGTATTTTCTATACATTCCAACTATATGTTAAATTATGTCAATTTTTTTGTGTTTATTATTTGTTCCCATAAATTATATACATGACAATTTTATTTAATTTACTACTAGTATTTTATTATTCATATATTTATAATAATATATATGTAACATCCCGAGGTAATAATAAATAATACCTTTTCAAATATATTAATATTTCTGAATTAAATATTAATTTGACTATTATGTGGATTCAATCTTCAATGAAATACCCAATACGCAAAAGATGGATTCTATGATATCTTATGTTGTACACAATGTTGAGTCATACTGAAAAATAATAATGTAATATTATTCTAAATGGATGTTAATGACTAGCTGTTATATTGGAACGAAATAAAAGAACTAACTACAACATGATTGTATATGTTTTTTAAAAGTTTGTACATTTATCAAATAAAACATTGTGGTGAAAAATATGCATGAATCCAATTTTATGCACAAATAGTCAAATATTATTTAAAAGGTTGATTTATTGCCTTTTGATGGAGAACCCTCATAAAATATAGTATTGGTCAAAAATATATATATTCTATTTGACAAAATAAATTATTTGTTTAGTATTGGGACATCAAATGTTACATTGGGCAACTAATAGGTAATATTCTGGTAAAATTATCTTTTTAATGAATAGTGAAAAATACAGCATTTTTATTCAAAACTGCATATTAATCTAATTTATTTATATGTTTATATTATTATTATTTTAATTTTTTTATAGTGTAAATAGATTATATCTTTACCATTTAATCCAATTATAGTCATTGGAAGTAATTTAACTTTGAAATTGGACAAAAATAACTGTCAATCATTTGATAGTTATTGTTTCTTAACAACACAGTTTTGTTTTGACAACAGGAATTAATTTTATATTAATTAATGCATCTTTAATGTTTTTAATTTGGTAAAATTGAAATCATTTTTTAATTTTGAATATAAAATATATCTAAGGCTTATTTTTGGTATTTGTTTTTGAAAAACATCAATTTTTTAGGAATAGTGAAAAAATACATAGTAGTTTAAAAACTGATGTTTTCATTTAATGAAACATTTCTTTTTATGTGAATTGAATTTTGAAAATCTGAAATAAATTGTTGTTATTATTAAGTAAAATGTCGTTCAATAAGATTTATATATTTTTTGGTTAATAGTAATTGTTGATTTTTATTTACCACAGTAAAATGTAAATATGGTAATTCAACGTAGAAATAATATTATAATGATATTAATTTATCGTAACATGTGTCCTAATCCTATTGGTTGATAAATTTGAGACCATGGGTTTACTTGGGTTGATTTTCAGACCCCATTTATCCACTTATGAGTGATAATGACACTTTATATTAATTTATTAAAAGTAAAGACAAAAATGAAAAAAAAACATTTATCTTTTAATAAATCAATTTTTACATGCCGTTATATAAGCTATCTATTTTACTATAATTATGAATTTGAAATATAAAAATATTTACTACATCATGGTATTTTTTTGATAAATTTTAGACATCATAGAAATAAAATTATTTGAGACAGAATAATGATGCAGTGTTTACCACATTAATGAATGATTTATAAAAATAAGATTATAAAAATTAAACAAATATTTAAACCTATCCAATTATTTTTGATTGATTTTATATTGAACATGAGTCATCTTATCATTGAACAAAAAATGTTTTGGACCTTTAGAAACTGAATATCATTATATAATAAAATAATTCTTATAAACTTTCCTAAAGCGACCCTCATAGCCCTTATAAAAGCCCTCAACTCTAACCCATTACTCACACCTCTCAATCATGTTGCATCATCCAACATTGTCCTAAAAAATCCCCAAATATCATATTTTTTTCCTACAAGCCTTACCATAGGAAGAAGTCACATAAAGAAATCATTTTGGTTCAATCCAAAAAGAGTGACCCAATTTTAAGGTAACATTTTCTTTTAAGTTTTTTTCATTTATTTTTATTCTCCAACCGATAAAATATTTATATTCCTTTATATTATAACCACACCAGTATCCTAAATATACTAAGTTTATTTTATGAGATGTATTCAAACTATACTAACACACACCCCAATATAATGGGTTAAGAACATACTGTTTCTATGGACGACAAACTACTACCTCACGAAATGAAGATTGTTCAATCTTCTCCTACCACATATTATGGTAGATGTTGTGATTGTACTGTATTTATCTGTGATATATATTATAATGATATTTTCTATATTTTTTTCATTTATAACATAACTTTATGGTTTCCTTAATCAGTAAATGTGATAATTTCAATTGAGGAAGTGCGTAATATTGCCCCCTCAAAGTGATATGACTCATTCATGCCATACGTGGGATGTATAAAGGATGAATTTTATGAAATTATATATATTATATTTTAATAGAATTATCATATACCTATGTATCATTAATTTTTCATTACATTATAAATTTAACATAAATGAAAGTTGCGCACATACATAATTACGGCTTACTATCTCCATCAACAGTGTATTTCATTTCCTACCTCCAAATGTTATCTAATATTATAAATATATATATATACGTAAAATATATCATATTTATGATATAAAAAATCATTAATATCATTCTAGAGATAATGTAATTTTGACCACTTGGGCAATTTATAATTATAACAAGTTCATTTTTAACTCATGTTACGAACATCAACAAAATGTCCGATATGAACTCAAAGAATTAACTAATTGTTTATTACATGGGAATATGTGATGTAAAAGGAATATTATATTTGAAAAATTATCTTTGAAATGTATAAATTAACATATGTTTGTTATTCAGAAGATTAATGAACGAACTGGTCAAGTTGGACATGAGGTAAGGGACATCATCTCAATCTCTTTTCAATGAGGCATATTTAGATTTATACACGAAATTATTTTATATGGTGTATAAACTCCATTGAATTGTATTTTAATTAAAATGGAATCATTTTTCTATGATGATTTTTACTAATCAACAAAAGGAATGTTTTTAACGTTCGCAGCGACAATAACCTCGCCGCTTCCATAATCATTAGTTGGCTTCCTATAAAAGAATTAATGTTTTTAAATTGAAAAAGAAACTCATAATTCTGTTTTACTGTGTGTTTTGGTATTGAAAATGGTTTTTGAAATCGATTTATTATTTTAATATCTTGAAATGATTGCAAACACAATGTTATTAGGAAAATATTTATATTTGAATTATTTTTTGTGTTATGATTTTATAATGGTAGTCAGACATTTGAAGAGTGGTTACGTGATAAACCAAATAATGGATTATTCTATGATAAATCAGGACATGTAGTTACATTATAAACTCTTATGAATTGGGTATGGAAGTCAGTCGTATGGACATTTAATTGAGTGATATGTGTGGAAGTCGACTGTATGGTTATTTCATTTAAGTATATTTTTTCCCAAGTTACCTATATATGTTATGTTGCCTTTATATGGGTTTAATGGTAATATATTGGTTACAAATACGTAAGCAATGAACTTTTATTCAGTGAAGAGTATTTATTACCTAAAATATGTGAAAATTATTACATATGATATTGTATTCATATTTTACTTTTTTTTAAAAAACTAACAGTTTTTTTTCATTGTGTATCCCATTCTGAGGTTTTTAGGCCCATCCCATGGTTTGAAATGTTTTTCACAGGACATAACGATGAATAGGGTCATGGATGGGATCAAGGAAAATCCATGCTGTCTAAAACATGGAACTATACATAACCCTTTTTTAAGAGTTTTTTATTATAAAAAAATGGAAACTGAATAGATGTGTCTACTTTGTAATTTTTGAGATGTAATTGGTATGGAAAAATTCTTTAAAACTAATGACAGAAAATGTTCATTAATGTGAATTATTAATTTATTTCATGATTATGTAATTTTTAATGTAGCAGACTTATTGTCGATATCAGAGGTCTTTTTAGACAACTTTAGGAGTTAGAATACTTGTTAAATTAATTTATAATAAGAATTAAATGATATAGAATTTACAGATTACCGTGTTGCTTCGCCAAATATATTTATGCGATGATAATGATTTTTTGTTGAGTAAAGTGGGTTGTTTTGATGAGAAGGCCTACAGAGGTAAATGGCCGTCAAAATCTGTATCCTGAGATGGTCGAAATCATAATTAAACATTTTGTTACAATGATGGATCAGTTGACTCTTGTGATAAATGGTTGTTGTGTTTGTAGATGATATTTTGGTATATTATAAATGAAATGTGGAGAAAGAAATTCATTTATGGGTTCTATTAAAAAACATTAAAAAAATAAATTTTATGGAAAATTCACTAAGTGTGAGTTTTGGATACAAAAAAAAAATCATTCCTTGGACACATTGATTCAAAAAATGGCATTACTGTTGATCGAACTAAAAAAAAATTGGTCAAGAATAGACAAGACCCATAAAAATAACTGAGATATGTACATTTCATGATTTGGCAGTTTATTACAAGAGCGGTTTTGAATAGTTTTCATAGTTATATATCCCACTGACTAATGTAACTCAAAAAGGCATTCTGTTCATTTGGATAGAAGAATGTGATGATTATTTTCAGGAATTGAATAGAAGATTGTTGAATGCCCTAGTTTTGGAACTTCCTTCCAGAAATGGTGAGTTTTTTATCTATAAAAATGCTTCTTTGAAAGGAAATGGACGTTTCCTTGTGTCGAATGATCAGGTAATTGCTTATTCTTCATGTCAGTTGAAGCCTCATCAGTTAAGTTACCCTACACATGATTTGAAATTAGCTGCTATAGTGTTTTCTTTAAAAATTTGGAGGCATCATCTGTATGGAGTAAAATGTGAAATAGATACTGATAATAAATGACTGAAGTATATATGATCTCAAAAATAATTAAACATGAGATAGAGGATATGGTCGGAATTAATCAAGGATTATGATTGCACGACCCATTAACATCAGGGAAATGAAAATAAAGTAGATGCTACTTTAAGTCGAAAAATGATGTTTCATTATCTTTTTTATGTTTGGAACTAGATCCTTTGATTAATGACTTGAGGAACTTTGGCATAGATGTTTTTGGTGCACGAATTTACTCTGTTTTGTTATAGGTGTCAGTGAAATAATCTCTATCACACAGAATTAAGAAACTGTAGAAGGAAGATAGTGAGTTACAGAAAAAGGTAGAGTTTGTTCTGAAGGGTATGTTTCCTACTTTTAACATTGATAATGATTGTGTTTTGAGGTTTGAGAATAGATTATGTGTGACTTGTGATTCGCGGTTTAACAATGAGTTGTTATGTGAAGCTCATAGTTCTCTATTTTCAATTAATATTGGAAGAACTATGAAGAAGAATGATCGTTGGGAGTATTACTGGTGGGACAGAATGAAGATAGATATTTATGACATTACTGTCACGTGTTTAACTTGTTATCAGGATAAAGCAGAGTGGTAATTTCTGAAAGGGATTCTTTAGTCTGTGTCGGTGACAGAGTAGAAATGGGGAAATATATTCACAGAATTCGTTTTGGGATTACCAAATAAAAATCTAGGTAATAATGCAATCTAGATTATTGTTGATCGATTGACTAAATCCCTCATTTCCTTCCTCTTAGAGATACATTGTCTCTAGATCATCTTCCTTGGTTGTATGTTAAATAGATATTTAATTTTCATGGATTTCCCCTATCCATTGTATCTGATCATGATCCTAAGTTTACTTTTAACTTTTGTAAAAGATTTCAGAAGTCGTTGGGTACTGAATTAAGTTTTAGTACCACATTTTATCCTCAATCAGATGGGAAATCCAAACGAGCAATTCATACCTCAGATGATATGCTACGCGCTTGTTCACTATACTACTAGGGAAGTTGGGACCAACATATTTCTTTGGTTGAATTTTATTATAATATCATTTTTAATTTTAGTATATAGATGGATCTATTTGAGGCATTATATGTGAAGTATTGTCGAAATCCAGCTTTTTTGGATGAAGTAAGTGAAAGGAAGTTGATGAGACTAGAATTAGTAGAAGAGATGGTAGAAAAAGATGAGTTGATTCCGAAGCACATGAGAATATCTCATATTTGGCAAAAAGTAATGTGGATAACCATAGGAAGGATCATTTATTTTGAGGTAGGTGATCATGTCATTCACAAAGTTTCTCCATGGAAAAGTGTGATATGATTGGGTAAGAAGGTAAAGTTGAGTCCAAGGTTCATTGGACATTTTGAAATCTAGGAGAAAGTGAGATTAGTTTCCTAAAAAGTGGATTTAACTCCATGTTTATCCTAGATACAAAATTTTTTTCCTGTAAAAATGTTGAGAAAATATATATCAGATACATCTCATGTTTTGTTCCCAGAGGTAGTTCAGTTGGAAGAGAATCTTTCTAATGAGAGACAACAAGTCCAGATTCTTGACTGAAGAGACGAAGTGTTGCGAAATAAGGTAATTATTCAGGTAATGGTTTTATGGAAAACCCATATGGTCAAAGAGGCATCGTGGGAATATAAAAATTCTATGAGGGATAAATACCCCCATATATTTTTTAGGTGAATAAAATTGTGCAGAAGCAATTTCCAAAAGCAGGTAAGGATATAACATCCCTAGTAAACAAAGAATAATAATTTTTCTTATTTAATAATTTTTTTGAATTAAATATTAATTTAATTTAAAATGGGATGATATTTTCGATGGTGTACCCTATACGCGACAATGAGATTCTTTGAAATCTTATGTTGCACACAATGCTGATTCATATGGAATACTAATAATATAATATTATTTTAAATGGTAATTAACGCCTAGCCATTGTATTGATGGGAATGGAGAGAAAAAACTAAAATATTATTATACATGTTTGTTAAATGTTTTTACATTTATCAAATTAAATATAGAGTCTTAAAATGTGAATGAATCTAATTTTAAGCACAAATAGTCTAATATTCTTTAAAATGTCGATTTAACGCCTTATGATGGAGAACCCTCGTCAAATCAATTTTTCGTCACTTTTTTTATTCTATTTTGGAAAATAAAATATTTCTTTATAATTGGGGCATCAAATTATACTTTCGGTATATTTTGGTTAATTTTCGGGTTAAATTCATTTTTAATGAATAATGAAAAATACTGAATTTTAAATCAAAACTAAATTTTAATCTAATTTATTTATATGGTTATATTAACTTTTGAATTGGTTTTAAAGTGTGATTATATTATATTTTTACTATATAATCCAATTTTGGTCATTGGAATTAATTTCACTTTGAAATTCGACATAAACAAGTTTTAATCTTATAATATTTATTGTTTCTTAAGAACACAGTTTTGTTTTGAAAATGAGAATTAATTTTAAATTAATTAACGCACTTATATGATTATAATTTTGTAAAAATACAGATCATTTTTGAATTCAAAATATCAAATATATCTTAGGCGGAATTGTTTTCATTTTTCTAAAAAAGTCAATTTTGGATGAATAGTGAAAACACTAAGTTGTTGTTTAAAAGGTGAATTTTTCATTTATATAAAATTTCATAGCTTATGTGTATTGAATTTCGAAAATCCAACATATTTGGTTTTTATTAGTAAATAAATTTTGGTTTAATAAGATTAAACTAATTTTTGGTGAACATTAATTTTTTACTTTTATTTTCCACGGATAATGAAAAATAGGGTACTTCTTGGTTAAAATAATATTATAATAATATTCATTTACCCTAAAATGTGTTCTATTACTATTGGTTGATACCTTTATGGACATGGTCATCCTTGGGTCAATTTTGGGTCTCTATGGATCCATTTATTAGTGATAATGATACTTTATAATAATTAATTTAATGTAATGAAAAAATGAAAAAAACATATATTTTTTAGTAAATAAATATTTACATGTGGTTATATAAGTTACCTATTAGATTATAATTATTCATTTGAAAGATAAAAATATTTCCTACATCATGGTTTTTTTATAATTTTTATACATCAAATAAATAAGATTATTTATGAAACAATAATGATGGATTGTTTACCACATTAAAGAATGATTTAAATAAATAGGATCATAAAAATTAAACTAATTTATAATACCTGTCCAATTCATATTGGATGATTTTATTTATAACATTAGCTATCTTATCTTCGACTTTAATGAGTTTTATACCTTTATAAATCGAATATAATTATATAATAAAATAATATTTTCAAACATTCCTAAATATCCCTTCTCCCCCATATAAAATGACCTCACATCTAACCCATTACTCAAACCTCTCAAGCCCCTTGGATCATCCAAAATCTACCCAATTATGCTCTCAAGATCCTTCTATTACACTTAAAAATCATTAACATTGTCATAAGGCACTTCGAAAATCCATTTGTTTCAATCCAAAGGGAGTAACCTGATTTAAAGGTAACATCACTTTTTATGTTCTTTTATTTTATTTTACTACTACAACCCCATAAAACACTTTTTATTCATTTATTTTATAAAAAAACATTATAATAAAAATACTAGGTTGTTGTTATGTGAATTATTTGATCTACACTAACACACACCTCCATTTAATGTGTAAAGAACATACTATTTCTGTGGATGATGAACAACTGCCTCACGAAACGATGATTGTTCAATCTTCTCCTACCACCTCTTATGGTATTCATTGTGATGGAATTGTATTTATATGTGATATATGATATATTTATACTGTATTTATTCTTCTTATTTTTTTCATTTATTGCATAACTTTTTAGTTTCCATAATGGGTAAACACGATTATTTCATTTGAGGAAGTACAAACTACCGCCCCCTCAAAGTGATATGACACGTTCCTGTCGTATGTGGGATATAAAAAGGATGGATTTAACTAAATTATTTTTTTGATATTATACTATAATTATGATATACCAATATATCATTAATTTTTATTTAATTAATTAGAAAATAGAAAAGAAAGTGTCGTTCATGCGCTTCAAGGGTGGTTCTGTTGCCGAAGGTCAATGATCCTTCTTCCTTCAACCTATATAGAAAAATATTCCTTTGTAATGTATTATACATGATTTTATCCACAGTACTGGAAAATAGGAAGAACAAGGTGATTCCAAGGATTATCTCTCATGAACATCACATATTTTTCAAAGGTAGAGGGATTCAAGGAGTAGTGAGAGTGGCTCAAGAATTATTGTTTGATGTGAACAGGACAGTGATCGGGTCCAATGTGATTTTAAAGGTGGATATGGATAAGGAATATGAAATGCTGGAATGGTGTTTCATTGTCCAGGTGAAAAGGATGTTAGGTATTCATGAGTCGGTGGGTGATCTCTACTTCTGTTGTTTCTCTTCCCCTTGGCTCGCCATTTCTCTTCTGCAAAAGGGTTTTGGTTTTTTCAAAAGTGTCTAAGGTGTGCTATAGGGAGACCCCATTTTCGACATTATTTTTTTCATTGTACATGAGGCTCTATCTTAGAACTTACATAGGTGCTTGAGGGATCACAAGATTATTCCTTATATTTCACCTCCATCGAATGGTTCTTGCTCACATCTTCTGTATACCGATGATATTCGCATATTTTTAAATGGAAAGAGGTTTTAATTTGTCATATTCATGTAGCTTATGATGGTTTGTTCTAGCCTCAGTGGTCATCTTATTAATTCTAGGAAGAAAAATTCCTTCTTATCTAATAAATACTCAATAATAATGATTTGGTTCATACAAGATATCTTGGTGATTCAACAGAAGTAGTTACCAATGTTATACCCTGTGGCACCAATTTCTAACGGACGTGTGAAGAAAATTATCATTGATGACCTTATTAATAGAATGCTTGGTAGGATTATGATCCAAAAAAATTGGATTCTTTAGTTTAGGGGTCGGTTGATGTAGATTAATAGTGGGATGTCTTCTATCCTGATGTATGTTATGTCCATTATTACCCCTCCAATGGTGATTATCTTGTCCATGGAAAATCTTTTTAACATGTTCCTCTAGAACTACAACAACATTGTTACGTCAGAATGGGATGGCTGGTATAGAGTTTCAAAACCAGTGGAGGAAGGAGGTGTCAACCTTAGAGACATTTCTATTTCTATGAAGACCATACATGCACTCTTGGCTTGAGACTTCTTGGTGGGGAAATTGATGTGGTCTTAAATAGATCGATGTATGTATGGAATGAACTAAGAGGAATGGGATTCTAGGAAGTCGTCACAGCTGGGGAAAGCTGTAGTGGTTCACCATTTTGTCCTTCAAGGGTCTTTGTGATGGCTGGAGGGATGAGGTGGGATAAATCATTGGAGAGATAATTGGGTTTGAAAGAAGTTGTTTTTCCCACACTGTCTTGGGACAGAGATGACAGTTAGAGAGGCTGGTCATCACCCTTGATAGCTTGACGCCATTTTCAGTCAAGAGCATAAGAAGATTTTCAAGGAATTGGTGTTTTTTGAGTAGGAGGATCACTATTTTTTTCATTGAGGCTATATTAGAGTACTTTAATGGGGGGAATATTGTGGGTTGATCTGGCATAAAGGGATACATAATGAATGGGGATCGCGTTTGTGGTGAATGGAGTTTCCTTCGATGATTAACTTTCCTAGTTTGGTGAGCACAGAACCAGGCTCTTCTGACGGATGAAAATATTCAAAAGAAAGGCATCCATTTGGCTTTGCGATGATTCTGATGCTCTAATTCTCAGTCAGAGTTGGCAGTTCACCTATTTATTAAAATGAAATGGGTAACTTATTTTTGGTCTTGCATGGGTAAATGGGATAGTTTTAACAAGGAGTTATCTTCCATACATGAATTCCACACAGGTTGGTTTCTTGGAGCTGATCATCAGGGGATGGAGTCCAGGGTTCACGGTATAGTGGTTACTGCCCTTTTCTTGGATGCTTTGGGAGGCTTTGAATAACACTATAATTGGGGTGATAATGAATATATAAATGCATCATGTATGAATGGAGGAGCTTATCCATGAGTTAGGCTTGCTGGTTAAAGGGAGTCAACAATCTGTTGTTCTTTGTAATTTTATCAACAAATTTGTTGCACAAATGGGATCTCAAGGCAGCTGGGTTAGGAGGAACCCTCCGGGAAATTGTTTAAACTGAATGTTGATGGGTATTTTATGGATGAACAGACTCAAGGGGGTAAACTGGTGCGAGATATGAATGGCTCGATTGTAGTGGCTTTTAGCAGCTTTCATGGTCCGGGAAGCTCGCTAGGGGATGAAGTTTGAGCATTACTCATGGGTGTCCTGCTGTTCAAAAGGCTCTCTATGTGGGTTTGTGATGTGGAATCAGATTATGAGGGGCCGATTCAGGATTTACTTGGAAATGTCGTGGCACCTTGGTCATTGACCTACCTTGTGTGTAGTTGTGTTATGGATATTTCTAATGGTTTTTCTATACGTCATATTCCAATAGTGGCCTATTTTTTGTGTATTCTCTTTCTCAAGGGTGTAGTCCCGAAGAACCCTTGTTAGTATTTTATTGCATGGGGACTTTGCCTTCAGTTTTTTGTTATGGTTTTGTCTTAAGGGATTCCCTTGGGCTACAACATTTTAGGCCTCCTTGATTTCTTGGTTACGGGGATATATTGATGTTTGGACCCTTTGAATAATTAAAAGTAAAATTATCCATAAAAAAATATCTGATATGAACTCAAATAATTAACTAATTGTTTATAATAGAGAAATAAGATATATAAAATAAATAATATACTTGAAAAATGTTCATAAGCAAGTAGAAATTATTTTAATTTGATAATTCAAGAGATTAAAGAACGAACTGGTCATATCAGACAAGAGATGGGGGACATCATCTCAATCTCCTTTCATTGAGGAATATTTTGATTTATACATGACTTTATTTTATATGGTGTATGACCAAATTTGACTTTTAATTTCATTCAAAGTGAATATCTTTTTCTAAGAAGCGTTTTACTAAATGACATAATGATTGTTTTTATCATTTTCAACAATAATGAACTCCCTTCAGCCGAAATTGTACGTTGGCTTCCTCTATAAGCTTTAATGATTTTTTAAATGAAGAAGAATCCCCTAATTATATTTTTTTTTTGGTATTGAAAATGGTTTTTGAAATCGATTTATTATTTCAGTATCTTGAAATTATTGAAAATTAAATGTTATTTGTGAAATATTTATATTTTCAATATTATATGTGTTATGATTTTATAAAAGTACTTGGACATTTGATGGGTGGTTATGTGATAAACCAAATGATGTAAGGTGCCCTGATAAACATGTAAAGGTTGTTACGTTATAACCTCCAATGAATTAGGTATGGAAGTTGGTTGTATGGCTATTCCATTTAGTGATATGTGTGGAAGTCGAACGTATGTTTATTCTATTTAAGTACTTTTATATCCCAGGTTACCTATATATTTTATGTGTGATTTCTATGGGTTTTATGGTAATATTTTATTAACAAATGGGTATTAAAGGATCTTTTATTCAGTGAAGATTATTTACTACTTCATAAAATTAAAATTTATTACATATGATAAGGTATTCATGGTTTACTTTTTGTTTTGAAAACTAACAGTTTTCCCTCTTAGTTTATCCCTTATTGAGATTTTTATGCTCATCCCATGTTTTGAAATGTTTTTCATAGGACTTAATGATGAATAGGGTCAAAAATATGATCAAGGATAAGTCATGTTGTCGAAAACATGGAACTAGACATGACAGTTTTTTTCAAGAGTTTTTATTTTATGAAAAAATGGAAACTAAGTAGAAGTGTCTAAATTGTAATTTTTTAGATGTAATGGTTATAGCCTAATTCACTAAAACTCAAATCCTGAAAAGATTCCCAATTTGAATTATTAACATAATTCATGATTATGTACTTTTTAAGGCTATGGTCTTATAATATATTAAGTTATTTCAGTAATTAATTTTCTATATTTTCAGGTACAAATGGATTCATGGACCTATTGAACAATAAAGATCATTTCATCGTCGTTAAATTAATTATTAGTGGGAATTGATATATAAATGTTTGGTATTAAATATTTCTTTATCATTTAAATTTATTACAGTTATGTTATATAAGACTACAATGTGGTTCTCAGTATCTATTATATTTGGTTGATGACTTTGAAATCATCATGTTACTCATTTCCATAACCTAATTTAATGTTTTAGTTTTCACATATCATTCCTTGAGAGAGATTTTAAAAATACATTGAATTAAGAATAAAAGAATTTCCTTGAAATATATTAAAAAATAAAATATTTTGAAACATATCAGTTACAATAAAACATTAGAGTTAACTATTTCTAGTTTATTAATAATTTAATTTTTTTTTATAATTTTTCTTTTATCTAAATCCTATAATTAAATAAACTCTACACCATTGATAAATAAAAATATTTATCCCCACAAATCCTAATCAAGGGATTTGGGAAATAATTTATCATTCATTTCCATAAAAATAATACATTTATTTACATTCAAAAAAGATAAATATATTTTATTTTGATGCTAGATAAATCATAGCAAAAACATTAATGATGAAATTTTACATAAATATTATTATAGATATGTATAAAGTCCATACCCACTCAATAAATTGTGTTTGGATTAGATCGCTACTAGTAATTATGTACAAAAACCAATTTTTTGAGGTTAGAGATTAGTATATAAGATCAAAATGGTGATAGTCCATAGATTATTCCACCAAAATATAAATACTAAAATCAAATTAGAAAATATAATGTGAAAAAATGACAAGAGATAATTGTCTATTTCATTAATAAAATTATCATTAAAAATATTACTTATTAAATTTAATGTCATGTTTGTCGTAAAAATTAACACCTTAACCATTGACCGATTAAATATGAATATAAATAAAATAAGAAGAATATACATCCACTCTAACGTGGTGGAACAACCTGAACCATCCGAAACACCACAAAATTTATCTCTTGCACAAAATGTACCTTATCCTCTTTCATGATTTGTATTATAATACCATAAAAATTCCATGAAGCAAAAGAATTATTTGTACGACATACACTTCTTAAACATGGTGTGTGGAAGAAGTCACTTGGACACCACCTAAGGCGTCCCTTTATTATATATTTATGAATAATATTTTATAAAAAAATAAATAACAATCAAATAACCCAAAAAACTCTTTTATAGTGAATTGAATATCCCTAAGAGATCCATTACTAGAATATTAATATAATAATGTATAATTAATCATAAATATTCATTTTTAATAAATTATCCCTCTCCATACAAAAAAAATAAATACCAAATAGAATCACATGAAACAACAAAAATATTGTAAGCTTTATCAATTAACAATGATATCCTAAAGAAACAACCATGAAAATTATCCCATGTAAATTGATACTATGAACTATTCAACATCTATTGGCTTAATCAAATGAAATAATCAATAGAACAATGAAACCTGTTAATTTATCAGAAATCATGTTAGACCCAACACATTACAAATATGTGGTCAACATCTTACCCCAAACCAGTGATCTCACTCACCACCAAAATACCATGGTTACATTCAATATATTCATCTTCTATAATGATGGTAACCACAATTATTCTGATTTTGTGGAAGACACATTTGAAAATGAGAGTTACAAAAAATTTCATCAATCCTGACCCCTTGTGTAGATGATATTTATGTCCTCGACCAATATATATAAAGGAAATCAATAATATCATACTAATATTAGAAGGACAACATCCATTTCTTTACATGAAAATTATCACCCCGAAATTATTAATGTGATGGAACCACATTACAACAATACTTATAATCATTGACACCCACATTACAATAGGTTTAACCAATAATGTTCCAAAGGAAGCAGATTAATTAGAAAATCATAAAAACCCATCATGGAGAACAATCATCATAATTTTATTCAATCCCTTAATACAGACAATAATTTATACTAGGATAATATTGGCCACATCTATCATATCCCTGATCAAAAAAAGAGAAAATATCTCTTTTATAAAACTACATACATATGTTGTTATATGTTATTTCACTAACATTAACCTACCATTTTAATTTAACAAAAGAAAATTAAATAGATTAAAAACAGGTAAATATCATTGCACTCCCTACCTATAGATACATGGAGAGCACTATTTGAGAAAGTCTCATAATTATAAGACTAATTAGAAGAATTTAGTTTATTTGGAAAACACATTATCTTGGTCCTAATTGATAAAAATAATGTAAATGGTGAGATAAACACAAAGTAAACAATAAATTGTATATATTCTTACATAATATAATACCAATAAAAACCAACATGAATAATGAACTATAATCGATGAATACTACTCAAGTGTGATGGGTGAATGACTGAGGATTGGGAATTATGTGGTGATAAATATAATTATTGATGAAATTTAAAATACATTTTTGGAATTTAATTTTAGTAATTTACTATTTTAAAAATAAATCTGTACATGGAATGTTACCAAATTTCCCATAATCATTGGATGGTTCCCCCATTGGACAGGTTCCATCATATAATAAGGTAACCCCTAGGATCATGGTGGTATTCCACCTCACTATCATCATAATCAACTGATTTAAAAATTATGAAGTCTTTAAATGTCATCAAACCATACATATCATCAACAAACAACACTAATGTATCATATGATATCAGCACATAAATATACTCTATAAAACCTTAATATATCAAAGTGGACTCCTGTCACATAAATGACTTATTTTAATGTTATTTTTTAATTTAATTTCCATTTATCCTTTGTTTTTGGGGTTTCTCAAGATTTTATGGTGGAATGGATGAGTTTTTGTGAATTGGGCCAAACCGTGAGCCCAATTCCAGATTTAAAAATAAATTTTTCTTCTTTTATAACGTTTTCATTTTTTATTATTTTTCACCCATTAAAATTCCTAAATGGTCTACCCTGACATAATAACACCACCATTGTAGTTTGGTGTAACGCCCCGACCCCAGCTACCCAGAGCCGGTGCATTACTTCGTAACATTGGCATGGTCACAAAAGATCAAGTCTCGAAAGACCGATTAGTTTAGTATCCTTGGAAACACTAGATACATTCATAAATGTTACATTACATCACAAAGTGAAAAACTGTAATAACATAGTCTCCATAGTCCACACTTCTATCCTCTTCGGACTATCCCTGCAGGTCATTCATAAAATACTTCTTCACATCCTGGAAAATATTAAAACATTGAAAGGGGTGAGCTCGGATGCTCAGTAAGGTAAACAATATAGCGGAAGCTTTCATAAATAAACATTAACATTTAAGGCAATGTATAACTAAAACAAAAGCCATTTAAACTTGAACTTCAACATAATATGGAAAAAGTAAAATGAGATAATGCCATTCACTTCTTCACATGGATATTCTACTAGTCGAATAATCACATGAAATATCAATAACCACTTTAATAATGATGGAATGCATAATGCCAGACTATCATAACCACGTAGCCAAGGCCTCGTGCCAAGACCACAAATAAGATTTTGTCAAGGCCTCGTACCAAGACACTAGTTTGTCTCATGAGACCTGCCGATGCATCGAGGAGCTATAGCGGGCTCCACCCGTCACTTATTAAGTCCAATGCATTCCTCATATGAATAGGTTTAAACATATCATAAACCATAACATAATCGTATCACATAAAACATGCATAAAGGAAACATAACATTTCCACATTTCAATCACAATATATCAATACAACACATTGATATAATAATAACTCTTTCAAAACCATTTTCAATACCAAAATAAAAGAAAGTTAAAACATGGTATTTATTTTTCTTTAAAAAAAAGGTATGGCTTGTAGAGGAAGCTGAAACTCAAATAATGGTCACGGCGGCGGAGAAGTCGTTGTTGCCGTATACGTACGACAAAAACATTCCCTTTTTCCTTTTAGTAAACTCTTTGTATAAAAAGATTCCTTTTTAATAAATGTAAAAGTCAATGGGGTTTATACACTATATAAAAAAAATTTGTGTATAAAACAAAATATGCCTCAATGAATGGAGATTGAGATGAAGTCCTTACCAGATAATTTTTAAAATAACATAGACCTATTATGTGTATTCACTATATTTACACATAAAGGAATTATAAATACAAGATAGGACATAATAATATCAAGACATAATTTGAAAGTAGGAGATTAACCCAAAGAATAGAAATTGGGTTAAGAAGTTCCCTTACCTCGTGTCTGACTTGACTCAACCGTTCTTTAACCTCCTGAATAATAAACTAGAGTTAATATATACCAAATTAATATCCATTTTCAATTTCATTATCCTTTTTATTTCACTTATTACAATGTTATGAACGTTATGTAATTATTTAAGTTAATAACGGTCGTTTTGTCGATCTTTGGTACTTGTGTCAACAATAAACTTCTTATAATTACAAGTTGTTCATGTGGTGAAATATCCATTATATCCAGAATTATATTCATTATATAGATATCATATATATGATATATATCCATTATATACATTCATTCATAATGTCACGTAACATTTAGAGGTAAGAAATGAAATGCACCGTTCATGGAGACGGTAAGCCGTACGTACGCATGAACGCTACTTTCATTTCTATTTCATATTTAATGGAACAGAATTAGAATGATATAAATTTATAATATAATTACAGTATAATATAGTGTATAATACCACTTAATCCATCCTTTATACATCCCACATATGGCATTAACGATTCAAATCACTTTGAGGGGGCGGTAGTCCGCACTTCCTAAAATGAAATTATCGCGTTTTACCCATAATGGAAATCATAAAGTATGCCATAAATGAGAAATACAGAAGCATAAGTAAAACATAAACACATTATATATCATATATAAATATAGTGACATCTTAATGGCCACCTTTGAAGGTGTTATATGAGTGTTGAACAATCATCGTTTCGTGAGGCAGAAATTCTCCATCCACAGAAACCGTATGTTCTTTAACCATTAGATGTAGGTGTGTGTAAGTGTTTCTCGAATCCTTATTATAACAACATCCTAGTATATTTAGGATACTTGTGTTGTTACAAAAGAAATGAATAAAAAGATTTTAGGGGGTTGGAGAAGAAAAATAAAACAAAAAAACATTAGAGAAGACATTACCTCAAAATCGGGTAACTCTTTTTGATTTGAGCCAAAGGCTTCCTTGAGAAGAGTTCTGCCCAAAGTGAGGCTTCTAGGAGTAAGAGGCGGAAGTTGGGAGAGTATTTGGTCAGAGGTTGGCTGAGACAAATGGCTTGATGGTGTGAATAAGGAGGGAGAGGTGGGGGCCTTTTATAAGTGGAGAGGAGGGGCTCTTTTGGAAAGATTGAAATGTTACATTATTACACAATGCTTTTCGGATTCTAAAGGTCCCACACATATATAATTCGTGGCTAAGGTGATAAGGGTTCGAAATCTAACCATTAAATAGTCTTTGGAAAAGTGTAGGCCTTGGCTTTTACATTATCTTTTCATTTTATTAAAATCGTTAAATAATGAGGTCATCGCTGCATCATAATGATGTCATAAATAATTTAATTTATTTAATGTCTAAAAATTATTAAAAAAATACTATTATGTAGGAAATCGTTTTAGCTTTCTAATGAATATTTATAGTCAACATTTGGACTTGTGAAACCCCACTTAAAAACTGTTTTAGTAAAACATCTCATGTTTGTGTCAATTTAATTTTAACATTAAATAAATATATATTAATGTCATTTTCCAACCAAAGTGGCTCCATGGGGTCTCCAAGTTGACCCATGGGTTTTCTTGGTCGGCCATTACTCATCCAATAGGAGTAGGACAAGTGTCAAGCTCATATAATATTATTAAAACATTATTTTTACCTTAAACTACACTAATTACCTCTAATTGCGATTAAGAACTTAAAAGTTACTATTCACCAAAAAATTATTTTAATCTCATCGAACCACATTTTGCTTCTTAATGACAACCATGTATGTCGGATTTTTGAAAATCAAATCACAGAAGTGGTAATATTTTATTTTAACGAAAAATCAGTTTTTAAAAACCACTTAGTGGTTTCACTATTCATCAAAAATTGAAGTTTTTCAGAATAAGGCCAAAATTTCACCCTAAGCTATAATTGATATTCTGAATTAAAAAATGATTTCTATTTTACAAAATTCCAAACATATAAGTTTCATTAATTAATTTTATAATTAATTCCCGCTGTTACAACAAATAGCGTGTTTTTTAGAAACAATTTATATCAAAAGATTGACAATTGTTTATGTCCAATTTCAATGTTAAATTATTTCTAATGACCACCATTGGATAAAATGGTAAAAATATATTCTATTTATACTTTAAAACCACTAAATATTATAATTTATCACAATAAATTATTTTTATTAAAAAATTTGTTTTAAGTATTTTTCACTATTCATAAAAAATTGGAAGTTCTCAGAAAGTTACAAAAAAATCAACTTAGGATAATTTCGATATTACGAATTCAAAAATGAAGTCTATTTTGAAATATAGAATTTCTCTAATTTTAAAAAGTGGTTATTACTATTCATAACGGCTACATTGATTAGTCGCGGTGTTTTAGAACTCGAAGTTGCGTACAATGAAAGCTATTGCATTATTGAATGAGAAGCGTATCGTAGAAGCTCAGAGTGTTACATTCTCCCCTCCTTCAATAAATTGCGTCCTCGCAATTTGAAATTTTTCTTTGAAAATAAAAGGTTGAAAAGAGAAAATACCTTTGAGGAAAACCCACATCGGAAATAAGGTTAATAAATATATAACATTAAAAGAAAGCAAGATAAGTACAAAGGTCACCCGATATAGCCCATTCTAGGATTCTATGAAAATATGGATATGGAGGAGAAACAAATCATCAAGGTCTGATGGAGAGTTATAGAAAACAGGACTAGGAGAAAGTTTAACCATAAGAAAATCACAAACTTGTGATTGGTTAAACGGTTATTGAATCCCCAGTTGGAAAAGTTAACCGAAAACATTTTTGTTTTAAGTTACCTTTTATAATGTTGAGGAATTTATTTAGGAGATTTACTAAGAATGTAAGGGAATATACATACTTGTTATGTATACTTTCATTCGTTAATAAATTTTTACCACAAACCCAACTTTTACTCCAAATGGTAACGGAACTCAAAAATATTCTTTTTATTCTAATTGTATAAGGTTCCAAATGTTAACACGTACCATTTAGATTAGTAAAACTATTTTGTAATAACCAGGGACATCCTGTAGGCTAGTGGTCGGAAATAAAGGCTTGTCGCACTATGGTTGTGGGTTCTCTTCCTGCAGCTTTGTCCGACGCTACGGGTTATTCCCCACCCTGCAGGTTGTCCTTTTCCTAAAACTATAGTATCATAATATTTCAAAAATAATCTTCATAAATTTTTTAACCTTAAACAATACTATCCAATGATCAACTTAATCCACTCCAACCATTATAGTTATCCAAAATACCTCTGTCCAGACTTTCTCTAAAAGGTCTCTTAATTCCAAAATCAATTTATCATAATCCCCAAACAAAGTAAAGTTTCTCTTATTGTCACATACTAAAAATATAATTACCTTCATCATATTAAAACCTTACTGAAATCAACAAGTACTGCAGTACAATCCTTATATATATATATCACATTATTATAATAACCAGAATATAATCCATGAGTCCAAAAGCACCAATACATTAGTTATTCTGCTTCAACTGTAGTAACAGCATAAGATTGTCCTTGATCCCTTGGCCTTTTCTGAGGTAAGTTTCCCTGACGCTTAAGACATTCATTTGCATAATGACCCATTTCTCTACAATTATAGCATTCAACTTCGATAGCCTCTTTCTTTCCCTTGCAATCACGAGCCTGGTGACCCTTTTCTCCTCATTTATAACAAACTCCCATTCCTTTTAGACAAGTACCAGGGTGATTCTTCCCACAATTATCACATAATGGAAAATCCTTTTTTCCCTTTTTCCCTTTATCTGTCTCTTGTTCCACCGTTCTCTTCTTCTCTTGCTTTACTTTGTTGTCATAAGACTTAGAGAATTCCTTTTCCATCTTGATAGCACACGAGACAATATCTTCGTATGATGAGAAGGATTATGATACAAAAGCTCAATGGAGAAATGGTTTTAACCCATCAAAGAAATGATCAATCTTACTCCTTGGGTTACGTATATAATCGGCAGCATGCCTCACTAACCTTGTAAAGTTAGCCTCATACTTTGCGAAATTGTCATCCTCCTTCTGCCTCAGACTCAGAAATTGCCTTTCCATATCTGCTCGATGGTCACGAGGAAAGTATTTTTCTAAGAAAAGCTCTTTGAACTCCCTCCATTCCATATTCGATACGTCATCATCTTCCTTTGTGTTTTGAATCAGCGACCACCACTGATCGACATCTCCAATGAGGCGGTAAACTGCCATGAAAACCTTCTCCCTTTCACTACTCCCCAAGGCATGGAATATTGTCTCTATGGAATTTATCCATTGCTCAGCTAGTATAGGATTTTTACTCCCATTGACGGTTGGTGGTTGTTTCCTCATGAAGCGGTCTAACATTGATCCTCCACGTTGTGGATCAGGGTGCTCCATACGAGTAAGGTTATTATTCATAACCTGAGTGAGTTGTCCCAGTATGGTAATAAGTTTATCAGCACCAGTTGTATCTCCAGATCCACAATAATTATCTTGAGCAGGAGGGAAATCTCTACACGGAGTTCGTGCATTGATACAGTTTCCATTCCTTCCACTAGGCGCCATTTATAAACAATGCCATAAACTATATTAGAGTATAAATCAAAATACATAATTCCATACTTGTAAGATACTTAACATAAATTGAACTATTTATGGATATAATCCATAAAAATGTTTTCTTTGAGGAAGTATATACTCATAACCCTTCATAGTGTTTTATAAAGAAAATGATAATTATCCAATGCATATCCCCCGGGATTGTCGTAACCAAGAGTGCAGCAAGGCCCGTTGTCGTGCACCATTTCCCGTTTGAGTCTAGCTCAAAGCAGTGTTTTCGGGTTTTACCCATAGGTACATCTGTGCCAGAGCCGCCTCTACTTTCTTGTATCCAGACAGGGATGTATTGCTCGGAAAACTCACAAAATCTCTACAATAACAAAATTCTAGGAAGTTCTTCTATACTAATCCTCAAAGTCTATCTTTGGGCTATGTGCTCTAATCAGAGTTTATCTAAATCTAGCTTCCAAGGTTAGAACTAAACTGCCTCTGATACCAACTGTAATGCCCCGACCCCAGCTACCCAGAGCCGGTGCATTACTTCGTAACATTGGCATGATCACAAAAGATCAAGTCTCGAAAGACCGATTAGTTTAGTAGCCTTGGAAACACTAGATACATTCATAAATGTTACATTACATCACAAAGTGAAAAACTATAATAACATAGTCTCCATTTTCCACACTTCTATCCTCTTCAGAATATCCCTGCAGGTCATTCATAAAATACTTCTTCACATCCTGGAAAATATTAATACATTGAAAGGGGTGAGCTCAGATGCTCAGTAAGGTAAATAATATAGCGTAAGCTTTAATAAATAAACATTAACATTTATGGCAATGTATAACTAAAACAAAAGCCTTTTAAACTTGAACTTCAACATAATATGGCAAAAGTAAAATGAGATAATTCCATTCACTTCTTCACATGGATATTCTACTAGTCGAATAATCACATGCAATATCAATAACCACTTTCATAATGATGGAATGCATAATGCCAGACTATCATAACCACGTAGCGAGGGCCTCGTGCCAAAACCACAAATAAGATTTTGTCAAGGCCTCGTTCCAAGACACTAGTTTGTCTCATGAGACCTGCCGATGCATCGAGGAGCTATAGCGGGCTCCACCCGTCACTTATTGAGTCCAATGCATTCCTCATATGAATAGGTTTAAACATATCATAAACCATAACATAATCGTATCACATAAAACATGCATAAAGGAAACATAACATTTCCACATTTCAATCACAATATATCAATACAACACATTGATATAATAAAAACTCTTTCAAAACCATTTTCAATACCAAAATAAAAGAAAGTTAAAACATGGTATTTATTTTTCTTTTAAAAAAAAGGTATGGCTTGTAGAGGAAGCTGAAACTCAAATAATGGTCATGGCGGCGGAGAAGTCGTTGTCGCCGCATACGTACGACAAAAACATTCCTTTTTGTCTTTTAGTAAATGCTTTGTATAAAAAGATTCCTTTTTAATAAACGTAAAAGTCAAAGGGGTTTATATACTATATAAAAGAAATTTGTGTATAAAACAAAATATGCCTCAATGAATGGAGATTGAGACGAAGTCCTTACAAGATCATTTTTAAAATAACATAGACCTATTATGTGTATTCACTATATGTACACATAAAGGAATTATAAATAAAAGATAGGACATAATAATATCATGACATAATTTGAAAGTAGGAGATTAACCCAAAGAATAGAAATTGGGTTAAGAAGTTCCCTTACCTCGTGTCTGACTTGACTCAACCGTTCTTTAACCTCATGAATAATAAACTAGAGTTAATATCTACCTTATTAAGAACCATTTTCAATTTCATTATCCTTTTTATTTCACTTATTACAATGTTATGAACGTTATGTAATTATTTAAGTTAATAACGGTCGTTTTGTCGATCTTTGGTACTTGTGTCAACAATAAACTTCTTATAATTACAAGTTGTTCATGTGGTGAAATATCCATTATATCCAGAATTATATTCATGATATATATATCATATATATGATATATATCCATTATATACATTCATTCATAATGTCACGTAACATTTAGAGGTAAGAAATGAAATGCACTGTTCATAGAGACAGTAAGCCGTACGTACGCATGAACGCTACTTTCATTTCTATTTCGTATTTAATGGAACGGAATCATAATGATATAAATTTATAATATAATTACAGTATTATATAGTGTATAATACCATTTAATACATCCTTTATGCATCCCACATATGGCATTAACGATTCAAATCACTTTGAGGGGGCGGTAGTCTGCACTTCCTAAAATGAAATTATCGCGTTTTACCCATAATGGAAATCATAAAGTATGCCATAAATGAGAAATACAGAAGCATAAGTAAAACATAAACACATTATATATCATATATAAATATAGTGACATATTAATTGCCATCTTTGAAGGTTTTATATGAGTGTTGAACAATCATCGTTTCGTGAGGCAGAAATTCTCCATCCACAGAAACCGTATGTTTTTAACCATTAGATGTAGGTGTGTGTAAGTGTAGCTCGAATCCTTCTTATAACAACAACATAGTATATTGAGTATACTGGTGTTGCTATAAAAGAAATGAATAAAAAGATTTTAGGGGGTTGGAGATGAAAAATAAAACAAAACAACATTAGAGAAGACATTACCTCAAAATCGGGTAATTCTTTTTAATTTGAGCCAAAGGCTTCCTTGAGTAGAGTTCTTCCCAAAGTGAGGCTTCTAGGAGTAAGAGGGGTAAGTTGGGAGAGTATTTGGGCAGAGTTTGTCTGAGCCAAATGGCTTGAAGGTGTGAATAAGGTGGGATAGGTGGGGGCCTTTTATAAGTGGAGAGGAGGGGCTCTTTTGGAAAGATTGAAATGTTACATTATTACACCATTATGTTAGGATTCTAAAGGTCCCACACTTATATAATTCGTCTCTAAGGTGATAAGGGTTCGAAATATACCCATTAAATAGTCTTTGGACAAGTGTATGCCTTGGATTTTACAATATCTTTTCATTTTATTAAAATCGTTAAATAATGAGGTCATCGTTGCATCATAATGATGTCATAAATAATTTAATTTATTTAATGTCTAAAAATTATAAAAAAAAATACTATGATGTAGGAAATCGTTTTAGCTTTCTAATGAATATTTATAGTCAAAATTTGGACTTGTTTAACCCAACATAAAAACTGTTTTAGTAAAACAACTCATGTTTGTGTCAATTTAATTTTAACATTAAATAAATATATATTAATGTCATTTTCCAACCAAAGTGGCTCCATGGGGTCCCCAAGTTGACCCATGGGTTGTCTTGGTCGGCCATGACTCATCCAATAGGAGTAGGATAAGTGTCAAGCTCATCTCATATTATTAAAACATTATTTTTACCTTAAACTACACTAATTACCTCTAATCGCGATTAAGAACTTAAAAGTTACTATTCACCATAAAATTATTTTAATCTCATCGAACCACATTTTTCTTCTTAATGACAACCATGTATGTTGGATTTTTTAAAATCAAATCAAAGAAGTGGTAATATTTTATTTTAACGAAAAATCAGTTTTTAAAAACCACTTAGTGGTTTCACTATTCATCAAAAATTGAAGTTTTTCAGAATAAGGCCAAAATTTCACCCTAAGCTATAATTGATATTATGAATTAAAAAATGATGTCTATTTTAAAAAATTCCAAACATATAAGTTGAATTAATTAATTTTATAACTAATTCCCGCTGTTACAACAAATAGCGTGTTTTTAAGAAACAATTTATATCAAAAGATTGACAATTGTTTATGTCCAATATCAATGTTAAATTATTTCTAATGACCACCATTGGATAAAATGGTAAAAATATATTCTAATTATACTTTAAAACCACTAAATAGTATAATTTATCACAATAAATTATTTTGATTAAAAAAGTTGTTTTAATTATTTTTCACTATTCATAAAAAAATTGGAAGTTCTCAGAAAGTTACAAAAAATTCAACTTAGGATAATTTCGATATTAAAAATTCAAAAATGAAGTCCATTTTGAAATATAAAATTTCTATAATTTTAAAAGGTGGTTATTACTGTTCATAACGGCTACTTTGACTAGTCGCGGTGTTTTAGAACTCGAAGTTGCGTACAATGCAAGCTATTGCATTATTGAATGAGAAGCGTATCATGGAAGCTCAGGGTGTTACATTTGGAGCCTTAATAAATCCATAAACATGGTGTATATGGGTTTTTATTTAAGGGATTGGGCCTGCCCGAAATCCCAATTCCGGTTTTAAAAATAAAATTGGATTAATTAATATCATATTCATTTTTAAATATTTTTCGAGGATTCTAAGCCTCAAACGCACCCCTTGAACCCAGTCGCACACAAAAACTCTCTCTACTCTCTTTGTAGCTCTTCTTTATCAAGATTGAGTGCTGAACTTATTAGGGTTCTTAAAATCGGGAAGATTTGAAGAGGTAAATTCATTCCTTCATATCTCCTTAAATATTTACTATTTTCCCCCATTTAAGTCCCCACATGACCTCCTCCTCATCAGTAGAGCCTAACTATCAGGTTTTGCTGCTTTGAGTTTCTTCATTTGTTTAATTCTAGGTAATTGCTTCAATATTTTTCAAGGTGAGTGTTCCTCCCTTCCACTTCTTCAATTTCCTTAGGGTTTCATCCCTCATTCTTGATGTTCCAAAGTGTCTAGAACCTATGGTTCGTACCTAGGGTTTAACCATGGGTCTTTTGGTGAAAATATGTGGTCTAGGGATGGATTTATCATCCTTGTGGTGATGAGGTGGTGCAGTTGATGTTTCACAGCATATTTTGAGGGATTTCACAATTTCGGTAGGTGATTCTATGGGTAACCATTTAATGATGAGTTAGTTTGCATGATTAAATAATTTTTCATGTTCCTTATATGCTGTGAATTATGAGAAAACCATTTTTGGTAGCAATAGTAAATAATTTGGTATTAATGTCACATTTTTTCTTGAAGTGTGTATGTTTCAAATCTATTTCACGTGTTATCTCTTGTGGTAGTTTTGTAAAATGTGGATGTGATTTATTAGTGGTTGAAAGTGGCTACCAATTTTGGTTGGGTAATGATATAGTTCCATGTGGGCCTAAAAATGGGGTGTCTTTGAATGGTTTTATGTGTATAACAATGTTATACTCCTTGAAAGTGTTTTAGGGACTTGTGTGTTCTCATTGGTATCTTTTGTGATATTGTTCAAGGTGATTATATAACATTTGAAAGTGGATTATTACATGTTGATTGGGATTCCAATTCTGTTTTGGTAGTGTCTTGGTGGGATTTTGGCATAAAAAGAGGTTTTTGAAATGGGTTTTATGTGAAAAGTTTGGGTATACACCTTATAATTGTTTTATAAAAGTTTTGAATGGTTTATTGAGTAGTGTAGTAGGTGAAACTATATCAGCAAACTGTTTTGGAAGGAGTATATTTTTAAAAGGTCCATTTAATTTGTGAAAATTTCGTTATGTGATATTTATCATCTTGGAAATGTTTTATTAAATTGTTTGAAGGAGATATTGAGGTGTGAATGTGATGTGAAATTGATCTAGAGTGTTTTGTTTGAGTGTGATGTGAAAAAATTGAATTTTTTATTATGAAAGAAGTGTTATTTTCCAAGTGTGTGGGCTTTTATAAGAGTTGAAATTTATTATAATTTTTTTATAAAATTTTTTAATGGTTTTGTAGAAGTTTTGAAGAAATGTGAAATGTGTTGTTGGTTATTTTGGTGTGAGTCGGATTTCAAAATCATTTTGAATGAAAAATGGACTTTTGTGAATTGTGTGGTATACATATGAGCTTTTGGGTGAATTTGTGATGTGGAAATGATATTTCATGTTCAGTGTATATTTCTTGACTTGTTGAACTTGTTTTAGCACAAGGGGAAAACCTGGGTATCTAGGTGGGTGGACGTGTACTAGTATGCTAGTGAATCCGTGGGGTTTAGCCTCAGTTTCAATTAGCAAGATTAACACTTAAAACTCTTACTAAACTATGATGATGATGATTGGGGACCACTAGGTTAAGGGTATGTTCCCTACTACTGGCTCGTGCATGAGAACATATTTTTTTTGTGTGGTTACCCTCACCGAGATATGAGGTACCTAGGACCCACAGCTAGCTAGTGCCTAGGGGTTATTTCTTATTGTGTGTGATCATTAATTACTTTATACTTACCATCGTCATAAAATACATTTGGATGGAAAATTAAGTATCTTTGGTGTCTATTTTAAAATTGTTAATCATTTAAAATATCCCACTTGAAAACTGTTCTTATTCAAAGTTGCATCTTTTAGAAAATTTAACTAGCTTTTCATGTTTTTGAAAACTTGCATGCTTTTCGTCATTAACTTTTTATCATGTGGAATATTTTATTTGTGGTATACTAATGGTCATTGGATCACACCCTATTTACACCCTTGGGTGTATGTAGACTTGGTTATCTTTGATGTCGCAGGTTGGGTATTGTTTTTTCATTCTAGTGGTTTGGGTTTCTAGCAGGTCTTCGGTGGCTAAGTCTTGTGGATATGGCTTGAGGGCAGTTCCCCTTGAAATTCAGATTCATGGGATGTTTACTTTTGGTTTTGTACCTTTGTTATAGTCATATTGGGTTCATTTAAATTTTGGAATCCAGTTCTGAATTTTTGAAATAGATTATCTGGTTTGAGAAATCCAGATTCCTTTTATTGGATTCTTTTGTTGTTTTAAGTTTACAAACTCTGGTAAATCATTCCCAATTATCATTTTATGATACCAGGGCACTTGTGTCAGCCTATGGGGATCGGGAACACCCTTCAGGACTTGTCACGGGCTGGGTTTGGTGCCGGTTTTGGTGGCGACCAGATTCGGTTCGTGACAATATGGTATCATAGGAGGTTCTCTCTAGTTGAGTCATGTTATTTGGAAATAGTCGGGATAGTCAAGAGTTATGATTGTTGGGACATGGAATTATGGTTATGGGTAGTGTGCTTGATCACCACACCTCATGTCGGGATTCAAGTCACCAGGGGAAGTTGGGATTTGTCTGTGTCTTTTTGTATTCTTGGTCTGATGATGATTAGTGGAAATGAAAAGAGAGTTGGGTTAATGGTATCTGTGAGCTTGTAGGGCCTGGAAAGCCATGTGCAGCCATGGATCTTCCCTAGTACACTCATTGTGACTGTGATGTGATTGGATTATGGTTGCCAACCATATGTCCATGTCACCCACTGAAACTAGTTTCCTCTCACATTGTCTTATGTTCTTTAGTTTTGAAATCATGGACTTTGGTTTTACAGTGACTTGGGTTTAAGAATAGTAATGATTTTTTAAATGATTTTTAAATAATGAGGGAAAGGATTTTTCAATGAAATGGTGGAACTGAATTTTCATAATTTTTTTTTGAAATGGAAAATGGTGTGCTTACACCTCTTTTGAAAGAATGAACTATATTGATGTTGGTTTTGGAAAGTGTTTCCAATAGAGTTTTCTAAACAATCAATGTGTGTTTTAATGCGATGAGTTGTTTTGAAATTGATGTGAATATCTTGAAATTGAGTTCTTGTATAAATGTTTGTGTCTTTCTGAAAAATTTAGTAATATTTGAATTGGGATTTTGATCTCCTAGTTAGCAGTTTTGAAAAAAAAGGATGTGTTGGTTGACCATTTTGGTTTTGAAGAGTGGAAATAATACTTGTTTTAACATTTGGAATATCCGTGAGTAACCACATGCATGGGGTTATATAGGATGATGGATGGTTGATGGAATGACTTGATGAGTGTCGGGACAGATATGAGGAGGGTGCCCGGTGTGGCACAAAAACATGCATGTGTGAGGCCCATGGGGTACCATTGGTGGATATGTTTACTGCTAAACAGTTTGTTTTCAAAGATATAGTTTTAAGGAAAAACATGATGTCTTGATGAATAGTTTGGTATAGTTTGTATTATGGTTTTTTTATATTGTTGATGTTATGGGATGTTTTGAGACCAAGAGCCCCTCATGTTTGAGCTATGTTTTGGGTTTGTGTTTGGTCGGTGAGATGTGTTGTACGGACGGTTAGTGGTCTCTTTTGAAAAATGTTTTGGGATGCCTTTTCGGTGGTTCCCTTCATGTGTTTAGATCTGGATTATGGTATATTGTGACCAATGGATTATCTTTGTTGGGTCCTTTGGTTCAATCATTGGATAAGGTACGCCCCATTAAGGGTTAGTGCACAACTGAAGTGCAACCTGGAATGTTTTACCATTTTAATAGCCTCCAGTTGATCAATATAAGGAATATTATTCTTGAGATTTTAGATTGAGTCTACACCCTTTCATTTCTTTGATTTCTAGACCCTCTTGTAACGGGAGAGTGCTCATGGAAGGTTGAAAGAGACCTTATCTTCTTAAGTTTCCTTATATGTCAAAGTTGGATGTGGTCTAGGGTTGTTAGGATGGATGAGTGTCTCGATAGTGTCTAATATGACATTTGGGTTCTTCGAGGTTTCTTTGATGCATGAATTCATTTTAAACCACCGGTGTGGGAAATATGGTCATGATAGGATATTGTGGCCACTTTCTATAATTTTGTGTTGTTTGGGGATGTTGTATAAGGTCCCTCTACATGCATTGTTTATATCAGTCGCAATGGTCATGTTTGGTGATGCCTTATGATGTCATGGGCTCGATTGATCATAAAAGTGAATGTTGGGAAATCATATGAGAGTCTTTGTTATATTGGGAGAATGTATCCCTTGGAAAAAAAGCATAAAAATATTCCATTTTAGAGGAAGGTGAGTATAGGTTTTCATTACTTCTATTTTTTCTCACCTGTACAAACAAGGTGTGAGGTGTGTGCATATTTTAAAGCCTTGTTTCAGTGAAATATTGTGTTAGGGTAAAGTGAGTTTGGAATTTGTTATGTCTTGGAAAACTTTTCGGGGATTGTGTTGTAGTTTTTGGTTGCACCGAAAGAAGAATTATCGTTCATGGGGTTTCCAAAGATTAACTGTGAGGCCGAAGATGCTTCGATCATTGGATCTCCTGCCATAGGTCTCGGAGAGAAGCTGGCTCGTAGTCAGGGGAAATCATAGGGTCGTTTAAACCCTTGTACAAAGTCATATCCTTAGTATGATAGTTAGGAAAAGTTTAAACCTATGGTGTCATAATATTTCTTCTGTTTTCCAAGTTCGGTGGAAATAGGGGGAGGTCCATGTACCCATGTCGTCACACAATGTTATTCCCTCCCCCTTTGGTTTCCATTGAGTCTTTGGAGAATGGTTGGAAATTTGGCTAGACAAGTTGAGCACACAGTTTTTGCATGGTTAGTTCTAACCATGAACAAAAAAATAACCATTCAGATATAAGGATCCACATAGTTATCGCACAGTTTCTCAAACTGTGCAGACTAACCGTGCGACCGTCCCAACTCCTTAATTTTGGGGTATTTTCGTGTCGGCCCACGCCGGTCAGTTAAGATGGTTGGTTCTTGGGGTGGAAAGACCCACCATGGGTATCATGGATATTATTTTGTAAATTTCTAATGGATGTATACCACTTGTAATAGGGAGTCTATTTGGGCCTCCCCCTATTAGTGTCCTGATTTTGTCTCGGGAAAAAAAATTAATTTGTCTCTTATTGTGGGGAGCCCATTTGTGTCACTTTATACAGGTAACTCATATTTTTCCATGGTCTTGTCTGAGAAGTCGGTATTATCATTCTAATATATCTGACTACCTACATCATCATTGGGTAAACATTTATATTGGGGAGTACCCAATGGTCTAGTTAAAGTAAGGTAAGTGTAACCTTCTTTGATGTTGTTGTTCATTTGGGTGAATTTCTTGAATCTTGTTCAGATAGTGTTTAATGAATTTTATTTTGGAATCAATTATGAATGTGATTTATCATTTCAGGAAAGTGGTGTATGTTTTTTTGTGAGATTAATCCTTCATTAATTGACCACTGGAGGTGTTTTGGCTTTTGGGGGTGAAACCGGACAAGGGAGTACCTCTTGGTTTCTCTGTTGGGTTTGGTTGTTGCTTTGGCCTTGATGTGACTTTCTGGGGAAAAAAAATTTCATGGTGGGGAGATTTGTCACATACATGACATATTTAAAGCTTAATTTAATTAAATTTCCATTTATCCTTTGTTTTTGTGGTTTCTCAAGATTTTATGGTGGAATGGATGAGTTTTCGTGAATTGGGCCAAACCGTGAGCCCAATTCCAGATTTAAAAATAATTTTTTTTTCTTTTATAACGTTTTCAGTTTTTAATATTTTTCTCCCATTCCAATTCCTAAATGGTATACCCTGACATATTAACACCACCATTGTTGTTTAGAGCCTTTATAAATACATAACCAATGTGTATATGGGTTTTTATTTAAGGGATTGGGCCTGCCCGAAAGTCCAATTCCAGTTTTAAAAATAAAATTTGATTAAATAATAACATATTCATTTTTAATGATTTTTCAGTGATTTTAAGCCTCAAACGCGCCCCTTGAACTCAGTCACGTGCCCATGATCTCTCTCCTCTCTTTGGACCTCTTCTTCATCGCGACTGAGTGCTGAACTTATTAGGGTTTCTAAAATTGGGCAGATTTGAAGAGGTAAATTCAATCCCTCATAGATGCTTTAATATTTACTCTTTTCCCCCATTTCAGTCTCCACAAGACCTCCTCCTCATCAGTAAAGCCTAACTATTAGGATTTGCTGCTTTGAGATTCAACATTTGGTTAATTTAGGGTAATTGCTTCAAGATTTTTCAAGGTTTGTGTTCCTCCCTTCCACTTCTTCCATTTCATTAGGGTTTCATCCCTCTTTATTGATGTTACAATGTGTCCCGAACTTAGGGTTCGTACCTAGGGTTTAACCATGGGTATTTGTTGTGAAAATTTTTTGTCTAGGGATTGATTTATCATCCTTGTGGTTCCGTGGTGGTGTGGTTGATGTTTCATAGCATGTTTTGAGGGATTCAACAATTTTTAGGAGGTGATTCTGTGGGTAACCATTTAATGATGAGTTAGTCTGCTTGACTAAATAATTTTGCATGTTCCTTATATGCTGTTAATTATGAGAAAACAATTTTTGTTAGCAATAGTAAAGCATTTGGTATTAATGTTACATTTTTTCTTGAAGTGTTTATTTTTCAAATGTATTTCATGTGTTATCTCTTGTGGTAGTTTTGTAAAATGTGGAAGTGATTTATTAGTTGTTGAAAGGGCCTTCCAATTTTGGTTGGGTATTGATATAGTGACATGTCGGCCTAAAAAGGGGGTTTATTTGAATGTATTTATGTGTATAACCTTGTTATACTCCTTGAAATTGTTTTATGGATTTGTGTGTTCTCATGGTTATCTTTTGAGATATTGTTCAAGGTGATTATATAACATTTGAAAGTGGATTACTACATGTTGATTGGGATGCCAATTCTGTTTTGGTAGGTTCTTGGTGTGCTTTTGGCTTAAAAATAGGTTTTTGAAATGGGTTTTATGTGGAAAGTTTGGGTATACTCCTTATAATTGTTTTATGAATGTTTTGAATGGTTTATTGAGTTGTGTCGTAGGTGAAACTATATCACCAAACCATTTTGGTAGGATTATATTTTTAAATGGTACATTTCATTTGTGAAAAGGTTTTTATGTGATATATATCAACTTTGAAATATATTATTAAATTGTTTGATGGAGATATTGAGGTGTGAAACTGATGTGAAATTGATGTGGAGTGTTTTGTGTGAGTGTGATGTGAAAAATTGAATTTTTGGTAATGAAAGAAGCGTTATTTTACATGTGTGTGGGATGTTATATGAGTTGAAATATCTTATAATTGTTTTATAAAATTTTTTAATGGTTTTGTGGAAGTTTTGAAGAAATGTGGAATGTGTTGTGGGTTATTTTGGTGTGAGTCAGATTTCAAAATCATTTTGAATGGAAAATGGACTTTTGTGAATTGTGTTGTATACATATGAGCTGTTGGGTGAATTTTTGATGTGGAAATGATATATTAATTTTAAATGTATGTTTCTTGACTTGTTGAACTTGTTAGTGCACAAGGGGAAAACTTGGGTATCAAGGTGGGTGGACGTGTACTAGTATGCTAGTGAATCTATGGGGTTTGGCCTCAGTTTCACTTCGCAATATTGACACTTAAAACTCTAACTAAACTATGATGATGATGATTAGGGACCTCTAGGTTATGGGTATGTTCCCCACTAGTGGCTCATGCACGAGAACAGTTATTTTTTGTGGTTACTCTTACCGATATACGAGGTACCTAGGGCCCACAGCTGGCTAGTGCCTAGGGGTTATTTTCTATTGTGTGTGCTTATTAGTTACTTTATACTTACCGTCGGCATATGGTACACTTGGATGGAAGATTCAGTAGCTTTGGTGTTTATTTTAAAAGTGTTAATCCTTTCAAATATCCCACATGAAAACTGTTCTTATTCAAAGTTGCATCTTTTAGAAATTATAACTAGATTTTCATGTTTCTGAAAACAGTCATGATTTTCATCTTTAAATGTTTATCATATGGAATCTCTAATTGGTGGTATCCTAATGGGAATTGGCTCACACCCTACTTATACCCTTGGGTGTAAGTAGACTTGGTTATTTTTGATGTCGTAGGTTGGGTACAATTTTTTTGTTCCAGTGGTTCGTGTTTCTAGAAGGTCATCGATGGCTAAGTCTTGTGGAGATGGATTGAGGGCAGTTCCCCTTGACATTCGGATTCTTGGGATGTTTCCTTTTGGTTTTGTACCTTTATTATAATAATATTGAGTTGATTTGAATTATGTAATTCAGTTCTGAATTTTTGAAAAAGATTATTTGGTTTGAAAAATACAGATTTGTTTTATTGGATTCTTTAGTTGTTTTAAGTTTATAAGCATGGGTAAATTGTTCCCAATTATCATTTTATGATACCCGGTTACTTGTGCCAGCCCGTGGGGATTGGGAACGCCCTTTGGGACTTGTCATGGGCTAGGTTTGGTGCCAGTTTTGGCGGCGACCAGATTCTGTTCGTGACAACTCCCACACATGACTTTTTGATGGAAAAATATAGGCAACCCTCTTCTATAGACAACTATATACATGGTTTCTTATGTTAATCTTATAGAAAAAATTATAATTCATCTATTATGTTTCAGTACATTACCAATTTCATACTCAACTATGATAAAAATAACTTATTGATTCATAAATATTAACACCCATATTCATTAGGGGTAATCCATTTTATGACAATTTTGTACCCCCAAGATATCATGGTTACCGTTGAAGATGGGATGTTCGTAAATAATCTATAAAAACCCACTCAAAACATCAAAAAATGTGTTTACTTATATAGAATATTTCCTACAATTCATGTACCCATAAACAAAACAACCCCCCATGAGGTGGTAGTGAAGGATGTTAGATGATGTCCCCATTGTGTTGCCTCTAGTAGGCCCCAATATGGAAACTAACACCATGGATATTAAGAATTTCAATCATATTTGAGTCATTTCCATAAAAAGTATTTATTGGTTTGATTGGAAGGATATCAATCACTAAAATGCACATTCACAAGATAAAAAAATATTTTTAATATGAAACAATACTAAACTAATAAAATATAAACAAAATTAGAATTCCATGAAGGTATATAGGATAATATTACGGAAGAAAATCAAAACGAGATCAAACTTCCAATATATTAATTTCTATATCGATAAAAAATTATTCCAGGAAACCTGAGAGTGATTTTTTATATAATAAGGGTGAGATTTGATGTATACTCGGTAAGATCATACCCTATAATTCTCATAATGATGTTAAAAGGGAAAATATAGGCACCAATGAAGAATAATATAACCACCAGGAACATAAACAAGATAGTTATCCTATCCCATCAGCACTATGGAACTCTCACTAAATAACAAATCTATGATTAACACTATATGATAGAGTAAAATATAAGAATGATTACCCTCCCAAATATAATCACAAATATTTTACTCTCATTACCCAATTTCCATCATCAATTCTTTCCTTTCTTTCCTCATAACATCATATGATCATCAATATTTGATGTGGGTCATGAGACATCCCTATAGACCACACACTCACATTGTCTAAAATCCGAAGGATAGATCTGTAATAATTCACATCATTTCCTTATCAAATAATCATATAAATATGATATCATCATCATGATATATATCAACCTCATTTCCTCCACATAAGACAAATGAACCCCACCCAATAACATTTGTTAATAATCATAAAGAATCTCCAATACCAATGATCGTCACTATGAATATCGACACCGTACTACATCACCACTACTAATAATAGTAGCGAAATGGAAATGGGGTATCCATCCATTAATTTGAATACCAATATAGATTTTTATATAAACAATCATAACGCAAAACTTGTGGGTGTTTTTAATGTTAGCATCTCCATTTGGGAATGTTTATAAATAACATGACATTATCTGATAGGAATATAGCATTAGATACCCATCCTATGAATTCATATCAAACACCTCTTCCATATCTCACATAATGACCATAACATCTCATGACCTAAATCATCAACTACTACCAAAAAAGGAATAAAATCACCCAAATAACCCACAACCTATCTACAATTCATCACCTATTTTCAGGATAAATAATTTTTTATTTACTTTTTTATAACCAATAATCAGTTATTAATCTGTAATTTATATATTTAATAAACTGAGTCTGATCATCACTTCATGATCAATTATATATTTTTCAATCATTTCATTCATTATGCTAATTATCACATACTAATTTGTGCCCAAAAAATTATTTTTCACTGCATTTAATTTCAATTTCATTATTAAAATGTCATTCCATCACAAAATAGATATTATAAAAAACACCACAAAAAATAGTCAACATACCTCTAATCAATATCTACTAGACAAAACATTATAACCATCTAAACAAATCTACCAAATCCCTAAAAAATTCCCATTATATAATCTAAATTAATCATCTTCTCTCAACTATCGTATATTTACTTCTATTTTCCATTAAGAAAATATCAACCCATATCATACCGCATAATCGAACGAGTCACCACAATCTTGTATTAAACACATAGAAGATTACATAACCACCATATATTTTCTTCATGGACATCATAATGTGGGTGTAAAATTATTTTTCATATTCTACCAAAAAAACAATTATAATGGAATTTCAATATATATTACATCATTTATAATATGGTTATTTTTATAGAAATCCAAATTTAAGATTATTCACTTTAATTAGGGATTTATTACTTACTAACCATAAATATATGTTTTTTAATACAAGTAGTAAAATAAAAGTAATCAAATAAAAATCGTTACAGAAACCAAAGAACCAAATACCATGATTTCCTGTAGTAGAAATAGGAAAGAACACATCACAAAAGAAATCACAAAACAAGAAGAAACATGTTACAACAATGACCCATTTGATTTTAAATTTGAAACATTATTTTCTTATTATCTAACCAATTTATTTGAAATTAATAATATTTCCATATATTCAAAATAAAGTAGTAGATAATGGGGATCTCCTACCTCAAACTGATGTTTGACACTCTCTAGGAATGAGCGGAAGGTAAAGAGTCACCCACCAATAAAGGAATAATGAAAAAAATTATGCAAGATAGTGTAACATAATTCATTTCCAAATTTCATTCCCAAAATATAGGATAGCATTGAAAAAAATATTAAAGTAAATTATAAGAAAAATAATGTTGAAGACAGATGAATGACGAGTAACCCAATATTCATGACTTCAATTTGGAAAAATAAATTTTTTTAAATTTCTATAAGATTAAAATAAAGTATGATGATAGATTAAATTTCATACATGGTATTGAGATAAGAAGAAAATAAAAATACATTATGTGAAAATGTCCAATTTTATGGAAGAATATTTATAATAGTTAGCATTTGATGGGGATAATAAAAATGCTTATAGTGAGTGTAACGTCCTGGCCCCAGGTGCCACGCAACGGGTGCCCGAGCCCGGTTCACCACGTGACCTCAATCACATTTCCCCAAACACCAGAGGCTGCCGACTAGTAGTGAGGGGCCAGGTCTAATTGTGGGGAAACTATGTCCTCATTTGTCAAAGTGTAGCGCAGTGGAATACCAAAATAAACATACAACAACATCGGAGCAGTAAATATACAAGACTGAATAACTACAGCAGTGGATATAGACAACAGTATAAAAGTAATGATTCTACATGTTCAAATTCTAAGAAAAAATCCAGAACATGTTATACATCACTGTGATACAACCAAAAGCAAAGTACAGAAAAAAAAAGTAAACAGCTGGCAGCAGCATCGCGAGCCTAGGCTCGGTCACATGCCCTCCTACTCTTCAGCAACTGTTAAGTACCTATATATGGACTGTTGCCCCTATCTACACCTGCAACAACGTAATCTGTTTGGGTCGAAAAGCGTGACCCAGACAGGGTGTGAGAAATATATCTCAGTAGGCACCCACCAATGGCCCGTGCTCAACTGTGTGTAAAACATGAAACAAGTGTGTAATATTAAATGGAATAACTAAGTAGTACTCAAAATTAACTAACTTAACAGTTAACTTTCCATTTTATTATTCATTTAATTCCTTTAATTTAGTAACGTTTTTGTGCTCAACACCAAGCCCTTAGGCTAACCAGAACAGTGCCCTCAGGCTAAAATAGTAACCATGCCCTCAGGCTTTCCCTCAGTCCATACAGAATCCAACCCGTAGGTATTTCCCTCATGCGTAATATAAATTCTCGCCCTCAGGCTTACAAATTGTCGCCCTCAAGCACATAAGTCAAGACCTCAGGCACGAAAGGTTCCCCTCAAGCGGAACAACAACAGCCCTCGGGCTAAAACAGTCACGCCCTCATGCTAATCACAACACCGCCCTCAGGATAAACAGGTAACAGTGCCATTCCCAGCATATCAAAATGCAGTAAACAAGCAATCCTCTCAAGGAAATTCTACAGTTACTACATTTAGGGCATACCCTTGGGTATCCTGGCCAAACGGCTAAACAGAGGAACACACCCCTCGGGATGATCCTGGATCCAAGAAACGATCCCAAACATCATTTTATTATCACCATTTAATAACATATGCAATTCTAGGCATTAAATATAGCAACAGCCTCAGCCACACGACACCCCAACATGGTTTCATGGCACGAAAATGCACAAAAACGCACGACTGTTGGAAAAATAAACATCAAGCCACCTACCTTATGTTCCAACGAACACTATACCCAAACGCCGGCTCCCGAAACACCCAAGAACGGTGAAGATCTGTTGAAGAACAAAACCCAGTCAAACGTAAATAACATACGTTGGGAGAAGAATTGGCAAGAACGGTACCAGGAGGAGTAAGGGATTACCCGTGCGGTTCCAACGAGATCGTCCGAAGCCGAATCAGATTCCAGACGAACTCCTGACAGATCTTCAAAGGTATGTCCTCCTCCTTTGGTTCCAAAATGGCTCAAACGCCTCCTCTTCCAAATGAGGAGGCTACTGCCTATTTTAAGCCGAAAAAACAAAGTACACGACGTGTACTTCTGATTACACGGTGTGTACTTATTTCATTTAACTGTTCATTTGGCGGCACCAGCACTGTTCACCTGTCGACAAGAGTACACGGAATGTACTCCCGAGTACACGACGTGTACTGCCACCCAGCTGGCGGTGACTCCACCACCTTACTTTTTAACCTGCCGACTGACTACACGGTGTGTAAAGGACCACTACACTGCGTGTAGTCGGTTCCTACACCCTTTGTGGCCGGCAAGGCTACACGCCCTGTGTACTTATTCCAACACGGCCAAAAGTACATGGCGTGTGGGAAACGTACACAGCGTGTAGTTTCAAAATTTAGTATTTTTCCACATTTTTTCCATATTTTCTCAAAATCACTTATGGAAAATGGAAAGAAGAAGCTCATACCTCTAAAATAAGAATCAGGTTCTTACAAACTCCCCCCTTATAGAAATTCGTCCCCGAATTGCCCATTCGAGGGTGGAAAAGAGAAAGCTCAGAAAATCTCTGGCCACTGAGCATGTACATCGGGCTCATGCTCTCAAGTCTCGTCCTGCACTCGACCATGCTGCCATAGCATCCGTACGAGAGGAACTGACCGGCCTCGGAGGACCTTCGTGCTCCTGTCAAAGATACGGATCAGATGCTCCTCAAAGGATGAATCATGCTGAAGCTAAACCTCCACTGTCTAAATGGTGTGAGACAGGTCTGAATGGTAGTGATGCAACTGAGACACATTGAAGAAATCATGCATGGCTCGGTACCGCTGCGGTAACTACAACCGATAGGAAACCAACCAGACTCTCTCCAGAATCTCAAATGGCCCCACATACCTCGGCGAAAGCTTACCCTATCTCTGGATCCGTTTGTGTCCCAGCCTCGGAGAAACACGCAAGAAAACCTGATCCCTAACCACAAACTCCAAAGGTCGTCTGCGGTGATCAGCATAAGACTTCTGACGAGACTGCGCGGTAGCCATCCACTTCCGAATCAACTGGACCTGCTCAGATATCTCTTGCACGAGTTGTGGTCCCAATAAAGTTTCCTAACCTGCCTCTAACCAGCACAAAGGTGATCGGCATGGCCTACCATATAAAGTCGTGTATGGTTCCATCTCAATAGTTTCCTGAAAACTATTGTTATAGGCAAACACGACTAAGGGTATATGCTTCTCCCAAGATCCCCCAATGTCTAGGACGCATGCGCGCAACATATCCTCTAGCAACTGTATTGTCTGTTCGGACTGGCCATCTGTCTGAGGGTGGTATGTTGTGCTCAGAATCACCTGTGTACCCAGCGCCCTCAGAAAACTCTGCTAGAAACGAGACGTGAAGCGGGCGTCCCTATCTGAAATGATAGAATGAGGGACCCCATGAAGACATACGATCTCTTGGATATACAACCTTCCGAGATCTTCCACACCAAAGGTATCCTTTATTGGCAAGAAGTGAGATACCTTCGTAAGTCTGTCCACAACAACCCATACAGCCTCATTGCCTCGAGGTGACCTTGGAAATCCCGTCACGAAATCCATCATGACATCATCCCATTTCCACTCCGGAATGGGCAAATACTGTAACAGCCCAGCTGGTCTCTGATGCTCTGCCTTCACCTGATGACTGGTGGAACACCTCGTAATAGAACTAGATATCTCTCTCTTCATACCCAGCCACCAATACTGACGTCTCATGTCTTGGTACATCATGGTAACCCCGGGATGAACTGCCCAAGCTAAAGCATGAAAATCCATCATCAGCTCCTCGCGTATATCACCTGGAACCCATACACGTCCATGGAAACGCAAAACCTCGTCATCTCCAATCGTCCAACTGGAAGGAGGGTCCTCACTTGCCACCGACTCCCGTAGAACTAGCCCTTCTGAAACCGATAGCTGCCTCATCCTCACTCTGTTTAGGAGGTTAGAAGTCATAGATAACGAGGAAAGATAAGTCTGTCCCTGACTTCCATGCACCTCCAGATGCATCTCAGAGAACAAAGCCATAAGCTGCCATTCACCACTGGCCTCCTCCACTGCCTGTATCTGATTCTTCCTGCTCAGTGCATCGGCTACTGCATTACCTTTACCAGGTGTATAGGCAAGCTCAAAATCGAAGGACTTTAGGTACTCGACCCACCTTCTCTGCCTCAGTTTTAGTTCACACTGAGTAAAGATATACTTGAGGCTTTTGTGGTCGGTGAAAACCACAAAATGCTCTCCCAACAGGTAATGTATCCAACAATGCAACGCATGCACAACTACAGCCAACCCGAGATCGTGTGTCGGGTAATTCCTCTCATGTGGCATCAACTGCCATGACTCGTACACCACAACTCGGTCGCCCTTCATCAAAACGGATCCCAACCCATTCCCTGACGCATCACAATAAACCGTATAGTTATTTCCCTGCTCAGGGAGTATCAGGATCGGTGCTGATGTCAGCCTTCCCTTCAGGTCCTGAAAAGCTATCTCGCAAGCTTCTGACCAAACGTACTTCACACCCTTCTTAGTCAGACCTGTCAACGGTGCTGCTATGCGGGAGAAGTCCTGTATGAAGCATCTGTAGTCACCAGATAGCCCTAAGAAACTTTGTATTTCAAACACATTCTTGGGCTGCTCCCAGGAAACTACTGCTCTCACCTTCTCTGGGTCCACTGCAACTCCTGCCTCTGAGATTATATGACCCAGGAAGTGAATCTGGTCAATCCAAAAGTGGAACTTTGAGAGCATAGCATATAGGAGATGCTCTCTCAGTGTACTCAGTACGATCTCAAGATGGGTGGCATGGTTGTGTTGAGTGTGAGAGTACACCAAGATGTCATCCATGAATACTACCAAAAATGAATCAATATACGGATGGAACAAACGATTCATCAGATCCATGAAAACTGCTAGCGCGTTCGTGAGTCCGAATGGCATAACCGTATAGTCATATAGACCATACCTGCTCTTGAAAGTTGTGAGAGGTATATCAGATGGTCTAATGCACAACTGATGATATCCGGATCTCAGGTCAATCTTCGAGAACACTTGTGCTCCACGAAGCTGATCATAAAAATCATCTATCCTCAGCAAGGGATATCGGTTCTTAACCGTCAACTGGTTTATCTTCCGATAATCCACACAAAGACTAAGGGTACCATCCGCCTTCTTCTCAAAAAGGACCGAAGAACCCCAAGGAGAAGTATTGGGTCAGATAAAACCCTTTTCGTGTAGCTCCTCTAACTACCTCTTGAGTTCCTGCAATTCAGGCGAGGCCATCCTCTAAGGAGAATGGACACCGGTGTTTCTCCTGGCACAAGCTCGATAGAAAAATCCACCTCACGCACCAGAGGTAGACCTAAAAAGTCATCCGGGAAGACATCCCTAAAACGATCGACAACTGGAGGGAAAACTGTCGGAAAAGTCCCCTGGTCATCCAGATATAAGCTCAAAATCTGGGCTGTGACTCCACCTCGCCCATGATGCTCTGGTCCAGCTCGACTCGGATGAACATCCCACTCACCCTTTTATAGAAACTCCCCGCCCTCTGGTGACGTGAAACGCACCCTGCGACGATAGCAGTCTACAAAGGCTCGAAAGGGAACCAACCAGTCCATACCGAGAATGACGTCATAGCTCGTCATCTCCAAGACATAGAGGTCCCAAAGGAAGTGACACCCACCAACCTCAAGGGGGAACTCCTTGCACTGACGCACACCAACCGTCCTTGTCCCCAACGGAGTGTCTAGCATCAGGATATCAGAAGAAGTAGAAACACCAATCCCAAGGCTCTCCACAATGGGTAATGATATAAAACTATGTGAAGCACCCGTATCAAAAAGTACTGAAGACAAGACAGAAGCTACTAGAATAGTACCTCTGACTGTCGAAGGTCTGGGATCTTACTCTTACTGGGTCTGTTGCACTGCATATACTTGACTAGTGTCGCGGCCCTACGTCACAGCCTGGCTACCCTGAGCGGTCCCGCCCTGTTGCCTCTGAGATCCTGGTGTCTGGATACCATAGCCATGGCCACCATCTCTGCCTGCACGCCCTAACGTATTCCAGTTCCCTGACTGGTAAGAAGCCCCTGGTCTTGATCCCGCACGCGGAGTCTGCACAGAACCCCTCTCACTATCCACTGGTAGAAACTCCCTGCAAAAGCGCTGCAGATGACCCATCTTGCCGCAAGCTCAGCACTCCACTGGGTCTCGTGTACACTGCGGCCTCTTGTGCCCCTCTCTGCCACACTAGTAGCACCTGATCGGGCCACCTGAAGAAGCTACCTAGCTGGTACTTCCACCCTGAGAGAAGTCCATCTGCCTCTTCCTCTAGCCAGCAGAAATAGTACGAGTAACTGGTTCCGAACCTCCCTTGCCCGCACCACTAGATTCTCACAGGTTTCTCTCTGTAATCAATGTCTGGTTCACAATTGCGTGTACAGTAGGTAACCTGAAAACATTCACCAGCACTCGTATGTCATATCGAAGACCATCCTCAAAACACCTGGCTCTCAGCATCACATCACCCACCAGCACGGGTGCAAAGCGCTGAAGCTCTGTAAAACGAGCAGAGTAGTCCATCACCGACATAGCGCCCTACTGCAGATTCATGAACTCTCGACCTCTATCTACTCTTATGGTCTCAGGAAAAAATAATTCATAGAAGACTGTCTGAAAATCCTCCCACGCCATGTCCCTGTGATGCTCTGACTAGGTGGTAACATCCCACCACCTCTTGGAGGAATCACGCAGCATGTAAGTTGCGAGCTTGACCATCCGCCATGGAGGCGTCTCAAGATGCTCGAAAATAGTCTACATCGATCCTAGCCAAGAATCTGCAGCCTGTGATCCGTCATCCACTGAAAATGTAGGCGGATGCTGCTACTGGAAGATACGCATCAGCATGGCCATAGATGTGGCATCCTGCGGTGCTCCCTGAATGGTCTGCATGAACCGCAATAAGCCTTCACGGAACTGCGCCTCCGGGCCCGTGTCCGGTATAACAGCTCTTGCCGCATCTGGCTCTACTGGTGGATCAACTGGTAGCTCATGGCCCACCATCTCCAGAGTATAATCGGTGGCACTCTCTTGGAGAACAACTCATGATCGTCTAGGGGGCATGACTCTACAAGGTCAAAAGAACGTCTCAGATTGAAGATTATTAAGACTGAAATGAAGGAACCACAAAGGAACAAGAAGAAGAGGGCGGTTCAAAATTTCCAAAACAAGACTATATGGCGTGTACACTGACTACACGGCATGTACTTGACTTCCTTCCCCCTTCTCGGGTCCTTCTACATGGTTAAGCCACATGGCTTCTGTTCAACAAAACAACACGGCGTGTATAATATCTACACGGCGTGTACGGTGTTATTTTCCAACTACCTGTGTCGTCTGTGACACGGCCTACTACTCGGCTTTACCACACACGGTGTGTTACACCCATACATGGCACATAAACCACACCTTTTCCCAGCCACACGGCTAACTCCACACGGTCTGTCCTCAGACAAGACTACGCAGCGTGTCCCAAAGGTACACGACGTGTTCTGAAAGAGGTGACACCGGCCCGTGTTGTTAGTTACACGGCTAAGTCCCCAGGTCACACTACACGGCATGTCTATAATTGACACGGCGTGTTCTATCTAGGATTTCACCGAACCGTGTTGTTAGTTACACGGCCGGACTCCGAGTCAACACTACACGGCGTGTACAAAACTACACGGCGTGTCTTACCCAACCCATTTCCCTACCCCGTGTCACCACCCACACGGTTTGTGACACGGGAAGAGACTACACAGCGTGTACTCAGGGTACACGGTGTGTACTCAAAAGTACTTATTTCTTCCCGAACAGAAGAACATACACGGCATGTATAAAAATACTACACGGCATGTATACTGGATTTCCAGACAGTATGCCTCAGAAACTTCTCTGGAACCCAGAAAATACTGAAAACAACACCTAAGTGTCAAATTCCGACCCGTGGGGGCCCATACACCCCACAAATCAAATTTTGACATCTTATTTGTGTTATAACCAATAACCAATCAATGATCCACCAAATTCCGGTCAATGGGGGCCCATACTCCCCAAAGACCAATGTTTGGCGTCCATTCTATAAACAAGCTCAAACAATAATTCCACATCACAGGGCAGGTATTTATCAAGCAGCAATCACAACAACATGCTTTACTAGGACAACAACTATCACAACAACATGAAAATTCTAATCCACCTACATGGCATGGAAACTATGCATGGCATGTGATATCTAGCATGTTCCCATATGATGCATGAGCCGGAATACCCTCATCTCATCGGGTTACAACTAAATAGAACCCACAGATAAATTATAAAGAGCACAATCCAAGTGCGCCACCCATTGGTGAAAACATATCAACTGTAAAATTGCAAGATCAAAAAATGCAAAGTACGAGGTAGACTGGATTTTCACTGTACATGGTTTAGCTACGCCCGGGCACAACTTATTACCAACTACCATTCGTCCTAACTGTGAATACGGCTCCAAATAGTATGTCAAAGAAAATAAACTCCTTTGATACCACTTTGTAACGTCCCGGCCCCGGGTGCCACGCACCGGGCGCCCCGAGCCCGATTCGCCACGTGACCTCAAGCGCATTTCCCCAAATGCCAGAGGCTTCCGACTAGCAGCGAGGGCCCATGTCTGATAGTGTGGAAACTATTCCCTCATTTGTAAAAGTGTAACACAATGGAATACCAAAATAAACATACAACAAAAGTAGAGCAATAAATATACACAAGTGAATAACTACAGCAGTGGATATAGACAATAGTGTAAAAGTGATGATGCTACATGTTCAAATTCTAAGAAAACAGCCATTACATGTTATAAATCACTATGATACAACCAAAAGCAAAGTACAGCAAAACATGTAAACAGGTGGTAGCAGCATCGCAAGCCTAGGCTCGGTCCCATGCCCTCATACTCCTCAGAAACTGTCAGGTACCTGTATAGGGACTCTTGCCCCTATCTACACCTGCAGCAACGTAATCTGTTTGGGCCGAAAAGCGTGACACAAACAGGGTGTGAGAAATATATCTCAATAGGCAACCACCAAAGGATAGTGCTCAACTGTGTGTAAAAAATGCAACAAGTGTGCAATAGTAAATACAATAACTAAGAAGTATGCAAAAGTATCTAACTTAACAGTTAAATTTCCATTTTATTATTCATTTACTTCCTTTAAATTAGTAATGTTTTTGTGCTCAGCACCAAGCCCTCAGGCTAACCAGAACCGTGCCCTCAGGCTAAAATAGTAACCACGCCCTCAGGCTTGCCCTCAGGACATATAGAATTCATCCCGCAGGTATTACCCTCATGCGTAACAGAAATTATCGCCCTCAGGATTACGAAGTGTCACCCTCAGGCACATAAGTCAAGCCCTCAGGCACGAAAGGTTGTCCTCAGGTGGAATAACGACAGCTCTCGGGCTAAAACAGTCACGCCCTCAGGCTAATCACAACACCGCCCTTAGGCTAAATAGGTAACCGGTCCATGCCCAACATATCAAAATGCAGTAAAAAATAAATTCCTCTCAAGTCAATTCTGTAGTTACTACATTTAAAGCATACCCTCGGGTATCCTGGACAAACAACTAAACAGAGGAACACACCCCTCAGGATGGTCCTGGATCCAAACTACGATCCCAAACATCATTTTATTATCACCATTTAATCACCTATGAAATTATAGGCATTAAATATAGCAACGGCCTCAGCCACATGACACCCCAACATGGGTTCGTGGCATGAAAACGCACAAAATCGCACGACAATTGGAAAAATAAACACCAAGCCACCTAACTTATGTGCCAACAAACACTATACCCGAATGTCGGCTCTAGAAACTCCCAAGAACGGCGAAGATCTTTCTAAGAACAAAACCCATTCAAACGTAAATAACTTATGTTGGGAGAAGAATTGGCATGAACGGTACCAGGAGGAGGAAGAGATTACCTGTGCGGTTCCAACGAGATCGTCCGAAGCCGAATCCGATTCTAGACGAACTCCTGGTGGATCTTCAAAGGTCTGGCCACCTCCTTTGGCTCCAAAATGGCTGAAATGCCTCCTTTTCCAAATGAGGAGGCAACTGCCAGTTTTAAGCTGAAAAAACAAAGTACACGACGTGTAATTTTTTCATTTAACTGTTCATTTGGTGACACTAGCACGATTCACCTGCCGATAAGAGTACACGGCATGTACTCCTGAGTACACGGCATGTACTGCCGAGTACACGGCATGTACTGCCGAGTACACGGCATGTACTACCGCCCACCTGGTGGTGACTCCACCGCCTTACTTTTTAACCTGCCGACTGACTACACGGCGTGTAAAGGACCACTACACGGCGTGTAGTCGGTTCCTACACCCTTTGTGGCCGGCAAGGCTACACGCCCTGTGTACTTATCCCAACACGGCCAAAAGTACATGTAGTGTGGGAAAAGTACACGACGTGTAGTTTCAAAATTTCGGATTTTTCCCCATTTTTTCCATATTTTCTTAAAATCACTTAAAAAAGGAAAAGAAGAATCATGTACCTCTAAAACAAGAACTGGGTTCTTACAGTGAGCCTAGTTAAAGAACAGACCATGAATTCAAGATTTGAATACACCACCATTATGAAGAATTATAAATCTCTCTCATAATTTTTTTTTCATCATCATGACTTCATACATAACATGGACATAAGTGTTTTTTCTCCCCTAATGCACCATGTGACCAAAACATAAATTGGTTCACAAATATCTTGGATGAGTTCTCTACACTATGACTAGGTATATATAATGGTGATAAAAATGATGCAGGTTTCTTATAATTTGACCATCTGAGAACCACAATAGTATAATAGGATATCCAGGGAATTTCCAACATTTAAATTTCCAACTGGTCTAAACCTCAAAAAAATTCCCTTCTTAGCATCCACCTAGGCTATTATGATAATCATGGTATTTCCTAGAGAAAAAATGTAAATCCACATCTTACCACCATACAGAAATGTCTAATTCTACATTACCCCAACCTCAAGCCTCAATGAATATATCTACAAATCCAACACCATGTTGACCACCATAGCATGGTTACTATCTAAATAGATTGAACTCTTCCTAGACCAAGGGACAATACTAAACTCCATGATAGAAAAAACATGATATAGAAAATTTTATTGGGATATATTTTGGATCCTTGTTCCTAACAACAACAACCAATCCATGTGTCATTATTTGTGTAGCCCGTTCTCCAAACTATGAACCACAATTCGATTTTGTGTCAATTTTTTTGAAGTATAATTCAATCCCAATGATGGGGACAAATCATGAAATTGATTATCTTCCAACACATACCTGGAAAAAGTCACTACATTGTCCAAATAAAAATGGTGGATCCATGATCTATCTTCAATTCCCAGTATTGAATACTCGATTTACTATAACCTTTAAACCATATGATAGTTAATTTTAATGCAATCTAAGGCCACATACTAAAAAATATTTTTAAAAACAAATGTATTTATCCATTAATATTCTAAAATAATAAATTTATAATTCACATTTCAAATCCAAAATATCCCTGTTACCTTACTCATATAAATCGATGCAATCCATATGAGTAATCGATTACAGTAATATCCCACATAGACACATCTTGGCTAGACAACCGAACAAGTAGATGGGAATACAAAAAACATAATACAATTTGAACACATGTTCTAACAGATTTTAATAACAATCCAACATCATATTAAATAACATTGTCATCCCACTTTATACATGATTCTTATTATCATCACACACCATTCCTAAGGAGAAATGTCAACTCGCAACATACCTAAGGCCCACTATAATCATAAATCATAATTTTTACGCACATTATACATGATGGAAATGAATCCAATTGTTATTAGAATTCATATCTAATTCTCACAATAAACTAATTCATGGTTGATTTATTTATAACATAAACTCAATTTTAATTAGCACCCATCCTTCTTGAAAAATAAATTATTCTAATGGAATAACTATATTATCAATGTATCACTATCTAGAATTGAATAAATTATCTTGATCATGTGATGTTGACATCAGTTCTACATTCCTCATAACCAAATTAATAACAAATTTGCATTCACTACTAGCCACAACATTTCCCACTAGGTAACCCCTATACTACCTTGACCCGCACATATAGATGAATCCAAAATTTGGACTCTAATTAATTCTCTCAATTTTCAATCATATTAATCATCAGGGCCAAATTAATAACCCCATGATTACTACATGGTCATTTGAAATATATATCAATGAATCCCATCGATTCAATTTCCCAAAACTATTTCTGTGGAACATTACATGGGGGGTCAAAAATTACATGTCAACTAATACTATAATCTTCTCAATAAAAACCCACTACCCATTAGTACTATGGTTCATTTTTAATTAATTCAATGATTTTTATACCTATACAACCATTTACTTATAAATGTAGATCCTATACATATCACAGATGAAACTACATTTTTTCTTAATATACTAAAATTTATTAGGTTCTTATCCTATATTATTTCATTATTCAAAACCTCTAAAAATGTGTTCAACATGAAGATATTTATCTAATCAATGATCTGTTGATAAAATATATCGTCTAATTTCCACAAATTGGTCATTATAACCTCAAAAAACATAAAAAATAGTAAATAATTGAACAAATCAGAATAGTACATGACTGATGTATCACCCTACACTGAATCTGTTATGCGTTACTGAATATTCACCTAGCTCATTAATCTCATACGAAAATCATTCCATGTACTATCATCATGTTTACCAACCAATTCCTATATGTAAAACCTTAATTTTGGAGTTCCTTTGAGGATATAAATAGATAAAATTACCATATACCCTAGTGGTATTTTGATCAGACCAAAAAACATATTCAATATTAATGTAAAGCACTTCAATTACTATGTTCTACCATATCTTGAGAGCAATGGAGGATGTTGTGATTGAAAATATTATATCTTCCATGGAATTGACAGATCATCATTCCATGATCCCATATCAATGATCGCGATAAATTATTCTACAATCATTATAATATGACCATCCATGCACTGCCTTATATCTTGAAGCCATTATGGCTTACCTTCCTTCCTTGGAGCCTCTCTTATTAGGTAATCCCTCCTTCCACATAGCATCCACATCTAGTGTATTCTTTTGTCGAACCATATCTCTACCATCACCGCACACTAATATCCATCTTTTAGTATTTATCTCTTTAGACACCAAAAACCATTCTAAATATAGATATAATAGTCATGATGTCATTAACATGAATATTTTTAATAGGAAACACTACACATTATCCATTACACATGACTACATCACTGATTACCAATATCATGTGGACTCAAAACCGTACATAATCATATTAGGGTTAGGTCCCAAACACTATAAAATTAAATAAATAAAATTATATACATATTCATAAAAAGAAAAATACTCCATCTTTGGATGAATAAAATTATATAAAGTATCTATATGAAACAAATAATATAAATGTTATTGTTGGAACATTACATAAATGAAAACCATTGTATTATAAATTCCTTTCAACAATAACAATCACATTCATTAATTTTATGATATATATTAATGATTAAAAGGATTCAAAAGTATGACCTCTTATATATCATGGATATGATTCAGAAACAAAAATAAATAACATCATACTAAAAAATAACCCTATAAATTTACCCAAATTCCTTCAAAATCCAAAATGGAAATCATGGTTTCCCAATTGACATGGACATAAGACAATACATTTTGTTTTTAGGAATATAGCATCAAATATATCACATATAAAATTTCTAGATGTGTTTGGAAAAATTTACATTGTATATAATCTACCAAAACCGAAATAGTAAATAAATATATAACGGTATCATTCAAAAAATACATCTATGATACAAATTATTAATATCATATCTTTGTTGAATATATTGTAACTAAAATGGAGTTCCACTATAGATTAGGTTTGTCTCTCTATATTACAGAGGAAAATAACTAGATGTGAGGGTAAATGGTGTGGTTATTGAGTTCTTATTCACTTTATTGATAATGAGTATCTATAATACACAAACATTAGAAAAAACACTAAATAATATGAAAAAAATACAGCTCATAAATGTTGTTAATTAATTAAACACATATAAAGTAATTATATTTAATTCCATTTATAAAAATATCCTTTTATTGACCACATGAAGATAACATAATTACATGGAAACAAATAATTGGAATAAACATCATTTTAAACACCAACAAACTATATGACCCGTCTATAAAACAAAAAACATTGATACCAAACATCCAGAAAATATCCATATCCACTAGGTTCCTAAGGATGGGTTCTTACCATTAAATATTCTAAACACCACGATTTTTTAACTATCTATCCAGAATTATTCATTCTGTGTAAATGGACATAGTATGCCCACAAAAAAAAGGGGTTTTTCCAAAAAGTTGATAAATATAGAAGTGCCTAAAATCCATAAAAAATAAAAATAATATCCCACCGCAACTCATTATGTTATCTTGATTGAGCAATATTTAGTGTTCCTATACATTGATGAGCTTATGTTGGAGTGGAATGGTATATACATTTTATATCATACTATAGTCTGTCTTATCATTCAAACCAATCAATTACTATATTCCATAAACCACAAAATATAATCATAATATCTATTCTAAGTAAATAAAAATACCTCGATGACACATCCAAAAACCCTTAATAAAATTCATGTGTCATTAAATTCTTTAATAAAAACTAGTTAAACTAGATGATGAATGAAAAATCATGGAAATAAATTTCATTTTCCATGCGTGGTTCATCTGCAAAAATATAAGACAGGTAAATAGAATAATCTCTATATGGAATGTAAATCTCATTCCCCTCCTCAATAACACGTAAACATATGAAATATCCATCCTCTATAATTATTTTCAGCACTATCATCCATAAAAACTGAATATATAGTGGATTCCACTATAATCTAGTGGTCAAAATCACCTCAATAACCCAATTCTATATTCCCTGAACCCCATTTATCTCATTCCCGTTAGTGATTGAATGTCACAATTATCATATAAACCCATAATAATTATCCTCCATATAAACCCCCATAATTCACCATAACCGTCCACATAACATTTACAACAACTATTCCTTTATTTTTCTGATAATATTTTCCTCAAATAACCTGGTTACAAGAATAAAATATCATATTAAAATAATTAGTTTCCTAATATTAAGAAAAATTAATACACAACACACATAACCATTACCATCAGTCCCTAAAACGAAATGAAACATTCTAATACGAACTATTATATACATATAATGTTTCATATGGACCAAAATTGATGTATTTCTTATAATAAAACGAAACACCATGAGGTTCCATTCCCATTTTCCAACATGAAAATCTCTTACCCATTTATCACATAGACCTACTCACTCCAATTTATCACATCACACCTAAACACTATTATGACCAATGAGATATCTAGGAACCACCTACATAGAGTTAGCATGACTCTACTCAAAATAAACCTATGTATAATATTACTCTAAAAAATGGGGTAATCAAGAAAAAAAACTTATTTAGGGTATATCAGAATTATATTAATTATAAAATGAGATAAATAATAAATAAATACCCAATGTTTGATATTATTTCCCATATAATCAAAATAAAATATAAAATATAGTTAATATAGTATAATAAATAGTTTTTTATCTATAAGGAAGGATTAATGGGAGAAAAATGTGAAATTTGATGTTATCATTGTATTTTTATAAGAAATGGGAAAACCAAATTTTTTATTTAATAGAATAAAATAATAATAAATTTTTTAAATAAAAATGGATGTGAAATTTTATGACATAACCCTCTTTTTTGAATTATTTTCTCATCAAAACTCACAACACATCATAATTTGACCCCCTAAATGTTAACATGAATCACCATCCATATGTTCATACATAATTGTTCATGATGTCTAGGATCATTTTGTATAATTCAATTGTAACATATAATCAATAGAAAAATATTACATTACATAGGTTATAAAACCTTATATATCATCATCCCAATATATTTATACCACAATGGATTCCAACATATTATAATATTTACAACCAATAATAGTAAAACTTATGTATTAACCCTTGCATATTATAGAATTGTTATTTATAATCATCAAAACCACAACATATTATCCATTACATTACAAAACATTAAGATCTTATAAACTAACTATAGTAACACTTACATATTAACCCTTACTGATGTGGATCATTATGCATAAGGACATATCCATTTTATTGAATATTTCAGACAACCGTTGATCTTCCATGTTATTATACCCCTTGAATATGACATCTCCTATAGCCATAATGTGATTTCATTCCATACACTTCACATTCCCCTTGCCATGGTACGATGTGTCATAATGTTACATTTTAAATACTATGTAATTAATATCCCAAGCCCTTTAAAAGACTTTTATTTGATTCCATGTATATGGTGACACCCATATTTACTTGATATAGACCAAATTAATAGTGTGGATAAAATATTTGATCTATTCAACCAGTATTAAATAACTATAATGTTATTATATTTCCAGGACCCATGGATGACCATTGATCATTGTATTTAATTTCATAAAATGACATTTCTTCAGTTTTACATAAAATAATTTAAATTATATAAATATTGTTGTGGTATGAGAATGATTATGATTAATTTAAAGGTATATTGTTCACTCCATAAAAAAAACTATGTATATAATCATGATTAATAAAATAATGATTAACAAGTATTGAAAAATGTATCATTAAAATGAAATTAAAAAAAATATTATTAATGATAAATTCCAATACATGTTATGATCAATGATAATTTCCAAAACTATTTATCCTGGTAAGAATGTGAATATTCCAATACCCCAGTTTGAAAATCGTTATTGATAATTAATTTCAAAATTCATTGTATTTATAATTATTTACCTCCAACACTTTTGTTTACATTTCGAAAACTAATCAAATGATATATATATAAATATATATATATATTAATTAATAATATATAATCATTATAAAAATTAATTTGTCATAAAATTTAACCTACATGAAAATAGAGTGTGTTTGAGGTTAATAGAATAACCATTAAATTAAAAATATGATATAAAATAATATTTACCCAAAATAAAATTATGTTCATGATACGAAAAGGTTAGGGTATATAGGAGAATAACACCCTATTAAAGGGTATATTCTTTAATGGATTGTGGAGAAAAATTTATATTAAATAATAATTCCTCAAATGGAAAATTTTTTTAGTAACATATCATAAAATATAATGATATATTAAAACTCTAAATATTTTTATTCCTTTTAAAAATATTTATTTAATATATTCCCTCATTTGTTCAATATACTAGGGCCACATTGTATTGGTAGACATAAATATATCTATTATAACTTCCTAAATATCAGTCATATTTATATTTTAAAAAGTATTTTAATTAAGTATAAGAACACACAAATATGTAAAATTATATATGTAATCGGAGGATTCTACTAATAAAAAATTATATTTATTAAGAAATGAAAATATTTTACAAGAAAATTATAGAGAAAATGGTGTTATAATTTTTGTTTCTAAAAATCATTTTTTATCATTAGATAATGAATAAATATAAAATAAAAGCTTTAACACAATAAATATGTTAGAAGAAAGGTAGAATAATGATATTAAAATATTTAGTTCGAACAAAAATATTTTCGGGTAGATATATAGTATAATGTTTGAGTATTATTAAATTTGTATTTGGATATAACACATGGAAGAATATATTAATGAATTTTGATTTTAAATAAGTTAACCTGATTTTGGATAATAATATTTTAAATTAATCTGAATAATTTTTTGTTTTAATAGAGACCAATTCAATAAATACATGTATATTACATATTATGAGATGATTATTTTCTAAACAATATAATAATATACACCAAAATCGTATAGGTCTAGTATAATTGGATACCACGTAACATAAAAAAATACATCATAAAATATCTTTATCATCTCCCATGTATGTCTATATTACTATCATCATATAATAAATATTATAAATATCATTAATAAAACCATTCATGACCACATGGGAAAGGAAAAATAAGAAAGGTTGATCTATGGTACTCAGTGCTGGTAAATATGGGAGAAATCAATTATTATATAAGTGTAACCGTAGAAAAAGGGTACAACCACATGAGATTAATGAAGGAAATTAAAAAAAATATCATAGCTTATAATCATGATTAATAGAAAAACATATGGAACATCCAAAAACAAGAATCATAATATAAAAAAGAAAATGATCCCTGAGAGAATAAAATTTAATTATAAAATGGATTTATGTAAGAAAAATAAGAAAAAAATCATTTCATTGGTATTGAAGACATTATTTCCAGATTATAATATTTTAGTGGGTTCATTCCCTAAACAATCATGGATGTCATGTTTCCATCTTAGTAATACCATAATAGTCAATTTCCATCATGAATTGGGTTCACTAACCTTTCTAGTTCTATTTATCTCTTTCGATATAAATCATTACTCAATGAAAGTTCTAGAGATATAGGAACCACCCATCACATAATGATAATCTCATAAATGTTTCCACAATAAAATAATGAAATCATCATTTAAAACGGCATTAAATAAAATTTTTTCATAAACATTTCATGAAATTATATCCCATGAAAATGGAATGGAATTAAAAGAAAATCCATCATTTCATCATAAGATATCCCTTGCAAAATAAATAGGTTTCATAAAAATTGTGTCTTCATAATCTTAAATCATCTAATTAACGAATAATGATGGTATCATTGGACCTTGGCATTAATCAATCCTAAGTTAAATAATTATTTTTTTACATTGATGAACATAAAATTCATTAAAAACCAGTAAAATTTTAATTTGAAAAAAGCATTCCATTTTAAAATAACTAATTAAAAAACTGGGAAAATATAACAAAAAAACATATTATTTAAAAAATTAAACCTTTAAACGAAATATCGTAAAATAAAATTATTCATGATGGATGTAAAATCCATTCATGTCGAATAATTTAAAAAGAAAAATATTTCTTATTTTTTTATTTAAAAATGCCACAAAGTAACTCATTTTTCAATATAAAAACATTATTCCTTTAAAACTATAGTTTAAATAATAAATAATGGATAAAAAATTCTAATTAATATTTTAATACTAACAAATATTTTTAATACATATTTATAAAATATGGATATGAAAGGAAAAAAATTATTGGTTGAAGAGATATGTGAAAGTGATTTTCCCTCAGAAAAATTCTTTTTTATCATGAGTACATATGATGTGTATATTGATATAAAATTTGTATTTTAATGAAATTATCATAGGATAATAACAGTAAAAATGTTTTTAGAGGTATATCAGATGATTTCGTCATTAAACATAATAATAAACAATCCAAATAAATAATTTCATTTTTATTTAAAATAGTTACACTTATTTATATTTTATTATAAATTACTTTATATCCGTTATATAATTTTCAATGTATTATAAATTTGTACCATATTCATTTTTATGCTTATAATATTATGTATTATACCTTTATAACATCTCTACAACACCTTTTATAAATAATTATTAAGTAAAATCACCATTGTCAGGGGTTACCTATTTCATTTATTATAAGTATTTTTGTAAAATATATATATGTGAATTTATCGTTATTAAATCATATAATTATTTATAAAAATGTGATAATTGTAATTTTTATTCATTTTATATATATTTAAATTCATATATTAATTCTAGAGATAGAAAAATAAATGATCCCTTTCATGGAGATGGTATGTCGTATGTGCTTAATAAATCTATTTTCATTTTTTATGAATATAATGCATGAAAGATAAATATTTTTTAACCATTGAAATTTTATTATTATATATTATAATCATATATATATATATATTATTTCATATCAATATAGTCTTTGTAAAATATAACTGAAAATTTAATCACATAGTTTCGTGGAGATGATAGTCCACACATAGAGACAATTGTCATTATCATTTGCTAATGGATTTAATGGTAAGAAGGTATTGAAATTGTTTTCATTAAACATGTAAATTTTTTTAATAAAAATAATATAATAAATTTAATTCCATTATAATTATCATACATAAATGATGGTCATGAGAAATTAATTCTACCTCTATGTGTTGATGCAACGAAGTACGTATGAACGGGTAGTAATTTCACTTATCGTTTGTTGTCAAGGGGTTATTTATTGGTTATTAAATAATAATAGTGACATTTAATTATATTTTGGATAAAAAATTTGTCATTTTATGATAAATCAGATAGATTTAAGGGAGGAAATGAATCATGGGAATGAAATTTATTGTGTAAGTTGATTAAATCTTTTATTAAATGACTCCATTATGTATCCTTAAAGGGTTGTATGTATGTTATTATGGAAATACCATCAACTATATAATGTTTCAAGGGATGTTGAGAATTAAAATTTCAATATTTTATTGATCTATACATTCTAATGTTTTTTAATAAAATGGGGGAGGAGGTTCCCCTTTCTAATTGCAGTTAGGGACCCTTTAGGAATTTGTTAAAATATTACCTTATAATAAACTCATTCTTAATTAAAATACCCTGAAATGGATAGGGATTCAAATTATGGTTGTAAATGTATGTAATAACATAAAACTATATAATTTATAACTTGTTTTCTATCATTTTAAGACTTATCATTTTGATTAACTCTTAGATAAAAAATTTTAATTTTAATTGTAGTAACAAGTCCTACAATAATAAAAGTTTATGATCTTACTTATAAGTTTTAAATTTTCTCATAAATGGACAATTGAATTATTTTTGACATTATAATATCCACAACAACATATTTAACTATTTCTATTATATTTAAATTCAATAAGAATATGTTATTTTGATAATATATTATTATTTTCAATTTTGACACAATTCAATTAATTAGAGATAAAATTATAAATGAAAATATTGAAATTATTATATAATAATTAATAAAACAGTATTTTTTAAAACCTTAATATTTTTGGAACACTATTAAAACAAAAAATATATTTATTTAAATATTATCAATATCATTTATTTCATTTCTCTTCTAATTTAATAAATAATGAATTAGTCTTAGATAAGTATTTATCATAATTATATTAATCATAAAACTGATAAATAAATTACCATCATTAATATTATTTCAATAAAAATTTGGAATATAAATTATGGAATTATCAATTATTTTTAATCTAAATTAAATCGATTTATCAAAAACCAATCTCATAATTTTTCCATGATTTTTAGTTATGTTGACCAATAAATAAAATTGGCATATTTAACATCTTTTAACCTCATAATAAAAAATTTGTAAAGAATTTTTTATATTTCCATACCTATAAATTGATGACATTAATTTTAATATATGTTTGAAAAATAATGAAAATGTTATTTTTAGAGAAGATTCATTTTGAAGCATAAAACATGATTTATTTCATTCCCATATAAAGAGACATATTTTTGTAATGATTAAAACTATTAATCAAGACAATTATATATATATATCATTAAAATAATTCTTCAATAATGATTATTTTTATTTTTTAAAATTAAATATATTGTATATAAGAAAATAATTTTTCATTGAAAACAATACTTTTATTTTAAATTTTTTTTAGATTTTAATTATATTAATATGATTACTATTTAATTCATTTTAGAAATTTTTACACTATATATTTTCATAATTTATTCATCCCAATTCACACCCATCGATCCAATACCATGGAAATAGTAACAATTTAATGCTATATCATGGTTCATATAAGCTCATTGTTGTGTTTAAGAAAAGCTCTAAAAAATAAAATTCATTTTAAAATATTTCAATAAAATATTTGAATGTTACATTTCACCTAATTTAAATTAATTTCCACCTCAAAAATATTAAATATCATACAAATATATGGGGATACTTCTTCCTCCTCAAATCATCAACATCCTCATATCTTCCTCAGATTGGTGGTTTCAACACAAAACATTGACCAGGTGTGAATTCATGCTCCATAACTCTTTCTACCATGACCCTCCTATGTTAGAATAAGGTAAGTGATATCATGATTCTGATACCTTCCTTTCTCATTATGAAGGATATATAATGTCCCCTAATTCCTGCCACCAATAGGCCCCAGGGTAGCGACCAACACCAAGGGTATAAAAATTTCAAAAAGATTGGAGGTATTGCCCATTAATTGTAACCCTGATCAATAGATATAATGAATCAACCGACAAAAATTCCCAGATAGGCATATACAAATAATAAAAAATCGACCCCACATGAATTATTGAAGTAAAACATCTAGAAATTACATAAAAACACCAACACATAAAACAAAAATAAAACTAATTAATGACACAGAAATCATTCCAAATGTTCGAGCTAGTAATTTACATCACAGTTCGCGTAATCTCCTTGGAAACGTTAAAATATTTTTATATTAAATGGGATAGAATAAAGGTATACATTATAAGGAAAAACCAATGTCACTCATTCCCATGTAGGGGACATATACTAATTTCCTTATGAGAAAACTAAAAAAATTGAAAATCACCTAACATAGTATATTATCCACCCCAACCCCAAATTGAACACTTATCACATAACGCAATTCAAGTAAGGTATGGTAATGCTAAGTTATAATTAAATCAATATTTAGGCACACAGCACCACATACCACTATTTCACTACTCATCCATAATGGGGAATGTCTTGACACTACCATGCTCTTCCACAAGCCCCAGTATCAGTACCAACCCACACAACAAGGAACCGACCCCAGTTTATCAGATCCAGTTCCTTATTTGATTATATTTTTATACAACATGGAATATATATCCCAAATGGCTGATTAGTTTAGTATTATTGGAAGCTAGATTCATACATAAGTTCAACTTTACAACATGAAATGAAAATAAATCATTGAAACTCATTAGACAAAAACCATACCTCCTAGGTTATATCAGCATGTAATTCATAATAAAATTCATCATATCATGAGAAAATGAAAAATAATAAAGGGGGATCTCAAATTCTCGGTATGTGTAAGAAATACAGTAAAAGATATCATAACATAAACATTATTCATGTTGAATAAATAAAATCATAAGACTTAACAAATAAAAATCTTCATCACATTATGGTAGGAATAAGATTTGAGTAAATATTTCCATAAAATAAAAAATAATTGGTATTCTACGAGTCGAATAACCACAAGAACTGTAAATAATATTTTCAAAATGAGGGACTGTATAATGTGGGACAACATAACCATACTCTGTAGGCCCTATGCCAAGACCCTAAATAATCATTATGTCAAGGCCTTGTTGAAAAACCATATTTTGTGTCATGAGATATACAAATGCACCGACCGACTATAGCGGGGCCCATGCAACACTTAGTATGTCCAATGAATTCCTCATACAAATAGGGATAGAAAACATATACATTTATATTTAAACTAATATATGAAATGTAAAAAGCGTTCCCCAATCATAAATCTTAAACATTAACCATTCGGAGTAAATTAGTGAATGGTTTTAAGATAGCACATCCATATTCAAAATAATCATAGTTTATTAAATTAAATATGGTATATTATACCATGTAATATTAATCCAAATAATACATAAGAATCAACAAGAGTGTTCAAATATATGAAGACACTCTTATAAAAGCTTTGAGTAATTCTTGAAAAAAATAAAGTTTCACTTTGAAAAGAAGACTTAATTTGGAAAATTAATTGTATAAAACAATAAATTAATTAACATATTATTTTCTTAGTAAAATTATTGATTTTATAAATACAATGGCTTCCAAAAACATATTAGTGTTTTTCCTATAAAATAGGTATGAAATTGAGATATTCCCTTAGTCGCGCTTATATTTCGGAAACAATTTTGAAAGAACCTTTTAAATAATGTTACAATCCATAATATAATAGAGGATTCTATTGGTGTAAATACATATAACACTCAAATAGTGTTTATTATTAGTATATAATAATACATAATTATTTAATTGAGGTAATTAGCCAATAAAAATAACTCAAATGAAAATGGATGTTCGGGTGGAAAAAACCTTACCATTAGTCTGAATGTGTTTCCCTCTTGAACGTAATGTCCTGGAATATGAAATTATACTCACTAATAAAATAATTAATAACATACTAGAAATTTATTAAGTTTATCATAATTCTATTTAGTTCATTAATGACCTTATTCATAAGTTATAATATCTAATTTCGTCATTCTCGAGTGTTAGTTTTCATGATTTTCATTATCTTCTCTATAGTTTTTATGAAATGGAGATCATGTGGAATGTATCTGAATATCCAAAATTCAAATTAAATAATATTTATGAACATTTATAAGTGGTAATGGTCGTTTTCTAGAATATGGTTACTTGGAAAATGATGACTCATTAATGATATTCACTAAGATTAATTAAGTGGTATGTTGATTATTAAGAACTATTTTGGTCTTATGATTTATTAATATGTACATATACTAGTCCCATAATATTAATTTCTTTATAATACATATATTATATTATAGTTAAAAATCATAATGGTTTCATGAATATTAATGAATGAGAAATTGAAGAACGAATCTTTGACATCCAAACAGGCTATAAATTGGAACCTCATGAACATATCTTTTGTTTATAAAAATAAAAGAGAGGGTGTAAGAATATTGTTGACGGTTCTTCTATTCACATGATATAATTCCAGTATATATATCACAATGGTGTTATCATGGTAGTTTGGTTAGAGGAGGTGAGGAGTGAAAAGAAATGAAGTGAACTTGAAAATAAAATAAAATTGAGAGATTCCTTTTTAAAATTCTGCTTCCTAATGACGTTGCTTAAAATTTCATAAAATTAATAGAGGAAAAAAATCATATCTCATTATATTAAAATTCATTTAAAGTAAGAGGAATAAATAATATCAAACTAATATACATTAGATTGTAAATTCAAAGATATAACATTAAAGAAGTGTTGACAAAAAGAGGAGGGTCAATGGTTCCCTTACCCTGTATAGTAACTCCTACAACATGAAGGTTGGGACCTTGGGGGATTAAATAGACCTTAGTAGGACTCCATGGGATGTAAAACCCCCATATTTTTGAGGATGATATATTTGGAATGAATGAAACCAAATGTATGAGTGGATATTTATAGTAAAAGAGAGGGAGTTTTTTAATAATTTCCAATGGACACCTCATTAGTGGTTTCTGCCAAACTATGGGCTTTACCATGGTAATTTCCCTTGGTTTAAGCCCCATGGGACACCTCATGTCATATGTTACTATAAACAAGTTGACAAACCTTTTATTATGTCATTTGGATGTCATTATACTTCCGAAAACTAAAAACTGTATTTTTATTTTTCATGAAAAATTCTACTATTTTAGAAAAATCTGCAGAATTTACCACTACTATTTTTCGACGTGTAGAATTCAAAAATGAACTCCATTTTTTTAAAAAAAATTACTAAATATTATCAATTTAATTTTAAAATAAAATCAATGTTTATTTTAAAAATAACAATTTTAATGTATAATTAGTTGTATATCACATTTATAAATTAATTAATATCATGTTATCCTATTACCTTAAGAAAATAAAATAATATCATTTTTAACAACTCATAAGGTTAAATTTACTATTCATATTACTATTCATAAGGGTATGTTACTATTCACCGAAAATAATGTTTGTTCTATCAGACTCCAAATGACTTATTGGTCACAACTCTAGATAAAAGTTTTTAAAATTTCTAAAAATAGTATATGAAAAGTTGTGTTTATGAATAGATTAAAAAAAGCATTGAACATTTATTTTCAAAACCTTGGGGTGTTAGATTCTCCCCTCATTAAAAAAATTTATTCATCGAAATTCAAAAAATATAACTTAAAATGATTCGGGTATGTATTTAACATAAGCTCCTCGGGATCCCATGTTGCTTCCTCTATATTATGGTTCCTCCAATGATCCTTAAATGGATGAGTCATCCTATTTCTCAAAACTTGTTCTCTGGAATCAATAATCATGATAGGCCCTTTAGAATACGACATACTGGGCTCAACTTCGACTTCTTCATAGGAGAGTACATGTGTTGGGTCTGGTATGTGTTTCCTTAACATTGATACGCGAAACACATTTTGAACTATAGAGAGACTTGGAGGCATTTCCAAATGGTAAGATATGACTCTACTTTGGTCCAGAATTTCAAAAGGTCCGATATAACTACGACTTACTTTTCTCTTATTACTGAATCTTATAATACCCTTCCATGGAGATACCTTTAAAAACAAGATCTCCTTCTTGAAATTCCAAGTACATTAATCGGTTATCATTATAGTTCTTTTGCCTACATTGAGCTATTTTGATATGGGTTTTAATAAAAATCACATTTTCTGTTGTTTCCTCCACATGTTCTGGGCCTAAGAGCTTTCTTTTACCAACATCATCCCAGCAAGTTGGTGTATGTCATCACTTTCCAAACAAGGCTTCATATTGTGCCATCTGAATACTATAATGGAATCAATTGATGTAGGGAAATTCTACGAGAGGTAAATAATGATCTCACATGCCTTGAAGATCAATTGAACCAGACCTCACTATGTATTCCAATGTTTGAATAGTCCATTCTTATTTTCCATTAGTTTCTGGGTGGTAGGCACTACTCAAACGAAGATCAGTCTCTCCGGCCTTCTGAGGACTCTTCCAGAATCTTGTTGTAAAATAGGGATCCCGATTAGAAACAATTGATGCGGGTACACCATGAACTCTTACAACTACATTAATATAATGTCTTTCCAAATGTTCAAGTGGTTAATTTTCTCTTATAGCAAGAAAATGTCATGATTTTGTAGAAAGATCAATAATGACCCATATCACATGATTCTTTCTTGCGGTCTTTGGTAGCACCATGACAAAGTTCCTCATAATACCATCCCATTTTCACATAAGAATAGGAAGGGGTTTCATGACTCCTCCAGGACATTGTCTTCCAGCCTTCACCTATTGACAAACCAAATGTCATGACACATAATAAAAAATCTCCCTCTTCATGTTTTCCCACAAAAAAAATTTATTTTAGATATCTAAACATCTTCTTTCTACGAGGGTGTATAGGGATATTAAAGCTATGAGCATCATCCAATAGTTCCATATTTCACTCAGGAATAGCGGGAACAAAAATCCTCCTTCCAAATCACAAAATTCCATCTTCATATGTGATTTCATTCAACATCCCATAATTTATAGCTTTAATGTTCTTTTTAAACACCTCATCATTAGCCGGAGAACATTTTATCCTTTCCAGTAAAGATAGATTGGAAACTATTTGAAAAAGTAGTGTTTTGTTACCTTCCTTGATAATTCCCATATCCATCTTTACTAGATTCATGAACATAGTATCCATTTTAAATCTCATCTTGATCATAATTCAATGGTTCTTTCTACTCAATGAATATCCTACCTTATTTTTCTTCCCCGGGTGGTAGTGTATTGTGAAATTGTAGTCTTTGATTAGCTCAATACATATCCTTTCTCTCATGATGAGTTCTTTCTGTGAGAATATATATTTCAAATTATTATGATAATTATATATCTCTCATTATTCGCCATAGAGGTAATGTCTCCAAATCATTAGAGAAAATATTACTGCTACTAACTCAAGATCATGAGTCAGATAGTTTTGTTCATGAATTTTTAGCAGCCTAGATGCATAGGCAATCAGTTGATCATTATGTATAAGGACAAAACCTAGTCATGTCATTGATGTGCCACTATAGATAACAAACCCATCATTCCCAGATAGTAGGGTTAGGATCACATCATTAACTAAACTCTTCTTCAATTCATCAAAACATTCTTCACATTCCTTTGTGCATATGAACGTATCCCCTTTTCATGTGAGCTTGGTCATTGGGTTGGCTAAATGGGTGATGTTCTGGATGAAACATCGATAATACCTACCAAACCAACAAAAATACATACCTTAGTTATGTTCATTGGAGTAGGCCCTTGATACAAAGCCTTTTTCATCATAGCATCTACATATATTCCATCTATAGAGACGATGTGGTCCAGAAAGGAAACTGATTGGAGCCAAAAATCACAATTTCTAAACTTCCCGTATAATTAATATCTTCATAGAGTTACCATAATAGTGCGCATGTGATTTTCATGATCTTCATAGCTTTTAGAGTATAATAGTATATCATTAATTAACACCGCCACATTGTCATAAATGTATTCATCGAATACTCTATTCATCAGATCCCTAAAACAGATGGTGCATTAGTTAGTCCAAAATGCATTACTGTAAACACTTAATTTCCGCACCTGGTACAGAATGCTATTTTTGCAATGTATTCCTTCCTCACATGAAACTAATGATATCCCGATCAAAGATCAATCTTCTAAAAAAATTGGGCTCCATGATTTTGATAAAATGAGTCATTAATTCAATGCAGAGGATACTTATTTGTTATTGTGATAGCATTGATTTCCATATAATCAATGCACAGCCTCATAGAACCATATTTCATCTTAACAAAAATAACAAGGGATCCATATGGAGAAACACTAAGAAAAATAAATCCTTTATCACTCAATTCATCTAGTTGTGTATTTATCTCCACTAACTCAACCGTGGCCATTCTATAAGTTGTCATTGATATGGTCCTTGATCCAAGAATTAAGTCAATGGAAAACTCAATCTCCATCTCTGAAGGCTGTCTAGGTAAATCCTCTAGAAAGACATAAATATATTATTTTTGAATAGGTACATATTCTAGTTGAACCTTCTTTTCATCTCCCATAGTTTTTTCATTCCATTCCACCCCAATAATTGAAATTAGTAGAGCTAATGGGGCTGGATCTGGATTAGAATCGTATGGTGATGTTTATTCCCCAAAGATAAAGGATCCCACACCATTCTCAAAAATTGTAACTTCTTTATTCTTGAAAAATATCATTGCATCATAATTTGATAGCCAATTCATACAGATAATTATACCAAATCCTGTCACTGTTATGATGGTAAGGGTAGCAACTAAAGCGCGTTTAAGTGCCATGAGGGGGACTAATTGACACACCTTTGCTGCAATGATACATACACAATGTGTTTTTACTGATAACTCCTATATTAAATCAAATTAGATATATATAATATTCTTGGAAAACTGGGAAGAAATAAATGAATGTGATGACCCAAAATCAAATAAATCATTGGCTATGTTTGATGAAATGATCCATGTACCTACCACCACTTGATTAGGAACTTCTACCTCCTCAGTTTTGACCGCATAATCTTTCCCTTTCTCCCTTGGCATTCTAGGGGGAACATTTCCCTGATTCTTAGTAAATTCATGTGCATAATGTACCATCCCTTGTAAATTGTAGCATTGAACATTGGTAGATTCATTCTTCCCCTTACAATCCTAAGAAATTTGACCTTTTTCTCCACACATGTAATAGACTCCCATTACCTTAAGGCAAGTTTCAGGTTGTTTCTTCCAACAATTACTACATGATGGAAATTCAACTCTTCTATTCTTCCACATTTCCTTATTTCCTTTCCCAAAGTTTTCAGCAGCCCTCTTCTTATTTGGATTTCCCTTAAATTCATTTGAAATAGAGAATTAATTTTCTGTCTTGATAGCACTTGAGACTATATCTTAATATGATGAGAAATCCTGGGAAACTAGAGCCGTTTGGAATAATGGTTTCAAACCATAAAATAATAAAGAAATTTTTCACATTGGATTACATCTGTTGTCCGCAGAATGCCATGTCGGCCTAGTAATGTTGGCTTCAAACATGGAAACATTTTCATCCTCCTTTTGATTCAAATTCAGAAACTACCTTTTCATATCATCCCAATGTTCATGAGGAATGGAGTTCTCAAGGAAGACTTCTTTAAACTCCCTCTATTCCATCTCTTCTATTTTCTCCTACTCTATTGTGTTTTGGATTAACGACCACCACTGATCTGCATCTGCTGATAGAAGATAAACTTCATGAAAACCATATCTCTTTTGTCAAATCCCAAGGTGATAAATATCATCTCTAAGGAACTTTTCCACAGTTCATCAATAAATGGGTTTTTAGTACCATTGAATGATGGAGGTTGTTGTCATATAAAGCCATCTACCATAGCCCCTCCACGTGGCAGATCTGAATGCTCCATACATGTAAAGGTATTGTTCATAACCTGAGTATGTTGTCCCAATATAGTTATAAGTTTCTTAGACCCAGTCACAACACCATAGCCAACATCAATATCTTGCATCAGAGGTATATCCATGTAGGGGACACGTGCGTTCTTGCGGTTTCTGTTCCATCCACTAGGTGACATTTCTAGATAATGGTATAAACTATATTTGGTTATGAATCGTAATTTATAATATTACCCTACCATAAATTGAAATCCTACGCATGGATAATCCCATTATCGCAAAAATGGTTTCTTTGAGGAAGTTTTACATTTAAATCCTTCATAATTGATTGTATAGAAAATGTGAATTATCCTAACCATACACCCTGGGAGTTTCATAACCAAGAGTGTAACAAGTCCTGGTATTGTGTACCAGGATAACACAAGTCAACCTCGAAACTCCTTGTTAGAGCATTCACTCTTAGGCACATTTGTGCCAGATCCGCCTCATCCTTCTCATATCCAGATAGTGATGTATTGATTGAATGATCTACATAATCTATTCCTTATAAAAATACCATGGGATTATTGTATTTTTATCCTCAAAGGAAATCCTAGGCCCTCTTCTCTAATATACATTTTCTAAATATATTTTCCATGTTTTCTATAAAACTTCTTATGATACCAAATGTAAGGAACCATTCCCAGTTGCTCGGAAATAGAGTCTTATTTGATTATATTGACATACAATATGGAATAAGCATCCTGAAGGACCATGTTGTTTAGTTTTATTTGAAACAAGATTAACGAATAATTTCGACAAGAAAACCTGAAATGATAATACAACAATGAAACTCCTTAGACAACATCCATAACTCCTGGGTTATTTCAGCATTTCATTAATAATCAACTTCTTCATGTACTGAGTAAATGAATCGTTATATAAGGGTGAGATAAAATTATCAGTAAGGGTAATTAATATAGCAGAAGATATCATAACATAATCATAAGGTATGATGAATAAATAAAAACATATTCCGTTATAAAATAATAAATATGATCACATAATGGATGGAATAAGAGATGAGTAAAACTTGCTATAATATATCATTATCATTATTTTTTTAAAAGTTGAATAACCACTTGAACCATCAATAATATTTTCATAATGAGGGACTGTATAATGAGGGACAACATAACCATACTGTCAACACCTATTGCCAAGGCCACAAATAATCATTGTTCAAAGCCTTATGCCAAGACCGTATTTTGTGTCATGAGACCTACCGATTCTCCAAGAGTCTATAGTGGGCCCCACCCGACACTTATAATGTCTAATTCATTTCACATATGAACATGGATAAACAACATATAAATTCCTATTCAAACAAATATATGCAATGTAAATAACATTCCACAAACATTAAGCATAAACACTAACCATTCAGTGTAAATTTGTGAATGGTTTAATGATAGAACATCCACAGAAAAAATAATCCTAAACCATTAAATTAAATATGGCACATTATACTATGAAATATTAAAACCAATTATACATAATTATCAACATAAGTTTTGAAATATATGAAGATACTCTTATAAAATCATCGTGTAATTCTTGTAATAAATAATCTTTCATTTTGAAAAGTAGAGTACTTTTAGAAGAATCTATTTAAAAAACTCGAATTGTACTAAGATATTATTATATTAAAAAAATAGTGATTTTATAAATACAATTTTTTCCAAAAACACATTAGATATTTCCCTTGAAAATAGGTAAGAAATTGAGATATTCCCTTGAATCAGGCTTGCATTTCAGAAACAATTTTGAATGATCCTTTGAAAACATATAACTATACATAATATTAAAAAGGATCATGGTTGGTTTACATATATAAAACCGTAAAAAAAAGTTTTTATGTTGAGTATATAATAATAAATAATAATTTCATTGAGGTAATTAATCAATGAAAATAAACAGAATGAAAATTGAAGTTCGGGTGGAAAAACCCTTACCTTAAGTCCAAATGTGTTCCCCTATTGTTCTTATGGTCTTGGAATATGAAATTAGAATCATTAATAACTTATTTTATAACTTATTAGACATGTATTTATTTTACTGTAATTGATTTTTTTCATTTATTTCCTTATTTATAAGATATAATATCGCATTTCGTCATTCTGGAGTGTTCGTTTTCTTGATTTTCATAATCGGTTCTGTTGTATTTAAGTAAAGGATTTCATGTGTAATGGATATAAATTTACAAGATTTTAAATTATGTATTATTTATGAACATACAAAACTGTTAATGGTCATTTTTTCATTTGGTTACATGGAAAAAGGATGAATCAATAATGATATTCACGTAGATTATTTAAGCGGTATTTTGATTTTTAGGAACTATTTTGGTCTTATGATTTAATAATATGTACATATACCAGTTCCTGAATATTAATTTGTTTATAATACATATATTATAGTCTGGTTTAACTATATATATGTTTTCATGACCAGTAATGAATGAGAAATTGAAGAACAAAACTTCATCATCCACAAAGGCTATTAATTGGAACCTTATGAACATTGATTTTGTTTATAAAAAATAGGGAGGGAGTAAGAATATTAATGATGGTTCTACCATTCACATGATATAATTTTAGTATATAGATGATAATGGTGTTATCATTGTAATTTTTATAGAGGATTTGAGGAGAGAAAAAGAAAAGAAATGAACTTGAAAATAAAAGAAAATTGAGTGATCCCTTATGAAGATTCGACAGCCTAATGACATCGCATAAATTATCATAAACTATTTTGATTAGAAAGAAGTGTATCTAAAAATATGGAATGAAATGGAATGTTAAAGGAATACATAATATCAGACCTCAATATATGAAAATGGAAATTCTATGAGTTAACATAAATGAAGTGTTGACAAAAAAGGATGGTGAAAGGTTCCCCTGCCATGAAGAGTAACTCCTAGAACATGATGTTTGGGACCTTGGCGGCTTAAATACACCATGGGAGGACCCATAGGTAGGTAAAAACACCTGATAATTGAGGATGTGGGATTTGTAATGAATGAAACTAAATCGATGAGTGGGCATTTAAATTAAAAGAGAGGGAGTTTTTTAATAATTTCAATGAGACACCACATTATTGGTTTTCTCCAAACCATTGGCAAGCCCATGGTATTTGCCTATGGTATTAGACACTTGGTAAACCTCATGTCATATGTTATTTTATAAATGTAGATCATCATTTTATTATGTCATTGTGATTTCACTAAACTACCAAAAACTCAAAACGATATTTTTACTATTCACAAAAAATTCATGTATTTTAGAAAAATCCTAAAAATTCACCCCTACCATTTTTAGACGTGTTGAATTCAAAAATGAACTGAATTTTTCAAAAATAATTTTTTGAATAATATTAACTTAATTTTTAAATATAATCATATTTAATTTGAAATATAAAAATTTTAATGTATAATTAGTTTTATATGAAATTGAAAATTTAATTATGATCCCATTATCTTATTACCTTATGAAAAAATATATAATTATATAAAATTCATAAGGTTCATATTACTATTCATATTTATATTCATAAGGGTATGTTACTATTAACCAATAATCATGTTTGTTCTACCAAACTCTAAATGAATTATTGGTCACAACTCTAGATGACAGTTTTTCGAAATTCAAATCACAATATAGGAAAGGTTGTGCATAATGGCTAGACTATAAAATTAATTCAATATTTATTTTCAAAACCTCGGGGTGTTACACACACAAAACTTGGCCACATACCAAATCACATCTCACCAGAAACTACCTAGGCCCCATAACCAGAACCCCGTCCCGAAGACACCAATGAATCACCACACAATTCATCTCGATAAAACCCAGGAACAAAAAGTTATCCATTGATACATATTCATCACCACCACACAATACTTTTCATGAATATTCAAGGGATAATATGTAATCCTACATTTTTTGTTACCTATATTTTTATCACATTTTAAAAATAGAGGATCTCTAAAGTATTGTGTCTTGGAAATTATGATAAAAAACATAAAAACAGAAAACAATATTTTAAAACCCCTTTAAAAGTTTCATGAAATGTTAGTACTATTTACAATTACCGCATCTCATGACATGGAGTCATACATCAAAGGAAAGGGTGAGTAGAAGGCCCTATAATACAAACCAGTGAAATAGTTTACATGTGAGCATGAGCGATATCAAAAAGATGTTGAGGGATATCCTAATGGAATAATGAAAAGTAATATCATAAAAATAATAACATGAACGATAACATGGAATGTGGATACAACATTTGATATAGATATCCATGGTCAAATCACCAGGGTCCATCCCCAAGGAGTCATAAAAATTACCATTGTTATTCCCCAATGTATTGTGAAACTTGTCATCTATAGATATTAAATTCATTACCCAATGAATTGAATAGCTAACAAGATGCACCATTAATATGTCATTATTTTCATATGATCTACATATATCATAATCATACATATCCTAAATAACCCAGAGAGAATAAAATAAATTTCTTTCATGTCAAAGTCTTTATGTTTTTAAAAATTACTTAAAAGAAGATCATTATGTCATTTATAAACCATGGAAAGGAAACGAGGGTTTTAGGTATGTCAATAGAAAAATAAAATAAATAATTTTTATGTCATGATGAACTCCCCTAGAAATTAAATAGCATTGGGTATTCAGATAAATAATATAATATTATTTCATGAGAGAGAATAAAGTTATTTTGAGACGAAAATTTTGCTGCATAACAACTATATAACATGGTTTTTGAAAGCAATAAAAATAGAGGGGGAAAGGGACTCCCATCCATTAAAGTTTCATAATACAGTATAGGTACAGAATAAAAAAGATATAATATCATGGTTTGTATATTTGAATGACATACCACATGAAAAGGAAAATCGAAATAAATGAAAAGATAAGATTTATTTTACGAAAATTTCATAGCCTAACGATGTCAAGTAAATTTTTTAAAAATGAATTTATTAGAGAAAAAATATTCTCCAATAACATGTAAATTAAATGGAAAGAAATAAGGATAAATATAACCATACCAAAACATATTTAAATGGAATTAAAAGTAAAATCATAAGATAAGTCATTGACTAAAAGAGGAGGGTGAAAGGTTCCCTTACCTTGAAGTACAGCTTCAAAATAATGAAGGATGGGATCTTGTGGAGCGTGATTGAACCTTGGGAGTTATAAACACTAGAGCTTCATTGAGGAGAAAATTATAGCAAAATTAATTATATAATGGCATGGTAATTATAGCAAAAGTGAGGGAATATTTTTTTTAAATTTCAAGGGACACCACATTAGTGGTAGTTGGAAAACCATGGTCTTTCCATGGTATTTTCCCATGGTATTAGCCACTTGGGACAAATCATTATATATATTAATATTCAAAAGACAACTAGAATTATTACATCATTATTACATCATTAATGATTTCATTAAACACTCTGAAACTCCAAACATTATTTTTACTATTCATTGAAAATTCCACACTTTGAGAAAAATAAAAAAAATCACCCTAACCATTTTTCTACGTGTAGAATCCAAAATAAACTCTGATTTATAAAAATTAATTTTATTTGAAATTAAATAAATTAAACCAAATACTAATACGTTATTACTAATTTTTAAAACTTTTATTTACTTATACTATAATATCATTATATCACATTACCACATTAGATGACTAAAAAATATTTATACCTTCATAGGTGATGTTAATATTCCATTGGTAAAATTACCATTCATAAATGTAAAATTACTATTACAAATGGAAAATTACTATTCACCAAAAAATTATTTTCATCTTATTGAACCACATTTTCAACCAAAATAAAATCATGTATGTCTGATTTTCAAAAATCATTTCACATAAAACGTTATTTAATAAAAAAAATTATTTATAATATTAATAAAAAACACTATTCATCAAATATTATTCCTCAAAAACACTATTCATCAAAAACTATTCATCAAAAACACTATTAATTGAAAATTTTATTCATCATTGAAAATTACTAAAAATTATACCATGATTAATATGGATATTTGGAATTCAATAATGATGTTTATTTAAAAATAAAAAATCTATTAGAATGAGAAATTTAACTTTTTAGTATAAAAATCATTAGTTGTTTAAAATAACTGCGTATAGAAAATGAATTATGAAATTACATAGTTAAATTTCAGACACATTAAAAAAAGAAAATTATTTTATCACTTAGATTTTAAAAAGGGTGTTTTAATCATACTATTTAATTAAAATAATTATTATTCCATATATCATAATTTGTTATAATAATTATATCATTTTTGAAAACTCATATTTGGGTCTGAAGTAATTCAATGTTGTTACATTGTAAAACATAATAAAAAGTTATTAGGAGGAAATAGATCCCTAAAAAAAGAAGCAATTTTTTTCGAGTCGTTACATTCTTCCCCCCATTCATTAAATTGTGTCCCCGCTATTTTCTCTTATTATAAATATATTAATTTTAGGAAAAAATGAATTATAATGTAATATCATATCTTAAAAAATTATTCTCTAACAGTAATTACGTTTCTCTATAAATCATTCATAATGATTCATAAAATGCTTGTTATTAGCCAAACATATCCCCTGGAGTGTCAAAACACGTGTACAGGAAGACCCTCTATCATGCACCATTTCTCGTTCGAGTTTAGATCATCGTAGTGCTTTCATGTTTTACCCCTAGGTACATCTGGGCGAGAGCCACATCCACGTGTTCATATCCAAACATAGATTTATTTTTTTTGGAATCCACTAACATAATATTTCACCAAAATACCAAAAAAAATTCTATATGTTAACATTTATATAGGGTTCATCCGAATGTTTTCTAATCCTAATTTCTTCAAATAACTAAACTATCCTTTGATACTATCTTTGGAATCATGCCTTTTATTACATAACATTTCATTACATTTTACAAAGAGAGGATCTTTGATGTCTAGTGTCTTGGAAATCAGGAGCAAAAAAAACAAGAAAATGTAAAACATTCATTTAAAACCCCTAAAAAATCTTCTTGAAAATTTCATCGTATGTAAAATTATTGCATATCAAAACATGGGGACATATATCAACGGAAATGTTGACCAGAAGGCCAAGTAAGAAAAACAAGTGAAACAATTTACATGTGAACTTGAGCGATATCAAAATGAAGATGAGGGATATCATAAAGTAATGATAAAGAGGCATATCATAAAAATAATAACACGAATCACAACTTCAAATAGTGGCTACATAATTTAATTTATACCTTGATGAACATATCACCATGGTCTATCCCAAAGATGTCAAAAAAATTACCAAGGTTATTCACCAAAGTATCATGAAACTTGTCATCTCTAGAGATTAAATTCTTTACCCAATGCATTTGACCACTATTAGGGTCCACCCTTAATATGTCTTTATTCTCATTGGAGACACATAGATCATAATCATACCTATCATAAATAACCAAAAGATAATAAAATAAATTGGTTTCATGTCAATGTCTTAATGTTTTTAAAAAGCTCTTTAAAAACAAGATCCTTATATCATTTATAAACCATGGAATGTAAATGAGGGATTCAAGTTTGTCTATTCATGAATAAAATATATCATTTTTATGTCATGATCAATATCCCTAGAAAATAAATATGTTTTGGTATTCAAATAAATAAACAAAATTATTTTCTTTATAAAAAGATAGGGATATTGAGACGAAAATTTGGCAGTATAATGGCTAAATAACATGGTTTTATAAAACATTAAAAAGAGAGGTTACAAGGGCTTAAATTCCATAAAATAATAATAATACAGTATACCTACAGAATAAAAATGAAATAATATCATGGTATGTGTATTTTAATGACATACCACATGAAAAGGAAACATGAAATAAAAGATAAGATGCAGTTTCTTTTACGAATATTCGGTAGCTTAACGGCATCACATAAAATTTCAAAAAATGAATTTATGATAGAAAAAATATTCCCTCATCACATGGAAATAAAATGGATAGAAATAAGGATATATAATAACATATCCCAACATAAGTAAATGGAATTTTAAAGAAAAAACATAAGAGAAGTCCTTGACTAAAAGAGGATGTTGAAAGGTTCCCTTACCCTAAAGAGTATCATAAAAAACTCAATGGTTGGAACCATGGGGGGAATGAGAGAACCAGGGGAGGACTCCTTGGGAGGTAGAAAGACCAGGGCATTGTTGAGGAGGAATTTGGAATGAAATGAATGAAAGAATGACTTTGTATTTATAGCAAAATTGAGGGAATATTTTATTAATTTCCAAGGGACCCCTTGTTAGTTATATTGGAAAAACCATGGGCATTACTATGGTATTTTACCATGGTATTGGCCTCTTGGGACACCTAATAACATATATTACTATTCAAAAGTCATCCAGAATTATAAAATCATGATTACTTCATTTATGATGTCATTAAACATACCGAAACATAAAACTGTATTTTTAATATTCACTAAAAATTCACCTGTTTCAGAAAAATCTCAAAAAATCACCCAAACAATTTTTAAACTTCTAGAATCCTACAGTGAACTCAATTTTATAAAAATTCATTCCATTTTAGTCTAAATTAAATAAATAAAATACTAATACTTGACTAATAATTTCTAAATCATTAATTTACATTGACTATGATATAGTTATATCACATTACCACTTTTAATGAATAAAAAATACTTATACCTATTTAGGAGATGTTACAATTCCATTCGTAAAAATACCATACATAAGGGTAAAATTACTATTCCAAATGGTAAAGTTACTATTCACCAAAAAATTATTTCGATCTTATCGAACCACCTTTTTAACCTCGATTACAACCCTGTATGCCGGATTTTTGAAAATAATTTCACAGAAAATGTTATTTCGAAATAAAAAGTATGTATACTTTTCATCAAAATACTATTCATTAGAAAACACAATTCATAAAACATTATTCATCAAAAAATATTATTCAGCAAAAATTGAAACATCATAGAAAACACCAAAAAATTCACCCAAGATTAATTTTGACATTTTAAATTCAAAAATTATGTTTATTATCCATAATAATTCTCTAAGAATGAGAATTTTAACTTTTTAATATAAAAATCATTAGTTGATAAAAATAACAGTAGATAGAAAATGAATAGTGAAATCACATTGTGAAATTTGTTACACCTAAAAAAATAAATTTATTTTTACACATACATTTTAAGAGTGTGTTTTAATCATACTATTAAATTAAAATAATAATTATTCCATATTACATAATGTATTATCATAATTATATCATTTTTGAAAACTACAATTTGGGTCAGAAGCAATTCGATGGTCTGCCATAGTAAAACATAATAAAATCATAATAGGAGGAAAGAGATCCATAAATAAAAAGAAGTACATTTTTTCATGTCTTTACAACTATCAATTCCTAGAGGAGGGAGCATATAAGTGACAATAATCGTAAATCCATCCACCCACTGAGATGTTGGTAAAGGACACCCTCATTGCAATGGGGTTGTTTGGAACATAGTTCTTAACATGGGTGGGGTGCTTATAAAAATCACAATGAACATAATGTGTATATATAATGTTACCAAACACTCTTCTCAATCTACTGTTTTTCAAAAAAACCATCACACATAAAAACATCCCTTCATGACAACCATACATGCAGATACCTCCATGAATGACATTCACTCACAAAATTCAATAGATGAACACTACATTACTACATGTAACAACTCAAAACATGTCCCCATACAATTCATTTATCTAATTGGATTTCTGAATTATCAAATCATTAATTAATGTGTTCATTCCATTCCAGGGAAACTATAAAACACTACAAACATTATAAGTTGAAGCAACCATACCATCCACTGCCAAGAAAAACAATTAAATAAACTGAAAAAATAATCTTCAATGTTTTCCATCTCAATCAATCCTCACCAGCCCCAATGCACAACAAAACCACCCCCAACACACTCACAAACAGGAACATGACACTAACCAGTCCTAAAACCCTGATTCCAAACCACATTCATTTACATGAACATGAAACAATAGAGTCTTTCATCCCCACTCCCCAACCACTTCCCAGATGTAGCCCTACTATATAACTTGTTCTCCCATTCCAAATTCAATCAATAACATAGCTTGAGATGCCATTAATCAACCTGTACATCCCCATTCACAGATTCAAACTCCCAAACACCACACCACATGACCATCATTGAAAAAAGGCTAAACAGATCCACCCACATCACACAACCAAACCACAATGTAAGGTTTATTCATATTCAACTTAAAATCATGATATATTTCCACTTTATAAAACATGTGTTATCATAGAACATGTTCAAGCATTGGGAAAATATTTTTTAACTGAATATACGTGGATAACCAATTTTATAATAATATGGATGTTCACAGAGTATCAACAAAATTTATTCATAAGCCATACAAGTGTGAAAATAGAGACCACCAACATCCATTATTTTCATAAGGTATACTCCAAATATGATTCACAACATGGATCAATAAATACATATAGAACCGAACAATCAGCATTAACCATCCCTACCACTCATCTATTACATCATAATATATTTATTAAATAGGTTTCAATGGTATTCGCAAGGTAACCTGAGTACACCCACCCCACATGAATCACAAAAGGAAGATAGATGAAGTAATACCTACCGGGAATAATTTAAGATCAACAATCCTTCCTTTAAAAAATTTAAGTTGGCCAACGAAAGAATCTAGGAAGAATCCATTGGAAATATTAACACACTTATACAGCATAGGAACACGATACCTTGGGGAATAAAGGATCTCAGTGCACCAAGAGAAAGAATGCGGGTTCAAAGGATGATAGGATTTGGGATCTATAAAGGCCAGATCCTAAATCTACGAGGGTGTTATTTCAAAGGCCATTAAATTTAGGTCATGATCAAGACCGCACAATTTTGGATTCAAATGAAGCTTTAGGTTTTTAGAATATAGAAACCATTTAAAATTTCCCAAAAACACATTAAATATGGAATTTACCTTATCTAACGTCCATTAAAGCATCATGTGGGAGAAATTGGTATAATTGGGAAAACATGGAACTAAATCAACAATGGCTGAGTAACCGATGAAACTCACCGATTTGTGACTCACCAATGCATCTCACTAATGCGAATCACTGATGCTCAGCCTACTAACGCCCCGACATACTGACTCCCTTACCTACAGATGTACCAACATACCGATGCCCTATCCTACCGACTCCCTGAGTCTATCATTGTTCTCCCAACATGAGATACTAATGCCGACCTATCGATTTTGAGTTACCGATGCGACTCCCTAATGCCTAACTACCAAATGGAAAAACCAGAGGTTTCAAAAACACTAGTAATGATCCATCGTTGACTACCATAACACTCCAAAAACTAGATTTTAAAAAAATAATGGACTAGGAAAATCCATGATATTATATCAAATACATCTGAATATATTCTCTCCCTATTGAATTCAAAACCAATCGTTGAATAAAGAGGGTTTTGAACTACCACACCACAAGATACCTCTTAAGGTTAATCCAACATGTGTTGTTCAAAAGTGAAGTGAGACATCAACATACAAGAACAACTCCTCCAAAATATACTTCCCCAAACAACCACATGATACCCCATGTGAGGGAAAATTATCTTTACACAAGAATTATGGAATTCATTCCTCGGTGTCAATATACTATCTGCTCTGGGTGAAATAGACTCAACGACACAGGTTTATTCGTATATCAATTATTGCCTATTGATGAGGAATCATGTCTCCCGTTTTTCACATGATTCGAAATCACCTCCCAATAAGGAAAAAGGAAATAACCCATATCATATAAAACAAGGTTCCATAACTACATCGCAAAGGAAATCATTGAAGGAAAACTCAAAACAACTCTGGAATTGGGCACAAATGTGCGTCTAATGCACCCATGTTCTCTCCTCCAAACCACCATGCCTACCCAACAAGAAAACCAATGGAATGGCCCATACACACATCACCTTCTATTGATGATCCTATATCTCTATTGGAATCTCCATGTATATCGTTACTTTTTTATAACCCACTCTCCATACTCGATGACATGGGAGTAATCATAAAGATATCGATGAAGCTAGGAGACATGAAAGTCGTCATAGATTCTTCTCAATAGTGGTGCCAACACTGGCTGGTATTCAATCACATCCACTCTTCCCAACACCTCACAAGGTTTGATGAAGCCAGGAGAATGATTACTCCCACAACCGAACCACTATTTCCCATGTTGAGGGAAAAACACTAAGAAAATGTGTCCCCAAACTCGAACTTTGTGGGCCTTCTCCAGTGATCAGCAAACATATTTTGTAAGTCCTATACAACATTTATCCTCTCATGGACAATTTTGACCTTCTCTGTCATAATATGCATCGACTCTATACTAAGAACAGTTGCCTCCCAAACATACATACAACATAAGGGTAAACGACATGGCCATTCATGTAAATATTCGAATATATCCATGCCAATTATGGAGTAATATATATTATTGTAAGAAAACTATACCAATTTAAATTGTTTAACTGAAGACCCACTAATGACTAGAAGACATGCCTAAATCAAGTCCTCCAATTTTTTTATGGTCCTGTCTTTCTTCCAATCCTTTTGAGGGTGGAAAGTAGTACTGAGTCATAACAGAGTGCCAATGTCACACTGTAATCTCATATAGAATCGCAAAATAAAATATTTATTCATGTCTAAGATGATGGATCTTGCAAAAAAATGAATATACACTACCTCATTCTCGTACCTTTATAACAAGGCATCCACTGGTCTCGACTCCTTGATCAAAAAAAAGTAAGATAATTTCATCATCTAATCCACAACTACCCACATTGCATTGCATCCTCCATGATCCATGGGTATTCATTTCACTAAATCCTTCATGATTTCATCCATCTTCCACTTGGTAACATCTAGGGGCTACAAAAATACACCAGGAACATGGTGATTAGCAATTACACTCTGTAACACTAAGCACATTGCCACAAACTCCACCCCTGATCGCTTCATCCCAAGCCCCAAAAATTATTCCTTCCATCCATCGAACATAATGGATATTCCTGGGGTGCACTACCAAGGGTGAGATATGGTACTCACAGAGGACTCCGATATGAATCTTAACTGGGTTGAACATCTTCCAATGTTATATCATCCATTTCTGACCATCCTCTTCCCATTCCTCTAAAGCACATCCCTGGTCAATGTGATCTCGTAATACCTATTCCTATGAGTCATTCCAATGAGACTCCTCCACTTTATTCCATAGAGATAACTGCAACATCATCCGAAATATAAATCCTCTATCTCCATCCATTCATGCATCTTTATGCAAGGAATCCAACTCCTCCATTTCTCTCTAGGAATCTAAAGATTCTCGAACCACCTCCTTCATCAACATCCTTCATAGAGAACCAACCACAACATTCCCATTTCCAGATTGTTAGAAGATTAAAAAAGATATTCCTTGAGAAAATCCATCCACCTCACTAACATTAGTTTACATATCACTCGGAAAAGATGTAAATCAGAATTTTTTAATCTGTGATGACCAAAAAGCTCTCCCAGTTGAGAAAATGTGAACACAACATTAGTATGAAACATGAACATTGCAAGATCTAGATCATGGGTAGAATGCTTACTTTCATGGAGATAACAATTACTAGACCCTTAGGAGATTAATACACATTCATTCATTAGCACACTTTCCAAGACAAGATGAGAATCTTTGAAAAATACCTCGAACATCACACCATCCATTAGAAACCAAAGCACTGGGGGACTTACCGACGTACTTTTTAGATGTTCAAATGTTGTTTGGAACTGCTCGCTCAACCCAAAAGATTCGCATTTTCTAGTCATATATTTCTACAAAGATACCACTTGAGTGAAATGAAGTACGAATATCCTATAATAGCCTCCCTAACCTAGAAAAATATGCACATCTACCACATTCATGCGTGTTGACAAAGAAAAAACTGACTCGACCCTCAACAGGTCCCCTACTACACCCTACTATGATAAAAAATTACCATGAAGTGGACATCCCATGACTTAAATGTTCACATATATATCTTCCCATAGAGATGGTGGTGCTAAAGTACCTCTAGGAAAGTCCCAAGATAATCGATATGCTCCTCCTTTGACCGTGAGTAAATCCTGATTTCATTGATGAATAAAAAATGAATGGGTCTAGGAACTCATGAAATAAACTATTCATAATCCCCACGAACATTGTTGGTGAATTCAGAACCCGAAACTATAAAACCATGATGTAAATGTGTCTATACCTACCCTTTGAAAAAAAATTTGTCGTGTCACCCTCCTTCACCATCAATTGGAGATATCTAGATGGCTTATCAATCATAGAAATCCAACATCTTCAACCCCACCAGGTCGAAAATTTCTTCTATCTAAGGGAGATGGTAGCTATTTAGGGCTATTATTTGATTCAACATCTATTAGTCAATACACTATCTCATACAACAATATTCTTTCTTCACAATCAATATTAGAGAACCCCATGAGAAAAAACTAGGTCAGATAAATATTTTTCTCAGAGGATTATAAATCTAGGTCAGCAACTACTACATCTAAGAAGACACAATTTGATAATGATCCATCAATATAATACTATAAATGGGATGTATGTATATCCCAAACTAAATGTCACATCGATGGGTAGAGTTGTAACCTCATATGGGAAGACATCTAGATACTCTCCAACATCTCCTGAAACCTCCACCATATCAAAATCCACATGTTTCACTCAACTCATGGATAACAAGGAAAGAAAAGGTTCCACAAGCTGACTGAACACCATAAAACCACACTCACCAATGAAAGAGACATGATGGAAACCCATGTATGAAAACATGAATCTTATCTGAAATCAGTCGATAACAACACCCATAGAGTAAATCCAGTTGATAAAAAGGATGATACAATATAGATTCATTTTTAGAGGAAAGAGATCCCCAGTGAACAGATGTCACCCTAACATCAGTATATATCCCTTGTAAACATCAAACAAACAGATCTGACCAACAAACAAGTGTACTTGACAAATGGGAGAAGAAAAGTATCTATACATATATTCCCTAGGAATGCGTTGGACTGGGATCAAAGAATGATTTTGTAGCTCATAAATCAAAAAAAACCATAAGAAACATTTCTGATCAAACTGATCGTACCTCAGGCAATATCTAGCCCCATTGGAACTACTACCTCAATAGTGTGCAACTGACCATGCTGAGATCCTCCGCCCCTCAACTCTCAGACGCATCCTTGACCAGACACATTTCGAGGTCAAAATGGAACACCCTAGGATAGCCTCTAACTACTATCTCTCACTTTGGTGGAATAGGGACATATTGTCTCTAATGCTAAAATGGATTGCCCAGAAACCGCTGCTAAGGAAGGCCCTGGACATGGAATCCTCCACCATACTGAGATAGAACTGGATAATGACTCTAAATTTTCTTGCTACATAAAAACATGGAACACCACTTCCCCATGCATACTAGAAAATGATGAGGATCTAAAATTCAGAACTAAAACTGTTGGGGTCGGCTCTTTAATAGAATAATCCTGGAAGGCCCTGATGTTGGAGACCTTCTACTAATAGAGTTCCCCATTAAAGAACATTACTGGATCCCCTCTCCTGGAATTCCTCCCCAGGAGTTGGTCTCTTACACTACCCCACCATTTTTTTGAACCTCTATTTATGTTGTTAAGGTGAAGGGAGTAACCTCATACTGGAGGGAAGGACCAAGTGCCTCTTCAAAGTGTCTCTCCTGAGACTCCTCATCTCAAAAGAGCTCCAATGAAAAATGAATGTGTTCCTTGACCTTTATCCCCAACTCCTATATTATCCTACTCAGATTCTATAGGGAGAGTAGATGTTGTTACTTCTCATGATTAATCATCAATGAATGGAACTCTTCCTGGAACTCCTTCTCAATGTCGCGTATAGAACATCAGTCTCCTTCTTCTCCCTGAGGTAAATTTTCCATGATCGGTGTGATTTTACCCTCCTATTTCTCACAAATAGGGGAATCCAATACATTGTCCGATCTTGGATCATGCTAAAAGTGATCATCAGCTCCTCGTGACACCTCTCTATATCCAGGTCTAAGACACTTCCCTCATACATTTTTAGAGTGTTCTTTTGGAATGCATGATAATCAGCCACAGATTACCCTATTCCCCAAGATCAAACCTTTATTGGTTAACCAGGTCAGCTTAGAAAGCCTCCACTGCTTAAGACAATCATAAACGATGACCAGGTTCCATAGTTGAAGGGTAAAAATTTAATTCCTAAGAACAGGTAGTATGTAATGTACATAGGATTCATTTTAACTTGTTATTTTTTTTTATTTTTGAAAAATTCCTTAAAATAGAACATTAGTTATAATAATGCCTGTACAATTTCTTGGGTCTCTACCCAACAATCACTGTAGCTTCACTTGGTTGTTCAGAAATCTCAGAGTCCTTGCATCAGATCACGAGGGGCCCTAAAATCCTTTGTCCTAGCCGGTCTTCCATAGCCTTATCACAGTCTAAGATCACATAACGTTGTTTTCCTACCATCCCATGAATTCCTCACTATGCCAAAATACCAAATCCATATTATCTCTCATCCATCACCTATAAAATTATTCTTTAATGACCATCCTTCTTCTGGATCGAGGAAGGGGTAACAAGATGTTGAGGCCCTCATTCTTAAAGATGAAGGTTAGATAATGACCCACTAAGTCCCATCTCCAATAGGCCCCTGGGTGGTTACCGGCACCAAGGATATATTAATATTACAGAAGAGTGAGGAATTGCCCTGTTATTGTAACCATGAGCGGATGATATGATTTATCAACCTCAAACAGCTCCAAGACACACACACACACACACACACATATATATAAAGGAAATAAATCCATCCCATATACATTTTTAAAGTAAAACAGATAGAAAATACAAAGATATCTCGAAATTATGTTCTTTAAATAAAACAAAGCAACGACACAACAACCATCCCCAACATATGAACTGGTGAGGTCTAGTACAGTCCATGTAATCTCCCTGAAAACCTAGAAATAGTTTTATATTTGTAGGTGATAATATAACGATAATAATTAGGAATAACAAAATTCAATCCTCTACAATTGGGTGATGCATTATAATTCCTCTATGAGAAAACATTGGAAATTTAAAAGAACCTATCACGTTATACTATCCTCCCCAACCTCACCATTGTACTCTCACAAAATAATGTATTTTTTTAATGTAAGTAAATTTAAAATAATAAGCACATTGATATTTTGGTACCCCTCACCACTTCCCACTGGTTTACTTCTTAGACCTATGAGTGAATGTCCTAACGCTATCATGGTCTTCCACAAGCCCAACCATCACAACAGACTTTCACACACCTAGTCTGCATACCACATCACCTCTCACCTTCAATCACATGGGCCTCAAAAATATCTAGATGTCACCAGTGAATCGCTACACAACTCCTCCCAAAGACACTTAAGTAGCACACCTCACCCGCAGACACCAAGGCATCAGAACCACACTATAATCTGCCTGAATAGTCTAGGTATACCAATGCCTAGAAGCGGGAAAGTTAGATATCAAACAAGGATTCATCTATCCTATAATAGTTATGTTGTGAATGGAAACCCTCCCCTATAGAGATCGGTGTGTTTAGCATGTAGTGATCAACACGGGTTGGGTGCATACAAAAATCACAACGAACAATATTTATATTTATATATATTGTTACCAAACCATCATACCTACCTATGGGTTTTCAGAACACCACCCATCCCACAAAAAAAGACCTTTCTTCCTACTCTATAAGCTAGTACCACCAAGTTAGACGATCACTTATGTATGTCAATAATTGAACATCGCTTCACTACGAATCACATCATAAAAATAACCCCCATGCAATTCGTCTAACCAATTATGTTTATACATTATCATGTTATTCATTCATTTATTACATCCCTACCCAGAAACTACCAAACACTAAAAAAGTTATATGGAAAATTAATTATAAAAACTACTACCAAGAAAAACAAATAATGAAACTGCCGACAATATTCTTCAATGTTATCCACTCTAATCCATCCACGCCAGTCCCACTGCACAGAAACACCATGACCATCACACCCATGAACATGAACATGACATAACATAATCATACATCCCTACTATCCAACCACTTTCATTTAGAAGAATATGACAAACCTAGTCTTGCATCACCACTTCTCAACCACTTCCCAGATATTGTCCCAATGCATAACAAGTTCATCCATTCCAAAACTGATCAATCTCTTAGCTTAAGATGACAGCTCACCACTCATACCACCCCTTACACAAAACCAAACTCCCAGCCACATGACCAGTTGACCATTTTAGACACAAGGCTGAACAGAACGAACAACATCACAATCTACTAAAAAATGAAATGTTTATCCAGATTTATAAAAAACTATTGCATTAATTCCACATGATAAAATATGGCTTGTCACTAATGATGTTTAATCCTAAGGAATACATTTATTTTTTCTAATATATGTTGTAAAGAAATCTCATAATCATACAGACAAGAATGGAGTATTATCTACATGTTTTCACAATCCATACATGTGTGTAAACAGAAACCTCCAATGGTCTTGGTTTTCATAAGGCATACACCCAACCCGATTCCCAACATGGTTCATGAATAACTTATAAAATAATTGGATCATAATTTTTCATCTCAAATCATCATTTATTACTATATATTATGATTGTTAAATTTGTTTTGAGGGTATTCACATGGGAAAATGAGTATACCCACCCTTCAAGATTCACAAAAGAAAGAGAGAGATGGGAATCCCTACACAGAACAACATATGATCAACAATCCATTCTTACGCCAAAATATGTTGGTCGTGCGAGTAATAGGGAGGACTCTAGGGGAATACCAAAAAGACTACTACAACTAAGGACAACGACTCCATGGGGAATAAAGGTCAAAGGATGTGAGGATTTGGTATTTTCATAGGCCATGTTTGAAATCAAAGAGGAAACTATTTCAATGGGAATTAAAACTAAATCACAATTATGACAACATAGTTTTGGAGTGAAAGGAAGAATCAAGTTGTTAGAAGATAAAAAATTATCTAAAAGGGCCCAAAAATTCATTAAATATTTCATATAAGTCATTTAATTCCAAATAATGTTTCGTAGGTTTGAAACTAGAAAAACTATGGAAAAATTGAAATGAATCACTGCTGGTTGAGTTACCATCACCATTATATGATGCCTGAGTCACTGATGCTACTAAATAATGTATGACATACCGACACCTAGACATACCGACCCCCCAACCTATTTATGCCATAACCTACCAACACCTCGACATAATGACGGCCTGACCTACCGACACTGAGCTAATGATGTGAGATAAAAACACTAACCTAATGATTTTTATCTACTGACATGACTCACTAACTTCTGTGTTCCCGATGAAAAAACATTAAATTTCCAAAACTCCAGAAATGAGCCATTTTCTTCTACCAGAACCCCGCAAAACACTAGATATATTCATTTTAATGGACCAGGGAAGTCCAAACCATTACAATTTCACTCTATATTTTATAATCTCCATATTTGATTCTAGATAAGAATGATCATTCTTCAGTAGTATAAAATTTTTTATTTTTTGTTAATGATATGGAATGTACTATCCTAGTAGAGATATAAAGAACACATCATGATATTGAGAGCGATTGGATTGAAGAACTAGTTAATAATCTACATTCCTGATATGATCAATAATTTTGAAATGACTGGAATAATTAGGGAATATATTTAGCTTATTCTTAAATATCATAAATGTCACAACCCGAACCTACCCAGGCTCGAGCCGTAACTACCCCAAGCCCGCCTCCATAGGCCAGGGGCTGGCGACCAGCGCCGAAGGCACCACAACTCGGGGAGGCCTTTCCCTAAGCACCTGTACACACCCACACACAGCACACTCAATGAAAAAGTGCAGAGTAAAAAGAAATGTAAAGGGAAACTCCTATAAATAAACCACAAGAGTGCATCGACCTCTAAACAGTACAGGGTACAAGCTGAAAAGAAAAGGGGAAAAACACGCACCCAACCAAAAAGTGCCACAACCCAGCAATAGGTAAACCAAAAGAAACAGCTGATGGGTCTCCCACCCAGATTCAGGCCACGACCACTGCACGCGGTCCAAGCTCCCATGATCCTACGCTCCACTAAAGCCACGCTCCACCTGTCCATCGTCTACAAGGGCACACCATGTGCAGGAAAAGCCCAAACATGGGTGAGTATAAAAATACACAGTAGGATACCTCTAAGGCTCAAGGGAGCAACAAAGGAGGTACCGATGGGTGAGCAGTAGAGCGAACAGGGAAAGTAACGGAGTACAACTGAAAGTGCTGTAAAGAGTCCAGCTTAACCCAACAAAAGAAATAAGGTAGACTCATCCAGACACAAGGAGTTGGAAATGGTGAGAAGATGAACTTCTCATCGAGTCTTCGCTACCTATAGCAGGAGAGTAGACTCGTCCCACCACGAGAAGCACGACATGGAAAGCACATGGCATACACCGCGCGTCTTCTCCTCCCCAAGAGGGAGAGTAACCAAGCCCAAGAAGTGGGTACTTAAACAAGGTATATACATATTCATATGCTCTGTCAAGAAGCTCCAACAAGAGTGTAAGGGGATCTCTGCCTCATAGCTCAGCCCAAGGAAAGTGATTCACCAATAGTCCCAGAATTAAACTCCATCGATGCCTAGCATCCCGTACGTCTGCCCCAAACCGCAAGCCAAGGGTCTCAATCACCGCACAGTGACACTATCCACTTTGGGCGGCACTGACTCGCCCGCATAGTTTTAGACCGCGTCAAAAGAATTCATCTCAGTGGGAAAAGTTCCCCTCATACATTAGAGTTCTAGGGAAAGTCAAACCACACCTCGTCACTACCCTGCAGTCGAGAGGTCTCCTCAAAGTCAAGTTGTCACAAAAATGACCCGTATAAACAAGGGTCCCACTCCGGTAATCATGGAGGAAATCCCCAGATATCCTAGTCGAAAGGACTGATTCTGGAATGCCAACAGGTGTCCCACTGCCCTTCCTTGCTAGAGGGTAATTCATAACCAGATATTGGGTGACCCACTACCCAGCCCCGCTGGAGGGTAAACCGTAACAAATCATCCAACGACCCACTGCCCAGCCCCGCTGGAGGGTAAACCATAACACATTATCTGGAGACCCACTGCCCAGCCCCGCTGGAGGGTAAACCATGACACATCATCTGATGAACCACTGCCCAACCCCAATGGTGGGTAGACCATAACACATCATCAGGAGACCCACTACCCAGTCCCGCTAGAGGGTAGACCTGGAATAAGTCGACAGGCGACCCACTGCCCATCCGTGCTGGAGGGTAGACCTGGAAATAGACGACGGGTGACCCACTACCCAGCCCTGCTGGAAGATAGACCCTAAGAGGTCGATGGGTGACCCACTACCCAGTCTCTGCTGGAGGGTAGACCATAAGAGGTCGTCGGGTGACCCACTGCCCAGTCTCTGCTGGAGGATAAACAATATGTTCGTTGGGCGACCCACTGCCCAGTCTCTAATGGAGGGTAGACCCTAAGTGTGTCGGGTGACCCACTGCCCAGTCTCTGCTGGAGGGTAGACCCTAGGAGCATCGGGTGACCCACTGCCCAGTCTTTGCTGGAGGGTAGACCCTAAGTGCGTCGGGTGACCCACTGCCCAGTCTCTGCTGGAGGGTAGACCCTAAGAGCATTGGGTGACCCACTTCCAAGTCTCTGCTAGAGGGTAGACCGTAAGTGCGTCGGGTGACCCACAGCACAGTCTCTACTGAAGGGTAGACCCTAGAAGCCAATGAGTAACCCACTGCCCAGCCCCGCTGGAGGGTGAAACTCCGAACTGCTCTGGCCATCTCCACTGAAGGGTAAAACACTAGACAACCGAACACGGAGTGGGTATCGTGCAACCTCCAAACTCCAGAACAACTCACCGAAAAGAGGTGCAACATCTACTCTATCACTGGGTGTCACTAGCACTGCTACCAGACAATCCATCGAGAAAGAAACTAGGGAGAGACCACTCAACCCTGCTGGTCAAACAAACGAGCACAAAGCCAGGGGAAATAAACTCCACCCTGCAAGTCAAACAAACGAGCACAAAGGGACCCTCTACGCCGCGAGAGGTCCAAGTATGCGAAGCAGAACATAGCACGCACATGGGGCCCATACGACGTGTGGCCCCACGTCAACCCCAAATACGCGCACAAATAGTCTCAGGTACAAACCACATGTACCTCCAAGCACTCCCGTATACTCCCATAGTATACCACGTTCCAGCCCAAAGGCTATCGTGCACACGACACCCAGCGTCAACGCAAAGGCGTGACGTAACAACTCCACCTCAAAGGCCCAGGAACGGCCAACCACATCCCTTGAATCATTTATTTCACTCTCCAAATAGTGCGTGATCACATGCCAAGGGTCCTCTACAAACATGGTAGGACGAACCACCACCAGAGCACCTTTCATGCTTCTACTTTTAACAAGATTGTGAAATAGGCTCCGCACAACCAAATAGATCACACCTTTGTAATCCTCGCTGAAAAACACGCTAGATCGACTACTTACTCACCTCCAATGGATATCCGACGGAAAATTCACAAACACTGCCTCACGCCCGAATGACATCCCGTGATCCCGAGCCTCGGCCCCAAAAACAGTCGGGCGCATCACACCAATGAGATCCCCTCGAGAAAACACGTCAAAAGCACTACTCACATGAGTGCATCAGATATCCGGTGAAAAAGATACGTTCCGGCGCACCGCACACGAGAGGTGCTTCGTGAGACCTATAACCCGGTCCAGAAACTCAACGAATGGACCGTACCGTTGCGATCCTCTCGAAAAAGCACACAAGATGGACTATTCACTTGTCCAAAACAGTCGTCCAGTGATAAAGATGGAAAATCACCATCGATGCCCAAACGACCTTCGTGGGCTCCACACCATCGTGCCGAATTAGAGGGGGCATATTGCACTGTTGCAATCCCCTCGGAAAAACATCCAGAAACGACTGCTCGCACGCCCCGAACGGACACCCGGTGAGAAAGGCGTGAAACGCTGCACGCAGCTCGATAGACGGGCCGTGGGGCCCACGCCTAAAATCCAGTCTCAATGCCCGAAACTACCCTGGAAACCTTCGCCCCAGTGCCAGGGGTGTAACTCTGCTGACGACCCTCAAAATGGACGACGGACGCGTCCGTGCCGCCCAAAACAAGGATCTCGGGAAAAATGCTCGTCCACTTAAAGACACGTCGCGCCTCCAGCAACCCCTCGTTTTGGGAATTAAAAATTCCTGCAACCATCTCAAAAGTTCCACCACCGCATCAGTTCCTCGCCGCCGTAGACGGCGCACAAACTCTATGGACGTCGGAAGTTAAAGGGGGGGGGGGGGAACCCCCCTTGGGCCGGACCAGCCCGGTCCGGCCGGTCTGCCCACAGCCGGCCCGCGGGCCCGGCTCACTTCGCCGCGGCCAGCTGGCCGCGGCCTGCCGACACCCGACCGGCCCGGACGACCGGTCTCACTGCCTCCACGAACAGACCCGCAGTTCGCGGGTCTCTGTCTACCGAGTTCGCGTCGTGACCCCGAGTCACCGCCCCGTTCCGGCGCGCTCGGCCGCCGCGCCGCTGCGCTGAGGAGCGCCGCCGCCAGTCGAAGAGCACCGCCGCTAGCCACAGTCACCGAAGAGCACCGCTGCCAGCTGACCGCCGTCGAAGCACCTGCCGCCTCCAATGGAAATCGCCGGAAAAAGGAAACTCGCCGGAAAATCAGAATTTCGGCCGGAACTTCCCGGGACTGCCCCAAGCACCCTAGGACTCAGATTTTTTATCCGAGAAGAGCGTCGGAAACCATAGAACATACTATACATGACTATGGTATTGGATCGATGATCGGGCAGAAATTAGATCCTCAAATTAGGATTCAAAGAGGGGTTCAGGATTTAAAACGCAAACGAACACCGCCTACCTCGAAGGGCGTAGCCCGATGCTTCGTTTGCGGACCGTCGCAACCGCTGCGCCTTGCCAGAGATCACCTCGCCAGAGCCACCTCACCGGAGGTGGAGGAGAGGGTAGGGATTGAGGAAGAAGAAGAAGAAGAAGAAGAAGGGGGTGGGGGTGTTTAAGTATAAATCACTTAAACGCCCGCCCGACAGCCCCGAACCCAAAATATTGGTGGGGTCAGGGTTAAGCATTCCCTGGACTAAAAACCACGCTCTGAGCACAACGGTGGTATCAGAATTTTAATCCGAGGCCCCGTTCAAAAGCTATAAAACTCAACGCCTGAGGGCGCCAAAATACGAAAACGCCCCTGGGGCCATTTTTCACAGACGGCCCGCGCTAGCAAAAATTACACCCCTCCTAGGGTAAACGACACCTTCCAAACTCAATGGTGCCCTCAGTTTTCAATCCGAGCCACCGTTTAAGAGATAACTACATTTCAACATTAAACGAATTAATTAATTTATTTAATTCGTTTAACGTTCCACATGCGGGCGAGGGGTCCAAACATCCCGCACCGACATACTTTATGTTGTTTCCAGGGTAAACACCCCATTCCAGACCCATCCGTACACTCAGATCCCTGATCCGGTGCACCGATTAGGAGTTATCCCATTTATTTCGCATTTCCAGTGTGAACACACTGAAAATTTAATTCTGGCCGCACTAGGGCTCGGAATCGCACGCCGTCTGATGGTGCTGCTCTGGAATATCATCAAGAATATTCCAAAGTCTTTCACAGAAAAAACCGAGTTCTTAAAATAAACCAATTCTATGTATATATCCATTGGAATACCATGTTACTAAAATCAATCCTAGTTCATTAGGATGATCTTCAATATATCATTTTTTGACTCTTATCATCTCTTTTGAAAAATTAAACAAATATATACCAATCTTCCATTTTTTCTAAAATATCTAGTACCATTATATTTATTTCTAAAATTTTATTCCTATATGTTGGTGTTCTATGATTCTAATTATGTATAGAATTATAAGGACCCATATTAATGATGTATTGAACAATATTATTGTTAAAAAATAATCCAAAAGAATTAATTTATCTTTAATAAATTTGAAATCCATATATAAATCTCTCAACATGGCTTATATAGTTTTATTAGACTTCTTAGATTTACCACATGTATATTGATGATAAGCAGTGATGAAACATAACTCTATGTCCCATACCTCCTAAAGACTTCTCCAAAACATCAAGGTAATCCTTAAACTGTTATAATATAAAATAGATATTGGTACACAAACAATTATTAAAATTACCTTAATTTATTAATTATTGTGATTATCATGTGATAAGTATTATATAATGGTAATTAAGTGATATGAATTATTACGGTGATCAAAAACAAAAAAAAATTAATTATTAATATTATATGATTTAGGGAGTAAAACATAAAAATAATGGTGATTTTTTCCAATTTCAATTCTAGAATAGGTAATTGATGTATCATCCCCATAGACATTAGTTTATCATTGTTAACATTCTGTACTACCATGCACTACAAATGATAATTCCAACATCTCTCTTTAATCCATCTAACATGAATTACTGTTTCAAATCTCCATACTGCTTCATACATCCACGATGATTAGAGAATGATAAAATATGAGCATCATCTATCATCATGTTATTTAAATCAATTACTAAAGGAAAAAATTAATGGATCCATAACCCTATTATTTGATCACAATCATGGGTGATATCTGGACCATTTCATATGTTCTATTGGAGCATTAAATTTTCTTATCTTTTTCTTCAATATTCTTAATGATTGTTTGTCAAACATTCCTTAGAGAAATATAATATTTCTCTCCTTCTATCATGATATGAATATAAAAACATTGAATATATAGAAATATTATAACTTTTTTATCCTCATAGATGACAATATAGCCTTATAATTTCTCCTCATATCATCTTCCACCTTGTCCACATTCCCAGGGTGGTAATGTATTTAGTAGTCATAATTATTAATTAACTCCAATCATAAACTATAGAGAATGTTCAATAATTTTTCATTGAATATGTACTTTAATAATTTCACATTTATATTTATGTGAAAACCTTTCTAATAGAGATAATTACTTTATATAATTTACAAAAAATTTACTGTAGATAAATCCAAATCATGATTTGGTTAACATTTCTCATGGAACACAAATAATAATGACTAATAAGATATAACAATTTATTTCTCAATGGGTATTCATCCTAGTCCATTAATTAATGATTAAATATATATTAATGACCATTAACCTCTATAGGATAGTGTAATACATGTTCACTACCTAGAAATCTATGTATTTCCATAAAACATTCCACTTGTTCATCTATCCAATGCAATCTTTCTCCAATGAAATTTAATTTTATGTTTTGATTTAAAATCTATGAAAAAATATTTTTTAAAAATCTATAATATCCACTCATACTAATAAAAATTGAATCTCCATCATGGTGTTTATATAGGGACAATGTTTAATAACCTCTATCTCTGATCAGACTACTGATATAAAACCACATGAGATTTTATAAGCCAAATATAAAAAATTCACCATCCAAATTGCACTATGTTAAATTTGTTATAATGATTCTCCTCCATTATTTTCATCAACAAAATAAAAATTTAAAATTTGGGTTCCTATATTCTCATTGAATTAATAATAATATCATCCATAATGTGAGAAAAATTAATAATAAAGAATATATTTATAAAATCTAATCATTAAATAAATGAATATAATATAGAATTAGTAATACGAAAAGGCATCACTATAAATTTATAATTTGCATTGCCTTTGCAGAATAGTATCTTTGGTATATCCTTCTTTTTCACAATAAATTGATTATACCTCGAATAAATATCAATCTTCTTAATGTAATGAGGTCACTACATTTTATCAAACTAGTCATCAAAATAATGAGTATGATATTTTTTCTTAATAGTTCTATTGTTAGGATATCAATAATCAATGCTTGTTTTCAATGATAAATATTTCTATGTAAAAAAAGAATATTTTCACTCCATTTTGGTTCATATATATGAATGAATCCCTTGTATTGATTCTTATATTGTTTGTTGTTATATTATTTTCACTCAGTTAGCCCCATTCTATATGAAGTATTAAAAATAGGTGAATTACCACGTATGATTTCTATTTAAAACTGAACATCCCCATTAAGAAGGTGACTAAGAAAAATTTATAAAATGAAATAGATAAAATCATTCCCAATATGTATTTTATCAAGGATGTGTTTCTTCCCAACCATCTGAGGGAAACTCCACTTCTAAATTGGGATCCTGGCCCTTCGGATGTAACGTCCACCATAAGTTCATTTTTTGATCGTAGTAATAAGGGATCATGTGATGGTTTTGGAATATAGAGCATAACATACCTTCCTCATAAATTGACATGGGATTTATGTAACTAAATAAAATCCATATCAAAAAATTAAATGTACAAATATGACGAATGAATCGATTTTCAAGAAGAAAATTCCAAAAACATCAAATAAAGAAGATTCAAAGATTTGAGATGTGGTCATCATACCATAGGCTTTCTAAATGATAACATGACATGTAATTATAGATTTTTTTATGATACTAATAGAAAATTATTTAGATATAAATGAATGTTTATATAAATAATAAAATTATACATTAGTAGTTCTATAGTAGTTGATATGTTAACCATTTACCAAATTGATATCATACACATCCTCAGAAAATGTGAACTAATTATGTTTTATCTTTTCATTATTATTAAGAGGTTCTAGACATTCATCATCATAAATAACCATTGGATTTGGGAACTGGTGATAATATTTCCTGTAATCCTTGAATTTAAAACACATGGGGTGAGTGATGAATTTTTTGGACATTTTTATTTATTTTCATAATTAGATAATTTCTTCCAAATATTTATGCATTTGATTTCTTTATGAACATCGTTTAAAATAATGAAACATTTACCAGTTCCCATAAAACAATTTAATTAGGTTTTTGACCACACATCAAGAATAAATGATGGCTCATCTTGATTTATATATGTGTTTTCCAATTTACTATGATTTTTTAGTTCTTAAAAATACAATGATATTGATGGGAAAAATTAATTTCTATATCTATCTAGATATAAAATTTATATATTAATTCATCACTAATAATTTCTATTATGGATAAAACCCATCATGTATTTTGGTTTAATCCACTGAAGATCCAAAAACCTTAAATTTATGTTGAATTATGATAATAGATTCATACCTCAAAATTCCTTTGATATTATGGTCATTATACAGATAGAATAATCATATTTATATTTTGAATCAAGAAATTCATTCTCTATTATAATATAAATAATATAAAGAAAATAATTATTTAGAAATAATCTTTTAAACTCATCTGTATCAATCAAGTTAATTTCAGAATGTTGCATCATGTACATAATAAGAGTCATCTATTCATATTATTATCCATAAAAATAATAAATATAATTATTAAATATCTCATGTTATAAATTTTTAAGAATGGAATATATATTTTATTTCAAACTAATCCATTTATAAGAAATTTGGTGATTAGTGGACTGATAAAAGTTTTTTAGACATTCCCTCATGTAGGAATCAGTATGACAATGATACCTCCTTTGCATGTTTAAAAGATCATGGTTATTAATATATTATGGACATTTTGTATGCATAAAAATAAGGGTTTTTCAGGATCTAGTAGAATTTGGTTTCTAAGGAGTACAAGCATTCAGTTTTCGATCTAATTCATACTTAAAATGGTCCCTTCGGGGCTCCATCCATTGAAAATATTGAGTAATTATAGCGTGAGAATAAATTATAATGGTGGAAAACCACATAATCCTGAAATATATTTTATATGATGTCTAAATCGTGAAAAATTATTATATGAAATAATATTTTTAACCATTATCAATCATTATATTTATAAAAACATTTTGATGTAATCATCTACATAGACTTATACATAGTATTTTTAATAATGTTTTATTATCAATAGTTTGAAATGTTAACTTATCCTTGCCTTAAAATACTCTAGGAACCCATGAATTTCTTACCTAGACATTACAACTCAGTAAATTTATATTAATTATTTAACATAATGATCTATTTTATAATCTTATAGATCATGTATAATTATCCTATTGGTAACATAAACTATTGGTTCATAAAATTTCTATATAATCTCCCAAATAATAATTCATTACATTAACCATGTCACCCATGTTATACATATCATAAATAAAATCATTTATCATAACATAGAAAATATAGCAAAAGAAAGGGTGGTATGTGGGGATAAATATGGGTAAAAATGGGAGATATTAATGATCAAATATTTATAATGTAAGAAATAGTGTATGATAATATAATGTTAACATTTAAAAATTAAACCCTCTATATAATTGATCATAACCATGATTCATGGAATAAATCATGGTTGTTCATTTGTAAAGAATCATATAATAATGATATAACAATATCTATGAGTGAATTTTATTTTTAGAAGGCTTGTAATTTTAGTATACAAATAGGCATATAATATAATGTCTTCATTACTCATGGATCTTTTACAATACTATCTTGGTGGAATTTTTCTTCTCCCCAAAACATCATAGAATACATGTTTCATCCAAATATAATCATAGAGGAAAATTCCATTACTGATCTTAGATTACTCCTCCCTCTAATCCAGTTTATCATATGAGATATCAATCTTTACCCAATGAATTATAGGGAGATATAGAACACACCCATCCTATAAAGAAAATCAAGCATATGAGTTCCATGATAACATAAATCATCCTTTAAATATAACCCATTAAGATAAATTATATTCTTAAACATTTAATCATAGAATAACCCATGTAAAATTAATGGGTTTTATAAACACTTAGTTATTAAATTACAACATAAAACACGGTAATGTAATCGGTTTCGAAAACAGTTGCCATCATATTAATTAACCACATAATGAAAGAATAATATTGGTATCCTTGGATCATATTCCTTGTAAATCATATGTTAAATCATTGTTTTTTCAGTAATGAATAAAAATATCATTAAAATATATTTAAAAAACTTTTATGGTTTGTATCTTATACATTATGAAATCACTTCTTGTCAAAGTAACACAATTTTAAAAGAAATATTTTTCTTTTAAAAAAACTTGTCAGTGTGTAAATACAGTATAATAGAAAATATTATTCATGATGGAGTAAAAAATATTCATGTTGTATAAGTTAAAAAACAATCCTTTTATATATTTTTTTGTGAAAAATCACAATGTATGCCATTTGGAAAATGAAACAAATTATTTTCCAAACGTATTGTAAAAATTATGTAATGGATAAAAATTACTCTATAATATTTTAGCATAATATTAAAACCTATATTCTAATAAACTTTATAATAAAGAGATATAAACCAAAATATATTTTTTTACTTAAAATTGAAATGAAGTTTAATTTCCATAAAAACATGTATTGTTTGTCAAATGAGTACCAAATATGAGGATAAAAAAATGTACACTTCTAATAAACATAGGTTAATAAATTTAAATGATTATTGATATGATTACAACAAGAATTCATCAAGAAAACATAATCACAAATAATCACAATAAATAATGGGATTGTAATGTAAAACTCGTACATTGGGTATTACATTCCTAAAACACACACAATTCTAATGTATAAGAAATATAAATAATTAATATTATATAATAGATTCCTTTTATACTTATAATATCATAAATTTCCTTTTTATAATTTTTCAACACACACATTAATCAATAAATCCTTTCAAAAATCATCTTTACTAGGTGTTAACTTTTATAATTATCATGACTATTGCTTTTTAGTAGTTCTTGTCCTAATACTATTATCATTGATACATCATCAATATAAGGTTAATAATGATTTAAATATAACTTTTTTCATTCTATATAAATATTGTGTGTCATCTATAAAATTTATTGATAAAATAAAAAATTACATCCTTAATGGAGAATGATGCTCATACGTGCGCATTAATTCTGTATTAATTTTTCGATAGAAGGATAGAAATAATGGTAAATATTAATACCTATTTTAAATATTGCTATAATATCATATATATCATATATATTACTCATAGAATTCATCATTACCATCTGAGTAAAATGTAAATGAAAAATTAATCACGTCATATCATATAAAAGATAGTCCACAAGAACACACAAATGAAGTTAACATTCCCAATGGATGTCATGGAAAGAATATTGACATGATATTTTCATCATCGGATAATAATTGTGTCAAAAAAATATAACAATTTTAAACCAATTATAAGAACATTCCATAAAATATTGTGAAACCAAATAAATGATATCGCTACATGAAGTTGGTATGACATAGTGACATTTGAACAATAAATTATATTATCGTTTGATAGGAATGAGAGTGTATAATTTTGCTTCCAAAGGATAAATAACATTTGAAAATATATATGACATTTACATTATTGTTTTATGTTAAATTTATCATATTCATTGGAGGTAAAGTTGAGTAGGAAAGAAAGTGATTCCATCTGATGATTAACTATGCTTATAAGTCACTCCTTTAGATCTCCTATAGAGGGTACTATGGTAGGTGTTTTGATAATCACTTGTAACATTGTGAGTATTTTTTGAATATTTTGGTATATAATATATATAATTACATTGATTGATTTTTTTAAATTCTACACCATGTTATGCTTGTGCTGCATGAAACACCACCTTATCTTGCTTTAAACACATCACTGAGTTTCCAAAAAAAATCATTTTATTATTAATATTAGATTATATCCTACACAATAAATTTAAGGTTATTAATATTACTAATTAAATTATAAAAATATATGGTTTATAAGATAAATTTATCGGTTACCAATTAATAGAAAATAAAAATATATTCCAATTTAATATTAAAGAAATATTTTTATCTATATTTTCCCAAAGACATTTTATGTCATTAAATTAAATTAATTATAACTAGTGAATTTTATTAATGAAATCTATATGTAATATATTCAGTAAAAATTTTTATATCCACCAAATTTATATTATAATATGATTATAACAAACACATTTTTATGTATAAAAACCTATATTTTGTAAAAAAAAATTTATTGATTTTTAATAGAGAACCTCTTTTAAATCCATATAATGACACGATTATTTATTCTATTTGAAAACAGAATTTTTTTATTTTGATGTAGAATATAAATATTTACATTTATTTAATGTTTTTTATTCTTCTATTAAGATTAATGTTTTTGTTATTAGTTAAAAAATATAAAATAAAAACAAATTCATTTCATCAAAATAATTTATAGAGTTAAAATATACTTTTGGTTTGTTATAAATTGTAATTGGGTCATCATTTATCTTTTAAACAAATGTTTTTTCATTAGAATCTATTTTTCATTGAATTTACATATATATGGTTTCAATATATTTCTTGTTTTAAATATTCATAACCATTTTTTCCTTCCATCAATGTGATTAGTTTTTAAATTAATTACTGCAACATGTATGTTTTGAATGATGAAAAATAAATTTAAATTTGGAAGAAATGGCTACAAGTTATGTAAATGTTTTTGGGGAATTATTAATAGTAACATAAGTAAATTTTATTAACTTATAAAATGGTAAATCTGTTATATAAGGGTTAAAATATAATACAAAAATATTAGAAAATTACACTAACACATGTCCTTTTTTTATTGGATGAGTTTGTTTCGAGCAAAACAATCATTAAGCCAAAATTATTACCTTTTTATACCACTTGGATGAGATTATGAAATTTATTATATTTTATTTAAATAAATTGTAATGATTTCATTATAATTCTTTTTATAATATAAATATATTAATATTAGATTATATAGGGGATATGTAAAGCAATAATCTAAAATTGGAAAAAAAATATTAATCATAAAAAATAATTTCAAATTTTTATAAAATAAACATGTACCTCAAAGGAATATATAACGAAGATGTCATAATTATTTAGGTAATGTAAATATCTAATATATGATATTTAAAATAATAAGATAAATATGATTTGACATAATTTATTTCACCCACAAATTTTGTGGATAATTTTGACATTGTTGGGATATGTTCATATATATGTTTCAATGATATCATCTTGTTATAATATTTTTAAAAATACAAGTAATGAATCTTGTAAAATTTACATTAATGATATTTTATTACAATGTTTAAAAATCATAAAACATGTTTAAAAATATAAAATAAATATAATGTGGTAAAATATGTTATATGTTGATCATTTATGTTCCAATTGACACCACCTGAGTAAAAATTAAAACCAATTAATGTAGAATGTTTTTTTTACTTTAGTTAAAAAAATTGGTTAACTAAGGGATAATCAAGATTATATGGTATAATAAATACAATAATTTCCGAAAAGTATATTTTATTTTCAGATTACAACATTATGTCATATTATCATCATTGAAATAAAATTTTCATGGTATTTTAATAATATAGAATTTATTATAAATTAATATTTTTTGAAATTACAAAAGTTCCCCCACCTAAATTATGAAAACACACATCCTCTCTCACTTCTTAGGATCACCTTGAGTCTTTATTATTGACCATTCCAAGACATTTTCCATTTTAAACATTCCTTGATACTTCCTAGATATTCTGATATTCTCTCAAGAATAACCCTAGTGACCTTAAAATAATATCCAAATGAGGTTCTCTATGAAAGTGGAGTTCTCGATACGTAGGAAGGAAATCAAATCTAAGGAAAGAGTTTTTCTAATATCACATATATTTCTATGAGATATATTCTATTTTCATCAATTTTTTCTTTTACATGGTTTATATACTACCTATGGATGACTTTTATGAGTCTTATTCATAATATTATGATATTTTCTTATTTTTATAACATCTTTACTTTCATAAGGCATATGTTTCTACAAATTATAAACTGATGATTTTTTATTTTTAAATATATACTGAATTTGGGATTTTTTTTAATTTAATGTCTCAATTGGGGAATATTTATCATCTATTTCAATTTATCTAATAATTTTTTTTAAATTACTTTTCACCTATGAAAGATTAAATTAATTTTTAATCAATATTTAGTTTTTTTATATGGTTCAAAAATAATATGTTGTTCTTCTCCAAATGAGGTACTTTCCTACTATAACAAAAAATGTATGATAAGAATGATTTCTAATAACTTATATATACTGAATTAATTTTTTCACATTCACGATAAATTATTTCACTGTCGATTTATTAACATCATTACAGGTTAATTTCAAAATAAATTGTTATCATTTAATATTGTGTAGAATTTTATATAATGTAAATATTTTCAATAAAGAAATGATATTTTCTCATGAATTATTTTCAAGTTATATATCTATGTTGTTTTATATCTATGATAATATTCTTTTATTATGGAATGATATTTATGAAACCCATTACTGTTAAATGGGTTATGTTATGATTGAATGATGTTTATGAAATCTATTTCATTCCAACAACACCATTACAATGAATGATTTATGATCCTATAGAATACATATTTATTATTTTCATTATGTTATCAGTGAGGCATATACCTACTTACAGTGAATTGGGTAATTATTTATATCTCATGGGATAAACATGGTTGGAACAAGGAGTGAACTCATTACATTAAAGGACTTTATCTGATAATATGGCCTTAAGAGTGAACCATGACTAAAAATATTTTCATGGGTGTAAAATATTACTACCAAGATGGTATGGGGAGTGAAGAAATTATACTAATATGTCAATGGTAGTGATTTCTTTTCTATTTATTAAATTATTTTATATTTTTTGTGTCTTCCTCAAATTTGATGTATTATTTATATATATTGATTTCCTAGATTATGTTATTTATTACCGTATGATTCATCTCGAATATACTTCCAATATTTATTCCCTGATTTTTATTGATTATTATTAATATTCGGGGTATGATATTCTATTTTCATGATCATGTTCTCATGTACTTATTATCGTGATTATAATTACATGTATCTATTTTTCACCCTCAAAAAGATTTTATCTCACCCCTTCTAATATATCATTTCCCTACAGTTATGGAGATATTTAATAAGTTTTATGTAACTATAATGGGTAATAGTTGAGAATAACATTGTGGGGGAGAATGTTGATCACTTATGTACCTGTGTTTATGTTTCTATTTTTCCAATGGAACTAGACTAGTATATTTTATGGGAGTCTATTTATATAAGATATTTTTTATTCTATAAAAGTGATTTAATGATAATATATGAATAGGGCGTGTCATTATAAATGGTATCAATGAAAAATTAATGTTATCCATTGGAAACAAAGATGAGAAAATGATAGTGAGAACCATAATTACATGTATAAGGATTGGTTGATGTACATATAAACTATTGGGTAATTTTGGTAAATGATAGAGTGAGTGGAGTACTAGAAACAAATCCACCTCTGGATAGTGCAATTGAATGTTGGTCTAGAATAGATGTATGAATGGGTAATTACACTAAAGCATTACATTAGGCCTAACATAATAATAACATGGTAGACGACAATAATCCTAGTTATACACCTAGTTTGATATTCCCTTGGGATATGCTTTGGGAATTCATAAAATTTTAGAAATATCTTGATGGATTTATTTATAATTTGGCTATGAATTACCTAGGATAAAACTATGGTGGAATAGATAAAATAATGTGTAAAATTAAACGCCCTAAAATTTTTTGCTTGATTATTTGGTTCCTAACAATAATAATAATTTCATACTCTATGTTTTTTTGTTTTAGTGGATATAATGAACCCTATGGAACTGTATTAATGTAGATTTTAAAGAATAATCCAATGAATGTTTTTGTAAGAAAAAAAATGTTGTGGGATATAGAATGATATTTTTTTAGGCTCATCCAACACAATAAATCAATGAATCATGATGGAATTACTAATTTTCATCATAAAGAACAACCATCTATTGAGTCCTTCATGAGGCATGTTTTTTATCCATTAATTCGCTCTTATGATTAACTCCAATAGCCCAATGGCCTTCGTTTTTTTATTGATTTTGATAATACACCTTCCAAAGGGTGAGGTGGAACCCTTACAAGGATAGTAAGTGAAATTGTTACCTGGCCTATAGGCCTTAGAGGAATTCATTGGCCGTAGGCTTCAAACATTACATACATCCCAGACTATCTACTTAGAACTGCTCCTCCCATCATCTTCATCGTGAAATCATATCTCCACCTTCTCATGGATTTTTGTCTAGGCTTTCTCTGCTTGCACATGCTTGTCTTGATTGCAGGTTCCATAGCCTCTCATTCTTTCAATCTGTTTTGCTTCTGCTATGGCGAAAGCTCCTTTCTCCACATCCTTCTGATGTTTGTTCCTTATAGGTTGTCTGGTTTTCATCTTCAATTATGGTGGCCTAAAGTTCTTGAGGTGGCTCGAAGGCCTTGCTAACCTGAAGGCCTGGGTGGCCCGAAGGCCTTAAAGGATTCAGGGACCAAATTGGTGGCCTGATGGCCCAAATGAGGGAATATTCCCAGCTGCTACAGTGCCAAACAGTTCTCACTGCTGTAGTTGCAATAGTTCTGCACAGTTCTTACTACAGTACTGCTACAATACATCCTACAGTAACCAGAAAATTTTCCTCTGCCTGGATTTGATCCCAGGTCTCCTAGACGCACTTAAGGAGTCCTCAACAACTAGGCTGAGGCTCATATGCCGCTTTATGATTAACTTGTTTCTGAATAATTGTTCAAAACAACTAAAAATATTTTTACTATTTCAATTTTTTTAGGATGTGAAATAGTCATTCTGACTATTTTTCATTTTCAAGGTGAATTAGACCAATTTTGGACTCTAATAAAGAATATGAGGTGGAATGATGAAATGTTATCTAGTGATTGGGATGTATTGAAAACTTTTTCTTCAATAAGTAAATTCCTTGTATTATATGTATGAAAATGGAGAATGTGTCCATTGATATAATGAAATAGGATAATCAATTTTTTTACCTTTGAATCCAATATCACAAGACATGTGATGTACCAATATGTAATTATCATCCATCCCAATATTAATGTAAATAGGTTCTTAGGAATCTTATTGTCATGTATCAAAAAGGTGTTATCCATAATAGACATTAATATCTACGAAATGATTGTGCATTTTTAAATCATGGTTTAAATGGAAGTTGCAATTAAGTATCAATATCATCTTTTTGATAGAAAATGAAATTTGGTTTTTAATAGAAAATATATAAACTATAGAGAATAGAAGATGAGATTTTCATTATTCTCTATGTGTGGGATGAATCATAGAGGAAATTCTCTTCAGGAGACTAATAAATGTTGTAAATGTATATTGAAGGATTGTCGGGCATTTTATTTACAATAAAATTGGATGATGTTAGGTAATAATTATATTGGGGATAATGCTTCATTGAATGAACCTCCATCACTTTAGTGGTTCATTTGTATGGTTAATTGGAATTAAGATATCCATATCCCAAACTTAAGGGAAGATGATGATGATTAATGTTAAGATCCTCTTATGCTAATGAACAAGTAGAAATCACAAGTGATCAATAGTTCTGATTTTGTGTGTGATATCGACATGGTGAAAGGTACTCTTACCACACACTCTATAAAAAATAATGTCTTATTTGATTTTATATCTATGCATTATTTCATATATAACAAAGTTCTAAAGGGTGTTAATATTTCACAAAATTATTAGATGTTTAATTAGTAGTGAAATCCATTAATAGTACCATGATTTCAACTCATGTCTAATATTCCTCTCCAGTTGAAGTTTATAAGAATGTATTGCCAAAAAATCATGTCATACATCATAAATTTTGATTTTATATCATCCTATCAATTTTATGGATTTTCATACAGAAATCTGACATCAATTTTCAAGTAATTGGTGTTACATTTGACATTTTGAACCAAGATATGATCATATATCAATGTGACTATAAGTATGATCATCCAATGGAGTTAAAAAAGGTAATTTTTTCATTTAAGATATGGAATAATAGTAATTATTTTGAGACATTTTATATAAATAACAACAAAAAAGGATGAAATATATATTCACACAAAAGAACTAGAACAATAGTAAGAGAATATGGATATAACTAATAAATGATTATAATTGGTCAATACATTATCACCATAGGAAAGAGAACTAGTTTCCCAATTTTTTTTAAAAGGATCATTCTTTCTTATCTAAAATGTGGATAAAATAATATAAAATATTTATTGATTTAAAAAGGATGTATATGGAAATCTTTATGAAAGGAGAAAACCCATATCTTTCACAATTTAATGTTCTAACCTCCAAAAAAGTTTCTATTAAATATGCACCTAAGGAAGAAGTATAACTACTAATTAAGCTTCAGAATGATCTTTATTATAATCCTTATCAGAGTGGAATGATTAAGTTTAGGATCCATGTATGTGTTTCTTCGTTACAATATTTAAAGAAGGATCTATTAGAGGAATATCGTAGTTTTTTCTTTATTATTCCTCCTAAAAACTGTCTGATGTATAGAGATTTGAAGGAGTAATTATATTGGAATGGAATGAAAGGGGATATGATAGTGTTTTAATCTTATTTATTAATATTACTACGTGTTATGGATGAAATAAAATTCTATAATGTGATGTTTCAACCATTTCTAATACCATAAGAGAAAACGGAGAACATCATAATGTATTTTTTTCTTGGACTCCCCAAACACAATAAAGGGTTTATTGGTACAAGGGTTGTAGTCTATCACATTACTAAGAAATCACAATAAGTTTCTATAAAATAATACCTATCTATGGATAAAAAATATAGGATATAAATTAATCATGTTGTATGGTTTCATTGGACACGACATTCCATTGAAAATTATTAGGACCTGAGTGTTACATAAAATTTCTCACATTGTCTTCCACAAGCACATGATACAAAATTGAGTTTCAAAAATAATTATTATCCTCAAATGGATTTATAGTATTACATAAAATTTCAAACCATAGAGGATATGTTGATATATTATTGTTTTTATTTATACGGATAATGTGATAAACACCTTCTTGTAGTTGTCCATTCTTAAAACAATAGATTTCATTGAAGAATTAAAATAGCTCCTTATGAACCCCAATATGGGAAGTAATGTAGAGATACAACATGATGGAATTATTTATTATAATGAATGTTATTTGGAAATAAAATCATTGGAGATATGATAAAGTTTGAAACATTTAGAAAAATGTCAAGGATGAAAAAGTCAGCATATAATTTTTGTTGATAATCGAAGGTATCAACTAGAATTATATTATCTAGAGATGATGATTCAACAAATTTATACATGGGAGAGGGTAATGTGGTTTAGGAATAAATGGAAACTATGACCTTTGTTTATCTATCCCTATGAAATTGCTGATTGTAAAGGAATGGAATCATATCACATAGAAATTCCTCTAAAAAATTCTCAAATCCATGATGTGCTCTATGTATATATAGTGATAATGTAAATTAATAAATATTCACATGTACTGAACTCAAAAGTCCTTCTAAATGAGGTGGGTCATTCTAAATAAGAGGAAATAGTTGAAATTATGGGTCATTTATAGTATTTTCTTGAAACAACACCACTCACCTGATCACGTTTTTTTGGAGAAAAATATAGTAAAGGAATTCTTCGAGGGAACATTAGGATATGATGAGCAATGAGTATACCCATTTTTATAGAATGAATAATTTCAAGGGGGAAATTCATATTAATAGGGGTAGAGTGAAACAATATGGTTTTTTATAAACCTTTTTTTTTGAATAAATTAAATTTCATTTATTTATTGTTATATAATATACAACAAGTTAATCATACACATTACGCAAAAACATATTAGATTTACTTTAATGCACCATTTAGTTTCTGTAACATCCCATGTAAATAAAAAATATGATATTTTCATATTTATTAATATTTTTTAATAAATTATAAATATTTCTTTAAAAGGGATGCAATGTTCCATGGCGTACCCAACACGCAACAACGAGTTTTTTTGAAATCTTACGTTGCTCACTATTAATTTAATAATATTATTTTAAATGGTAGTTAACGCCTAAAAATTTTAATGGAGGGAATGAACAGAACTAACTAAAAAATTATTATATATTTTTGTCAAATATTTTAACTTTTATCCAATAAATGTTAGAGGCTTAAAATGCGAATGAATCCAATTTTAAGCATAAATATTCTAAAATTCTTTAAAAGATAGATTAACCACCTTTTGACTGTGAACCTTTTATAAATCCACTTTTTGACAATTTTATATGTTATATTTGACCAAATAAAATCCTTCTTTAGAATCAAGACATCAAAATTTACTTTGTGAAAATTTTTGTTATTTTTCCGAAAAAGTTCATTTTTTAAGGAATAATGAAAATGCTGTATTTTAATTTAAAACCTATTTTTAGTCTAATTTATTTATGTGGATATATTATATTTTTAATTGGTTTTAAATTTTAGTTAAAATATATTTTTACCATGTAATCCAATGGTCGTAATTGGAATTAATTTCACTTTGAAATTGGACTTAAACTAGTGTCAATCTTTTGATATATTTTCTTTCTTAAAAACATTCAATTTGTTTTGACAATGGGAATTAATTATTTAATTGATTAATGAAACATATATGTTTTTAATTTTTTAAAATATACATCGTTTTTGAATTAAGAATATCAAATATATCTTATGGTGATTTTTTGGTATTTTTCTGAAAAACATCAATTTTTGATGAATAGTGAAACCACTAAGTGGTAGTTAAAAAAACTAATTTTTCATTTAAACGAATCTTTACCACCCATGTGATTTGAATTTTAAAAATCCAACATACATGGTTGTCATTAGAAAGTTAAATATAGTTAACGGGATTAAATAATTTTTGGTGAATAGTAACTTTTAAGTTCTATTAATCGCGATTAAAGGTAATTAGTGTATTTTAAGGTAAAAATGATGTTATAATAAAATGAAATTATGTTGACACATGTTATACCCTTATTGGATGTGTCATGGCTGACCAAGACAATCCATGGGTCAACATGGGGATCCCATGGAGCCACATGAGTAATAAAATGACATTAATGACTTTTTATTTATAGTTAAAATAAAAATGTCACAAACATGTATTGTTTTACTAAAAAAAATTATACATGGGGTTATACAAGTCATATTTTTGACAATAAATACTCATTATAAATCTAAAAATATTTTCTACATAAATGTATTTATTTATGATTTTTAGACATTAAATAAATTAATTTATTTATGACACCATGATGATGTTGCGATTATCTAATTAATGAACGATTTAAATAAAATGAGAAGATAAGGTAAAATATAAGACATAAAATTTTACAAAACCTATTGGATGGGTGGATTTAGAACCCTTACAACCTTATCCTCAAAATATATAATTTTGGGACCTTTAATATCAAAAAATCATTTTATAATAAAGTATCATTTCATGACTTTCCAGGAATACCCCTCCTCCCTCTTATAAAAGGCCCCCACCTCTACCACCTTACCCACACCTCTAAAGCCATTTAATCGGCCAAAATATGCTCATTGAATCTATCCAAATCCCCTTATTCATTATATAATCCTTACCTTAGGCATAAATCTCTTCATGAAACCCTTTTTGTTCAAACCAAGATGAGTTATCCGATTTAAAGGTAATGTCTTCTCTTATGTTATTTTGTTTTATTTTGCTTCTCCAACCCCCTAAAATATTTTTATTACTTTCATTTGTAACAAAACCAGTATCTTAAATATACTAGGATGTTGTTATGTGATGGATTCGAGTTACACTTACACACACCTCCATCTAATGGTTAAAGAAACTGTTGTTTCTGTGGATGGTGAATTTTTGCCTCACGAAACGATGATTGTTCAATATTCTTCTAACACCTTTCATGGTGGCCATTAATATGTAACTATATTTATATATGATATATATTATTTTTATGTTTTCTATATGATTCTGTATTTTTCATTTATGGCATACCTTTATGGTTTCCATTATGGGTAAACGCGATATCATCAATTTAGGAAGTGCGGACTACCGCCCCCTCAAAGTGATTTGATTCGTTAATGCCATATGTAGGACTTATAAAGGATTGGGGTTAATTATATGATATATATGCTATTATACTGAAATTATAATATAACTTTATTTCATTATGATTTCATTCCATTAAATATGAAATAGAAATGAAAATAGTGTTCATGTGTACATACGGCTTACCGTCTCCCTGAATGGTGAATTTCATTTATTACCTCTAAATGTTATGTAATATTATAAATGAATTTATATAAAGTATATATATGATATATATGATATCTACATCATGAATATATTTTTGGATATAATGTATATTTTACCACATGAACAACTCGTAATTATAAGAAGATTATTTTTGACTCAAGTATCAATGATCGACAAAATGACCATTATTAACATAAATTATTACATGATTATCATATAATGGTAATAAATTATATAAAAGGAATTATTAACTTAAAAGGGTTTTTAAGATAGTGTAAATTAACTGTATTTTATTATTCCGGAGATCAAAGAACAATCGAGTCAAGCCGGACACGATGTAAGGGATCCGACCTCTCTCTTTCTTTTCAAGTACTCTCTTTTATGTCATTTATTTTATGCTACATGTTCTAATGTTGGAGGATGTTATTTTATATTCACCATAATATAATTTGTATTTTAATATGATGATAGACCCCCTCTTACACTCATAAATTCATTTTATTAATTTTTAAGTGGTGTTGTTAGGCTGTCGTGTTTTCGTAAGGGATTTTTCATCTCACTATTATTCCCAGGAGATCTATGATACATTTCCACTATTTACTTTGAGTGGTATATGTACTACCCATTATTCTACTATTTATGAAATATACTTTAATGTGTATTTACGTATTCACTTTATGACCCTTCTTCCATGGGGTTTACATTTTGAAAGTTACCCAAATCATTAAGGGAACCTTTCACCCTCTTATTTTTAAAAGACTTATTTTTGTTAGGTATTTTAATTTACATATTCTTATGTTGGGATATGCTCTTATATATCCTTATTTCTGTAAATGTTATGTCAATGTGATGAGATACCCTTTTTATCTCCCATCATCTAATTCTATGAATTTTAAAGTGACATCGTTAGGCTATTGAATTTCTATAAGTGAACTTCTTAACCCAATTTCAATTATTTTGGTTAAACCAATACTTCTTGATTTTATTTGGCCACAATTATGTGTGAAATCTCTATGTTGTAACTTCCACAAACCATTCTGGGTATACACTATTTCTACACATAATCATCTCATTGATAAATTCTTACATAATTTATACAAACTTTTTTGGGAAATCAGAACTCAATCTCATTTCATTGAGTCAAATATCTATGTCATTGGTTTTGTTTTCCAAGAGTATGTGTGAATGACCTATGATTGTTTTACACATGATATACACTTATATTGGGTGTATTTATAATTGTCACGCATAATTATGTCATTGATTTATCCTTGCACAAACAACATGATCTTTGAATTGGATTACGTCCCAATTTATCTTCCTTGAGACACTTCTTGATGATATTCACATTTATTCTATTTAAATTGTATATACAGCCCCTTTGACATTCCATATCCATATTATGTCTATAATCAAGTCATTTAAATGTTTGGAAAATGGTCTAATTTCTTGTGGCTTATAATTTAAATGTTCAAAATGGAAAAGGACTCATTTATTAAAACATTTTTTAAAATGGTTTTAAAGATATATTATTTTAAACATTTACCATCCATGTCCATGTTTTAAAATTTGTTTTTAGGATTTATTTATATGGTCCTGAATTTTTGAAATCCTTTTTAGATTTTTCTATGTGGTATGGGACACTTTGATTCTAAAATCACTTTTTAATGTCTTCTTTTAATATTTTCAAATTATAAATGGATATTTCTCTCATAGAGTTTTAATGATTTTATTAAATGTTTTTATTTATGTTAATATCATGATGCGATCTCTTGTGATGGAAATGTGGAAATTTTATGATTCTTTTATGTAGGTTTTAAGTGTTATGATTATGTTATGGTTCTTGGGCAATGTTTATGAAGACGGGTGGTTCTGTGATAAACTAAGGGAGGGTGAGCCTGATATAGCTCTCCAATGCATTGGGTAATGCGAAGGAGTAAAACTATAATGTTTATACGAAGAGATTTTGGGAATATACTGTGATTGGTATTCCAAACATAGACATGAGGGTTACTCCCTACATATGAATGTTATAAATTCCTCATGTTACCTTTATGTTTTATGATTTCTATTAGTTATTCATAAATCTTATGATTTCATGAGGTATGTTAAAGTGCTTATGTGTTACGAGTAAAGTATGATTTCATTTATTCTTATGTATGCGTGGTATAATATTTTCTTTTCTTATTGATATAACCCTTACTGAGCTTTTTATTATCATCCCATGTTTTTGAAATGTTTTTCACAGGAAATAAAGTGGAATAGGGTCCAAGATGGGATCAAGGAAATGTCAGGCTGTCTAAAACAAGGAACATGATAGGACTCTTTTGTTCAAGAGTTTTTATTTTGTGAAAAAAATGGAAACTTAGTAGATGTTTCTACTTTTTAATCTTTGAGATGTAATAGTTATGACCTAATTCTCTAAAACTCTAAACATGAATAGATCGTCAATGTGAATTATTCATTTTATTCGAGATTATGTAATTTTATAAGGCCGGGTCTTCATATTTGGTATCAACGGTCGGTTTAGATAACATTAGAGGTTAGGGTATTCTTTAAGCATAAGTGACATTATGATAATGGTTAGTATTTCAGAAATAATCATAGTTTTAGATAAAGTTAATGAGTTAAAGAAAACATGAATAATTATATAATAGTATATATATCATGATTCCAATTATATACTAACACTGATCTTTTTGGTTCTAGTAAATGTATGGATCTAGCAGGCACCAATGTGACAATGGGTTTGAAGGTAACTTTGGTGGTTCTCTGATTAAGAGACTGTATGAAATTAGGGATTCAATGAGGAATCTTGTGGTTATTCTAAACCAACTATCAAGGATTCATGATTAAACACTTGAACCTTGGTGAGTTATCTGATTCATCATGTAAGAGAGAACCAACTCGATGTGGAAGTTCAGGTAACAATTATAAAGGAAACCATTAGGGTTTATATGATCCATAATTTTGTGGTAATTATGGGTTACTACATGTTATGATGGAAAATGAAAGGCATGAGATAAACATGAGGTTAAACTATGTTATGGTTATTTTTGATGATTTTATCCCTTTTTGGGGAATGTTTTAAGAATTATATAGTTCTGGAAAAAGGACAACATGTAGACCGTGTGACAACCTATCGCATCGGACGAAGCTGCGGGAATCGAACCCACAACCAATGTGCGACTGGTATTTATCGCCTGCGACTGGGCTACGTGAAGTCCCGGGTTAGTTTGACTAATTCTTTTTTGTTAGATGATTCTATGAATTAAGAATAAGTTGACTTTGGGTTATCTATGGAAATGATTAACCTATCAGGGAGGATATGGGATTAGGATAATTACTTTTAAATATTAGACATTAATAGTAACTAATGTAATTTGGAGATAAATGTTAATATTTATCTTGGAAGTCTATGTGATTAAATCCTCAGAAGATTTGTGTTTCAATATTAGTTTGGGTTACTTTGAAGAATTTTATGGACAATTGTTTATCGAATGGTCTTTGTTGAACTTTGGTTTTTGTTAGACAAATTTTGGATATTAAGAATAGATTTTTTTTATAAAGGATAATCTGTTTTGGATATTATCTGATATTTTACTAACCTTTTTGGTTTTGGTTTTGGTTAAGGTCTAAAGAAATGGGAAATATATAGTTCTCTTTTTTGAATTAGGTGATTCTCATGAAGTTGATTATAGTACTCTTAATGTGAGCAGGACTTCCTAAATACTCATTTTTTGTAGAAAATATGAGTTTGTATAAGAAATCTAGTAAAAGTTGAATGTCAACATGACATTTAAGTATGTTTCCTTATGTTTTAGTTAAGCTCATTAAAAATTCCTCAATGAAAATTAACTTAAACAAAATTTCTGTCTGTTAATTTTTCATATTGGGGAATGAAATGCCATTTAACCCATCACATGTTTGTGATTTTATGGTGGTTAACATTCTCATAAACCTGTTTTCTATCACTCTCCATCAGAACATAACCCTTTTTTCACTTCTATGTATATGTTTTCTTACCTAGAATCCTTGTATGGGTTAACTTAGGTGACCTTTGTACTTCTTTTTCTGTATTTCAGGTTACAGTTTCACTGACTCTGGTACCGATGTGGGACTTTCAATGAAGTTTTCGAGCCCAATTTTAAAATTACGAGGACACAATTCCCAAAAGGGGGGAAGGATGTAACATCCCAGGTAAATAATGAATATGAAATTTTCATATTTATTAATATTTGTGAATAAAATATCAATATTTCATTAAAGGGGATGCTATGTTCGATGGCGTACCCAACATGCAACAACGAGTTTTTTTGAAATCTTACATTGCAAACTATCAATATAATAATATTATTATAAATGGTAGTTAACACCTAAGAATTGTAATGGCGAGAATGAACCGAAATAACTACAAAATAAATATATATGTTTGTCCAATATTTTCACTTTTATCCAGTAAATTTTAGAGGCTTAAAATGTGAATGAATCCAATTTTAAGCGTAAATATTCTAATATTCTTGAAAAGGACGATTAACTACCTTTTGATTGCGATCCTTTTTTGAATCCACATTTGGACAATTTTATATGTTATATTTGACAAAATAAAATCCTTCTATAGAATAAATAAATCAAAATTTACTTTGTATGAATTTTTTTTTCCGATAAAGTTCATTTTTTTAAATGAATAATGAAAATGTTGTATTTTAATTCAAAACCTCTTTTTAGTATAATCTATTTATACGAATATATTATCTTTTTAATTGGTTTTAATGTTTAATTAAAATATATTTTTACCATTTAATCCAATGGTGGACATTGTAATTAATTCCACTTTGAAATTAGACTTAAACTAGTGTCAATCTTTTGATATATTTTGTTTCATAAAAACACGCTATTTGTTTTGACAACAGGAATTAATTATTGAATTGATTAATGTGACTTATATGTTTTGAATTTTGTAAAATATGCTTCATTTTTTAATTTGGAATATCAAATATAGCTTAGGGTGAAGTTTTTGTATTTTGTTGAAAAAACATCAATTTTTGATGAATAGTGAAACCACTAACTGGTTGTTAAAAAACTGATTATTTCTTTAAATGAAACATTACCACCCCTGTGATTTGAATTTCAATAATCCAACTTACATGGTTGTCATTAGTAAGTAAAATGTGGTTCAATGGGATTAAAATAATTTTTGGTAAATAGTATCCTTTAAGTTCTATTAATCGTGATTTAAGGTAATTAGTGTAATTTAAGGTAAAAATAATGTTATAATAATAAGAAATTACCTTGACACATGTCCTACCCTTATTGGATGTGTCTAGACCAACCAATACAATCCATTTGTCAACTTGGGGACCTCAAGGAGCCACTTGGGTAAGAAAATGACATTAATAACTTTTTATTTAAAGTTAAAATAAAAAGGTCACAAACATGTATTGTTTTACTAAACAAATTACATGGGGTTATGCAAGTTAAAATTTTGAATATAAATATTCATTATAAATATAAAAAATTTAATACATCATTGTAATTTTATAATTATTTTTATACATTTAATAAATTAATTTATTTATGACACCATGATGATGCAGGGAATATCTCACTAATGAACGATTTAAATAAAACAAAATGATAAGTGAAACTATAATCCTTCAACTTTTCCAAAACCTATTTTATGGGTGGAAATAGAAACCTTATCACCATATCCTCGATATATATAATTTTGGGACCATTAATATCCAAAAATCATTTTATAATAAAATATCTTTTCATGACTTCATAGAATACCCCTCCTCCCTCTTCTAAAAGGCCCTCACCTCTACCACCTTAACCACACCTCACAAGCCATTGTCTCAGCCAAAATATGCTCCTTTAATCTCTCCACATACCTTTATTAATCCTAGATGCCTTAACATATGGAGAAATACCTTCAAGAAACCCGTTTGGTTCAAACCTATAGGAGTTACCCAATTTAATGGTAATGTCTCCTCTTATGTTCTTTTGTTTTATTTTGCTTCTCCAACCCCCTAAACTCTTTTTATTCCTTTATTTTGTAACAGAAACAGTATATTCAATATACTAGAATGTTTTTAATGGAAGGATTCGAGCTACACTTACACACACCTCCGTATAATGGTTAAAGAACATTCTGTTTCTGTGGATGCCGAATTTCTCCCTCACGAAACGATGATTGTTCAGTATTCTTCTAACTCCTTTCATGGTGGCCATTAATATGTCACTATATTTATATATGATATATATTATGTGTATGTTTTCTATATGCTTCTGTATTTTTCATTTATGGCATACCTTTATGATTTCCATTATGTGTAAACGTGATATCTTCATTTTAGGAAGTGTGGACGACCACCCCCTCCAAGTGATTTGATTCGTTAATGTCATATGTGGGATGTATAAAGTATGGGGGTTAATGATAATATATATATATATATATATATATGATATTATACTGAAATTATAATATATCTTTATATGATTATGGTTTCATTCCATTAAATATGAAATGGAAATTAAAGTAGTGTTCATGCGTACGTACGGCTTACTGTCTCCATGAACGGTGCATTTCACTTATTACCTCTAAGTGTTATGTAATATTATAAATTAATTTATATACTGGATATATATGATACATATGATATGTACATCATTTTTATATTTCTGGATATACTGGATATTTTACCACATGAACAACTTGTAATTATAAGAAGTTTATTTTCGACTCAAGTACCAATGATCCACAAAATGACCGTTATTAACATAAATAATTACATGATGTTAAAAAATGGTAATAAATTATATAAAAGGAATAATGAACATAAAAAAGGTCCTTAATCATGTATAAATTAACTCTAGTTTATTATTCTTCATATTAAAGAACGATCGAGTCATGTCGGACACGATATAAGGGATCCGACCTCTCTTTCTTTTCAAGTACTCTCTTTTATGTCATTTCTTTTAGGCTACATGTTCTTATGCTAGAGGATGTTCTCTTATATTCACCATCCTGTAATTTGTATTTTAATACGATGAGAGACCCCCTCTTACTCTCATCAATTCATTTTATGAATTTTTATGTGGCGCCGTTAGGCTGGCGAGTTTTTGTAAGGGATTTTTCATCTCTCTTTTATTCTTGTGAGATCTATGATACATTTTCCCATATTTACTTTGAGCGGTATATTTACTGCACATTATTCTACTATTTATGTAATATACTTTAATGGGTATTTAAATATTAATTGTATGACCTTTCTTCCATGGTGTGTATGTTTCGAAAGTTACCCAAATCTGTAAGGGAAGGTTTCACCCTCTTATTTTTAAAAGACTTCTTTTTGTTAGGTCTTTTAATTTACATATTATTATTTTGAGATATGTTCTTATATATCCATATTTCTGTAAATTTTATGTCCATGTGATGAGATACCCTTTGTATCTCTCATCATCTCATTTTTGGAATTTTAATGTGACGTCATTAGGCTGTCAAATTTCTGTAAGGGAATTTCTTAACCCAATTTCAATTATTCGGTTTAAAACACTACTTCATGATTTTATTAAGCCAATATTATTTGTGGAATCTCTATTTTTTAACATCCTCAAACCTTTCTGTGGATATACTAATTCTACACAAAATCATTTCATTGATAAATTCTTACGTCATTTATACGAACTTGTATGGGAAATCATAACATAATCTCATTTCATTGAGTTAAATATCTATGTCATTGGTTTTGTTTTCCAATAGTATGTGTGAATGACCTATGATTGTTTTACACTTGATATCCACTTATATTTGGTGTATTTATACTTTTCAAACATTATTATGTTATTGATTTATCATTTCACTAATGACATCATCTTTGAATGGGATTACGTCTCAATTTCTCTTCCTTGAAACACTTATTGATGATATGCACTTTTATTCTTTTTAAAGTGTATATAAAACCCCTCTGACATTCCATATCCATATTATGTCTATACTCAAGTCATTTAAAATTTTTGAAAATGGTTTACATTCATGTGGCTTAAAATTTAAATGTTTAAAATGGAAATGGACTCTTTTATTAAAACATTGTTTTAAATGGTTTTAAAGATTTATTATTTTAAACAATTATCATCCATGTCCATGTTTTAAAAATTGTTTTAAGGATTTATTTATATGTACATGAATGTTTTAAAACCATTTCAAAAGTTTCAAAGTTGTATGGGACACATTGATTCTAAAATCACTTTTAAATATCTTCTTTTAATATTTTCAAAGTATAAAGGGATATTTCTCTCATAAAGTTTTAATTATTATATTAGAAGTTTTTATTATTGTAAATATCATGATGTGATCTCTTGTGATTGAAATGTGGAAATTTTATGTTTCTTTTATACATGTTTTTAAGTGTTATGATTATGTTATGGTTCTTGGATAATGTTTATAAAGACGTGTGGTTTCGTGATAAACTAAGGGCGGGTGTGCCCGATATATCTCTCCAATGCATTGGGTAACGCAAAGGAGTTAAATGCTATGGTTTCTTAGAATAAATTTCCAGAATATAATGTGATGGGTATTCCAAATGTTGCCATGCGAGTTACTCCCTACCTAATAATGATATTAATTCCTCAAGTTATCTTATATCTTATGATTTCTATGTGTTATTCATGAATCTTATGATTTCCTGAGGTATGTTAAAGTGCTTATGTTTTATGAGTAAAGTAAGATTTCATTTATTCTTATGTATGCATGGTATAATGTTTCTTTCCGTAATGTCATAACCCTTACTGAGCTTATTAATCTCATCCCAAGTTTTTGAAATGTTTTTCACAGGACATAATGTGGAATAGGGTCAAGGATGGGATCAAGGAAATGTTAGCATGTCTAAAACAAGGAACTAGACATGACTCTTTTGTTCAAGAGTTTTTATTTTGTGAAAAAAAATGGAAACTGAATTGATGTGTATACTTTGTAATCTTTTAGATGTAATAGTTATGACCTAATTCTCTAAAACACTACTCCCAAAAAGATCCTCAATTTGAATTCTTCATTTAATTCAAGATTATGTAATGTTATAATGCCGGGTCCTTATAGTTTCTACAAAACATCATTTTATTATTATTTATATATGAGGATAATCTATATGCCAATTAGTAGTTATGAATAGTATGAACTAACTTTTGAAAATATATGGTTTATAATATGAATTCATTAATTACCATTTAATTATAAATAAAAATATATAATAATATTATATAGATAAAATATTTTAATTTTTTTGATCCCAAATTATTTTGGTATTAATAAATTTTGTTAATTTCATTTATTGAATGATATTAATGAAATATATATAATTATATATATTCCATAATTTTTTAATATTAATAAAATAGATTTTATAGTCATAATATATAAACCAACACACTTTTATACATAAAACCAATATTTTCCAAAAGGGTAATTTTTTCACTTTTAATGGGGAACACATTTAAAATACAATTTTTGAGATTGTTATATATTTTATATGATTAAAAAAATTTAATATGAATATTAAAATTAACTTTGGATTATTTTTGTTAATATTTAAAATAATTTTCATGCTTTTATGTGTAGTAAAAAATTATAAATTTCATTTTAAAACAACCTTTTTATATTGAAATAATTTATAGTTTCAAAGTTTTATTTTGATTGGTTTTAAATTATTATTAGAAAATATTTCTATCACTTAACCAAATTTAGGTCATCGACATCAATTTTAAAATTAATTTTGATATAGAAATGTTTAAATCCATTTCATGTTTAAAATTTAATGAAAATATATCTCACTATAGTAGTGATATTTATTTGAAATTACATACTAAACATTATATGTTTTAAATTTTTAAAAATGGATCCATTTTTTCGAACCACTCAGTTCAAATTTTTGTAAAGTATTCTTTTATTTTTTGGAATTATGAAAACTAAATATAGTATTTCATTATTAACCCGATAAAATCAAAATCAGGAAATTAACGGTAAAAAATAATTACCACAAAAATTTTCATTATTTAAATGTATAAGTTCTTTTCAAACAAAATCATTATTTTTTTTGAAATTATAACATTTTTATTCTATGGGGATGAGAATATTTAATTTATTATATTTTATTCAAAGAAATGTTAAAGATGTAAATCTCAATTTTTTCATAATTATATCAACTTTAATGTGAGGTTATTTAGGGTATATGTTTAAAAATAAATAGTTATTTGAAAGATAAAATATTTTAATTTATCATGATAAAATATTTTAAATTTTTTATCAAATAAATAATTTCTATATTGGATTATATATTGGTAATGTAGTATTTAATTTTGTAATGGTAATAACGAAGAAATAAAATTATAAATATTAAAATTTATTTAATGTGATATAATTCATTTCATCCATGAATTTTATGGATGACTAAGACATTTTAGGGATATTTTTAAACAGTTATTCTGAAGATAAATTATTTTTGAAATATTTTTAAAAGGCCAATTAATAAAGAGTTTAAAAATTTACAGTAATGATATTTTAATAAATTAATGATTTATTAAATTATATAAAAATCATAGAACATGTTTATAAATAAAATCTAATATTTACCTGGCTAAAAATGTTATAAATTTATGATTTATAATCTAATGGAAAAAAATCTAGAAAAATTAGTACATGATAATATTGAAAATGTTTTTACATTAAATAAAATTAAAATAGATTAAATAAGGTTTTATCAAATAGATAATGTTTTAAAAAAACCTGGTTTTTCAAAAATCAATTAGTTGATTAGATTATATCACAATCTAATATTAGCATTGAAACACATAAAATTTTATTGTTATTTTAATTGTGAGTGAATATATTATAAATTATTATTTTAGAAATTCCGAAAGATCATGTCACATCAATTGTAAAACTGCACATCCACCATAAAAATTTTCATAACATTGAGCCTCTACAATCTCCCATTCCCTATCCATTTACCATCTTAAATTCATTAGGCACGTCCAAACGATGAGGATATTTTCACAATACCAAACCTATTATCCAAAAGTTAATATCAATATGAGGTTTACTAAATAATAGGAGGATCATAAATATATGATGGAAATCAATACTAAGGTAAGGCGATTTCCATTCTCAAATTTATTTCTGTGAGAATTACTCTATATTCGCCACTCATTTCATCGATGTGGTGTATATATAACCCATGAATTCCATTTATGACTTATATCAAGAATATTTTCATATTTTCATATCTCTATAAATATATTTATTTAATGAGGCATACTATTCTACATATTATAAATCATTGAGTATTTATTTTACAATCTCTCCAATATTTGAGATTTTCTCGTTTTCATTCTCATTTGGGGGAGATTTATATCCCCAGACCATGTTTTTGGAAATTGATATTGAAAAATTGTTTTAGTATAACTCTATGTATTTTTAAATTTATGGTTAACCCCTTTTTACTTTTTTAGTACATGGTATGAATAGAAATTTTTTTCATTTTCTAAACAAGGTATATTGTGACATTTCCAGAAAAATTATTAGAATAATTTTTTTGTTATAAATAATATAGAATAAATTGATTATTCTTACTTCATGATACCATATTTCTGTGAAGATTACAATAGAAAATAAAATTTTTATTTTTTAATAAAACTTTGTATTTCAATATTGTGTGTCTTTTAGAAAATTAAAACATTTTAAATATATATCTGATATTTATTTCATGAAATGATTTGAAGGGATCTCTCAAAATTATTTTTCATACGACCTAAATTTATTTAATGTAACTTATGTTTTATTGGAGAAATGTTTGAATGATACATTTATTATTCATTCTAATAATTATTAATATTTACAATGGAATGATATTTTTGAAACCCATTTCCTTTTCAATGATTTAGTTATGAAGGAAAGAAGGTTATAAAAACTATTTCATTCTGGGGATCTAATATGTTGAATGATTTCTGTTCTTGGTGAACACATATGTATGGTTTTCATTATGTAATAGGAGGGACCCATATACCTCTCTAATTCATTGTGTAACTATTTATACCTCATGAGATATAATTTTCCAGAATGTGTAGTGAACCTAGTTTTGTAAAGTTCTTTATCCACCTAAATAGTCATAAAGGTGAACCTTGACTACTAATATGGTCATGCGTGTAAACCCAACCTAAAAATATTTTATGGATTTTCCATACAACTAATATGGCCTTTAAAGTAATTCTTTTACAAAAATTGAATTCATTTTAAAAGATTATGTGTATACCAAAAATTCCATGACTTATTGCTATATTTTGTTATCATGGGTGATGTTCTTTATTTCTATATTATACATTTCCTATAAACCCATAATATTTAATCCATTACCCTAATTATGAACTTTTATACTGAGGTGAGGATCTTCTATTTACATTATCTCGTTGTCATACACTTATTATCATGATTATTTTTATATATCTCCCTTGTTTACCCTTCCTTAGAATCCGAGCTCACCCCGTTTTCAGTTTCCATTCCCCAGGTTATGAAGATATGTATTATTTTTTATTTTTCAAATAATGTTTCTAGTTGAGAATACCCTATTGGGAGATAATGTAGATCACAGATGAACCGGTGTTTATTTTTCCTTATTTCCAATGGCACTATACCAGTATGGTCATTATGCGTTTATTTATGTAAGATATTATGTGTTTTGCAAAAGTGATGTATATAAATATATGAAAATAGTGGGTTATTATATTAAATCAGTTATATATATTTTGAAGGGAAGTTTAGAACACAAATTTTTATATTTTATGGGGTCTATATGGATCAATGTGTTTTAATGAAATGGGGGGTGAGGTTCCCTTTTCAAATTATAGTTATGGGATCATATGATATTTTGTAAAATAATAAATTAAAATATATGTTTTCTGAAGTGAAATTCATCCAAATGTCTATGGATTCCATGATAAGGTATCATAATGTATTAATCCCATTAAAAAATACAATTTATAAATAATATTAATTTAAACCTTATTATTTTTATTAATACTTAGTTAACCAATTTTATATTTTATTATTATTGGAATTCCATCGATATTATAGGGTTGTAATTTTTACATATATTGTGAAAATTGTCCCATTAATTGATAGTTGAGGATATTTTTTACTACATGATATCCAAATTATATCATTTTAGTTTTTTATAATTTTTAAATAATTCAATAATATTTGTTTTAATCAAATATCATTATTTTTAAATTTGATGCTATAAATTTAATTTAACATGAAGGACATATATTCCAAAAAATAAATTTTATATAATATTTTAAGAAAAAATTAATATTTCATATTTACCTGTGATATTAATGTGTCACTATTACTAAATATAATTATATAACTCCTTTATGTACTCATGCAAACAAATAATTGTTATTTTAAACTAAGAGGGATACATTTTGTTTCACAATTTGATTCAGATAATATATATTTCATTTTCATGTAAATATTTTCATTAAACAAACAAATTTCTAGAATAATGTGGGATAGTTATAATGACTATAATAAAATTAGAACTAGGCTATAAAATTATGTCATTATACCTTTTTTTCTAGATTAGCATGATTTACCTTTTACCGAGGTCATAAATTTACTACGATTAATATTCATATTGACCAAAAATAAAAGGGGCATATTTAACAAAATATAACATTGTTATTCTAAATTTATTATTAATTTTATAATATTAATTACCCTTAATGGAATGAAATTATTTATAATGTATGGGTGTAATATGTGATAACAAATGTTGTCTTAGAATGATACATTTTGAAACATAAAAATTAATTAATGCAGTTACTATGCATAGAAGAATATTGTATGAATATATAAAATAGTTAATTTAGTAATGAATATATATATATATATATATATATATATATATCATGGAGACCATTCAACACTATTTATTATTTTAATTTAATAATATGAAAATACAATTCATGATTGAAAATCCTTTTTTGGGAAAAACATCTATTTTATTTCAAAAAATATATACTTTTAATTATAATATTATGGTAACTATTGCTTTCTTTTTATATATGTGTAATAGAAAAATTTATATTATATTCCTTCATCTTCATGCTTTAAAATCCAATGTCCACGTGATAGTGCTATTATAATTATATATCATGGATTGTATAAACTATTTATTTCATGTATCAGAAGATATCAAATAAATTAAATTCATCTGAAAAATAATATTTCATAAGATGTCAATGTATTACATTCAAACCCACTTAAAATTACTTCCTACCTCAATATTTTGTACTCTGATAAAAACATATGAGGTGTCACACTCATCATTTCAAATTTATTTATTTTATTAATTTTCCTTGCATCGGGTAGTTCGGGTCGAGGCCTGACATAAAATTTCTAAGTTCTTATTTAAAAACGTGGGTTTTGACCTTGACTGCATCCTGCGCGCCACGTTCGAAGCCGTGCGGCCTCGCTTGGGTCGTCGCGCGACCCCGCCTGGTCACTGCATGCCTTGCCGATGTTCAATTAACGAAATAAGATGAATTAAGAATGGTCTTGATAATAATATTATTATTAATATCATTTGAAAATATTATTATTATAATATTATTATTATTTAGGTTTAACATCACCGGACGCACGGGCAGGGCACGGTTCTGAGACCGCGCGGTCCGCCTGACTTTCAAAATGAGTTAAAAACATAACCGGATAATGAAATAATAATGAATAATGAGTTTTAAATAAAATGAAAATGAAATAGAAATAAGAAGTGTAATGAAAATTTAAGGAATTATTTTAATGATAATAATAATAATATTGTTTGAAGATATTATTATTATTGTTGTTAAGGATACTTTTTTATTAAGATATTATTATTTTTATCATCATCGTTTTATTAAAATTTTATGGGTTGTGCGGGGTAACTGTGCGGTTGCCCGATTCTTTAAATATATATATATATATATATATTAATGATAATAAGAATGGTAATTTTTTTATTGTTTTCATTAATATTTTAATTTGGTTATAATTGATAATTAAGTTATGATTGTGATAAAATTATTAACATGTTATCAAAAATTATAATATTATTTTTCATTTTCTTATTATTATTTTTTTAGGATCTATTTCACATATATATTTATTCTTTTTTTTTATTATTTTATTTTCTCCTCTTTTCTTCTCCTTTTTTTCTTTTCCCTCTATTTTTCCTCCCCTTCTCTCCCGTCGCACCCCCTGTGCGTCGCGCCAACCCCCCTGCACCGAAACCCTACCTCGCTGCATCGTTCGTTGAACCATCGCCCCCGGCTCCGTCTGGCAACGCACTACCTCGCCGGCTCACTTTCCCCCCTTCTCCCCATTTTGCGCCGCACCCCTCCTCCCTCTCCGGCCGCGCGCCGCCTCCCTCTCCTCCTTTCCGGCAGACTCCCCCTCTCAGCCCGGTCGAAGCGCGACCCCCACCCCCTCCGGCGGACCTCTTCGCATCTACCTCCATTGCGCAAAGACCTCCAGCGAACGACCCTTTCCGGCTGGCCTTCCCCGGCACGGTGCAGCCCGACGGCTCCCCTCCCCTGGCCAACCGACCTTCCTCACGTCGGTCGCAACCCCACTCGGCTACCGGCTCACTCGCACATCCACTCACCCGCACCTCCGCTCGCCCGCACCTCCACTTGAGCCGCCTGTAAACCCATTCCGACCAGCCCTCCGGCGACCGCAACCTCTCGAACCCTTACAGCGGGCTTCTTCTTCCTTCGCCGCATGTGTGGACCACCCGGGGTAATCCCTTCCTCCTCTTTGCTAGGATTTTAGTCCTTCTCAATTGGGGCTTTGGTGTTTCCAGTTTTTAGGGTGTGAATTAGGGTCTTAATTTTTCATATTCTTGTTAGATTTTATGATTTTTGGTTCGCGCTAGGTTCCTTGAGGTGCGAATGACATGCAATTGAGGTTGCACACAAATTTTGGAGGTTTCGCCAATAGAGGTAGGTGTTTCCATGTCTTTACATCTTTTAGATAATTTAGTTTGTTTGTTTAATTAATTTAATATGTTCAATGATTTAATTGCATAATGTGATCCATGTTTATAATGTTCTGGCATGCTCGTCTGATGAGATTGGATTTCCGAAATAGTAGGCTCTTGATGTTTATATGTTTGTTGTCATATAAATGATTGGTTGTTCTTTAAAAGATGTGCGAAATGCATTTTAAAAAATTGTTTGACATGCATGCGTGAAGAAAATTTCACTTTCTTTAGAAATGATCATGTTTTCTTCATTTTGAACTTATTGGGGTAAGTCCAAAAATTATTTAATCAATTGTTTATATGGTGAAAATGTGGTTTTAGAATATTTGAGTGCAAAATTTATTTTAAAATGGTCTTTGCACGTAAAAATATGGGTTCTTTTGGTGAAATGTTTTCAAGTTGGGTTCTAGGTGATGTTTGGTTGGTGCGAACTTAGTTTTTATGGGTAATTGAGTTATGTATGTCTAAATGTGGGTTTTTAATGTGTAGCGAATCATTTTAAGAGGCGCTGATGGTTCAGATAATTGTGTAGTTGGTGTGAAACTAGTTTTGAGGACAATCTATTAAGCAAGTGGTTTGAACGACTCCCTTCTTTGTAATTGGGTGTGTTTATTTCTGTCGGCCCTTGTTGTGTTATTAAAATAATGCTTCCTAAGTTGTGAAAATTGTTTATGTTCTTGTTTGAGTGTTTTTTTCAAATGGGGTTTTTGCGAAATGATTAGGTAACAACAAATATATTTTTGGAAAGGAATTTCTGGCGTGCGTGAGTTTTTGAAATGTGGTTTGGGTATGAAAATAGTGACTTGTGTGTAATGTCTGGTCTGGTCTGTGATATGGGAAAAACAATATACCATGTGAATGTGAAACTTGATTGAGCACAATGTAAAACCTCGGGTATCTAGGTGGGAGGACTAGAACTAGTGCGTTAATGAGCCGGATGGGTATCGTCCCTGTCTCACTTAGCTGGATTGACGATTGCAACAGTAACTAAACATATGATTTCTGAGGGTCATGGCCTTCTAAGCCACGTTTCCTGAGGGTCGTGGTCTTCTAAGACACGTTTCTAAGGGTCGTGGTTTCTTTGCCACGTTTCACTGAGACACGAGGTTCTAGGGTCCCACCCGAGCTAGATGAACCTTAGGGGTTTACCCATAGTGCTCTACCATCTATGATGTGGTGCCTTCCGTCGACATATAGAGGGCCACCTGGGTGTGAGTATGTGTGTGTGTGTGTGTGTGAGTGTGTGTGTGTGTGTGTGAGTATGGGTGTGTGTGTGTGTGAGTATGTGTGTGTTCCCATATTGAACTTTTCTCCTCTTTAAAATCGTGTTTGTTAAATGAGTTCTTTTTAGTGTTTTTTTCTTTTAGCATTTAGCTTGTAAATGTTTTCTTTAAAAGCATTTTTTAAATTAAAATTTTGAATAAACACATTAAATTGTCTTTTTGATGTTGTGGCATGGAACCTTTTTATTGGGTGACGTCCTATTGGGCTTTTGGCTCACTCCCTACATACACCATTGGGTGTATGTAGATTTTGTTTCTTGTGTATTCCAGGTTGTGACTTCGTGCTCAGTGATGGTGGTTGGTCATTCATGGTCTTCTCGTGAAGGTTAACGTTTGTGACGTGTGGATGTCGCACCTCTCCTGTTTCTTGGAGGTTTGAGTTTGAGTTGAGTTTCTTTTGTTGTCAATTTTTTTGGACTTTGGTTCATGTTGTAATCCTTTAAAGTTGTTTTTAGTGTAAGGGTATGTTTGGTGGTCAGTTCATAGTTTTATTTTATTCAAATTATCAGAGGTTTTGTGTTTATTATTTTGGGTATATCGTTCCCACGTACTAGTTTTGATACCCGGGAACTTGTGCCAGCCCGTGGGGATCGGGAACGCCCTTCGGGCCTTGTCACAAACCAGGCCGGTTCGCCATTGGGTGTGAGTATGTGTGTGTGTGTGTGAGAGAGAGAGAGAGTATGGGTGTGTGTGTGTGTGAGTATGTGTGTGTGTTCCCATATTGAACTTTTCTCCTCTTTAAAATCGTGTTTGTTAAATGAGTTCTTTTTAGTGTTTTTTTCTTTTAGCATTTAGCTTGTAAATGTTTTCTTTAAAAGCATTTTTTTAAATTAAAATTTTGAATAAACACATTAAATTGTCTTTTTGATGTTGTGGCATGGAACCTTTTTATTGGGTGACGTCCTATTGGGCTTTTAGCTCACACCCTACATACACCTTTGGGTGTATGTAGACTTTGTTTCTTGTGTATTCCAGGTTGTGACTTCGTGCTCAGTGATGGTGGTTGGCCATTCGTGGTCTTCTCGTGAAGGTTAACGTTTGTGACGTGTGGATGTCGCACCTCTCATATTTCTTGGAGGTTTGAGTTTGAGTTGAGTTTCTTTTGTTGTCTTTTTTTTTGGACTTTGGTTCATGTTGTAATCCTTTAAAGTTGTTTTTAGTGTAAGGGTATTTTTGGTGGTCAGTTCATAGTTTTATTTTATTCAAATTATCAGAGGGTTTGTGTTTATTATTTCGGGTAAATCGTTCCCACGTGCTAGTTTTGATACCCGGGCACTTGTGCCAGCCCGTGGGGATCGGGAACACCCTTTGGGCCTTGCCGCGGACCGGACCGGGCGCCGGGTCGGATGGCGAACCGGCCTGGTTCGTGACAAAATGGTATCAGAGGGCATGGTTTTCTCTCTTGGGTCGGTTTCTTTTGAAATGGAGTCAGAGTGGACCAAAATTAAGGTTGTCGGAACTCGGCGTTCTAGCTACGAGCAATGTTCTTGGCCAGCACACCTCATGGCAGGACTCGAATTACCAAAGTGTCTTGAGGTTTGTCTGTGTTTTTGGTCATTGCGGTTAATCGTGTCTAAGGGAAATAAAAATGGAGTAGGGTCTGTGGTCCTAGTGAGCTCGCAGGGTCTGGCAAGCCATGTGGAGCCGGGGATGCTATCCTATAATATCCTCCGTGCAGTGGCGTGACTGGCGTATGGCCGCCAACCATACGTCTTAGTCACCCACTGACACTAGTTCTCTCTTGCATCATTTTTCGCCTCTTTGTTTCAGATTCGTGGAAACTTGGTTTTTAAGTAAAAATGATTTGGTCTAGGAAAATGTTTTGGACAATGTTTTGAAATAAATCACTTTAAAAAGAAAATGGGGAATGAGGTTTGAAAAGTGTGGGTTGGATGTTTTGGTTTTGAAAAATGGAAAGGTTTGGTTTTGATCCTTGGTGCTCTCATGGGCGAACACATGCATGAGTGTATACAAAAAAAAGGGAAATGGTAAATGACACGAGCAGATGAGTGCCTGGATGGACATGAGGTGGGTGCGGGTGCGGCACGAGAACATGCATGTGTGAGGCTCATGGGATGCCATTGGTGTTTGTACAACCCACTGGTTTTACTTATTTTCAAGATTTTTTGGTTAAATGAATACTTGATGTATTTCAATAACTGGTGATTGTGGGATGTGTCCTTGTAAATTTGAAAGGTTGGATATGAGACGTTTTGAGCCGAGAAACCTTTCTGACTGATTTGTGTCTTGAGATTGAATTCTTGTTGGTTAGTTGGTGTGAAAGCGTGTGGTTGATGGTCTCTTTTGAAGAGTACGTCAGGGAGCCCTTGCAGTGGTTTCCCTTGCACGTTTGGTGTTCGCTTGTGGTATGTCCTGACCATTGGACAAGTTCGGTTGGGTCCATGGTTTTCTTTCTTGGCTAGTGTACGCCCCAATAAAGAGTTAATGTGCAAATGACGTGCGACCATAGATGGTTCGTTGTTGTCTGACCCTCCAGTTGATTAGATTAAGGGCTCTCCCTTTTGGGTGATAGTGATAAGTCTTTTCCTTTCTCCTTTCGGTTATGTAGATCCTCTCGCAGCGGGGTGACATATGTGAGGGGAATTGAAGGGAGTTTTGGTCTTTTTTGAGTTATCTGACTCGTCGGGTATGAAGTTGACATCATTGTGTCTAAAGGTTTCCCTGGAAGCGGTGAACGAAATTCCAATGGGGAAAGTTGGAGGTGGTTTAGAATTTTCAGTGTTGACTGGTGTCTTGAAGGGATTTTTAGTATTTACATCCGCTGCAAGGGTCATGTTCGGTGATGTTTCGCAGCATGAGGTCCCTTTGATAGTCCACGGTGGCTTGGAAGTGGTAAAGGAGACTCCAGTGGGAAAAAGGTGGAAGAAACCCTAAGTTGTGGGTGCGGTCTATCATTCTAAATGACCTCTGGTCTTTGGTTGGTTTCATTTAAGGGAAGGTTCGTGTTAGGCTACTAGTTTGGTAGACCCAGTCATATGAGGCTGCTATAGTCGTTCGCAGGAACCACGTGTTGTTCAAAACGCGGTTTAATGTCCTTCCCAGTGTAAAGTTCCTCTCAACAACAACGATCATGTTCAGGTGATGATTGGTGGTGTCATGTTCTCATTCAGTGTGACAAACGGTGATGCGCATTCACCATTTCAACTCTGGTGCTGGTGAATTTTCCTCATATGATCAGTCAAATGTTGTAATGTGTTGTGTTTGATGGTGTTTCCTCGGGTGCAATATGATTGCGTGTGGCACCAAAAGGAGAAGCACCGCTCGGGAGTCTTCAATGCCTGACTGTGAGGCACAAGATGCTTTAAACATCAAGGCTCCAGCCATAGGCCTCGGAGTGAAGCTCGCGCGTGGTCAGGAACCCCGGGAGTGTACGAGACCCCAACTTTATTTCTGTCATCAATGTTAAAAGTAGAGGCAGTTTAAATTGTTCCAACGGTTGTTCCTCTTCGAATGAGCCGTCTGGTTGCATATGGTTTTCGTGTCTACATGAAGGCGTGTTCGTCTCGTGCCTTAAAGTCTTGGGGGTTGCGTTCTACTGGATTTAGTCGCCTTAGTGGTCCTTACGAGATTCTGTTGGGTAACTCAGTCTCAAATCTGAATGGTGTTCATCCAGGAAATTTTGAGATGTTGGTTGTGGCCGACCGTGGTTTTGACGCCCGATAGTTGGGGGGGCCCTCCCTCCCCGCCCCTTGTGGTGGGGTGTTTGGTCACCATTGATAAATTTTCAACGTTCTATAACTTTCGTTAGTTCAAATGGTGGGGAGACCCACATTGGGCCTCGCACGAATGCCTCTAGAATGAATCAGTGCTGGACTCTTCTTTAATGGCGGGGAGTTCGCTCGAACCTCTCCGTGTCGTTTTTCCAGTCTTGTTTCGAGTGTCAGTGACTTCCTAATGGTGGGGAGCCCCTCGGCCCTCCCCATGTTGATCTTTTTCTTCTGTTTTTAAATACGGTTTGGTGATAAGTGATAAGTATGTTCCGTGGACGTGGTCTGACTTTGTCTATTGATTCCAACCGAACGGTGCTGTTTTTGTTTAATAATGTTTGAGTTTTTTCGTCTGATGAGGTTAGTTTTCGCGGGTGTGAGAGTCGTTTTCCTTGATTAGTCAACTGGAGGTGTTTTATCCCTTTAGGGTGTCCGACACATATGAGAAAGTCTTTTTACGCATTTCTTGAAGTTGCCATTAAGTCACTCTCTCTGAGCATGATTTTTCTTTGCCTCTCTTTGCTTTATGGTTGTGGGGATCCCCTTTGAATCTAAAGGGAGAGTAGTTTTCTTCTGTGGGGTTTTGTTCTGGTTGTGGCTTTCCGGGGACGGAAAGCTTTATGGTGGGGAGAATTGTCACACCCGTCGTTTCCAATTTATTTATTTTATTAATTTTCCTTACATCGGGTAGTTCGGGTCGAGGCCCGACATAAAATTTCTATGTTCATATTTAAAAACGTGGGTTTTGACCTTGACTTCATCCTGCGCGCCACGGTCGAAGACGTGCGGCCTCTCTTGGGTCATCGCGCGACCCCACCTGGTCACTGCATGCCATGCCGATGTTCAATTAACGAAATAAGATGAATTAAGAATGGTCTTGATAATAATAATATTATTAATATCATTTGAAAATATTATTATTATAATATTATTATTATTCAGGTTTAACATCACCGAACGCACGGGCATGGCACGGTTCTGAGACCGCGTGGTCCGCCTGACTTTCAAAATGAGTTAAAAACATAACCGGATAATGAAATAATAATGAATAATGAGTTTTAAATAAAATGAAAATGAAATACAAATAAGAAGTGTAATGAAAATTTAAGGAATTATTTTAATGATAATAATAATATTATTATTTGAAGATATTATTATTATTGTTGTTAAGGATACTTTTTTTATTAAGATATTATTATTTTTATCATCTTCGTTTTATTAAAATTTTATGGGCCGTGCGGGGTAATTGTGCGGTTGCCCGATTCTTTAAATATATATATATATATATATTAATGACAATAAGAATGGTAATTTTTTTATTGTTTTCATTAATATTTTAATTTGGTTATAATTGATAATTAAGTTATGATTATGATAAAATTATTAACATGTTCTCAAAAATAATAATATTATTTTTCATTTTCTTATTATTATTATTTTAGGTTCTATTTCACATATATATTTATTCTTTTTTTATTATTTTATTTTCTCCTCTTTTCTTCTCTTTTTTTTTCTTTTCCCACTATTTTTCCTCCCTTTATCTCCCATCGCACCCCCTGTGTGTCACGATGACCCCCCTGCACCGAAACCCTACCTCGCTGCATCGTCCGCTGAACCATCGCCCCCTGCTCCGTCTGGCAACGCACCACCTCGCCGGCTCACTTTCCCCCCTTCTCCCAGTTTTTCGCCGCACCCCTCCTCCCTCTCCGGCCGCGCGCCGCCTCCCTCTCCTCCTTTCCGGCGGACTCCCCCTCTCATCCCGGTCGAAGCGCGACCCCCACCCCCTCCGGCGGACCTCTTCGCATCTGCCTCCATTGCGCAAAGACCTCCGGCGAACGGCCCTTTCCGGCTGGACTTCCCTTGCACGGTGCAGCCCGACGGCTCCCCTCCCCTGGCCAACCGACCTTCCTCACGTCGGTCACAACCCCACCCAGCTACCTGCTCATCCGTACCTCCACTCACCCGCACCTCCGCTCGCCCGCACCTCCACTTGAGCCGCATGTAAACCCCTTCCGACCAGCCCTCCGGCGACCGCAACCTCTCGAACCCTTACAGCGGGCTTCTGCTCCCTTCGCCGCAAGTGTGGACCACCCGGGGTAATCCCTTCCTCCTCTTTGCTAGGATTTTAGTCCTTCTCAATTGGGGCTTTGGTGTTTCCAGTTTTTAGGGTGTGAATTAGGGTCTTAATTTTGCATATTCATGTTCAATTTTATGATTTTTGGTTCGCGCTAGGTTCCTTGAGGTGCGAATGATATGCAATTGTGGTTGCACACAAATTTTGGAGGTTTCGCCAATAGAGGTAGGTGGTTCCATGTCTTTACATCTTTTAGATAATTTAGTTTTTTTGTTTAATTAATTTAATATGTTCGATGATTTAATTTCATAATGTGATCCATGTTTATAATGTTCTGGAATGCTCGTCTGATGAGATTGGATTTCCGAAATAGTAGGCTCTTGTTGTTTATATGTGTGTTGTCATATAAATGATTGGATGTTCTTTAAAAGCTGTGCGAAATGCATTTTGAAAAATTGTTTGACATGCATGCGTTATGAAAATTTCACTTTCATTAGAAATGATCATGTTTTCTTCATTTTGAACTTATTGGGGTAAGTCCAAAAATTGTTTAATCAATTGTTTATTTGGTGCAAATGTGGTTTTAGAATATTTGAGTGCGAAATTGATTTTAAAATGGTCTTTGCACGTAAAAATATGGGTTGTTTTGGTGCAATGTTTTCAAGTTGGGTTCTAGGTGATGTTTGGTTGGTGCGAAATTAGTTTTTATGGGTAATTGAGTTGTGAATTTCTAAATGTGGGTTTTTAATGTGTAGCAAATCATTTTAAGAGGTGCTGATGGTTCAGATAATTATGTAGTTGGTGTGAAACTAGTTTTAAGGACAATCTATTAAGCAAGTGGTTTGAACGACTCCCTTCTTTGTAGTTGGGTGTGTTTATTTGTGTGGGCCCTTGTTGTGTTATTAAAATAATGCTTCCTAAGTTGTGCAAATTGTTTATGTTCTTTTTTGAGTGTTTTTTTCGAATGGGGTTTTTGCGAAATGATTAGGTAACGACAAATATATTTTTGGAAAGGTATTTTTGGCGTGTGCGAGTTTTTGAAATGTTGTTTGGGTGTGAAAATAGTGGCTTGTGTGTAATGTCTGGTTTGGTCTGTGATATGGGAAACACAATATACCATGTGAATGTGAAACTTGATTGAGCACAATGGAAAACCTCGGGTATCTAGGTGGGAGGACTAGAACTAGTGCGCTAATGAGCTGGATGGGTATCGTCCCTGTCTCACTTAGCTGGATTGACAATTGCAACACTAACTAAACATATGATTTCTGAGGGTTGTGGCCTTCTAAGCCATGTTTCCTGAGGGTCGTGGTCTTCTAAGCCACGTTTCTGAGGGTCGTGGTTTCTATGCCACGTTTCACTGAGACACGAGGTTCTAGGGTCCCACTCGAGCTAGATGAACCTTAGGGGGTTTACCCATAGTGCTCTACCATCTATGACGTGGTGCCTTCCGTCGGCATATAGAGGGCCACCTGGGTGTGAGTATGTGTGTGTGTGTGTGTGAGTGTGTGTGTGTGTGAGTATGGGTGTGTGTGTGTGTGAGTATGTGTGTGTGTTCCCATATTGAACTTTTCTCCTCTTTAAAATCGTGTTTGTTAAATGAGTTCTTTTTAGTGTTTTTTTCTTTTAGCATTTAGCTTGTAAATGTTTTCTTTAAAAGCATTTTTTTAAATTAAAATTTTGAATAAACACATTAAATTGTCTTTTTGATGTTGTGGCATGGAACCTTTTTATTGGGTGACGTCCTATTGGGATTTTGGCTCACAACCTACATACACCTTTGGGTTTATGTAGACTTTGTTTCTTGTGTATTCCAGGTTGTGACTTCGTGCTCAGTGATGGTGGTTGGTCGTTCGTGGTCTTCTCATGAAGGTTAACGTTTGTGACGTGTGGATGTCGCACCTCTCCTGTTTCTTGGAGTTTTTAGTTTGAGTTGAGTTTCTTTTGTTGTCGTTTTTTTTGGACTTTGGTTCATGTTGTAATCCTTTAAAGTTGTTTTTATTGTAAAGGTATGTTTGTTGGTCAGTTCATAGTTTTATTTTATTCAAATTATCAGAGGTTTTGTGTTTATTATTTCGGGTAAATCGTTCCCACGTGCTAGTTTTGATACCTGGGCACTTGTGCCAGCCCGTGGGGATCGGGAACGCCCTTCGGGCGTTGCCGCGGACCGGACCGGGCGCCGGGTCGGATGGCGAACCGGCCTGGTTCGTGACATGAGGATACTCTTCCCACCTCATATCCTCAACATTCAATATTACTTCACAAAAATATTTGTTCCTACACAACTAAAATGGCCATGATAGTGGTATTGTTTAATAACATTGTCTATCTATGATCTATAATCTCTAAAAGTTTTTATTTATAGGAAATATAATTCTCCTGCTATAAGACCTCTATGTTAAGTATATGTGAAGTTTAAGTTATATACAACCTCAATATAAATACATGGAACACATCTTGAACATGAGAGAGATTATATTGGAGCGCCAATTGATATGCTAATTTTCTGATATTATGAAGAATTTGAAAATGATTATTATACCAAGTACATATGATTCCCTTAATCCCATATATCATATACAGATTCCATAGTTTTATTTTTAGGAATAAATTATCACCAACATCAATACATGATCATTCTATGGATTGTAAGCATAATATATTTGATAAATCAATTATTCTATTATATTTTATTGATTTGATCATAATATTTGTACCATTTTATCATATATATCATGTCTTAATAGTAAAATTTTTCATTCTTCATTCATGAATTTAGGTTTTATGAAAATATTATAATAGAGGGATTCATAAAGAGGCATCATAATCCCGTGGTGAAAATATTGGTTTTCATGAAAATAAACTAATGGAATTCCTTCAACCCAAACACCCTTCAAATACATAAATCAATATTAAAATAATCCTTTTAGAGATTTATATGTCCTTATAGACTAAAAATTTGTATGAGGATGATAAGCAACAATAAAAAACAACTCTATAAGTAAATCCTAGGGAGTACTACAATAAATCATCAGGGTTAACATTAAAATCCTATCAGATATTATTTATAGTGGAACACCAATAAATTTTTGAACATTAATAATGTATAATTGATTATTGTAATAATGTGATATATAATAATAATTTTTTTGGACATTTACGATGATTAACTAGTTCTGAAATAAGAGTATACCCTTTATATTTTTTTTGGGAGTTTGATGACAAAATCCATGGTATTGTTTTCCCATTTCCATTGAAGAGTGTGAAATGCATAGGTGAGCACAATATTCTTCACATTAGCCAATAAATCATTCCTCACTCTCATCTGCCGAATGGAAATTCATGTCCTTTTGAGTTAATTTTTTATTTCAATATGAGATTAGTGATAAATTCATTACAAATCATCTATAATAACTTTCCAAACCTAGAAAATTATATTTCCAAGTCACAATGGTTTGGCTAGTATAATGTTATATAACATCTATCATTTAATGGATTTATGATATTCCATCACATAATATTTTCTCAACCATAAATGAAACATTATGATAAAATAATTCAAACATGGAAAATCATTCATATATCTTATCCTCCCAAAGCGACTTCAACTCAATCCTCAAGTGAACTTTAGGATCCTATATTACAAATAAATAATCTACAAGATCATCTATATATGAATCCACTAAAAATTAAAGTAAATCACTATGGACAATATTCATAAATCTCTAAAAAATTTTGGGACATTAGTAAGACCAAGAATAATAATTATAAATTCATATTATATATATTTTATATGGAATGTTATTTTCGTTATAACCCTTTCTTGACTGTCAATTTATGAAATTTAAATTTAATATCAATCCTATAATTGTTTTGAGCACAAAATATTTCACCAAACAATTCATCCATATTGTGTATAGGATACTTGTTCAAGAAAGTGATCTTCTTATGTTATCAATAATCAATGAAATTTCATATTGAACCATATTTATTCTAAAAAATAGAACATATCTACTAAAGGTTGATTCCTATGGATACATTAATACATTATTATGAATATCTTGTTGTTTCATTATTGTTTTTTTCAAATCAATTGGATCCATTCTCTATGGAGTCTTTCAAAAATGTGTTCCAGAATGTATGTATTCTATATTAAGTACTTCATTACAATTCAGTGGAAGACTAGGAAACTATTGTGAATAGACATAAATAAACTCCAACACAATAGTGATATAATATATGTAGATTGTATACCGAAACATATGAGATAAATTTACCTTATGAATAAGAATCATGACCCATATGATGGATGTAATTTTTTCCCAATGATCATATTATCCATTTAACTAATAGGAAGATGTAGTTTGGGTTGTAATATAATACTTTACAACCCATCCTTGGAAAATTAGTCGGAATTTATTTAAATATATCCAAATCAGTCCCAAAACAATATGAAATTCATCTAGTGAGTGAATGAAAATATATTCAGGAAACACATTCCCAAAAACATAAACCCGAAAATAATCATAAAATTGGGATTTGATCATCATATCATTATGGGATATTAATTCAAAAATCAAAATATAATTCAGGATGCGGTATTTTGGTTCCCATAGAAATATCATTAGATATAAATGAGTTACTAGATCAGAATCAAATTAGACTATTGTAGTTCTAGAGAGGATGTGGCATTTTTCATTTACCACGTCATTATAATTCGATCATTAGGAATAGTGATCACATTAGATTTTCATTTTTCATTGGGCATAAGAGGTTATTGATTTCAATAATCATCTATATCCTTTGTATTATTAGAAATAGGTAGAATATTTTTTACACTTCTTTTATTTAAAAATCTAATGTAGGGGAGGAATTTTGTTGAACTTCATGGTTATTATCATAATTAGATAAAATAATGTCATAATTTTGGAATTTGATTAATTTTAGACCTTCTATTAAAAACTAGAGATACTGTCTAATTTCATTAGTAGAATTTAAAAAATGTTTCCTTCCATATATTGAGCATAAAGGAAGGTTTAACATCTCATCTCATTAGAATTAAGAATTTTCATTGAATTCCTTATTCATTTTTTGTAAAACCCATGATATTTATGGGTCACTCCAACATATATGTACACATACATATAATCTTGAATAATTTAATCATAGATACTAAATTATGATATGGACAATACCCCAAAGAGACTTGGTTTTATACAATTATATACTGATAAACATTATTTTTAGTTGAGATTATAATACTAGAATCTTACCTCACATGTCTCGTGGTATTTTCCCTATAATTCCAATAGAATCAAAATACATACACATTAACATAGTCAATTATTTATCCATATTCAAACAAGTAATAAGAGGAAAATACTTATTGACAATTATGATATTAAACTCATCCAACTCCATAGTGTTGATTTCTTTGTGTCCCTTTATGTTCTTAAATAAGAGTCCATTGTTTATTTGATTAGCCTTCTAAAGGGAAATCAATTAAAATAAATTTTTCTTATTCCAAACACAAATGACATGAAAATATTTATTCTTTCCTAATAAATATTTTCTCAGATACTAGTGGATCATTGGACCCCCTATGGGAATGTGGGCATCAACATATGAATGACTCAACATTATTATCTACTTTTTTCATGTAAAAAATTTGCATGATTCATAGATTGAGAAATTTATATGAGAATTGGAATGAGAATTTTCATCACAACTCACATCTCATAAGGGGATATTTATTTCATTTTTATTCACATTCATCATTAATATGAATCCTTTGGTTTCTATCCCTTGAATAAAAATAAAAATCATAGTGTGTACAAAATTAATCATAATGGGAAGCCACAAAATTACGAAAAATCATTTTTAATATATCTAAATCATGTTATGTTCTTATAAGAATCATTAATTTTAGACTAGTGCATTCATTATAGTTAAAAAATATATTGATTTTATTAGAACCATTAATTTCATACATAGATATTACATATTACGACATCAACTGTCATTAAGTTACATAATGATCTATTCCAAAATCATATTGGTCTTGTATCCTAAGAAATGTGGTCACATAAACAACATGTTCAAAAATATTATACATCATCTATGAATTTTATTTCTTATCTATCACCATAATCCACAACTTAAAAACAAAATAAACCAAACAATTATTTAAAACGATGGGGAATGCAACATAATAAAGGATGATTTATTATTCTCAACTAGGGTAATCAATAAATATATTAATGATGAAGTATTCATAACATAATAAAAAGATTATGAGAATATCAGATTAACATTTGAGAAATATACCCTTCATGTCAATGATCACAATCCGTAGTCATGACATAAGTCATGGAAGATAGTCGGACATGAATCACAAAGGAATCAATAAAGAAGATCTATGAGTTTATAATAGTGTCACAAGAAAAAGAATTTTTTTCATAAAAAATATAATAGAAATTAATTTTCTTATTATCCACGCCCCTTTTCCAACACTATCATAGTTGAATAGGTTTAATTCCAAAGCCATCATAGCAGTCAGGGTTCAGTAACCTAACATTCAGTGTGGATAACATACTATAATGAAATCGGTTCACTCCGCAATATTGTTATGTTTATCCAATGTGATATTAATCGTTAACAAATTCATTATAGGGGGAGCCAGGTCACTGCACTTTAATAATTAAAATCCAACCTATTTTTTCCAATATAACGTAAACAATTTCTCATATATTCCCATGAATTGATTTTGGTTCCCAAAAAATTCGTTGTAGGAAAACCCATGGAAAATAAAAGGGTTTCATAAAAATTTCATTATTTCAATATAACATATCCCATGGAAAAGAATCAGGGTTCAAAAACATTTTATCTTCATATTCATATACCATCCATTGAATTTATAAGGATGGTATCCTTGTATTATATCCAATGTAAATTATATGTGAAATAATTTTATATTTTCTTTGATGAATAAAATTACCATTAAAAGATCCTTAAATAATTCCTGATGAAAATATCCTTCTAATATTAAAATAACATGTTAAAATTACTACTCTATTATAATGAAAATGAAATTTATTATAAATAAACATATAAAAATTTAAAGTAACCTTGAAGGAAAAAAATATACATGATAGATATAAAATCAATTCATGTTGTATAAGTTAAAAACATTCCCACAATGTAAATAATTTGTAAAAAAATATTCATTTCAATCAATTTTGTAAAAATTAATAAATTTATAAAAATTAATCTAAAAAATATTTGAATAATAACCTTTATTTAACTTTCTTAGAAAACAGTGATATTGATGAAAAAGTTTTCATCACATAATATATAACTCATGTCAATTTTCTTTAAAAATATATTTTCATTCACATGAATACATAAAATATGGAAAATTAAGGGAACAATTTATGTTAAATATTAAAGAAGTGGATACTAAAATTCATAACTTTCATGATAGGTAGTCTATAATATTTTATTATCATGAATTAATAATAAATAATCATGATAAACATTGATATTTTATAATGAAACACTGAACTCGAGTATTCATTTCTTCAAAATAACTATAACCTAATGTATTATAAAATTAAATTTTATTAAAATTATATAAATGAGTATTTCTAATACATGTAATATCATATATGATAAATTTATATCACATCAAAACCTCATTTTATCAATGATTCCTTATTAAAATCATCTTTATTGGGTGTTAATGTTTTTCTTTATCATGAGCATTTTTTATTCAGTTTTAATGGTACTCGTACAATTATATTTGATAAATAATATCTATGATAATAATATTGATATAAATATAATTTATATAATTTATATACTTATTTATAGTCATCCATAATATTTGAAACATAAAAATGAATTACACCATTCATGGATACTATATGACGTACATATGCATTAACTGTGTTTTCATTTTTTTCATGTATGGAAGGAAATGATGGTTCCTTGATAAATTTTATTTTTATATATCATATATAATAAACAAATTATTCCTTATTACATCTGTGTAAAATTTAAATGAAAAACAAATCACATCACATTTTTTAAGTGCCAATCCACATATATTCATGAATGTTATTAGAATTTTCCAAAAATATTTTATGCTAAAAAAGGTAGACTTGATGTCACGACCCGACCATACCCGGGCTCGAGCCGCAACTACCCCAAGCCCGCCTCCATAGGCCAGGGGCTGGTGAGCAGTGCCGAAGGCACAACAACTCAAGGACGCCTTTGCCTAAGTACCGGTACACACACACACAGCACACTCAATGCAACAGTGTAGAGTAAAATAAAGAACAAGAAGTGTAAAAAGGAACAACTGCTATATGTATAAACCACAAAGTGCATCAACCTCTACAAGTACAGAGTACAAAATGAAAATAAAATGGGCAAAACACGCGCCCAACCAAAAAGTGCCACAACCCGGCAACAGGTAAACAAAAGAAATAGCTGACGGGTCTCCCACCAGGAACCCAGCTATGACCACCACATGAGGTCCAAGCTCCCAGGCTCCTACACTCCACTGAAGTCACACTCCACATTTCTGTCGTCTGCATGGGAACACCATGTGCGGGAAAATCCCAAGCAGGGGTGAGTATAAAAATACTCAGTAGGGTACCCCGAAGGCTCGAGGGAGCAACAAAGGAGGTACCGAAGGGTGAGCAGTAGAGAAAACATGGAGAAGTAAAGGAGTACAACCGAAAGTGTAGTAAAGAGTAACAGTAAAGAGTCCAGCTAAACCCAACAAGAGGAAATCGGGTAGACTCGTCCAGACACAAGGAGATGGAAATGGTGAGAAGGTGAACTTCCCATCGAGTCTTCGCTACCTATAACAGGAGAGTAGAGTCGTCCAACCATGAGAAGCTAGACACAGAAAGCACGTGGCATACCTCTTGCGTCTTTGCCTCTCCTTGAAGGAGAGTAACCAAACCCAAGAAGTGGGTACTGGAACAAGTTATATACATATCATTATTCTCAAAATATAAGCCTGAACAACGTTGTAAGGGGATCTCTGTCCTGTAGCTCTGCCCAATAAAGGTGAGTCGCCAACAGTCCCAGAAGCAAACTCCATCATCAATGCCCAGCATCTCGCATGTCTGCCCCAAACTGCAAGCCAAAGGGATCTATCACCACACCTTGACACTATCTGCTTTGGGCAGCACTGACCCACCCGCACGGTTTTATATCGCGTCACAAGAACGCATCTCGGTGGGGAAAGTGTCCTTCGTACATGATAGTTCTATATAATGTAAAACCACACCTCGTCACTGCCTTGAAGTTGAGAGGTCTCTTCAATGTCAAAGACATTCCATCACCGACCCGTAGAACCAACGGTCCCGCTCCGGTAACCCCGGAGGGAAGCCACAGACAAGACTAGTAGGAAGGACTGAGTCAGGATTACCAACAGGTGTCCCACTACCCAGCTATAATGGAGGGTAATTTATAATAGGATATCTGGTGACCCACTTCCCAGCCCTACTAGATGGTAAACCCTAATACATCCTCAGGAGACCCACTGCCCAGCCCTGCTGGAGGGTAGACCTTAATACATCATCAGGCGACCCACTGCCCAACCTCGCTAGAGGGTCGACCTGGAATAAGTCGACAGGCGACCCACTACCCAGCCTTGCTGGAGGGTAGACCTGAAATAAGACAACAGGCGACCCACTACCCAGCCTTTCTGGAGGGTAGACCTGGGACTAGAAGACGGGCGACCCAATGCCCAGCCCTGCTTGATGGTAGACCCTAAGTGGTCGTCGGGTGACCCACTGCCCAGTCTCTGCTGGAGGGTAAACCATAAGTGGGTCGGGCGACCCACTGCCCAGTCTCTGATAGGGGGTAGACCCTAAGTGCGTCGGGTGACCCACTTCCCAGTCTCTACTGGAGGGTAAACCCTAGAAGTCAGTGAGCAACCCACTGCCCAGCCCTGCTAGAGGGTAAACCCGAAGAAGTCGATGAGTAACCCACTGCCCAGCCCCGCTGGAGTGTAAAACTCAGAACTGCTCTGGCCATCTCTACTGGAGGGTAAAACACTGGAAAACCAAACACGGAGTGGGTATCGCGCAACCACCCAACTCCAGAACAACTCTCCCAAAAGAGGTTCAGCGCATGTTCCATCACGGGGTGCCACTAGCACCGCTACTAGTCGATCCATCGAGAACGAAACCAGGGGGAGACCACTCAACCCAGCTTGTCATCAAACGAGACATATCCAGTGGAAAACTCCACCATACTGGTCAAAAAAACACACAGAAGGACTCTCTACGTCACCAGAGGTCAATGTACGTAAGGCAGAACACATCACGCACATGGGGCCCACACTATGTGTGGCCCCAAGTCAACCCCAACCAAGCGCATGAACATCTCAGGTATAAACCACACGTAACTCCAAGCACTCCCGTATACTCTCAGAGTATACCTCGTTCCAGCCCATATGCTATCGTGCACACTGCACCCATCGTCAACGCGAAGGTATGATGTAACAACTCCAACCTGCCACCTCATCGGCTGAGGCACAGCCAACCACATCTCATGAACCATTTATATCACTCTCCCAAGAGTGCACGATCACATGCCAAGGGTCCTTTACAAACAAGGTTGGGCTAACCACCACTAGAGCACCTTCCATGCTTCCACATTTAATAATATCGCTCAAGAGGCTCTGCCCAACCCAACGGATCGCACCGTTGTAATCCCCGTGGAAAACATGCGAGATCGACTACTTAATCACCTCCAACAGATATCCGACGGAAAAGTCACCAACACCAGCTCACGCCCGTACGACGTCCCGTGATCCCGAGACTCGGCCCCAAAAACAGTCGGGCGCATCACACCATTGCGATCCCCTCTGGAAAACACGTCAAAATCACTACTCACTTGAGTGCAACGGATATCCGGAGTAAAAGTTGCATTCCGGCTCACTGCACACGAGCGGTGCCATGTGGGACCCACATCCCGGTCCCGAAACACAATGAATGGATCGCACCATTTCGATCCTCTCGAAAAAGCACACAAGATGGACTATTCACTTGTCTAAAATGGTCGCCCGGTGATAAAGATGGAAAATCACTGTTGACGCCCAAACGACTCTCATGGGCCCCACACCATCGTGCCAAAATTACAGCGGCCAGACTATGCCAAAGTGATGCCCTTAGAAAAACACCCAACATCGACTGCTCGCATGCCCCGAACGGACGTTCGAGGTAAAAGTCACTAAAAGCGACACGCAGCTCAAAAGACCGGTCGTGGGGACCACGCCTCAAGTACTTCTTTAATGCCTGAAACCACCCTGGAAAAATTATCCACGGCGCTAGGGTCGCAACGCCACTGACAGCGCTCAAAATGGACGTCAGACGCGCCCGCGCCATCAAAAACAAGATTTCCAGAAAAATGGAAATCCGCTTAAAGACGCATCGTGCTTCTGAGGCCCCTCGTTTCGGGAATAAAAAATTCCAAAAACCATCTCAAAACGTTCCCCTCGATGCAAGGTCTGCGCTGCCTCTGACGGCGCCCAAAACGGGCGTCATGCGGATGATTCATGCTTTACAACACTTTTCCACGATAATAATAATAATAATATTATTTTTATTATTTTTATTATTTTTATAAACTTAATTTTTTTTTAATTTTTTTAAAAAGAACCCACCGACCGACGCTGGTCGGTCGGCCGTTTCCCATGTGGAGACCCGCCGCTGGCGGGTCTATGTTTCCCGAGCGGGGTCGCACACTGCGACCCTAGCTGCCGCGTCAACTGGCCGGCACAGCCGGCCTGTGCTCCTGCTTAGCGCCCCCAGCGGCTGACGGCCCTCGCGCATCGCCTCCGCAGGCTCGCCGGCATCCTCCGCTCGAGCCGGCGTCGACCGTCCACGCCACACAACCCCGGCCCTCAACCGCTGTTCCCCTCTACTACCAATAAACACCACCGCCTATCACTGGAGCCACCCGCGCGCTGCCGCCTCAGCCCTACGCCGCCGCGCCTCGTACTGCAGTAACACACAAAACCGGCCGGAAACCTCAAAAACCCGTGAATTTCATCGAACCGCTGCAGCCTCCTCCGAACTCAGATTTCAAATCCGAAACCAGCGACGGAAAGAGAAGAAAATCTACTACGCATTCATCATATTATCCCAACGTTTATGAACCAATTCGAAGCATCAAATTGAAATCAATGTAGGTTCGGGAATTAAAAACGATATGAAGAACAAGATCCTACCTCATGGAACTAAGCCCGACGCTTCACAGACGATCCGTCGCCGCATCGTCGCCTTACCGGAGCTTCCTCGCAAGAGTGGAGGAGGAGAGGGAGCTTGAGGGGCTGCCTTGAGGGGGGGGGGGGTTTCTCCAGGGGAGAATAAGGGAGGAAGGGGGGAGGAGTTTAAATAAATTAAAAAGAAATTTTAATTAATTTAAACCCATAATTTCCTCGCATCAGAAACCCTTGGGAGAGATCAAAATTAAACCTCCCCTAGGGTAAACACCACCCCCTAAGCACAGCGGTGGTCTCGGAATTGGATTCCGACCTTCCATTTGAATGTTATAAAGCTGAACGCCCAAAGTCATCAAATTACGAAAACGCCCCTAGGGCCATTTTTCACAAACGGGCCGCGCCCGCGACACTTACACCCCTCCTAGGTTAAACGACACATTTTGAACACAAGGATGCCCTTAGTTCTCAAATCCGAGGCACCGTTTAAGAGATACTCGAGTAAAACCATTAAACAAATTAATTAATTAATTAATTAATCTGTTTAACGTTCTAGAAGCAGGCGAGGGGTCCAATCGTCCCGCGCTGACATGTTTAATGTCGTTTCTAGGGTAAACACCCCATTCCAGACCCATCCGTACACTCAGATCCCCGATCAGGATAACCGTATAGGAGTTATCCCATTTATTTTGCATTTACAGTGTGAACGCTCTGCGAATTTAATTCTGGCCACTCCAAGTCTCTGAATCGCATGCCGTCTGAGGCCGCTACTCTGGAATAACATCAACAATATTCCAAAGTCTTTCACAGCAAAAACTGGGTTCTTTCATCATTCCCTCTTCCAATCTTTTCATCCCCTAAAATCAAAACTAGGGAGCAACACAGGGTACTAAGCTCACACCTGGCATTCCCATACCCGGAAGAACCCACACACAGCTCTGTGTCACAGCACACAGACCAAAGGATTGATCAATTCACGCGAGGTCGGCCCTTACCGATGTCGTACACCCACTCTAGGCTTTGGGGTTGGGTCAAGGCGGTAGGGAACCTCGCCATCCCTTTGCACAGTCTCAAACGGCCCAAAGGCTCTCGGGGGTAGCTCACCTCCACGAACGAACCTCTATGTCGCACGTCGAGACTGGAATCATCACCCGCACCTGAAACAAGGCCCGGTGATTCCCTTCTTCAGAATATCCATATGGTGAAACACCCAAGGATATCTGGCCAAGTAAGGTTCCACAGTCGATGCTCTCTTACATGCTCAAAAGGCGAAGTAGTCAACACCATCGACTAATGGAAAAGGTCTCAGGCCTTTTTCTTTACCAAAACAGGGTTACACCCGACGCCCTGTGTCACCCTGGTAACACCTTAAACAAGGAGCAGGGAGAAAATCCATTCACATGCATAGCCTAACAATTCTACTACAAAAATTAGAAGGGCCTCAAGGGGTACCTCTCATCATCCCCTACTCTGCAGGATCGTAGACATCCAAGGCTCGTGGTTTTCCTTGGTCCCAACTGTCAGCTCTTGTATCCTGACGTGGACCACCCAATGCTGATGGGAAGATCTCATAAAGCTGTCCCCCCCCCCCCACCATCTCCTCCCACTCCTCTGCTAGCACCACCTCTCTAGGTACTACTCTGATCACGACACTACCTCTGCCGTGGTCGTGCACCTGCTGCCTGCTCGAAGCTCTCAGAAACTCGGGTCGGGCAGTCTTGTGCCATGTGATCTCACTCGACACAAGTATAACACCGGTGTTCTCTGGGATACCCTGGTGCCCTCAGGATCCACTGTAGTGTACGACCACTGCCCGAGATCCACTCACGGATGAGAATCCTCAGGTGAGGCCCTGCACCTTTTCTCCACGATGGTATATGACCACGTCTACTAAACCGGCAGTGGAAAGGCCACCTGCATCGAGGTCCTGTCCTCCGGTGCCTGCTAACTACGACAGACGTCTTGGCTCTGTCATTCCCTATGCCACTACTAACCGAAAAATGTGACAGGAAGATCTCTGTCACCAACTCCTTCTCTAGTACCCCGACATGTGTGGAAACGCCCCAGGGTACTATCACAACACGAATATCTCGGTGGACACCCTCCTCAAACTTTCGCACTCGGATGTTGTCGTCACGGACCAAGTCCAAGTAAAAGCGTGCACAGTCTGTAAAACTAGCCGCGTACTCAGCTACCATCATCCCTCCCTCCTAAAACTGTAGGAGCTCCTGAATCCGAACGCAGTGTAAGCAGGAGGGGAAAATCTCCTCACGGAACAACAACTGAAAGTCGCCCCATGAAAGCGACAACTCGTCAAGAAGCTGAGTCACGAGACTCCACCAATGCCAAGCTGATCCACAGAAAAGGCGGGCTGCCAAAGCCACTCTTTGATCTGTCGACGTCTGTACAAGCCTGAAAAGGTGAACCACTGCCTCGAGACAAACCTCTTCTGCCTGAGGGTCTGGCTCAGCACTGAACCTCAGCGGTCTCTGCCGCTGCAACTCACGGAGCGCACTCAACCTGCGCTCAAGCTGAGCCTGCTCTACTAAAACTGCCTGCTGGTCAACAGGTGGGGGTGCTGCTACCGGCTCACCTGGAGAAAGGGGATCGCATGATGGGTCCCGGACTGAGGCCTCGTAGCTCACAGGGTCGTCGTCATGAACCAAAGCTGGAATCCTGGCTGGTTGTCCTCGTTGAGACATCCTAAAAATTATCAAGGAGTGCTGCGGTCAGATAGGCATATATGTATATACCAACAACAACAACGATGGGGAGATGACTCAAGAAGGATAGTCCAGACTCAGTCCTATGTGAAGCAAAAACAAATTTCCCTGCAACAAGTGTCTCAGCATGCCGAGTGGCCAAGCGGGTTATCAGGGTCCTGGAGAATGGATACGTCGGCCACTGCACCATCACTGGACTCCCTGGCCTGAGAGCCGCTCCCATGACACGTTAACACTGTTGTCCTAAATCCAAACCAGTTCCTTTTATTTTAGGGATGCCTGAACGTTGTACCAAGGAACAAACCAGCTCCCATACCACTTTGTCACGACCCGACCCTACCTGGGCTCGAGCCGCAACTACCCCAAGCCTGCCTCCATAGGCCAGGGGCTGGAGACCAGTGGCAAAGACACAAAAACTCGGGGAGTCATTTGCCTAAGTACCTGTAAACACACACGCAGCACACTCAATGAAACAGTGCAGAGTAAAAGAAATAACAAGGAAAGTAAAAAGGAACAAATGCTATATGTATAAACCACAGAGTGCATCGACCTCTACAAGTACAAAGTAAAAACTGAAAATAAAATAGGCAAAACATGCGCCCAACCAAAAAGTGCCACAACCCGGCAATAGGGAAACAAACGAAACAGCTGACGGGTCTCCCACCTGGAATCCAGCTACGACCACTACACGCGGTCCAAGCTCCCAAGCTCCTATGCTCCACTGAAGTCACGCTCCACCTGTCCGTCGTCTACAAGGGCACCCCAAGTGCGGGAAAATCCCAAGAAGGGGTGAGTATAGAAATACTCAATAGGATACCCCGAAGGCTTGAGGGAGCAACAAAGGAGGTACCGAAGGGTGAGCAGTAGAGAAAATAGGGAGAAGTAAAGGATTACAACTGAATGTGCAGTAAATAGTAACATTAAAGAGTCCAGCTCAACCCAACAAGGGGAATGAAGGTAGAATCATCCAGACACAAGGAGCTGGAAACTGTGAGAAGATGAACTTCTCGTCGAGTATTCCCTACCTATAGCAGGAGAATAGACTCATCCAACCACGAGAAGCTACACATGGAAAGCATGTGGCATACCCTGCGCGTCATTTCCTCTCCTGAAAGTTGAGTAACCAAACCCAAGAAGTGGGTATTGGAACAAGGTATATACATATCCTTATGCTCAAAAAAAGCCCGAACAATGTCGTAAGGGGATCTCCGTCCTGTAGCTCAGCCCAAGAAAGGTGATTCGCCAAGAGTCCCAGAAGTAAACTCCATCATCGATGCCCAGCATCCCGCACTTCTTCCCCGAACCACAAGCCACGGGGCTCAATTAACACACCTTGACACTATCCTCTTTGGGCGGCACTGACTCGCCCGTACGGTTTTAGATCGCGTCACAAGAACTTCTCTAGGTGGGGAATGTGTCCCTCGTACTTGAGAGTTTTAGGGACATTAAAACCACACCTTGTCACTTCCCTTCAGTTGAGAGGTCTCCTCAAATTCAAAACAATTCCATCACTGTCCCGTATAACCAAGGGTCCCGCTCCGGTAACGACGGAGGGAAGCCACAGACTAGCCTAGTAGCAAGGACTGAGTCTGGAATTTCAACAGGTGTCCCACTGCCCAGCCCTACTGGAGGGTAATTCATAATAGGATATCGGGTGACCCACTGCCCAGCCATGCTAGAGGGTAAACCCTAATACATCCTCAGGTGACCCACTGCCCAGCCCCGCTAGAGGGTTGACCTTAATACATCATCAGGCGACCCACTGCCCAGCCCCTCTGGAGGGTAGACCTGGAATAAGTCGACAGGCAACCCACTGCCCAGCCTTGCTAGAGGGTAGACATGAAATAAGACGACAGGCGACCCACTGCCTAGCCTTGCTGGAGGGTAGACCTGCGACTAGACGACGGGAGACCCACTACCCATCCCTGCTGGAGGGTAGACCATAAGAGGTCGTCGGGTGACCCACCGCCCAGTCTCTGCTAGAGGGTAAACCATAAGTTTGTTGGCCGACCCACAGCCCCGTCTCTGCTGGAGGGTAGACCCTAAGTGCGTCGGGTGACCCACTTCCCAGTCTCTACTGGAGGGTAAACCCTAGAAGTCAGTGAGCAACCCACTGCCCAGCCCCGCTGGAGGGTAAACCCGAAGAAGTCGATTAGTAACCCACTGCCTAGCCCTACTGGAGGGTAAAACTCAGAACTGCTCTGGACATCTCTACTGGAGGGTATAACACTGGCCAACCAAACACAGAGTGGGTATCGTGCAACCACCCAACTCCAGAACAACTCTCCCAAAAGAGGATCAGTGCCTGTTCCATCATGGGGTTCCACTAGCACCGCTACTGGTAGATCCATCGAGAATGAAACCAGGGGATACCAATCAACCCTGCTGGTCAACAAACGATCACAGAGCTAGGGGAAAAACTCCACCCTGCAGGTCAAACAAACACACAAAAGGACCCTCTAAGCCGTGAGAGGTCAAATTACGTAAGGTAGAACACGACACGTACATGGGGCCCACACGACGTGTGGCCCCAATTCAACCCCAACCAAGCACACGAACATCTTAGGTACAAACCACACGTACCTCCAAGTGCTCTCGTATACTCCCAGAGTATTCCTCGTTCTAGACCATAGGCTATCGTGCACACGGCACCCAACATCAACGCGAAGGCGTGACATAACAACTCCAACCTTCCACCTCCTCAGCTGAGTCACAGCCAGCCACATCTCATGAACCATTTATATCACTCTCCTAAGAGTGCGCGATCACACGCCAAGGGTCCGCTATAAACAAGGTAGGGCGAACCACCACTAGAGCACCTTCCATGATTCCACATTTAACAATATCGCGCAAGAGGCTCCGCACAACCAAACAGATCGCACCATTGTAGTCCCCACGAAAAAACACGCGAGATCGACTACTTACTCGCCTCCAACAGATATCCGACGGAAAAGTCACCATCACCACCTCACGCCCGTACAGCGTCCCGTGATCCAGAGCCTCGGCCCCAAAAACAGTCGGGCGCATCGCACTATTGCGATCCTCTCTGGAAAACACGTCAAAATCACTACTCACATGAGTGCAACAGATATCCGGAGTAAAAGATGCATTCCGGCACACCGCACACAAGCGATGGGACATGGGACCCGCATCCCGGTCTCGAAACACAACGAACAGATCGCACTGTTGCGATCCTCTCGAAAAAGCACACAAGATGGACTATTCACTTGTCCAAAACGGTCGCCCAGTTATAAAGATGGAAAATCACCGTTGACGCCCAAACGACCCTCATAGGCCCCGCACCATCGTACCAAAATTATAGTGGGCAGACTGAACCAACGCGATGCCCTCAGAAAAACACCCAACATCGACTACTCGCACGCCACGAATGGACGTCCGATGAAAAAGTCTCTAAAAGCGGCACGCAGCTCAAAAGACGTGTCGTGGGTCCCACGCCTCAAATCCAGATTTAATGCCCGAAACCACACTAGAAAACATCCCCCAGAACCAGGGTCTCAACGCCGCTGATGGAGCTCAAAACAGACGTCAGACGCGCCCGCGCCGTCCAAAACAAGATTCCTAGAAAAACGGTAATTCGCTTAAAGACGCGTCGCGCCTCTGAGGCCCCTCGTTTCGGGAATTAAAAATTCCTGAAACCATCTCAAAATGTTCTCCTAGACGCAATGTCCGGGCTGCTGCTGACGGCGCGCAAAACGGACGCCATGCGGAAGATTCATGCTTTATAAAACATTTCCACAATAATAATATTAATAATAATAATATTATTATTATTATTATTATTATTATTATTATAAACATATTTATTTATTTTTATAATTTTTTTTAAAAGAACCCACCGACCGGCTCTTGCCGGTCGGCCGCTTTCCATGCAGAGACCCGCCGTTGGTGGGTCTCTGTTTCCCGAGCGGGGTCGCACACCGTGACCCCGGCTACCGTGTCAACCGGCCGGTGCTCCTGCTCAGCGCCACCAGCGGCTGTCGGCCCTCGCGCATCACCTCCGCAAGTTCGCCGACCTCCTCCGCTCGAGTCGACGCCGACCGTCCGCGCTACAAAACCACGGCCCTCGACCACTGCTCCCATCTACTGCTGATAAACACAACCGCCTGCCGCTGGAGCCACCCACGCGCTGCCGCCTGACCCCTGCGTCGTCGCACCTCAGACTGGCGGAACACCCAAAACCGACCGGAAACCTCAAAAACCCGTGAATTTCGCCGAACTGCTGCGACCTCCTCTGAACTCGGATTTCAAATCCAAAACCAGCGACGGAAAGTGCAGAAAATCTACTACGCATTCATCATATTCGCTTTACGTTTAAGGATCAATTCGGCACATCAAATTGAAATCAAAGTAGGTTCGGGAATTAAAAACGATACGAAAAACAAGATCCTACCTTGTGGGACTAAGCCCGACGCTTCACAGAAGAACTGTCACTGCGTCGTCGCCTTTCCGGAGCTGCCTCTCCAGAGTGGAGGAGGAGAGGGAGCTTGAGGGGATGCCTTGAGGGGGGGGGGGGGGTTCCAGGGGATAATAATGGAGGAATGGGGGAGGGGTTTAAATAAATTAAAAAGAAATTTTATTTAATTTATACCCATAATTTCCTCGCATCCAAAACCCTTGGGCGGGATCAAAATTAAACCTCCCCTAGGGTAAACTCCTCCCTCGGAGCACAATGGTGGTCTCCGAATTGGATTCCAACCTTTCGTTTGAAGGTCATAAAGCTGAACACCCAAAGCCGTCAAATTACAAAAACGACCCTGGGGCCATTTTTCTCAGACGGGCCGCGCCCGCGAAACTTACACCCCTCCTAGGGTAAATGGAACATTCCGAACTCAATGGTTCCCTCGGTTCTCAAATCTGAGCCACCGTTTAAGAGATACTATATTTTAACCATTAATGAATTAATTAATTTATTAATTGATCCGTTTAACGTTCCAGATGCGGGCGAGGGGTCCAAACGTCCCGCGCCGACAAGTTTTATGTCGTTCCTAGAGTAAACACCCCATTCTGGACCCATCCGTAGACTCAGATCCATGATCCGGATCACCGTTTAGGAGTTATCCCATTTATTTTTCGTGTCAAGTGTGAACGCACTGAAATTTTAATTCCGGCCACTCCGGGTCTCGGAATCGCACACCGTCTGAGGCCGCTGCTCTGTAATAACATAAAGAATATTCCAAAGTTTTTCACATCAAAAACCGGGTTCTTACACTTGATATTATCAGTCTAGGAGTATAACTATTTCATAACTATCATATGTTAATTTTAAAACCATAATAATTCGCATCTACATATTATAGTGACTAAAAATGAGTTGTATCGCTACAAAGAGAAAACATGTTGTAACTACGCATGAGCAATGCATTAATTTTTTATTTGATTGTAATGTTTGTGTATGATGGTTTTTTATAATAATAATTATAATAAAATTTATCAATATTTTACATAATTAAGATATATTTTTCTAAAAAATAACATATATTTAGAGTATTTATGGAAGATTAAAAAATAAATTGATTGGGTAAGGTGATTACATCCTCTTTTAGATGACTATATTAGGTCTCTGCTAAAGGGAACTGGCGTTTGTCTTTTGGGAAGAAAAAAACATATATATTTTTTATAAAAAACATTATTTGTTAAAATGTCATTCATTTTTAATCTATATGTTTAAATATTTGGTAGATTAATGATGTATAGGTTACCTTTTATAATTCAGGTGATGGGCACTTTTGGAAATTTTCCAAATATTTTATTAAAAGATATTCATTCTCCTGAGAAATGCCTCCAAATATTCAAGGATTTGAGGAATATATAGAATATGGTTTTAATATTATTAAATAATATAATTTATAAATGTTTTGGATTATTTTTAATCATTATCACGTTTATTAACACTTATTTAACAAATTTTGATTTTAACCATGGTACCAATATATTCAATATATAAAGCGTATTAATTTTTACATATAATGTGAAAATTTTCCCATAATCAGTATATTTATCACATTTTGGAAAATATCATTTCAAAATTTTAGTATTTAATGTTTTTTATTATTTTTATATAATTAATAAACATAATAATTCGATAAAATATAACAAAAGTAAATTTTTTCACTATTCATTTAATTGGACATAAAATTCTTAAAAATATAAAAATATTGAAAATAGTAATTTAAAGAAACTATAATATGTCATATTAACCTATGATATTAATAGAACTATATATGTTAATCTTATTATGTCATTTTTAATATTTTCACAATCTTTTTTAAAATATTATTTTAATTAAATAAATACATAATTAATAGTGTTGATGAATTTAATTAAATTATACAAAACATCGAAATTGTAAATAAAATACCACAATGGATATAATTTATTTATTCAAGAATCTAAAATGAATATTAATTCATAACTATTTTATCACTATTTGAACACATAAATTATATATATAATTAAGAGAGTAACAATTTGTATTTTCGTCGATTTAAATAATACATATTAATATTCATTGAAAAGTTTCAATTAATCCACTATAATTAGACAGTAAGGTGAACATGGCCGAATTACAATTGAGATTTATGAAACGGGATAAAATATTATGGCATTGTCACTTATTTCTAAAAAAAATACTCAATTTAACCTTTAACGAGGTTGTAAATTTTATCACAATTACTAATCATACTGATAAAAAATAAAAGGGGACTATTTAGAATATTCAATATTATCATTATAAATATTTAGTTAATTTTATGAAATTCAATACTTAAAATGGAATAAATAAGGTATAATGTTTGTACGCAAATGCGACAAATAATACAAGTTAGGGAAAATCATTTTAAGCAAAAAAACAAGATTAATTCTTATATTATGATTAAAAAAAATTATATTCTTTAAAACATTTATTTATGTAATTTATATATAAATTATAATAAATTAATTAAACTAGAGTGAATAATGTAATTTACTAATTTACAAATACATTACATGCATAAAAACAACTTTCCCTAACAAACTAGTTTTATTTTCAAATATTTTTTGTATTAATTTATAATCATTTGATAACAAATGATTTAATGTTATAAATGAGTTAATTTTTTTTCATAATGTATCCATTACTATTCATACATTCCAATCTTATAGGGAGGTCATTATAATATTTTAATAATATATCATGGATTTTTTAAACATGCTTTTACAAGAAAGGAAATCATTAAAAAATTAAATTTAATTCAATTTATATTTAATGGAATATTATAGAGTTTCAGTTCAAGATATTAATATAGATAAATAAAATTTTTAATTTTATATAATAATTAAAATAATACTTTAGGAACTAAAATAGTTTTTATAATGATAAAATATATTTTATACTTTGGAAATCAATTTTTATATTTAGAGGATTAATTTAGTTTGGGAAAACTTCGTTTCTAACAAATGAAAAATATTTTAATCCCCTTAGAGTATCTTTTTATCCATTAATCCAATTTTAAATTAAAATGATATCATATATTATATCATATACATATAACATATTTCAATATTCATTCTAAAATTTAAATGATTATAAATATTTGAAAAAATTAAAATGTTCTTATTTTGACCTCAATGTTTCTTAATATTAAAACATTATTACTATTACTAGTCTACTACATTTATTAATGTAATTAATTAAAAAATAGATAATTTCTCAAAAAATTATTTTTTTGATCATTTTTATTCCTTAACTAATAATATGATGTTTTTTGTATCCTAATTTATATAAATAATGTAGTACTACATTGACGATATATAAAAACAAATATTTAAACATTGTCAATTGTAATATAAATTATTAAAAACTATATTATATAGATGATAATAACTTTATTATTGTTAAAACCCCTATAAGTAACATACCACCTCCCACCATAAATATAATAATTAAATTTTATTGTCATGTCCCTATGATTTCTCAACATTATATTTCTAAAAATATAAATTATAATTATTTTAGATTCAATTAAAGGTTTTATTTTATTATAATAAATTATTCTCCCACTTGTTATATAAATTATTCACTCTACTGGGATTTTAATGGATAATTTCTGAATGAGAAACTTTGAACAAATAGATTTCCTACTATTTGACATGAATATTATTTCTTTTTATTACCCCATTATTTTTAGTAATAATGAAAAATATTTATCATATATTTGTAATAAAATTATACTATATAATACGATAATTTTATTTCAACCAGTGATTGAAGACATATATATTATATATATTTTTGTATATATATGTGTCAATTACTGTATAATATGATTTATATTTGACTAAATTTGTCTTAAAATAGTTGTTATAATTTTTATTATTCATAATTAAGTACATACTTTTATCTTCTTGGGAATAATATATTATATTAAAAATAGTTAATTTATTATAATGATTGTCATGGTTGTCTTATATATGTAATTAAATATACATCCAAGATAATGATTTTCTCAAAGTAAATAATTATTGTTATTACATCAAGGAAATATTACAATAATTCATCATGTATTGTATCATTTTAATGAGAAAACATTTTGTGATTATAATTGTTGGGTTTCGAGATTAGGACAACTGGTGATTACATTCAATTTTTCCATGTCACTGCCTAAATCTCATGATTTCATTCGTCAGAATCAAGTGTTTCCGAGAAATCAATGATTCATCCACTAAAATCATCATATATATTGGATTTATATATCCCTGAACATTTAAAATTTTTTATTTTATCAATTAAAGTTATCACTCATTGGGGAATTTCATTATGAAATATTTATTTTTATTCAATTGATTTTCATGGTCTCACTTGGCTTCCTCTTCTACTCTTCTTATGAAACACTTCAATGCGGACCACCTCTCTAGTTAAGTATAATGGTCTCAATTTTTATTCATTTTTATTATGATGATTAAAATGGATGATTATTCTTTTATGACCTATGATGGTGTTTCTCTCTATCTAATGTCTCTACACTTTTGATTTATTTCCACATTGCAAGACCCCATCCCAAGTCTAACAGATTTTTTTCATTGGAGTTTTGGAAAAAATTTGGTGGTCTCATTAGTGGTGGATCCCATTTATGTATTTATTACTTCTTTCATCTCCAATTTGATAATGTTTTTCTTTGTTGTTTCATGTATAAAAGGGTTTAAATTTTCCTTTTTTGGGTTTTTAGCATATTTTTAGTAATCATAAATGTTCCCTTAAAATGTATCAATTTTAATTGGTTTCTATTATGTCCCATAGATCCCCAGATACTTCCCTAAATTCTTTGGATTTTCCTTTCCAAAATACTTATAGTTTAGTATTTATAGTGGTTTGTCAAAGGTAATTTCATCAAAGAAGTTTCAGTTTATTTATTATTGCAGAAATTTATAAAGTTGGTGTTATATGTTGTTTTTAATAGAGTAATATTGTTGGAGAGCTCAACTTTGAGAGAGGGGGATATTTAAAACTTTACATGTGATTCCAAGATTCAGTTATAATGGTTTTTTTCTTATAGTTCCAACCTGATTGAGGGATTCCATTTTTTCTATTCCTGGTTACGGTGATATTGATGATTTATATTTTAGGCATATGTTGTTCATATAGGTTGTAATTCTATTGTTGGTGGAGTAATCATTGAAGAGAAGTGGGTAATAGTAATTTGATTTACTCGGGAAACATGGATTCTTCCTTTAATGTGATTGTCATGACATCCTTTCAATATACCAATTATTTTTTTATAACCAATGAATTTTGAATTTTATATTATGAAATTTTAATGTTGGTTTTGTGGTTTCTTGAATTTATGATGGTATGAAATTGTTATGTTGGTTACTGTAACCATTTCATGTTTATGTTAGGTTTCCAATCAACCTAAATGAATTTATTTATCTAAAATAAAAAATTATGATAGACATATTTATTAGAATAGATATTTTCAGGGAATATTTTAATTCAAGGAGTGACCATGACTCTAGGATCATAAGAATATTTACCCCATGGAAATTTAAATTTTTTTATGAAATTAAAATATATGAAAAAATAATATATTAATTTATATTATATATGATAAATGTTTTTAAAACAAATATTATGTGTGTAATGGAGTGTAAAATTAATGTATTTGATAAATGATTAAAAGTAATAATTTTTTTAAATTGTTTTAGGAAAGAATAATCTATTTATTAAAAAATGTGATATTAAAGTTGTGAAGATTGGGTGTTTATATGTTGGAATAAATATCATAATACATCTAAAAATTTTCTAGGAAAAAATAATTTTTGAAAACATGATAACAATAATTAATGTGTATAATATATAAGGTAGGATTTGTGATATACTGTTTTAATAAGTCATTAAAATAAAAATTTTACAATTCCAAATAGAAACCTTCCACAATGATATACCCTCTATAATTTATAAATCATATAAATTTTTTTCTATTCATATAAATTATTTTATTCCATATTTAATTTGTCCTATTTTAATATTTGGAAGAAATAAATAACCATTCAAATCCTATCTCTTTCAATGGATTGATACAATGTTGGGGGAACATTAATATAAAATATATAAAAGTATGAAATAATTATTTATTAGTTAAAAGTCTATTCTAATTGATTTAAAGGGTCATATGATATATATAATTAAATGTGTTATATAATGGTAATATTTTAATGTTTTGGGGAGGGTAATTATAAAAGAGTTAAAAATTTATTTAAAAAGTATCAATAATATTTTACAATACTATTTATTGGTTATATTCATGAGAAAAACTAAATGGATCATGGATATGATTATATTTGTATAGAATTAGTCCATTAAGAGTTGGAGGAAATAACCATTAAATGTTTTTACCATTTAATTTTTTTACATACATTATTAGATAAATGTTGAAATTTATATATTGTTGGGGGTGTATGATATGCTCGATGATTATTTTTATCATTTTTATCTGTGTATGTGAAAAAAGTTTATAATTAATTTTTTTTAAAGTATTTCAACATCAATGATAGTGTATATAAGTAAAGTAGAATGGTTTTTATCCAATATCATCATATATTTAAATATCGTATATTATAAATGGAGTAATGATTATGCAAAAACATTTAAAAAATTTACTTTTCCTTATATGAACAATGACTCATACATCATTTGATTCTATTTTTCATCTCCTAAAAAATAATTTTTTCTACTTATACACTTTTTGATGATGAAACTAAACTACATTATACTGTGTATCATGGGTAAACGTTTCATAGACATCTATCATTGAATTCCAATTTTATTAATGTAAGATAAACATATTTACAATCATTTACGTCTCAAATGTCTTTGATTGTTATCAAAAAATAATACATATCCCTCATAATGGATACTCTGAAAAGAAATAATCTCATAGAGTTTTATTAAAATAAAATTCAATAGTTCCATAAATTAATTGTTCAACAACAAGTTTAGAATTAAATGATTAATCTAACAATATTATTTCAAAAATTCAATACTGATCTATCAATTTTTTATATGATCAATTCACCGACTTAAAAATTCTCATATGAATTACATCATTTTTTATATTATGAAATGCCTCCAGTTTTTATTAAAAAAATTCAAAAAATTAATCATTATGAAATTTAACATATTTTAATATCACTGTGATCTAATGATTATGGGTTTATTTTTCATGTTGAATACATCCCAATTATTCTTGTTTTTTATTAATACCACTTTTAAGTACCACATGTATACCATGTTTCATAGAAAAAATTATAAAACAAGATACACTTCCATAAAATAGGGAAAACTATCCCTGATTCTATAAATATATTGAAAAAAATTAAAAAAAATGAATAAAAATTTATAAATTCAAAATTTCTATACTGAAAGAAAATAAAATCCCAGAAGCACCCTTAAAAACATAGATATGTTAAATCCAACACCCAAAAAATCTTTTAAAAAATGGAATCATGTTCCCTAGCTGGACACATCAGAGTATAACCACTGGAATCCAAAAATGTCCCTTATAAATGAACCACTTCTAAATCAATTGACCATCATAGAGAAACACAAATGAAAAACAATTTGTTAAAAAAAGTGATCACAGCTTCTAAACTTTCATCGAAAAAAATATATTCTATACAAGGGAATCTTCATTGGAAACTATATTATGATTGAGGCTCCCAACTTTTACAAGAACTAGTCACAAATAACCAACATCTCTTTCATAAACACCAACTCACCAATAGTGGTCTAATGTGTGAAACCACCATCAAATTATTTATTTAAAATTATTACCAATAAAAACCTATAAGTAAAATGAAAAAAAAGTATCCACAAGAAACATATATAATAGAGAAATGGAGAAAAATACTATAGGATAAAATCCATCATAAATTTTGAGAAATAATTATACAAAAGAATCCAAAACCCCTGATTCAGTCATCGTAGCATACCAAAATGGGGTCTAATAATATAATCCTGAATGTAAGAGTATATAAGAAGATGAATAGTTTAACAATTTCAAGTAGGGAATATAGTAGACACACCAATATGATGAAAAGGAAAGGGAAAAATAAATTAGTGAAATGATTCCACACACCAAAACATCCCAAAATTGAAAAAATATAGATTTCAAGAAATTAGTTTTTTTACAACATGTATTATGAAAAAATAGTGATTAATTCCATAAGCAATAAATTGAAATAAAAAAATTCAATTAAATATGAGGAATTAAAAAACCAACTGAAATTATAAACAATATCAAAAAAAATTAGACTGAAAAAAATGAGATGGAAAATATAAAAATAAGGACTCGAGATGTATATTGCATCTTAAACATGATGAAGTTGATAAAGAACCCAAATTATATATTTGAAATTTGTAGAGACTACATAGGTATAAATGGAGAAACAAATATTTTAGTAGATATCATTTATAATGTCATCTATGAATATGATGATATTGTAAAATTTTTTTTTTTTTGAATTTATAAATTTATGAATAAATTAAATGATTGTTTTAAATATCCCAAAATAATATAAATATATTAATATTATTGTTTAATTATTAAATATATCTGATAATGTTATTTTATACCTTATTAGACAATTTTAATCTCTATTGTTACATTTTTTATGCCGCGAAGTAATTAATTAATGTATGTTGATATATGATGTTTATGGATAATTAATTAAGGATTATGTTTAGTTCAAATTCATTATGTTATATAATTTTTATTTTGTTATATTTGAGACTATTATTTTCAAAAAATATATCTTATAACTTTTAGACATATTTTACCATTTATTTAAATATATAAAAAGTAATTTTATTTATATATATTGATTTAATTCCCTACTTATGTGAGAATTTAAAATAACCACCAATTATTAATTATACAAGACAATTAAATTTGATATCAATGTTAAATAGTTATAAAAACATTTTCAAACTCATGAAAATATGTGAATAACCGAAAATATTGTTTGATATTCCACAAGTACCTTTTAATTACTTCTATTAAGGGATACATTCTAGAATCATTATTCTATATAAATTAATTATTTTATCCAACATAATTTTCATGATTTACAAATTAATGATTCAATTATCATCCAATATATTATAAAAAATTCACTCGTTAATATCTATCCATAATTCCACAATTAATTTTATAATAATTTATATCAAAAATTATAAAATATTTATATTATAGTAGTCATATTTTATAATGTAAAAAATGAATCAACCAAAAAAATATATATCAAACATGATTCAATAATTTAAGATATAATAATTTAAATTATTAATTTTTAATTTAAATTATTATCCATGCATTGTAATTTTCAATAAATCATATTAAAATAATGAAATGATTTCGTGAACCACGAGTCTGTTTATCAATATAAATATGTGGTATTAGAAAGATAAAATGGATGGATTATTAATCCAAAATATAAATTTATGGTGAAAAAATTTAATATTCAAAAAAAATTCATATAAAACTCTTATTGTTGTGATTCAAGATCAGTTAGATATATAGAATACAAATTTTTAATTAATTACTGAATATTATTAGAAAAACTAAATTTAGATTTTTATAAATAAAATTCTTTTCCGAATTATTTAAATGATTCAATATGACATGAATATTATATATTCTTCATCAATTATATAAAATAACCAATATATATTGAATCAATAATTTTTTACACAATAATTTATACATTAACCATCATATAAGAATAAAAATAAACCATAAAATTCATACGATGAGATCATATCGTAATTAGGATTTGAATTATGACGTATATGATGATCTACATGTTCTAGTCTATTTATTGTTTCAATATTTTCTTCTATTGTTTTCTTCTTTATTCATTTTTGAAATATTTGATAAATTATTTTTAAAAAAATTTAAAATTTAAAATTTAAATATTTTATTTAATTTACAGATAATTTTTTAATTAATTGAATGATCCAAACACAAGTATGTTTGATTGTGAACTTATAGGTGACCAATTTTATGAGGTAGTAATATAAATAATAGAAATAATATGTGTAGTAAATAAGAAAAAATTTTATGTGCAATGAAATAGGGTTATATCCTAAAAGTATTGGCCATGTGTGATAAAATATGATATGTCATAATGAATGATAGATGGAATCATCTTTGGAGAATAACTATTATTGTAACCTCCTTGTTTTAATGACAAAAAAAAAAGATAATTGTGTTTTTTATGTGAATTGTTTTTTATGGTAGTATATTATTTTATTAATAATAATTTCATGAAATTTTGTGAAGTGTTGAAATGTTGCACTAGTATTAAAAATATTCCACCAAATGAATATGCCACAATTATAATATTATATTTCTTGACTCTTACCACTCCCTAAGTCATTATACCATTATTTGTTCCACTAACATCCATGTTCTAAAACTAATAGAATCCCACTATAATTCATGCTACCATAATATTTTGATACCATATGATAAGAAACCACAAGACTCATTACACCACTACAGTCATGCCACCATTATAACTCTACAACTATAATAATTTTCTACTATCCCACTTTTTACTGAATATCTTTCTATCACCAGTTAATCTAGAACTGGACCATGCTACTCTTATCCATTCTATTATTTTTTCTCTTCATCGTTTCAATTATGTTCTCCCTAAATATTTTTTATGTTAGTTAATATAGTTGTTTTATTTAATTTTTATTCTTTAACCATTTAATTCATGCATTGATGAATAGTCCTACTTTTAGTTAGAGGATGTAGAAAATCTTCATTATTATTCTTTGATGTGTACTTGGTCATATATTAGAATGTTTTCCAAATTAAATTATAAAACCATGAAATATCTGAAAGAGTTTCATGGTTGATCTGAGTGATATCATACATGTTGCATACATTAAGGCATATGAGTCTGAATGTGTGGGATATATCATAGATCTGGTTACATTATCACACTGAATCGTCAGATAATTTTAGCGAATCTTTATACTGAAAAGAGTTATCCCCTACCCTATATTTTTATGTTGTCATGACCCGACCATCCCTAGGTCGTGATCCTAGCCACCATACCCCATGAGACTCATGTAATACCTCAGTTACCTTCCCATCAAACTATATATAATTAATCCCTATGGTTTATATTCAAACTAACTAGTTTTCCAATTGGATAACACAAATTCTTTCATATTTTTTTTCCTCACTCATACACATCTTCAGAAAAATCCACGATAGTCGACCAATCTGATCACTACTCCTAGTCAAACATGATTAACAATAAATATTTAATCAGGTATGCTTTTAAAAAAAAAATTCACTTTTTTGACATATGTAGTTACATTTATTCATTCAAATATCTCTTTTATAGGGGTTCAACTATCTAGACCCCTTTAAAAACAATTCCCCCATTATGGACTCTAGGCCTCAATCCTAGGTAGTGTCTCTTCACATCCATCTTGGAGTTGGCTCTAATACCATTTTTCATGAACCTAACTCCCCTATAACATGAACCAAGAAATCTATCTCATTTGGCCTCATGAAATTGTGTGGTTTCCTTCACAACAAACCATGTATAATTACTCTATAAGGTCTCTTATCAGAAAATTCTCTATCCCCATAGTCTAAAACATGTTCTTGCAGTGTGTTTTTTTACTCATAGAAACCCCATGAAACATCCCCAAATGTCATCCACCTTAATCACTAAACTTGTACAAGAATGTTTAAGAATTGATTTATAAACAGATAAGATCACTAATTGATTGTTTCACATTCTTGGGATACGTATTAACATTTATACTATTAACTTTCACTTTCCCAAGAATGATATACCATCTCATTCACCAAAATCTATTTGAGCTCCTAAAACATTAAAACATAGGACTCTCATGATTTTGAGGTATGAAATTAAAATTAGAATTACTTATCCTATATATATCTACATTCCCAGACAATTTTTTTCTTTTACATATAATCATTTTGTTGTTTTCTATATGTATTTTTACAAACCTTCTTATATGAATCAACGATTGAGTAATCACTATTCATTGAAAGTATTTTACATTTCAACCCAGAAAAAAATTTAGAAATGGTCCATGAATGTCCTATATTGTTTTTATACCAACGAATAACTATATAACTAGATTTGATCATAGATAACTTGTGATGAAGTGTGTAAACCTGATCCTAGTTTTCAATCAAATTACTGGTTATAATAATCTTATTAGATGCAAGTGATTCTAATTTTTTGAGCATTTGATGTCGAATTGAGACTGACCTAATTTTTTATTATATTTTATTTATATGTTTTTTTCATTATTTGGAAGCTTAAAACAAATTTTCCCCATATATAAACAAGAAATTTTCTTTGATAGTTATTCTTAACTTTTTTTTATATACAGATTTGTTTATGTAAATACATTTCAATTATTAATTTCATTACATATATTGTATTAATTAAGAACTATTAATTCATTGGGAAATATATTAAACAATGAATAATATATATATTTTCTATTTTGATTAAATGAGTTTATATATTTTAATTGGATTATCTTATTAGAACACATTTTAATATAATTTTTTGTGTACTCAATTCCCCCTCTTTAGTTACCCACTCAGACCATCATTTTATATCAGTATGTTTAAATAAATTTTTGAAATGTGATGTATTATTTCTATTAATGATCTAAAATATATATTACACTACTAGAAAAATAGGTATTTGCGATGGGTCATTTGCGACGGGATCCCGTCGCAAATTGCCCGTTGCTGAAAACGGTGTCGCAACAACAATTATTTGCGACCGACCCGTCGCTAAAGCCTTTTTTTGCAATGGGGATTCTCCCCGTAGTTAATAGTACTCCGTATATTTATAAAAAACATTTCAAATAGTAATGGTGATGGGCCCCATCGCAAATACCTGTTGTGATGGGCCCGCCGCAAATAGTTTTTGCCACGGGACCCGTCGCAAAAACCATCTAAAAAAACTATTAATAAATTATTTTAATGCATATAATAATAATACTATTTGGGACAGACATAGTACCTAATTGCAAATACGTTAAAAAAAATAAAAAAATAAAAATTATTAATAAATTATTTTAATTAATATAATAATAATCCAATTATAATTCAAAAATAAAAAATAATAAAATATTAATAAATGATTTTAATTAATATAATAATATAATTATAATTCACAAATAAAAAAATATATTATTAATAAATTATTTAAATTAATATAATAATAATAGAATTATAATTCAAAAATAAAAAATAATAGAATATTAATAAATGATTTAATTAATATAATAATATTAGAATTATAATTCATAAATAAAAAAATATTAATAAGTTATTTTAATTAGTATAAAAATAATAGAATTATTTTACATTCAAACATTAAAATAATTCAAGTATTACAAAAAAATATAATTAAATTATACAATTATAAAATTTTAATATATATATATAATTTAATTTTATAAAATATAAATAATATTATTATTTATATTAATATTGTTATTTCAAAATATAATATTATTAATATTTTATAATGAAACAGAAACTACGAATAGAAAAAAAAAATCATATTTTGATTTCACAAATTTTATAACATAAAAACAAACTCTAATCTGAAGGAGGGGGGAGGGGGGATCTGCAGATGGTGGTGGAGGAAACTCCATCCCTAAAGCATGAGTGAGTCGGCGCATGTACTCCATCTGCTCCTGATGCTGCTGCTGCCATCGAATCGTCTGCTCCTCGTACAGCTGCTGCTGGCGTCGACGCTCCTCGTCATGCTGCTGACGCATCGACTCCTGCTCCTGTCAGAGACTCTCTATCAGTGTAGTCTGAGATCGCAACTGATCCTCATACTGTGTAGCAGAAGAAGATGCACGAGCTCCTCTCGAGCTGGACGCCGACATCACACCACTCCCATAATAATCTCCGGGAGTCAGTCGAGAGCTGATACCAACGACCCGGCCCTTCTCGAAGACATACTGGGTGGCCTGCATCCATGCTGCCTCATCAACCTGACGGCCGGTGGTCTGATCTGATGACTCTGCCTGACTTTCAGGCTGGGCCTGTGATGTTGCGGCCTCATATAACTATTGTAGTTGCAATTTAAAATTAAAATCGTGAATATATTATATGCAGTTAATTTTTAAACTTGAAAACAAATAATACTGACCACGATGTGATGTTGACGATCACCTCTGAGCTCCCCAGTAGCAGGATCACTATACATCCTCCGATATACGTCGTATTCCGTAATATCGGGGTGCTCGATGGCCTATAAGAATAAAAAATAAACTGTTAATATTTATAGTTATATAAAATATTTATAAATAATGTATGTACCAGATGCTGTCTATGAGTACTGAAAGAACGACTCCCAGCTCGATGAGTCACCTCCTGTCTCCCCTGATTCTGCCTCCCCACTGATGATCTCCTCTGAAAGGCACCACTCAACCAGTGCGCACATAATCCATCCCATACATGGGATGAAATGTACAGTGGTCGGTGTGCTCTACATGACTCGTCAAAATCTGACACTCTTGCTTTCTTCATGGAAGCTTTTCTTAAATTGTGCAAAAACTGACGAAGGCGATCACGCAAGGCCACCTCACATGCCTCGTGGATGGCGTCACGCATGGTATCCTCGATCGGAAACCATAAACCCTACAAATAAATCAAAATATCAAGTTAGAAATGAAATAATTTTCCAAATAAAAATTATATATATACGTACGTACCAACCAATGGCCGAACATGGCCTGCTTCAAATCAATGGGAATCTGCTCCCATGTGGTCCACGACTGAGAAAAATAGTTTTGCAAAATAGCGCTGCCCTGTCCGACTGCTATATGCGGAAAACTGTAAAAATAATAAACATTTATTTTTTGAATATATTAATGAAATCTTAGTCAAATCCACTGGTTATCACACAGGTTATCACACCTCCGTGTGCATGGATCAAAACCAAGACGTGGACCTCGCTCGGGGACGGGGTCAGGAATCTTCAATCGTGCAAGACCGCGCCCCCTCCGCATACTCCCTGGAGCGCCTGCAGGCTGAGGGTCATCTACCAGCAACTCATCCGCATCGAAAGACAGGTCAGCATCCGCCAACTCAAGAAATGTGGCGTCATCCATCTGAAACAGAAAATGTTAATGTTGTTAGAAAATAATTGATAATTACTATTATATATACATAAATACATATTATGATTGTATATAAATACCATGGAATTCTATCAGTGTTCATCTTCATCATCATCTTCATATATGTCATTGTCATCTTCATATTCCTCCTCAACATCATCGATATCCACTCGAGTTACAGTTGCTTCATCTCTTACCATTTCAAATTCATATGTGACATCATTAACATCATCATCATCACCGACTCTTAAATGTGGGGTATCGTCATCGATACTCATGTCTCTTTGTAAAAAAGATTGATTTTGAGTACTCTATTGAAAAACTTTAATTCTTTGCACATCAGTGAAAGCACATTCACTTTGACTAAACTGATTGTATCGAATTTTGATTTTTATTACACTCCACCAATCAGTCAAGTCTCTTGATGTAGTACAGTACTTTGTGTAATAAACTTGATGTGCCTGTTGAGCCAATAAGAATGGTTCATTTACTGCGAGAACACTTTTACATTTAATATCGTTGATTCCATGAGTCGGATGAACACACACGCCTCTCTCTATATCCAACCACCGACATTTGAACATGGTTATGTAATGTTGTCCAAGATAACAGAGTTCAATGATTTCTTCAAGTATGCCATAAAAGTCAACTTCATTTTCTCGATGATGAGATCCTCTCAAGATAAATCCACGGTTCATTGTTTCTTTCGATTCCCCATATGCATGTGTGTGAAATCGAAATCCATTCACCACATATGCATTATAAGTTTTAACAAGTTTGGAAGGTGGGTTACTCAATACACACAGCCGTTTGTCAATTTTATCAGCATGTCGATACACCTGAAAATTTGTGAAATAATTATCAATATAGTAAACTATTCATTGAATGAGTTTCTAAAAGATAAAGAATTTATGTTACCAGTTTTTGAAACCACTAAGAGAAATTTTTCATTCGACGTTATTCGAGAGCATCTACTGTAATTTGTGGAATTTGTTTCTTGATATGATTATCATACAACATATAAAATCCAAAGTTATTTACTGTAACATAAATGATAGAATAAGTGATATAAACACTTATAGTAAAACTGATGTCATCTCTTCACAGTTGAGCAGAACATACGTATGAGCTCTATGATGTTCATCATCTGAAATCCAGCGTTCATAAACTCCACCAAAACCAAGCTCTGGCTAGTTGAAAACAGATAATTGATTGTCGATTTCATCAATATTCCTCTCGTTCCGTCCCATTCGGTTGTGTTTTTAAGGATACTCAGATTCAAAATAATGGGAGCAGAAAAAAGATATTTCCTCTTGAAAATAAGCTTCTGCAATAGATCCTTCAACAGATGATTTGTTACGTACTTTTCTTTTCAATTTTTGCATGCATCTTTCAAATAGGTACATCCATCGAAACTGTACTGGACCTCCAAATTTGGCTTCATATGGCAAATGTAACATCAAATGTTCCATTGAGTCGAAGAAAGATGGCGGAAATTTTTTTTTCTAGTTTACATATAATTACAACAACATCTTTTTCAAGTTTGAAATGAGAATCATAATCTGTTGTAGCCACACAAATTTCCCAAAAAAAAATGAGACATGTCTGTTATAGAATCCCAAATCACAGAATTCAACAGACCTCTTAATCCAATGGGTAGAAGTCTTTCCATTATAACATGACAATCATGACTTTTTAATCCAGTAATATGACCATTCTTTACACATCTACCCAAATTGGAAGCACAACCATCTGGAAATCTCAAATCTGCAATCCACTGACAAAATAATAAACGGTGTTCTTTAGACAGTGTATAAGCTGCTTTTGGTTTCAGTAACCTTTCTGTTCTGACATTCTCAAACAGTTCCAGTTCTGGACGCCTACAAATTTGGGCAAGATCTAAACGTGCATTTACATTGTCTTTGCTCTTTCCTGGCTATCCAAAACTGTATGAAACAAATTATCAAAACAGTTCTTCTCAATATGCATGACATCTAACATGTGTCGGACCAACAAATTAGACCAATATGGAAAATCCCAAAATATGCTACGTTTAATCCAATTGTGTTCTTTCCCAAAACCAGAAATTGTCTATTGGATTATTGTGGGACCAAAAGTGATGGGAGGTAATGAAAATAAACCTGATTTTAACTCCGAACCTGATAGCATTTTTGGAGGTCCATCCCTTTCAACTATTCCTTTTCTAAAATGAGATCTGTTTCTGTGAAAAAGATGATCAGCTGGAAGAAATATGCGATGACAGTCAAAATAACAAAGCTTCTTTCCATGAATGAGCATAAATGCATTGTTCTCTCCCATACAGTAAGGACATGATTTCTGACGATGTGTACTCTAGCCATATAACATCCCATAAGCCGGGAAGTCACTAATTATCCACATCAATGCTACTCTCAGTATGAAATTATGTTTTTTTGCAACATCATATGTACTGACACCAGTACTCCACAATAAATTTAATTCATCAATCAATGGTTTCAAATAAACATCAATATTTTTCTTCGGATGTCCTGGAATTAGTAAAGTCAAAAAGATATATGGCTCCTTCATCAACATCCATGGAGGTAAATTGTACGGAGTTAAAAAAACAGGCCAACATGAATATTGACTACCATAAGATCCAAACGGACAGAAACCATCAGTAGAAAGGCCCAGTCGATCATTTCTAGCTTCTAATGCAAAGGATGGATGCACTCTTCAAAATGTTTCCATGAATCACCATCGGCTGGATGATTCAATCTTTTATCGGTTGAAATATTCTCTTTATGCCATGACATCATTGTCGCTGTATTCTTTGACATGAATAAACACTGATGTCAGGATGTTAGCGGAAAATATCTCAACTATTTTACAGGAATCAAACCAGACTTTCCGTGTTGTACTTCTTTATATCTCATTTGCCCACATGTGGGAAAACTATCCAATGACTCATTTTCCCCAGAATATAAAATGCAGTCATTTGAACATGCATGAATCTTCTGACAAGTAAGTCCCAAATTTCGAACCGGCCTCTTACTCTCATAGTAATTTACAGGAAAAAAATTTCCTTCGGGTAGCAGTGTTTTAAGAAAAGAAAATATCTGGTCAAAATAGGTGTTTGACATTCCATTATCTGATTTGATAGCCATAAATTTTGCAACTCCTTCTAATTTGCTCATCCTGCAGCCAGGATATAATGCATCCTCAACAGACCTCAACAACTCATAAAATTCAGACGGTGCCAACTTAAAATTTGAAGCTATATCAGCCGGAGTTTCTATATGTTGAACAGATGAACCTGCAACATCATGTACTAAATCTTGAAATCGGGATGGATCCGGAATCAAGTTGGTATCACCTGCTCTGGAACTGTGTTCACCGTGTTAATACCAAAAAACATAATCTGGTTGAAAACCAAAACGCAAGAGATGTTCCCCCACTTTGTCAAACGAGTCAAACTTTCTCAATGCACATTTTCTGCAAGGGCATTTTATTTTGCCTTCTGAAACAAATTCTGGATTTGATGCCGCAAATAATAAAAAAGCCTCCACACCCTCTACATATACTAGATTTAAACTAGAACCGTTTGGATTTCTACGTTTATTTATCCATATGAGGTCACCTAATAATGATTGTTGACCACCTCGTTGTTCCATATTTTACTATAAAATATAAAAGTATTACTATTTTTGAACAATTTGTTAGAAAAAACACTCAAGCTAGGATAATTATAGAGTTTACATGATACACGACTGACGCAGAATTTTTATTGAGATAGATCTAAAAATTGACCCTTTAAGAAATGAATATGTTGAGAATAAAGCAAAACCTGTTACAAATATTGATAATTTTAATATTATATAAATTTTTTATTATTTTCATATTACTATTATTATTGGTAATTATTACTAATTATTGGTAATTATTACCAATTATTGGTAATTATTACTAATTATTACTAATTATTACTAATTATTGGTAATTATTACTAATTATTACTAATTATTGTTAATTATTCTTAATTATTGGTAATTGTTCCTAATTATTACTAATTATTTATATTTACTGGTAATTATTGGTAATTATTGGTAATTATTACTAATTATTGGTAATTATTACTAATTATTGGTAATTATTGGTAATTATTACTAATTATTGGTAATTATTAGTAATTATTACTAATTATTGGTAATTATTCCTAATTATTGGTAATTATTCCTAATTATTGGTAATTATTTCAAATTATTGGTAATTATCGGTAATTATGGGTAATTATTGGTAATTATGGGTAATTATTGGTAATTATTACTAATTATTGGTAATTATTACTAATTCTTGTTAATTATTACTAATTATTGTTAATTATTACTAATAATTGTTAATTATTACGAATTATTACTAATTATTACTAATTATTACTGATTATTACTAATTATTACAAATTATTGGTAATTATTACTAATGAATAATTATTACTAATTATTGGTAATTATTATTAATTATTGGAAATTATTACTAATTATTATTAATTATTACTAATTATTAGTAATTATTACTAATTATTGGTAATTATTACTAATTATCAGTAATTATTACTAATTATTGGTAATTATTACTAATTATTACTAATTATTACTAAATATTACTAATTATTACTAAATATTAATAATTATTACTATTTACCGGTAATTATTGGTAATTATTGGTAATTATTCCAAATTATTGTTAATTATTTCTAATTACTGTTAATTATTAATAATTATTAATAATTATTACTAATTATTCCTAATTATTACTAATTATTGGTAATTATTACTAATTATTTCTAATTATTACTAATTATTGGTAATTATTACTAATTATTACTAATTATTGGTAATTATCGGTAATTATTGCTAATTATTGGTAATTATTATTAATTATTACTAATTATTACTAATTATTGGTAATTATTTCTAATTATTGGTAATTATTACTAATTATTGGTAATTATTACTAATTATTGGTAATTATTACGAATTATTGTTAATTATTACTAATTATTGGTAATTATTACTAATTATTACTAATTATTACTAATCATTAATAATTATTGGTAATTATTATTAATTGTTACTAATTATTACTAATTATCGGTAATTATTGGTAATTATTACTAATTATTTGTAATTAATACTAATTATTTGTAATTATTATTAATTATTACTAATTATTACTAATTATTGGTAATTATTACTAATTATTACTAATTATTGGAAATTATTAGTAATATTATTGGTAATTATTGGTAATTATTACTATTTACCGGTACTTATTGGTAATTATTGGTAATTATTCCTAATTATTGGTAATTATTACAAATTATTGTTAATTATTACTAATTATTACTAATTATTACTAATTATTACTAATTATTTGTAATTATTACTAATTATTGGTAATTATTAATAATTATTACTAATTATTAGTAATTATTGGTAATTATTACTAATTATTACTAATTATTGGTAATTATTACTAATTATTACTAATTATTGGTAATTACCGGTAATTATTTCTAATTATTGGTAATTATTATTAATTATTATTAATTATTACTAATTATTACTAATTATTGGTAATTATTACTAATTATTGGTAATTATTATTAATTATTGTTAATTATTACTAATTATAGTTAATTATTACAAATTATTGGTAATTATTAATAATTATTACTAATTATTAATAATTATTACTAATTATTACTAATTATTACTAATTATTACTAATTATTACTAATTATTACTAATTATTGGTAATTATTACTAATTATTACTAATTATTACTAATTATCAGTAATTATTGGTAATTATTACTAATTATTGGTAATTATTACTAATTATTGGTAATTATTATTAATTATTACTAATTATTAATAATTATTGGTAATTATTACTAATTATTGGTAATTATTACTAATTATTACTAATTATTAATAATTATTACTACTTATTACTAATTATTACTAATTATTGGTAATTATTACTAATTATTACTAATTATTACTAATTATCGGTAATTATTGGTAATTATTCCTAATTATTGGTAATTATTGGTAATTATTTCAAATTATTGGTAATTATTACTAATTATTGGTAATTATTTCTAATTATTACTAATTATCGGTAATTATTCCTAATTATTACTAATTATTATTAATTATCGGTAATTATTGGTAATTATTGTAATTATTTCTAATTGTTGGTAATTATTCCTAATTATTGGTAATTATTACTAATTATTGTTAATTATTACTAATTTTTGGTAATTATTACTAATTATTGGTAATTATTACTAATTATTGATAATTATTACTAATTATTACTAATTAGCGGTAATTATTCTTAATTATTACTAATTATTACTAATTATCGGTAATTATTGGTAATTATTGGTAATTATTCCTAATTATTTGTAATTATTACTAATTATTGGTAATTATTACTAATTATTACTAATTATTCCTAATTATTGCTAGTTATTGGTAATTATTCCTAATTATTGCTAATTATTGGTAATTATTCCTAATTATGCATAATTATATGAATAATTATCAATAATTAGAAATGATTACCAATAATTAGGAATAATAACATTATTAGTATATTTTATTATTAATATTAAAATAATACAATTTTCTATATTATATACAATTCTCTTTTCATCTGTGTGTTTTCTGTCTCCACATACAAATAATACATGTGAAGACAGAAAACACACAGATGAAAAGAGAATTGTATATAATATAAAAAATTCTATTATTTTAATAATAATAAAAAAATATACTAATAATGTAATAATGTTATTATTCCTAATTATTGGTATTTATTACTAATTATTAATATTTATTCTTAATTATTGAAAATTATTACTAATTATTCCTAATTATTATTAACTATGAACAATACTAATAATTTAAATTTATTAAGTAACAAACCAATGTAAACACAATTAAATAACAACTAATTAAGAGTAATTGAAACTAATAAAAAATTTAAAATAAATATTAAATTAAAATGAACATAAATACCTTCAAAATTGATCTGAGGTTGATCTCTGATCATTCTTGAAAACTTCAATATCAACCCCGGAGAAAAAAATTAAACTTGAGAAACACTGAACTCTAAAAATAGAATTTTGAGAGAAGAAGAAGATGGAGTTTGAGAATGAATAAAAAAAATGGATGGGGGTATTTATAGGTTAGATTATTTGCGACGGGTCCATTTGCGACGGGTAGCCCGTCGCAACTCATATTATTTGCGACGGTACCCATCGTAAATACCTTAGGCATCATTTATTACGGTCAACGGTGAAATAGTTATTTGCGACGGGTCCCGTCAAAAATAACCACCTGCCGACATACTATTTGCAACGAGGAAATATTCATGTCGCAAATATCTTTTACCGCCGCCGGTTATTTGCGACGAGCAATAACTGCCCGTCGCAAATATGTTTCCCGCGATTTGGCGCGCAAAGCGCACCGGTTCTTTTGCGACGGGGAAAACAATCCCGTCGCAAAAGGCTGCTTATTTGCGACGGGCAAATACCCCCGTCGCAAATAAGTTTTTAACGGGGCAATTTGCGACCGGATAAATCCCGTCGCAAATAACCCGTCGCAAAAACCCATTTTTCCCGTAGTGTTATATCTACAATTATTTCATTATGGAGAACAATATATAGGTATCTTCTACTACTATACCCCCTTTTTAATGACATCAATTATGTTCAGTTGAAATTCAAAATGAAGATGGAAATTAAGAGAATGAGTTTTGAAATATGGAAATCTATTATAGAAATATATAAAATACCCACATCTACATGAATTATATTTTAATAATCCTATTAAAGCATCATGTAATTATAACTATAAATCTATAAACTCGTATTTCAATGCTTTGGGTGACCAAGATTTTAATATAATATATGCATTAATAAATTATTTTGAAATTTGGGGCAATTTAATGGTTTTTTATGTGGGAACAAATATTTTAATATAAATTATTTAAAAAATCTATTCTATTAATAATTTTATTTCTAAGAAGAAAATTTATGATCCTATTTTTTACATGTATCAATCAAACAATAAGGTATTGAATACAATTCATTCACTAATAAATCATATTTTTTATAAAAAAAATGTTCTGTGCCCATTGAGGTGTCTTCCAAGAAGATAGAGAGGAGCCTAAGAATAATTCTATGAATCATGTGATGTAATCATGTATCATAAAATGGAGAAGATTAGAAAATGGATTATTTTTGAGGAACAAATCAATTTCAACAGAGTAATAGAGTATGAACTAAAAAGAAAATATTTTTCATTTAAATCCAGTTCCTGAAACTAAAAGGAGAAAATTCATAGTAAAAGTTCAAGTGATGAAGAATTAATTGATTATAGTGATTTTGATATGGACCATTTGGAAATATGATTCATAAGGGTTATCAATAATAATAATTTCTTTCTGAAAAAATGTTGTAATGGTAAATATGATAATATAAAAAATGGAGAAATTATTTTAATTCAGATAATGATTCAAAAGAAATAATTTCTTATGAGTGTAAAAGTAAAAAAATGTCAAAGGAATCATTCTAAAGATAAAATACAAGAATACATATGATGAAAAATGTAAAATATTTAATAAATAAATGAATTCAACTCGGTTTTCTCATAATTATAGCTTGAGTGATTTAGAAACAACCCAAGAGGATCTATAATTAAGAAATAACTTTTTTATGAAAAACACATCTGAGGTATATGAATTTTTTCCTGTTAATTTGGTACATATTTATAATCATTTTGGATAATAAAAATATGATGAGAAAGATTCTAATGAATATATTTTTTCATATTGTAACATGTTTTATGATAAATTTAATGATATTGTGGTTAAATATAATATTTTAAATTTACATTATGCATTTACTGATAGTTTATAATCTTATGTTGCTTTTATAAATGGAATAAATGATAAAATATTAAAATTGAAAAATGTGTTAAAATACTGTAATGTGTAATTAATTAATCACCTAATATGATTTTCCAAATTCAGAAATAATCTTACCCAACTTCTTTGAAAATTTACATCACATATATACATTATCAGTATAGGTTATCAACATAGACAGAGTATTATTGATAAAAAATTTATTCGTAGTTAATGTTATAAAACTTGTTTTTATTAACCATGATGGAGAAATTATATTTTTCTAAAAATTAAAAATTTGATTATATGAAAAATATTATGTAATTTTGTGATATCAATGATTTTATAATTGACATTTCTGGAACCAACAATATTTTGTAGCAATCAATTTGTTTTTGTAAAATTTATTTTCCAAGAAATCAAATGTCAAATATATGTAGTAAAATTTTTTGGTTATTAGATGGTAGTTATTTTTGAAAAATGAATGGAGAATGATAATGTTTTAATAATCTGATCAAACAGGATGGTGGAAATATAACTTTTTGTGATAATAATAATGGGAAAATTATTAGTATTGGCCAAATTAGTAATTATAATAATGTTATAATGTTTTATATCTATATGGCATAATGTAAAAACTAATTATTATCAAATAGATATATGATGATGGTTTTCATTTGATGTATGCAAATTTTTACTGTATTGTTTTTATTATAAAAATCTATAGTTATTTTTTTCATTGAGAAATGACAATTTTTATGATGTTAATTTAGATTATTTATTTTCTCAAAATTATTCTTACTTATGGTACCTTCAAAAGGAATCATGGATTTCGAATAGGTGAGTAGGTTATTATAATATTTACTCACATAATAAGGTAAATATGAACATGCTAGTCAAGGTTTTACCTAAAACTGAATTTCTATTAGTTAAATTCGATATCCTATGTCAAAATAGAATATATCATAAGATATATTTCAAATCAAAGAATGATTTTTCTACGTATCAACAACTATAGTTGGTTAACATTGACCTTTTGGTCCATTATATAGTTTCTACATTAAATGTGATGAACCGTATTTATATTCCCATATATAACTTTTCTAGGTATATTTTGGTATTTATTCTAGCTCAAAAAAAAGAATGTTCTTATTTCAAAATAAATTCTAAATATATAGAAAATGTTGGTGGAATTTAAATTAATTCCATAAAAAATGATCTCAAATGGTAATTATAAACTTTCTACTTTGACAGCTTTTTTAAAAAAATGGCCATAATAATTACAGTTTTTCTCCATGGACCCCACAATAGATTGGTATTGAAGGAAGGTGGGATATAACACTTCATGATACTGGTCAGACAATGCTTAATGAAAATGATATACCAATTTATTTTTTGGAAGATATTATGAATACAACCTCTTGAATATATAATTGGGTTTTAATTCGGAATCTCTTAATAAAAAATCTTTTTTCATTTTTTTGTATTAAAATTATTAAGGTTAATTAATTTGTAGCTTTTTGTTTTATATTATTAATCCATATTATTAAGGATAGTCTAGATAAATTTTCATCCAGTATAGATGAAGGAATATTCCTTGGTTACTAAAAATTTAGTAAATCATAAAGGGTGATTAATAAAAGAAACATGACTATGGAAGAATATATTCATTTCCAATTTGACGAATTAGATCTATATAAACAAAATTGAATTTTATAATACTTTGATTATGATCATTCAATTATTACTATCAATGTAAACCATTATGAAAAAATGTAAAATAAGATGGAAAATCATTTTGTTTTTTAAAGAAATCAGACCTGAACCTATACATTATAATGAGATATCCTACCCTTAATTTCATAGATATGTTATTACTCTTATATACCATCCACTAGCTATTGTAGTTTGATATCTAGATAGAGGTACCAAAACAAATGCTTATGTTAGAAAGCATGTTTTTCATTAATCATTCTTGTCACAACATGAACCTATGAACATTAATCATGAAATAAATTTGGAATTTAGAGTAACAGAATTGTATTAGGAACTTAATTATCAAAAAAAGAAATAGAGTTTTATAACTTCTTGTAAGACCTATTGAAACTCTGACTCCTGGTATTAAATTTTTGTATTGATATAAGCTTTTGTATTTAGGCACTATAGTATGAAATAATGATATATTGGTTTCATTATGATATAATCAAGAAGATGGTATGGACGTTGATAAAATATCCACAATAGAGGATAAAAATAAATCCATTAGAATAAATTTTACACATGAAAAAAATATGGATTTCAATCTTTATCAAATGAATGTAAGAAGTTCAATCCTAAATATTTTCATAGTTGATACTTTTTTTAACATCCTCATGGATTTTCAAAATCATCAATTTTCAAATAATTTTTTAAAATTATCAAATGGTTTATATGGTTTAAAAAACATCATCTAACATGGTATGATTGATTATCTTATTTCAAATTTCTATATTTTTTTAAAAATACTTATGCGACCATTTTATATATAAAATAAAAACATTAATATATGTTTTAATGGTTAAAATTTAAATTGATAATATTATTTTTGGATATTCTAAAATATTTTGTGTATTGAATTTTCAAAAATGATGAAAAATTAATTTAAAATTTTTTTATAGCTCAACATAAATGAACTATTTGTTTTCATCTTAATCAAAATAAATATGTAATAATTAGATAACAAATCATGTATAGTAATTATGTTTAAAAAAAAATTGGATAACTCTAACTGAAATAAAAGTCCCATTAGTACACCTTGTAATCTTGAACTTCATGTAGATGGAATGTAAATGGATCAAACTAATTAAATAATTATTTTTATAATCTTACACTAAATAATTTCCAGCCAACGAGATATAGTGTTTTTTGTCTTTATGTGTTCCCATTTGAAACTAAATCCCATATAGTCTCATTTTCATGTTCTTAATATTTTTAAAACACCTCAATTTTACAATCAATTTAAAACTATTATACCATAGAAGGCATGAAATTGAATTAGTGATTTATTAAAATTTATATTTTGGTGTTTATAGGTTACATATTAAAATATCCACTGAACATTCCATAATTTTGGAATGTAACTTGTATTATGGTGTACTAAAACGAAAAATTTAGTATCAATGTATACTTTTAAAGCTAAATACATACCTATAGGATGTTGTTGAGCAGAAATGTTTTTGATTTAACACACTCTAATATATTATCAATATCAATTTACACAATTTTATATAAATTATGAAAACACAATTGTGATAAATATTCAAAAAAATCATTTTTCTAACTCTAGGAAAAATCATATTGATGTAATACATTACTTTTTGAGAGATCACTTTCAAAAATATGATACAGCTATATAATTCCAAGTAAATGAACATTATATTTATGATATTTTTAATAGTATCTCAAATTATGAGTGATTAAGAAACATAAAACATGATTTATGTATGATAAATTTCTATTATTAATTAATCTTGGAGGATCAACTATGGGAAAAGACACAATAGGAAAATCCATTCATAGAAAATACACCATAGGAAATCCCCTGTTCCACATGCCACCATTGGATAATCCACCACTGATGATCAATCAAAAGTGATATATCATTATAATAATTGACTATTAACGTTATCCACCATTGAAATTATCCCATGTTTAAATGTTCCACCATTGTAATAATCCACCGATGAAATTTTCATCAATTTGAATGTTATAATGTTAAACTATTCCACCTATGGGATGATCCACCATTTGAATGATACCAGTATAAAATTTATTTTTCTATAGTATTATTATTTGTTTAATATTTTATTGGATTTCATTTTTTAAATTTTATTATATTTTATAATTTTAAAAATAAAAATTTACTATTTTGGACTTCAATATGATTTTGAGTTAATCACTAACACATGCCTACTCCCATCAAACTATTTACCCAAACCACATTCTTCCAACACTCATACTTCTAAATTCTATATATTACCTTTTTTTCATGATTAATTCTGAGTTTTAAGATCCCTATATTATCGTCTCCCCAAATATTATTCCCTAAAAATATAATAGATAATCGAGCTGTGGAAATCCTATCTTCTAAAATGAATATTTATTTAAAAACAAATATGTGGATAATAAAAGGTAATTATTGAAAATGTATTTTTTTAGGGTGATATATGTATAGGCATGTGAAGACTATTTTTCAAGAAATTAATACCATTTAATCCTAGGATAGATCATTATTTCAATAAACATGAATAATTATTTTAGATGAAAATAATGATTAAAATTGAAATATGATTGATGGATAAGATGTTACTTATCATACAATATATTTGGAAATATGTATTAATGTGAATTTTTAATAGGATTATGATGACTATAAAAAATCTATACAATTATATAGGGATTCATTTGTCTATGATGATGTGCTATTCAAGTTGAATAATGAATGTACATTGAGAAGGAATGGAGTATTAGTGATAGAATGAGAATGAAGACAATTTTTAATGATTATTCAGCATATTATATGTCCCTAAAAGGATATGTTAGTAATATATGATATCAGGATGTTTGTACTCTATTCCTTATGAAATTAGGGGTATGATTAATATTTGTAGATATCCCATGGTTTATATGATGGAAATGGATATGTCTTTGTCAAGGTCTAATTATCTCATTTATCTTTTGATAACTTCTGAGATGATTGAAACTATGTTCTTAATTTATGTGGAGTAGGAATCTAATGAAATGTGTGGTGGGATATCCTTAAATAAGGATACATAAAAAATAATTAATTTGAATTGGATTCTATGGTTGAAAATTTGTGTTACAGAGAATGAAAACTCCATGAGGACTATAATACACTAGATCAGCCTAAAAGACCAATGATCAGATTGGATCATATCATAGATTCATATGATTGAGTTTATTTTTCAAAATAGGAAGAATGATTTGTTTTTTATTAGAAAAAAATATAAAATATCTACATCTATTGAAGAGGGATGTGAGCTAGATATTCTTAGGATCCTAGTAATTCCATTTTTACCTTAATGTACACTTAATGGTATCTATACTATAGAGAGTCTCTTAAGTCTATGAAATGAAGATTATTATGAGATTGATGTCTATGGAGAATAGAATATTAATTTTTTTTGAGTATTGAATAGTTATTTTGGATGTATCATATGGATCTAAGAAGGGGAAGGTGGAGATGATGACGGTGGTGATGGTGATGAAATTGATGTTGAGAATTCTTCACAAGATCATATTGAGGATTTTCAATCACATCATCCCTCTCATGATTCATTAGTTATTTCTATAGAGAGATATATTATAGAAATAAATAAAATTTTGGATATATACGGTTCATTTTTGAATTATTGGTGAAGAAACCCCTATTTGAAGTGAGATGAGTACAATTTTCACGGGGCAGAATCCATATGATCTTTTAGTCAAAGAGTTTACCATATAAATACTATTGATATGTCTTCAGAAATAGTTTATGTGGAATCACATGTGGATAGGGTGATGTTAACATGAAATTTCTTAACGAGACTTCTCTACTCATAGTCTATGTATGTTTTATGTTATGTTGGAGATTGTTGTGACACTCACATAGGATTTTCCTAAGCATAAGATGTTATATCATATAAAGGAATGATGTATCCTATATCTAAACATCATGGAAATTATTATCTAAAATAATATAGACATAGTGATCATGATGACCACATAAATCCCTAAGAGAATGGTAGACCTAATGTTTTAACTTGAGTATAGATAGAACCTAAGGGATCTATTATTGAAATATTTTATTGTTTTTCAGAACTATTGGGATTTCTTCTAGATGAACAAGTTTTTTTGTTCATAGTATAAAAATCCCATTTTACCATGTACAGAGAGATATAATTCACATCCACCTAACACTTCCTTTAATAAATACTATTTTGTTGAAATTTTATTTTTTAGTTTCTTTAAGAGGTTTGATGATTTAAAATATTAGTACAGTTTCAAGGCCTTAGTCACATCATGTAACTCATGTTAGTGAAGATGATTCCATACATCTATTTGATTTGGTTGTATTTCATATTCATCACATGATGTATGTACAAATTCTGTATGTTGGAAATGAAAATAGATAGTTGTAAAGTGAAATGGAAGTTATGATATATGTGTTGGAGGTGATGATGAACTCCTTTACTGATTGTTAGGATGTTTTGTTGGGGGGATTTGAGTGTATTATTGATATTAATTCTGTATCATATGCTCTACCTTCATATTACTTTTTTGATGGTGATATGATCTGATTTGATCCATTGTCATAGGGTAGATACTTGATATTATGGGATATTTTCCATCATCTCACTATGAGTATATTAACTGTATTGGACAAGATGGTGAGCACATATATAGATTAGTTAGGGATTGTTTGAACGATTCCCCAAGTGATAGAAAACCCATCACCAAGGATACCAAACAAAAGAAATTAAGGACATCTAAATAGCATGATTTAAATTTCTATTTTATTTTTGCGCTAAAATCAAACAGATGCTACCATTCACTAGGTAATTCACAGAAAATGTCATCCAGCCCAATGTTATCACCCCTCTCATGAAGTTATTATTAAAGGCGTATATAGACTACTTCAATTCTATGGAAAGAAGAAAATTATTATTGACTTTTAACCTCATGATGCTCAGATTATATATATATATATATATGGAATAATAGTGGTATCCCGTGAGTCAATTACTATGTCCCTTTCACAACTTCTCATTCCTTATATCCATCTTCACATCAATCTACATCATTATGTCTATCAATGATGGAATCAGTAAGACAACTCAGACCATTGATAATCAAAATGCATCCCACCACTCCCTAATCGCCCTAAGCCACTACATATGAACCTTCACCTTCTATATCATTACCTCATTCCGCTTGAATGGGACTGTGAAGTATTGATCCATATTCTAAAGCTTGGAGTGATTCAGATTTGTCTAAATCATTGATAGGGATTATGTATTTCTTATTTATATCAATTTATGTTTTAATAAAAAAGATTTTTTTGAAATGAATGATCTTTATAACTTAATATTCATGACTTACTTCATGATCATTATTTTAAATTTATTTACATATTTTATAATCCCAAGGGGGGGGGGGGGACAATGATGGAGTATACCTTAAATCGTTGTTTATGTTTGATACCAGTGTTATCCTTTGATATCATGATTACCTACAATCATGTATTTATACCATTATTATTTTGATGTATCTATTTATACATTACCTTAATCAAAGTGTTTTTAGGATTTCAGAGTTATGCATTAAACATTACTTCAAAATTCACTTTCAAAATATCACTTTAACTTTTTGAATTTATAAGAAGATATCATTTCTTTTTCAAATTCATATATTTAAGAAAAAGATTGTTTCATAAATAGTTTCTAAAATTCCATAATTTTATATCAAAAAAATGTTAGATATTGTTGGAATATCATGGATTTAATGATCACAAATCTTAATTATTATGTTTCTTGTGGGATTAATGATTTTTGGTTCTATATTATTTAATAGATAATTATTTTAATAAAATTTGATTAGTATTTAAATTCTCATCTAGTAGTAAAAATATACCTCTTACAACATATTCCATATTCAGATTCTGATACTACCAGTCTCTTTCTACTATTACATCCATGCATTCATCAAGAGGTCCACCACGAGTTGTCTATTACCGAAAGAGGTGTAACACTATTAGGATTACTAGTAAAATCCCTTTAAACTATCTTGAGTACTACCACTAGACTCATTTTACCATCTTAATCATTTATCCTCCAGTGTCATCTCATAGACAACGTCACACCACCAATAAAACTCCCACCCCACATTAATTTTCAATACTTAGTAATGTTACTACTTGATCTACAACCACCATTTTCATAACCACTGAACCATGCAATAATAATCCTTTATATCATTTATATTCCACATTATTTGAATTTAATTCACCCAAAATATTTTAAAATGTAGTTAATGAAGTGGTTTTATTTAATGATTATTCATTAACCATTACACAGTTTCATTGACCAATAATCAATGATTTGGTGTTGTGATCTATAAATTTCTTGTGATTATTCATTTATGGGTAATTGAAACTATTATGGTATTTATTTTTGGATAACATCCTCATGCATGATATAATTAAATGATTTACTTGATTGATCTGAGAAATAATTCAATGATAAATAACTATTGACTTATGCCTATGAATATTAGGAACATATCAAAAGTCATGTTACATTTCCTAACTAAATGAAGATAATATTTTCATATCATCTTCATTCATAAAAGTGATGTCCACTATATCCTATTACTTATAACATTATGTGAAATTAGTTTGAGCTCATTATTAAGAAAAACATGTGGGATCTTCATCATTTTAGGTATCACAGACTGAGTAGCACTCTTTTACCTTCTCTTTTTTACATAACTATTCTGCTGTTTTCATTTACGTTAGATCATTGTGTTGTTTTCTATAGTTATTTAAACAAACATAATCATATTCTTTAACTATATAATTCTCAATATTTAATGTACATAATTTAATAAAATGCACACAAAGTCTGTTTAATAGGTCCCTATGTGACATGTATTGTTTTTCTACCCATATAAAACCATAGAAAATGCATTGATCCTAGATAGGTTGGGTTATAGTGTGTATATACAATCTACTTTGTGCATCAGATTATTGGTGATAAAAATCTACATAAAAGTAAGTAATTTCCATGTGGAAGGTATTATGTATCGGCATGAGGATGAACAACTTTTTTATTCTATTTATTGTTTTTATTTTTTTCATCATCTAAATTAAAAAATAGTATTTTTTTTAATATGCGAACTGAACTGCAACATTGATAGTTAGTATTGTTTAGTGATTATAGAAGGATTTTATTATATAAATATATTTCAAATTTTAAATTAATTTAAAATATTGAGTTAATTATTCAATAATAATTCTTCGAGGAATTTTTAAAATGATCAATTGTATATAAAATTATTTTTTAGATTAGTTGGGATAATTTATTTAATATAGGGAATTCTATTAAAATTTTGTTTTAATGTAAATTTTATATGGTATTCATTTAACCCCCCCCCCCCACTCAAGAGTTATTAACTCTAACAATCAACTATATATTTTACGGGATGAGTTATAGATAAATCATTTAAATTAACATTGACCCATTTACTAAATGAACCATTAAGGAATTTCCTCATGTGATGTTTCTACATATTTTAATATCCATATAATGGTAGGTGGATGATTATGAATGTAGTAATCGATAGGTACTATTCAATAACTAAAGATTTAGTTTTTTAATTTTACAATATCATGGGAACTATATTTTCAATGAGCAAAATCATATATTAATATAAAAAGTTATGGATTTAAAATCAACTTTATATCATGGTAAACTAGACATAATCCACTGATGTAAAATCACATGAAATAATTTACAGTGAGTAGGATCTCTATTTGTATTACTATCAAAATCCATGATAATAATATATCACTACTCATGAATTTTATTAATATTAAATACCATAAATTATATTTTTATACTACATAAGTAAACAAAGACAATTAACTACACCCATACAAATCATAAAATGTAATATCCCATATCAATAAAAATGATTTTATCATAAAACCACAATAATAATATATATTAAAACTACAATGGTATTCATTTAAATAATTATTTTTATAGAATATAAGTGAAATAAATGTATGAAGAAGTCCAATCCAGTTATGGTTTTTGTTGATTGGGTAAAATGGGAACCCATTTGGATGAAATTAATGGCCCATGAATAATATGAGGTACTAGAATAAACTATATATCTAATTTATGAAAAATTTAAAATAGTATATTGAATTGTACCCCTTCATGAAAATTAAAGGGAAGAAGGATAATGTTTTGGGGATGAAATCAATTATACTGTATATGTAGAAGATAATTTATTGAGAATACAATATTACATTTATATTCAATATATTGATATCACTAATTACTCTCTTGGTTATTATTAATTAAAATCGATATGATATATAGAAAAATAATTTCAATCAATTGATTATGTTGGATTTGTTTTTCATTGTATTAAACTAATTATTTAAATATTTATACCTATTATTCTTCTCCATTATTGTTAAAGGTTGTATATCTTTGGATTTTTTATGTGAATATTGTGACTATTATTATATTTTAAGAGTTTTTAATTATTATATTTCTTATATAATTATTCTTCAATTATGAGAAAAATATTATGTAGATTCAGATAAAATGATAGAAATTGCAATTGTTCTACTTTATAGGTTAGAGAGTTGTTTCAATGAAAAAACAATTATATCATGTCAAATAATTCTCATATTTAAAGGGTAAAAACACAATTTAAATCATATAATATTCCATTTATCTTATAAAATCCTACATGCTCATGAGTATAATTATCATATCAAGTTATTTAATAATCCATTAGAATATTGATTCTTCTATTAGATATATTATCCTCAACCAATCGACTCCTTTATGAAACCTTGAAAACTATGAAAATTAAATATGTTATTCTGAACATCATATCCTCATTAAAATACATATATTAATTATCATCTATTATGTATAATTATTTATTATTCAATGAAAAAAATATAAAAGACATAAAAATATATATTAAAAAATATCCCCATTAGATATATTTTTCAGTTCATGAACATTATATATCCTCTTTCAAATAATAATAAATTATAAAACCAATTATAAAATTATTTTACTCATAAATAATATTTTCCTACATAAATGACTATTTCATTTGAAACGTAATTTTAATGCCCTAAACTTTTTGAAATTTCATCTTGGATTTAAGTCATTTTCTACCCATTTTATGACATATTCAAAATAAATATATTTGGATGTGGATTATAATTCTTCATTTAGATTCATTTAAATAAAATTGAAATAGTATTTATTTTCGTCATTTCACCCTCATAGTGAAGTGATATGTAATGTTGTTGCTCTCAATTCTAATATTAATATCATTAGGGAGTTTATCAAATTCTACGAAATGGATTTCTCATTATTTATTGAACTTATTGATACTATTAAATTTATATTACACTTAACAAAATTTCATTTTTCCCTAAAAGATAGGTTTTTGGTTATGATCGAATGGTCCAACTACGGTTGTATAGTATATACTTATTATCTTGTGAAGGTGGTTCTGAAATTATGTTTTTTAAAGAGTGTTCACAATTTTTGTTTTCCCAATAAGATTTTTGTAAGGGGATAGATTTTCTGTAGTCACTGTCTTAATTTATATCATCTTAAAATGGTCTCAAATGGGTTTTATTTGTGGATATATTAATTCCCAAATGGATCTTATATATGGGATGACTCATGAACCAACATTCCAATGGCATGCATTCATTGGGTATCTCAGACAATGACATTTAAGAACTCACATTGGTCAATATGATAAATTTTAGGGTTCATCACACACTTTTGTGGGGATCTATTTTCTATTTTGGGACACTCTTGTAGACTTACGATATATTCATGAATCCTTTGTTCAATCCAAAATATGAATATGTGAATCACACTATTAATGATTCATCATGAATAAAAATAAGTTTATATTAAAATGTATATATATATATGGTACTCTTACAATGAGGGGATTTTTATGAATTTGATGATAACCATCAATTGAACCAATTTTGAATAAACCAGATATTAGTTGGTTGTTTATCAGGATGACACAAGTTTTAAGCCTCACAGTAAGGTGATTTGTAGATATCTATCATCTAGAGAGACATTAGTTATTTTGATTTCTATATTGAACCCATAATATAGGATTCGTAAATATCATTCATTGAGAAATTGTAACTGACATAGTTCTTCCCCACTTCGTAGGGAAGATCAATGTTTTAGGTCATGTGATAAATTCATAACCATGTTGTTTAACTCTATGCATCATGGACATCTAGGAGGATGATTCTAGGACAAGCATGGTGTGGGAAAAATGTCGAGGTGGCCTGAGGGTCCCAAAATAGATGTTGTGTCCTAGGTGGATTTGAACAACCCAGAGATGTGGCTCTGAGAAAATTAGGGTTGATTTGGGTGATGTGATTAGACATGAGGGAGGATTCCTAGGTATCCTAGTTCTTTAGGAATCAAATAAAATTTAGATCGGTACATTGGGTAATACACCTTAATGTAGTCCCATACAGCTTTGGCTTACGTATGGAGGCTTCCCATTTAATGGGGTACAACTAGGACATACACTTACATGATTCTTGTGTGGTTTGGGATTATGCATGGAAATTTCCCATTTGGGTGGAAGTTGTGTATAGTTGGTGCTTATACTGAATTGGAGGCCCATTTGATTGTATGTTGGGTTTTTATTGGGATTATTAAAAATAACATTCCAATTGGTGTTGAAGTTTTCATTTGGATTTCATGATCACTGCTAACCTATAATACAACCCGAGTCATTCTCAATGTGAGAAAGAAGACGAAGTAGTAGATTAGAATATCCAACAACTATTCTCTATCAACTAGTGTAAAACGTTCTGAACTAGAATGGGTATGTTATAAGGAATTTAGTGTGATATTTTTATATTTTATTTTCATAGACATGATAGTCATATTTTTTAATCCATTCAACTGTCTTCCAATCAAGGGAGAATATGATAAAATGTTTATGTTCCCACAAGAAAGGATAGGGGAATAATCGAAGAATGATCCCCTAAAATTTGTTTCTAGTAGGAGGATCTATTTCAATTGAAAAGGTAAAGATATGATTAATCATTGAACTGTTTCCCATGAATGTGTATGTTCACATGATCACCCAATGTTTGGATCCCATATAACCACAGGAGTGTAAATACAAATATATTTTGAGTTTCCAAAATAATATTATGATTATCCACATGACCCCACTTACCATAAGTATGTAGAATCATGAGGATACACCTTATTCCTCGATGATTTCATGATACATATCTAGTGGCCTTATAGATTCATAGTTTTTAAAAATGTTGTATGGAAAAATTCTTTATTGTTTAATGTAATGTGGTAAGAATGACTATGAGGAAGATGCCAAGAAATGGCTGGTTTTGGAATTATGATAGAGCATCCATTTTTATTTCACCATAGAATATGAGTAATGTGATGGGATATTTGGAGGTGTAAAAGGAATGGTTTGACTCATTTTTTTATATGGTAGGATGTTAGGGACGTAAAAGGTTGAACCCAAAATGTCATTGAACTACCTTGAATTTATTGTGGTGTAACTTTACATATGTCGTGAAAGACGATGATGGTAGAAATTGGGACATGACATGTTCCTGAGTGGGGGTTCTGGGGTGAATCCATTATGGGATGGACCAATGGGTGATTATGGTGTTGAAAATCGGCACATACGGATGGCGGCATAGTGTTTTTAGGATGTAAAAGAGAAACCCATGAAGGGGAGCCTTCATATAGTTCATGGGATATTTTCCATAAAGTTATTCAAGTGTCATATTTCACCAACACCTTCTATAAATATTTTTTTGTCCCCTCCACTACTCCCCTAACTTATTTTTATAGAGTTCCAATTTTACTAAATACATGGTTTTTATGTATTGATTGGATATAGGGACTCTATTAATTGGATCTCATGATGAACACCAAGTACCAAAGAAAATTTCATTCATAGGGTAAGGAAAATATGTCCATCACCCACAAATGATAAATCATTTGTAGGGATAGTTTTTCACGAGGCAAAAAAATAACTATCCAACTTAGAAAACAATTTAGTTTTAGTCATGGTCAATGGTGGTACCCTCTAAACCCATAAACAATTTCTATTATAGGAAAACCTATAGAAAATATGAACTCCATATGGAGAAATGGATCAACATGTGGATAGGTAGTTCATGTAACATTTTATACTTCATGTTACCATGAATTCCTCCCATGAGTCCCATTATTTAATCATATTCATTAAAATAAACATTTGGATTACTTTTTTACATTTTCAAAATTCATGAAACTACATTCTACATTCATGTGGAGATTCTAATATCCTTCAAATTCCACCATTGGAATACGTTTTGATCGGGTTGAAGAGGAAGCTATTCTAATGTAGAATTTTTCATTATTTGAATGAAATATCATTTATTACTCTTATTTTTTCTATAGCTACGTGACTCGATGATCATAGTTTGACTATATCTAGGGGTTAATTTAAAACCACAATAACATCATGTATTTTTTATTACCTTGTTTATTTTTTCCTAATTCATCTGTGATGTAGGTTGAGAAGGTATAACATGACATTTTCATAGTCCTCCCTTTGTGAGTTTTGGACCAAAAAATCTTTTGACTATTCCCATGGAATGTATGTAGTTATTCAAAATAGAAAAATACAACTAATTTTTTAGGTAAAAAAACATCCCCTTGAATTATAATAAAAGGGGCCCAATATGGACGAATGGTCGAGAATGTCATAATACATTTTAGATATGATTGAGGGATTTTTCATGACATTGGTTTTGTTATTTCCAAATCCAAGACATTATATGGGGAATGTATGTGAGGAGTAACAATTATAACGGTTTCTAGTGAAATATATCTAGTGTGTATATAGGTTGGAAAATAACTCCTAGTGAAGAATCATTCTTTGGTTGACAATATTTTTTTTATGGGAAACTAATGGAAAGGCAACTGGGTAATATTGTGCATAGTTAAAAAAACATGTTATCAAGAAACTGTATATTCATTTTTTTGACCAGTTAATTTATGAAAATTTATATTTATCAAGAAAATTATTTCTTCTTTATAAAGGGAATGATGTCGAAAATGATGAAAAAATATATATCATATTTTTTCATGAATGAGAAACCTCTCCAACACAAATTTGGATTTTGTAAAGGAGGGATGAACATGATGAAGTTTGAAACAATGAAACTAGTGCATGTACCATGCCTCTTAATGTCTTATAGGGAAAAATTTATAGGTATGTGATTTAGTAAAGTGTAACATTGACTGACAGAAAAACAATTAGATCATTTTCATTTAAATCTATCGAGTAATTTTTAATCAACTTCAACCACTAAATGGGAAAGAATATAAGGTGTAATATAGGGGGTATCGAAGTATATGAAGTGATGTTGGACATAAAAATAATTTTGGAATATAGAGAAAGGAAATTCCTCTCATGAGGATGAATTTTTGTTTTTTTATTTAATTTTTTGTCAGAAATATTTTTAGATCCAACAGGGGAATATTATGCATCATCAAAAAATAATGTCCACAGGAAAATAAACAACCATTTCTAATATTTTAGGTGGTGTAGGGAGATTTGGAAATTTCGGGATATAGATGGTCATTTCTAAAATAATAGATCCTGAATTTGATGGATAAATTTTATGTTGCGATTTTCATGGAATTGGTAGAAAGGTTATTACATAGGACATACCCATATGTTGAAAGGATTTGGAGAGATAAAATGAGCCCATAAGGGGCGTTCAACGAGATCTCCCATTATCTAGGGTTTCCCTGTGCCGCCTTCTCACTTCCTCCTCCCCTCTCCCTTCCTCCCCTCTTCTCTGGGCTTGGCGCAGTCGGGGATTGGGTTGTGCGTGGCGTGGTGGGTTGACTACTCTCTTGTTTCGCGGACTGGAAAAGCCTTTGGAGCTCTGTCAACATAGATCTTTGTTCAACCCCCTCCGACAATTCATATTTTCAGGTTTATTTCCCACATCCGTGATGCCCTCATCCACTGATGGCACCCCCCCTTTCATCTAGTCTGTGGTTAGAAGGATTCTTCTTCTCCCGAGTTCGTACAAGGTCGCAGGTGGCATCCTCTGGAAAACCCAACAATAATGACATGCTCCTCCTCTCTTAGCTCTCTTGGTGGCTTTTGGGGTTTGCAGCGTACCCATCCAGTGCAATGGAGGCCGAGCAGGGCGGCTATCATCGGTGATGTTGACTGTTGTTTTCCCTGTGATGATGATTTTCTATAATTTTTAATTTTTTGGTTTTGGTGATTTGGTCTACTGTGGTGATGGATTTTGGCATCTATGGTCGACAAGGTTGAGCGACGACGGTTGGGATTATTGTGATGGTTAATTTTTGGGGATGATCTCCAGCGGTGTGGCTCAAACAGGGAGGGAAGTCGACAACAATGGAGTTATTTTACTTTTGATGATGTGGATTGATGAAGGCGTGACCGACTGATGGGGTACCTCATGGTTCGGGCCTCCTTAGTAGTGGCGATGCATTTTCAATTTCAAATTTCATCATTTGAATTTATCCCTCCACTGTATGTGGTTACCGCTTCCTTTAAGTGGACTTTCATAAAATCGAATAAAAATATAAATTTCAGACATATGTTGATGGAAAAGTGTAAGGAATTATTTTTCCTCGTGAATATACATAGTATTGATGATTTTTGTGTCACTGAATATCTATTATTGGCATGAATCAATCCATTTGTTGTTCATTTAATGTTTTCCAATGTATTGATTGAACTATGGTGTGGGGATATGGTCATTTTCTCTTGAATACATGATTATAGGAATGGTGTTGGGTCTCATATTGGACTATCATTGGAGGTTCTAGCTCATGAATAAGAGTGTGGGTGGTTTTATTATACGTTCAAGACTAGGATATAGGATTCAGGTGTCTCTATGTATCTCATTAATATGTAAACTAGGCCACACATAGATTTTCTAGGGTACCCTACACAGGTTTGATCCATGCACATGGAATGCTAATTCTAAAATTTTGATGCAAATAGATCATGTATTTGAAATGTAGAACTCGCTATATATCATTTAGTGGTATGGATCAAGACATGTGTTGTTTTGAGTACTATATAGATTTAAATTTTTATGTTTATTGTATAGTTTTGACCCATTCACATGGAAATTAATATATTTCTATACCTTAGGAAGAACTAGTATTGAGGATCTTGTGGTTATTACATATCCCATTGAAACAAGAATCAAGACAGATGTAGTTTTATGGAATCACATAGTTTAAATCCATGCGAATAAGAATGTAGTCAAATATTGTAACATCATGCGATAAAGAAATAATGAGGTATTACTACTTTGGGTCATACAACTTGGGCCAAATGTCATGGAAACAATGTTTTTCTTGGTGTTTCATATGGCTTCGAAATCCAAAATACTCTGGGCATGCAGGATAATAATGTGTTGAAACATGATTTCTAGGATTCCTGGATTAGGAGAAATGATATGCGGAATGTATTATATTGGGGATTACAAATATTAGTGATGCCTCTTCTAGGGTTGAATTTTACATTACATGATATTTCATTTGGTAGGAAACTTATACATTGAAGACAAGGGAATATTTCTCATAGTTAAAAAAGGATTCCTCTAGAAACTGACACCTACAACTTTTTGATGTCAGAGGAATATGGTGGTGATCTAAAATCACATATGGCATAGTGTAATGAATCGAAGGGATGTTCATGGGTATATAATAATATTTCAAATTTTTGTAGTCATGTAGTGTGAAATTCACTACATTCATCTAAATCGTATGTAACAAGATCATTTTTGTTTTCAAGATAGAAACCTGAATGAGGATCCCAATCATGAGATCCCATGAATAGGTCATTGTGCACTTACATTTGATGGGTACATTTTTTTTACTAGACCCATGTATGGGACACGAACACATGGCCAATGCATCACTATGTATCTAGTCTAAATGATAATTAAGTCATACATAGTTCTAGAAAACACATGATTTTTTACATCAGGCATTAAGGATTCTATCCTTGTAGTTTAACATCATGTTGTAAGGATGTTTTTTCAATGAATTGAGGATGAAATATTTGATGGGAATTTTAATTAATTGTAACTACGATAATTGGAAACAAAATGTAGATTCATACATCTTGATAATGTGGGGAATACCATGCTACAATCCATATTCCCTAGTGATTTATCTTCTCTATGTGAAATAATTGGTGAACAATAATTTTTCTACCACACTGAGGTGAAAAAATGATGTATATGCCAACATTGAGTTTGTGACAATTGGACCCAAAACCAATAATTAATCCATATCTCTATATCATGAATGAGCATGAATCTAGAGAGATGTAGTTATCAACAATCTCCCCATGAAAATATGACTCATACATAGGGAGGGGGAATTATTATCATTGGTTATGGATGGACATGAGATTTAGGATTTTTGGCTCACTACGTATCCTACATTTGTTGGAATTAAGACATAAATAGTTTTTGATGATCTTAAATGAATTTATTTGGATCATGTATATGGAGAGTTCATTTTTAATAGAATTGAAATGGAAATATGATCATATACAGATTCACATTCTTTCATTATGTTGGAATACTAGGGATGTGTTCTATATTTTATTTTTCAGCTCAACCTAGGTAATGAGGTCTAACTGTCGCCACATATCACATTGAATAAATTATTAATTAATTTTTCATGTGCTTGCATGATCCACATTGTCACGAACCAAATCTGGTCACAGCTAAAACCATTTCCAAACCCAGCCCGTGGTAAGGCCCGAAGGGAGTTTCCGATCCCCACGGGCTGGCAGAAGTTCCAGTTTTGGCGGCGACCAGATTCGGTTCATGAAAAAATGGTATCAGAGCAGGTTCGCTCTCTTTGGGTCATATTATTTTGGGAATAGTTGGGATAGTTTGGGGTTAGGATTGCCGGGACGTGGCATTATAGCTAATAATTATGTGTCTAATCAGCATACCTCATGAGAGGATTCAAGTATCCATGGGAAGTCGAGACTTTTCTGAGTCATTTAGTTTTCATGATTTGATGATGATTAGTGAAAATGAAAATAGGGTTGGGTTTATGGTCTCAGTGATCTCATAGGGTCTGGAAAGACATGTGGAGCTAGGGATATTACCCTAGAAAACTCTTTGTGACTGAATTGATTAGAATATGGCCGCCAATGATATGTCCATGTCACCAACTGAAACTAGTTTCGTCTCTCATTGTCTTGTATTCTTCAGTTTTGAAATCATGGAACATTGGTTTTAAACTGACATCATTTTACGTAGAGTAAAGTTTTTGTGAAATAATTATCAAATAAAGACGGAAATGGATATATTTTTGAAAATTTAGAACTGAATTTTCAGAATTTTATTGGAATAACAAATGTTGTTTTTGCACCTCTTTTGAAAGCATGAACTATGTCAAGGTTGGTTTTGAAAAAATGTTTACAATAGAGTTTTCTTAAATATTGAAAGATGTATTAATGAGATGAGATGTTTTGAAATTGATGGGAAGAACATGAATGTGCATTTCCATAGGAATGATTGTGCCTTCATGAAATGTTTTATTAATGCGGTAAATTTGGTTCGATTTCATGGATAGCGGTCTTGAGAAAAAGGAAGTATTGGTTGGTTTTTTTGGTTTTGAAAAGTGGATTGAGTTTTTATATTATCCTTTGGTATTTTCGTGACCGACCAGATGCATGGGGTTATATGAGATGGTGAATGGATAATGGTATGAATGGATGAGTTTTGGGATGGGTATGAGGAGGGTGCCCGGTGTGGCATTGAAACATGCATCTGTGAGGCCCATGGGGTACCATTGGTGGATATGCTAACCACTAAACTGGTTATTTTAAAAAATATAATTTTAAAGGGGAAACTTGATGTCTTGATGGTTAGTTTGGGATGGTGTGAAAAATGTTGATGTTGTCGGATGTTTTGAGTCAAAGGACCCCTCCTGTTTGAACGATGTTTTGGGTTAGTGTTTGGTCTGTAATATGTCTTGAAGGGACAGTTAGTGGTCTCTTCTAAGAATTTTTTTGGGATGCCTTTATGGTGGTTACATTCATTTTTTGGATCTGGTTTGTTGTATATCATGAGCAATGCACCATCTCAGTTGGGTCATTGGGTTCAATCGTTGGATAAGTTACTTCCCATTAAGGTTTAGTGCTCAACATAATTGCAGAATGGATTGTTTCACCATTTTAAGACCCTCTAGTTGATCAATTTAAGGAATATTTTTCTTTAGATTTCAATATTGAGTCTACGCCCTTTCCTTTTATGGTTTGGTGTATCTTCTTATAGAGGGAGAGTGATCATTGAAGGTTGATGGAGAACTTATCTTTTTATGTTTTCTGATTTTATGAAGGTGGATGTGGTGTGGGGTTGTTAGCATAAATGAGTATCTGGATTGTGTCTAAGAGGTCCTCTCGGTCCTTCATAGTCTCATTGAAGAAGGAGTTCACGTTTAACAACTACTGTGGAATATCTGTTCAGGAGAGAATATTGTGTCCACTTTCTTGAATTAGGTGTTGTTTTGGGATGTTGTATAAGGTCCCTCTCCATGTTTTTTATATCAGTCTCAATGGTCATTTTCGGTGAAACCTTGTGATGTCATGTGCTCGATTGACCGTAAAAGTGAATGTAGTTCAATCCTATTAGAGTCTCTGTTATGATGGGAGAATGTATCCCTTGTAAAAACATCAAAATCATCTAATTTAGATGAATGTGATTATAGTTTTTATTTACTTCTATTTTTTCTGACCAAAATAAACAAGTTGTGATGTGTGTGAATCTTCTAAGCCCATGTTTTAGTGAAATATCGAGATTGGGTAAAGTGAGTTTGGAATATGTCATGTCTCGGCAATCTTATCATGGATTGCGGTGTAGTGGTTCATTGCATCAATGGAAGAATTCTAATTCATGGGGTTTCCAAAGTCTAACTGTAATCCCTAAGATGCTTCAATCATTGAGCTACATCCATAGGTCTCATAGAGAAGTTGGCTCGAAGTCAGGGTAAATCCCAGGGTCGTTTAAACCCTTTTACAAAGTCCTATCCTTAGTATGAAAGATGGTAATAGTTCAAACAACTGGTGTCTTCATGGTTGGGCACATATATTGTTCATGATTTGTAGTGGTAGTGTGCTAGGAGGCCATGTAGAATGAATGATCTTCACAATTAGTGCATAGTTTCCCAAACAGTGTGGACTAACCCTACGCCCTTCCCAAATGTTTAATTTTTTTGGGTAGTTCTGTGTCGTCCCATGATGGTCGGTTAAGATGGTTTGTTCATATGGTTGGGAGACCCACTACGATTCTCATGAAAATTCATTTGTAAACTTTTAATGAAATTCTACCCTTTTTAGTAGGGATTCTGTTTAGCCCTCCGCTAGTTAGTGTCCTGATTCTGTCTCTGAAAAATATAGGTTGTCTCTTATGGTGGGGTGCCTATTTGTGTTCCCCCACACATAGAGCTCAGATTTATCCATGGCCATGGCATGGAAGGAGGTAGTCTCGTTCAGAACTGTCTATCTACCAACATCTTTCTTGAGTAGATGTTGTTATTGGAGAGCACTCAATGGTTTGTTTAATATAAAGTAAGTGTAACCTAGTTCAATGTTGTTGTTTGATTGGGAGAATTTCTTGTGTCTTGTTCGGATAGTGTATGCTGAGTTTTATTTTGAGATCAAGTATGAATGTGAATATTAATTTCAGGAAAGTGGTGTAATTTTTGGTTATTACATTAATCCTTCCATAATAGATCACTGGAGGTGTTTGGACCTTTGGGGAGAAGCTTTCCAAATAAGTACATCTTGGTTTATCTGTTGGTTTTGGTATTGGTATCTCGCCTTGCTGTGGCTTTCATGGGACTTAAGGTTTTCATGGTGGGGATAATTTTTACATACATGACTTATTTTAAAGAAAAATTTCATTTATTTTCCATTCATGATTTTTTTGGGGGTTTCCCAAGTATTAATGGTGGAATGAGTGAGTTTTCATTAATTTGGCCAAACCATGATCCCAATTCCAGATATAAAAATAGAGTTTTATTCCTCTATAACTCCTTCATTTTTAAACACTTTTCATCCATTCAAATTCCTACTTATCATCCCCTTACCAATGATCACCAAAAAAATAATTTGGACTATTTAGAAATATATAATCGTGGTGGATTTTACTTTTTATATAAGGTATTGGGCCTGCCCGAAATCCCATTTCAGGCATGAAAAATAAATTTTAATTATTTAATAACTCATTATATTTTTATGTTTTTTCGGTGATTTTAACTCCCTCATGAGCCAAATTATCAGAGGCGTGCCCCCATTCTCTCCTCCAACAATTTGGAGCACAATAGAATCTGAAAATTGGGCAAAACTTCTATGGATTTCACAAATCTCCCAGATTAGAAGAGGTAAAATTATCCTTTCATAACTACTTATATTTTTACACTATTTCCCCCATTCCAGTTCCTTCATGAACTCCTCATCCTTGTTTGAATATCCTTTAATTTTTTAGCTATTTTAAAATTCAAATTATTGGGGATATTTGGTCATTTTCATCAAGATTGTTTTGGGTATGTGTTTCTCTCTAAAATTCCATCCATTTCCATTGGGTTTCCTCCTCTTTCATAAATTTATAGACAGCCCAGAAGTTAGGGTTCATACATATGGTTTTATTTGGGGTATTTTTGGTGAAATTTTATGGTTTAGGGTTCATTTTCACTTCTTTGTGATGTGGTAGAGGTGCGGTTGAGGGTTCACACCATGATTCAAGGGTTTGTCACAAAAGGTAGTTGGTTCCATTTGTAAATAATTATTAATGAGTTATATTTCTATATTTACTCATTTTTCATTTTCCTCATATGTTGGGTCTGGTGAAAAAACTGTTTATGATTGATTTGGTTAAGTGTTAAATTTTATTGTTTCTTTTTAACTTTAAATTCAGTTTTTTCATGTGTAACTCTTGGGTATTATTTGGGTGTATTTTGTAACATATGGAATTGGTTTACTAAATCTTCTTTGGCCTACCAATTCTAGCATGTTAATGTATTAGATTCATGTGTTCCAAAAAATATGATTTTTGAATAGGTTTGATGAGTAAAACATTGTTTTACTTCTGGAGATCATTTTATGAAAATGTGTGTTTCCATTTGTATCTTTTGTGGTATTATTCAAGGATATTTTATAACACTTTAATGTGGTTTTATAAATATATCTAGGGATAAAAATTCTGTTTTGGATAGTATTATGTATGGTTTTTGTCTTAAATGGGGGTTTTGAAATGGGTTTTGTGGGCATGACATAGTTACACCCATTGAGTTTGTTTTATGAAAATTATGAACACTTTTTTGGTTAAAAAAGTGTGTAAAAGGGATAATATGAACTGTTTGGGGGGGGGGGTTGTACACCTAATGTTGTTTTTTTAAAGGTAAGGTGGTTTTTTAAGAAGTCAAATAGTTTTTTTATAATGTTTTATAAAGTGATGAAATGTTATAGAAATGGAAAGAGAGTTGTAAAACACTTTTGTGGGATATTTTGTGTGTGTGTGTTGTGAAAAATGAAATTTAGTTGATGAAAGAGGTATTGTATGATATTTTAGTGGGATGTTATATGAGTTAAAATGTCTTTGAATCGATTATAAATATTTTTTTAAGGATTTGTGGAAGTGCCAATGAAATGTGAAAAGTGTGGTGAGCTATTTTTGTGTGAGTCAGATTTCAAAATCAATTTGAATGAAAAGTGATTTTTTGTGACTTGTGTGGTATACATGTGGGCTGTTTTGCTGAATTTTTGATATGGAAATGATATTTTCATGTGAAAATATATATTTATTATCTTTTTGAACTTGTTTGAGAACAAAGGGAATCCCCCGGTATCTAGGTGGGTGGATGTGTACTAGCATGCTAGTGAATCCATGGGGTTTGGCCTTAGTTTCACTTAGTAAGTTTGACTCTAAAAACACTAACTAAACTATGATGATGATGATTGTGTACCAATAGGTTATGGGTATGTACCCTACTAGTGTCTCATGCATGAGAACATATATTTGTGATGGTTTTTCTCACCGAGATACGAGGAACCTTGGACCCACAACGAGCTAGTGCCAAGGTGTTATTTCCTATTGCTTGAGATCATTATATCCTTTATACATACCATCGGCATATGGTATATTTTGTTTTAAAATTCAGTAACATTGGAATTTATTTTAAAATTTTTTATTCTTTAAATTAGCCCACTTGAAAACAGATTTTTTAAGTTACATCCATTAGTAATTTTAACTAGAAATTACATGTTTTTGAAAAAGTGCATGGTTTTTTATTTTGATTGTATATTGCATGGAATCTCTTAGTGGTGGTATCCTACTAGGAATTGGCTTAAACCTTAATTACATATTTGTGTGTTAGTATACATTGTTATTTTTGTTGTCGCTGGTTGGGTACAATTCTTTTATTTACAGTTGTTCGGGTTTCTAGCAGGTCCTGGGGACATAATGCTCTTGTCATGTGATTACACACTATACTTCATCAGGAAACACATGTCAGTTGGAGTAGTGGTGAGATATCCATCCATTTAAATTAGGGAATAAGCACCATTGGAGTATACCTAATTTTGATGTAATGTCCTTCCCATTTTAGTAACAACATCAGAGGTTTATTTATAGGTATAATAGATGTATTGAATACCAACACAGTATCTTCTTCGAGGAACGATAGGAGGTGAAACATTTTGTTAATGCCTTTTGAGATCTTATTTTAGTGGATTTACATATGATTCATGGTATGAAATATATTCACATCCTTTAACTCCATTTCATTCAAATGTTTCAAGGAGTTTTCATTCATGGATAAATGATCCTATATGACATCTAGAGTGAGTGGAATTGAACATCAATGGGTAGGAAAACATCTATCCTATATAGTAATGACTATGGGGATGAATACGTGTTAGTGAATATCATGGTATGGGAACTCCAAATGTCATTTAAGATCCCATAAGTTCAATAATTCTTATAGTTATCTAACATCATCTTGAGTATATTGGATAAGGTCTTATTAAAGGCCTCTATTAGTCTCATAATCACTGCATAGTGGTGGAACAAAAGGTTAGAATGGATGTCAAACATTTGATACTGATTTTCCATTTTAGTAGTGCATATAATTGTGATTTTATCTATCAGTATCATATGAGGGATAATAAATGTTGTGATGATGTTTTAAATCACGAATATGAAAATGTTACATGAACCTACTTGTATTTGGGGAATTCCATTTACCCACATGGAGAATATGTCAGTTGCAGTGGGAATGTACATGAACTACATGGTCGTATCAGAATGATATGGTATCCTAATGACCATTCCCCCAAAGGAAAATACCCAAGAGTAATTGGATATGTGAAGAAAATAAAAGGTCTAATGAATGAAGTAGTAATGAACCTTGGAGGAAGGGAGAATTTTGTTAAATATAGTGTTTTCATATGTTAGATTGGGTAGTAGTACCAAAGCATTCAGATTTTGTGTGAATGAATGATTCATGACTGGTGAGATCCACAGTACCTGAAATGAACTTCATTATGTAAAAAAGCATTATCTTATCCATTGATGTACTGGATAAGGTATCTAGTATGAACATATTATAGTGATCTTTTTGATGTTCCAAGTCATCATAGACAACATTATTATTTTTCTCATATTCAAAGTATCTCTATCTAGAATCATTATAGTTGGATTTATCCTTTATGAAGTAAGTACCCAAAAGACTTCATCTTGAATATAGTATGAACGTATATTATGGATATATGAATAATCTAATCAATTTTTTCATGGTTGAATTTAATGATTTGTGAGACCATCTTCCAATGTTCAATACGGATGATTGTTTCATCTCACCTAGTATTAGCTAGAGTTTTTTATTTATCCACTACTGAATTGACATATGATTTTTTTACTAGGGATCATGATTCAATGTTAGATCTCGAGGGAATACCACTACTAATCAGAAAAAATGGTTCAACATGGGGATTATCTTTTCCTATTTATATCATAATCAATGTTAACCAATTTAATGACCAGTTATGAATCACATTTTTTCTCCATGTGATCAACATGAAATTGATGTGATAGCTCAATATTTGCAATGATATCATGATATTATTATTCATTGATTGGGTACCCCTATAAAAAAGGAAGGAGTAAGGTAAGACTACTTTTTCATTTTATATGATCACAACTCCCAACCCCACCTTTTTCACGGGGACTTCATCCTCATTCCTTTCTCGGTTATAGATTAATTGTCAAAATATATCCCCCACAACATTAGACCAATTAATTGGAGAAAATATATTTATCTAGAAGTTATTTTTCCTATGGAATAATTTATACTAAGGGGTTTTTCAACAAAAAAAAATATATTAATGCCAGGACTATCATTTCATTCAGATAAATAGACAGAATTTCCAACTCTTGAAGAATGATGACCCACTGTAACATCAGTGTGGTAAGAATTAGATGACCTAGGATGTTGTTGAACAAGTTTATACATGAATACAAATAGAAATAAAGTTGTTTCATATAATACTTAATCTTTGGGACTACAAATATTAGTGCCAGAAATATCTTCTAGATATTTAAATAATGACTCTAAGCATCAATATGTTTTTACTGAAATAATAATGGTTTTTTTTACTACCAGTGTGATTATTCTATGAGAGAAATCAACTCAGTAATCTCTCTATGTATATCACATACAATATATGATTCCTTCCATGCACTGGCAGAATCATCCTTGGTTTGATCTAGATATATTTAATGAGTCCATTGAATGCTTCCTGAAAATAATCTATACAATAATATGTAACCGCCTTTTCATTATCCCCGTGAAGGGATGAAATTTTCCAATAAGAATTTCAATGATGTTCTTGATTTATTCAATGTTTCCATGAATTTATCTCCAAAAAATATGGTTGTGAAGTGTTAAATTCCAAGGATATCATTTTTCTTCTCAGGATTGACTTAGATTCCATAATAGGGTAAAAATAATATATGAAATTTCTATGAGGTAAGGATGAAGGCTAATTTCAAGGGGATCATTTTCAAGATGTTTTTCAAAAATACAGTGATGTTAGCTTCCATATGCTATAAAAACTCAGATCATTGTGTAGATTTAATGACCAGTTCTTCAACATTAAATTTGAAAAACATTACAATAAATGGTTTGAGGATGTGATTCTAGGAACATTGATATGTAGCCAAAAAATTATTATATCTAATGGGAATTACCCAAGAGATGAACAAATTGTGGGTGTCATTAAAGGTAGTAGATTCATCAACTTCCTAGGCCATTTAGATCAGATTATATCTTTGATATCCATCCATTAAATGGAGATTATGACATCCAATTATTGCATTGATCAGAAGTTCTCTCATTAGGACTGTAGAATCATCCATTAAAAATGTAAATTCAGATCACTAATATAAATGAAAAATATAATTTCCCCAATTATAATTTAAAACCGATAATATTGGATAGCTAGATGGAATATTGGGCCTCATGAATGATGTTTTCATTGATGGGCATGTTAAATGTAGCCTCTATCATGGTAGCATGTGTTTTTTGAATCTTCATGATAGTTTTTTATAACCCTGGTGGTCCTCTGGTAGCCCCCAACAGTGAGTGGACACCACTATATTGAACCATGGTATTTCAGTGTATTTTAGAGAAAATACCCCTCAGTAATTCCGTAGGAAGTATTTATATAGAAATTTTTATTTAGAATACATTTTCATGCTAATTATGTTGGGAAATGGGTTTTCATCTGTACCCAGATTTATTTCAATGAGCTAGTTAATACTGGTGGAGATTACCACGTAAAATTTCATAGGGGTGTCCCTATGGTCCTCCTACTCATCTTCATACTCCTCACCATTTTATGTCTATTGTTCTAATGTATATTCATGTCTCATGATGAGTTTTATATAATTAATATAGGATTCGATAACATGATATTTTGTAAGATTAATCAGCTTCCTTTAAAAATGATGACGGTGGGGGGTTACATTTAATCTTTGGAAAGGATGGAGTTAGGGATTGGGGAATTTCATAATTCACATTGAGTGAAGATACGTCCACTTTTTTCCTTAGTTCATGGGAGGGTATTTCTTTCATCTATGGTGATGAAACATATATAATTTCACCTTATAATTCACCAATTTTGAGGATTTAGTTAAATTTTCCACAATTTTATACTTAGTGTTCATGAATGAAATCACGAAGATTTCATAATACACACATGGATTTGGGATCACCATATCAATCTAGTTTATCCTTTGAACAAACTCTTTATCAATATGTTTGTTTGGGTCGACCTAGATCATTTATAGACTATTGTGAAAATGAACCTTTCAACCACATCATATAGTAGTTGTTTCTATTTCCCTCAATAAACGTATTCATAGATATAATTAAAATTTTATGATTTAAAAAAGTCCTTATCAACATGGAACGTCTGAATTTTACCATTAATATAGTTTTTAATTCATTGATGGTATTATTGTAAAAAACCAAAGTATTAAAAATGTAAATTAACTTATTATAATTATTTCATATGAAATTATCACATAAAATAACATTAAGAAAACAAAAAAAACATCTCAATTCATAAATTAATGAAAAAAGGAATTTATAGAAGTTTTGGAACATATACTACAAGAATAGTAAGTTGACCTTTTAAATACTAACATGGCCCTTATGAATAGTAAACCATAAAAACAAATAGTAATATCACCAATTAACGTATAAATAATATTTTACCATCATATAAGTAAAAAGTATTATATAATTACATTATAGTATAATGGAACAAATAATTTAAAAATTATTAATTATGTGATGGAATTTCTTGTAATTCATAAATATTTAATGAAAATCTTATGACTACATTAATAATTTAAATTATTTATTTTTCATAGAATGTATTCATAAATTATTATTTTTATTTTTGATGATTATAATATAATTTTATGGTACAATAGAAATTTTTCTAAAGAGATGTAAAAGTAGTTACAGTTTTAAAATCATTATTTTCAATGTAAATGATGATTTATATTCGTGTTATATATTAAAATATTTTAAAAAATATTTTCATAAAATGAAATTCATTTTTTAATTTGAATTTTCATGAAGTTTTTATAATTAATTTTTTGCATTTTTCTAAAATACTTGAATTATTTGTAGTAATTGAATTTTTGTGTTATGATTGAGTCAACGATGATGTAATAATAATTTTTTGGAAGTAAAATGATATAATTAGTATATTTAATCTCAATAATCCGTACTATTTCTTGTCATGAACTAAATAATAAACAAATGAATTAAATAATAAGAAAACACCCCCTCTCCTCTGCCATAAATAAAAACTCTTCTCCCTGCACCTACCAGTCCATGAGCCTCATCCAACTATTCTAAAATAACTACCCAAGACACAACCCCGTTTCTAGTAGATGTTTTCATAATAGAAGACAAAAACCAATCCTCTATGTATATTCTCAAGATGAAGCTATCAAGAGGATTGATCCGCATCCTTTTCTTTTAATTTCCTTTCATACTCATTCATTTTCTTTTTCTCTCCTCAGTATCCCTCATCCAAATGACATGTTAACTCTAGTACCTTACATATACTAGAATTTTGTTACGAAATGGAATAAATAATCATTATCTCTCTTTCCCCAATCATATATACTAAAAATGAATACATCGCTTGTGTTTTTTTTATTTACCACCTTTATAGATGATTTTGTTTTCAATTTACATTACCATATTAATGGATCGTTATGAAACCCTTTTTATGGTTGAAATAGATTATAATATATGTAATGTTTTGGAATAATTTTTTACACAACATATTAATTTCTAAAACATGTTTTTTTCATTGTGATCAAAAACCGCCAAAGAAAACCCAAATCCTTATCATTAACTATTTATCTAATGATTAATCCACATTACATGAAACCATATATATATAATTCCAATTTAATCTCTATAGGATAACTAAAATCATATTATTAAATTTTTAGTTAATTAACCCTACATTATATGACAATTCATACACGTATACAAGTAAACTGATCATGAAAAAAAGGAAATAAACACTCCTAAATGATGAAATTGAACTTATTAACCCATAAAAAACACTATAAATGATCTTCATAAAGTTATAATAAATATAATACATGTATACATGGTTATGGAATTATTAATTAATTGTTATAATTTTATTGTCCAGGAAATTAAGATCATTTGAAAAACACATTCAGACACATGGTAATAGATTCAACCAGAACCTCCATCATTCTTTTTAGTTACTCATTCTATATTTTTACCCAAATGAAATTATCATTCATTTTTATGAAAATCTTAAAAAATATTTGAATTTTTTCAAAACACATGTATCAATAACCATTCAACATTTTTTTGGAATATACATTTTTTATAAGGTTCCATACTCGATTCTTCCCAAAAATCTTGCTCCATTTAAGGTAAATTACTAAATTCATACCAAATTTCATGTTCGCTCTATAATTTTTATGCCACCATTATTTTTATAAAATCAATAATTTTATTATGAAAACATTATTGGTTCACTTATGGGTTTATATAAAATATTATTCCATTTTCTAATTTATATTTTCTTTAAGATTTTTATTAAACTGAACTAAACTGTTATAATTATAATGTTTTAAAAAAATCTTTTTACATGTTATAAATTTGTATTTACATTAATAACCATAATATGTGCATATTTCCATTTATTAATCCCCATGTATTATTTACTTCATTTATTTTATGGGATATTTTATGATACACAAATTTATTAGGAATTAATACATGATTATAACACCCAATTCATAACATTGGTAACCCTTCTATTTATTTTAGACACCTTATGTATGAATATTCATGTAGAACACATATTCAGGAACATATTATGATAGGAACACCCACATATTTCTCTATTTCATTATTTAATTTTTAGTCACATGATATGTTATGTGCAACAGCCTTGATGGTTACTATTGACTCATCCTCCAGTTTCCATCATCATAGTTGTCAGCCTTGAATTGTAATCCTCTATGTGCAATGAGCCTTAAATCAAGGTAATGAAATGTTTTGTGTTTCAACCACAATACTACGAATCTATGATTATATGATCCCATGTAATAATTAATTATATTTAATATTATTGGATTCATTTTTATATCGTTACATTAATCCTTTAATATTATGTGCTAAGAACTATTCTTATGATTAATCTCTTACTAGGATATTAGATCATAATATTTTTATTTTTATCCCTAGGTTACCATATAACTATGTAAGGTCTCAAATGAAGTTTCTTAATCTTTTATAACATTAAATAATTTATATTATTATTTTGGAATCATTATTTTTAATTATATACCTAATGTCCATGAAACTAGCACTTACGATCCTTATCTTGTTATTAGATTTTTAGTTATTCATAAAATCAATTAATGGTATTTTTAAAGGATTGGGTCACTATAGTTGTTTTTAGAGAAAATGATTATAAATTTTAAAATGAAAAGTGTGTATAACAATACAAAGAACCTTTGGGATGAGACTAAGCCTAAGAAAACATCACTACATTTTGATAACTATAATATAAGTGGTTTATCATGAAAATACATCCCTACCTATATACTACATGTGGAAATGATTCTAGAATAGATGTAACTAAATGTAACAATTTATACATGTTGTTTTGGGTCTGACTCATGGTAAAATGATACATGAAAATGAGCCTCACTGCAGACCTGGTTTGACATAATCAGGGGATATGACTGGGAAAATTCATAATCTCATTACAAACCATTTTTAAGGGAGAATAAAAATACCCATAATAATATATATTAGGATGAAAAATCATGGATAACATAGATTGAAACATATGGAATCACAAGTTAGGATATATTTTCCTTTATGAGTTTATCCATTTATGTTAAAATATTCCTTTTTATTTTTATTTTCTAAGTATTCAAACCCCCAAATTTCACTTCCATCATCTCAGTTAATGGTAGGAAATATAAAATATGTTCCAATAATAAATGTGATAGTAATTGTGACTTTTTAACGAATTATATGCAATTTGTGGGAAGAATGGGTGTTCAATACATTATATCAATACTTATTAAGATGGATGGATTTATAAATAATTACTTCAATCTTGTGGAACACCCTCATTCTACAAGGGAAGAGATGGTTTCTGTAGAATACTTTATATGAAAACTAATCCCATGTTTAGTGGATCTTCTAATCCCCTCACCATAGAATAGTGTATAAACTCCATTGATTTGAAATTATCTCTCCTCCAGTTCTCATAAAAATATAATTTTGTGCTGGTTGTCTGTCATTTTGATAGGGAAAATGACGATTGGTGGAAATTTATTAAAAATAATAATTCCAGGCATCAAATAGATTACATTTATTAGGTGGAATTAACGAAAATGTTTATCAATATATATTTTCCCCAAAACCACCATCCCAAGATGAAAATGGAGTTCATTGGTTTTGATACGATGGAAGATGAATCTATCAGGTAATATGAAGCAAACATTATGTGGATTGGGAGATACACCTCCGGGATTTTAATGAACACTAATAACTTGGGGGATATCTACTATTGTGGACTAAATCTGAGTCTGAATATTTTTGGAGATTTAATAAATCAATCTTATTAGGATATTGTACCTTTTGAAAAACATAATAAAATATATAATAGAGACTCTCAATGGTGTAAAGGACATGGTGAAAAAAAAAGGATAATGGAGTCAAAAATGGGTGTGTTAGCAAATAAATCCCATTATAGAAGGATGACTGAATATCCCACTTTTTGAAATTTTTGAAAGATATTTCATATATACCGCATAATGGGGACCAGAAAATACTTAAATTGTGGAAGAAATGGGATTCTATCGAAGATCTTCCAAAGTTAAATAACAAATATCACAAATGGGGAAGAATAAAGGATTTTTATGATCAACCCTCAGCTTGTAGTGCAGTGCTTCAACTTCAAGGAAAATGGGTATTTTACTAAATAATTATTTCAGAATTGGTTTGTATGAGGGAATCAACAACAACCTCCAATGAATAAAAAAAGGAAATATGTTATCAATACTATTGAGGGGGATCCATAAAATAATGTTGTGATAGTTACACTTGTTATCCATTCACGAATAGAGAATTTACTATTTGATTCTGGTTCAATAAATTCGTTTATATCATTCATGTTTAACATAACTATTCAAACACCACCTCAAAATATAGAGTTAGTGTTATCTATTAAAATATCTAATAGGGAAATAATTTCTACCAAAGTAGACAACTCCTCCCCTGATAATTTTTTAGGACTAACTGACCCAGAAAATCTTGTCTTACATCCTTTTAGGGAGTTTTATTCTATTTTAGTAATGGACTAGCTATCTTAATACAAAATTCCACATCAACTATTGGTAAAGGGATGTCACTTATCACATCCTGATGCATCCTCTAATTAAATACCAGTGTATTTTGGAAGATGAATCTCCATTAGAATCCTAATGTCATGTGTGGATATTAATACCTTATGAGAAAGAATATCCCACTCAAATGATTGTGAAAAATTATGTGATCATGCTTAAAGACATGCCCATCACGATGGACTGGATTGTTTTATTCCCTAATGATTTTTTGGAAATCCATCTAGTCAAGAGTTTCAACAATCAATTTTTCTTATTCATAGATTTCTAACTATTTCAATGAAATTGTATATAATGACCACCGCTGAGCTAGAAGAACTGAAGAACAAGTTACAAGAGCATCTAGACCAGAGTATTACCCACTTGAGTGCTTCACCAGGGGGTGGACTATTCCACATTATAAAATAAAAGTGTGGATAAATACACCTTTACATTGATAATATTATACTCAACAAAATAATAATAATGAATATGTATCCCCTTGATTAGATAGATTTATTATTTGATAATTTTTTTTGGTCTAGTTATTTATCTAAGGTGGAACTTCAGTCAGGATATTAACAATTAATAGTGATGAATAGTGATATTACCAATACATTCTTTACAAATATTATGGAAACTCTTAGTTCATTGTGATTCCCTGTATACCAAAAAATTATCTTGAAATTTTCAATTATTTAATGAATAAAGTATTTATAGATTTCCTCGACAAATTTTTGGTTGTTTTTATCGATGATATTCCAATTTACTCAAAGAGAAAGAAGGAATATTAGGAGCTTTTGAATTTCGCGTTGATGAATTATTTATGGATAAAACTATTTGAAATTATAGTATATGTGATTTCTTTATGGATTATGTATAATTCTTGGGGAACGTTATCACCAGAAAAGAAATATATGTGGACCCTTCAATGTCAGAGACAACTAAATATTGTCCTAGGAAAACATCTCTAATGGAGATCCATATATTCCACTGAACATCTAGGAATTAACTAATATTTTTTGAGAAAATATCATGATTTTAAAATCTAATATACTAGCTGAAATATAAGGGAGAGATGTTTTTATGGACTAGAGAATGTGAGGAAATCATTAAGGAACTATATAATAGGATTACATTACACTAATAATCACACTCCCGGAAAGTAGAGAAATATTTTTGGTGTATAATTATACATTAAATAAAATATTGGATGTTTACTGATGGAAAATGATAAATATATAGACTAATGGTCAACAATGTTGAAAATTTAAGAGAAAAACTATCCTTCTCGTGATTTGGAAATGGATGCTATGATCTTCATGTTGAAGATCTTGTGAAATTACGTCTATGGGTATAAGTGTGAGATATATAATGATCTCAAGAGTCTCAGATATATATTCATGGAGATGAAAATTAATATTCATTAGTGAAGATGTGTAGAAGTCATTGAGGATTAATAGTACTCAATCCAATACCATCCTGTTATGGAAAATAAAGTGTAAGATGCTCTATGTAGAGTGGATCTCATATATTTATCAATTATGTAATTTGGGAACGATCCAATCTTCTCAAACATAAAAAGGAAAATCATGGAAATTATAAAGGGTGGAATATCATTAATTATTTCTCTAATAAAATATCAACAATCCATTATGGATAAAATAAATCATACTAAATGAAATGATGTAGATATTGAGAAATATATAGAAGCTATAAATAATGTAAAATCCACTAAGATCAAGGTCATTGAGTAAAGAGATGTAATATTTTGGTGACCCATATTTATACCATCAAATCCAGATATAAATATGGATCTTTTTACTGCATCACAAAGCAAAAACATCTTTATTCATGCCAGGAGAAAATTGATGTATTGGTATCACAAATAGAACATTAGGCGACAAAAAATAAAATATGATATTGTTGAATATAACTCAATGTTCCTACAATGTTATAAATTACTGTCTAAAAGGAAAATTTATAATTGGTTGATGCAACAATTTTCCATACCAACCTGGATTTCATATAACATCACCATGCTCTTTTTCACTAGACATCCAAATACATCTAGCGGAACAATACTATATGGGTTATTGTGTATCTTCATACAAAGACGAGTCACCTTTTAATGATTTTAGAGGACTTATCATTAGATCAACTTCCATGGATATATATTAAATAAGTGGTAATGATGGATGTAGTACCACTATCAATTGTATCTGATTGAGATATAATATTCATCTCATTGTTCGAGAAATGTGTCTAAAAAGATATAAGAACTATGATTAACATTAAAATGGAATATCATCCTCAAAAATTTGGAAAATCCAGGTCAATTATTTATACAATAGAAGTCATTTTGAGAGAATGCTCTATAGACCTCAATGGAGGATGAGAACAACATCTTCTTTAGTTTGAGTTCTATAAAAAAATTGCATCCAATCGAGCATCTGAAAGGATCCATATGAAGCCCCTTGTTGGAAAATGTGTTTTACACCAACATGATAAGAAGAATTTAGTGAGAATAATCTAATAAGACCATAAATGGTCGATGGAATGGTGTAAAAGGTAAAAATAATTCACCATCACATCAAGGAATCTGAAAGTTGACAAATGCGCTATGCAAACAATTATCGATGAGACCTTGAGTTAAAATATGGAGACTTGGTATTATGCAACAGATATCCAAGGAATAGGATGATGAGATTTGGGATGAAATGGAATCTATGTCCCAATTACATCAAACATTTTGTATATGTAATTGTGTCGGAGATGTGCCCTTCAACTAGAAAGTCCATCAACCATGTCTAATATACATTATGTATTCCATGTATCCCTATAATGGATGTACATACTAGATCCCTTACATGTAATGTTTTCAAAGGTGGTATAGTTGAGGAGTGATATATATTATAAGGAACAGCTAGTGAATATCATGGATTGTAGAGATAATGATAAAAACAACATGAATACAAACCTTGTCAATGTAAAATGGAATAGCCATATTTGTGAAGAGGAATCATTAGAATCAGATAAAGAGATTAAGCAAAAGTAACCACACATATATTCGTCTTACAATGAAAAATTAAATTTCGATAGTGAAATTTTATAGGGGGAGATTGTAACAACCCAAAGGTTTATCAATGTAAATTCCCATATTATAATTATTTAATTTAATTTAATCTTACATAATCATATTAAGAACATAATACAATCTTTATAAATGAATAATTAATGAAATAGAAGTCATTTCTAAACGATAAGGATCAAATACCAAAGTAATAGTAACTTGACAATCCAAATATTAACATGACCCATATAAATAGTAAACCATAAAATTGAATAGTAACATTTCCAATGAATTTATAAAAAAAAATTATTCCAATTATAAATGAAAATATGGTTTAATTATATCATGGAATATGTAAATAAATATTTAACAAATTATTAATTATTTTTTTGTATTTTTTGAATGTTATAAATATTTAGTTAGACCTTTATGAACAATTTAATAATATTAAAATAGATATTATTTTTATAATATTTATTCATAAATTAGTATTATTATTTCCTCTGATTGTAATATAATTTTATGAGACATTAGTTAATTTATTAAAGTGATAAATAAGTAGTTATAATTTTAAAATATGTATTTTCCTGGTAAATTGTGATTTCAATTAAAATTACAATTTATCTAGAAAAGAATTTTTTTTTTCGTAAAATGGAGTTCATTTATTAAACCTACATATCTATTAATTTTTAGTATCTATTTTTTGTAATTTTAATAAATACTTGAAATTCATCCAACCAATTATTAGATGTGTAGAGTTAATAAAATACATGAATTTTTTTTATAAAAAGTGAAATACTGTAATTCACATAATTTGTAAATCAATTAATTTTTGAGTAATTCATGAGTCATGGATGATGTAAAAATAATTGGTACGAAATAACTTGATTTAATTACATAATTTAGTCTAAAAAATCAAAATTATTTCTTGAAATGAGAAAACAATTTACCTTTGGAATTAAACAATGAGAAAACACCCCACTTCTCCAATATAAATACCACCCTCACCCCTCTTCTCCTCACACAACTCAATCTATGAGCCTTGTATATGTTATAATTAAATATAATCCCAAAACCCTCCCCCAAATCTTTATGATTTCGGTCTAAATATAATACCATAACCAATCCCCTAAAAAGAGTCTCAAGTAGATGGAATCAAGATGTAAAACCCACTACCTTTTATTTTAATTTCATTTCACATTCCATTATTTTATTTTTCTCTTCCATCATCCCCTCATCAAATTGGTATAATAACTCCAGTACCTTTAATATAAAATAATTTTTTTATGCTAAATTAATAATTCATCATATCTATCTTTCCCCCTCCTTTTATATAAAAAATGAAAACATCATCTGTGATGTGTTAATTTATCACTTTCAAATATGACGATGTACTGAGATTCTTAAACCATATTCAAGGTAGTTAAGAAAAAATATTTATTATTGAAAAAAATTGTAATATATGTACTAAATCTTAAGTAATTTTATAGATTCATTTTGTACACTTGATGTTAATTTATAAAATTAAATGATTTTTTTTGTGAATGAAAACATCCCAAATACACAAATATATTAACTTAATAAAGATATAATAAATAAAATAAATGTATAATTTGTTTTGTAATTATTATGCAATGAATCTAACTTGATTATCTAGGACCTTAATATCATGTGAAGAACACCATCAGACTTAATTTAAGGGATTCTACATGAAGCTCCATTATTCTTTTGGGTTACAATTTCTATCATTTTACCCAAAAAGAAAATATATTTTATTCCAAGGAACATTCAATAAATTATATATATTTACTCCAATATAATATATCCATATGTACTCATCCATCTTTATTGGGGATATACATGTTTTTAAAAGGATCTCTACTAAATTTAACTCGATAACCATGCTCGATTTAATAGACTCCCTGAAATCTTACCTAATCTCAAGTGCACTCTATAATATTTTTTATGCATGCATATTTTTCTAAAATAAAATTATTTTTTATGGAAAAAATATTTTTCCACTTCTATTTTTATATGAATTATTATTCCATGTTCTCATTTAAATGCTCATTAATATTTTTCTTAAGCCGAACTAAAAAGTATTAATTCTATAGATTCCAAAATACAATATTTGCATGTTATCTATTTAGTTGGAAAGAAATAATAATTATCCATGAATATTTTCCTTATATTAATTTCCATGAATGAATAAATTCCATTCTATTATAGGCACTTATATTGTATACCCATTTATAATTATTTATGAACTGATTATTTTACCCAATCCTTACCATGTGTAATTTGTATTTTTATGTTTGTTTCTTATGATTTATTCTTAATGTATAAAACATATTCATGAACATGTTAATATGGGTGCTAATATATTACACTCCAACTCATTTGGGTAAGGTTTCGTCTCACGAGAAGTTATGTGAAACAGTTTAAGTGGTTATCCTTGAGTCATGATCTATATGAAAAGGTCTTGGTGGTTATCCATTACTAGTACACATCTATGTAAAATGATCCTTGAATCAAGCTAAATTCGTATTTGATGTTGTTTAAAAAATAATAGGAATTCATGATTATATGATACCATATAATAATTCATTATATTTAATCTTGTTTTTTTCCTTTTTATAACATTTTTTATGACATATAATTGATGTACTGTTATTTATTATTGTTTTTTTATTTAATGTATAATAGCTCATACCATTTTCCATGTTATCCCCATTTTATCTTATAATGATTTAAGGGATCAATGTAGTTAGGGTAGTTTTAGAAATAAGAAATAAAATAAGTTATTATTTTAGAATCAGGATGTTTAATTATTTAGATAATCTCGAGGACTCTTGACTTTACAATCCATGTCTTATAATTTGATGTTTAATTATTCTTAAAATCACATAATTATATGTGTAAATGATTGGGTCACTATAACTATGTGGGGATATCTGCATATTGAGGAATCAAGTGCCTTCCTAGAATGATGTTGAAGGATGTGTTCCACCAATCCACCACGAATTATGAGTCATCTATGTTCTTAACTTATTTGGCCTTTGGCTTGATTTGTCCAAATGTGTTTTACAAACATTTTTCATAGACCTACAATGTTATGAAGGAATGTGCTAGGTTATTTTCATTGCATCCCAGCTGGTGATGTGTTCATAATAGAATTTTATTAACTCCAAGTCCATTATCAAGAAATATTGTTCATACATAGATTCCATTTATCATACTCCACAAATACAAGTGTCTGATCGTCCCATATAGAGTGTAATTTTCATCTTCATTCAAGAAAGAGATAACCATGTGGAATTATGAATAATCTGTCTCTATTCTCTATCCCTTAGAAACATACACTTCAGCATCAAAATCTTGGGTACATAACATATATTCGTTTGATTCTTCACTAAGGTATTTTTGATAAATTAAATGAATCTAGGATTGGTATTTTTTAAGGTACGAATGATACCTTTTTCATAATTTCATACATTTACTCTAAATTCCCATGATTCCAGTAATGGGGATACACATAAACATGTTCTTTAGGTGATTGGTTATTAGATGTAGAGGGATATTCCCACAGTATAGGATTTTTTGGTTTTATCATCCTTTATGGGTCTTTCTGGGCATGTCTATTTTCTTATTGAGGGTAATAAGACACATATTATTCTGGTGATTGATATTATAGAGTGAACAAGTTACAGTTTATTTTGTAAGGTGCATTGGGATTTTCCTATCTTCATTGTACCAATTAAGTGATCTTTCAATATTTTATAAACAATGATAGTCCAAGATAGGGTGCAGTTAGAAGTTTGGAATCTATCACAGATCCACCTTCCCGTTATCCTCAGCTACTATGGCCTCTTGCTCCAGTTCCATAATTGGATGCAGGTAACTAGGTTTATTAATCATACTATTCATTATATAAGGGATTCATTAAATTACATACATTAATGGATCCAAAAATAAACTCCTCCTCTAATGACGATCCTTCCCGACGGATCATTTTAGGAGGTAGTGTTTGGTTGGGTGGCTGCCGTTATTTTAGACCTGAATGCATAAAATATAATTGTGTAAAATAAAACATTTTCCATGGTTCATTTTCATCCCTATGAAATTTCTCCATGCCTTTCTTGGAAGGACTGATTTTTAATTATTGGTTTTATGGGTTGTTTGGCTCGAATGGTGTCGATTGTGTTGTAGTGGAAATATATGGTTTCCTAGTTAGTAGTTTCAACTAATCTTGTAGTAGTCCATGATCTTGGTTGATTGTCTTATGAGTCATAAAACTATCAAAATTATGATCCCATATGATAAAAACATCTTTCGACTCAAATCCTTCCTAAAGGGAATTATTTAAATCTTATTTCACTTATTATTTCAGTGCCCCAAATTTTTATTTCTTGAAATTTATCATTTTATGATGTAGGAATTTGAAGATGAATCACTCCAAGATGGTGTATTCTAGTATAATATGGGATGGGAAATAATATTTTTTGAAATCAAGACCGACATGGTTGGACCTTTTTTGTCTCTTCTAGATGTAGTATATCATAGTCCATAGCCACTATAAAATTGCAACATACATGATCATATGAGAACTAGTGAACATTATTCATCCAATCCTAGAATTTATTTCACATATGTCCCCTATTATTTTACTGTTGAGGTGGGGGTTGATATAGATGATAATAGGATTCTAAATGATATGGCACACTGTTATGTGATGGTGCAGGTTTCATGTCTAGCTTAAGTGAAACAGATGCCTTCTCATACCTTCCCATGCTTATCCCATTAACTAGTGGAAGTATGCAGGACATGATATTTGTCTATTGTATGGGGTATTAAATTATTTTTGAAATTATGGATAAATATTTAATACCACTTTTACACTTCACTATGATGAGAGGCATTCATATATCGTCATATAGGTTATCAATTTAGAAGATGACCATATCCTTCTAGGGAAGTGGTAGGTTTGGGAAGTATGTCAACCATTTCATACTAGAAATGAAATCAGTGACTATATCATTTTCTCACAAATTGTAGTTTTAGAGGCCATTATGTGTAATCTTATGTTATGTCATGTTTTATTGGATGAAGTTATACTAATAGAGGTCTTATGATTCCACTATTGATTGATGTGGAAAACTAGTGTTTCATATGAAGGCTGGACCTAACAGGGATCACATGAAGCATCTGAGATTAATTGATTTTTGTCTCTGTTGGGATACCATCATGGGAAAAAAATTATACCCATAATGGTCTCGATGTTTTTTGGGTCACTTGAGACAATGAATACAATAAATGTATGATTTATGAAATTTGGTGGAGGTGGGGTTTCTCTCACGCATTCATAGTAACGATTCCATTCAGGCTTCATTGTTTCATTCCACTCATCTATGGCTTCCAATAATGTTTCCAATGAGATTATAGTTTAAATAATCCATTGATTAGTGTTATGTTAAACCTTATCATGGATAGGTATGAAAATAGGATGAATTTGGTGTATATGTTCAACCACTATTTGTCGTGGATATCTGGTCAGAGACATATTTTGAGGATTTTCAAGAACTCATTCTGATATTCTTCTCAGTGGATTAAAATCTTGATATTCATCCAAGATCATGTCTATGTGTAATGAAAGGCCATGAGCCATTCTGGGTGGATGTCATGGACTTGATTCTATTTCTGGGATGATCCTTTGTGGTTTTCGTAAAACATGTGGAATTTTATGTTGAATCTCTGCATAAGGAGCCTATATGATAGTAATGATACCACATAGAAATATAACATTAATTTACCTCATCCATTTTATTTATTCCTCTGAGGAAATAAGTATTTATTTACGAATTTTGATCTCGTTCACATAAAAAGGAGGTATTGGGTCATATACAACATTGTTTCTATTATTCACTCTAATAGATGTTATCTAAGAAGGTAGTGCTGGGTTGATCATGGGATCCACAAAATTCTAGGAGATTCAATAAATGTAGGTACACACATCATTATTCTCGATGTGGACCTTATCTTAGATGTTACCATCCCCTCATTTTTCTTGTAAATCCTCATCATATTCAATGTCATCTATAGGATTCATATCAATGACATTCACCAATGTGTAGTTCATTACAGGAGCCAAACTAGATAAATAATGATAAGAGAGTTTTTTGAATCATTTTATATTCTCTCCCTTCTTTTTTTGGATATCCTTTGGTATTCATGTTGAAAATTGACTTGAAGTGAACTACTGTGAAGCCAGATCATAAACATCTGTTTTATGGGAAATGTATCATAATAAGGGATAGACATTGATACATTTATTCTTAATATATTCTCTAATCCTAAAACTACTGGTTTCTATCCAATGGTGGTTGAAGTAAAAATTCACAAAGACCTATGTGTTGGGGTTTGTCATGTTCTCATGTTGGACTTCCTTGTCATAAAATAATTTGTCTTACGAGATTTTTTTTGTTAAAAATTTCCCATCCTTGGGGTCTGGGGATGGCCTCATGATCTAGAAAATTTTGTTTTTATTTATTTTTTCCTGATCTCATAGATATTTTATTGAGCATGATTATGATATAATTGTGGTTCTATTCAAGAAATATTTTTTTCTATAGACATAAATAGTTTATTATTATTAGATTCCTTTAAATTATAATCCAACTGAATTTTCTTAATTTAATATCTCATGAACATTGTAATTTCATTAACATTTCTATCTTGATACTATTTATACTCATTCAAGGGTGAATATTATTGAGGAAACAACCTTCAATGAGTGAGGGTATCATTAATAGATGTGTTGGAATAATTAAAATTCACGTTTTCAATATTAGTGTGTTGGTCTAAATGGGGATTGAGGTGAAATGTAATTATCTATACTCCCACACCCTTGAATCTGATAATTAGGTAGGGTGTATCAAAATAGATGATGAAACGTATACATGGCATTTCAGCATGGTAATTGGATATATATTCATCACATATGTAATCGTTGTCTCCAAAAATACTAGAGGGTTTTCTTTTTTATTTCATGATTACAATCCCCTGATATATTGAGGTGGTTTTCATGCAAATCATTTGTAATGAATTTTTCATTTTGGTTGAGTAGTGTTGTCCAAACAGTGAGATGGATATTGTGTATGTAATCTTCTAAAAATTATTTTGGAATATAGAATTGAGATGTAGTGTATCGCCAAAACATAATGGGTATATCATCTATGTATAATTTTGTTCATTGGAATAGAATATAATTTTTAGTCTACCAGAGACTCATATACATGATCATCCCAACTTAAATGCATATTATTATTATTTTTTCAAGTAGTAGGGATTTTGAAGGTCTCGTTGGTTTTTGACTAGTTGGGGAGTTTCACATTGGAGGAGGGTTTCCGCATGAAATATCAATGTTGAGATACAATTTCTCCAATAATTGATAAGTTTTCTAACACTTCATTACCTATCCCTCTATGAACCTCATTATATTTGGGATTTATCATATTTTTCTTGACATGCAAATGACTTTATTTTCGACATTAGATGTCACTATGGTGAGGACCTTTTGAGATGGTGCTTTCATCTCCAGGACTACCATAATAACATTATTTTTTATGGTAGTGAAAATTTCAATATCATATACTATTGGGAAGTCCTTAATGGAATATGAAAAAAAGAGGAGGATCATCTTACAGACATGATATGTCTCTATTGGGAGGTCCTTCTCAAAGAAAACTATCGTGGTAAGGAACACCATCATGGATCAATGTCTAACTGTAGGGGGAATATCTAAACCATATACCATGGGGAGGACCTTATGTGCAGACAATATAAATTGGGTTACATTCATTCCATTTTATCATCTATCCTTGAATAGAGATACCATAATGCTCATCTAGATATAAGATATCATGATTGATCAGTTTGTGCCCAAAAATTAGGATTTCATGGTACATGATCTGGGGAGGACCCGTAGATCAACTAGTAATAATGTTGATGGGAGGAAAATAAAATGTATACTTCTACTTTTGAAATTCAGAAAAAAATTAGCTTGATATTTAGAAACCATTGGTAGTTGTTTCATGGCATCTAGATATACAGCTTCTAGAAGTGGGTCAAGAATCTTCTCCCCATTTTCTAGTATCCATTAGAGGGATTTTTTTGGGGGATGTTTTTTGGGAGGCTAGAAAAATTTGATTTAGGTGTTTACCTTTAAAATTTGTTTTATTTTTGAGTGGATCTAGTGGTGATACCATGATATATTAATCTACAGTCTGATATTCTATAGAGATGTATACATGCCCAGGAGTAGCTGTCAAAGAGGACTAGTTTCAACCAATTAGAAAATAAATGTGTGTTCATTCTTGATGTACATTTTTCACAAAAATATTTCAATGCCCATCCTAGGTGAGATCATTATTTCATATCTACTCTTAAGTGACCTTATTGTGTGTATGAGTCACCCCACTTGGGGAGGCTGGATTATGGGAAAAACACTATGATCTTTCGATAAATGTGATTATATATAGTTATGTTTCTAGGTTGTGGTCATGAATTTAAGTATGATCCTCCATCATTTCAAAAATTATTTGAGATAAATCCTTAACTGAAATGGAAATATTTTCTAATTCAGCTGTTAGTGTTGAAATTTTTTTATACTCTGGTCCATCCATTCCTACCAGTTTGTACTGATATTCTTATTGTGTGGGGGAATCGATTTGAGTCTTCCCTTGACTTACAACTTGAGCATGAAATCTATTTTCTCTAATTACTATTGTATTTTACAAGATGGATACCTATGAACAAGAATGAATTTTTGATTTTCATTGGTTTCCATTGTATTTGACTGATGGGATTTATATGAATCTCTAGGTACTTGTCTCTTCTTTTTTGTTATCATATTTGAAACAATATCTCCATGTGAAATGGTAGGGATATGAATCTACCTATAGTTTATGTACCTATTTAGAAGATGGTATTGTTGTTAATTATAATGTATTTTCATTTACTAATTTTTAGTTTCCACCATATTTTGTTAAATGAAATATTTTTTATTAGTAGGAGGGTACATATTCCTATAGTTTTCTACCCTATTTTCATGTGGGGCTTGGTGAGAAGTATCAGTAATTTTCACCTGATCACAATTTTATTTTTTATTTGGATGGTTGTTTTCATTAGAGGAAGAATAAATATACATCTTTGCAGAGTGTTTCAAGATATTTTCATGGAGGGAGTTTTTAAAAGGAGCGAGGAAGCTGTGATTTTTCTTATTTTCTAATTCCAACACATTGTATACCACCAAGTGGACTTGAGACTTTTTTAAATTAGTGGGGGTCCACAAGGAGATATCCTCTTCATGGAAAGGATGTTGGGTTTCATGACATTAGCGGTGATGATTTCAAACAGGGTGCATCGGTTTAGAACACTATACTTTTGGAATGAATTCATTGGTTAAGATGTAAATATCTTCTCTATGGAAATGGAGGATCTCATTGTCACGTTTTGGATACAGGCTCCCTTAATGGATAGAGAATTCTAGTGGGGACTTCTGATTCTACACTACGGATCATCACATGGATGAAGGTTGGCGGGGGTTCATGGATTGGAGGGTGTTCCTAAAAACCTCTATGGTTGGGATAACACCCCATTAGTGTTACACTCTAACCAATTATTTTGATACCCATTATTGATGATGATGGGTGGTTGATGCAAAACTCAGGTATGTTGTAGACCCTTCCAAAGCAATGGTTTTTTTGAGAATTTGAAAAAGTTGCAGAGATTCCACTATATCTAAGAGGTCATTAAATACATACTACAATGTACATAAAAAATGCAGAAAAAACCCCATCACAGCGTCATTTCCTACCAACCAAAATAATTTATGGTCTCATTTGGACACCTATTATGGTGGATTGTAAAATTAGGCTGACATGGGCGAGAACCACCACCGTGGTTAAGGATTCATGTTGGTTTCACTGTTTTGTTTCCCTCAAATATATGTTTGGGTTAGGAACAAATGTTATGACGTGGATTGAACATTATATCAATTTTTCTTATGAAGGAGGTGTCATAGTTAATTTTTTTAGATAATGATTACCATTTTGTATATGAAAAAAACCATCAGTTCCAAGGTGGTTGATTGAAATTGGATAAATTGGTTGAAATCACTATTGTTGTGTACTTCTTCTTTGAATGGTCTCCAACATGTATTTTTTTGGAACTTGAAATACTCAATGGGACATATATATGTGATGACACATCGACCAACACTAAAATGACATGACTTTATTGGGTAAGATATCCAACAACACATAATAACTCACAGTTTTTGAGTAGAAGGGAGGTAAGAATCATAAAATCTTTTTTGTGGGAACTATTGCCTATTACAGGATTCTCTTATAGATATAAGACATGTTCCTGAATCATTGGTTCATTCCAAATTTTCATACATAAATCACCCTAAAATAATGATTAGTCATGAATACTCATGGGTTCTGAATAATTTGTGTGTATTCAGGGTTATCTATCAATGGAGGGAGAATAATGTATCAGAGGTTATCGATAAATGGTACCCTTTTTATGAATCGATCAGTTATTATCTGGTCATTTTTTTGGGAAGATGGTGATCATATACCATGAAGCGTGTCTCTCATGAGTTTTCTATAATCATAGGAGATAGAATTTGTTTTCATGTATTGATATAACCCATATGATGGGATTATTATGTATCCTCATAATATGAATTAGAACACATGTATTTTGATACCACTTAATAGGAAACATAAACAATTATTTTCATGTGACATAGACCTAGGCATGGAAATTAACCTCATACAACAAGGATGGCCATGCGAAAGGTTCCTGATCAAGGATAGTGTGGGACTTATGTTAAGGCCACGAAATGGAACTAGAAGATATGTTTTCTCTTGGGTGGATATGGCCCTATTGGTGATATAACCTATTTAAAGATATGGATGATTTGGGTTTGGGTTTTGGACATGAGGTAGGATTCTTACATATCCCAGTAGTTTTGGATTCAAATCCCATGTATTTCCGAATTTTGGGGCTTACACATTATGTAGCACCATGAATTTAGGACTTATTCATGGAAGGAACCCAATTAAGGGGTCATTATTGGGCTGTAAAACTTTGGGGATTCCCATGTCGATGATGCTTAAACATGGATTCTACCCATTTTAGTGTAACATTGGTTTTGTTGGGGGCATATACCATATTTGAGGATCATTATTGTGACTGTTGGTAATATTTGGGGATTATACCAAACAAGAGGATAATTTTATAGTCTTGGATCATGTGGATGTGATGATAACATCTATCCTTAATTCCCAAATTAATAATTCTTATTGTGAGAAACTAGATGAGGTAGTAGATGTTCTGATCCTACAATTCTTATCAGTCTGCTGGTGCATCAGGTTCGTGTCCCAATGGGAGATTGAGGGGGAATTTAGTGTGCTTGTTGTCTCTTTAGATTCATAGATAGGATAGTCACATATGGTTATTCAACTACCTATGTCCTAGGATGGGGAGGAGAGGAGAAAATTTGTCGCATCCCATAATAAAATCTATGGGATTACAACACTAGGGATTCCCTAAAAATAGTTATTAGGAGGATGATCTCATTATGTGTTGAATGGAAAGGAATGAGTGATCCTATAACTTTATCCCTAGAATGGAGAGGTTAATGTGAGAACCCAATTGTCGGAACACACATTACTGTTGGAATGTAAAACTGAGGGTAAGCCTCCATGTGAGGATTACCCACGTGACTCTGCTTACGAAGGGTATGTAGAATCGAGAGGAAATGCTAATGTTATTGATAATATGCTAATTCCTATTAGGTGGATTTAAGGTAGAATAGAATAAGATCATTTTTCAGGGATGATTTTATTATACTTTAATGACAAGTTATCTGGAAGAGTATCATTCACTGTAATTTAAACTGTTCAAGGAAACTTGGAAGAAACTGCCTATAAAAGCTTGTTTTGGGACATATATAAGAGAAGCCACATATATTTCATCTTGGAATAGATGTCATGTGATGGTATTTCTAGATGCGCTTGAGGAAATTTTCAACCCATGGTATTATATGGGTGAAGATATTTCCATATATGGAGGAACCTGAAATGTACTTAACCAACCATAAAAAGATTATGGTGTAACTCCCTATATTTGAAGGGGTTCATTGAAAGTTACGATGGGTCCTTACCATATCCTAAGAGGTGGTGTGATGGAATAGGCCCACTATATGGACCAGTAGGAGAAAAATGTTATGAAATTCAATAAATTGTGATATCCACCCTAAATCCCTGACCCCATATTTCAGGATTCAGTACTAAAACATGTTTTGTATTTATTTTATATAAAGGATTAACGAAAAATACATATTGTATTATACATTCTATTAACTTTTATAGTCTAGGGATTACAGGATTATATAGTCCATCCATTAACATTTTCAATACCAAACATTTACATTTGTTTAACTCCTTCTTCTCTATCTTCTTATTGTCCCTTGAAAACTGTTTAGTACACATAATCACTTAAGTATATGAATAAAGAAGTGGTGAGATGAAAGCTGAGTAGGAGTATAGTAAATAATATTATATCAATTAGTGAGAATAATAAGAACATATGAAAAGTATCATGAACATCAGATGAAGCATCAATAAAAGACAAGAAATGCGGCAATGCATAAAAATAAAACATCATGTCTTAGTAGTTAAATACCACACATACTTGTGAACAATGATAGAATCTTCTTCACAAATAATTTCACACAAACTCATGATATTAATCAGTTTACCTAATAAATTAGAGAACTGTATAATTCTGGGGGCACCAGTCACATTGAATCATTCATATTGCCCTATATAATTATGATCTCACCCATCAGAACATAAAATTATAATTTTTCAGGCATGACTCTATAAAAATATATCAAAAATGAACATAAATAATCCATTTAAATGAATCAGTTTCATCTCATAAGAGCCTATTAATATTCATTGGGTTCCCAAGATTAATTGGAAAAAATATACTAGATACGACAAACATCAACCTTTAGGGATAAGTAAAACGTTTCTTTTTAGAAGAAGTGTTTTGGGGAAAACATTTATTTGACATAAACATCATTAGAAAATTATTATTTCCAAAAAAGCTAATATAATTATGTAAAAATGAATTTTATTGTCTGACTATACAAAAAATTGAGTGAAAGAGGGATAACCCGAAGAATGAAATATGCGTTCGAGTTTTCCCCTTACCATGTATCTGAATGCTTTCTTCACTTTAATGTCCTGTATAACAACATTAGTTTAATTAATTAAAAATTCCAGAACCTTATCTACCTGAATATTGTTCATTATGGTTTCATTATGTTATTTTATGATCATTTGGATGAGTTATTTAATTTAACAAACATTTCTCATGAATGTTCGTTTTTTTCTTGAGTGGTTCACATGAATTCCTACATGGAAGTTCGTGTAAAACATGAGTATACATAAAGAATTGATATTTCATGTTATTAATAATATTGTAGAAGTTTAAATGATCATACGATTAATTTTATTATATACCATTTAGATGAATCATTACATAAAAAATAAATGATGATTGGATGGGTTAAATTGGACGGTTTTTTGACCACAACGAACTTGTTTTTTAATAATTTAGTAATAATTACATAAGTAAGTTCCAGAACATGAAATAGGATATAATACATATAATATAATATGATTAAACTATAAAAATTTTTTCATGACCAGATCTGAAAGCTGTAAAGGAAATTGAAAACATGTCGTTCTTGAAGGTGATACATTTACACCTCATGAACAACATTCTCTTTTATAAAATTAAAAGAAGTGGAGAATGGGGTTGGATGATATAATATAACATTAGTTTAATAAAATTATTTTATATGTATAATAATGGAGTAACAATACCTTGTGGATGATTATATGTGGGTATAGAATATGAAATGAACATGATATTGAAAGGAATTTGAAAGAAAAATATAGAGAGAGGAATTACCTCTTGAATCCTCCTCTTATGATCTGGATTAAGGAAGATAGGTTTTGAATATTGATGAGAACCAAAGATCTTGGACGTGGGTGATGGGCTTGGGAAGCTGTTTGGGAAGAGTTTATTCATTGATTGATGCTTGAGAGATGTGAGGAAATGAGGGTGTGTGGAATTTATTGTGGATGAGAGAGGGGATTTCCCAATATAAAATTTAATATTTCCCCATAATAAAAGGAATAGTTAATATTCCATTACCAATAATATTAATGTAATCATGTGAACCTGATCCTATTGGGCTTGTATTATTATAACATCATGCATGACTCTATAATTAGCTTATACAGCTTATTTGGTAAATAATGGTATTTCACTATTCATCACAAATTCAAGTATGTCAAAAAAATTTCCAAAATTCACCCAAAACATTTTTTAACATGTAAACTCAAAAATTGAAGTCTATTTTTTTAAAAAAAATTTCTAAATATAATTTATTTATTTTTGAAATAAAATCATAATTTACTTGAAAAATATAGTTTTCAAAATTAAAATTGATTTTGTAATTCTTTCAAAAATTATGTAAGGTCTTATAAAATTATTATAAAACAATAATACATGTATTTATTATTTTATGAAAAAAATTTAAGGAAATTAATTTTCTTTTAAAATGATTAATTATTTATAATTAATTATTTATGACTAAAAAAATACCAATATATTTTATATGGTAAAATTGTCACTTATAAGATGCCTCAATTTTATTTAATTATTAATGGGTAATGTTACTCTTATTTTAGATGATTTACTATTCATAAGGGTTGTATTACTATTCATAATGATAGGTCACTATTCATTAGGGTATGTTACTATTCACAGAAAAATATGTTTTTCCTATCAGACTCTAAACATCTTAATGATCCAAACCGTGTATGTCATATTTTTTAAATTACAAACACATAAGTTACACACTAATGTTTAATAGTTTGGTTAAGCATTTCACATAGTACTTAGTAGTACATTTAAGCACATAGTGTTCCCAATTAAAATATTAGTTTGTTACATCCAAATTTAGTTTTCTTCCAAGGACCATCCAATATGGGATTCCATAAAGATGTTTCCATGAAGGGTTTCAAGAAAATAGTTGTTCTTGAAGAATCATCTACGATGTTTCATCCATGAAACTTTTTTTGTTAAGGATCACCCATTAAGGGAGTCAGCAATAGAGCATCCAAATTTTTTTCCCATAAATCATTAACTAGAAATCATATTTGATGAAGTGTCATTTGTGATTCATTTTCTATGAAGGGTGTCTACAAAGGGTCTATCAATGGAGCATTTTCCACAAAGAATTTCCCTTAAAGAGGTCGTCTGAAACTTACTATGCATGGAAAATTCTGTGGATGGTACTCTACATAAGGGATTCCAAATGGAAAGTCTATGTATAAACTCAATGAATAGACTACCTCACAATGAATTTTGTTCTATGTGGGTGAATGATTACACTACCTCATTCCCCAAATAAACATGGATTCTTACATATGGTCTCCCCTATATGGTTCATGGGATAGTGTTTTTGAAGTGATTTGGGAGAGGGATTTCACCCATAACTTATGTGGATATTTTTTTCCATCACCTCCTAGTCTCCCCTCTCGAATTTTGATGGAGGGCCAGTGCAACCGGAAACTTGTTTTGAAAGTCACGATGGCCCATGAGGCCACAATTTGGAAGATTCTAGGAAGAACACCCATGCCTATGAATGATTTCATTCATGATATATATAAAAAACTGACATCACACACAAATGATGAAAAATTTTAATGGATGATCGTTCACATGGGAAAAAAATACCTCTATATCCGTATAAATGTTTTATATTCTTTCACATTCACTATAGTTACTATATCATCATGTAAATGTTTTAATTTTTGGGAAACAACACAGTGTAGAAAGATTCTACGTGGACCTGTCAAACTCCATATAGATTGGTGGCCTTCAAAATGTTTTTTCTTTTTGGAAACAAGCCTTCCTCTCTTTCATCTCATCCATTAATCATTTTCTTCAAAATTGTCATTGGGTATATCTTTTTGCCCATTCTCAAATTCGATGAACTCCTACCTCCATGTAAGAGGAGTTTTTAGGACAAAAAAATTTCCACATCTCAATTTATAATTAATTTCCATTAAATTAATATAAACCATTGGGGTATTAAATTATGTCCCTATCTATATACAACAATGAATCACTATTTTTTCAACTGAATTTATATTATTTCTTGAACAACCATTATACAATTTATTTTGTTATTGAATATTGTAATTACCTCCACTCTATTGGAATTGTTAGGGAATATCAATGATACTCCCATATTCAATCCATCAATTTAAAAATAATTTTTTTTTTCATGTAAATATAATATCATTTTAAAATAATTATGTACAGAAAAAAAATTATTATAATATTAAAAAGAAAAATAAATTTCTCATATATAGTAATGTATTCATATCTACCCCTTTAATTTTTTTTTATGAATTTAATTATATTATTCCATTTTTCATTGATGGAAATATTAAATCACCCTTTTCATTAATCTTATTCATGACCAATTTTACTATCTTTTTAATTAATTAATAGGTGACTACCTTTTTCGAATCACCTTATCTCATGAAGATAAACATTCTTATTTAATCAAAAAGTATTAATTTTTTGGAAATTTTATAAAAATATTGTCTTATATTTTAATATTTTATTCTATATTAAATTATATATATTCATCATATATTTTTGTAGCTTATTGTTAATGTTATTTTACATTAGGGGAATCTAAATCAGTTATCTTAATTAAATTCTCCAAATAGTCATTACCTTTAAATAGATGATGGATAATTGCGATTCTAGTATCAAAATGTTTTAAATGTTATAAAAAATCATCCGATGATAAAAATTAAATGTATATAATTTCATCACAACTATATAATTTTCATAAATAAAGTATCATAATATTTTTCCCTTGTCAACCGGAATGATATATCAAAAATATAATTTAATAACATTTATTTTTTCTTTAATAATCATATATCAGCATTATAGATTATATTAAAATTAATTAATTCATACATAAAAAAAATTTAATAAATTTTCAACATAATTTATTATTCTAATTATATATAATTATTGATGTGTTTAATTTTATATAACAACACTTATTCAGGAAGGAGAAGGAAAAAAGTAATCAATAGACTCGTCATCATTAAAAAACCATGTAAAAAATAAATGATGAGCAATGACTATGATATACAATTAGGATCGATGATGTTATAATATAATAAATGATTGATGATGATCCAAAATTAGTAATCAAAATAATCCTTCCTTTATGGTGTATCAACGACCTAACATGAATCAAAAAAATTTTGGGTGTGATTATTTTTAATACAATAATATGAGAGAATGAATAAATGAAATATATTATTTTAATAGATATTTTATATGTAGAGTCATCAATATCCAAAAATGATTTTATATAATATTTTTATGCTTTTCATAATATTTAAAAATTTCATGGGTATACGCTAGATCCTTTAGAAAATTCAACCAAATGTTCCTAACATAGGTGTAATGGAAACTTATGAATTCATGATGATCCCCATAGGCAATTTATTTAACACTAAAATACTTCAACGAATCATAAAAAAATTACATTATATAAAATTTGAAAATTATGGATAGGTCGCATGTATGATTTTAACAACATTGACATTAAATGTTCAACCACAATGTTATTGGTGAAATATGATTATCATGTTTTGGAAAAATCTTATGATATTATCTTCCTAAAAATATGATTAAATTTTTTAATAAACATTTTACCATATGATAAAATATTATATACTATGATATAAACAAAAATATATCATATTTATGAAAGAAATATGGATTATCTTTAGCAATATCGCAATTCCATTAGATTCAAAATTAAATATGTGCTATTTTAGTTTATATATCTTGAAAAAATTATGAAATTAGAAATAAAATCATTTATTGAAATATTATAAATGAATTTTGAAATGATGTCAACATCTTACACAGTTATCAGGTCATTTGGAATACATTTTCAAAATATATCCACAATTAATTTCAGACAATCAGTAAATCATTTTAGAATAGATATCATTGTTTTGTAAAAATAAATCAATATTTATTAATCACTATTTTGTATACCTCATAAAATTACAACATAGAAAACTCTACTAGATTGTAAAATAAAAAATTAATGAAATAGGTGCCTCTAGAAATACATTAGTTTTACCAAACAACAAAGAGATCTGTCATGATCTTCATCAAACATATATATGTCTATACATGTTGATGAAATATTTTATATCATTCACTAATAGTTATTCTTACGTTCTTTATTTTCTATGTATATAAAAAATAGATGGATGAGCACACCACATTATTTTCACCAATGTTGATGAGTACATCACATTTCCCATATCAATATAGATAGTCACATCATATATGAGACATATAAATATGGAAATGTACCTTTTCTATCTCAATTATGGTACAAGAGTTTATTATAATTATAAAAGTGGAAAAATCATGTATTATCTAAGAATAAACCGGTAACATTATCAAAAAAATATTAGACTACAAATGGATTAGATCAACATATAAATGTTTCTAACAATGGTTTAGAAGTATGAATTTTATCATTCTACGTATCATTCTAGCATTTGTTTTAGGTATTTAATAAAATAATAACCCCTAGTATTCTAAAACATCATTTCGTACAATCTATGCAATATTATTAAAAGGTCATATAGTAGAAAAAATTGATTATGTGTCTCAAAATCATATTGTTTATATACATAGAAAATATTTCACAAGATAACATTGATTTATCATCATAAATGATGATACACCATGAAAAATAATCTTTTATGGATTATTAAAATTCATAGTATGAGAGGTAAATTATAATTAAACATCATTAAATTTAGTAATCAAACATGAAGACATAATTTTATACACACTTACCTTTATTAAAATTCGTATCATTTTATCTTCCTAGAATCCTATATGATTAAGAAAAAACAACAAATAAACTCACATATAATCTTATCCCAAATGGAGACCAATAGATATGCATTATGAATTTTGATTTTATAGGTTTCGATTAAAATTTCTACCTATCTATGTAATTATAACCACATATCAATGAAAATAGAATATGTGTGTATCACTAAACATTTTTTATAAATAAAAATTTCTAATTTTTTTTAGTAAGGGAAATTCATTTTTACTCATTTAGGTATAATCCATCATTTATATTTCATTGATACTATCTATGTTCAAATATTTTCCCACGATCCCTTTTTTAAACGATATTATATTCAAGATATTATTCCATTAATAATTTTTTTTGGATATAACAATAATTTAATTTAGTTCAAAAATTAAACTAAAAATATTAACATATATTTTTATATATGATTGAATGTGTAGGAATAAGTATTTTTAAAATATTATTTATTTCGTTAAAATAGTTCATCAACGGTTTGTTGATTCATGTTTCCACTTAGTTTATATAATTTCATGTTCAAAATAGTTTATCATATATAAAATATTTTTCATACATATCGATTTATCCATTTATGTTATAGAGTCTGAGGAATTATAATATATATTTTTAAAAATATCATATCATTTTCTTCTAATATTTCTTTGTTAATGAATGCCTTCTTTAATAAAATTCATTAATGTTAATAGTAATTATCATAGTTTACCAATGTCAATAATAGAAAACATATTCCTATACATTTTAAATACTATTAATGAATGCCTTTGTTAGAAAATATTAATTAAGACTACAGACTTTAAAAATTATTTTCATTTTCCTAAACTGTATACCTATATGATTTTTAATGTACACCGTTTGTATCACACACCCTTCAAAATAAATGATTTGATTTTTAATGCTCATACCTAAAATGAAAAAAATAAATGATTTCTTAAACACCATCATGTATCCAAAATAATTATATCGTATGGAAAAATTTACTTCAATCCTGACACAATTGGTATGTTTTAGCAACACTGAATGGCTACTCAAAATTTTTTTTTCGACATTATAATAGTAATTTATTCCACCAATTCAAATATTTTAAAAAATAATTTTCTATACACTTCCAAAGCGTATATTTATTCTATTTAATCAATACTCAGGGGGTTGAGAATATAGGGTAAATTTATATTGATCTTAGTTAAATTATGAAATAATTTCCCAAAAATCATTAGATAGTTAATTATATTGTCACACAAGATATACTGGAATCCAGATATCTATCGAGGTCATAGAAATACACAATCATATAGAGTACAGGAGTGGAGAGTAATATTACATTGGTCATCATTAAATTAATAAATACATTTTATCCAACATTGAATACAATTATTATTTATACGAGTATCTAAATACACTAGTATAACAATATCAACATTTTGTTATATATGGATGTACTTATATAACAAATGGAATTTTCCATCAAACATAATAATGTTTTTAGGTTTTCATGACACATGGTAATTTCTTACTTACATATTTTAATTCATAAGGATTAATCCCAATGTAATATTCACTCATAATGATTCCATTTATCATAGGAAAATACTTATAGATGATAAGTATTATTTTTTATTATCACATATCAAGAAAATTTATTAAAATAATTTCAAAATGAATGATGGCCCCTTATAATGAGCATTATATAAATTAGTTATCTGATAAACATATTTTATCATGAAATATTTTATGTATGATTATAACATTATCATATTATATTTTTTGACAACTATACCAATCATATTATATATGAAACTTGGATAGTTTTGTGGATAAATCCTCATTGTTTTCCATTATATGTGTTCATATAGATTTAATATTCTAGATCATTAATAATTAGGGTTTCCAATAAAATTGTAATGAAATTCTCACATCATATATTGGATCTTAATAGTTATAGTCACCAATGTGATGATATGAGTTTTTGATACATTCCAATTTTTTACTATAATATATAACATCTATCTCATGCTATAATAAATTTAAAAAGAAGAAATACATATTATTAATATATTATTAATAAATCTGTAATAAAGATTTAAATGAACACACACACACAAATATATATATATATATATATATATATTATTTTTAGGTCAGTAATTAAAATGAGTTAATATTAAAATGATAGATTTTAGTAAAATCCATTTCCAATATATTATTAATTTTTTTTAAGATAATAAAGGTAATTTTTTTGAATTTGATGATGATAAATTAAATATAATTTTTTAATTCATAACTAAAAATAACCTTTAGATGCATTTATTATATTTGTCTAAAATAATATATTTTTTGTGCATAATAACAAAATAAATATTTTTATAACACCCCCAATTTTATATGACATAGATGTTTTGGAAACCTTTTATATATACAAATTGTATATTATAGAAGAAAAATAATAAATTTTAAAAAACAATGTCAATTTTTTAAGCCCTAGAATATCATTTTCGAATATGAAATGAATAGGGTATCATCAATCAACGAATCCTTTTTTATATATTTAACTTTTAAATTAAAAGATAAAATTGATAAAATTTGAATTTTTATAAGGTTATGTAATAATTATTTATAATATTTAATATATAAAAAACATTGTAAAAATTCTATTCATTTCCCAAAAACATTTATAAAAAATGATTTATTTTTGAAAAATATATTTACCATGTTTTTTTCACTATGTAAGTGTAACCTTAAAGATTTAGAAACCATTAATGCTATAAAATATCAAAATTAATGAATAATTTTTTTCATTTTGATATATTCCATGTACATTGAATCCATAGTTCGAATATATATAGAAATAATTTAAAATGTTATGTTATATAAACAAATAGTTTTTTCCCTTTCTTTTATTTATGTAATATTAAGGTAAAAATTAATTAATTTATTTATTTTAATGTTACATAAACTTATTTTGGACTAAACAATTAAATATATTTTATAAAAAATATTAGAATTTATAATTTTAAATCGTAAAAAGATTTTACTTATTCAAAAAAAATTATTTATTTTTTTATAATGAATTAAGAGTGTTTATAAAAGTGTACACTTCCACCCCTTCATAGAAAACCCATAACTTATAATTATAAATTATAGCACTCTAATTTGAATAACCCATGATCCCTAATTAGAAATCATAATCCCATGATAAGTTTTTGATTAACTATTATGTTTATATTCAATGTACATGGAATGAAAAATAATGTATGTGAATTAATATCACACTATAATGTTTTCTTTCATGATATTACTCTTTCTAATATCATATCAACTTAATAATCTGATGCATTCATTATAAATATTATAGTTATATGTTTTCAATATTTTAAAACCATTACTTTTTAATTTCTATCGACATTGGAAACTAATGGAACATCAATTATTGTGTGCAAAATCTACAACCTCTAGGAATAATAATTTTTTCAATTATATACATCATAAAATAATGATAATAATCATAAAACCCCACCAAATTTTTTTTATAATTCAATTTTAATGTTATTATTTCATAAAAATTTATTAACTAGTGATTATAATGGAATAAAATTAAGTTCGATATCATATACGACTCAGTTAACTAAGCCTAAATGATATAAGATACTATATTTAAACATGAAAATAATAAATATGTTGTTAAAATTTCAGGATTAATAATAATAAATAGTTTGTAAATATTATATTAATATAACATAGAATAATAAAAAAAAATTATAAAAAACAATTCAATTTTTTGTAATGTATTTACATGATTTAAAAATAAGGAATCCATCGAAAATTAGTTTATTGATTTTAATAGGAAGATAATATTAATAATTTCAAAAAAAAATTATAAATTTTTTACAATATCTAATTTTTTTTATAAATAATTTTAATTTTTAATTTTGGTGAAGTTGTGGGAAATTTCTAAAAAATTATGATAATTTAGTGAATAGGGATTAATAAAAAATTTATAAAACGTCGATATCATTTAAAAAATGTGTGAGATTTTAAGGAGACATTATGATTTAATTTTTTTTCAAATGTAAATATAATATTATTTATTTTGATTTAAAATAATTATTTTTTTGATCATTGGTAATCTAGATTTTGGAAAAATAAAATTTGGCATCAAACACAATTTGTTAAACACTATTATATGAATAATGTTTCACAATTTAAATAAAATAAATTGACCCATAATGAAGAATTATTTAAATTAAATATATTGATTATAGATCTACCTAAATTAATTGAAAATAATATATTGATGAATGAAATTAATAATGTTAATTTAAATCCATTATTCCAATACAAAATACATTTCCTAAAAATAGGTTTTTCATCACGCTTGGGGGGTACTTATAAATTTTATTTTCCACTTATCGATATTGAATTTGGTAAAATGGGTACAATATTTTGAATCATAATATCTTATATTATTTAATTAATCCAATGTGTTTTTTTTCATATCGAACACTAAAATCAATAAAATACTCATCACTAAGATAAATGGATAAATCGAGATAACCAACGTTAAAATTATGTGATAAGGATAAAATATATCATCATAAAAATTAGTATATGAATTTATGTATAACATTATCACCTTAATATTTTTATTTAAATACTTATGGAATTCTTTTACAAGAAAGTGATATATATAATAATCTTAGTAATGGAAAAGACAAATTGTCACCATATTTTCTTTTAATTATCTCTTAATTATTGAAATGGAGATAAAAATAAATGGTGATTGAAATTTATATTTTTATTATGTATAATGAGTTATTATTATAGTGGTAATTTATTTTTAACATTCTCTGATTATATAATAACCATAAATGCTTATACAATAGTGACAAAACTCTTATAAAAATTGACGAAAACTCAAGGTATATAATTCTAAAATCATTTATATTAATGAATTTCGGTTGATTTATGGTTACAAAAGAAATTATTAGTTAATAAATGTTTTTTTGGATGGTAAAATTGATTAAATTTGAAATTCATTATTATATTCATTTAATTAATTTCAAATAAATTGAATTGTGTCAAAAATTACATTTATTTTATTTTATGATAAATTATAATTTATTAAATTATACTAATGGAATAAAAATAATGAAATAGTTAAATTACAAAAATAAGTTTTTTTAAAAATTTATTCCTTTTTCAATTATAATCCTATTTTTATCTTAAAAAAACATAAACCCTTTAGGCTTCAAAAAATTATTATAACGGTAAAGGGTAAAATCGTTTTACTAGGGGAAAACCCAAGATATAAGAGTTAGTTTATGAATTAAAAAATTAAAAAATAATTTTTATGGACATATATAATTCATATAATTTAAAAAATCTAGATAATTATAATTTTGTATTATTTTTTTATATCATGAACATATTATAATTTAATGTCTTACAAATTCACAAAATCGGCTCTCTCATCACTTATAAAATGGAGAATCCTAAATTTTTTTATTCACACAACAAGAACCATTTTGATTAGATAATTACTTATAAAATTATAATATTACATCCCTTTCCATTATATAGATTCAATGGTATGCTTATAAAACTATAATGGGAAGGATTTTGGTGTAAACCAAAAATGGTTGTCCGATGAAGAGACATCATTCTTAAGTTAGATGTTTTGTTTAATTTCTTCATAAAAATATATAAATTGTTATTTGACTAAGTAAATATATTAAATCTTGTATATTTAATATAAGATTATTTTATAATTATAATTAAATTACGTACACCATATCATCTTCCACCAAATTGGAAACAAAACTAAAATTTTGGTTTGTGATAGACTACACCTCGTAAACCGATGTAAATCATTATTCACCCCCTCCCCGATTGTATTATTTTAATTATGGATTAAATGTGTCTATATTTTATACATGAATTATGAATAGTTATGAAAATAAAATATTTTATTTATTTTTATAGCACTCTATTAACTTGAAAATTATAATTAATTTTTTCAAAGGTTTTGACTACACCTCCAAAAACTGATGTGACTAGTTATACATCATCAAATCACATGTATTATTTATATACCTATATATATTGATAAAATAAAATATTTATGATATTTTAATCAATATAGAATGATAAATGAATACATACCTCATTTTCATAATGATCAATCAAAAAATGTAAATGTTTTTTATTCTTTTTTACGACTAATCATCTCGAGAATTGTAACATAGTTCATTTTTCATTAAATTTTTTTACATTTGTAATAAAAAGTATTATTTTATAAAATAATAATAATAATTTAGTTATTATTATTATATATATCATGTTACAATAACAACTTTAATAAATTCGTCTTACTAAAGTCATTTTGGACATCTTAACTAAATATCATACAAACGTTCGATGTGAATATAATTGATTATGTAATTAAATATAAAATGGTATGTAAAAATATATAATTAATAATAAACATAAAAATTATCCATGATCTATTAAATAATTATAATAATTTCTTTCCTCATGATGATAAATAATTTGTGTGATTATTCATTCTTGGGGTTTTGGATTCTATCTCAATTTCCATTCATTGGGTAATATTTTAAGGTTATGCCCAAATTTATTTTATACGGTGAATAAATATAAATATTATAGGATAAAATCAGAATACTTCCCATTTAATGTTATGTTAATTTTAAAATCATATTTTTTCAATGAACGAGATTTGACTTTAATGTTACTAAGTAGTAGGTTCTTCATAACACGGTTTATCTTTTTTTGTTATACTACTTAATCATTGACATTAATGTTTTTTGATTATGTATGTAATATTATTTTAATTTTTAATATCATATTATATATAGTTTTGTCTCTATTTAAATTTTATACAGAAATAAAAAATTTATTATTATTCACATCAATTGTATGATCTATGTTTGAGATTTCATATTAATTTCCACTCTATTTAGACATATAAGGTATTATGAACAATTTAATTTTATAATATGTATCTATAACCCTTTAATTTATTATATAATTGATTTATTTATATTAACGGTATTGAATATTTCATTTTATGAAAATTGTTTCATGGGGATTAAGAATCCACAATTACCAAATAGGTAGTGGTTTATGATTCAACCTCCTATCAATTGGGTTTTTTTATGCTAGAATTTCAATGGAAAAAATATATGATAAATAAATAATGAATCCCATTATTGCATTATCATTTATTATTTATGAAATTTATATGTAGTTTTCCCATTTTATGCTCTTCGATAGATAACATGGGAGACAAAATACTATTAATAAATGCAAACATTATTTCCCTTTTATGGAGAAAATTTTTTCCATCCCTTTTAATTATTTAATCAAAAAAATATATAAAAATAATAATATTCACTAATTATTTGTTAAATAAAATAATAACCATGTTTAAAATTTTTTAAACTGTTTTAATTGGAATAATATTGTCCTTTTTCTAAATAATGCACATGTTGACCGTTTTATGAAAACATGAATGGAATCATTGTTTTAATATAAAAAATGTGAAATATAACTTATATCCATCCCAACTATTAATTTCATTTAATAATCAATTAAAATTTCATATGGTTACTAGGAAATAATTTTTTTTCCCTGATACATGTAAAGACCTGGAATTTTCAAGGAAAATGTTCTATTAAATACATTGGATTTTTATGAGTCTGCGGTTTCTGACGGCACCTGATTCTGAGTCCCGGTGTGCCCGGAATCAATTTTCTAAAGTTTTGTCCAGGTACGTTTAGTAAACGTACCTGTGGGTTTTTCTATCTTTTGAACTGATGCTCAGAATTATAATCTGAGGGCACCAATGAACTCGAAGCACCGGTATTCGCTTCAGGTGAACTTTACCATAGTTGCGTTTACTCGGGAGGAGATGTTTTTTTGGGGATTTATAATAAATTAAATAAAATTATTGTACACAGTTTTATTTATTTTTGGAGGTTATTTCTTAAAAGGGGGAGTTAGAGGTGGGGCCCACACCCACATAACCTCCCATGTGAGGATAATGTTAGGTGGGGCCCACACAAGAGCATAACCCCTCAACATCCACTTAAACTCCCATGAATCCCCTTATTAATTCTTATAACTCTCCACCTTCTCCCTTAATTATTTAACACCTACCCTAATGATGGTGGAGCCTTTCCACCTCCAACCCACTGATTATGCCACCACATACAATTAATAAATTCATTAATTAATTTTCACCCCTCATTTTAATCAATTTCAATTCCAAGGAAAATTCTATTAAATTTGAGAGGACTAATATAATATTTTCCTTGGAAAATATTTTGGTGGGGGAACCATTGGAGATTTAGAGGAAAGCTTCATTCTACCATGAAGAACATCATCTTATCTCAGTGAAGAATACTCCATGACTTCTCCTACCTTCTTCATCCTCTACGTCAAGGGAGAAGACACCACTCGCAAGAAGAATCGCCAATGACAAAGAATATTCCTCCAACGTTGACGGGATGACACCATTCTTCCACGATTCCCGACTACCACGACACTCATCTTCCGCGGCTTGACAACTTGTGACATCAATTACGAAGTAGGTGGTTTGCTTCAATTTTATATGAATAAAAATTTTCTTCGTTCTTCTTTGAAACCATGATTTATCTTCGGCCATATGATACCACCTAACACGGATGGAGCGGGCCGAACGAACCTGACTTGATGACCCTTCGTTGATCCTTGTTTTATTTCGATGGAGGTGGTGACGGAAGAGGTGGCGACGACCAGAGAAAGCGGCGACCATATGCCGGATGCGTAGAGAGGAACCGCAGCCCGCATCCGTGGGACGATCGGTTGAAGTAGAACTGGTCGGCCACAGCCGGCCGAGCTGGAGGACCGTGGAACCTCTAAGGTGCCGCGCTGTGGAGAACCGCGACACATGCTACGTGGGCCACTTCGCCAGCGAACCAGCCGGCTCGTCAACCGGCCGAGTTGAAGAGGGCGCGACAGCCGTAGGTGTCGCGCGGGAGGACAGAAGCCCGCCCGTGCGGGCCACTTGCACCGGGAATTCGGTTCGGCTTCATCCGTCCAGAAAGGATGGGTGGCGCCGCCGGTTCGGGAAACAGGGGAGCCGTGCCCCCCGCATCGCGCTGCCAGCCGGGCCGAGCCGCGGGCCGGGCCGCGCCGCCCCCAGGCCGGTCCGCGCCACGCTGTGTCGGGCCATGCCACACCAGGCCGGGCCACACCTCATCGGGTCGGGCCGACCCCCCAACCAATTTGGACCCATTGAACTGGGTCGGGATGACCTGCTAGCCCATGGGCTTGACTGGCAGGGCCCGTTTCACTTAAACGTGAATAACATTAAGACCGTGCGTCTGATCGACACGCCATATGCTGCACCAGGATCCTTGTGATGAGGCGGTTCTTTTGCAATACTCGGTTTGAGTTTTGGTCATCTTTGGAAAACTACCGGGATTGGAACGAGCATAATTCCAACCGAGCCCCTGGAACGAAAATGTCAATAACTCTCAGATCGAGCGTCCAATTGACGCATATTCTATCACGTTGGGTTTCTTTTTACGAGATGGAACTTCGGGATACATCAACTCGGGACTTCGTGACAGTGGATATATCTATTCCCCTTTTTATCGAGAAGAACATCCTAGAAATGAGCGTGCTGTGTGCGGGAACCCAAGAGATGGCAGCGACGACTACTGTATTGGGATCCTCCATGGGTTCGACGACGATGACTATTGTACTTGGATCCTTTGTGGGATCAGAAGTGGTGACAACTGTACTTCGATCCTCTGTGGGTTCGGCAGTGATGACTACTGTACATGGATCCTCCGTGGGTTTGGCAGCGATGATTACTTTACTTGGATCCTCCGTGGGTTCGGCAGCGACAAGTTCTGTACTAGGATCCAATGTGGGTTCGGCAGAGTAGATGATTCAGAGGCTACATATAATCATCTCCCCCCCTCTTCGTGGGTTGTATACATTGGTGAGTTGAGTCATTACATTCAATCATTATCATCGATGTGATTGACTTCATTCCTGTGTGGAATGATTTGTGCATGGGCTCGAGAGTTTGGAGTCGATCTGAGATTGATAACATAGGTATATGTATGGGCATATACCAAAGTAGGGTTGGTTGATAATTCGTGATTGTAGGTTTATCCATTGTGGGTTCTGGGAGACCTTTTTGGGTATCAGGGTCCCTACTGAGTATCGTATACTCACCCCGACATAGGCTTTTCCTGCACTACATACTGTAGGATGCAGACGACAGACATCACTGATCGAGGTGGAGACTTGAGGAGCTGGACGGTAGCCAGAGGGGGACCACTTCGGGAGACGTACATGGAGTAGACTAACGAACACGAGGTGCCAAGGAGACCATCTGTACCCACCCTTCAGGTGGGATAACTGAAATATGTCTCAGTAGTTGCTGCATTACTTTACTGTTGTTGTACTAGTTTTTCAGTTATACTGTACTTTCTGTGGGGCTTGTATTTCTGACCCCTTTCATTTCATCACTTTCTTTTGTATTTCAGTTTTACTTATTTCTTACTTATGTTTTCTAATCAGTTATGTTTTTTACTATTATAAAGGAAATTCCTTCCCTTTTTATCAGGATTTATGCCATGGTGGTTGTCACCAGCCCCTAGGCAATGGAAGGCGGGCTTGGGGTAGTCATGGAACGGGCCCCAAGGATGGGTCATGACAAATTGGTATCAGAGGAGGTTGGTTCTACCAACGAACTGTGACTCTAAATCATTAACGTCAATAGTGTCATGTGATTCGGGTGTGGTTATCAGTTTATGGAAACCGGTGTTGGTGCAGCGACCGACGTATCCATACACTAGCACTCTGACTTCGGATTTCCGGCTTAGTACATGAAAACACTGAATGCATGTATTTTTCAAATGTTTTCTTGGTGATTACTATGGGTCAGCTCACTATGTATACTATTTAACCATGGCACACCTGTTTCTTTTTAGGATGGCCCCATGATGGTAGCCAGCTAAGTTTCCAGTCACGTGCGAGATGGTAGCCCAGCAAGCGATGAGGCCTTGGTGTAGGGCCCCATCATAGTGGAGGCACCAGCAGTACCTTTACCCACAGGGCCACCGATACCACAAGGCCTAGTAGAAAAAAGTGCACCACATCTGAGTGCGTTGCACGAGTTCTAGCGACAGAGGCCGCCCATGTTCCGCGGAGAGACGGACCCACAGGCTGCTGAGGATTGGCTATAGGCTATCGTCAGATTTTTCAGATTGGTAGGGACACCATCCAACCTTATGGTGATCCTTTCCGTGAGTATCCTGCACGTGGCAGCAGGTAGATGGTGGATTCTGATGCTCCAGGTGAATAACAAGGCATCTTTACTCTGGACGGACATCTATAGTCTCTTCCACTCGGAGTTTGTTCCAGCCACTATCCATGCGGGGCAGATTCAAGAGTTACATCATAGGCAGCAGGGCAGCATGACAGTAGCTCAATACTCAGGGAGGTTTACAGACCTCTCATGCTACTCCACGGATATGGTGAGAGACCCGTTCTTCAGGGCATATACATTCGAGTAGGGAATGAGGCACAAGATCTGGGCTTCGACGATTCCCCTTAGCATCCCGACGCTAGTAGGGGTGCTGGAGCAAGACCTTCTAGTCGAGTTCTTTCTCACTGAGCATTCACCAGCAGTAAGACCCACCGCAAGACGACACATGGCAGAGAATTTTGTACCATGACGTATCCAGATGACGCAGTGGTCCATGCGGACCAGGAAATCAGGTGGGAGACCTCAGGATACTGGTTTGGATGTGCAGGGAAAATAAAACATAGCCAGCCATATGAGGGGCAGGCAGTGCTATGAATGCGACGGGCAGGGTCACATGGATCGAGACTGCACGACCCGCCATGCAGACAAGCATCAGACAGTAGAGGGACCTCCATGGCAGAGGCAGAGGTTTGACCGTGGTGGTCCGTTAGGAGAAGGAGGACGAGGTAGAGGAGTGGTCCGAGCAGCGGGTGGTGGACGACGTTTCGAGGCTCTAGCACGACCACCACCAGGAGGTCTACACTGACCATAGGGAGATAGTGTACAGAGGTTGTCTCATCTCAAGGAAGTCAAGGCCTACAACCACAGCATACCTGAGATGATTCAAGGTACTTTCTGTGTCTACTCCACCCTTGTTGCAGTACTTATAGACACATGTGTGAGCCATTATTTTATTAACGCTTCCATTCTCTGAAGAATGGAGATTCCGAAAAAGCCGTTGGCTCGATCCTTATAGCTAGAGACTCTTAAGGGAGCAGACTCGACGATTACGCACTGGTGTCGGCTATGTGATCTTACTCTAGGAGGTAAGAGCTTCGACTGTGATCTTCTTGTAGCAGCATCGAGGCCTTACGACACCATCATGGGTATGTACTGGTTATCTGTAGTTCATCCTCAGATCGACTGCATTAGGCTCAAAGGGCGGTGTGTCCGCACGGATGGGACTAGGTTCACCATCACTGGTGAGAAGTGAGCCTTTGCGGTGCAGGATGGACTTACGCAGAGGGGAGGGCATCTGATCACACATCTGTTGGCTAGTCTCATCCTCAGAGCACTTGATGTGAGGATTCCGAGTTTTCCTGTTGTGGTGGATCAGTATGCGGACATTTTTCCTGACGACGTTCAAGGAATACCTACTCACAGAGAGGTAGACTTCTACATAGACCTGTACCCTGGGACAACACATATATCTACTCCATCATATCAGATGGCTCCCATAGAGCTTCATGAGCTGGGGGTAAAGCTACAGGAATTGTAGGGAAAGGGATTCATCTGACCCAGTATTTCACCCTGGGCTTCTCTAATATTGTTCGCTAAGAAGGTGGATGGGAGTTTGTGACTGTATGTTTACGACCCTTGCCTGAATCAGGTGACCGTGAATAAAAAGTACCCACTCCCTAGGATTGACAACCTCTTTGATCATCTCAAGGGAGAACGTTGGTTCTCGAAGATAGACCACATGTCAAGCTATCACCAGCTCAGAGTTCGAGATGAGGATGTAAAAAAGACAGCCTTCAGGTGTCGTTATGGCCACTACGAGTTCTTGGTTATGCACTTCGGAGTAACCATCTATCCAACTGTATTCATGAGTCTCATGAATAGGATCTTCCAGCCATACCTCGATCATTTTGTCATAGTCTTCGTCCACGACATACTGATTTACTCGACTACTAAGGAGGAGCACGCCTACTACTTACAGGTTGTACTGGATACACTCCGAGAACACCAACTTTATGGTAAGATCTCGAAGTGCCAGTTCTGTATTCGAGAGGTTTACTTCATGGGACACGTCATCTCAAAGGCTGGAGTTGTAGTCGATCCAGCGAAGATCGAGGCAGTACTTTCTTGGGATCCACCCAAGAGCGTGATGGAGGTGCGATGTTTCTTGGGTCTGGATGGATAATATTGGAGGTTTGTGCCAGACTTCTCCAGACTTGCAGCACCACTTTCAGCCATGATGAATAAGGGGAAACCCTTGGTGTGGTCAGATAGATATCAGTAGATCTTTCAGGAGTTGAGGCAGAGATTGACCAGTCTGCCCATCTAGAGGCTATCGGAGGAGGGCGTAGGGTATATAGTTTACTGTGACGCATCAGCCAAAGAACTCGGGTGTTTTCTGTTGCTGGAGAGATCAAGGATCATGTACTGTTCATGGAAGTTTAGACAGCACGAGCAGAATAATGATACCCATGACCTGGAGTTAGTAGCTGTGGTTTTCACCTTGATGATGTGGCGACACTATCGAATGGGAGAGATATTTACAGTCTATTCTGACCACTATATTCTCAGGTAAATCTTCTCATTGAAGGACATGAACATGAGACCGCAGATATGGTTCAAGTTCCTCTAGGTATATGAATTCGAGACACTCTATACTCCTTGGAAGGGGAATGTTGTAGCAGATGATCTCAGCAGGAGATCGGGCATTCAGTTGATAGGAGATGCGACGAAGAAGCTAGCCGCACTGTATATATCCATTGTTGATAGAGATGGAGCAGCCTTTCTACAGTTTCTCACAGTCATGCCTCCACTACTAAGCGAGTCAGAGAGGCAAAAAAAGGGTACATTTACTGTGAGATGCACCGTGCTAAGATATCCTCAGGGAAGGCACCTGATGGTTTTTATGAAGGTGGGGAGCACGTCATCCTCTTCAAAGTCGGTACCATGGTACCAGTTGCACTATAGGAGGTTCTACTGAGGGAGTTCCACACATCCCCTCTAGTGGTACATACAGGAGTGGCGAAGATGTATCAGGACCTTAGACGACAGCAACGGTGGCCGTGTATGAAGAAGGAAGTAGAAGAGTTCGTTTCACAATGCCTCACTTATCAACAAGTGAAGGCGGGGCACCAAGTACCACCAGGCATGATACATCCCTTAGAGGTCCCAAAGTGGAAGTGTGATGGGATATCCCTATATTTCGTGACAGGACATCCACGTACATCCGGGGGACATGACTCTATCTGAGTGATCATAGACCGACTCACCAAGTCGGCCCACTTCTTACCAAGCAGAGAGTAGGGATCATTGTAGACCTTGGGATGCCTCTAAATTTAATAGATCATATGAATTGATGGTGTGCCATCGAATATCGTCTCTGATCGAGATGCTCGTTTCACTTCCCAACTTTGGAAGGGGTTGTAGGGGGCTTTTGGGACACAGCTTCGCTTGAGCACTGCCTTCCATCATCAGACGGACGACCAGACTGAGATGACCATTCAGACCCTCGAGGACATTCTCTATGCATGTGTCCTTCAATTTTGGCATAGCTGGGAGGATCACCTACCCTTGATGTAGTTTGCATACAACAACATCTATCACTCCACCATATGGATTCCCCCTTAAGAGGCACTGTACTACCGACCTTGCAGATCACCTCTATGCAGGACTGACCCAGGGGAGTCAGCACTTGTAGGACCAGAGATGGTACAGGCTACGACGGAGAAGTTGCAGGTCATACAGGAGCGGATGAAGACTACACACAGTAGACCGAAGTCTTATGCTGATAGGAGACAGAGAACACTGGAGTTTGAGGATGGGGACCATGTCTTCCTACGGGTATTACCTCGACGTGGTTTGTGGAGATTTGGCTGAGGTGGCATGTTATCTCCACGCTTCCTCGGGTCATTCCAGGTCCTCATCAATGTAGGCGAGGTGGATTATCGCATGGCCCTTACACCTCAGTTGCACAGGGTGAACGACGTCTTCCACATATCTCAGTTGAGGGGATACGTGAACGACCCATTACACATCATCGATCATGGGGAGCAAGACATCGATGACAGGGCGACATTCACATAGGTTCTGTTGGAGATCGAGGATCGACAGTAGCGGTTCCTACGTGGATGGCTGATTCCTCTAGTGTGCATTCGTTGGCAGTATGGGAACCTCTAAGAGAGCACGTGGGAGCGGGAGGCTCAGATGTGTGCTCAGTACCCCCATTTGACCCCATAGTGTGTGTTGTATATTTAAAGGGATGTAATTCCCTGAGGTTAGGGTAATGTAATGACCTGGAAATTTCAGGGAAATTTTTTTCTAAAATACTTTGTAATTTTATGAGTATTCAGTTTCTGACGGCACCTGATTCTGAGACTCGGTGTTCCTGGAATAATTTTTCTCATGTTTTTTCCAGGTACATTCAGTAATCGTACGTGTGGGTTTTTCAATCTTTTTAACCGGTGCTTGGAATTGAAATATGACGGCACCGATAAACTTGCAGCACTGATTTAGTTTAAGGGGTCCTTTACCGTAGTTGCCTTTTCTCGGGAGGAGTAGTTTTTTGGGGATTTATAATAAACTAAATAAAATTGTTGTACACAATTTTATTTATTTTTTGTGGTTATTTCCTACAAGTGGAAGTTATAGTTGGGGACCACACCCACATAACCTTCCATGAGAGGATAATGTGAGGTGGGGCACACAGAAGAGCCTAACCCCTCAACTTCCCCTTAAACTCCCATGAAACCCCTTATTAATTCTTATAACTCCCCACCTTCTCCGTTAATTATTTAACACCTACACTCATTATGGTGGAGCATCTCCACCACCCACCCATTTATTATTCCCACACATCCAATTAATAACTTCATTAATTAATTGTAACCTCTCATTTTAATCAATTTGAATTGCATGGAAATTCTATTTAATTTGAGAGGCCTAATATAATATTTTCATTGGAAAATATTTTGGTGGGGGAACCGTTGGAGAATTAAAGGAGAGATTCATTCTTCCACTAAGAACGTCATCCTTTCTCAGTGAAGAACGCACCATGAAATATCCTAACTTCTTCTTCCTCTACGTCACGGGATAATACACCACTCGCAAGAAGCGTTGCCTATGACAACGACTCTTCCTACAACGTTGATTGGATGACACCATTCTTCCGTGACGCCCGACTACCACAACGCTCGTCATCTTTGGCTTGATGACGTGCGATGTCAATTACGAAGTAGGGGGATTGCTTAAATTTTATTTGAATAAAATTGTTCTTCTGTCTCCGATGAAACAATTTTTTATCTTCGGCCATATGATACCACCTAACGAGGAGGGTGCGGGCCGAAAAAAACGACCCAACGACCCTCCGTTGATCCTTGTTTTTTTCGATAGAGGCAGTGATGGAAGAGGATGCAGTGACCGGAGGAAGCGGCGACCGTATTCTGGACACATGGAGAGGAACCACAGCCTGCATCCGCGGGATGCTCAGCCGAAGAAGAACCAGCTGGCCAAAGCCAGCTAGGTTAGAGGACCGTGACGCCTCTAAAGAGTCGTGATGTAGAAGGAAGTGGCACCCGTAGGTGCTATTTGGGAGGACAGCGGCCCGCTCGTGTGGGCCGCTCGTGTGGGCTGCTCGTGCTGGGAATTCTGGACGGCTTCAGCCGGCAGGACAGAAGGGGCGGCGCCGCTCTACGCCGCCGGTTCTGGAAATCGGGGGGTCGCGTCCCCCACATCGCTCGGGCAGCCGGGCCGAGCCGCAACTAGCCATGGGTCGGGCCGCACCACGCCGGGCTAGGCCGCGCCCCGCCGGGCCATGCCGACCGGCCAGCCCACTAGGCTGGACGGGCATGCCCGTTTCACGTAAACGTGAATAACATTAAGACTGTGTGTCTGATCGACGCGGAATCTGCTGCACTGTGATCCTCATGATGAGGTGGTCCTTTTGAGATAATCTATGTGAGTTTTGGTCAGATTTGGGAGAAGGATGGTATTGGAACGTGCGTAATTCCAATCGGGCACCTGGAAGGAAAAACCCAATAACTCTCAGACTGGGCGTCCGATTGATGTGTCTTCTATCATGTTGGGTTTCTATCGAAGATATGGAACAATAGGATACATAAAATCTAGACATAGTGATATTTTATATATTTATTACCCTTTTTATGGAGGAGTGTAACCTCCCAGAATCGAGTGTGCTGTGCGCGGGAACCCTAGAGTTGGCTGCGATGACTACCGTACTGGGATCCTCGGTGGGTTAGATGATGATGCCTAATGTACTTGGATCCTCCGTGGGTTTGGCTGCGATGAATAATGTACTTGGATACTCTGTTTGTTCGACAGTAATGACTACTGTACTTGGATCCTCTGTGGGTTCGACCGCGATGATTAATGTACTTTGATCCTCCGTGGGTTCGACAATGACGACGTCTGTTCTATGATCCTATGTGGGTTTGGCAGAGGAGATGATTCATAGGATACATCTAATCATCTCCACCCCTCTTCGTGAGTTGTGTACCTGTTTGAGTTGAGTCTTGAATTTCAATCATTATCATCGATGTGATTAACTTCTTTCTTATGTGAGCTGAGTCTTGACATTCAACCATTATCATCGATGTGATTGTCTTCTTTTGTGTGTGGACTGAGTTGTGATTGGGCTCGAGAGTTTGCATCCAAACTGAGATTTATAACTTAGGTATATGTATGGGAATATACCTATGTAAGGTTGGCTGATACATCATAATTGTATCTCTCTTCTTTGGTTTATCCTTTCTGGATTCTGGAAGACCTTCAGGGGTCTCAGGGCCACTACTGAGTATTGTATAATCACCCCTACACGGGCTTTTCCAGCACTACGTTCTATTGGATACAGATGATGGACATCACTGATCGAGGTGGATACTTGAAGAGTTGGATGGTACCCCAAGGTGGACCACTTGGCGAGACGTACACGGAGTAGACGGACGGACCCGAGGTGCTGAGGATGCCATCTTTTCCGACCCTCTAGGTGGGATTCTCGGAGGATGACTCAGTGGTTTCTGGTTTACTTTACTATTATTGTACTAGTATTTCAGTTTTACTGTATTTACTTTTGAGATGGTATTTCTAGCCCCTTTATTTTCAGAACTTAATTTTGTATTTTAGTTTTACTTACTGCTTATTATTGTTGCATACTATGTTGTGTTTGTTTTTTATTATAAAGGAAATATGTTCCCTTTATATCGGGATTTACGACTTGGTGCTAGTGCCATCCCCTGGCCTATCGAAGGCAGGCTTGGGGTGTCACGATACCGGCCTCGAGGATGGGTAGTGACAATAATCCTAAGAAATTTCTTTTTAAAAATTTATTTTAAATGTGATAATTGTAATTTCATCTAAAATATTTTAATGATTCTTTCCCCATGCACTCGGCTGTGGTGGTTGCGGGGTTTGGAGTTTGGGCCGGAGCTCGCGGGGTCGAGTCCTCAGACCTGTTTTATTCTTGCGTACATTGTATTACCCCCATTTTTTATTTTAATGATTTTTCTATTGGAATTTTTTTAATGAAAATAACCCATTATTTAAATAGAAATCCACAATGGATATATTGAAATGAAAAAATAATTATTCATTTTTTGGTTGGTTTTTACTGTTTTTACAAGAGAAATTATTAAAATTAATTCTACTGATAAATTTTATATTTATGTAAAATTTATTTAAAAATAATTGTTATTCAATTTTTGGAAAAAATTAATTTTTATCATCCATATTCATTGTAACGTAGATTAGAATATTTCATAAAAATTACAAAATGCCTATAGACAAGTTATTTCTTTCAATTTTATTTGAAAGAATATGGAAATATTTATACTCTTTATTGTTTACTCAATAAAAATATTTGTTGATAAATCCAATTGTTTTTTAATTTAATTGATCATAAAATATATGGGGAATTCCATTTTTGTTGTAATGGCTGGTCCTCTATTATATATATCCCATAAATTTAAAAATGAATCAAATATAAAAAATTATTTTCTATTATTTAATTGGTTTTTGGGGTATAAATATGTAGACAGTAATCCTTCCTCGCATAAGAGAATGATGGTATATATATCATGATCATGGAAATTATGAAAATAAATACTAGGGATTTCCATCATGGATAATTTAATTATTATTATTATCAGTGACATTATAGCATTGATATTATCCATGGATGTACTATTTGATCTTGTTACCCAAATCATTAGGATTTGGATGAAGTAATTCCTATGAAAATATCATTGAAATGTAGAAAATAATGATAATTTTTACATGGTATTATTAAAAATATGGATGTGTATTACACCATCCATATCTTCACTCATCATTGGAATACAATAGTCATGAGTCCTATAGGTCCACATCAGGTTCATATCTTTGTTCACAATCTTCAATCAGGAAATTTTCACTTGATTTTCTTCTCTATATGCGTGTCGTATGACCAGAATGAGTCAAATGATATTCCATATACATTCAATTCAATGAATAATAATTTTACAAAACACATTATGTTTTATTGTTTTTAAATTTTTCAAAAAAATTATCATGATAGACTCAATCCATAAACAACTCATGTTGTATTAAATGGAGTACTAAAATACATACACAATTTCATATAGCTCAACTTCATTGGACAATCCAATTCGAGTGTAATGGTATAAATATTCCTTGGGGAAACCATAGTGTTTTCCGAACAAACCACTGTAGCCTGAGGTTCCCGGTATTTCATATATACCTTCATCCACATTGACATTGATTCATGAATTAATTAGTGCTATCCAACAAATAAATTTTAGTTATTTACTTTTAAATATTTTTTATTTCCTATTTAATAATGTTATCATTCCCCATAAATATCCCTTAATGAGTATCTAAAGAAAACCATTATTCATTTTCCATTCTCTTGGATATAAAGAAGGAATATCTAAATGAGTTCAATGATAAGGACTATTTACATTCATTATTTTCGAATTTAAAACATCAAACATAATGTGAGACTAACATATATATCCAGTTTACTAATACTAATAAACTCTTTCGTACAACGTGATATGATTTCATTATAATGTAACCACCTTATATGGGCTACATGAGTCAACATCATTATAGATTGTATTAGAGATTTTTTATAGAAAAACTGGGAAATGTGTTTAAGAAAATGCATATTAGGGGACATACCCCATTACTGAAATTGGGGATATTTATGATTGTAGGACAGTATATTAAATGTCTGGTAATGTATAGTTATGTGAGTTTCTTAGAAATAAATCATTTTCGTGATATTATTGGTGGATTTGGATTAAGAATAGATGAATCTAGGTAAAATAAACCTTAAAAATCTAATGGGGTATATTTTTACCACTATTCTAGTTCACAGGTACAGTTTCCTTATTGTGCACCATACTTGAAACTCCAGGGGTATATGTTTGGGTTTATCCTTGTTTTATCTATAAAACATTATAAAGAATTATATAACACAACATCTTGAACTGTATTACATTCCATATTTATAAGGAATAATCCTAATTATTCTCTCAATAATTTATTTCAAATAATACAAACACTTTTTGAGATATGTTTTAGTAGATGTTCATCATCGTTAAGGATATTTTGGTTGACATTTCTGGTCATATTACACATTGGGTTAGTATATGATTTCATAAAAAGGTTATATTAGGTGTGATGAATTTATATTTTGTGGAATAAAGATTAAATGTATTGAATACCATCGTGGAATATATAATATTTGATTAATATTTTTGTTTTCCCTTTGTTCACTTTATATTTTTGGATATAATATGAATTATATTAGTATGTAAAAAAATGCAAACCTGCATTTCGATTGATAACCTATCTCATCCATAAAGGCTATTGGGATTGAACCCCTTACCAAAGGGTGATAGAGGTTTTGTTCCTACCACTGGCCTACTTGACTTACTAGTTTGTATGAGATAGTTTTTACATGAATATTTAGATCCTTAAATATTAAGATTATTTTGGGAAGCACATTATTGGATTAAATATTTTTTATTTTGAAGTGATTATGGATTTTTTAGAGACCTTTTCTGTGGAATTATGTTCAATATAAAATATTATATTGAAATAAATATATTAAATGATTTTTATGTAAGGTTAATAGTAAGAGATAAAATTTTATTTTAAAAACATATTACATATTGATATTTTTTAGGGTAATAGGAACGTATGGTAATTATTTTTTGGAATAATCGATTTTTAAAATGTAATAGATATTTTTAAATCAAACGTATTGTTTTTTATAATGAATGTGTATACATGTTTTATTATTTTATCTCTTGGTAACCTTTTTTTTGTATAAATATAAAAATAAGACCAAAAACATATTTTTTTATAATTTTTATGATATTTTAAAAGATAATTTTAGTGCATCAAGAATAAATAATTCCAATTGTTAATTGATTTCAAGGACTAATAGATGATGTTAAATTTTATAGAGGCCCCAAAAATTGATAATTATGTAATTATGAATCCGAAATATATAAAAAATTTATATTTTATTTTTCTCTTAGTATAGTTTGTTACTTAATCCCTCAAATCTTGGAAAAGTTTCATGAAACCAATTTTTTATCACATTATATTCGATTTTGAAGAATTGATGGTCTTTAAGGAAGTCATATATTTAATGTTTTTATATATTTAATTTTTTTAAGAATGTTATATATCAATCCCAATTAGTCATTGGGTCGTAGTTTTATCCTTTATTTCATTATTTACACCGAAAATAAAAATTCAAATTTTGAAACAATGTATTGTATTATTCTTGATGACATGCATATTTCCATTTCCCTGTTTATGGAATATTTTTTTTAAACCTTCTATGATGTGGGGTTTTCACCTAGAATATTGAAATATTGAGTCTTTATTTTAAATAATATTTTTAAATTTTATTGATTAAATTTATCTAATGTTTGGAAAATTTTACACAAAAATATTTAAAAATATGAACCATATATTTTATAGAGTACAAAACACACAACACTGATCCCAAAGCAAAACATGGTATATAATTTTAATATGAACTTAATAAAATAATATTTGAATTTGGTTCTGTAAATACAAATTTCCAATTTTATAAAATTATTTATAAATTATTTAGATAAAAGATATTGGTAATTAAGCACCCAATTATTACTAATTAATACAATTTTCAAAAATATATTTTTTCACAGTAATTATTTTTAATTATTTTTCTGAGGAAATAGTTAAATTAATTTGTACCAATTATTTAAATTTTAATTTAGTAATTGAACTTTAATTTCTAATTCATCATATAAAAATTAAGTTATAGGTGAATTTTAGGACTTTTCTAAAAATGGTAATTTTTATAGAATAATGAAAAAACTGATTTCTGAAAATAGTCATTTCATATTAAAAAATTAACTAATTCAAAATACCCATTATTGAATTAATTTTAATTAAATTTTATATTATTACTATTTATTTAAAATAAAATCTAGAGGGGAATTATTGGAATGTGGGTTATATATTATATATCTGTCTAAATGAATTTTAATTTATATAGTGTTAATTACTAGTTATACAGTTAATGTATGATCCTATATTCCTTGAAATATGTATTTTCTAGAAAACCCTTTTTCATCATGCATTGTGGAATAATAAATTTTTTCTTCTGATTATAATGATTTAATTTTGTAAAATGGATTCCATGTTTTGAATAAATATATTTTATATTTTTTTAATATGGTCATTTTGAATAGTAAAAAACAATAAAAACATCACCATTGTAAAATGGTACGTGGGAATAACATGTGTTAAAAATAAGGGATAATTCTGAAAGTTTTAATCATAAATCCTATTTTATGAATTATTTTCAACCGTTACGACAAAATGATCGATATTCACATTTTATGGAAAACATTTCATTGAAATTCACTTATTTAGTAATATGAGTATGGAAAATGAAAAAATGTAATCCTTTTTCCATTAAATATAATTTATATGTTCACATAGGGTTAAAATATTTGGTGAATGAATATTATAAATTATATTTATTATAATCAAATTATTTTGAGGGTCATTATTTTTCTAAAATTTTATTGGTTATATGGTTGTATTATATTCTTATACAGTGATGACATAATTCGTGTGGAAATAGTGGGAAACTCCAGGTAAATAATTTAAATAACATTAAAATTATTCTGTTTAGAATGAATTATAATTACAAAACTAAAACATAATAATGAAATTTTATTATAGTTAAATGGATTAAACTATGAAATCATTATTACCACTATGTCTTTAAAGTCATATATAATTTTACATTCAAAAATGACGTTAATGTTATTTTCTGTTAACAAATATTTTACTGAAATATATTAAAAAATAATGGAGTAGTAAAATTAAAATAATTAATTTTATATAACTCATACCCATTTTCTTATAGGATTAAATTTTTATCATATAAGAACAATTATAACATTTCCAGTTTTGAAAATGTTGTCACTATGATTAAGGGAAATCAATGGGATAATTCGTAGTTTTCAAAACAAAAATTCCCCGATCTTAATCTCATTAACTATTTAAAATTAATAATATAAAAATTCAAATCCCTAGAAATTTTTATTATTTTATTATGAATATGAACTTATTATTATTTAATTTTTTAAATTTCCTCAAATCAGCCCTATAAAAACTATAAAATGAGAAAATTTTCTTCTTTTTTATTCACAATTATTAACTGATTTTAGTCATCAAGTTCATTAAAAAATACCTTATTTAAATCAATTAATATATCTTAGTGGGAATGTATTGATTAGAAAACACTCTTAGGTTTGTATTACTATAAAACTAAAGAGGTTTTTAGAAGAAGATGTAACATTCACAACCAATATTATATTTTTTATTTTTTTTTCAACATCAATAAAATATCATTTTTCAATGATGAAATTATAACAAAAATATATTCAATATAAATAGATTTTATTCATGTAATAAAATAAAAATTAAATATATCCTCTTCTATTAAATGGGAATAAAATCCTTCACTAGTGTGTATGGAGGACTACCGCCTCACAAACTGATGTAAATCATTTTCCATCCCCTCCTCTTATAGAAAGATATAATGACTGATTAAATATATATATATATATATATATATATATATATTCATGAAATATTCATCATTATAAAATTATAATTTAACATTTAAATTTTTATGATTCTATTTACTAAAAAGTAGTAACATCATTCATGATTACATGTGGACTACCACCTCCATAAGGTAATATGATTATTTAGTCAAAAAAACATCACATGGTTGATATATATATAAGTATATTTAAATTACTAATATGATATATATGATATTATGATCATTATTTATTGATTAAATAGAACATTCCTTATTTCCATAATGATTTATAGAAAAGGGAAATGTTACTCAAGTGTACATAAAGATTATCATCTTCATGGTTGAAATGTAGTTCATTTTTTATAACCATATATTTTGGTTTATTTGGTTTAATAAAAAATATAATTTTAATATGGAAATAATAATCATGTAATGATTATTAGTTTAGGGATGATGAAAAAATTATTTAATAATAGGAGCCTTCGGGGCCATCCTAGTCAGCAGAATGTTGAGCGGCCACAACTCAAAGCCCACCTACAATAGACATGGTGCTTGAAAAAAGAACCAAGAAGCAAAAAATTGAGAGTAAATAGAAAAATGTACTTGTAACTTTGAAAAAAAACTACATTGAAAAAATATGTGCATGTGATATGGGATTACATGCGGCAGTGCGTGAACATCGACAATGGAAGGAATTCTTTTCAAGTGTTCCTCTAGATATGGTTCCTTGGTGAAGATCAACTATGAGTTAAAGGTAAGGTTTGAGGTACCAATTTGATAAATAGTTATTGTATTATGTGGGTGGCTGGAAATAAGTCATGATATATTAGGGACATATTTTTCATTTCTATATATGTGCAGGTAAGATCTTTGCTCGGGGAGATGGGGCTAATTCTTAAGTGATAATTAAACTCTTCCACACTTCATAGTCTCTTGCATATGAATAATAAGAATATGAGAAAAACTGACTAGATGTGGGGTAGGTGGGTCAAATAGAACCCTCTAGTGAGATGATTAATATCTAATATTGATGGTAATTAATTTTTAGAATTTTGTGGGCAGGAGGTCTTGTTAGAGATAATATTTTCTCTTTGAATTTGGGGATTAGTTCATTCAATGGACCATAAAAATTCAAGGGTGTCGAGTCAAAAAAATTCATATAAGGATCACACTTTTCAATCATTGAAATCTATAGATTACAGATTTTAAATCTAACTCATCGTTTTTTGTACAACTAATCAAACTGAAGGATGATCCACCATGGGATTTGGAATACCCCATAATGAGATGAAAAATTAAAATACATTCTGGTATCCATGTGGGACACTATTCGAAAGAATGATACCTTGTGGTGGATAATCTCTCAATGGGTGAGAGACCTGATGAGATATTAATTGTCTACACCAACATAGGTTCCATGCCTGTAGACTTCAAAAATATCATTCAAGGAATCTCCCTTTTCCTCCATCATTTTCAGGCCCCAGGAACTAATTCTCTTTCTTGTCTTATCTTTTTGGTTTCCTATGTTTTAATACATACCATACAAATAAAAATAAAATTTTCTGTTCAAAAAATAAGCTGACTTATAACGTAAAATAGACTTTATAAGAAACTAATTATTGAAATAATCTACAGAAAATACCTTAGAGTTTCTGTGTAATAATTTAATATGGAAGACAAATCATAAATAAACATTCCTAACTAAAAATAAATTCAAAACATAACTAAAACTGTAAAAAGAGGAAGACAGGGGGTACATGGATATTTATATCCATGGATATCCAACACATGTGGTCAATGCAATAATATATCCCAAATATCCACTGATGGTTAAATAAATCATTATGTTATTAACAAATGAAAGGAAATGTGAAGGAAATCTCCATGAAGGGGTGATTATATACATAACAACTGATATGAAATGAAAAAATGTGTCAAATAGAATGATATGAGTGAAATCAGCTGAACCAATAGTAATAGTTAAATTAAATCCAAATACACATATGATAATAAAGAATCCTAGAAGACAGTTATTGGTTATCTCTATCTCACATCTGAGTGAATAGTTGATGAGTCTCTTTATAGGTCCAATATTCTATATCTAATTCCCAATATCAAATGAATCCTAAATAAAATCAGTGTAGAAGATCCAACCCCACGTCATTTCACTACCCAAATGATAGATACACAAATCTCATTAGGGAAACACTCAACTCCACAACTCAATGAAAAGGAGTAAATATATGTATATATAGTACCTATTCAGATTTTAGGTGGAATACAATCTCTAATTAATCTATTATTATGGGATACTAATGCTTTGGTGGAATATGGAAGCACTTATCCTGACAAAACTCTCACGATATTTCACAGATCACTAAAATTTCCAGGCATCAACATAAAAATTATTTATCTCACAGCCCCTCAAATCATATTTTTTATTCCAAAAATAAGGCTATCATCTTTTTATATGTGATGAAAAACACAATATAAGATAGTCATGGTGAGAAATATGAGTATCAAATATTGAGATATGAGAAAAGGTGTTCCATGGAGAATATGTAAGGAACTAGATTTTTCCATGTAATTTTTTTATTATATGGAATTTTCATGTGTCCGTGAAAATTAAAGGGGTGTGATTCAAAGTCCCGGTCTGCCCGGAATGAATTTATGAACATTTTTTTGGGTACGTTCAGAACGCATGAGTGTAATTTTGTATATTTTCTACTGGTACTTGGAATTGAAAACAGAGGACACCATTGAACTGACAACACCGTTATTCGCTTAAGGATACCTTCACCTTGACTACAGTAGGTTGAGGGTGGGAGTGATTTTTTCTGATTTTTTTTGGAGAAGAAAAACAAAAAAATTGATTTTTATTTTTATTTCTTGAAACCTACACTTTCAATCATGGTCGTGGGGACCACCCGAACTCCCCTATAATGTGATGAAACCCTTGGAATTACCCAAATTAATGTTCCAACATTAATTGATTAATAAACATAACTCAATTAAATTTAGTTCCTCACCTCATGTGGTGGGGGATCAATAGAAAAAGAGATGAATTGGGAGGGCCTTTGGGTGATCATCCTCCAAAGAAGAACCTATTCCAATGAAGAACTAACCACTAATGAAGATGATGCATGAGCTCGGATTGGGAGCGTGTTGCAGGAGCGACAAAAATATTCATCTTCATCGACTATGTCTTCTTACTCAAGCCATATCCAACGATTGAGGTAGGGGGTTTATTTTGAGATATGATAATTATATTATTGTTGATTATTCAGATTCTCGTTTCACAACGATGATGGAAAAACAAAGATGGCCATCAATCCGCTAAAATACTATGATCTTTTTTATTTGTTCTTCATGTGTTCTTCAGGAATTCTTCAATGCCAAATATTTAATTGTGCTAAAAATAGAATTTTTTGTTTAGCGCAACATATTGACACGGAGATCTCGACAAGAGGATCGTGAATTTGCGGTCTTCAATTTTTTGGGCTTCGAACGAAGAAGCGGTGACGCGCGTAAGAGGACGGCGGCCATCAACCGGCTGACCGTAGTTCGATCAGGCGGTAGAGGAGGATGGCGGTCGGAACATCGGCCGACTGCGTGGAGCCAAGGTGGCATGCATTCGCACCACCGTTAGAAGAATAGTTCGCGGCCCGCCGGCCGTAGAGAAAAACGGGACGATGGACGACATGCTGACTGGCCACGTGGAGGTAGAGCGGTGCGTGTCTGTGATACTGGTAGAGGAGAGGGTCCTGACTACTTAGTCGTTGTTGTGCACCCAGAGGGCGGCCGACACCATGCTGTCTACCTGAGGACAATGACGCCGTCGCGCCGCTCGACAGTTAACCGGCCAGCAATCTGGCCGGTCGCGTCACGCCGAGTAGGACCCCAGAGAGTTCCACGTTCCAGCAGGAGGAGCCAAATGGTGCCTCCAGGTTGGCTAGACTGAATAGTCCAATAGACTATTCGGAATATCGAGGGGCGCCTCCACCCTGTGCGGCTAGGATGGGCCCCGCCACAGCAGACTACATCCTACCCAGCAGACCGCACCGAGCTGGGAAGACCACACCCAGTCGAGCGAGACACGCCCAGTGGGCTGAGCCAGAACTAAACTGGGTCGGGTCGGAAGAGACTAGGTCAGGTCAGATCGGAATGGACCCGAGCCCATCTCGACCCAGTTTAGCCTATTGGGCCATATCATGAGAACCGAGTGTCTGTTTGATGAACCGTATGTGGTGCTGAAATCCTTGGATCGAGATGGTCATTTTGGTATACTCTTACGGTCAGGATGGATCAAACCCAAATCTAACCTGGCCCTCATAACTGAAAGGCTAATAACATACCGACCAGGCGTCCGATTGACGCGTTGTGTGTTGCACTGGGACCCTTATGATGTGACAGTCCTTTGAGATACTTCTTCATGAGGCTTTGTGGATGTTGAATTATCCACCAATAGCTTGAGGAGCGGAACCTCCCAAAATCAAGTATGCATAGTGTTGGAACCCCATGGATGGTTGTACTTGAAGAGTCTTTAGATCTTGTGTGGGTCATCTTCGGATCCTATGTAGGTCAGGGCTCAGCAATAATATGGGGGTCAGCACATACGGATCCTATGTGGTTCATCTCCAGATCCTATGTGTGTCATCTTCAGATCCAATGTTGTTCAACATAAATCTTATGCGTTCAATGAACCCATGTATTCTAATCAATATGTCTGACAAACATATGCGTTCAATGAACCCATGTATTCCTATGATCAACTGATTAATCTATGAATAGGTCAATCATCTAAAAAATAAATGATATATATTGGAAATGTCTCTGAAGGGATGAGTATATTCAATCCCAGTAAGAATCCCTTTAACCCATAAAGGGATTAATTGAATGATATGAAAATATTAATCCTAACCTATAACATGATGGATACAAAAAAAATACACATATTCTCATATATAAACATTGTGGATAATGAAATGGATTCTCTATCTCATTTAGCAATCCAAAGATGATGATTCTTCTTAAATCTCAATAGGACTATCTATGATGAAAAACATCAAATGTAACCTCAACTAAATCTATGTGGATGATATTTCCCCTTACTAATGAATATTTTAGGGTGCCACAACTCCCCTGTGAGACCCTCTATCTAATAGATCATGATATTGTGGAGTAAAAATATGTATATAAGGTATCTATGGCTAGTATACGGGAGTCCATCACAACCTTAATAAAAATTATTTTGGAACCATTGACTATTATGATTGGGGATAACCTTTTCTGAGATCAAATTGTTGATATATACCTCCTCAATTTCATCTTAATTAATTAACATAATAATAATAACACTCATAAAAACTCACATCATATAATTTTTTTTCAGAAAAAGGAGACAATAAAATAGTAAATATAAAAATAATCAGGATAGGTTACTCATGAGAAAATAGATGACTTCCAAATAAAGTTATATGTGTGGAATAAGTTTCTATATGAATATATAGAATGTTAGGGGGTCTATGTGATTTGTGATGTTGCGTCATTTCTTGGTCATGTTCTTCCATGTACAAGGATTACAAATCAATTTCAAGAAATATCTTGTTTTCATGTGGTAAATGGTGTATCTCTTCACATAGGGAACATGTGATCTACTTTATAAATATGGATTAGTTGGCCTAGTACAACCCCAAGGATTTTCCTCATGGTACACTATGTGTATAACAACCTGGGGTCTACGGCATGTATTGCTGTAAGATATCTAGCTACTTTTTTTGGGTCATATAATGCATGGGCCCATCCACATAATTTTTGATCATCAACCAATCTGAAACCCCAATCTTATATATAAAATGAATTACACTTCATTTTTTCTTTTTTAATACATTACATTTATTATCATTTTATAATGATTTTTTTTTAATAAAATGGATTTATGATCCACCTTATTTACTTCTAAATACAATTATTGACCACACAAAATCGATGGGTATTTCTTATTTACATTTTTTACTTGTCTATGGTTGCTGTAAATAAAAATATGATCACCCGTTGATGAACCACTGTATGTCTCATCCACATAACATCACCTGTTTCCATGTCGGATACCAAATTGTTGGAGAATCACCCATAAGTCATCCAAAACCTTTCCAAAATCACCACCCCATATGTTGTTTCAAAAACCTCTACAGTGACTATCTGTTTTCACATGTTATTACATTGTTTTTAGAAACTTTATCCATTAAATAATAACTAAGGATCATAAATTCTCATGTCTTTTGAAGACTTTGTACAAAATATTTAACACATGGAACTAGAAAACATAATCTATTAATAAATATTCCTTAATGATCTTCTATCATTCATTGAGATTCTAAATACAAATAGGACAACCAGGGGAATACATAGACAATAAGTGTGTGCTAAATATATCAACAAGGGTATAATCATGGAAAATAAAAATAACACATGATTCAAAGGAATTACAAGATTATATAAAAGACATGGAACACTAATTAACATTTATAGGGATTTCATAATTACCATGGAATCATATAATCATTGAAATATATGAATGTTGAAACAACACCTAACATGATATAAACATTAGTCTAGGATAAATAATATGGAGGTTTCATATAGTGTAAAATGTTTCCAAATGGGTTTGGATTACTCCATAATCCCATAAGTGATGACTAATTATATAAAGAATTACCAAATTCATTAGAGTTCTATCTGGGCACAACAATAATAAAATGCTCATGAATATGTTTGCCATATAAATAATTAAAAATAAGTAATTAACATAATGGTTTCCCATGGATATAAATGTGTATCGTAACCATGTCATATGGAATAACCTATAACACCACAATATTATACGGTATGTATCCTATTAAATAAATTCAAATTATTTGATGCAATTCATTTAAAAAAATATTTCTTATATTATAAATCATATAAAATAACATAGATATCACAAAATAAACACTTCAAATGATTAATTATAAAATTAGAGTAATTTTTTATAAATTAGGAAACTTATACCATTGAATATCTTATTTTAACTTTGATATAGTAATGTGACCATTATTAATAGTAGTTAGAAAAATATAATACTGGCATAACCAATGAAAGTATATATAAAATTTAAAAAATTTAGAAATGGAAATATGAATGTATTATATCTTAATAAATGTAAAAAAAATTTTGGAAATCATAAATAATGTGTAGGTATTTTTATAAAAAAATCACTATTTAAAAATATATAATAAATATAATGATGTAAAAGTAAATTTATTTTCATATAATGTATTTATAAAAAAATTATTATGGTTATATGATATATTTTTTAGATCATAGTTAATATTTCAATGTTTTAAAAAAAGGTGTTACAATTGTAAAATTTTAATTTTTTGTGTAAATTGTGATTTTAATTAAAAAATGAATTTTGAATATTTATAAAATCATTTTCATAAAATTGTTCATTTTTTAATTATTTACATAAAAATTTCATAATGTGGTTTTATTATTTTTCTCAAATATTATAATTTTTTAGTATTGAAATACAATAGTTTAATATATAAAATAATCACCTGAATTATTGAGCCATTAATAGTGTATGGATAATGGAATCCCATAATATCAAAATATATTTTAACATTTTAATAATTATTTTAATGAGTCTGAATCTATTCAGAATCCAAATCCAAAATAATAAACAAATTAGTTTAATATTCAAAAAAACAACCCTCTCCCTTACTATAAATACATCCCCTCATCGCCACTACTCCCCACATTTCCAAATCCTGGAAGCTTGTAAAATATTTACCTAATAATCATCCCATGTCTCTCCCCAACATCTAGGTTTCTTTTCTCAATAAAATACTACAACCCATGTTCATTAAAAAGGTTCTCAAGGTAAGGAATTCATGTTGTAAAACCCATAATCCTTTTCTTTAAATTTCATTCAATTTAATTTATTATATTATCATACTATAACCTCATTTGACCAAAATTTTAATATAACTCAAATGTAGTATATATACTATAATTTTATTATGTTAATGGAAAATCCATAGAAATATCATCTATCCCCTCTGATTAATTATAATAATTAAATTATTTTCTTTATTGTGTCGATTTACTACTATCATGGTAAATGTGTTTTAATATTTCATTAAAATCATCATGGATGGATATAAAACTATTATAATAGATTAAAAATAATTTTAATTTTATATTACAACTTATTTAGTTCTATTTAACAAGTATATATACATAATAAAAATTAATAAACAAAACTACAAAGTGATTATTGAAAAACACATAGATAATCTATATAGTTATCATTAATAGTTAATCTAATTAATCATCATCATATATAGAAAAAATGGTATATGAGGTAATTTTATATTCTCTATGTTATTTAATATCATATAATTTCTATTATAATTATCTTTTCCTATATTACAAGATCTTGTATACATGTATATAAGTGAACCAATTATGAAAAATCATTAAACAAACACTCCCTGTTATTGAAATTAAATCATATAAATGAAAAATACATCCAATTAACTTAATAAATTATATGAAATATAATATATGTTTATTAGGATCAAATTTAAATTATTTTTCAATCCAATTTCATTTTAAAGAACATTATATACAATTCAAAAACACATTCACAAACAAGGAAATGAATTCTCCTCAAACTTCTATTTTTCATTCTGGTTATGCTTTCTCTCATATTACACCAAAATAACTATTAGTTTTTCTAATATCATCATCATACATTCTGATTCTATGTTCTAATTATGTGTACCTAGTAAAATTATTCATTCTTTTAGGGGAATAACATGTTTTATAAAGACCTATTTTAATTTATCCTTATATTAAATCCCAATTAATTTCAACTACCTAATTTATTACACATTATAAATTACGATTTGAAATCTATTATTAGCTACCAATAATATTCTAAAATCACCCATTTTATAATGAAAAACTATATTTCATAATTTATTTTTTATAAAACAAATATCCCATCTTCTATAATAATGCCTCTTAATTAATTTAAATTAATCCTCACTAAAGATCCTCATTTCTATAATATCATAAAAACTATTTTCCCAATTTTTCACATAATTTGGATATAATTTATCATGATATATACCTATTTTCCTTAATGAATGTACATGTATTATTAATATGCATTATTTCTAGTAAACCCTTATGATCATCCCTTTGGTTATTCCACATTCTCCATGTGTTCCTTATGGGTGGTGTATATATACATCCCTTTAAATTATGATCATTATTTATTAGGTATTTTATTAGATATTCAGATTTCATTAGTAAAAATATTTACATATACATATACCATTATTACATATGTTTTTTTATTTTAATGTTGTTATTGAATTTAATATATGTATGAAGAATGCTTTGGATGTGTAGTGACGGGTGGGGCATAGTTATAGGTAGCCCCATAATACATCAACATGTCTCATGAGACAAAACTTTTGGTTAAAACCCCTTATTGTTGGTTTCTAAGAAGAATCGTTGATGTTTTTTCCAATATAAAAATCCTTATTGGTGATAGAATAGGTCATGTTCTTGATACATAATGTCTATTTTCGTAGAATTTTCTTCATTCAATATTTATTAAAGTCCATGATATTTTAACTATGAAAAAAATCTATGGATACATTTTCATTCACTTCTTATCGATAGATTGTGTTTTTTAGTTTTTTAAATTTCAATATTTATAATTCATTAGTGTATCGTATTACCCTGTAATTGATTCAACTAACCATTATTGAGTGTTTGAGTTCATCCTTTTATTATTTTTCTTTCTCCCTATTGTGAATAATAAATCATTGAATAAGTGACATGAATAAGTTTATTTTATTTTTTATATGCTATGTTTAATTTACTATTTAATACGAGAACTATGTATTAATCTAGTTTTTCAATACTACTAAACTAATCGACCCTTGGGGATGTTAAATTATATATATATATATATATATTCCATTTTAATAAAATTATCATCATATCTAGGTTACAAGGGTCATGGTTATTACAGTTGGTTTTATAGAATACTTAATTGAAACCATAGAATCAATTTGGTAAATAAAAATGAGAATTATAATAATTACTTAATGTGATTTTTTGGATCTATAATCATGACTAGTACAATGAAACTCAGTTTGTATCATTATTTATTGATTACCCCTAATGTAAGAAAGTGAGTTACGTCCCATTGATAATGTAGAGATTGTTCCACTAAGAAACTCAGCATAGTTAGTATTGGATATAAGAAGATCATGAACATATATGGATACAAGACTTCAGTTATGAGGAATAACTATACTACACATATGCTGGATCATTTCATGTGGAAAAATTCCCCATATTTTCTAGGGACTAAAAATCCATTGATATTCATTATTTCAATCAGGAATATTGAAAATTTATTTTTGGAATTGAGATTCAATGAAAATTACAAGGTATTACTGAAATTATATTCTCTTAAGGGAGATACTAATAATGGGTTTTTTATCCATTAAAGAAGTATTAATAAAAAAATATATCATATAAAATTGGATACTATCAAAAAATTCATAGCATAAAATGTCCTTCTTTATAAACAAAATAAAATTAAGAGAAAATTAAATTGATTAATGAAAAATGAAGTAGAGATTGTTATAGTGTATGATGATAACCTCGTATGACTAGTGAGGTAAGCTATATTTTACATACGTGAATCAGAAGTCAAGATTGATCATTTCATTGAAGGTATAACGCCATGTATCGATGTAGAACTGGCTTCTTAATCATTTTAATCATATGATTAAACCACATTAATTTCCATCAAAATAAAGAAGGAATTTACTAGATCCTATATGTTCATTTCAAATTAATATATTAATAGTTATTCTAATAATGTTGGAAATTTTGAATCATAAAATATGACTAAAGGAATGAATTAATTTTCATTATGCAAGAATTTTGGAAGGAATCATATTGGTAAATTCTTGAACGGAATTGGTGGTTTCTATAAGTGTGATGAAAAGGTACTTTAAATAATTATTACTAGGTAAATAAACAAATAAATTATTTGCAATGAGCCAAAATTTATAATGATGGTAATTATTAAAATAAATTTCCCAAGGGTATGAAGAATCTACTTTAGAAGAGGCCAATTAGAGATGAACAAGCTTATGTTATCACTAAATTTGATGTAGACATGCACAACTATGTGTTGTTAGGTAAATTAATCATATCACCATATCTCTCCAGTGATTTATTTGATATTATATCAGCTCACTTTTTTATATCTACATATTTTATTTATGAAAATAATATTTTTTTATTATGATTTAACAAAGGAGTTTTCAATATAATATCCTAAGGGATGTATTAGTGTAGAAAAATGTGGTGGTCTATCAATTTCATGACACATAATTTTTCTTTAGTTTATAAATATATCACCATACCCATGGTTGACATTAATATATTCCATAGTAAAAAAATTATTTAATAAATGATGTGAAATTTTTTCATATGAATAAAGAAATTATGGTTTTTGAAGAAGATGAAGAATCCCTTATCTTTTGAGATGAGTCTTCATCGTATAATTATTAACTAAAACCTCCTAGAGTAGCTCTACTAAATTCAATTATTGAAGATAAAGAGAAAAAAAATCTTGGTATGTTGAACATAATAATTGAATTGAGGATGTACAAAATGTGTACGACAATGATATGTTTCTTGAGAAATTACCATGGTACCCCAATGTGCATGATGCTCAATTTAAAATTGATATAATACTTGATGAAATAAAAATATTAAAGAGTAATTATAGAATGGAAACTATAGATTTAGTGGAACTAAAGAATAAAATAGAGGATTTTGTAGTGGGATATATATTCACCCATGTGTTTCTTCATGGGGAGCCCGTGTTCACTTTGTGAAGAATAATGATGTATCCATGTTGATGTACATTGGATATAGAGGAATCAATGCTATTATAATAAGGAAAAAATATTCCCTAGTTCAATTTTATGATTAATTTGATCAAAATTATAGAGATCAATATTTTTCAATGATTGAACTTGGTTCAAGATTTCATCAATTGCGTGTAATGAAAGAAATTATTACAAATACATCATCTCAAAAGAGGTACGACATTATGTGTTCATAGTAATTTAATTTTGAAATTCAACCTCTATTTTCATGGATATAATAAAATTTTGTTAAATGAATATCCTGATAATATTTTTGTTGTATTTATTGATGATATCTTGGATTACTCCAAAAAATATGAGGACTATGAGAACCAATTGTAGATTTTTCTAAATCCTTTATGAAGAAAAGAATTTTTGGTATGTCTAGTAGGTACAGATTATTAGTTTGAACATTTTATATTCTAGGCCATATTTTTTATAAGAATAAAATATCAATCAATCATACAAGAAAAAATGAAAAAAATAATGGATTATGCCAATGAACAAAACTATGATACATAGTTTTATTTTTTAAGCTTGTTACTATCAGTGTTATGTTCACAATATTTCTTAATTGTATAACATGTTAACAATTCTCACACATAAAGGGGTTTTGTTCATAAAAATAATTTAATGGATTTTTTAAATAATTCAAGCGAATAATGGTCACGACTCTAATTTTGACTATACAATCTGTAAATTATGGGTTCGTGATATGATGTGATGCATTGAAGAATTGATTTGGTTGTGTCCTTATGAAAAATGCTAACGTTATTTCATATAAATCATGGATGTTGAAGACAAAATAACCCTATTATTAAACTGAATATCTTGGGTTTGAATTCAAAATCATTTATTTGATGATATAATTAGGCTATCTCTATGGTAAAAGATGTGAGATATATACGGATTACATGATTTTGAAGTATATCTTCACACAAAAATAACTAAATATGAGCCAAATCATATTGATCAAGTTACAAAAATATTATCATTCATCAATATACTAAAACCAATTACCAGAAAGTAGTGTATCATATTCCGTAAGCATGAATGGTCATTGACTTTGATCCCAAATGAAGATTGATATTGATCATATGTTCATGTATTTAGTAAAGATGGATATGGGAATTGTAAAGGAAGAGGAAACATTACTCCATTTTAAAATTATTGGGAAACCATATTTACTAGAGGAAATTAAAATAATCAATCAGATAAAGATATTTTTTAAATGAAATTTAAATCTATTATTTATGGATGATTGGAAGACATAATGTAATAGGTTGGTTTTTTAATATTTATAAATAAGTTATGAGTCATATAAATATTGAATATAAAAAGAGAACCATTAGATGACACTCAATTCCCAAATTTCCCTATACACCCTGGTAGTACCATGATGTATACTTATATAAAGGAAATTTTTTTGTGATATAATATGTCAAAGAGAATTGTTGAATATGTCCCAAGGTGACTAGTTTTTCAACAAGTGAACATTGACATTATTAAATATTTTATATACCAAAGGTAAAAGGATAAATCTGGTAAATAAGTGTAAAAAAATTATATGATAATAATATTAAATTACCCTAACACATGTCCTAATCCTATTGGATGATAAATTTCTGGAAATGGGAATCTTTGGGTTGAATTTGGGACACCATGAAGCCACATGTAAGTGAAAATCACATTTTATAAAAATTAATTTAATGTTACATCAATATAACATGAATATATATCATTTAGTAAAATAGTTTCTATATGGGGTTATATAAATGATATTTTAGACTATAAAGAGTAATTATAAAGATTAAAACATTTAATTCATCGATTTATTTTATTTATAATTTCTATACATCATATAAATAAAAATATTTATGATACAATGATGATGCAATGACTACCCTATTAATGAAAGGTTTAAATAAATTATATTATACATGTTAAAATAAATTTATTTTGAAAATTTTAATGCAATAAAATATTTTAAGGAAGAGTATAACTTGTTATATTTGATTAAATGTAGGTTTTACAAATGAATTAGTTGTTTTATATTTTTTTAAATGTCATGATATGAATAGTTTATAAATTGACATAAATGAGTTTTTAAGATAAATACTTTTTTATTAAATTATATAATAATCCTAAAAATCAATGATTTGGAAAATTAAGATATATGACGTTAAAAATGTCATTAATTATAAAATTAAGTGTCTCTTGGCCTTTTATAGTAAATATATTATCCATATAGTATGAATATACAACAGAACATGGTAAAAGATATATTAGTTAACTAAAGACTAAAGCTATAAGTTAGGTTAAATTTTTTTCCCTAAACATGTCTAAATCCCATTGGCTATGAGGATTCCAAAAAATCATAACTTTATATTTGAATTTAAATATTTGGGGAATTTTTTACATTTAAATTATGTTTATAATAAAATAATACATTCCAACATTTCAAAAGTGCCCCTCACCCATCTTATACAAGGAAACCACCTCTAACGCAATACTCAAAACCCTCAAGCCCCTTTCCTCATCCAAAATCTACTCTAATAATCTCCCAAAATCCCTATTTTCCTCCTAGAACCCTTAAACAAGGAATGATTCAATTAAATAATGCTTTTTGGTTCAAACCAACGGGAGTTACCCGATTTAATGTTACCATCTTCTCTCAATTGTTTATCATTTATTTTCCTTCTCCACTAATTATGATCTTCTTATTCATTTTTTATGTATCAAAACCAGTATCCTAAATATAATATGTTTTTTATAAGGATTTTAACTACAGTAACACACACCTCCATATAAAGGGTATATAAAATACAGTTTCAGTGGACGATGAACTACTCTCACAAAAAGATGATTTTTCAATCTTCTCCTACCACATATTATGATGGATAATTATGATTGAACTATATTTATTTTACATATATTATATTAATATTGTATTTATTATTCTTTAATATTTATATAGAACATAACTTTACGCTTTTCGTTTTGTATAAATATGATAAATTAATTAGAGGAAGTACGGACTACCACCACCTCAAATTTATATGACTCATTCATGCCATACATAGAACATAAAAAAGATGATTTTAATGAACATATGTAACATATATAAAATATGTTATTATACTATATTTACAATATACCAATGTATAATTTAGTTTTCATTCTTTAAATATGAAAAATTAAAGAAATTAGAGTTCATGTGTAAGTACGGCTTACCGTCTCCATGATCGGTGAATTTCATTTTTAATATCCAAAGGCGATGGATTATTCTAAATACATAAATAATGGATATGTATGATATATGCGATATAGAAGTCATGAAAATAATTATGGAGATAATGAAATTTTTAACACATATACAATTTAAAATTATAACTAGTTCATTTTTTCTCAATATTCAAACATCGTCAAAATCTATAATATGAACTCAAATAATTAACAATTTGTTATAGAAAGGTAATAAGTGATATCAAAACAATAATAAATTTAGAAAATGTTTTCAATAAAGTATAAATTAACTTAATTTTATTATTTCAGAAATTAAATAACAAAATAGTCATGTTGGACACGAGTTAAGGGACTTCATCTCAATCTCCTATCATTGAAGCATATTTTGATAATATACATCTTGTTGTTTTTACACGGTTTATAATAAACCCCTTTTACTTATACATTTATTCAAAGGGAATCTTTTAACAATGAATCATTTTAATAAATGACAAAATGAATGTTTTTAACGTATGCAGCGATAATGACATAATCGTTGCAGTAATCGTTATTTGGATTCATCAATAAGAATTAATATTTTTAATAGGAAGAAACCCCTTATTCTGTTTTTGGGTGTTTTTTTATTCAAAATGGATTATGATATGCATTGATTATTTCAATATCTTGAAATAATTTTTTTGTGATTGAAAATGAAATTATATTAGTGAAATGTTGATTTTTGCAATATTTTATGTGTTATGATTATATAATGGTACATGAAAATTTGATAGGTGGTTACAAGATAAACCGATTGATGGGTTATTTCGTGATAAACCAGGGATAAGTGATTACATTATATCATCCATTTCATTGGTTATAGAAAATGGATGTATGTATATTTCATTTAGTTATATGTGTGGAAGTTGACCGTAAGGTTATTCAATTTATGTATGTTTATATGACAAGTTAACTTATTTTCTATATGTTGTTTTCTATGGGAATTATAGTAATATTTTGGTAATAAAAAGAGTAAGAAATGAGATTATTTTCAATGATGTGATTTGTTACTTCATTAAGGTGAAATTTATTACTTTATGATAAAGTATTCATGGTTCACATGTTGTTTTGAAAAGATAACATCATTCATTCATTATGTATCCCTTACTATGTTATTTTATGCTCATCCCTCGTTTTGAAATGTTTTTTATTGGAGTTACAGATAAATAGGGTCAAGGATGGGATCATGGAATAATCATGCGGTCTAAAATATTCAACTAGACATGTTTCTTTTTTAATATTTTCATTTTATGAAAAAAAATACAGTGAGTAGAAGTGTCTACTTGTATTTAATGAAGTTGTTATTTATATGTTATTCCCTAATTCTCTAATGATCTAAACCTGAAAATATCCACAATGTGAATTATTAACTTAATTAAATATTATGTAATGTTTATGGTTGGGGCCTTACAATTGGTATTAAATGTCGATTTAGAAAACTTTAGATGTTAGGGAATTATTTAACAATAAGAGACATAACCATTATGATCATCATATTATAAATACTCATAGTTATTTTAGATAAATTGAATGAGTTTAAGATAACATGAATAAATATATCTTAGTTTTTAAACTCATCATATGACAGTTTATGATGATTTTACTAATATATTAACAATGAACTTGTTGGTTTTAGTAGATGGATGGATCTAGCAGGCACAAACGTTATTGAGGAAGTGTTTTTTTCCAAAATACATAATGTTTTTATTTAAAGGGTAAGATTGTTGAGAATGTGTTGTTTTCAACAATATATAATATTTTTTTTAAATCAGGATATTGTTGAGATCAATACTCTATCTCTTTATGATGATTTTGATGCTCACAAATACCCAAAATTATTTTCTAATGATTTTACTTTAAGTATATATCAAGACTTATATTTTATATATTATTATTTTTGGAATAGTATTCATGATTTTTTGTACAGTGTGGAACAAGTGTTAATGTGTTCGTAAAATTTTTTAAAAGTATTCTAGAATAACTATTCATACCCAACATGTGGAAGAATAGTGTAAATAAAGGAACCTGCTGTTTACTTTACAAGTTATAAGAAAATTATGGTTAATCAACCATATGTTATCAGAAAATTATGAAAAAGAACCCTATGTTAAGAAAGAACCCTACATTTGGGATATTAGAACGGCATGGAAGGAGAACCGTACGTAAGTGTAAAATTTTATGTTGGTTTCTCAAAATTATGGTTCATCATCCTTACTTTTGTAAAAAACTTTATGTTTCTTACAAAATTATGGAACATGAACCTTTCATTTGGAAGCTTATAAAAGTATGGGTCATTTATCATACGCTTGAATGTTGAAGAGAAAGGTATGGATGGCCAAACCTACATTTGTGATCAACCATATGTTGAAAACCTTACGTTTGAAGGCTATATCATCAACCATATGTTTATGATCTATGTTACGTTTAGAGGATGCATACTGTCCAACTCAACATTACGTTTGGCGTCGGAGAGTTTAATGTTGATATTATTATTCAACGATCTACAAGATAATTATGAGGATGATTTTAAGCTGTATTAAAAGATTATTTTAAAGAGCGTCTTTGGGGATTTCCGAGTCGTTTAGTGATTGAATTAATAGGATATTTTCATGGATAATTACAAGGAGTGTTACGACAACTCTTTAAATTCAAATGTTTGAATTACATGAGTAAAAACGATAAGATTGTGGATCTGATTTTTTGCAGAGGCAGTGTTCGTTATATCTGTTTTTTTACAAGGTGTGTGTGAGTACGAAATACATATAGTGATCAAGAACAAAAGAGCAGATACATCTATAAAAATATGAGATCTGTTCTACAAAAGTTAGAAGAGACAAAAAAATAGAGTCAATCATGATCTACATTTCTGGTGATCATGAATGGAGATAAAAGCTCTGTTTGTTAAAGAAGAAGATTCACAACAAAATATTCACTTATTCAACATTGAAGATCTATTGTGAATCTGAACTGCTAAAGTTGTGAATTATATTTATATATCTACTGCAACAGGATCAATTCAGAACGACTCTTTCTTGAAGATGTTTTTTTTCTGAAGACGACGATCCATTAACTCTCAATTTCATTCTGTTACAATTGTCAAGAACCATCGGGAGAGTATTTCCAAAGAACAAATTCTTTTTATATTGAGTGACCGGCTTCCCGTTATATGATGTGTAGGTTATATGATAGAACTATAATTCTATGTTTTTTTCTTCGATTGTAATGGTGTCAACTACCAATACTTAGTTGTGGAAAGGACTGTTGATATGAGGACCAGATAGTGAAAATCGCCAAGCTCATGGAGTATAGTGTTGGTGGAGTAGACCAAGGCCATTCTTTTCCCCGAAAAACTATATATCATGTGTCCCTGTATTTTATATTTCTGCTACATTAATCTATCTGATTAATGATAAAGGGCATAACATGATCTCATGAAGATTTTTGAAAGGACACAATTCACCCCCTCTTGTGTATTTTGGATATAATCTTGAACCAACAATTGTTATCAGAGGTTGGGATTTTGATAATGCTCTAACAAGAAAAAAGTGATTAAGGATTATACACAGAGAAAGATGACTAATACAAGAGAGGGAATGTCTATGCTCAGAGAACTGTACTTCAATAGATAAAAATATGGATGCTAAAAGTCACGAATGATTATCTATTTGAAAAACCATGGATAAAATGTGTATTATAAGATACTTACACCATATGAAATAACTGAAAAACCAGAGACATGGAGTGAAACTACTAAAGAAGAATATGATATGAACTCAAAGGAAATAAATGCAGTTATTTGTGGCCTAGGACCAGATTAATTTAATAGAGTATCTCAATGCCCGACAACATATGAATTGTGTCAAACTATTGTTGTTGCTTATGAAGGAACAAACAATATCAAGGAAATGATATATGCTGCTACTAAGCTTAAATTTGATACATTCAGAATGGTTTAAGGTGAAAGAATTACTCAAAAGAATGGAAGGTTGACATAGATTTTCAATAATATAACAACTTTGGGAGACTCAATCAAACAAGCTGATCAGGATTTAATAGTACTGAGAGTACTTCCTATAATATGGAATGGAATATCTACTGAAATCAGACAGTCAGCACATGTCAAAGGTTTAATCATGAGAGAACTGATTGGAACACTAATGATGTATGAAGTTGAGATGCAATATGAAGCAAATGAGTATAATGTGTTTATCAAGAGAGATGACACTACCTTGAAAGTTTCATCAGATATAAAAAACATATTGATGAAGAAAAGTTTAAAATTGAAATTAGAAAGTTCTGATATATCAAATTATAATGTGGAACTAGCTCATCTAGTAGGAAAATTCACTATATTCTATAGATAGAAGAAGGGCTTTAAAAATCCTTTAAAAATGATTACAAGGAAGTTAGATGTTATGAGTGCAAGAAAATGGGGCACATCAGACTTGACTGCCCTCAGCTAAAAGAAGAAAAGAAAATAAAAATCTTCAAAAGAACTAATTATGAGAATAAGGAAAAGAAAGAAATAAAAGCTATGTGGAGTGTATATGAAGTCTCTAGTAGCACTTCTGAATCAGACTTAGAGAAAGAATAAGTAAATCTGAAAGCTGACATGTGTTTTATAGAAGAAACAGGTGAGGTGTAATCTTAATACTCTTCTGACTCTAGTTCTGAATTTAGTTAATCTAATGAAAAAACATGCAGCCTACTCAAATATGCTTGAAAAAAAATATGATTCTATATTTAAGAAGATTTATTATTTAAAAAACATTCATAAGGTTGTTTCTGATTAAAGAGACACAATGTTGAAACAACATAAGGAGTTAACTAAAAAGTTTAACTCAATTAACACTAACAATACAGATTATGAATCAACGATAAAAACACTATAAACTGAAGTGAAAACTTTTAAAAATGAATCCCTTGTTTTTAATAAAGGAGAAAATACATTAAATAAAATTCTTGGAAAAAATGTCATTAAAAATGAATGATTTGGAATTGGTAGAAAAGGTGAAAAAACTATGTTGTACAAGAATTATTTTATTCCAAGTACAAAAAGATTAAATAGTAATTTCTGTGGAACAAGGGGACATATTTATAAATAATATTTCTTAAGACAACCACAAATAAGTAGTATTAACAAATATAGTGTAACAAATATTTTATTTGAATCTTCTGAAATTAGAAAATCAAAGGAAGTCTAGATTCCCAGATCTTTTTGGGCTTACACCGCTTGACCCAACATAATATGGGTACCAAAGAAAATTGGGTAAATGCCTTTGCAGGAATCAGGTCACAAAAGCAAAAAGGACATATGGTATATAGATATTGGCTGCTCAAGGAATATGAGTGTATGCTCATCCAACTTCACTACACTGACACAAAATGATGGTGGACTAGTTACATTTTGTGACAATGCCAAAGGGAAGATCCTTGGAATTGGATCTGTAGGATATCTAGAATTTGTCTCAATCAAAAATGTACTTTTTGTATAAGGATTTGAACACAATATGATAAGTATCTCTCAACTATGTGATAATGGTTATGCTGTTTATTTTTCAAATAATTGTTGTTATATTTTCAAAAAGAAACTGTTTAAATTTGGAGTACCTAGAACTGATAATGTTTACACCCTAGATTTAAATTCATTTTGTAAACAACAAGTAAACTGCTTAACTGCTAAGATAAATGACTGAATGACTGACTGAAAATTACGTTTTATTATAAAAAATTTTTTAAAGGAATAGTGAGAAACCACATAGAAAAAACTCAAACAAACGGACCTCCCCATCCCAGCAAGTGTGCCAATCAACAATCCTTCACCGACACAGGACCCCTCGACAAATAGTCCTGTGCAGAAGCACGGGAACAGAACCGATGGTGAAGTCATACCCTCTCAAGCATCCTATTCCAAGAGGCCTGCAACAAGGAAGACTTAATGCTCTAGTCCCCTTCCGGAGATGGTCCAAGAGCGTGCTGAAAACAAGAAAATACTGAACTGTTAATAAAAGTAAAAGATGACACGACACAACCATAGCCCACACAACCCATTTTGTAACACCACCCAACCAAACCACCAGCATAAACAACATTGCTAACAAGTAATTTAAATTTACCCAAGTTTGTTTCTATAAAAAGTTCCCTTGCTAGGGATGTTATGTTAAGGTCGGGTTCTTCCAATATCCGCTTCTCAAAAATAGACACTAGTTGGTCCCATGTTTGAATATACACTTCTACACTGATCTTTCCATGGTTGAAGCCCCCTACCAAAATTGAGTCATGTTTGTCAATTCATGAAAATTGCTCCTCATTAAGGGGAACCTCCAGAGATCTCCCCATTATTCTGGCAGCCTCCTCCATGGAAGCGTTGGGTAATAAGACATGTTTTATCACTTCTTCATCGGAGCTTAAGAGCAGAACCATGGGTTGAAAATCCTACTCCCCTGCCCTCAAATAGTCCAAATATTCCAAATTCGTTCTCTCATCACTCGTCCTCTTTGACGAGCGAGTCATCAGGGGAGGCGATAAGGAATAATATTCATCCCCCCTTCCTTCTCCTGGAACCCCTAGTTCCCTTCGGGCTTCGAGCCTCATCTTCAGAAGGTCGGTGTACACTCCGTTTGAAAGCCATCACACCGACTCCATCTCCCTCGCCCTGAATAGTCAGATCAGAGCTCTCCTCTGAAAGTCCTTCAAATGTATTGCTCAAGGTAATTAAACTAATACCCTATTCCTTCCCATCTATGTTTAGAGAAGCCTCATCCCTATCAGACCCCTGACTCCCCTTTCTCATATCCACACTGCCAATCCATGGCCTCTCAGCCCCCTAGCCAAAGATTTCCACCTTCCCTTCCTCCAGAATCCGGTCCTGAATTGTTTTACCCCCTCCCTCTGTACATCCACATGAATCTCATCTTGTTGGTAGTCTCCCCCTTCATCCTGCGCATCATGGTTGGATGAAATGGCCAGATATCCTTTCAACCATCTAAACATGTCTTCCACCATCGGGTTTACCTAGTGTGTTGCCACACTAATACCCGATGGTATGTTTTCCTCCGCCTCCCTACCTGTTCGCACCTGCTCCACTGGTCGAAAAACGTTTCCCCTAGCTCTAGCCTCTTCACCCACAGCATCCCCTCTCATGCTCGTTGTTTCACAAACCAGTGGTACTTTTTCCTTGCCACTGTCTACCATCTGAGTCGTGTCTTGCGCGTCCCGCCTACAATCATCTGTCAATTGTTATCCAATGCCCCTACCCAAGAACGATGCAGGTCTCCATCGATAGAGCTCAACAACGTGCCCCAATCACTTACATGAAAAACAGAAATCCATCCAACATTCAGAGATGAGTCTCTGCCTGCACCAATATTCTTCTCCAATCATAATCCAAACATAATCACAAGGTACCCTAGATGCATCCATCTCCATGCAGATCATCGGACAAACCGGGTGACAGACTGATTCCGTTCTACTATCTGAAAAAAGTTATCTACTGAGAAGATTGTCGAGCATTCATATAATTGAGAGGTTTTGAAATGGCAACGGGAGGTTAGGGAAACTAACACAAATCACCACTGATGGCGAATCGTGATTCTTGTTGAAATCGAACGACCACCAAAATAAGAAAAAGTGGCATCCATTGCTACGCCGAGGAGCCTTTTACCAGGTGCATATGAGGTACTCCTTTGAAGAGAAACAGATCCTAAAATGGTGATTATCAAGAAACCCCACCATCGCGCATTCACTAAGATAAATGAATCCTTGATCCGGCATATAAGACATGGACATTAAAATATATATGCTTTATATAAATTATCCAAGAAACAAATAGATTCAAATTATCCTAGTCTTAAGTTTGAAAGTGATAGATTCTGTGATGCATGTCAACTTCGCAAGCAACACAAATCATCCTTCAAATCTGTTAACGAAATTTCTACATCCAAACCTCTAGAAAATATCCATATGGATTTTTTTGGACCTTCATTTGTAGCAAGCTTGGATGGTAAATTATATGTGTATGTTTTTGTTGATGACTATTCTAAATTTACATGGATTTTCATTATAAAATTTAAAAAAGAAGCTTTTAATTTATTTGAATGTTTGTGTAATGCCGTTCAAAATGAAAAAGGTTTTGTATTAATTTCAATAAGAAGTGATCATGGTGTAAAATTTCATGAATCTAGAATTCAATTACTTTACCTCAAATATGGGTATTAAACACACCATCTCTGCACAAAGAACGCCACAAAAAAATGGAATTGTTGAAAAAATAAATAGGACTATTTAGGAAATGGATAGATCTATTCTTAAAGAATGCATCCTTCCTAACTATTTTTGGATAGAATCTGTAAGAACAACCATCTATATAATGAATAGAGTTTTAATTAGTGTAATTTTAAAAAAAGACACCCTATGAACTCTAGAATTATAGAAAACCTAACGTAAATTACTTTAAAGTTTTTGGATGCAAGGTTTACATATTAAACACAAAATATTATATTGGTAAGTTTGATCCAAAATATGATGAAGGAATTTTCTTAGGATATTCTACTACATCCAAAGAATATAGAATTTTTAATAAGAAGTCAAGGATTGTTGAAGAATCAGTTCATGTAAAATTTTATAAATCTGATCCCTTTGATTAAAGGACAGATCAAATGGATGATTCTATCTCTAATGATAACATGAGTCTGGAGAACTGGAAAAATGATTTTGAAAATGATATAAATGAAATTCATTCCAGTCTAGAAGAACGTGACACTGAAGAACCTATAAGTGTACTAAACCAGTTCAAAAGAAATGATGTCTGGAAATCATTTGAAAGACCACAGAATTATCCAGTTTTTGGAACCAAATGGGTTTTTAGAAATAAACAAGATGATCAATGAATAATAACTATTAATAAAGAGAGACTAGTAGATAAATGATATAATCATGAATAAGGTATATATTGGGATGAGACATTTTCACCTATAGCTAGATTAGAAGCCATTAGAATTCACCTATCATAGGCATCTCATATTAGTTTTAAATTATTTTAGATGGATGTTAAGTCTACCATTTTAAATGGTTATTTAATGGAGGATGATTCGGTTGAGCAACCCCATGATTTTGAAAATTCACAATAACTAGATTCCGTGTTTAAAATTACTAAAGCACTTTAAGGTCTTAAACGAGCACCTAGAGCTTGGTATGAAAGATTAAGCTCTTTTATTTTGAAAAATGATTTTACTGTTTGAATGGAAGATACACAACTATTTATGAAAATTTTAAATTCTAATATTTTATTGGTTCAACTATATGTTGAGGATGTATTTTTGGAAAAACTTATTAGTCCATTTGTCATGATTTTTTAAGCCTAATGCAAAAAGAATTTGAAATGAGCATGATGGGTGATTAAATTTCTTTTTAAGACTTCAAATTTATCAAGAATATTTTGGAAATGTTCTTAATCAAATAAAATACATTACTGATTTAATTAAGAAATTTGGACTTTAAAACAGCAAGACATATATAACTCTTATGTGTACTAATTTAAAACATGATTTGGATGAAACTAGAAAATTAGTTGAAATCAAGTTATATAAAGATATGATTGGTAGTTTATTATTTATTACTACTAGTAGGCTAGATATAATGTAATTGGTATGCCTTTGTGAAAGATTTAAATAAAATCTTAAAGAATCCCATTTAACTACTGTTAAAATAATTTTTAGATATTTAATGGATTTGTTTTCAAATCTCTACTTTATCCGAAAACATCTAATTTTAATTTTATATCATATTCAGATGATGAATTTGGAAGTTGTAAATTTGATTGCAAAAGAACTTCAGGAACATGTCACTTTTTAGAAAAATCCTTAGTGTCATGGTCATGTAAAAACAACACTCATTTTCCCTATCAACATCTGAGACAGAATATGTATCTGCTGGCAATTTCTGTGCACAAGTGTTTTGGATAAAAAACACTCTTATGGTCTTCGGACTAAAATTTAATAATACACCTATTTTATGTGATAATACTAGCGCAATTAAAATTGATAAAAATCCTATTAATCACTCAGGAACTATACATATTGATATTAGACATCACTTTTTAAGAGATCATGTTATTAAAAAGGATATCTTTTTTGGAATTTGATCATACAGAAATACAATTAGCTGATATTTTTACTAAACCACTTCCCACCGAATGGTTTGACTTTATTAAGGGGCAGTTAGGTTTAATTAATATTAAATAAAATTTTAATTTTATTCATCTAATTATGTTTTTTTCTTCTATTTAAAAATAAATTTGTTATTTATATTTTCAAATAGAATAAAATAATTTTTATTATGATTTTATTTTATATATGTCAAATACAATTTTTATTTGTTTTTAAAATCTATGTAATGATTATTGATAAAATGGGAATCAAGGCTATCAGAACCGTTCAAATTCTAAACCGTTTCATTTCCACCAAAACCCTTTTGAATCTATGAAACTGCACCACTTCTGGTCAACCCTAATCTTCATACCTCTGAAACCCTAACCATCAAACCTTCCAACAATTTGGCATAAATTGAAAATACTAAGACAGCTGATGAGGCAGAGCCTGGCAATGCCATGAAATAGCGCTCAGCCGAAAGGAAAATCATACAGGGAAACGTGATTTATTTAGAATGGCTATTACAGATGAACATGTTGATAAAACAAGCCATATCCATTCAAAATCATGAACATACCTTCAATAGTGAGAATACAAAATTCATTTATTAATTAGAGTGTTGATATTTCTTTAGATGTATTCAAACTAGTTTGGGAGGTGATTATGACACCATGATGGCTAAGATAGAGGATAGATATTTTTCAATCTCTTCAGTTGAAATTAGTAAGATATTGAAATGACCTCATGAGTGAGTGTTTCATTTTCATTTGAATAGTATAAGACATTTTGTGCATAAATATGAAGACATTATGTCTTTTCTATTTGGATCTACTAACATAAAGAAAATATTAATTAAAGATTCTGAACCAGATCAGAAGATCCATTAATAATTTGTACAAATAGGGATAACACCCTGAATATGAGAGATGGAGAAGATACTATATCCTAAAATGTACGTAATGTATCTTCTTCTCAGTGATGTAAAATTAAATTTTCATAGGTACATGGTGAGTTTTCTGAGTTACTGTTGTCATACTGAATCTAGAATGAATTTCTACAATTTTGGTAGATTCATTTCAAAACTCATGTTCAAGAAATACATGGTGAGACTGGTTGATGCTAGAACTCATTGTCACCACAGTAATGTTTTTAAATTCTAGTACATTAAGAAAAATTGCTTATTAATGGATTATAGTAAAATAAAAAATCCTTCCAGTATGAGTTGATGAAGAAGTAGGAGAATAGAGAGCTCGGGTTAGCCTGATAATTCAATGGAAAATCAAGCTGCACCTATAGTTAGCTCTATTTCCAGAAGAATATAATTTGAATTTGAGACTATACCAGAGGAAGAATGTCAAGAAAGACTTCAAGTAGGAATGAAAAAGGGACCCTACTTCTCATGAAGGGCACATTTCCAAAGTTATAACCACACATGATTTACTGAGTTACAGATTTTCAATAGATGATGTTGTTGAAAAATCGACGTAATTTTTTATTGAGATGTCTGAACCAGTGGAAGAACCTCATATTCAATCTAGAATTCAAGTAGTAGATGAAAGAGAGACTCAAGAATAGGATCAGGCTATTACAGAAGTTAAACCTAAAATAATTGATGTTGAAAGAACATAACCAGAACCTGATGTTGAAATTGAAAAAGTGGTAGTGCATGGAGTAGATGTGGCCAGTCCTCAATTAGTTGAAGATGAAATTATTCAAGAGAATCAAATAGAAGAAGGGATTGTTGATGTACATGATGATAACCCTTCAGATGTACAAACAAAAGATCTTAAATGGGATTTTTCTGTGGAAGAGTCTAGAAAAGACTCGGAGGAAAAATATGTGGACCATCCAGTTAGAAAATATTAGAAGAAAGAAGATGTTGAATCCTTACCCCTAGTGTTACATCATTTTCATGTTGAAAAGGATAATCAAGCATGAAGTACCTCTGTATCATAAAATGAGGAAGTTGAAGAAATACACAGGGAGTTGCAGAGAGTGGAGCAAGAGAATGCTGCTCTGAGGAGAGAATTAGAAAAAGAAATATTCAAATTCTAGGGGATAAAGAATAGTATAGTTTCAAAGAAAGAAGTTGAAATTTTTAATAAGGATATACTGAATGAGGTTTCAAAAATAATTTCTGAAATTGTTTTGAAGTAAAATTTGTTAGATCCCAAATCATTTATGGAGACAAAGTATGAATCTGTTAGGATCGATGAGGCCAGTGGTTCATGTACTTCACATGATTTGATTAGAATATTTATGTAAATAACCATTGTCTTAGTTTATATGAATGACATGTTGTATGATTTGTAGTGAAATAGTGCTCCTCATTCAGTGCAGCTGGACAATCAAAAGTTTTTAGTAGAACAGTTCACCTAAAATGAACCAGGAATCAGTTCTATCTTGGATAAGTTAATAGAGAAGTTGTCTTTGTTTTTGGAGAAGGATGAAAGACTAAATGAGTTTTTCTGAGTCAACTTAATTGAATACATTCAAATGACTCACGTGAATATGGATATTATTGTTTTTATTGGTGATGGAAGGATGAGGAGACTAAGGGAGCAGCTATCGAAAATAATGGAAGTAGTTCAAACAAGATAGACCATATCAAAACCCTAACCAATCCCTTGATTCGTGTATTTATAAATTTTTTACAATTAAATATTTTCAATGAAAATATGTTTCATTATATATTTGTGTGTTTTTTTGTTTTACTTTCTTCTATTAGATAAGCCAGTAATCCATATTCACTAATTTATAAACACTTAGGTACACCATTTACTTATGTTAAGTGCTACATTAATATGTGTTATATTCTGTATTTTTTCATTCTTTTTTATATCAAAAAATGGGGGAGAATTTTGGATAAACACAACATTTTATTTTAACTCATTTACTATTTTTTTAAATTTTATTCTAGGAAGAAATTTAATGAAAATTTTTCTTTAAAAACAAAACCCTTTTTATTGAAGGATAAATATAAATTTTTACATTAATATCATTTAAGAGGGAGTAGTTTGAATAAATATTTTATATTTACAAAATGTTTTTTTATTTTTATTTCGTTACTTTTATTTTTCACTTTTGAAAAATGTGTAGAAATTTATCTTTATGATTATAGATGACACATTGTTTATTTATTTTTGAAATAATCTTGTTAAAATTAGAAATTTCGTTATCTAATAAAAAGTATAAAATATATGTAATTAATTTTGATAATTAATTTCATTTACTATTTTATGGGTTTCATGATCATCCAAAATGGGGAGGTTTTTGAGGAAGTGTTGTTTTCATGAATACATAATGTTTTTATTTAAAGGGGAAGATTGTTGAGAATGTTTTGTTTTAAACAATACATAATGTTTTTTTAATGGAGGAGATTGTTGAGAATAATAATATATCTCTTTATGATGATTTTGATGCTCACAAATACCCTTAATTATCTTCTAATAATTTTACTTCAATTATATTTCAGGATTTATATTTTAAATATTCTTATTTTTGGAAGAGTATTCATGATTTTTTTTACATCATGGAACAAGTGTTAAAAAGTTCGGGAATTTTATTCAAAGTATTCTGGAAACACTGTTCGTAACCTATGTGTGGAAACATAGTGTAAAGAAAGGAACACGCTGTTTACTTCACAAGTTATCAGAAAAGTATGGTAAATCAATCATACGTTCTCGATAATGTATGAAAAAGAACCCTATATTACGAAAGAACCCTATGTTTGTGATATAACAAAAGTATGGAAGGAGAACAGTACATAAGTGATAAACATTACATTTTTTCTAAAATGTATGGTTCATCAACTATTCTTTTCTAAACAACCATACATTTCTTAGAAATTTATGGAACATGTACCTTTCGTTTGGAAGCTTCTAAAAGTTTGGATCATTTATCATATGTTTTAATGTTGAAGTAAAAAAGTATGGATGTACAACCCAACATTTGTGAACAACCATACGTTGACAACCCTACGTTTGAAGGCTACATCCTCCAGCTTAAGTTTATGATATATGTTACGTTCAGAGGATGCATACTGTATCACTCAACCTTGCGTTTGGAATCAGATAATATAAAGTTGATATTATTATTCAACGATCTGTAAGGGAATTATCAGGTAGATTTTAAGAGGGATTAAAAGCAGATTTTAAAGCACATCGTTGAAGATTTTAGAGCCGTTTAAGGATCAAATTAAAAGGATATTTTCATGGCGTATTAAATGTAGTGTTATGAATACATTGTAAATTCAAATGAATGAATTATGTGAGTAAAAAGGCGAAGATTGTGGAACTGATTTTTTATAGAAGAAGTATTAATTATATCTATGTTTTTTAAGGTGTGTGTTAGTACCAATTGCATATAGTGATCAAGAACACAATGGTAGATACAACTATCAAAATAAAATATCTTTTGTATGACAATTAGAAGATACAAAAAAACAGATTCAATCACGATCTACAATTCTGTTGATTACGAAGAGTGATAAAAGCTCTATTTGTTAAATCTGAAGATACACGATAGAAGATTCACTTATTTGACATTGATGATCTACTGCGAATCTGCTACTACTGAAGTTTTGAATTATATTTCTATATCTACTACAACATGATCAACTCATAATGACACTTTCTTGAAGGTCATTCTTTCTTAAGACGATGATCCATTTATTGTAAATTGCATTCTGTTGCAATTGTGAAGAACAATCAGGAGATTATTTTCAAAGAACAAATAAATTTTATCTTGAGTGACCAGCTTCTCGTTCTATGCTATGTAGGTTCTGTTATTGAACCATAAGACTGTGTTTTTTGTTATATTGTAAAGATGTCAACTTCCAGCACTCATTTGTTTAACGGTTTGTTGAGATGAGGACTAGATAGTGAAAATCACTAAGCTCGTATAGTAGAGCATTGGTGGAGTGGACTAGGGGCCTTATGTTCCCCAAAACACAATATATCATGTGTTCCTGCATTTCATATTTCTACTGCATTAATCTAACTAATTAAAGATAAATTACATAACACAATCTCACGATGATTTTTTAAAAGACACACTTCTCCCCCCTCTTGTGTATATTTGATATAATCTCGATCCTAGAAAAGTAACAAAGGATGTGATGAAAACTGGGATGGTTATCTAAATAAGAAACAGAATGAAATTGGATCCATAATGAGAACTCTAGTGGTTATTCTTAGCCAACTATCTAGAGTATTCATTAACCACCTGATCCTTGGAAATTTGTATAAGGTATCATATATCTGACAGAAGAATCCGAATGGGAGTTCATTTAATAACCATAAAGGTATGTATATTCAAAATCCTGTCTTTCAAGGATGTGGAAATAAACTCCCATGAAAATGCATTAATGGGATGAGAAGATTCTATAGATGTGGTTACAAAGGTCATTAAGAAATAACCTATAATAGAAAAAGGAATCTTCTAGTTGACTCCAGGAAGAGGACATAAGTTCGTTCCTAGGGATCAATTGAATGTTTTTAATGTGGTGTGCATGGTCATTATACAAATTGATGTCCTATGAAGATTGTTTGGGTTTAGGATCAGTATAATCGTAAAAATATATGTTTAAAAATACATAATTCTATTTCAATTATGATGAGAAAACCAACTATGACCAATAAAAGGTATGTATTTTTTCTTAGGTGAAGTTATGACATTATTGATTCTTATGATTTGATTCTTGATTCTGTTTGTAGGAATGATGTATTATGGAATAATTTGGAAAATAATGTGCAATGGATCATTAAAAATATTGGATGAGTATTAAGGCTTCATATATTGGATTCAAGAGTAATTATAGATTTTAGGATGATGAAATGATTAATACTATTAAGGATCTTTTGTTAATGGGATTACGTTGGAAGACTATTTCTAGAATGTGTAACCCTGATGTTTTATATGTGAAAATGTTTTTCTAGAAACAATTATCTTTTCTTTTATGGATATATTAGATTACCATAGGGGTTAATATAATCTATTATTTTTGAGGTGATAAATCGTTAATATGTTTTAGGATGGAAAGTAAAAGTATTAGAAAACCTATGAGGAAAAAATGGTTATTTTTATTTTTTAGGAAATTTTCATATTTTTGAGAATATTATATGATTAATATGGTTTTAGAAAAATGAACGTCTAATAGGATGGGGAAAAACCTGTCTCATTCGGAAAAGTCCATGGGAATCGAACACACAATCGAATTGCGACAAGGGTGCATCTCCCACCACTGGTTTATGTGAAGTCCCTGGTAACTTATTTTTTTAGTTAAATAACTATTTTTGATCAAGAATAAGTTGTTTTGGGATATTATTATTTATCAAATAGATATCATTATTATAAGAAAATTATTTGATGACTATGTGGTAAAGGTTATATAGGAAAACATTCTCTTTTTTAGGAACAATATATACTTAATGAAAATAGAATACTATGGGATTTCAATTGAGGAGAAATGGTGGAATTTTATTTTGGAAGAATCTATGACTTAATTTTGATCATATAGTGATTTTGATTATTTGTAGAAATGATTAACCTATCATAGAGAATATGTGATTAGTTTAATTACTTTTTAGTATGATACATTAAGAGTAGATGATGTTATTTGGAGATAAATGTTAAGATTTATCATGGAGGACTACGTTATCAAATTATTCTGAGATTTGGGATTTAATTTTAGATTGGATTATTTTGATTAATTTTAAAGAAATTAGTGTATTGAATGGTCTTTGTTGATCATTGGGAACTGTTTGTCGAATTTTGGAGATTATGTGTAGTATTTCCTTTTATGAATTATTATCCTTTTTAGAGATTATCAGATCTTGTACTAACCTTTTTGGTTTTGGTTAATGTCTAAAGATAGGGAAAATATATGGTTCATAGTTTTTGGATCATGTTATTTTCTTGAAGATTATTCATGTGATTATGGTGTGACAATGTCATCTTGAATACACATCGTTTGGAGAAAATAGGAGTTTTTGGTAGACACTTATTAAAGGATTGTAGAGACCCGAAACCTGACATACATTGACATTACATTACTTTTTCGGAATACTTAGTACATAACAAAAACACACACACAAGGATCGTAATAGTTTAGTGTCTTTGGAAACTCGGAATAAAATCTTCTAATCGTGGTGAAAGATCTTCAACATCTCCCATAAAGATCTTCCCTTTTTGTTACCTAAAACCTTTTTTTATATCCTGGGGAAAAGAAAACATAAAAGGGTGAGCTCAAATGCTCAGTAAGGGTAAACAAAAGAAATATCAATCACATCGTATTCATAAGAACATAACATTTTGGAAATCATAACCTGCAAAAGAGAGCATAATTTCATAACATGGGATAAATCATGGTAGTGAAATGTAATCACAATAATCATAACTTAAAACATGAAACTTTGTGGAATTCACACATAATCATAGAGAATCATTTCTTGTTAGTCAAGACTCATTGCCAAGACTATCTTAGTGGACAAAGTCCCTTTCTGAATCGAGTAACCCTCGTTTCAGTCCTGTTTCACTGAACCGGTATAACCTACCATTTCAGCCATGTCTATCTCATGAGATATAAAATCTTTACCCAATGCATTGGAGGGAGATATAGGTCCCAACCATCTTATAATGAATCCTTTCTTATGTGTGCCACATAATCATAAAACATACATCATCGCATAACACATGTAACAAAAATGGGATTCTTGAAACATCATGACATCATAAATCAATTCATATAAGATAAAGGAATTCATAAAAATAATTCCATCACAACATGATAAAATCAATGTAATAATAGGGATAAAAATAGAACCCTTTATTATCTTATATGGAAAATAATTTTGATAAAACACTTGAACTTCATTCTTGAGGAAAATATCCTTTCAACTTCAAAAACACTTTTCCTTTCTTAACATGTCATACAATTTTAATCTAAAAGAAGTTGATTAAAAATAAACGTGAATACTTGTAAAGGAAGCTTCTTGTAAATAATTTTTTAGAAATCCATTCATGCCGTATAAGTTAAAAAAACATTCTTCGTACTTTTGTCGGAAAAGTCAAAAAGCACCTCGTATGAAAAACGTCAAAAGATTCCTTTCATAATTTTTACTAAAAACTCACCGAAGGGTAAAATTGGATTTAAACAATTGTAGTTGGATGGAAATAATATTACATATTGAGGAAAGATGGATGTGGATGATAAAATACACCCCAGTAAATACCAAAGTATAAACAATCTCGGATAAAAATGAGATTGTGATATTTCCCTTACCTTAGGTCCGATTTGCTTCGTATGTGTCCGAACCTCCTGTATAATGATTCAAATAATGTCATTGACTTATTACAGAATCATAATCACTGTTATGATATCATATATGGTTCACTTATGACTTTATATTACCCGTTCTTTTGTAAATTCCACGTTAAAAAAGCGTTTTGTGTAAAATCGTTTCATTTTATCGTAGGTGTTTTGACTTGTTGTTCTTGACATTGTTATTACTTATACCATGATTTACTTACTTCCAGAATATAAAATATGATTTATATATCATATATATTCAGTATATATATATATATAAGATAGATAAATGAAATGAAAAACACCGTTCATGGAGACAGTAGTCCGTACGTACGCATGAAAGTTGTTTTCCTTTCCTTATTGTATTGAATGGAAGTAAGTAGATGACATACATATACATATATACATAAATCCAGTAGCTTTATAATGTCATATATTTCATTATTATTTCTTATATATACTTTTTAATCATTCTTAAATGGTTAACATGGAGAATGAATCTCATCGCATCGTGGAGACGGTATTCCGTACGTACGCACGCGCGGTGATTTCTTTTTCCGTAGGATGGATAGATGGTGAAATAGGGTTGTTTAAAACTTAAAATAACATATCAGTATATTAGTGATACTGATGTTATTACTTCATAATGAAACAACCTAAGAAGAAGAAGTGGAAGAAGAAATAAATATGAAAGAATTGGTAACGGTAATTACCTCTTCTTTGAAGCGCCTCTTTGAGACCTCCTCTTAGGGCACTAAAATTGGTCTTTGAGGAAGACCAGAACCTCTGGGATGTTTCTAGGGAAGTGGAGAAGAGATTTTGTCAGGGGTTGGCCGAGATTTAGTGCTCAAATTTGTGTGAGGAGGAGGGGGAGGAGGTGTCCTTTTATAAGGGAGGAGAGGGGCACCTTAGGAATACCTCAAAATATTATTTTATATTAATGTCAAAATCGGTTTATAATGGTTCCAAAGGGTCTTATTTCGAAGCTAAAGTGGGGAGGGGTCGAAATCCTATCAACCAATAAGATTTAGACAAGTTTAGGGTATTATTTTAACCTTATCAATTAGATTTAACTCTAATTTAAATAATTTAACTTTTACCGTGTCTTTTTGTTTTCTTTCACTATATGGTTAATACACTTACTATAACATGCCAAAAGAACCCCAAATTGTTTATTATTAATATATATATACTTATATAAGTCATTTGGCCGAACCTTAGATTTTTAGGAATAAAATAACAATTAATAATATAATATTTTATTTAAAAACTATTTTGTGTCAATTTTGACACTATTTGATATATGATTTTTATGAAAGTCATAACAGAATTATATGTTCTAACCAAGTTGATTAAATCAACACTAATATATCATAGTAACCTATAAAATTAGTAGAATTCATAAAATGTCTCAAATTACATTAATTTGAGCATTTATAACATCAATTATGTTAATATTTCTTTAAAAAGGGTAATTACTGCATCATCGTTGTGTCATAAATAAATTAATTTATTTAAAGTCTAAAAATTATAAATAAAATATCATTATGTAGTAAATCGTTTTAGCTTTCTAATGAATATTTAAAATCGAATTTATCTTATGTATAACTCTATATTAAAAATGTTTTAGTAAATAAACTTTGATTTTATCTCTTTTAACTCTTCTTTGTATTAAATAATAATAAATGTCCTAATCTAATCCAAGTGGGCCTAAATGATAATATTTTACACCTATGGTTGTTTTTGGTCTAGATACACTTGTCCAATAGAATTAGGACATGATTTAGGGTAATATTAATATCATTCTTACCCTTAATTACCTTATTTACTTTTAACCGTGGTAAATAAAAGTAAAAAGTTACTATTCACCAAAAATTATTTTCATCTCATTGAACCACATTTTACTTACTGACATCAACCGTGTCTCTCGGATTTTTGAAATTCCATTCACAGAAGCGGTAAAATTAAGTTTTATGAAAAATTCAGTTTTTAACCTACCACTTAGTGGTTTCACTATTCATCAAAAATTGAAAGTTTTCAGAAAAATACCAAAATTTCATCCTAAGCTATATTTCATATTCCGAATTCAAAAATGAAGTCTATTTTACCAAATTCATAACATAGAAGTTGAATTAATTAATTTTATAATTAAATCCCGCTGTTAAAACAAATAGCGTGTTTTTAAGAAACAATATCTACCAAAAGATTGACACTTGATTATGTCTGGTTTAAATGTAAAATTACATCCAATGACCAACATCGTATTAAATTGTAAAAATATATTCTAAATATACTTTAAAACCACTAAAATTAATAATTTATCACTATTAATTATTTCGATTAAAAAAGTTGTTTTTAATTATAATTTAGTAATTTTCACTATTCATCAGAATATGAAAGTTATCCGAAAAGTACCAAAATTTCACCTTAGGCTAAATTCGATACACCGAATCCAAAAATAAATTCCATTTTGAGAGCTAAATTTTCTAAAATTTAAAAAGTGGTTATTACTATTCATAACGGCTAGTTTTAATAATATTTTAATAGCATATCGTTGTTTCGTGAAACTCAGTATTACGTACTACACACGCTATCGAGGAAGGTTGCGATTGCGTGTAATGCAAGGCAAGTCAAGGATGCGTGTTGTGCAAGATCCTTTTTGTGTTGCGCACAACACAAGACATTAATGAAATTAAAAAGAATATTTTTCATAAATTCTTGGGCTGTTACATTCTACCCCCCTTAAAATGAATTTCTCCCTCGAAATTCGTCGGGGTTATAAATGGTTTACTATTCGAAAGTTTCTTTAATAGAAACCCACATCGTAAAAAGGAATACCAAAACCAATCTTTAAAAACGAAAGTATGAAACTTAACGGTTACCCAAATAAACTAATCACTGGGTTTCCACATAGGTGAAAATATGGATATGGAAGAAAAATCTAACCATCATGTTCTGATGGAGAGTGGTAGAGAACATGGCTATGGAAAAGCCAAAAATCACAAATCCATAAATTTGTGACGATCTAAGGTACCATCCGATTCATTGGGTATAAGATCACTAGGACAACATTTTTGGTTTTCAAGATCATTTCCCTAAAGTTGATGAAATTGGAATTAGAAGAAATACTTTCGTGATTTTGGTATAGTCTCACCGTTTGTCGTTCTTTGGACAATTTCCACTTCATCTCTTAAAGAAATGAAGTTGAATTTGTCATTCATGATGTGTTAGCAGATCATGTGATAGAATGATGGGTCATTCCATCTGTCTCAAACAAAAGGTTAGAAAAGTTATCAAAAAAATACATAAGTCCATCTATAGTGAGATTAATCATATATGGTTCCTAAAATGAACTTATACTTCACATATCATACTGCTTAATATAATAAAACTAGTTTCTACTAAACAGGGACTTCCTGTAGGTCAGTGGTAGGCGATAAAGGCCAGTCGCACTTCGGTTGTGGGTTCGATTCCCACAGCCTTGTCCGAAGCGATGGGCTGTCACCCGTCCTGCAGGTTGTCCTTTTTCTAAAACTATATTACTATAACATCCCATCAATAATATCGAAAAAACTTCAATCCCTAAACAATACTGAATTATGTCCAACATAATCCATTCCAATCTTTAGGCTTATCCATAATACTGCAGTCCATTCTCATAACATAGTGAAAACGATTACCAGAGATTTAATACCATCGTTGATCCCCATATATCATAAGATATATCTTGTTGGTCACATTCCAAACATTCAAAGGCCTTAATCTTGTACTCTCTTGAATACCCATTGAACCTTATTGAAAACATGAATTCTATTAAAAGTTAACTCTTTCCACATACCAAAATCCTCAAAATTCTATATACTCAAACCATGATATCACTTAGTCCTTATATCAATCATGAGCTCATGAATACTATCAAACATTTAATTTTCTCCTTATCCCTTCATTATGCGCATATCATCTACATTCCAAAAATATCTGAATAACCATTCATGGATACTGGTAACATTAATCAGACAACAGTGTAACAATCCTTACATGTCTCTTTATTCTAAAGTACCATGAGATTACTTATACAACATTACACATGATAAACATGTAATCATTCCACTACATTCTTAAACCATTGACCGTGCTTCAACAATTCTTTCATCTCACATATCATTTGTAGTCTCTTCATCATCATCCACATAAATACTTCCCATATGACCATACTGATTATCTTCATGAGACTTTCCCTTAGGGCATTGGTTTGCATAATGCCCGCACATTCCACATTTAAAACATTTAACCATTGTTGATGTCGTAGCAATACCATTATCCTCATCCATGTTGTTAACTGAACCTTTTCCTTTGCATTTACTTGCTTTGTGTCCTTCTTTTCCACACCCAAAGCATCTTCCAGTTCCTTTGAAACATTCTCCTTGATGCCTCTTCCCACATGATTTACATAGGGGAAATTGAACTTTCTTTCCTCTATGATCATCATGAAACTCCATCTTTCTCTTATTAGCCGAGTTAGGAAACTTACCAAATTTTACTTTATTGATCATATTATGACATTGCTGATTCGGCATAATAATGATGTTTGGACTTCCAAATCCCATTTCATTATGAAGAATATCATTCCATTGTCCATCATATCCTCCATTATCGTGAATCATCTTGTTTCCAGCCATTTTCTAAAACCCAAAAAGAATAGTGTGAGAGGAAAAAATAATGCTAGGGAAAACAACATAATAAAGGGGGAGTACCCTCAATATCTAACATCTTATGTTAAATTCTATGATCGTTACCGTAGTTCTAGGACTGTATCCTATACGTATACTTATCCTTAGGGACATCCCTAGACATACCTTATAAATATCTCTAGGGATCTCACTAAAGTTCTCGCATCCTAGTTTCCAAAGGTTGACTAAACCTTTCCTCTGATACCAACTGTAGAGACCCGAAACCTGACGTACATTGACATTACATTACTTTTGTGGAATACTTAGTACATAACCAAAACACACACACAAGGATCGTAATAGTTTAGTGTCTTTGGAAACTCGGAATAAAATCTTCTAATCGTGGTGAAAGATCTTCAACATCTCCCATAAAGATCTTCCCTTTTTTTTTTACCTAAAACCTTTCTTTATATCCTGGGGAAAAGAAAACATAAAAGGGTGAGCTCAAATGCTCAGTAAGGGTAAACAAAAGAAATATCAATCACATCGTATTCATAAGAACATAACATTTTGGAAATCATAACCTGCAAAAGAGAGCATAATTTCATAACATGGGATAAATCATGGTAGTGAAATGTAATCACAATAATCATAACATAAAACATGAAACTTTGTGGCATTCACACATAATCATAGAGAATCATTTCTTGTTATTCAAGACTCATTGCCAAGACTATCTTAGTGGACAAAGTCCCTTTCTGAATCGAGTAACCCTCGTTTCAGTCCTGTTTCACTGAACCGGTATAACCTACCATTCCAGCCATGTCTATCTCATGAGATATAAAATCTTTACCCAATGCATTGGAGGGAGATATAGGTCCCAACCATCTTATAATGAATCCTTTCTTATGTGTGCCACATAATCATAAAACATACATCATCGCATAACACATGTAACAAAAATGGGATTCTTGAAACATCATGACATCATAAATCAATTCATATAAGATAAAGGAATTCATAAAAATAATTCCATCACAACATGATAAAATCAATGTAATAATAGGGATAAAAATAGAACCCTTTATTATCTTAGGTGGAAAATAATTTTGATAAAACACTTGAACTTCATTCTTGAGGAAAATATCCTTTCTCCTTCAAAAACACTTTTCCTTTCTTAACATGTCATACAATTTTAAACTAAAAGAAGTTGATTAAAAATAAACTTGAATAATTGTAAAGGAAGCTTCTTGTAAATAATTTTTTAGAAATCCATTCATGCCGTATAAGTTAAAAAAACATTCTTCGTACTTTTGTCGGAAAAGTCAAAAAGCACCTCGTATGAAAAACGTCAAAAGATTCCTTTCATAATTTTTACTAAAAACTCACCGAAGGGTAAAATTGGATTTAAACAATTGTAGTTGGATGGAAATAATATTACATATTGAGGAAACATGGATGTGGATGATAAAATACACCCCAGTAAATACCAAAGTATAAACAATCTCGGATAAAAATGAGATTGTGATATTTCCATTACCTTAGGTCCGATTTGCTTCGTATGTGTCCGAACCTCCTGTATAATGATTTAAATAATGTCATTGACTTATTACAGAATCATATTCACTGTTATGATATCATATATGGTTCACTTATGACTTTATATTACCCGTTCTTTTGTAAATTCCACGTTAAAGAAGCGTTTTGGGTAAAATCGTTTCATTTTATCGTAGGTGTTTTGACTTGTTGTTCTTGACATTATTATTACTTATATCATGATTTATTTACTTCCAGAATATAAAATATGATTTATATATCATATATATTCAGTATATATATATATATAAGATAGATAAATGAAATGAAAAACACCGTTCATGGAGACGGTAGTCCGTACGTACGCATGAACGTTGTTTTCCTTTCCTTATTGTATTGAATGGAAGTAAGTAGATGACATACATATACATATATACATAAATCCAGTAGCTTTATAATGTAATATATTTCATTATTATTTCTTATATATACTTTTTAATCATTCTTAAATGGTTAACATGGAGAATGAATCTCATCGCATCGTGGAGACGGTATTCCGTACGTACACACGCGCGGTGATTTCTTTTTCCGTAGGATGGATAGATGGTGAAATAGGGTTGTTTCATACTTAAAATAACATATCAGTATATGAGTGATACTGATGTTATTACTTCATAATGAAACAACCTAAGAAGAAGAAGTTGAAGAAGAAATAAAGATGAAAGAATTGGTAACGGTAATTACCTCTTCTTTGAAGCGCCTCTTTGAGACCTCCTCTTAGGGCACTAAAATTTGTCTTTGAGGAAGACCAGAACCTCTAGGATGTTTATAGGGAAGTGGAGAAGAGATTTTGGCAGGGGTTGGCCGAGCTTGAGTGCTCAAATTTGTATGAGGAGGAGGGGGAGGAGGTGTCCTTTTATAAGGGAGGAGAGGGGCACCTTAGGAATACCTCAAAATATTATTTTATATTAATGTCAAAATCGGTTTATAATGGTTCCAAAGGGTATTATTTCGAAGATAAAGTGGTGATGGGTAGAAATCCTATCAACCAATAAGATTTAGACAAGTTTAGGGTATTATTATAACCTTATCAATTAGATTTAACTCTAAGTTAAATAATTTAACTATTTCCGTGTCTTTTTGTTTTCTTTCACTATATGGTTAATACACTTACTATAACATGCCAAAAGAACCCCAAATTGTTTATTATTAATATATATATCCTTATCTAAGTCATTTGGCCGAACCTTAGATTTTTAGGAATAAAATAACAATTAATAATATTTTATTTTATTTAAAAACTATTTTGTGTCAATTTTGACACTATTTGATATATGATTTTTATGAAAGTCATAACAGAATTATATGTTCTAACCAAGTTGATTAAATCAACACTAATATATCATAGTAACCTATAAAATTAGTAGAATTCATAAAAAGTCTCAAATAACATTCATTTGATCATTTATAACATCAATTATGTTAATATTTCCTTAAAAAGTGTAATTACTGCATCATCGTTGTGTCATAAATAAATTAATTAATTTAAAGTCTAAAAATTATAAATAAAATATCATTATGTAGGAAATCGTTTTATCTTTCTAATGAATATTTACAATCGAATTTATCTTATGTATAACCCTATATTAAAAATGTTTTAGTAAATAAACTTTGATTTTAACTCTTTTAACTCTTCTTTGAATTAAATAATAATAAATGTCCTAATCTAATCCAAGTGTGCCTAAATGATAATATTTTACACCTAAGGTTGTTTTTTGTCGAGATACATTTGTCCAATAGAATTAGGACATGAGTTAGGGTAATATTAATATCATTCTTACCCTTAATTACCTTATTTACTTTTAACAGTGGTAAATAAAAGTAAAAAGTTACTATTCACCAAAAATTATTTTCATCTCATTGAACCACATTTTACTTACTGACATCAACCGTGTCTCTCGGATTTTTGAAATTCCATTCACAGAAGCGGTAAAATTATGTTTTATGAAAAATTCAGTTTTTAACCTACCACTTAGTGGTTTCACTATTCATCAAAAATTGAAAGTTTTCAGAAAAATACCAAAATTTCATCCTAAGCTATATTTCATATTCCGAATTCAAAAATGAAGTCTATTTTACCAAATTCATAACATAGAAGTTGAATTAATTAATTTTATAATTAAATCCCACTGTTAAATCAAATAGCATGTTTTTAAGATACAATATCTACCAAAAGATTGACACTTGATTATGTCTGGTTTAAATGTAAAATTACATCCAATGACCAACATCGTATTAAATTGTAAAAATATATTCTAAATATACTTTAAAACCACTAAAATTAATAATTTATCACTATTAATTATTTCGATTAAAAAAAGTTGTTTTTAATTATAATTTAGTAATTTTCACTATTCATCAGAATATGAAAGTTATCCGAAAAGTACCAAAATTTCACATTAGGCTAAATTCGATACACCGAATCCAAAAATAAATTCCATTTTGAGAGCTAAATTTTCTAAAATTTAAAAAGTGGTTATTACTATTTATAACGGCTAGTTTTAATAATATTTTAATAGCATATCGTTGTTTCGTGAAACTCAGTATTACGTACTACACACGCTATCGAGGAAGGTTGCGATTGCGTGTAATGCAAGGCAAGTCAAGGATGCATGTTGTGCAAGATCCTTTTTGTCTTGCGCACAACACAAGACATTAATGAAATTAAAAATAATATTTTTCATAAATTCTTGGGCTGTTACAAGGATAAACACTAATTGAAAATTATATATATTTACGTATTTTCTTAGTCAATATCAAAAATAAATTCTATAGATTTATGAAATGGAACATAAAGAAAAATATTTTTTTGGTTTATTTTTTTACTAGGGAATCAAATAGTGTTTGAAATTTCATATGATTTTGGTTTTTTGGTGGTTAACTTTCTTCTGATCAGGATTTCTACCACTCTCCATCAGAACTCGATGGTTAGTTTTCTCTTCCATATCAATGTTTTCATGGATTCTGAGTATGTGGTATATTAGGTAACCATTATATATTTATTTTTTTCTCTAAAACTCAATGTTTTATTGACTATTTTTTATATGTGGATACTAAAATAATTTTTTTGAGCCAAATTTTGAAATTTTGAGGACGCATTTCCCAAAATGGGGTAAGGATGTAACATCCCAGGTAAAAAAAGTATATGAAATTTTCATATTTATTAATATTTATGAATTAAATATTTTTTACATTAAGGTGGGTTTTATTTTCGGTAGCGTACTCAACATGCAACAATGAGTTTCATTGAAATCACATGTCGCACACAATGTTGAGTTGTACCGAAAAATTATATAATAACAATATTTTTTAAAATGGTAGTTAAATTGTGGTTGTTTTATATGTAGTAATGAAAATAACTAACTATATTATGATTAAACATGTATGTTAATTGTTTTTACATTTATCCAATAAAATTTAGAGGCTTAAAATGAGAAGGAATCCATTTTTAAGCATGAAAAACTCTAATATTTCTAAAAAGTTATTTTACAACTTTTGACAGAGAACACTTTTTAAATATATTTTTTATCACTTATATATGCTTCATATGAAAAAATAAATTTCTTATTTATAATAGGGACATCAAATATTACATTGGGTATATTTTTAGTATTTTATTTTGAAAAAATTCATTTTTAATTAATAGTGAAAATTACTTCATTTTATGTTAAAACAGTCTTTTCATCTAATTTATTTATAGGGTTATATTATCTTTTTCATTGGTTTTAATGTTTAATTAGATTATTATTTTACCATTTTATCCAATTTTATTCATCATAAGAAATTTTTGTTTTAAATTATAATAAACACATGTCAATCTTTTGATAGTTATTATTTCATAAAAACACACTTTTTAGTTTTGACAACGAGAATTACTTTTAAATTAGTTTTTATAAATTAAATGTATTTAGTTTGGAGAAATGGATAATATATTTGAAATAAGGATGTCCAAATTGTGTAAATAGGTAACTTTAATTTTTATATATCATGAATAGTAACTTCAGTAAGTATTCAATTTACGATTGTTAATGGCTAAATCGGGTAAATTAGGGTAAATAAAAAATATTAAAATATTACTAAATTATCCATAACCATGTCAAATATTATTGGATGATAAATTATAGAATATGGGAATCCTTGAGTCGATTTTGGGACCCCATGGAGAAACTTTTATGTGAAAATGACATTTTTCAAAAATTAATTTAATGTTATGAAAAATATAACATAAACATATATCATTTAGAAAAAAAAAATTTATATGGGGTTATTTAAGTTATATTATCGACTATAAATATTAATTACAAATATAAAAATAATTCCTACATCATGACAATTTGTTTATAATTTTTAGTCACAAAATAAATAAAATTATTTATGACACAATTGTGATGTAGTGATTACCTTATTAATGAATGATTTAAATAAATTAGATTGAAAAAAATTTAAAAAATTTAATTTTAAACATTTATTACATAAAATAATTTAATGGATGATTAGAAATTTTTATATTTGAATAAATTGAGGTTTTTATAATGATTAATGTTGTCATATTTTTTTAAATGTCTTGATATGAATAGTTTATAAATTGACATAAATGAGTTATTAAAATAAATATTTTGTTTAATGATAAAACAATCCAAAAAATATAAGAATCATCCCAATGACATATATGATTTTAAAATTTTCATTAATGATCCATTTTTTGGTCTCTTGTAATTTTATAGTATATATATTAACCATATACTATGTATATACAAGAAGACATGGTAAAAGATAAATTAGTTAAATAAAGATTAAAGATATATGATATGGTTAATTATATGCCCTAAACTTGCCTAAAACCCATTCACTGAGAGGATTTAGAACAATAATCACCTTATATTTGAATTAAATGAGTTGGGGACCTTTTGAAATATAAATAATTTTTATAATAAAATAATACTTTCAAACATTCTTTATGTGCCCATCCCCCCTCTTATAAAAGGACACCAACTCTATCCCATTACTCACACCTCTCAAGACCCTTGACCTATCCAAAAAGTTCTCCAATAATCTCCCAAAATCCCAATATTCATTATAAATAAATTACGCTTGAAAAAAGGAAATTCTATAAAGACTTTGTGTTCAAACCAATGGGAGTTTCCCGATTTAAATGTTACATCTTCTCTCTAGTTATTTTCAATTATTATTTTACTCCACTTCCTGTTATCATTTTATTTGTTATTTATATAATAACACCAGTATCCTCAATATACTAGGTTTTTTTATAATAAGGATTGAAACTACAATAACACACACCTCCATGTAATGGGCATAGAACAGACTATTTCTGTCGACGATGAACTACTGGCTCACGAAATGATGATTGTTCAGTCGTCACTTACAACCTATTATGGTGAACAATTATAATGGAACTATATTTATATGATATATATTATGTTTATGTTGTCTTTATTCTTCACTATTTTTTATAAAATACCATTATTATTTTCATTTTGTATAAATACGATAATTTCATTTGATGAATTGAAGACTACTGCCCACTCAAAGTTATATGAATCATTCTTTCCATACATAGAACGTATAAAAGATGTCTTTAATAAACTTATGTAACATATATAAAATATTTTATTATACTGGATTTATAATTTACCTATTTATCATTTAGTTTTCATTTATTTAAATATGAAAAAAATGAAAGTAGTGTTCATGTGTATGTACAACTTTCCTTCCACATGAATGGTTCATTTATTTTCTTATATCCAAATGCTATAGACTAGTCTAAATACATATATTCTGCATATATATGATATCTATGATATCTAATTCATGAATATCATTCTAGAGATAATGGAATATTGACCACATAGATGATTAATAATTATTACATGTTCATTTTTTACTCATGTTCCGAACATCGAAAAAATGTCCGATATGAACACAAATAATTAACTATTTATTATAGCCGGTTAATAAGTGATATAAAAAGAATAATAAACAGGAAAAAGGTTATGAAAAAATTATAAATTAATGTAAATTTATTATTCTGAATATTAAAGAACGAACAAGTCATGTCAGACATAATATAAGGGGCTTCATCAGAATATCATTTTATATAGATATGTTTTAATAAAATACACCACCTTCTTTTTACATGGTGTTTAATAAACCCCATTGTATTTTACATTCATTCAAATTAATTATTTTTTCTATGAAGTTTTTTACTAAATAAAAAAACGATAGTTTTTAACATATGTGATGAAAATGACATCTCCGCTGCCATAATCATTACATGGATTCCACTATAACGCTTAATATTTTTAAAAGGAAAAATAAAACCCTAATATCAATTTTCGGTGTTCTGGTATTAATTTTTTTTTGAAATGGATTGATTATTTCTATATCTTGAAATTATTTCTAATGATTTAAAATGAAATGTTATCATTGAAATGTTGATATTTTTGTTTTTTATGTGTTATGATTAAATAATGGTAATTGGAAATATGAAAAGTGGTTACATGATAAACTATATGACGGGGGGGTTCAATTGTAATTCAAGGACGCATGGTTATGTTATGACATCCAATTCATTGGGTATGGATGTCGGCCGTATGGCTATTCCATTTCATGATATTTGTGGAATTCAACAATATTGTTATTCAATTTAAGTATGTTTATGCCCGAAGTTAAATTTATATGCTATACGTTGATTTCTATGGGAATTATAGTAATCTTTTGGTTACAAAAAAGGGTAATCAATGAGGTTATTTTCTGTGAAGTGTTTTTCAACTTCTTTAATGTGAAAATTATTAGTTTTTGATAAAGTATTAATGGTTTACATGTGGTTTTGGAATGCAAAAGTTTTTTATGCTTAACCCATGTTTTGAAAAAAAATTCATAGGAGTTAAAAATTAATAGGGACAGGGATGGGATCAAGGAAAAGTCATGCTGTCTAAAACATGGATCTTGACATGTTTCTTTTTTTAAGAGTTTTTGTTTTATTAAAAAAATTGATAGTGTATAGAAGTTTCTACATGTAATTAATCAAGTTGGTTTGTATATGGTATGTTATAATTCTCTACATTTCAAAACCAAAAAATATCCTAAATATGAAATATTATGTTAATTAATGTTTATGTAATGTTTATGGATGGGACCTTATAATTATAGAAACAACACATGTTCTCAACTATGATGAAAAAGAACTGAAACCTTATTTTTTTACTATAAAGAACCTATCTAAATGCATTACCAAATAGAGGAAGTATTGAGAAATAGGATGAATCCATGGTTAACAGATCCACAGATAAACCCTAAAATTTAAAATGCATAGTGTGAACCTAATGATGTTATAAGGAATAACCTCAAACATCTATTTAGTGGGAAATATTCCTTAAAAACATTGATTATGAATTTTCTGAAGGAGGAATGAATACTACTCCCCTAGAATGTAAGGTATGTGTCCTTTTAAATAAATTTAATTCATTTGTTGAAGTAAATTTTATAATAATATAGTTCATATAGTATAAATCATATTAAATCATGTAGAAACACAATAAAAACGTTGTAACTAAATAATTAATAAAATAATAGGTTTTTTTCTAGAAATTAAGATTCATATAACAATGCAATAATATCATGACCATTGAAATACTAATGCGACCCTTAATAATAGTAACTTAGCTAATAAAATAATATCCTCCCATATGAAATTATAAATAATATGGAGGAATCATATAAAAACATATGATAAAATTGTATGATAGTGTATGTAAATAAATATTTTGAAAATGATAAATTAACTGTTAGTATTTCTAAAAAACAGAAATACTTAATATCATTTTTATAATGAATATAATTATTTAAAAAATATTTTCAAAAAATATTTGTAAATTAATATTGTTTTATAATAGGATTATAAGATAATTTTTTTGAATCCTTAATTAAAATTTCAATGTTTTATAAAATCTTTTATAATTTTGAAATTTTAATTATTTCATTAACAGTTTATTTAAATTAAAAAATATATTTATCATCGATAGAAAACTAGTTTCATGAAATGGTAATAATTTTTAAATTGTACAGTACAAAAAATTTTTATCATGAATATTTTGGATTTTTTTCAAATAGTAACATTTTTTGTAAATATTGAAATATAACAATTCATGGTATACGAAAAATACCTGAAATATTGAGTCATATATGATGAATGGTTGTTGTAATCCCATAATATCAAACTATCCAAACTATATCAATATATATAGGGATATAATTCAAACAATTAATAGCCATGATCCAAATTAGTTATCAAAATTATAAAATAATCAAAAACCAACCCACACCTCCACTATTAATATAACATCTTAACACATATTTGCATTACACATCCAAATCCTTGAATATTATTATATTTATTCCCAATACTCTTCCCAATACTCTGCCACAAGTCTAGGATAATTGTTTTCTCAATAAATTCCAAAAATATGCATTCCTTAATGAAATTCTCATCGAGAATAATTGAACAGGTAAACCCCTTAATCCTCCTCTTTCAATTTAATTGAATTATGTTTATTTTATTATCCATCGATGATCTACAATATCCAAACATGCATTGTTAATTTATTAACTTATATATATTTTAATTTTATTATGTAAATGGAAAACTACATCATCATCCCCCTTCCCCTCTCAATTTTCCTCTAGGAATGAAAATATTATCTGTGATGTGTCGATTTAGAGCCATCATGTACGATAACTAATAATTTTGTCTTACATTCTTCCAAAATGGACATTAAAACATTATAATGGATGAAAAGTTATGATTAGTTGGTATTAAAAATTATTTAGTCATTTCAAACTACAATATATAAATAATATTAAAAAATAAATCAAAACATGTACGTGATTATGTAAACCCATGAAAATAATCTAATCGATTATCATTAACTTTTTATATAAATAATCATCCACATATCATGAAGAAGTGTATATATTAGAAAATTTAATCATTCTAAATTTTACTACAAATATATAGTTTTAATTATGGATATTTATTCCCATTTTACATTCTCTTTCATACATATATAAAAGTGAACAAATTAATAATCCTAAAGAAACTAACAAACCCAAACGATGAAATTGAATCTTATAAATCATAAAAAATATCATAAATTAAAATAATAACATTATAATAAATTTTTTAACTGATTAATAGGTTCTTAATTAAATTATTAATGACTCCAATTTCATTTTCCATGCGATTATGTGGAACTGTAGAACACTTTTTTATTTGAGGTAAAATATTCTCCCTGAACCACCATTTTTCAATTGGGTTACACATAATATCTAATTACCCTAATGTAATTATTAATTATTCTTATTCACACATATTATATTATGTTGGTATGTTTTAACAATTTTTACCTATCTCAATTAATATTTAGATTTTTGGAAATACATTTTTTAAAAGGATCGCTTTTTAATTCCTCATGATATGCAATCCAAATTAAAGAACATCCAAATTTCATTCCCATTTTCATGTACATCAATTATATATTTTAAGCTGCCAATAATATTATTAAATTACTAATTTATGAATAAAAACTATCTATGTTCATTTTGGGTTTATACATTCAATTATTATTTTTAGTATTAATGCCTCTACAGTATTTTCCCATAAAACACACTAAAGAGGCATATTTCTAATGATTCTTAAAAACATTATTTATATTTGTTCTATTCAGTTAGACATCATTTTCAATTATCTATTCCTAATTTACATTATAAATGTCTATATATTTTTTAAATACATATTTTCAATTAAACAATTATGATATTCACTTTTGTTATGCTTTATCCACAATTTATTCCTTATATGTGGTGTATGTATATTTCCGTTTTATTTATGATCATCATTCATTAAAAACATAATTAAATATCTATATTTCAGGGGTATGGTTATGTAATAATACATATAATATTTTTCTATTTGGTGTTTTATTTTAATATTTTATTGAATAGAATCTATATATGAATAATGATTTGGAGTTATAGTGACGAGTAGAGCCCAGTTATAGAAAGCCATTAATGCATCGACAAGTCTAATGAAACAAAACACATGGATGAAAACCCCTTCATATTTGCATCCAAGAATATTTAGTTGTGTTTTTACAAAAATAGTTAAACCTTTTGAATAGTATAATGCTTCATGTTCCAGATACATGACATCCAATGATTAAGCATTATCATTATTCAGTATTTATCAATTAGATTCCCTTGGATTTTCATTAATGTAAAAGATATGTATTGTTTTTTGTTATTAGTTTATTAATGGAATATTTTTTAGTTATTTAACTATTTATAATTCATGTTCCTTATTTAATGTTCTACAGATATTATTTATTCATGAAACCCTTCAGAATTTAACTCACTCTTTAATTTGATTACATTCCCAAGGTAGTTACGAATAAATCATTGAATAATTGACAGTCTGAAGATTATTTTTTTGATATGTTCTATGTTTAATTAAAAATTTTATCAGGGAAACATTTATATATATATATTATTAAATAATAAATAATTTATTTATCTATGGTGATCTGATTTTTTTATCTATTCCAGTTTAATAAAATGACCACAGACTCTAGGTTACCAGTGTTGGGGTTGTTACATAACCGATGGGAATATCATAATATTGTACATGATTTAATAAATATAAATAACTCATGAATAAAAATATAATAAAATATGTATATATCAATATAATGTATATCAAAGAAATTGAATACTTTTTAAAATAGTTTTTAGGATACAATTTAAATGAGCCACTTTATTGAAGGTTGAGGAAAAATTTAAAGATCTTTTATAGAGAACAAAGGGATAATTGTTTCAATAAAACAAGATTATAAGTAAAATATTTTTTCATGATAAAAATATATATTTTAGAAAAAAAATTGGTGGCTTATAAATTTTTATGGATTGTACATGAAAATGTGTAACAAATGGATAAGATCCTGTTAACCAGGATTTCTTTTTTATAGAACATGAGAATCAAACCTTTTAAAACATGTATTTCACCATAAATTAATGTTGAATTGTACTGTATTCATATTATTAGAGAAAATAATGGTCATTTAGATTATTTTTATAATAATAAAGAAAAAATAAATTTGGTTGGGGGGATAGAAAATGTAACCCAATGGAAAAATGACGTTTCATGGATATCTTTTACCTTATAAAAAAATCCATTAGGCTCAAACACATAATATCATGGGAAATAAAATTATTAAAAAAATTGACATTATATATAACCTATTACTTTTTTATTTTATTTTTAATAATTTTATTACATTAATTGATGACCATTTAAATGTGTTAGAGAGATCAATTTCTTCAATCTGGGAGAGTCTATTTCATTCTTTCATGGTCGGTATGAATGTATAAAATTTATTATGTTCTTCAAAAATAAGAATAGAACCCCATAAGTTAAATTATAATGTATTGATTAAAATAAAAAAAAATATTCTACAATATATATTTAGGTTTTCTCATGTTGGAATGATTCATTTTATAAAACATTACATAAAATTGTCTAATTTATTTTAGCATATCTTACAAATATCTTGATTTAGTTTTATTTTATTTAATATTATATCTATATATTAGTTCAATAAAATTATAAAAAATATAATATTCATATTAAAATATGGTTTTACATTACCAATTGTATTATGACTAGTCTTGATGTTTGTAAAAGAATATGAAAACTCATCATCCATAAAGGCAGTGAACCAACATATCAGAGATGATTTTTTCATCTCTGGAATAAAAGGAGAAGAAGAGAAATTTATTGATGGATATTCCATTATCATAATAACTTTCATGTATAAATTTTATAATGGATTTATCATTATACCTCATATTGGGGGTGTTTTTAAAAGTTAGAATAAAGATAGAATTTAAATGATAAAGAATGAGGATTTTACATCCTTGATATCGCCTCCATTAGAACTGACTTAAGTAACATAGATGTGATATATTTTTTAGACCATAATATCTTATAAATAGATAGATTATTATCATGAAAATTTGGTAGATTATTGACATGATAAGTGTCTTAGAATTTGTAATGTGAATGGGAGTTTTTAGTAGGGGGAGAGTTGTTTTGAAATATAATGTTTATTTATATATTTTATTTTCTACAGAGTATCAATAGCATTGATTAATATGAGTAAAAATAATAAATTTTTACCTAGATATTGAGAATATGGGTTCGAACATTATAACAACATCATTCAGGACTCCAAAATTATTATATGTTTCATTATAGAAAACTATTATATTCCATTATTCACTAAAAGTTAATCTAATTTAGAAAATTCCCAAAAATTATCTATAAAAATTATTTGAAACATAGATTTTAAAAATAGACTCTATTTTATGAAAATAAATTTTCAAATATTAGAATTTTCAATTCTAAATAAATACAACATTTTCCACGAAATGCACATTTTAATATTATAATATAATTTTGACCCTTTCAAAAATGAAATAAGGTCATATAAAATTAAATTAAATTTATAATAGAAAATTATTTTATTTTATTAATCTATTATATGAAAATAAATTTAATTTTAAATCATTATATTAATTATAAAATATTCAATAATCATTTATGTTTTACAAAAATACTATCACATAGTTTATAATTTTTAAAATATTTATTTAATTATACCATGATATAAATATATCATATTTTCATTTATAAGATACCTAAAAATTATTTACACTCTGATAGGAGAATTTACTATTCTAATATCCAAATAACTATACATAACGGTTATATTATTATTCCACTATGCATGTTACAGTTCCAACTATATAGGATCCCTAATTTAAAACAAATTCTCATTCATTCATATTTCACATCTATTTTTTGATATTTTTATTTCTAAATTAATTATAGAAATGAATAATTTATTATAAAATTTATCTTTAATTTCTACATTTATGGTATGTAATGTTGTCATTCTAAAAGTTTTGTAAGATCCAAATTTTCCTATTATTGTTATATTATTTTCAATTTTTTATCCAACTAAAATATTTTTTATTATAATTAAATTATTAGTTGACTAATGTATCACACTGCATTTATGATAATAATTTTTTTTCTTGTTCACTATGTGGGTTATGGGTTTTATTACATAATTATAAGAAAGAAATTCCATTGATAAAATTTTGGGTGTTACACTCATCTGCCAATATGAAAAATTTCCCTCAAAATTTCATTTTACAAAAAAAGCTAAATACAATTTAATTCACTTATCAATCATATAATATATTGGTTCTTGTGTTAGAACATTATATTTATGGTTCTTCTATACAATAATAACTAGTTGAGTAGTCGTGTTGAGTAAAAATTTTCACTATAATCAATGATCATCATGAGAGTCTATTTATAAGAGAGATCATTTCGCTACTATACCACCTAAGAATTTAGTATATGTGAGCAATCATGTCTGTAATTCCTAAATATGGATTTGTGGAAAACATAATGACAATGAGACATGGTTAGTGGATATTATAGTCTATTGGAAACAACTCTAACACGACTAAGAAAATCGAGGGGGCCAATGTACCTGAAAAATAACATTTCGTTCATCCAAAACGACCTAACCCTATTCCCCAAAGATATGAATAGAAATACCATATCTCTAACCTTAATATATTTCTCAATTCAATTATTATCTATATACCATTTCCATCATCTTTGGGTAGACCATATTTGATGTTACATAATCATCACCCTTTATACTATTTAAATGTCCATTTTAGGTCCTAATATCATATGTTCACTTACATCATCCCTACAAATTTTACCATATATATATTCACATGGGGATATTTGGATTACTGAGTAAAAACTATTTTCCAAGAGTACTCAACCAAAGGAATTTGTTGATCCCATCCTATAATTAAGTCCATTATCAATTCTCTCAACTTTCCTTTTAGAGTCTGATTAGTCTCCTCAGATTGTCCATCAGTTTGTGTGTCATAAGATGTAATGTAGTTCAAACAAGTATTTAAATCATGATGGTATCTTTTCCAAAACATATAGGGAAATATATAATAAAAATAATACATAATATATAATAGTACTCCATCTATACTTACCACTTCCATAATATATATTCATGCATTTTTATTGAGTGAGAAGTCCTCTCGAATCAATATAAAGTGAGAATCCTTTTTATGAAAATCCACAATGTCCCTGAATAAATTACTTCTTCTAGATGTATTCCAATGTATATATATAATTTCCATGATGATCATTACCAAAATATATGAAGGTATGGGTAATTGTTTCCTAATCCCATTGTAATTTTATCTTTTATCATTAACATGATGATATTATAATCATTTTGATATATATTTTAGAAATCTCCTTCATTAAAATTTCATACCAATAGTAATATTAGTGATATTGAAACATTATTTTTCCCCATGGATAAGTAAATAATGTTGATATATGTGAATAATTTATAATATCCCTCTATTTAAATGGATTTTATGGTACATATTATAGTGACCCAAATCAAAAGGCTCATTCCTCATCATATTTGAAATTAGATTTTTTCTTATTTGTTATAGATTTCAACTACTTATGAATTTCCAAAGCATCTCATTGAGTATTAATTATCTACTCCAAAAGTGATGTTGGATTAATAATTTGTGAATAGTTTTATGATGCTCCAAATAAAATTATTCACATGTCCTTATTTTTCATTTCTAATAATATTGGATCATTCTCAATTCTCATAATTGAAATATTTATAGGATCTGTTCTAACTAGAGAATATTCAACATTATTATCTCTACCAAGATGATATTAGAATAAGAATTAATCATTATTGATGAGATCAAAACATCATTTTTTGTTCATATTAAGATCCTTCTGTGTGAATATATATTTTAGGCTCAAATTATTATTATATATATCACACTTCTCTACATAGTGATAATAAAACAATATTTTCATTATATTGAACTGAAGATAAAACTCTAGATGATGTGTGGGATAGTGATTCAAAATAAATATCAACATCCTTGAAGAATAGGGTATTAAATTATTATTTTTTCATAAGTGAATATCCTAATTTTTTATTTAATGTATTTTTGTACCATAATGAGTTACCCAAATGTCGGTTGAGTATGTTCGGTTGCAGTATTAAGACTCTTTGAAATCTTGTAATGATTATTCACATTCACATGTCCAGAATGGATTTACTCCCTTCTAATTTAGATTGGTTAGTGGGTTTTAAAATCATGATTAGTACCTCCTAAAATGTCACTAATACCCAACCTGACCTTGTAAAAAAAATCACAATTATAGATGTAGTTCATGGCCACTCTACAATTTTGTTTAAAATTTTAGAAGGGTGTACAAATTTTCATTTTATAGTGATAACATCCCCCAAGAATGATATTTCCTCTATCCCAAACACACATTTAACAGAATTTTTATATTTTTTATCACATCATAGTGTCATTGTAACACTATTAATATTCATATCATGTTCCTCCTTGCACTAAAATTATATCAACTTGAAATTTACATAGGAAACCACAAATTTATTTAAGTAATACTTAAAGAAAATATTCACTAATACCATACAAATTACTTGAAAACTATTGATTCTGAAGAGAATAACCATGAATTTGAGGTTTCCATTCCTATTTTGTAATATTTCCTTGGATATATCAACTTTAATTTCATTTAATTGGTGATATCTCGACTGATGGTCCACCATATATAAATAAATTTCCCACTATTATTGATCAAACTATTCATCTATCCATGGTAGGTGAAAAATTTACTTTTATGTGATTATTGCAAGATCCTTCCAATCAATATAGAGGCTCATGGATCCATCATATTCCTTAATTATGCAGAATAGCGCAACCTATGACGAAGCACATGGGCATATAAATTCCTTTTCTAAATTCACATGTGAATGATTCTTTTGTTATCAGAACACAATGGATGGAATCCGAAAAGGTACCATTTATTTACTACTAGATATAGATTTTAAATTAATTGAGAACACAACATATCTATCATGTTGAGACCAAACAATTATATAGGGAACACATCAATGTAGATCATCTCAATAGTAATTTCATATAGTGTGATCATATCCTTTATTTGAATAATTTTATCATGATATGAATTTTCATTGGGAAATAATATTGAAATCCAAGACAATGATTTTACGGTGATTCATCCTCCTCATACACTTGTAAATATTTTGAGTCTGCATTGGGATGTGAAGATAGATCACCCTTTCCCAATAGTAGATGTCAGATTTATAAAATGATAAGAAATCAATGCCAATATAACAAAAAAATCCATTAAAGAATGTAAGTATAGATTTATTGGAAGGTTCAGTCGAAAAAAATTAAACATGGACGTGTTATATACTTTATATAATAATTTCTTCCATTAAATTCTCTCATGGATAACTCAACCATAATATTTTGAGGATGTGTTCAAATAGTTCTACTAAACATAAGGTACATTCATGAATGCGTATAACTAGAATGATATAGTATTTTTCTCATGTTTAATTAATTTCTAGTTTACATGTCCCCACATCATTTTCAGGATCCACCTCAGTAGTAGTAACAAAATACTACCTTCCTTACTTCTGTGGATGTTTATATTGTGTATTTACAATGGAAGACATTTTATTACTGAATTATCTCCCATAAAACCCATTTTACTTTTAGTTGTAACACTACAATACAATATTAGTGTTGATATGAAACTTCCATTTTCCCCCCAATTTAGTAGTCCTTTTCAAATAACATTGGAAATAATTATCTTGATTCACCTCTCTTCCATATTTTAAGCATATCATGGTTCTCATTGAATAGTTATCGAGAGTCATCATCCCACATATTTGGATGTGGGATATTGTGGTTTTTTCCATCATTGGATTTATTTGTTGAACCACTAGTATGAAACTCTATTTTCCTCATTTTACCTAAAAGAACTCGAGACCACTATGATTCACTGGTCTTTATTTGAACCATTAAGGTGAATCAGAAAATATCTTCATATTAGTTAATGTCTCAAATTGAAAATGCATTTTTTTCTTCTACATTAATAAATTAAATAAAAGAACCACCTTTATTTCAGGCTTCATGAATAATTTAAAGGACTATCCTGAAACCATTTCAATTTTTTATTTTTAAAACTCAAAAGATTCATATTTATTTTGAAACAATATGTGGAAATCCCTCCACATCAGATCATGGATTGTTCAGGGAAAATATATCATGAAAATTATTATCATGAATCCTTATAATTCCATTGAATCAATTTTATCCATTTAATTTCTATTTTGGATAAATTTCCACAATAGACTATATTATCCATCAAAATGATATACCACCAATATGAATTTCACTTCATCTATGCATTATATAATAGATAATATCTTCTTAATGGAGAAATTACATTGTTCCTCGGTATGGGGATCAAAATATCCACTAAATATAGAAGGACATTGCATCATAAAGGATTTGAGTACAAATTTCACTTTATTATGATAAAATGTTGTTCTAAATGATTCATTTTATTATTAATAACATGATCTAGTACCTTCATTTTGTTCTATAATCCTATTTTCATCATGTTTTAAATCTCATTAGAGAAATCTACAAATTTACTATTACATTTAAAATTGGAAATATTTCACCATTTTCATATAATTAACTAATAAAAGGAGGAAATATATATTTAAGGGGGATGTGTACTAAGATAGTGAGATGATAAAATGGAATATATTAACCTATAAGTAAAAATATTGTAAATTAAAAGTACATCCTAACTTGTGATTCCATAATATTCAATATTGTTTATCCATGGTGATAGAATTATCCCTGGGGTTCTTAGTAATTGTTTCTGGTCCTAATCTCCAATAAAAATAAACTATTCTGTAATACCATATATAGTTACACCATCCCTTTACACATGTTAATACACAATTGTAAAAAAATTTATCCATAAAATAATAACCAAGGATGGTAATGTCTACTGACCATTGAAGTCGATGTACATAAAATTAAACAAATGACTATATTAAAAAATCTATACATTAATATTAAATTTTTTTATCATAACTTACTTTGAGATCATATATCTTAATAAAAATTTACCTAGGGAATACATTGACAAAATGGATTATCTAAAAAGAACACTATGATAATAATCGTGGAAAAGAAGCATAAAATAGGAATCTATGTGATAACATGATAAAATAAAAGTCATGGAACATGAATAAACATATAGAATAACATAATATGATACATGGAATCACATAATCATCAAAATATAGTATCGCGTAGCAACACAAAACATCTCATAAACATGAGTCAAAACTAACTGCCATAGAAATATCTCAAGTTGGACAAAGTCCCATAAATGATTTGATTCACTCTCTAATATATTACATGAAAAATCACGAGACTATAAATTTCTAAAGGAATTAGATAGATATCTATGTACACCCATGATTATATATTTATTCATATTTGGTTCACATTAATATTCCAAATATAAGCAATAAACATAACAGTTACACATGAAATGAAATGGGTATCATAATCAGATCTACATGCATTCCCAAGGGGAGTATCATAATATTTCCCATAAAATAATGGGTTTAAATAATGATTTTACATTCATAATTGAAAAAAACAGTATATCATAATAAAAATTTCCAAATAATGTGAAATCATTCAAAAATTGTTTTTATGAATCTTTCTAAATATTCCACTTCATTGCGGTTTGTTAGAAAATATTAAATGGTATATAAAGTAAACTGAGGCATATTTGATCGCATAAAATTTAAAATAAATTAAAATAGTATTTGATAATAACTTGATATATTTTAAAAACTATTTATGTGTTTTACTACAAAAAGGGTATGTAATAGAGAATTTCAAATAAATCGATCTTTCGTGTCGACTTGAATTGAGACTGGAACTTCTTAAACAATGTATTTCACAATAAAATATTGATGTATTGATATGGAAAATATTTTTAGAAATAATAAATATAATCTCAAATAATTATAAAAGAATAATGAAGAAATACATTATGTTCTTGATATAAAAGTGTAACCTAAAAGAAAAATGAATGTTCAGAGATAACCATTACATTATGTTCAAATGTTTTCTACCCTTTCACTAAATCCTCTATATAATAAAAATATGTTAATTAATTACTTAATTTATAAAAATTATGTTTCTATTTGATTTATTATAATTTTTTTTATATCTAATATCAATTTAAGGAGTTATTGATATTAATTCTCTCAGTTTGGGATTGTTCGTTTCATGGTTTCATGGTCATTTCGCTTGTGTAAAATTATGGTATTTTTTATAAATTGTGAATAACAATCCAAAAGTGAAATTATACTTTGTCGATAGACATATATAAGTTTAAATGGTCCCATTTCATGTAACAAACTAGGTAGTTATAGAATATTTTTTCAATCTCGAATCAAATTGTTAAATTTGTTAAAAATGTATAATGAAATAAATGGTATTTATAAAAATTAAAAAATCTATACTAATGGAATAGTAACCTGACCATTAGAATAGTAATGTGAACATCGAGAATTTAAATCAGGATATTATAATAATAATGTCACCTTTGGAATACAAAAAATCATGGTATCTTGTTATTGAATATATGATATATTAATATTATTGAATAAGTAAATAATGTTTTTATAATTATAAATTATGTTTTGGTATTTTTATAAAATATTAGTGTTTACATACAATTTTTTAATTAATATAATGATTAAAAAAAATTATATTGTTGAAATATATTCAAAAATTAGTATTTTTTTATTATGATTAAAATATAATTTAATAAGACCACCATTATTTTTTCAAAGTGTAAAAAAATAATGATAATATTAAAATCGTTATTTTCAAATAAATAATCCTTTCAAATAAAATATATATTTCCAAAATATATAAGAAAAATTCATTAAATAGAGTCTATTTTTAATATTTACATGTCAAAAAAACATTCCATGAATATTATGTATTTTCCTGAAATAGATTTTTTTTGGTGAATAGTGAAAGTGATAATATACTGTACTTAACAATAAAAGTTAAATAGATGAATTTTTTAGATATTGATGAATTGTGAACTAATTATTTCAAAATAAAATTCATTATTTATTTTACTTAGTCAAATAATCGGTAATATTAATAGCCTTGATCCAAAATAACAAATAAATGAATAAAATATTCCAAACACCCCTCTTATCTTCCGATTAATACCACCCCGCACCACCTACTATCCATACAAATTATATGCCATGATTCATTTCACAATTTTGTCCAATTTCAATCCCAGGCCTATTTCAATTGTTTATCACCTACTGGTGTCATGAAAATACCAAAACAATGTGTCATAAGGATGTTCTGAAGGACTATATATTCAACATGTAAAATCATCCTTATTTTTCTTTTAAATGTTTTATATAGTTATTTTTTATGACCCTATCATAACCATAAGAATCCAATGTTGAATGATAACACTATTATTATATATCTACTATAATATTACTGTGTTATTTTAATATATATAGCCAAATATCATCTCTTATTCTCAAATTATAAAAAATTAAAACTCCATCCATGACTGATCTAATAACCACATTCATGGACGATGAGCTTTCATTCTCAATTATCAACATAAATTATAGACATAAAACCTTTATTATTTTTAAAAAAATATTATAATATTTATATTATAATTTTTTTAAAATATTCCTGAATTAATTTAATGAAATAAAAATTAATAAAAAGAAACTAGTTTGTGATGGTAATAAAAAACACCAAATAACAAAACATTTAACATTAAGGATATATAAAAAATCATAATCATATCCTAAAAAATGATATATAGTATCATTAAACATTCAAGGAATATATTAATTACGTTTCTTCCTTCGAGTTTTCTGTTTTTATTTGAAATGAACTCGCAGAATTGTACTCAAGGGAACTAACAATAATTCCTTGAAATGAACACTACTGGAATGATAATTAGGATGTTTTTAACTCATCAAAATTACCCTCAATTACCTTTATAAAATGGTAAAAAATTAAATATTTTTTTAAAATCATCAAAATTAATTAATTAATTTATCCAATTTATTTATCTTGGACATTAATTACTTGTAAGGAATTATTTCAAACAAATTTTAATGGACTTTCATTTAATAAATCCTAATTTCTTGTTATAATTTTTTTTAATGAAATGTTCACTTAATTATACTTCAAAAAAAGATTTTACAACATTCATTTTTCTTTATTTATTTAATTTTATTTTAATGAAATCTTGTTAATTTTTGAAGTAAAAAATCATTTATAAGTATCCATATTCATTAAAATAAATATAGATTTCCTAAAGGAACATTTATTTCTTCATGAATTTTTATTTTATAAATGATTTATTTGTGTTTTTTATTTTATGGTTCAATGTAATTATTATCATGATAACTGGTTCTGTGATTATCAAAGGACATGTTATCCTATTTTATCCATCCAATGCATTGGTGAAAGAGAGAGAGATAACTAGTTAGGTTTCTAATAAGAGATTATTAGATTATAATGAGATGTTAATTCCATGATTAACAGTTATGGTTACTCCTTATGATGCAAAAAGAGAATGTTTATTTGTAAAAGTGACATGAAAATGATCTACAAGTAACATTTGGTTATTTATTTATTCATTACATAGGATTTATATGAGTCCTATGATTTTTTTAGGTATGTTAAAGAGATATTGTATTATGTTTAAATGTTATAACATTGTGAAAATGTTTTTATTAATGGAATAATAGTTTTTTTCCCTTTATATGTCAATTACTGAGCATTATTTTCTTATCCCATATTTTGAATATGTTTTTCATTTGGTTTATGGATGTTTAAGGGAATAGATTAATTCACGATTAATGATATGATTATTTTTTTTGTAAAGAAATTGGGTTTTATTTTTAATGATTAAAATTGTGAAAGAATTAATATTTGGTATAAGAATTAACTGTTTATTTTATGAGTTTATATGTATGAGGTTTTGACCAAATTTTTAAACACACTAATCCTAAAATATCAGTGGTAATGTATGAATGTGTGTTCCAGTTGGATTAACATGATTATGTAATGTTTATGGATGCATCCTTGTAGATGGTGTCAAATAAAGGTTTAGATAACATTAGGGGACATGATAATGTTAATAGAATACCCAAATGTGATTTTAATTTTATTTTAAAACATGATTGATATATTATTTAAATATTACAATTTTTTTAGTCTATAATATGTATCATTATATTGGGTTTTTAGGGATAGGATATGGAATCAAAATTAGGAAGGCCATAAGAGGATTATATTGTGGTGAATCCGCAACCTGGAATGATAGGAATTATATATGAGCAGTTTGTGATATTCTTGTTTTAGTTAACATGGGGTATAAATTAATTTAGAAAACATTCATAATATCCCCTATGTCAACAAAAGGGAAAATATTTCAGTGTTTGAACATATTATGAGGCAACCCCATCTTTCATTTAGTGAATATTCTGATGCAAAGGCAGCTGAAAGGAGGATTAATGCACTAGATAAGATTTCCGGTTTCATTGGAAATTTAGACCATCAAAATATTATAATTTCTATTTATCATTTTTATGTTGTAGCGAAAGACTGGTGGTTAATTTGGAAAAATATTATGGATAGTGAGGATATTAATTTTTTAAAAATATATGATTCAAAAAATACCTTTCAGAAATATTTTCCAAAGGAGATTCTACTTAGGATGGAAAAAAATTCATTAATCTAAGTCAAAAGAAGGATTTGGTGATTTTTTGTAAATAAAAATTCACCTGATTACAAGCATATGCTAAAATTTTGTCAAGGATCATATTTTTAAAATGAATCCTTTTACTCAGGATTAAATCCAAAATATCAAATATCATTATATTCTCATGAATTCATAAGTTAGAAAAACTTTTTTAATGGTTTGACAATGAGGATACAGCCTCTATCTATGATCATGTGTTATTTTAAAACAATTATAAACAGTGGTATATGAGTAAATAAAAGTGAAATAATTAATAAATTATATTTTATGGTTGGAAAATTTTGTTTTTCGGTTTATATAAAATGTGGTAAAAAAATACAACGGTGAATTCCTTTTGAAGGTTGTTAAGTGTTTATGATGATGTATGTTTGTGAATAAGTAATGTTATTAAAACTAAAAATGTAATGATATATTAATGAAAAATTATGATATATAGATAGTAATAATTTTTAAATGGAATGAGATGGATCCTTACACAATTTAGTTTCAAAAGATGTTTCTCAATGTTGGGAACTAGCAACAATATAAGATGTAATATGTTATAAAATCCTCTGACACGACATCAATTGATGTTGGGCCACGAAATGTTGTGGTATTAGGTACTCTTTTAGATGTATTTTTCTAATTCCATGTTGGATTTGTGTTATACACATTCATTAAAATTTTATAAATTTCCTACTAAATTTAAAATTTCATAACAAAGATTCCATAAATTTTTCTAAAAACATATTGTGGAAATACTATAGAAAAAATAAATTAAAAAAATTTATCTATTGATTTATGGGGAGGGAATTTTCAGAAAAATGATTTTGTATTTCCCCTAATATAATTTTATATCGTTATCTATATGGATTGTATATCTATTTAACTTAATATGATTGATTAAAAAGATAATGACATTTTTCTATAATGTGGCTCAGTTTATAAACAATAATTAAACCATACCGTTGATAAAATATATGGATCCTGATTAACTATTTAAATATGGAAATGAATGTTATCTTGAATATATTTTTGAAAATAAGGGATATGTTCATCTTATTTATTTTATGGTATTAAATGTGTATCTAATTTTTTTTTTTCAGATGAGTATCCTAGGATTATACCAGATTAGAAGGTTAAGTTTACTATTTATTTAGTACCTGATGATAAAGATATATCACATACCCATTATAAAATAGATTTAACATAACATATATAATTGGAAATTCAATTTCATAAGTTTATAGATCATGTATTATTTCATTTTATTACTTCACCATGGGTTTCTCTTATTTTTTTAATTAGAAATAAATATGGTTGAATGATTATTTTCATTGGTTATAGATCATTTAATAAAATCAATATTATGAATAAATATCCATTTACTCAAATAGATGATTTTCTTGAGCAACTATAAGGAGAACAGTACATTTCAATGATTGATCTTATGTCAGGGGTCCATCATCTGAAGGTGAAGGAGGATGAAATTCCAAAAAATAGTTTCCTGGACTATACATTGAGATTATAAATTAGTATTTATTCACATTAGATTTAAAAATACTACAGTTTTTTAATGGATCTTATGAATATAATCTTCTTCTGAATATTTTGATATGTTTTTTCTTGTTCTTATTCATGATATTTTGGATTATTGAAAAAGTTATGATCATGAAAAACATATAAGGATTGTTCTAAAATCCCTCAAAAAATGTGTTATATGGGGAATTTAGAAAATTTAATTTTTAGGTAAAATAGATTTCATTTCAAAGGATCAATGTAAATAATGATGGATTAATAGTTGATCCATCTAAAATAAAATCTATTAATGAATATGTAACTCCGACAAATGTTACCGAGATTCATAGTTTTCTTGGATTGGAAGGATATTAGTGATGTTTTATTAAAAATATTACTTAGTTATCAAGGTAGTTAACTATGTTAAAATAAAATGAGATAAAATATATTTTGTTAGAATAATATTATGTAGTTTTGATACAAAAAATAGTATTGGTGAATACTCCATTTTTTGACATATCTTCAAAAATTTAAGATTTTAACATCAATAATGATGCTTATTTAAGGGTACATTGTTTTGTTCTGATTTAGAATGATCAGGTAATTTCGTACACATCACAGTAACTAAAACCTCAGGAGTATAATTATCCTACACACGATTTAGATTTAGAAGGTATGGTTTTGGCTTTAAAAAATTTGACGCATCATCTATAGGGATTAATGTTTGAAAAATATACTAATCATATAAGTTTGATAATTATATTCACATAGAAGGCACTGAACACGATGTAGAGGATATGGATGGAATTGATAAAGTATTATTATTTTATGATTAATTACCATACATGAAAATAAAACAATGCGGTGGATTCCATGAGTGGAAAACAATAATCCAATTTTACTATGTCACATGTGGAACATGAATCCTTTGTTGATGATTTAATTAATTTTATCTTGGAAGTTGTTGGTGTAGGAATTTATTATATTTTTTAAGTGTTAGTGAAATCATCACGACCGGATGGAATTAAGAAACCAAATATAGAAGACTATGAGTTAAATAAGAAGTTATAATTGGATAAAAGGCTAATATTCAGAAATTTAACGTTGATAAATATAGTGTTTTTATATTTCGGAAGATATTTTTTTATTTGCGACTCACACTTGAAGAAAAAGTGTTTTTTTAGTGCTCATTTTTTTCTATTTTTATTTCATCAGTGATGAACTAATATATATAGATAACATTTGTTGTATTACTGGTGGGATGGATTGAAAAAAGAGTTATTTCTGAATTTATAATTATATATCAGTATTTCCATCCGGTAAAAAAGACAACATCAATTACCGAAGAAAATTTTTCATCCTTTAACAATTATAGAGTGGATGTAGGAAAATTTTCAATTTATTTCATAGTATGGTTAACAATATATTCTCGATGTAATAATGTGACTTGAGTCACTGTTGATCATCTGACTAAATATTAAAATTTTATTTTTATTAGAGAAAAAATGTCTTTATATCATCTTTCTTTACCATACCCTAAAGACATAGCCATGCTACCTGGACTTCCCTATCAATTATATTTGATCGTGACAGAAGTTTCACTGTTAAAATTTAGAAATTCCATAATATGTCATTGGTAAATTAATTAAATTTAATAACTGATTTTCCTACTCAATCATATGGACCAACATTGTATTCAATTAAAACATTGGAGGACAATTTTTGTTCTTTTTCAATGCATTAACTAGGATGTTGGGATAAGAATCTTTATTTGGTTGAGTTTTTTCATAATAACTATTTTTATTCAAGTATATAAATGGCACCATTTAAATAATTATATGGAAATAGTAGTTGAAATATATCATTTTTATGATATTTGCTATAGATGATTGATAGGGGATGAATTGTATCAAAAAAATATTTTATATTGTTTTGATGATTCGATGACTCTTTTAGACAATTTAAAGAAAAATGAAAAGTTTTCTTGACAACCAAATAAAGGCACATTACTTGGAGGTTGGTGATAATATAATCCTCAAAGTTTCATTATGGTATATTGTGATTAATTTTATTAAAAAGGGTATGATGAGACCATGGTTCACTGGACCCTATTAAATCCTAGAGAACATTACATGAGAATCATATCGAATATATTTTTCTCTGAGTTTTTATATGGTAAATAATTTTTTTCATGCTTGAAATTTTAAAAAAATTATGTTATAGATTCATAAAATGTATTTTGACCAAATTTAGTTAATCTTAAAGAGATAAATTCTTATGGGGAGAATTCTATTCAAATTCATGATCATATAGAGAAATTATTGATGAATAAGTTATTTAACCATATTATGGTTTTGTGTAGAAACCACATGGTTTTAGATGAAACAGGGGAATATAAAAATTCTACGAAAGAAGAGTATTATCACATGTTTAATTGTAATTTTTTTGAGAATTTAATTTAGATAAGGGGGAGGGGTGAATTTAACAACTATGTACATACAGAATATATTTTTTCATTCTAGAATTAAATAGTTAAATTTATTGTAATTTTTTTAATATGGGGTAATATTAGAAATTAAGGAATCTATAATAATGGAATAATAATCTAGTAATTGTAATAGTAATATGACAATGAAGAAAATTAATTATTCCATTGGAAAATTAACATCACTTATGAATGTATATATTAAACCTAGGTATCTTGGAAAGAATGTATTATATATTTATATAATGCAATATGTAAATAAATCGTTTAACAATGACAAAGTGTTTGTTCATACATTTATGAAATGTAAATATTTATTTACAATTTTATTATTAATATAATTATTTTAAAGAATATTAATTTTTCAATAAATAGATTCATAAATTAATATATTCATGTAGAATAATTATAATATAATTTTAATACATGACAATGAATTTTTCAACGTGTCAACAAATCGGTTGTAATATTAAAATTTGTATTTTTAAAATAAATATTGATTTTATATATAAATTATATTTCTCATATTTAGAGAATTATTATAATTAAATGGGGTCATTTTTTCAAATCTACCCATAGAAAAGTAGTCATGCTTATTTTTTGTTTTTTTTAAATAGTATATTTTTTCTTGTATAGTAATGTTTGTTAATTTATAATATTAAACATTATAATTTAAAAAAAATGAATATTGAGTAATCTGTGATTTAAGAACCCATCATTGGGAATTGAGATTAAATATTTACTATTATTATTCATAATAATCCACACTATCGATATTATTTATGGAAAATGACAATAAAATGAATAAAAATCCGAAAACGCCCCTCCCCTCATCCTATAATTACAACCCTCACCACCATTTCTCATCACACCATCTATAACATTAATTTTGAAAAAAAATCTATAAAATTAACATCCCAATACTCTTCCCTGTATATATTACCTTTTGGTATCACCAAAACACCAAAATCAACTTTCATAATAATGTTCTTAAGGATACGATATTTAACAGGAAAAATACTTTTTCCTTCACTTTTAAATTCATTTTTTCTTCGATTATTTATTCCTTATACTATCCTCTACTATATTTTTATGTCATTATAAATACAGTATCATATATATAATTGGATTTTATTTTTTTAATGTAATATCCACCAAATAGCTCTTATATTATCCTTTTATTAAAAAAATGAAAATATCATCCATGATGTGACGATTCAACACCTTTTTTGGAAAAACTGTTATCATTTTCCATTATCTATTTCAAGGATAGAGATGAAACAATTATTATGGTTATTCCAAATAACAATATTTATATTATATTTTATTTAATTTTTTATAACTAATATATTTACATTATAATTAAATAAATTGAATGTAGTTTGTGATGGTCATAAAAATTTCCAAAAAAACAACAAATTTATCATTAATGTCCCATCTAATGAATCATTCTCATATCCAAAAAATGATATTTGAGATTATTTAAAATTTCGTAATCATATTGACATCATTTAATTTCACTTGTGTATATTTTATTAAATGTTAAATGATCTCTTAAAATTATACACAATGCAACTGATCACATATCAATGAAATGAATGCTCCTAGAACAATATTTACAACTCATCAAAATGGGAATAAATGGACGTAACGATGGTTATAGAAAAATATGTGGAAATTATTTTTAATTAAGTAAGTAATAAATCTTATTTTATTTACCATGACATTGAGAACAATTATAGAATTTGTTAGAACATAAGGTAAGCGAATTAATTTTTAAAAATAATCTTTTCAATATACAAATATTTTAATTATGGAAATTATTTTTACATATACAACAAAATTGGATTTCCCATATTTAAAATCACATTATTTTTTATGTTTCTATTAAATTTTTACAATCTTATTTTCAAAAAACAAATTCTAATTTTTTTTCCTTCATGTTAAAAATAAGGAGAACAGATTGAAAATTGAAAATTTCATTTCCTTATTAATGTTTCTTTTATAAACAATTTCTTTATTATGATCATCATATGGTTCTTTGGAGTTATAATTATGATATTTGGGTGAATGATAAACTAAGGTAATGTGATCCCATCATAGGTCGATAATTCATTTGATAAAGATATATACTTAATAGAAATGGTCTCTCCCATGATATTATAGTAATATACTGCGATGGTTATTGCAACTATAAAAATTATGATAACAATTAGTGTGGCTGAGAGACATAAATAATATTTAAGATTAATATTAAAGTGATTCCACATGTTGGTTTTTATGATTTATGTATTCTAATATGGTTTTCAAGGAAATTTATTTTTCATATGGTAAGATTAAGAGAGTATGTTTTATTTGTAATTGTTATAAAATTGTCAACATATATTCATTTATTGAGTAAGAATTTCATTCTTCCATTCATTTTTATTTACAAGTTTTTTTGGCACATACAATGTTTTTAATTTTTTTCATAGGATAAATGGATGGGTAAAGTAAGGAAAAAATATCATTTTATTTCATGAAAATTTGTTACTAAATGAAATCAAAATTATTTTAAAAGGTGCATATTGTGAACAAATGTATATTTATTGGAAGTGTTTTCATTATAATTTAAGAGTTTATATGCACAAGTTTATAACCAAATTATATAAAACTATAAATGTAAAACATCATTTCAGAATTAATGAAATTGATTTATAATTGATTTGACTTGATTATGAAATGTTATCGGTTAGGTCATTACACCTATCATTTGGTTTTTAGATATGAGAATGATTAATTTTACAAAACATTAATGATAATTGTTGAGTCTATTTTGGTAGTTTTAAGATTATCTCAAAATAATATCATTCTATTTGATATTATTCACATATATTTGTTTTAGATCCTAAAAAAAGTAATAATATACATATTTAAAGGTTTTTTAACCATAATATTATTTTTATAAAAATCCTTCAAGGATGTAATGTGAAATAAAAACTTTTCATCCATGAAGGTGGTGAAGGGATATATCATGAAAAATGTTTTAATATTTTGAATATAATGAGAAGGTAATATATTTGATGATATATATTAAATATACACAATAATATCAATGTATATTTATGATACTATCATGTTGTCGAGGATAGTGTTGTTGATGATAGGTTTGAAGATATAACGATTTTAAAAGGGAAAGAAAGAGGATTTTACCTCTTCAATATTGTCTCCCTGAGAAACAATTTTTTTCACTTGGAAATCGTGTATTAGACAAAAATATATTAGATGCAAGGAAGGTGTTTGGAAAGTAAATTATGTAAAATAATGACAATAAACAAGGATTATATCGTTTAAGCCGATGGGGTGTTGAGGGGTGGTATTTATAGTGGAGGGAGAATGGTGATTTGGATAATATAAATAATCATTTAATTACTTTCCATCAATACTATAAATAGTGTTTATTTATGTGATTATATATAGAAAATGGTTTAGGAGAGTTCAAACCATTGGATTCTTACATCGTTTTTACAATATACATGACCGAAAAGTTTATAACATGTTAATTACTTAAAATTACAATATTTCATTATTCACTAAAAATAAAAATGTATTAGAAAAATACAAAAAATCCACCCAAACAATTTTTTCATGTGTGGATTTCAAAAATGAAATCAGTATTTCGAATATAATTTTTTATCAATGATACATTTATTTATTAAATGACATCAACCATTTCTTGAAAATATATATATTTTAATATCACATTTTATTTACTAACCCTTTTATAATTTAATTAATGTGCCATAAAATTATGTTATAATAAGAATAAAATATTAATTTAGTTATATATATTATTAAAATAAATATTATTTTTAATATTTATATTAAATTATAAAATTATTAATTAACATTCACGTTTCAAAAAATTACCAAAACTTATTTAATCATTTTTAAAACATTTTTTAACTGATATTCTTATATAAATATGTTATATTGTAATTTATAAGGTAAATAAATTTAAATTATACATTAACATGTGGGGTTTCAATTCTAATTGCCATAGTATTATTCTTATCTGACATATTATTATTCTAGGGGTCATGTGACTATTCTAACAGTATAGGTTCCTTACGTTCTATAAATTCCATAGATATCATTCATTATTAGTTCATTTATATATTACATTATGTTTAATTATAATTTCACCTTCAATGTGAATATTAAATTATTAACATTCTATTTTATATCTATATCATTTTTCTTGAATGTTGCCATTCATGTGGATCAAGAAGATCTAATGTTTTCCATTTTTGATATCTCATTTAATTATAATTATCTCACTATAATATTTGAGATAAATCTTTTTATTATATGAATAATGTATCACTCTCAATTTATGAAAATAATTATATCATTGTGGTCTTTATTTTATTAATATGTTTTATGACATAATTATAATATGTAAATTCAATTTATAATATTTTGGGTCATTATTACCACCATGAATTTATCTGGTTCAATCGTCATCAAACCAACTAACTAATGTTTAACCATGGCCTAGTTGGAAAATACATAATAATGAAAAGTATGGATGGGATAAAAAATGTTATTCTCTATTTTTCCAATAGTTTTCATCTGATTATCGTATAAAAATAATATCTAGGGTGATGATATGTGCAAAAACAATAAATCAATAAAAAAAATAATTTTTAGTACACATGGGATGGTTGGAAGATTCCAAATATAAAATTAGATAAATTAATACACAATTAATTTTAATAATAATTGAATAAATTTAAAAAATTAACACTCCATACCATGATTTAGGATTTTTCATTTGTTGAGAATGCGCTCTCTAGTAATGAATGTGTTCTATCGTGTTCCAGGCCTCTTGCTCCACCATGATCTCATCATCATTCATCGTATGGTCAGATCCACCAATATGGAGTTCCTAATCATTCAATCAAATTTACATAGTGTAATGTAGCGAACCATATTGATTTTATATAGTGGGTGATTTATAATGGGAAAAAAATTCTAAATTAAAATAAAGTATTTATTTATTTATTTTAATTTAACAAAAATTGAAATCGTCCCCTCCCTGTGAATGCATGAGTTCAACCAACCATATTTTATTCCTAGGCTAAAAGTTTCATATTAAATTAAACCACAAAAATTTATTTCCCATAAAATTCCTCAAAAGTACAGGATAATCAAAAACACTGAAACTACATATACACACACATAAAAATATATTAAAAGAATTATATATTAATTTCAATATCTATAGCCACCCAAAAACTGTACAGAACTTAATGATATATATATATATATATATATTCGATGAGAAAATAAATCTAAACTAGAGTAGTTAGAAATTACATCGTTTACCATAGTTAACCATTTAGACTCATTATTGAAGTATGATATTAATGTCATCAAAACATCTAATGTGAAATTAATTGAATGTGTATTTAAATTTTACATGGTATTAAATAAAGTAAAAATAATATATAATGTTAATAAATTTTTTAATAATGTAACTAATTAGAATTTAATTATTCATCATGATGATAAAAAATTTATATGATGATTCATACCTGAGTTAAGGGTTATGTATCAATTTATTTTCATTGAGTAATGATTTAGTGTCTTGTATAAATATCATGTATATGGTGTATACACTTCACTTTAACATGATACTTCATAAATACTTCACATATTATTTTTTATGTTTCAATTAACGTTATATAATTCAAGTTTATTTTAAATGAATGTTAACAAGTTGAAAGTGTTTCATATAAAAACATTATTTCATTGTGTTTTATAACGTATTAAATGTATTTTATATTATATGAATATATGTGAAATTAATAATGAATAATTTATGTTCTATTTCATTTCATTATATGTTTATGTATATTTCATTCACATAAAAAATTCATTTCATAATAATCACTTCAACGATATGATCTTTGTTTGATAATTCTCCAAAATTTCTAATCAATGAAAACATATTTAGTGTTGTAAACCTATTTTTTTTGTTGTTTCTAATAAACTTATGAGATGTTATCTAATGTATTTTATTATTTTCATTGTATTTATTTTATCAATTGAATATAATTATGTATCAGGCGTTATGATTCAAAAGTTACCAAATTATTAACAGATTATGATTCAATTTCATTTTAGTCGAGTTAATTTATGTGTAAATTTCCATAGAAAAGAATTATATAATAAATTTATAATTAAACAATTTAAATTTTTTCTATTATTTATACTGATGATATTTTAAGAAAATATTTCAATTTTCCTCTTATTGGAAATTAGATAGAATGATAATTTTTTTGAAAATACATCTTTATTCACTATTTGGCATAAATTATTTTTCTTCTATATCCATTGATTTTAGAAAAATTAAAATTAATTTTTTTGTATTCAAATTGTTGTTTTCTGAAAAAGATACGTTTTGGCATTTTCCCAAAATTGTGAAAGGAATAACTATTTTAACATACTATTCCAGAATTGAATTTTTTTTCATCAAAACCACACTTTTTTTGAGCTTCCATTACAATATTACAAGGGTATTTTCTTATAAAATGATTATCCTAATATTCTAGTAACAAGTAATTTTTTTAATGTGATATTCAATTTAAAATATATATTTTATTATATTTTTATTAATAAATTACAAAAACCCTTTATTTTACATATAATACATTGAGTATATGTTGCAATAATACAATATTTTTCCATTCATTGGATGGTTTCTGATCAGTTTTTCCATTGAATGAATTTATATTTTCCTTCATGAATAATTTTATAGTTAATAAAATTCTCTCTAAATATTCACCTTATTGTTATAATTGTCCATTAAATTTATAATACATATCCAAAATCAATATATCATGGATATGAATATCTCTGATACTATACATCAATTCTACAAATGATGTATTACTATATTGTTGTTTTATTGGCAGTGGAAATATTAATACTCTATTTTCTGTACATAATAATCATTTTTGTAGATATGAAATATTTTTTATGAAATTAATTGTTTATAAAATATATGAGTATATGAATAGAAATACAGTTAATGGTAGGCCTAGTTATATATATCATTTTTATTCATCTATAGGTCTGATGAGGAAAATAATTAATTAAGTAGTAAATGGGTTTCTAGTGGATACCTACCCATCAATAAAATAATCTTCAAATTGGGTCATGAGGTTATTATTGTCCTGATATTTACTTTCATGATGTCCAATAACGAAAAGTTCATTCATTGAATAATTAAAAACTATTATCCATGAGATTACTTCATTTATATTATCCGTAGATTCATTTCAGGATCATGTTGTTGACATAGTGGCATGTTAATTTAGTTATTTACAATTTCCTATTGACTATTCCATATTTACTATTAATATGATGCAATGCATGTAACACATATTTTTGATATTATCTAACCATTAATTTTGTATCCATTATTTTATTAATTAATATCTAAATGAGTTCTTGGATACAGAATATTGAATTTCACTATACCGTGATTTATATTTTCAATTGAAATGTGAGGATCATATTTTTTTAGTCTAACAAAAAAAAATATTTTCCCCTTTAAAATAAATTCACTTGTATTATTTTATTATAAAATAATGTTATCTCGAGTTCTAAATTACTATATTTACAACATTAATAATAAAGTCCTCCTTAACCATATATTCCAATAGAGTTAATGTGTGTTAATGTTTTGGACAGTTTGACCACATACATGAATTTTGTTTGAAATACTCTATGGATGAATATGGAAACATAAATGATTATATAATTATAATAAAATAATAAAATAATTATTTGTATATATGCATTAAAATATTATATTATGTATTTAATATAGAATTATAAATATCTTTTTTTGTTTGATAAAAACAATAAATTAAGAGAACATTGATTCTATTTTCAAAAAGTGTAAATTAATCATATATTGAATGGTATTATTAAATTTATATTAAATTAAAATCACGTGTTATATTATATTTATAGGAATAAAGATTATTTACAAGGAATGAAATAATGGCTGCTTATATCAGTATTATAAAGTGTGCACAAATGGTTAAAAATATAAACAGAGGATATATAAAAAAAATTGAAAAAAATATATACACGAACAGAATATTAATTACTGATATGTATATATATATATATAAGTTCATCAAATAGGATATTAATTTTGAGATGTTTTTTTACTTTTTTATATTTTCATCAATAATGTACTGATAAATGGTTAGGGATTTGTCTTAGTACATTCTTCTTTGAGGCACAAGTTCCATTTTGCTCCAATGTTTAATTATTTGTCCTATATATTAATATTTTATGTATAATATCTTGAATTGACAATAGTAATGGTGTTAAAATATAAATATAAATCCATCTTTCAATTTAAATGGGTTTTATTAGAAATTTTCTTCAACTTTTAGATTTTCTTTATCTCGAATTTCAATTCCATGAGACATGATTAACCTATACACCATGCTTCATTTTAAATGTAGTAAATATATTCCTTTTTTACAGTTTGTATCACGATTCTATTATAATTATTGATATTTATGGTTTTATTTACTATTAACCTATCATTTGGTGTTAATGAAAATTATGTAAATTCTATAATGGATTCACCATAATCAAATATTTTCCCTTGGCCATAATCACTATTCTTAGAAGATATTGTTTAATTTTTTTTAAAAAATATAATCCTTTATTGGGTAATTTATTATTTCAATATATAATTCTTGTGAATTTAGGTTTCAAAAAAATTATTAATCCCTTAGGATTGTAATGTTTTTTAAAAAAATTTGTTATGAATAATTCTCATTCCACTTAATGGGGTTTCATCCACTTCTATGTCATTAATTACCACCAATTATATGGTTTCTCTAGTAAAAACGAATTTTATTTTATCTAATTATCAAATTTTACTCTTTTAATTTTCATTTAATTTAATGATATAATTATCCATTTAAAAATGTGTTTTTTAAATAATGGTAAACTAAAAATGATCAATATCTATTTTTATCTTACAAAAATTAAGTGGTTTTATCATCCAATAAATATTTTCATTTGAAAAACAATATTTCCTTTTGATGGTTATATTATCAATGGTACTTTTTAAATGTAAAATTTCTCAAAGTAATTACACACCCCATTTTTTGAAAACGCTGTTTTTTATAACATACCATTATTAAATATTCATTTAGGAGTAAAAGTACTGAAAATTTTATAATTTATCATTTTTATAACCATTATAAATATTAAATATGCATTAATTTGAGATATATTATAATATTATTTTCAAAAACATTACTCCCATTCAATTCTCTAAAATTTGTTCTTAATGAGAAAACTAAACCACATATTTGAAGAAAATGATAACAAGGTTTTACGAGAAAATTTTTATCTCACTTAAATTTACCATTGTTGTTTATTCTATCTTGAAGATTTGTTTTATTCACACATTATATATTATTAAGTTATAATTACCGTGGTATATTTAGTGTTTTTAATGTCATTGATTTCTAATGTTCATTTTAGAAGACATTAATTTATGTTTTAGGCCACCCATTCTTTATTCTGTGGAATATTTTTGAGTTGATGAATAAATGATATTCAGGTGGAGAACAAATGTATATATAATATAATTTTTGGGACAAATATATCCCTCCAATGAATTAGGTAGAGTCTTATATCTCATGCTATAGATATTTAATGTGAACAGGATAGCGAGTGGTTAGGTTCACAAAGGGTGAGTGTAATGGTGTAAAGCTATACTCATAATTTTACATTTGAACATATTAAGAAGATGATAGGATCACAAAGGATGTTTGTGATATATTCTAGTTCTAATAATTATTTTTTTAATGAAAAAGTTGTTGTTTATCTAGGTTCATTAGGATAAGAAATCAATTGGTTTTGATTTTTATACGTCATTCCTATATATATGGATCTTGTTATATATTGTGTATTTTAACTTTCCATTCATAGTTAAATGTTTTATTATTTAAGATGATATTATTATATATTATGGTTATAGTTAAAAAATATTGTTTTATGTTATTTTATGTGAAATATCATATCTAATTAAATAACTTCCATATTATTATGATTTATCCATTATCATCTTTGTAATGTTACCCATTACCATTAATTTATGTTAAGTCCTTAATTTTGATTCCATTACCCATGTTATAGAGATAATTATATCTTTAGACATATATTGTAATTTTTATAGAGGATAATCATTATGGAGATGTTTTCGAATGTATAGTGAAATAATTTTTTAATGTAGTTTATATTTGTGACATTGAGCCTTTTCTGATTTGGCATGTTATACTACTTGTGATATATGTTATTGAAATCATGGGAATAAGGTTGTATCAATTCCATTTTAATTTTGGGTCCCAATTATTTTTATGAGAGTGGGGATTAGTTATTTTGAATATAGTATCAGTTATTTTTGAAATTTGTTTATCTATTTTTGGAATTTGACTTAGAGAGCCTTTTTTAAAACCATCAAGGCATGTCTTCAAATTTGATGTGATATTGAAATTTTGGTACATTAATGAATAAGTGGTTTTCCAAAAAATACAAACCATTCTATAAACTAGAATTTCGATGCAGTTATAGAATAGATTCACCTAAATGTAATATCACTAGAAAGGGTTGGTTGATAATTAAATTGATCATCACCCTAATTCATAATGGGAGGGCCTAAGACTGAACACCTTCATAAAAACTCTTAGGGGATATTATTTGGTTGATAATATTCTCTTTATGAACCAATAAGATGGATTACATTCATAGATACATTGAGGATCATTAAATAACTCGATGTAATGTTACCTCGATCAAAATAATATATATATATGTTGAAAAAAATTAATTGTAGTCCCATTTGATAATGAAAATTACATTTATTATTAAATCCCATTTATTGTTATAATAATATCCTAATATTTTCAATGATTCATCAGTGATGTAAACTACTTTAGTCATAGAAATTTCATGAACAAGAATGATACTTTTGTTAGAAGGGAAACATAAAGATTACCTCTATGATCAACCCATTAAAATGGGAGGTGGAATGAGAATCATGTTGATAATTTTGAACTAGTTATTATCGAATATGACTTATAATTTGAAATTTTTTGATATTCTAAAAACCAAAATAAAGAGAAATGTGGTGTCTCATGAGTGATCTAATAAAAAATATGATGATGGAAAAAAAGTTCAATTTTTTTTCATCATAAAATAATTATAGGATAACCAAAAAGAATTCCCTAAAAGAAATATAAGAATATTTTCCTTTAGTAAATTATTACATCAATAATTAAAAAATTAAATCAAATGAATAAAATTGTAAACAAAAAGAAATAACGTTGAACTCATCGAATGTCACCACTAACATTTAAATATCTTCTGTGAATATAATTTGGGCATTATCCATGCAATTTACATAATTTTAAGACTGTAGAGAATGGTTGGAATCCAAAACCTCATAGACCCAGGGGTCAAGGAAGATCATTTAAAAGTAGAATTGATGCAAAGGATAGTGGTATTTTATTCGTCAATTAGTCTCCACACTGAATTTGAGGATGAATTATAGGTCTATCAAACCTTCTATATCTATGATTGATTCTAATAACATAAGGTATCCATTAATGGTGATATTTATTTTATGGTAAATATTTAGTGGTGTGATTAATATGTTTGTGGGAATTTTTTTTTCAAATCATAATATGCTATAGAACAATTAATAAAATAACAATCATAGAAATTCTGTCGTAAATTTAACTCCAAATTATTTTGTAAAATATGAAAAACATATTCTAAATCAACATTTTGAGCACTTAAAACCATTATTTTTCATGGATGAAAATGTTATCCATTACATAGTCCTTAATACCAATCTATGGTATACATTTACATGAAATTACTATGTATGTTTATTCTAGTCCTACATTTTATATTAATGATCATATATCATTATAGATATCAAATTGGTTTGTTTTAATAGCTTCACCGACATTAAATTATCCTTAATGTGAATTGTATTTATGTTATGAGGTGGAAATTTATTTAGGAGAGTAGAATGATTGAACCTAACATTTCAGATCATTCTAATATACAAATAATTTTATTTATAAATTTAATCACACTCTACAACCAATATAATAAAATCAATACATAATGAGAATAAAATATTAATAAATATAATTTAGACAAAAAAATTTATAATCCTTTATTTGTGGTTACCCCTTCAACATAAAACAAATATTATGGGTAAATATTGAAAAAGAAATTTAAAATAAAAAATATTTCCATTAAAATACAAAAAATAAATATTTTTATATTTTAATTTTATAATTTTTTTTAATATTTAAATCATTCTCTATAAAATTATCATAATATCTATTTTTAATATTTTAGTGAAATAATTTATTTTTAGGTTTATATTAAAAAAATATCAATCTTTACTTATACCATCACTTTTATTTGACCTTGTTTTGTTTTTTTTGTTTTTTTCATATAAAAAAAATATTATATATAATTTATTATAAATCATTATAAAATAAATTTTTATTTTCTAAACTTAATAAATATCATTTTGGAATATTTAAGATAAATTTTATCATAAATTTAAGAATCATTTTTTTCATTTCTCCACTAATATATAAATTTTAATTTTTGTTGATTTTTAATATATAAAATTAAGCGATAATTTTAATTAATAATTAAAATATTTACGTAGGATTATTTTTTAATTGTTTTCTTAAAATGTTTCTTTTAGTAAAAAATAATATATTTTTTTAAAATTTTATTTCTACGCTTTCTTCATCTGGTAAGAATAATTTAAATGATATAAAACCCTTTAAAAGTATTAAATTTTTTAGTAATGTTATTTATTTGTATAAAATATTTTGATGAAGAAAACAGATGACACAAAATTTTTGAACATAAGTGTAACGTTATAAGTATATAAACTGTTTTTCATTTAATTTATTTAATTAATTAAAATATATATAAAATTTCTGAAATGAATTGATATAAAAGTTATTACAAATTATTTAATTTTATAAAAAATCAATCTATGTCATAGAAATTATTAACATTGATAATATTTTCTTAGACATAATTTTTTAGCAAGAAAACATAATTTTGAAAAAAAAAATTATATTTTAATATAATTTATTATATAATGAATATTTCATAACTATAATAAAATAATATGATAAAATTATTTTATTATTTATCAAATTAATTCTCAATTTGGTTTATTATATAAAATTATATTTTTTTATTTTAATTGACAATAATCATTACAAAGTTTAGATGCCTCAATAAAATTGAAATCTAAAAAACAAATAACAAGGGATGTTTTTAATTCCCTTATGAATACCTAAAATATGAGTTTCTAGGAGGAATATTCAAACTAATATTTCAAGCACCGCATAATTATGATTTATTTATTTTTATTGAATTTTATGTCGTTATAATTGAATCAGTATATGGTGTTTCATAATCTTCACTTCCATTTAATTATAAAAGTGGAATAATCAACCCCTCCATATGACACCATTTCCTTAAAATTATCACTTTTATGTCAAATAAATTACTCTCCCTAGATCCCTATACTAAAAATGTAATCCCTTGGAATTTATATTTATCGTATTCCCTTGAAAATTGAAAGGACCTTCAAGGAATAATCATGTCCTTGAAGTATGTATTATCACCTTATTTGGGTTTTCTTATTAATCATAATAATCCAAATATATTACAACAATAATAATATAATTAATTCAGTACAACAAGTATAATTATAATTATATTAATTTTACTATAATTATGTATTCATTTACATTCTCCTATAAAAAAAATGGAATATTAGTCCTCTCTGTCCCCGATCTATCTGCTCCATAAAGAATATTTGTTTCATGTTTTTCTCTCTATTTTTCATAATTTATCCAAAAATCCTAAAATATGGTTAAAAATTATAAAAACATATACATAATCTTTTTATTCTACTATTTTAAATATATTTTTTTTAATGAAAATCTTCATTAACCATACTGAAAAATCGTGTAAATGTGTGTTCATTTTTTGGTCAGTCTAACCACTTATATAAATTATGATATATATTCCGATTGTAGAAGAATATAGAAACATAAAAAAATAGTATTATAATATAATATTAAAATAATTGATTTTATTTGTTCATAAAAATAATATATTATCTATGTATCTTGTTTTTTAAGTTTCTTTTTCATTCCCAAAAATCACCAAAATAATCTAAGAATGATTCAATATTCACATTGTGTAATTAAAACTCATATGGAATGGTATGATAAATTTTAAAAAAAGTATTATAGATGTTATAATATCTTAAAATATATATTTTACATTAACATAGTATCAAATACATTGTAATGATATCCACATTATAAATCGTGCAAAGATGGTTAATGACTTAAAGAAATGATATTTTAAAAATAAGAATTCATTAACATAAACCCGAAGTGAATTTTAATTAATGAAGGATAAAATGTAAAAATAATATAATAATTTTATTAAGTCATCTATTGTGTTATCAATTTTTTTATAGGTGTATGTGGTGTCTTCAGCTTATAAAGTAAACACGTTATGGGTTTCATCTCAAAAAATTGTTTTTAGATATACATGTTCCCTTATATATCAAAATTCATTTAAATTATATATATAATACCTATTATATATATAATACATGAATATTTCATTACACATATTATTTAACAAATCAATTAAGAATTTATAATTTTAAATTGATTTTATTAGATATTTTGTTATGTCGTAAGATTTTATAAGTTTCAATTTTGATTTTCTTGAGATGAGTTTAAGTCATAAACAATGTTTTCTTATTAATGTTGTAAATTATTCCTTCTTTTTATATTATATCACAATGAAATTACATTTCATTACATTCAATTTTTTATTAATTATTATACCTCTCCTGGTTTTTAATGCATATTTAATAAAGGCTCGAATGGATATTCCTGACTGAAATCTTTTTTATAGTTCATAATCACTATTATTTGAAAATATCAATTATTGATTTTCATTTTATAAATTATGTAGTTGTTATTTTGTATTTATACACTATATACTATATAATTTAGATTCACAATAATTTAATCATTATTTGACAATATATTATTTTGTTAAATTGATTTTTTAAGGATAATTCCCCTTCTCCTGAAAAGATTTGTCTTCCATATCCATATTATTTCATATAAAAATTTTCTCCTCTAAATTATGGACACTCAAATTGTTTTTTTCTAAAATGATTATTTTATACCACTAATTTAATGTTATTGACAATTTTTCCTTATCCATTTAGTGATGTGTATTTTCAAACAAAATCAATTTTAAAATTTTTGATAGAATCTTTCATCCTATCAACTAAAAGAGGATTTATCATGCACTTTATATTCTTTTTTTGTTACATATATGTAGTTTAATAGGTACATTATTAAATATAATTTTCCAAAATAAATTTTGTCAATGTATTTTGATACCCCCTTTTTAAAATCATTATGAACATATCATGATAAAATTGTAATTATTCTATTAATATTAAATAATTTTAATGTATTTAACTTATTCATTCTATTATTCATCATGTATTTATCAAAAATCATTAATTTTGATTTACTAATATTATTGTTATCTAAAAAACTAAACTTTTCCTTTCCATGATATTAATTTATTAAGAGAAATTTAATCACCATTGTTAAAGAAACCATATAAAATATTTTGGAAAACATTAGTTTCCCATTATATTTACACTCCAATGTTTTTATTCTATTAGGTGATTTATTGATGAAAGTTTGTTTTTATTCATTATATGTGTTTATTTGTAAAATTACTAATTTGAGATTATATGATTTCATAGGTTCATGTTACATAATAAATTTTAATATTTTAATTAAAAAATTATTTTTACATGGGTTTATTATGAGATTTTGAATGTTTTAATTTCATGTAGAACAAAAATTTTATGATTATAAGAAATGTGGGACCTATATATGCATAAAATGACCTAGAAAATGGATTATATTCCATGTGATGGTAATTTTATATAAATATTTTATAGTATATCTTGGGTGAAAAGGGTGTGTTTTATCGTGTTGCGAAGTCATAAAAATTTTAATTATGAAAAAGTTAGAAAGTATATATGATTACTAATGGTGAATGTTATCGAATTTATATATACTCATTATTTTATGAGTGAATGGGTTGGTAGGGATCCAGTATCATAAAGATAATAAATCATATATTTATGATTATGTCACATCATTTTCTATATTCAAGGATAATTTTTTATGGATCATATTTTACATTATCATTCCTTGGTGAAAGAGTTATTTTTTTAGATGTTATTATAATCATCCAGTCTCATGGTTAACACTTATTGTTTTATATTCATCAAAATCGTATTTTTTACCAATTCATGCATTACCTATGATTATGATCTAACCATTAGGTAATTTGTTATATTATCCCTTATTCTTCATTTATGATCACCACATTATAATTTCATCAATACCCTTGAAATGAAAATAATTATAGCATTTTTGATATATTGGTATTGTTCTAGAGGAGATTGATTATAGAGAAATGATTAGAAGTGTACTAAAATTAACTATTCATAAAGATAATCTATAAAGCACTCAAATTTTCAGTCCATAGGTTGTGAAATTGTTTTTGATAAGTATCTTTGAATTTTTTAGAATAATTTAGAAAAAATGGAATGTTTATCATTGCTCTCCACGACCAATAATTTACATACTACATAGAAGATATTTCATGTGTATCAAATGGTTGGGGTCATCCCTTCTATATGATTGATGTCATGAAATATTTTTTCCTTGGAAGGAAACTAATACATATTATATTAACGGGATGTAAATCCAATAGTATTTAAATATATGTTTCCATTCAAATGTTATCACATCTAGTGATTTTTCATTAAAATGATTTTATTCAACCAAATTAATATGTTTAAACCATATTGCTATTTGAATCATCAAGTTCACATAGATTGAGTTATTAACAAAAAATAATCACAAATAATTTTTTCACATAAACAGATGATTCAAATAATGATGGAACATGAAACAATTTCATTTAAAGGATCAATATAACATGAAATACATAATCCCTTCAAGAGAAATCATTAATAGATAGGTACACTACCCACACATTTCAAGATAGAGCCTATCCTCCAAGGCAAGAGAAAATTACATCTCAACGACCCTATTACATTGTAATTTTACTCAAAATATACAACAAATCCATTATAATGTTAACCCCTTAATATATATAGAAAATAATTATGCTTTTAATTTCACCTAAAAAACTTTTTTTGTTGATTGTAAAAGAAAAAAACACTAAAAAGATGCCTTACCTACAAAATATATCCATAAATAAATACATGAAAATTAAAATACTTTTTTAATAATGTTAAAAAAATAATATTATAAAATATATATTTATTTATAATGAAATGAATAACACTGAATACATGAATAATTAAAAAAATTTAAATTTCAAATAAACAGATATAAATAATTTAAAAAATGAATATATAATAAACACTTTAAAATTCGGTCATTCATTAAAGTCGTTATATTAATAATTAAATGAAAAAAATTATATATATTTTTAATATTAATAAAATTATATTATCATTTTATATAAAATTTTTCTTTCTTATGTGATATTATATAATATATTATTCTATTATATTCTTTATTTTTAATATAAATTTGTGGAACAAACAACATATCCAAAATTTAATATTACATGAACCTCGATCGTATCTGTTATGAAAAGAACATTTGATTTAGAGAAAAAAATTTAGGAAATAATATAATTTAATTCAAATTATTTTATATTAAATATTATAAAAAAGTATAAATTCCTAATAAAAAATATTTATATTTGCCTAAATTTATTGATTCTTTTCCATTAAAAATTTTAAATTGTTTTTTCATATTAACAGTCCACCAATATTATTATTGATATCATATAAATAAAAATAATTTTAAGGCTGATAATTAGTAAAAATGACATTATTTATGTAATAATTTGAAACAGATTTATTAAATAAATTTAAATAATATATCTTTAATTAATTTTTAAAATAATTATAAACTATAATAATATCTAAATAACCTTTTTTATAATTTAAAAATTATTTAGGAAATATTTATTTGAACCCATAAATGAAAAATTATGAAGTATCCTACTTTTATATGACATTTATTACTATATAAATTATTTCATAAAAAACTCAAACCAGTTAACTTTATATTTTTATTAGAATCCCACAAAAAGAGACAGATAATAAAAAAGATATCTATTATAACATTGAATAGGAATATTTATCATATTCCATGAATTATACCTTCAACAGGATTGAATTATATTATTCGATATAACCTATATCCAATTAATGAGATACTTTTTATCACTTTTCAAACATTGTAATTATAATCCATCTCCATATAAAACACACAATAAAAGATGTTATTGTATATATATATAATTTACGAATTTAAAATATACTGTAATATACAATACATTATACCACATTATGTGATCATATATTTACATACAATATAACATATTATAAAAAGACACATAGATGAAAAAATATTTCAAATTTAATTATGTGAAATAGTAAAATATATTATCAATTTTAAAACATGATTTCTTAATAATTTTGTTTCTTTAGATGGATTTCATAAAAAGGAAGATGTTTTATGATGAAAAAAAAACATATTCAAAAACATAAGGATAATAAGAAAACCATAAACTAAAGATCATTATCCTTCAAAATTGAATCCCTTCATAAAATGAACAATGAATAATATATGTATCTTATATTGAAGGTATATCAAATATTACTTAAACAATTGTTTTATTATAAAAAATGAGAGGCATAAAAATGGGTCCTTTTATATATTACATCTATCTGAAAACCTGAATCACCAACTATTAGAGAGGGATTATCCTTCATTTCATTATACGACTCTATCTACTGAGGAAGGACATAATGGTTAATAAAATATTTAATGGGGAATATATAGTAACTAAAAAAATGTTTAGATTCTATTTTCAAAGAATTCATCTGCTTTATAGAGGCCTCAAAAACACTCCTTACACCTATATTAATTTAAACATTCATTCATAAAGCATGAGTAAATATCAAGAGGTATTTAATTTTGTAATTTCCCAAAAATTCAATATAATTTTTTATTTATATAGAATTATTTCGAGACCACGAAATCCGACGATGCGTGATTCTGAGGAATGGATTGTCCGAATTGATCCATCAATGTTTTGTTAAGCTTTATTTAGCGTGTGTAATCTGTTATCTGTAAAAAGAGGAAGAACTCTTAAACGGTTGCTTGGATCATAAATATGAGGGCACCACTGCATTCAGGATGGCGGGTTATCATAGACGCGACTTATGATTAGTCAGTGCGGGCCTCCTATGAGAATAACCAACAATGGAATAACTGTAAATAAAATAATAAAATAATTTTTTTTCTTTTTCAAATGCATATAACACAAAAATAGTATCTTTGGTTGAAAATACGAGACCACACCTGATCTCATGAGGGCATGCTTTATTTAAGATGATAATAACTGTGGCTGGTGCAGGCCACCCGTGAAAGTTAGTTTTTGGCTGTAAATAAAACAATTAAGCGAAAATTATTTCATTGTAATATCAAAAACATTTAAATGGTAACTCAGATTAGAAATCATAGAGTACTATTAGGTTCTTTGGGGCGTGTTTCACTTGGTCAGAGCCTAACCTCAACCGTTATGGGTCGAGGGTGACTGTTAAGAAATTTCTGAACATTTGTTTGGGTGCATTCAGTAAAGGCGCATGTAGCATTTTGTAAAATTTGAACAAGTGCTCGGAATTAATATCTTAGGCCGTTGAATCTTAAGCACTAGGATTTTCTTAAGGAGACCTTCACATTGACGACAGTTGGTCCAATGAAAAAGTTAGTTTCTGGAACTTTTTAATAGCATAAATGAAATACCGTTATTATTTTATTTTTATTCTATTTCTCCAATGAATGAGCGGTAAGGTGGGACCGGTGACGCTTCCAGCCAATAAATGTATTGACGCTCCAATATTAGTAACAACAATGTTGGAGGAAATTCGTAAACATTCTAATTAATGATACCCATTAACTCCTCGCATCATTACATAGGCTTCCCATCTCCTATAAATATCGAGCTAGGGAAGGGGTATCATAGTGCTTCACCAACAAGCGAAATTTCTAAAGAAACGTCGCAATGCCAGAACCTTAGAAGATGAATTCAAACCAGCGGGAAGTGATAGATGACATCAAACCACCAATGAGCGACGTGGGAGTGTCATCTTTGGGAGCCGGTCATGGGAACTAAGAACACGGCCCACCGACAAGCGCGGACGATTATCCAATGTTCAAGTTAGCGGTTTTATTTATGATTAAATTTACATTATTGAATATTCATATCCTAAATTAACAATGACGATGTCCAGACGAACATTTCCATCAACTTTTTCATTAACCTTGCTTTACTTTCTTTTATTTCATCGCGCATTCTTCATGTGTTCTTCAACCCCCTAATTTTTATTGGCACATGAAATACAGAGTTTTGCTGAGAGCGATATATGGATGCGAATCCCTTGACATAAGGATCATGAATATGTGATCGTTTAATTTTTTGGGCTTAGAACAAATCCTCAATGGCACGCAGAAGGAGGTGGCCAAATATTTATTGATGCTGGAAACACGATGTTTTGCTGAGCACGATATACGGACGTGGAGCCCACAACAGAAGGATTTTGAAAATGATATTGTTTGATATTTTCGTCTTGGAATGAAAAAACAATGGCTAGAGGAAGAAATCGGTGACTGGCACCCAGTCGGTCGTGAGGAAGGTGGGGCGGCGCGCGTCTGCGCCGCCGGTTGAGTAAGAGGTTGTGGCCCATCGGCCGCTGTAGAGAAGGGTAGTGGTCAGGATCCGCCCGGACGCATGGTAGAATGGTGGTTCATGTCTGTGTCGCTGATGGAGTAAGAGGCCATGACCACATGGCCATGGTGGAAGCTGAAAGCGGCATCATGCGAATGTTCCATGGACCATTCGGGAAGACCGGGGGGCGCCTCCCCTTGGGTGTTGGTCACGACGAACCCCGCCTCGGTGGACCGCCGGCAGAGTGGGCCGCACTGCAGCGTGTCGCGACGCCCGTCCGTCCACACCCAACGGGCTTGGACGGGCAATCCCTTTCATGGGTGGGATAGGCCCACCAAGGCCCAGGCCATCCAGGCTAGATGTGAATCATGCTGGGTCGACCCATACCAGTTTGGGTCGGTCCGACCGGGTCGGACCAGACCCGGGCCCATTTGAACCCAGTCATACATGTTTTTCCATAACATGTGAACCATGTGTTTGTTTGACGAACCGTCTATAGTGACAGAATCCTTGAATCGAGACATTCCTTTCGGTATACTCCACTTGTGTTTTGGATAAGTTTGGATTATAGCAGGGTTAGATCAGACTCTGAATCCAACCGGGCCCTCAGAGCGAAAACACTAATAACTTACAGACTGGGCGTCTGATTGAAAAGTTGTCTATTGCATTTAAACCCTTATGACATGGTCGATCATTGGGTTAGTTCCTTGTGAGTCTTTGTACTAGATGTTATATGAGTTATGGCATGAAGAGAAGTTATCCCAAGCACGCTACGTATAGAACCCTGCATCTAGCTAAGACCTGAAGACTGCTTGATGATGGCCAAGGTGGTAAGGGGTTGTATGTGACCCAATAGGCCCACGGTGTGAAGCGACTCTGTGTGACCAGACATTCCCATTGTACCCATCAGGGATAAGTACCACAACAGTACAAGGATAGTGGTATGCAGAAATGTGTGACCCGACACGCCCACTGTAATTGATAGAGGAGGATTTCTCTAGAAATTGATCAGTTCGTGGATTGTGACTGACGATTCTATGGTTAATACCCTAGAATAAACATTGTTATGACTTCCATGGTTATTTAGATGCAGAAAGTGTCTTGGGGAGTGGTTCCCTCAAGAAAACTACGTATGGAACCCTTCGATTCGCTGAGACCTGAAAACTACATGAGGATTGGACCAGTGGGAAGTAGCTCTGTGTGACCCAACATGGCCAAGGTGGTGAGAATCTCTATGTGACCCGACAGACCAACAAAGCTCGATAGGAGGATTGCCTTAGTTAGAACATAGTGGGAAGCGGCTCTATGTGACCCGGCATGCCCAAGGTGGGAAGTGGCTCTGTGTGACCGATCATACCCATGGTAGCCATCAAAAATGTGTACCACAGAAGTTCAAGGTTATTGGGAAGTATCTCTGTGTGAGCCGACAATGCCCACTTTACTCGATTGAGGATGAGTTATCCAAAATTCGAGGAGTTCAATGATGTGATAACCCTTCAACCGATAGAATAAATCCTAGTGTGGGTTTTCTTTACATTGTTCTTGTGATTGAGGTTATGTTATGTGGTACTTTACCAGTGTAGTCCATTACCATCGTGGTGTTCCCCTGTTGTTTTTTATAATGTAATTCTAGGAGACCTTCATAGTCACGGGGTCCCTACTGAGTATCGCTATACTCACCCCTGCATGTGCTTCGACCACATAATTTTGTGTCTTCTGCAGATTATGAGCAGCTGGGATGAGGTTTGAGGGAGCCGGGACCTTGTGGTATGCGGAGGAGACGGACGGACGTGGTGTGCTGAGGATACGCTCTGAACCTACACATCAGGTAGGATCCAGGGTGGAATATTTTGTGTGACGCAACACATGGACTACTAATCATGAGTTGTACCTACCCTTCAGGTGGGATCCCTATTGGACAATCCAGGAGATGCTTTTAATCTTTCAGTTGTTTTGTACATTTTAGTTGAACTAGTACTTTCCCAGTGGGCTTTTATTCCAGCCCCTTTGCTTTCATCACTTTTTTACTAAAACATTTACTTCCCAAATGATTTTTTTATATTCTCAGACCATGTGTTTGTACATTTTTAAAGGCAATTCCTTCGCGTTTTAAATAATATGCCTTTCGGTGAAGGTCACCATCCCCTAGCCTACAGAAGGTGGGCTTTGGATACTCACAGCATGGGCCCCGGGGGATGGGTTGTGACATAGTGGTATCAAAGGAGTTTGGTTCTACCAAAGAACTAGAACTCTGGTATCTTCATTATATATAATCGATGTTAAGTGTTTTGATTGTGGTTTTTAGTTCCGGGAGTCTGGTGTTGGTGTGGCGGTTGATGAATCCATACACCAGGACCCTAAATCCTGATTTCAAACTCAATGCATGAAAACACTAATTGCATTTGTTTTTGAAGTTTTTTTCTTATTTTTTATTTGAGTCAGCACACCAGGTATAAATTATTGGCCATGAAGCACCTGTTACTTATCAGGATGCCACCACAAAGACAGCCACCCATGTTTCTGGAGAGAGTACGCGATGACAGCCCAATGAGCAATGAGTCCTCGGTGTAGGGCCCTCTTAAAGCGTTAGCACCTTCGGGTGGTGTACCAGCAACACAACTACCTGTTGGATGCGCATTTCCACCAGCTCCAACGGTAAAGGATTCACGCCAACTGACCATGTTGTAGTAGTTCCAGCGATCGAGGCCTTCAAGTTTTTCAGGCATGTCAGATTCCCAAGTAGCTGAGGGCAGGCGGGTGGGTGTGGCCAAAGTTTTTCTCCAAGATGAGACACCAATATAGAAGATGGTGATCTTATCTTCTAGTATTTTCTAGTGAGTGACCATGGGGATGGTCTACATAGTGATGAGGATTCGGTACATGGACAGTATCCTGAGATAGTACCTTCGGGGAGTGTGTCTGCTATATGACTACACGTTGGTCAGCAGTTTCAATCGGTAGTACCAGTAGAGGAAACATTCATTCATAGTACCTTACACGAGTTTCATAATTAGATACCCCTCAGGTTCTGAGGCAAGCCAGAATCATAAGAGGATGAGGACAGGCTTGAGGAGGTGGCTGAGAGTTCTCTAGAGCTTATATAGCTTCGGTTGGATGGAATTTTAGTAGCTCAGTATTCGTCGAGGATTACCAACCATTCCTTGTACTCTATGAATATGATACAATCAGTGCTTCCTGGATCGAACAACCATGTGAGGTGTGTTTAAGGACATTTGATCCATCACTATTCCTCTATGCATTCCTACTTATGTTAGGGTGCTAGAGAGAACCATTGTGGTGTAATTTTTATTTGATGAGAGGATACAGCCAGTGAATGATAGTAGTGGGAATGCAGGAAACTGTCTCCAATCTCAGAGACATGGGCCTATAAAATGTTTTGGGAAGATTATGTGATAGGGAATGATTAATCTGCAGTTCAGTGAGTCAACCCACAGGAGTTGACCCAATGTGACTCCATGTGGCACCATGGGTCCTCTGTGTCGTGACTATTAGGCCATGACTTTGCCGCCAGGTGCACCGCTGGCATGCGCCCTGTCCCATAGACATCGGTCAAATTGTCATCCCTATCTCCTTACATGGCCATCACAGTCCATGGCCTTGCTGTAGTATGGGCGTGCCACCGGGGGCGCGCCCCACCTCTACTCCGCCTATTCCATCGCGGTCGTCCGGCATGCTGGCTGTCCTCTTCAGCAGTACGAGATGGCACGCCGCACCATCACCCGTGGTCGGCCGGTGCTTCTGCTACCTTCCTTGGGTCATCATGGCTCACAAGCTACGACCTCTGTTGTTCATCGCCAGCGTGTGACGGTGCACCACACCTCCTCATCGGTTGGTCTGTGCCGGCCATTCTGATGACCGCTACAGCTTTGTTCCATGACCTCGTCTTTCTGCGTGCATCGACGTGCTATCCCCAATGTAGCTGGTCTATATTGTTGTGTCATCTGTGTTCCTTGGAGATGGAAAATTAGGAAATTAGCAGAGGAATTGGGCGGGGTTTGTTAGGAATGCACCCTCCGCATTTTCCCGAAAACATGAGGGCTGTTAAGGGTTTAAAAAACTCATGGAATTTAAATAATGACAAACCCCACAAAGATACCCCTTAATAACCTCCTACAAATACGAATGAATCATCGGTCAAACTGTTAGTCAGTTGACCCACGTTCTTCATTTTATTTAAAACGGGGAAGAGGAAAACATTTTAAAATCATAAACGAATAAACCCCCTACCTCGAATGTTTAATGAAACGTGCACGCTCGACAGTGGGTCAGGGTTCTTAGTTATGACAATAGGCATCCAAGAATGCAGCTCGTACATAGTCCACCAGTTCATGGTTTGGTGTCTTCTGCCACCTCCCACTAGGTTTGGCTCCATCCTCTAAGGGTTCGGTGTCACGGTTCTCCTTCATCACATTGTTTCTTGGAGAATCCATGCTGGTACCTGCCTCACACTCTTATATATTGGAGAAGGGGAGGTTAATTAATGGAATTAAACTTTAATGGGTCTCATCAATTAGACAACAACCTAATTCTCTAATGACTCTATTACTTAGGGTCGGCAGGTCAAGCCATTTATCGGCTTGACACACCCCTAACCCACCCCTTTGTTTGTCCGTTAGAGGATGTGAAATAAAATATTAAAAATAATTTATTTCATTTCTTTTCAAAAGGATTCAAAACATAAATTTTTCTCCAGACCTACTATGTTAAAAATAAAGCCACCCTTAAGAGAATCTTGGCGATTTAGATTCTGTGGTGCCCTATGATTTTTAATTCGAGCAATGGTTCAAAATTTAGAAAAACTCCACTCATGCATTTTCTGAATGCACCTGAAAAAAAAAGATCAATAAATTATTATCGTTCACCCTCGACTCACAAAAATCGAGGATAGACATTTAGTAATGGTAACACACCCCAAATAACTCCACAATACATTCAGAGTTACAATCTGAGTTACCATTTATAATTTATCTATTTTACAAAGAAATAATTTCCCCTAAATTATTTTATTTACATAAAAAAAATAACATTCACCAGTGGCTCACTCCAGCCAATGTTAGTGTCAGCCTAAAGAATGCATACCCTCTTGAGTTCAGTGGTGGTCCTGAATATTCAATCTGAGTTACTTTTCACAAGTTATATGCATTTTAAAAATAAAATAATTTTAATTAATATTTTATTTACGGTTATGCCATTTTTGGTTTTTCTCACAAAAGGCTCGTGCCGAATAAATATATGTCGCACCAAGGGTAAACCCGCCATCTTGAGTGCAATGGTTCCCTCAAATTTCTGATCTGGTAACCATTTAAGAGTTATTCAACTTTTTTAGGAAAATTGTTTATGCCCGCATTTTACTGTTTACCAAAATATTGATGGATCATTTTGGGAACTCCAGGCCTCAGAATCATGCATCGTCAGATTTTTCTGCCTCGAAATAATTCCATATAATTGAAAATATTTGTACATAAAATCTAGGATATCATATTCTCCCCACCTTAGGGATTTTCATCCATAAAAGGAATATCATGGACTAAGGAAACAAATGGGGTACGGATCACGAATCTGAGTCTCCTGCACCCATGTGCTCTCTTGGAGGTTCATGTGCTGCACGCGAACGTGCACTAGAGGCATCGATTACCCATGAGGTACTCGATCTTATTGATCCTCAAACTCTACTGGAACCTCCATAAATGTCACCCAAACATCTAATTCTAGCTCTCTATTGTCGATGATGTGAGATTGGTCCTGCACGTATCTCCGCAATTGAAATACGTGGAAGACGTCGTGCACCCTCTTCAACTGCGATTAAATTATCAAGTGCTATCTAGCTCACCTATCCTATGATTTATCATAATTGGCCAAATAAAACTCATTGATAACTTGCCTCCTTGGCCAATACTATGTATGAAGACATGGTATCCCTCCTCTAACTCAATGGATCTCTGTCTCCTGTCAGCATAAGACTTTTTTCGGCTCTGAGCAGTTTTCACTTGATAACAAGTGAGGAATCCTGATACAATCTCTTCCACTACATCCTTCATCCATGGCCATTAGTATTGATGTCGGAGGTACTGGTACATCTTCGCCACTATAGAATGTCTGGTTAAATGGGATGTATGGATATCCCTCAACACCTCCTCCCCAAAAGTCACTGGTATAATGGTGCATCCTTTAAAAAGTATTACGTGCTCCCCACAGTCAAAAAATACTTTAGGAGACCGTCCTTGGGTTATCTGAGAATGTTGGGACTCACAGTCAACGTCTTATGTTGTCCCCCCCGAATATGTTGAATAATTGGGGGACTAAGTCATAGACTAAAGGTATGCTGCTCCATCATTATCCATGAAGGATATCTGGAAAACAATTTTCTTCTCTGACTCCTAACTCAGCAGTTACAGACCAGACCTCTGGCTGAGTGCATCTACTACCATGTTCCCCTTCCCAAAAGTATATACCATCTCAACGTCATGGTACATGATGAACTCTAACCATTTTCAATGTCTCGAGATCAAGTCATTCTATGATAAGAGACACCTGAGACTCTTGTGATCAGAGTAAATAGTAAACCATTCACCCATCAGGTAGTGCCACCACATCATTAGCACAAAAACCAATCCTGCATACTCCATGTCATGGTTAGTGTATTTCTTCTTTTCAGTCTTTTAATTAGCCACTGAAATATCTACTGAAACATCTTTGTCCACATTAATTGATCTTCCTTCTTCATCAAAGCTGAAAAGGTTGCCTCCATCCTAGAAAAATATGGTTCAAAACTCTGGTAGTACCCCGCCAAAATATAAGTCCCACTCCCTTTGGGGAGATATCTCTGGAAAAATCTTTTCAAAAAGATGTCCCCACACTCTGCCACTCCTATTGGGGAATAAAAACCTGAAACTCCCACTTCCATGAGGGTAGGGTTGGCCAACTCAAGAGTGATCATATTCACTATCTTATAAATGAGTTTATCCTCTATTGCATGGGTTTCCTTTTTCACAGCCCAAGGAAAATTCCATTCCAAAGTTGTAGATAAATCACATCCATTTTAGCTATTACATTCAATCTGAGTATAAAATGTGGATGTCCAATCCATACCCAGACTAACGTCATAAGGCCTCGACGCTTCCACCAAGAGGATCCAACCAAAAATCTCTCCTCAAGGGTCATATCACACCATCAAAATATGTGTGATTATCGAGTCTCTTACCAACTGTATCTCCAGAAATGATTGTCAAGTCAATGGTTTAACCAGAAACTATAGGTCTTGGAAAAGATTCATGGATGGATGGAATGTTTGGTACCTATGTCTAATTATACGGCAGCTAGTTGTAGACACAAACCATACCTCGATTCGTTTCTAGAGCACCTCAGTCACACTCCTTGACAACCTACAGCTACTCCCTTCCCCTATTCTCCAGCGCCCTGAGCTTGGTTTGGACCACAAAGGGCGTTTGTTGTAACATGTCTAAATATAAACCACCTCATGCTGCTCTACTAGCACGACTTCCACATCTGTATCCTTGCTGATTTTTCAGTCTCTATCACATCCTCTTCTGGAAACATTTTACAAGATCAATTATCTGACACTGGCACCAGTTTCCTGCATTCCCACTCCTAACATTCACTAGCCATATCCGCTCAGCCTATAAAAATTCACCCAAAAATGTTCTATCTAGAATCCTAATATAAGATGGAATGCATAGAGGAAAATTGAGTGCTCATATGTCCATAGACACACCTCACTCAGATGTCCAAGACCTGACACATTGATTGTATCGTATTCATCGAGTACCAGGAAGGTCGGTACACCTTGATGAATACTCAGCTACCGACATGTCAGCCTGCCAAAGCTATAGAATCTCTAGGGAACCCTTAGCCACCAACTCAAGCCAGTTATTAGCCACCTATGAGTCTGTATCAACTCAAAACATGTAGGGTATTTGATGCTAAAACAGTTGTAAGGCACTAAGCTTACATCTGTCCTCTACTGGTACTGCCAGTTGTAACTACTGACCAACGGGTAGTGATATATATGGCGCACTACATGAAGGCACCATCTCGGGAAATGGTCCTAGTATCGAAGACTCATTACTCTATGTACCATCCTTATGGTCACATACTAGAAAAGACCAGTAGTTAGGATCACTATCTACTCCATCAGTGTCCCGTATTGGTGAAAAACTCTAACCACAACCTCCAGCTAGTCCACATCTACCTGGGAATCTGTCTCACCTCGAAACCTCAGAGGCCTCTACTGTTGGATCTTGTGCAATGCGTTCTGTAGGCGTGTACTATCTTCCAGTTCGGTAGGTGGTAACTGCCACCCAATGGGTGGTGTTGCGACTAGTACACCACCCAAAGATGCCAACACAGTAAGAGGGCCATGCACCGAAGCCTCATTACTCGGTGGGCCGTCATCATGTACTATCATGGGAATCCTAGCTGGCTGTCTACAAGGCGACATCCTAAAATGTAATAGGTTTTCCACAATCATTATGTTATACCTGTTGAGGTGAATATGATGAAATTACAAGAAAAACTCTTCAAAAACACAGACAATCAAAGTTTCCATGCACCGAGTCGGAAATCAGAATTGAAAGTCCTAGTGTCTGGATCAGTCGGTCACCACACCAACACCAGATTTCCAAGACTAAAAACCACACTCATAGAACATAACACTATTTCCACAACGAGAAAATCACAGTCAGAGTTCTTTGGTAGAACCTAACACCTCTGATACCACTTTGTCATGAACCATTCCCCAGGGCCCATGTCGTGGCTACCATAAACCCACCTTCAATAGGCCAGCGGCTGGCGACTGGCATAGAAAGGTGTATTCCCATTAACATGAAAGTATTACCTTCAAAACTGTACAAACACATGGTCTGAGAACATAACAAGAAGCAACTATGATGTAAACTATTGTAGTAAAAAGAGCGTTGAACGTAAAATGGGTCGGTATAAAAGCCCAACTAAAAGTACAAGTAAACTGTAAAGTACAAATTCAACTAAAAGAAAAAATACAACTAAAAAAGGGGAAACAACTACTAAGTCGTCCTCTTAGGATCTTACCTGATGGGTAGATAAAGATCACCTCCTCATCACTCCATTTCTGCATTATTCTTCTGCGTACCACCTAGTCCTGGCTCCCTTAGACCTCAACCCAGCTTCTCATCGTCTACACAACACACAACAATGTGTGGGCATAGCCTGTTTAGGGGTGAGTATAAAAATACCAAGTAGGGACATAAAGACTCCCACAGGTCTCTCAGAACCCCACAAAGAAAAACCACAAAGCATGATCTCAATAACAATGAAAAAGGCAATAGATACAGCTCAGTCTTGAAATACAACACAGAGAATTAAATTATAATGTGCCCACCCAAAGATCATTATGATTGTTGATAGATTGCCATGAATTTTCTAAGCCTAATAACAAGTATAATTCCCAGTCACAACGTCAAACACCTCGGCTTCTAGAGAACTCCTCCTCTAATGAGTACAGTGGTCCTGCCGCATCCCACAGCGGATCTTCTCACAATACATGGACAGCTGAGGTAGTCCTCATGTCGATTAATGTTGCCCGACCGTGTTACAAAGAGGCGATCCCCGATGTGGGTCTTCCGAATCACACAAAGGCACTCCCCCACAAGGTCTGCTGATGTAATCCTCCTGCCGAATACTATGGGTCTGCCACATCACACAGAGGCACTCCCCATCATTGGACTATTGTGTCCCACATAGGTGCTCCCCATTGGGCCAGTCGAGTAACTCTGAGTCGAAATGGTCAGCAGTCATCATGTCTCCACCAGTCGCAGGGTTCCGTAGGTAGAATAATTGGGAGAACCGTTACCCAATCCATCAGTCATTTATCCACCAGAAAAAGTCTCACATGAAAGTAAAATAATGATTCGTCAAGTCATAAGTGTTCCAACGCAATAGACGGTGCATCAATCAGATTCCTGGTCTGTGTGTCATTGGCATTTCAGTACCAAGTGCCTGGTAGAATTCGGTTGAAATCAAACCCGATCATACTACATGTTTTCCCAAAAATATCATGGAGTATGTCAAAAGGACTATCTTCCTCTAAGGATCCCAAACCCATAAACGGTTTGTCAAACGGATGTCTAGTTTATGATTTAGGGCATGTTTTGTGTAAATAGTCAGTAATAGGTTTGGGTCTGGTCTACCTCAGTCGGACCAGCCCGACCCGGTTTGGCATGGGCTGAACTAGCTTGACTTCAGTCAACCCGGACCGTCCCAGCTAGGCCACGAGCCAGGCTGCTAGGCTGCAGGTCTGCCTGCTTAGCGGCGGGTTTGTTCACTGGGCTGACCCCGTAGAGCCACCCACATGGCGGTATGGGCTACCAAGGATACCCGGATGCGGCTCATCTGTGTAGGGTTGATGAGGCGCAGAGCCATGTCAGTGGGTCAACCTGTGGGGGTTGACCCTACCCGACACCACGTGGCTCCTCAGTTCATCGATGCGGCGACCAACTGGCCGCGGCTTTGCCACTGGGTACCACGATGTCGCATGCCCCGTCCACCAGCCGCCACTCGAACTGGAAGCCCTTTGATATTACTACAACCGTTGGTGGCCGCGTCCTTGTTTCCATGTTGGTGTGCCCCTCCTCTGATCTACGGGTTCTGTCATGGCCGGTCGACGTGTCGTCCGACCTCTGCAGCCGCACACGACGGCGCGCCACGCCATCACCCACGGCCAGCCAGTTTTCCGGCCGCCTTCCTCTAGTTTCCGTGGCTGTTGATCCACAACCTCCTTTGTTCATCAAAAATGTGCCACACCACATCCATGTCCAAGAAATTCCATCTGTTCTGATGGTCGCCTTGACTTTGTGTTGCGGCCCCTTCTTGTGGCGTGTGTCGACGCGCTATCCCAAGTGTAGCTGGTCGGTACTGTCGCGTTGTTGGTGTTCCATGAAGGTGAAAAATTAGCAAGGTAGAAGAGGTTTTAGGTCGGGTTCATTAGGCTCACGCCCTCTGCGTTAGATTGAACACATTAGGGGGGTTAAGGGATTAACAAACTCTTGGAATTTAAATTAACACAAACCCAAAAAATAAACCCCGCAATAACCAGCATAAAAAAGAATGAATCATGGTTCAACTTGTTTATTGGTCGACCCACATTCTTTTCATAAATCAAGAATGGGTAATAGGAAAACATTTAAAAATAATAATCCAATAAATCCCCTTCCTAGAATTGTCGGAGAAACACCCACACTTGAAGGTGGGTTAATGTTCTTCGTTCCTGCAATAGGCTTCCAATAACATCACCCATACATCATCCTCTGGTTCATGGTTTCATGTCGTCTGTCACCTCATGCAGGGTTCGGCTTCACCCTCTAATGTTTCGGCATCACGATACTCCTTCTGCACTTCGTTGCTTGGCGATGTTGTGTCAGTACCTCCCCCAAGCACTATATATGTTGGAGAGGGGGAGGGTAAGTAACGAAGTTGGAGTTTAATGATGCTCATCAATTCGGAAGCTGCCAAATTCCAAAACGATGTTAATACTTAGGGTTGGAATGTCATGCCATTTATTGTTTTGAAAAGTCACTGGCCCCACCCCTTTTCTCATCCGTTGGAGGATTTGAAATAAAATATTAAAATTATTTTATTTCATTTCTTTTAGAAATGTTGCAAAACATAACATTTTCTCCAAACCTACTACATTCAAAGTAAATCCTCCCATAAGTGAATCCTGGTGTTGCAGAATCAACTGTTCCCTTAGATTTTTAATTCAAGCAATGGTTCAAATGTTATAAAAATGCCGCTCACGCGTTTACTCAACATACTAAAAAAAGTTCAATAAATTATTAATGTTCACCCTCGACCCACGATTTTTAGTGATAGGATTATCCTAAGGAGAACACTCCCTTACAAAACCAAAGGTACTCTCATATTTTAAATCCGAGTTACCATTTAGAAATGTAGGATTTTACAATAAAATAATTTCCACTTAATTATTTTTCTTACGGCCAAAAACTAACATTCACCAGTGGCCTACACATGCCAATGTAATTATCATCCTAAAGAAAGAATACACTCAATAGATTATCAGCTGTCTCAGATTTTCACTCCGATTTAGCGTTCGTGAGTTATAATCATTTGAAAAGTAAAATAATTTTATTTAATTATTTTATTTATGGTTATTGTATTTTTGGGTTTTCAGAATGGAGGCCTGAGATGACTAAACATATGTCATGCCTAGGGTTTACCCACCATCCTGAGCACAATGGTGCCCTAATTTTTCTGATCTAGGTAACCATTTAAGATTTATTCCACTATTTCAGGAAAACTGCTTACTGGCAGTATTTAGAGTTTAAAAAAAATATCGGATCATTTGAGACACTCTGGGCCTCAGAATCACGCACCGTCATATTTCATAGTCTTGAAAAAATTCTATATTATTAAAAAAATTATTGAAATTCTGGGGAATTACACTATCCTATGCAATGTTGCATATGTCAGTGACGATGGAAAAGCCATACCCTCTCATTATTCCAATTCCGGTTAGCTCTTCTCTAGTGAATGTGCGTACACTGAATCCTCATCTGAAGCCTTCTCCCTTGTAGTCTGACTGGTACATTTTCATTTCATGTGGCCCGAAGTCCATGGGGTGTCGCAATGGGCATAAAATAACCCTAAGGTATAGAGAATCAATAGGCTTGAAGGCCTTGGGTGGCACGAAAGCCTTGTAGTACCTGAGGAACAAACTGGTGTCCCAAAGGCCCAGATGTATTAATAGTTCCTGCTGCTACCATACTAAACAATACCTAATACAATACCTACTACAATAAAACTACAGTACCCCAGAATTATGCCTCCACATGGATTTTATCTCTTATCTCTTGGATGCACCTACCAATTCCTCACCAACCGAGTTGAGGCTCATGTTCTTTAACTAGATAATTGTAACTATCCTTTAATCATAATTTTGTTACTTCCATATTTGGAATTTGGAAAAAAAAGTCATCTATAATTGTGATTAGTAAGTTATTTGGATGAAATCCTCTTGTTTTTTGGTGAATAGTAACATACCGTTATGAATAGTAATATTAATAGTAATATTACCCTAATGAATAGTAAATTGTATTATTATTTTATTTTTATGGATTTATGTTAATTTCACCTTGGATAATTTTTCAATGCGATATAAAAGATGTCATATTATTAAAATTGTTAATTTTTAAGGATTTAAATTTAAATTTAAATTATTATTAGTTAAAAAATTATTTTTTAAAAATGGAGTTATTTTTTAAATTCTACACGTCGAAAAATTTGTTTGGGTGAATTTTTGGGGTTTCTCTAAAATAGTTGATTTTTCAGTGAATAGTAAAAAATAAAGTTTTGAGTTTCGGTTTGTTAATGACATCATTAATTATATAATAATGATGTAATAATTATGGAAGACTTATGTATAGTAAAATACATTATCAATTTTCCCTAGTGGCTAATACCATGGGAAAATACCTTGGTCAAGCCCATGGTTTTGCAAATACCACAAATGATGTGTCCCATGAAAAGTATTAAAATATTCCTTCACTATTGCTATAAATATCAACCCATTACTTTATTAAATTCATTCCAAAATTATTATCAATGAAGATATGGCCTCCTTACCTCTCTATTATTCCTCCCAAGGTTTCCTCAATCCCCCAAGGTCCCAACTATCATGTTCTAGGAGTTTCTCTACAAGGTAAGAAAATTCTCAACTTCATTCTTTTTCCATTCATGTTCTATTTTATGTGGTATAGATTTCAATAATCCATACCACGTTCTTCATTCATCTTATTCTCGATATATAATTTATTATGATTAATTTCTGTATGGGTGTCTTTTTCACCCTCTCTTTTTAATATTTTCTAAAACCATGTTGCATAGCCGTTAAACTGCTGAATTTTTGTAAGCGATTTCTGAACCATTGTTTTATTTTGAGTTCCAATATTTTCTTATACATTCCTAATATACTTTTACCCAAGAGGCATAAAAGCTCCATAAATCATGTATATTCTTGATTTTCTCATGTTCATGGAAAATTCATCATCATTCTTCTTCTCCAGTCCCACTTATTTAGGGAATAAAACATTGTCTACAATGTGTCAAATTACCGATATTGTAGACCTTGTGACTTCAATTTACATTAATTATTTCAAGTCAAGTCATGAAACCATTTTTATGGTTGATCCATGTTATAATATATGAATTATTTCTCATCCATGGTTATGTATTTTTTTTGTCCATGTGGTTTTAATTTATAAAACAAAATGAATTCATTATTATCAAAGCACTCCAAAAATGATCTAAACGAACACCATTAATGATTTAACTTATGAATCATCCTCATATGAAAATTAAAAATGATAAATGGTAAAATTTATGGTACATTAAATATTTAAATACCTTACCATTCCAATTCTGGAGTTTCACTTCTAATCAACACGAATATCTATCACAAACCAATAATGTAAATCATGTAAAGAAATGCCCCCAAAACTATGAAAGGAAAAAAATACTAACAATTTAATGGTGAAATGATGTAATGAAATGATAATATAAGATAATTTTAACATGGATATTTCTATTTAGGATACCAATACCACTATTTTACCAATCATACAGGAGGTTTAAACTTATTTTTTGGAAGACAACCCTGATGTAAATGAATTCTTAACCCAATTTACATTCGTTGTGTTAACCTTATTCCTTATTCATTATGTGGTATTACGATCACTGGTATGAGGAATTTTGGTTTATATTATGTTTCAATATGTCTATTAAAAATTTATACACAACTAAATTCATTTTTATTAATTCTCACCCCAATTATATTCTTAACGGACTTTCCTTTTAAAATCATTTTAAAAGTCTCTTTAAAAAATTTCAAACGAATTTATTTTTATTTAAGGAATGAGTGGTTTATCCGAATTTCAAGATACTTTATTACCATGATATTTTCCAGGGACATTATTTATGTTGTGTTGAGCCTATTATAGCTCAAGATATGTTGGGTTGATACCATTATAGCTCAAGATGTGACGGGTCAACCCTATTATAACAGTACAATGCATTTGGTACTACAGAGATGGATGTTGAACTAAGGGTTATTCCATGTGTAAGGGCTAATGTAAGTGTGATATGGTAAATATGTCCCAAGTAAAATAAATTATGTTTTTATTCTTATGAGTTTTTATGATTATGGGTTTTATAGGTTTTTATGTTATCACTTGAATAAGGATTTCATTATCTATATCCCTTAGTGTGTTTTATACTTATCCCATGATTCAAATTGTTCTTCACGGAATATAAGGATTTCTTAGAGAAGTAATGGAGTCATGAAGAATAATGTTTAGGGTTGTCCAAGAAGTCATGTTTTGAGCTTTAATGTTTTAATTTTTTTAAAATGGAATTTGTTTTTATTAGTATCCTCTTGAATGATTATGGTATTTAATTCATGTAAGGTATCATAATTATCTAAAAAAATAAACTCAAAAATATCCTCAACGTGTAATAATTTATATTATTCACTAAAATTCAAGATTATGTAATTTTTTAAGGCTTGGTCTTTATAGTGTCCTATGATACCAATATGTTTTATCTATGATTTTTTTTGAGTTTTAAATTGTTCCTTTAATCATTATTGATATCGAATGGACCATAGTTTATTATTATAATATTAGTCATGTATTATGTTATTGAAATATTACATTTCTCATGTTTTATGATCTTGGTTTTGATTAACATGAATTACAATTTTTTTATTCTCATTTATCATGATTATTTGATCATATATTTCAGCTCATATTATTCTCATAGATTATAATGAATTGCTAATGATTTTTTTACCATTTATAAGATTTTGATTTCACCCTTTAGTGTTCCCTTTTCAATATTATTTCAAATATTTTTTTATGTATTTTACTCCTATAAATATTATTGTATGCGAACATGGTATGAAGTGATTTTGATATTTATGAACAAGTTATTTACAATACAAGCTATTATTTCTGATATCATTAATATTCTATAACATTCAAAAAATAAATATATAACATCCCTAGTTTTTGTGTCAGTTTGAAAACCACACTTAGTTTAGTATTTTAAAGTAATGTCTATTCCATTTTCTAATCTGCTGGACAGAACTCCATTCTGAGAGTTCTATCACATTTATATAATGTTTTTATGTTTAGATGCATGTAGATTGGATCATGTGTTTGGGTTTTATTTTGGGAGTACCCCATGCCAAATTTAAGGTATTTGAATACTTGGTTAGGGAACATGGTTTAGTGTAAACCATGATGCCCCTGTGAGGGAGGTGCACAATCATACTTGGGTGTATGTAGATGTTTCAAAGGATATCACATAGTCTGTGCATGGTTAAAAATACTATGTGTATGGTTGCAATGGTACTTCCACATAGGTAGTACCACAACACTGTAGCATGCATGTTTACCAAAAATTCTAAAAAATGGTGTGGTTACAGCATGAAGCATGTACATGGTGTTTTTTTTAATTTTTATTTTTCTCCCTTTTCTTTTTTTTTCTCCACTTATTTATCGTTTGTCATGTTCATATCAAGAGGAAACCTTATTTTCTTTTCTTTTTATGGATTTTTATCCCTCTCTTCCATCATATGTTTGATTATAGTTCTATCTGGTGAGATATATATGGAGAGGTAAAAATAACCTCACCCACCCTTATTCATCATTTTTATATTGCCTCTCTCGAAGATAAATACATTTGAGCTAATTATATCTATTTTTGATAGTTCGATATAAAATCAGATCTATACAAAAATGTTTCAAATTGGTGCTCAATTTCAGACATGACATTGTATACGAGTCTAGGATCGGTGGTATATATAATGATTTCAGTTTTTTTAGAACATTGTATTTTTTTATTTTAGATAAACGTTAGGAATCTGATTAATCCCCCCCCCACAACAATATGGTATTGATTTGACGATATGACCCCTTCTAATGCATCTGGGAATTCCATTACCTTTTTTGGCTCAATAATGGTTCGTTTTGAGGATGTCTCTCTATATGTAAAATTTCCCCATGGTATTTAAAAAATTTAAATTTTAATGTTTTAATAATCGTTTTTTGTTATTCTAATTTGAGGCATTCAGTTATTCTATACTAAATTATTGTTTTTATTTAGTTGATGAAATTCAAAATGATTTTTTTTATATTGGAGTTCATTTTTTAAATTCAATTCCATTTAAATTATTATTAATTCAATGTGTAATATATATATATATATATATTCATTTATTGTGATGATATTTTTAATCCCAATGGGTATTTATAGGCGTAGGACATAGAATTGGGATGGAATTACCATTGGGATTTTGTGATTTTGATCATTGGTTGGTCTTTCCACAGATTTATTGAGTGGCTTAAACAACATGAATAGGCATTATAGATATTGGATTGTGTTTGGGAGGAATTTATTTTCTGAAATACCCATGATAATAGTATGTGAAGGTTGTCTTATTTGAGAGACATTGTCTTGGCAGTATCAGGTGACAGTTGTTGTGTCTTAATGATTTTAAATTTTTTGTTTTCGCAAACCCATGATGGTTAAAATGCCATATTCAATCATGTGAGCACATGATGAATTAGTTAATATGTTTGTTTTGATCAATAATGTGGGTAGGGGGACCCTTTATTTGGGGATTAGGAAATAGTTTGGGGTAATTTCTATATAAAGGCATGTGGATGGGGAGTAGCCGTCAGATGTTACCATTGAGGTCATGGGCCTAGGGTTGTATTGGATAATATACATATTCATTCCTTAGGATGACATTCCATGGTCTGATGGTTTTTTTATTATGAGGACAAACATCGCTATGCCTCTAGATTCCATGTGTGGTGCCGACATGTGCTCTAGGAGTAGGGGTCTGAGAAACTAGTTAAATGTTTGGGCATACCGTCAGGGTGTTGATACTTATTTGGACAAGAGTTTAGATAATCAGATGCTTATATAACACCTTATTGAGGAGGTACATGAGGTTTCACCTATGCTACTATACATCATAGGTACCTTGGGCCATTAACCAATGAAAAATTCTACTTATATTATTCTGAAGTTGGATGAGGCAATTGATGTAATCCTTGTGGAAATTGGGAACAGTCTGAGCCATGGTTTTTAATTGCTTCTTACAGCTATAATTTAATTTATGTTATCATTCCCTATAAAACATTTAATCATGGTATGTACTTTTTGTCGGTATCCTACTATGACTTGTCTCACACCCAGCATGGGTCATTAGGGATTCATATATAATTTATTATTTTAAAGTTCTTGTAAAGGATTATCCTCTAGAGATAGATTGTAGTAAAAGTAGGCAATAGATGTTGGTGGGACATGGAGGTCATTCCCAATTCTATCTTCTATACCGATTCCTTTATGTATCAAAATGGTATATTTTTATGACTTGTACTGGTCAACCATTGGAAACCCACATTTTTATACTGGAATGAATAAGTTGTTTTGAAATGATTTTTTATAGTTGTTATGGGTGGAGTGCTCAAATTTTAATTTATATTACACTATAGTTTTTTATTTATTTATTTATCTATTTCTGTTTATTGATTGTACATCCTCCATTGACAGGTCTGGTTTGATTCTGATGAGTACTATTCATCCTGATGCATGATATACTCTATCACCCATACTAGTTTATTATAATTACAAGAGGGTATATCATCTCCACTCATTTTTTTTATTCCCTCGAATCAAATCTGTAGCCTTTGGAATTCAATTAGGTGTTCCTAAGGACAGTGGAACCCAGACTGATATTACTGTTGATGTAGCTAATCAGTTAGGCGATGATACATGTGGTATCATATGAATTTATTTCACATCCTTTAATGGTATTTCTATTTTTTATGGTATCATGAAGAATATTTTATTTATTAAATAGGTTGATAATTATTCTTGTGTGCCAGCTGCCCCATGTATGAGGGAGAGACTCAGATCACAGGGGTGGGAATTAGTGTTCATTTTTCTATGAGTAAAATTATATTATTTCCACCTCATTGGATCACATGGAATGTTATGTTATTTCTTTTGATATGTTACCCTAGACATGGTGAGGTCTGGGAGAAATTATAACCTTGTCCCAGTATAGATATTTATTATTGTGAATGTTGCAATTTGATATTTTTATAGGATTATTTTAAGGTATTTGAAATTTATAAATGATTGTATGTTTTTTCAAATGATAATACCATGAGATAAATACAAATGAATGTAATAAATATGAAAATAAATGGTATATATATTTATTTATTTATGTAAATAAAATGCGATGTGATAAAGTGGTATGGGTCTTATACAAGAAAATATGTGACATGGAATAAGGTTATTTTTTCACAAGGTTAGGGGACACGATAAATGATTTGATGGAAATAATTTTTTTCAGGATGGGGATTGAGCAGGGTGTTATTCATAATTTTATCTATTGATGGTGGTTTGGGATTCAATGTGGTCATGATACTGGTGGGATGTTTTTAGTAGGGGATGGTATGGGTAGTGAGTTGACACCAAATTTTCTACTACATTCCCTAACTATGGATTTATATATATGGGATTTTTGACCATTTAATTTATTCATCAGGTTCCACTGAGACAGATTGACGGAGTATCATGTTGGTGATGGGTCAGTTCCAAAGGAGAAGGATAAATTTCATTCCATTGAGGGTCAGGAAGAGAAGGTAGATACTCAGGGACAAGTTTAGTTCCTGTTACAGGTTCAAATGAAGGGAGTGTAGCTATATTATTTAACTTATTTTGGGTCATGGCTCGATGGGAAGCTCTGATCGAGCTTGGAATGATTTATCTAGGTTATCAATAGTGATTTCCATAGAGTGGATCCCTCGATGGAATATAAGATGTGGGAGTTCCAGTCATATCAGCTACCACATGTTCTGAGTGAGGGTTTTCTAAACTTGAATGAGAAGAAGATTTAGAGCATGTATATGATCATTGAGATGACCAATATGTATCTAATGTGGAGGGTCAATCAGGTTGCATACATGCTCAGAGGATTAGCTAAACTTTGGTGGGATTTTCATGTTTAGTAAGGTAGACTCAAGGGTTTCGGCCAGGAATTATTTTCAATCTAGATTTATTGAAAATTTCTCCATTGAGACACTAAACTATGGAGGATCTCTGATGTTCTGAATAATTCATAAGTTGGGTATTTCATTCATCAACTATGAAAAAAAAATCACCTAACCTTCCCACCTTGCACTCAATATAGTGATCTATGACACCTCCTAGGTGTGGAACATCAAAGATGACCTACGACACACCATATTGGTGCAAGTAAAAATATTTATATTAAAATCATTCCCTAAGGTGGACAACCAGATGTTCATATCCATGGAAAATATTACAGATAAGGAGTACTCAATATGGGTAGTGGCTTAATGTGATCATAATGGAGATGATTTAGATTGATGTATGTGGGGTGGATATATCCTCCAATATGGTGGTGAGGCCAAGTACATGAGAAAACCAAAATACAATTTCTCATCTACAATTTTATTCTAGTGTGTGAATCCTATACATATATGCAATCAATGTGACATGTATTTAAGAAGATTCATGCATGTGGGAAATTCGGGAATCTCGATAGTTTCTCTAGAGCTCTTCTTATTCTTATAGTAATTTGGTATAGGGAAAGACTCAGACCGCAAGTATTGGTTCATGATCAGTTCCAGGTATGGGTATATGAGGATTAACTACACATGGAAGACGTGGAAGAAATAGAGGGATCCATCATTGGGTTCATCAGCCAGTGGCTGAAGGAGAACAACATGTAGGTTAGGCTTTCGGCAGTCATCCTTCATGATAGTTCCATTCCAGGAAGCTTCCATGAACTATGTGAGATGGTGATCCAAAAATAGTGTGAGGTACACCATATGTGTCACCATGATTTTTCTTTTGTACTTTTTTTCCAAGCCCAACTGAGGCATGTCTATTTTTGGTGCAATGGTTGAATGGGATATAAATATGGACTGACTAGTCATTAGTCAGACAGTTGTTAGCACATCATAATAGATATATATTTATAAATTAGTTGTGAGGCACCATGTTATGTATCTTTTCACCAAGAAAACAATATTTTCTTGTTCATGGAATCATGAGAATCATTGGATGCATGATTCTAAAGTGATTTGGAATTGGTGCATCAAGGATGTGGGTAACATTACATGTGTTTCATCTAGGTACCAATTTTAGTGTTTTTATTGACTGATTTTGAGGAATCGATATGGATTTTATCATCTAACTTGATTCAGGGCGTCATAGGGTAATATGTGACATGGGCTTATGGAAAGAAGAAATGTGTTGTGGGACATCAATAGGTAACTAATAAAGAACATGATCACCAGGGGAGGTACATTTGTGTGGATGTTCCATCAATGTATCATGTTTCTATGAAATAGGATGATAAACCATTGTTTTCATTGATCTTTTAGTCTGATTAATTCTAGGATAGTAAATTCCTAAGGCAGAAATCCCCCTTGATGAAATTTCTATGTACACTTGTGTCTGGAGTAGTATGTGCTAGATTTTAATATGATTGGTTTGTTCAGTATCATCTCTGTGTTTTAGTCAATAGATCATGTAAAATCCTTGTTATGGTTGAGATATTATATCATCTAGGGATTTTGAGTCAGTTTGAAAATCAATCTTGCCTTGAAAATTTCAAATATTATCTATTATTTTATCAAATCCGACAAGTGGAAATTAATTTTAACCGTTCCAACAACATTATATAGTGTTTTTGGTTTTTATAGGGGCATGTATAGTACCTCATGTGCATTAGATTGGTATGGAATCATCAGAGGCCAAATGAACTATTTTTGAATATTAGATCAGGGAGACTGGTATAAGATAAACCCGAAATAATCTTGGAATTAATCCTCCAGTGTAACTTTGAAAAAACACCTGGTTTTTATTAACTATGTGAGTTCGGTTAATAGTTGTTTGGGTGTGTCCTAATATTGTGGTGAAGCTTCCACATGGTTTACAGATAGTTAGAAAAAAAGGCATGGAAGGTCACACATATACTTCCACATTGGCAGTACCTCAACACTATTTCATGAATTGTTACCACATGGATGGGATAACTGTATGGGTAAACCATGCAGCCTGTGCATGGTTCTTTTTTGTCGTGCTATTTTTCTTCCCTTTATTTTTTCTATCCCATCCATTTTCAATAGTATTTCATATAGTTGGAGGAACCCTCTTCCTCCCCTCCATCATTGGATTTTGATACTTATCCTCTATTAGTGGTTTGATATCACATCTTTTGGATGAATTGGTGTCGTAGAAGTAAGGATGACCTCCCCCGCCCGTATTACTAATCTACCTTTTTCGACATGGACTTGTAAATATGTTTCAGTTGTTTCATCCAATTTTAGGGCCATTCGATAAAAACTACGATCTATGAAAAATTATTCTGAATTATATCTCGATAACGGATGTTCCTATGTTAATGAAATTAAGGTGGGTGGTTCATTTAATGATTTCAGTAATTGAGGAAATTTTTGTGGTGTTGATTTTAGAGATCCATTGGGGATTGAGTGATACCCACTATATTTTGAATTTATTTGACTATATAACCAAAGGAAAGAAGTTGGGAATGAGCATATATTTTCTTCCTCAAATGCGGTCAGGTTAGAGGTTACCCCTCCTTGGGGAAAATTGAATGGGGGTGTTTAATTCATTTAATTTCAATTGATGTAATTGAATTTTTGGTTATTCCAATCTGAGGACTTCAAGTCCACTATATTTAACTATTTTGTTTATTTAGATGATGAAATTTTGTAGGATTAAATTGATGTGTCTATTTATATATAATTTTTGTTACATTTTTTAGATACATTGAATTTCTTGTTGATACAGAGCCAATTGTATATATATTATATTCTTGATATGAGATAATTATATCCAAGGGGTCATGTCAATCATGGACCATGGACATTGGGATGGCATGGAAATAGATATTGAGTGATGTTGATATGTGTTCAGGCTTGGCCTATATTACTTGAGTTGTTTTTCCATAGGATTGGGTGTCACAAAAGTTATATTGTGTTTTAAAGGCCATCAGGTTAGTCATATCCTGTGTTATTGGGATAGAAAGGCATTCATATTTGAGAAGAATAGTCGTAGGGGAACAAGGTGGGGGTTGATGGGTCTGTTGTATTTTATATTGGAGATTTTTTTATCTCATGTAGTATCCAGAGAACCTAATTGATTCATGTACACAGATGATGACTCCATTAATGAGGTTGTTTTGACCACACTTGTGGGTAGAGGCCCACGATATTTGGTGATTATGAAATTTTTTATCGGTTCATTCCTTATAATTCCATGTATAATGTGATAAAACTTTAGATGTTAGTGTTGAGGATGATCATTGGGGGATGTGGGATGGCATTTTTGAGACCATGGGTATGGAGTGTTATTAGGGAGGAAACATCATTGTTCCTTGGTATGTAATTACATGGGAAGACAATAATATTATTTTGTAGATGTACATATTTGTGACTCTATATGTCATTCCAATGATTAATTGGTTCTTTTGGGGAATGGGATTGATGGATTAGAAACATGATTGGGCATGCCTTTGGAATATATGTACCTGTTGGGACATGAGATGTTGGGAGGCTTGTGATGTTGGGATAAATTATTATGGTTGAACAAAAAGGTTCATGTGATATATGAGTCTTCAGTGGTACCTTGGTACATGGGCAAAGGACCCATTCTATACTTGGTATTCTAGCATTGATAGATGCAGGTGATGGTATCCTAGTAACTGTTGAGAACTAGGGAATCCATGGTTGTTTATTGAATCTTACTTCTTTACTTTTATTTATTATATAAATCATTATTGGCCACATATTCCAAGTTTTGAATTTTGGGTGGAAACCTACTAAGAATCATCTCACACCGTGCATGGGTCCTTTCAAATGTGTTTAGACATCAACAATTTACATTTAGCTAAAGGATTAGCCTTTGGAGATGCATCGTTGTAGATGTTGGAATGGGTTGATGGAAGAAACATTAGGTCATGCTTAGTTGGAAGTTCGTTTTATATTCCATTCTCTATATTCATGATATATATCTATTCTCTATAATGGTCGTCCATTAGAGACCCTCTTTTTTATATGGTCATGTATAAAATAATACGATATACACGTTTTTCTCATTTGTTTGGGTATTTTCTACAAGTGTCATGGTGGTCAGTTTAGTTGTCGTCCACTGTAGTTTTTTTGTTGAATCATTAATTTATTATTATTTCATGTGATTCCACTATTAGAGGGTCTTGTTAGAGTCTGATGATTCAAATTTATTGAACATCAAGCTATGTATTATTACTCAGGCTAGTATATTATCATTCAAAAAGGGTATATCATCCTAACTATAACTATTTCCACCCTTTCAATCAGCTATTGATTAATTTATTTATTTTTAAAACACTTTTTGGTTAAGTGAGAACCCACCATACAAATCACTTTAATTCTAAGTGAGAACCAACTTGACATCCACCCTTTCAATTAGTCAAAGACCTTTTTCATTAGTGGAGGTGTGCCAAAGGGCAGTGGAACAGTGCCTGATAGCACTCATCAGGTGGTTAATTGAGTAAAGGACTCTAATTATAGTTCATATGTATGCATGTGATAAATTATTATTTTCAAATTTTATGTATTTATTGGTTAAATTTGTTAAAATTTATCAATATCAAATTAGTCAATAAAATTATTTTTCATAAGAACCAGATATGGGAATTCTTGGTCTTGAGTTTTAGATCATATCCTTGTGGATTTTCTAATTTATGTTGGAGTTTTTACAACCAAATATGTTGAAGAAAATCTATTGATTATACATTTGTTTTAAAATGCATACTGTTTAAAAAAATTATGACCATTTGACATAGTGATATCATGGAAAAATAGTACACAAATTTTATTCAGTTTTGAGTGATATATTTTAAACAATTGTGAGCCTAATGAATGAATAATTCATAATAATATAATATTTTTACGTCAGAACCATATAAATTTAGGTTATAACATTAGGGTAAAGGTTAAAACAATCCAAAATTTTTTATAACATTATATTAGTATGTATCTCTATATCATAATCAATATGAACATAAAAATATATATATAACATCATTTCAATTAATCCTCTAAAAAATAATATTTTATATCTATATTTAATAAATAATAATATTCATATAATACTATGTGTTGGGTATTTATAAGAATCCCATTTCACCATGATTGGGGTACAGTTTCTAATATTAATTTGGGCTACTAAAATGAGAAATTTCTATTTAGTAAAAATGGATAAGACAAATTCACCACCTCATTTTGTGACTATAGTGATCCAATTGGGAAATCAGAAGGTAATTATTATATCCTGATATAATAAAATTAATATAATATGGAATTCAATTATTAATCAATTATAACAATGATTCTAAAGTAATTCACGTTTCGTTACCTCAAAAATTATGGCATTTCGATGTCTCTAAATTTTGTGAATGTGATTTTTCCAAGGGAATAATTATAATATTAGTGAGAATGGTGGCTGAATTAGGGTTATCCTATTTTTTAATTTATGAAAATTCAAATTTCTATATAACTGTGGAAGTGAATTTACCTTCTTGAAAATATTTATAATTATTCGCAAAAATCAATAATGGATGTCTATATAAAATGTAATAACTATTTAAAATAAATCATTTTATAATGTTGAAGTGCATTTATATTTCATGTATGGTAATTTCTATTTTTTTAATGGTTGGGTCCAAATCCTCATTAATTATTAATGCAAAGAAAATACATCTTTAACTGGGTAGAGGGAGACCCATAACATAGCCCGAAGGCCCAGTGGGAATTTAGCCCATTACATGGCCCGTAAGCCCATTTTTTGGCCCAAACCCCATTCTGTGAATAGTTCTTCTATAGTACCATGTGCTGCTACAGTTCTGCATAGTACCCACCATTTCTATAGTACTCTGCCGCCACTACAGTCACCTTCCACAGCTATAGTTCCCACCGCTACTACAGTGTCACCGCTACTACAGTATGCTACAGTACTGCTACAGTAACCTAACCCAATTGGTTTTGAACCCCCATTTTTCATGTAGAATTAAGGGGTTCTTACCACTAAGACAAACCCCAACTACTAAGGTAATTTCTATTGAATATATCTCATCAGACATATCATATATTATTTTCAATTTTTACTATTATCCCATTATATTTTTTTATCCAACCTATAATTCAAAACACCATCATAATTTCAAGAATTTATAAATTATGAAAGTGGTCTCCAATTTTTATTAGGATGTCATACCATAAATGATGTGATTTTTTATTCAACTACATTCACAATTCGAATTGAGATGATGAAGAATAATATATGTAATGACTTTAATTTTTACGTAGAGATAATTCGTGCCATATAATGGGATGAACGTTAATCTTTAGACCAAGATAAATCATCCGAGAAGTTATTTTTAGATGAGTGTTGAGGTTTTGGATGTTAGCCTGTGATTAACATCAAAATTCTTTAGTTGGATGCTGGTCATAGTAGGACAAAGGTAACCACATTGTGTTTTGTAGTTGTATAAGAAAATTTAATGGGATTTAAATTTATGACTACACAAAGAAGTGAATTTCATTGTAATAGTGAATTTGTGTGATTCGATAGTCAGTGTGTAAGATTAAAAATGTGGGTTTTTAGTGGATAATCTCACAATACATGTGATTGTTCTTGTAGGACCATATTTGTGCGGGTGTCACACTATGAACCTAAGGGGGAACAACAAAATGAGACCCATATTAATGGTATTTGGGTTTTTAATCATGTGCAAGAGATATGTTCTATATTGTGATGTGAATGGTCAAACTTCATGGTTTTTCATGATAAGGTGTTCCACTATGGTTCATGTGGTCATGTTGTGACAAAAAATGTCTCCATTTTCTTTAAAAGAATAATTAATATGTTATATTTATTAATAAATGTCATATTTAAAATCATTTTTTGTTAGTGGATAGTGATATCTTATCCTACTCTTTCTCTACCCTATTCACTCAGCTCTTTACATGTGGGGTTTCCTCTGATTATGTGTTTCTAATTAGAGGTATGTAGTTTATATCACCATTAGTAGTTATTGTGGTCCTCTTAATCAATTTATGTCTTCGTTATATATTTTTATGTGTTAATAGTTAGTCTTTTACCATAGTTCAATGTAATATTTTTAGATTTTCTGTAATCAAAATTAATCTGACGAACTATATTTTTTGAGATGGGTCCTACAATAATGCAAAAGGGGATATCACTATATCCTACTATTTTTATATCTGATTACTATTTCAGATATTGTCTTTGTGGGTAATGATATATGAGTGACTTGGAGTTGGAATTGGTCTTAGAATACTATATTTTTAATGGTGTCCTAGGGTTATTTGTGGATAAAAATGCATATAGAGAACTATTATTTGGTGTCACTCTTATTCATTAGGGATAATAGTTTTTTGTTTCATGCAAATGTTAATAGCTTTATTCATGAGTTTATTTAACTGTGAATAATCAAAACATAATGATGTTGGAGATGTATAAATGATATAAATTTTCTAGAAATGTTGATCACTATTAAATTTAGTTGTGAAAAAGGTTACTAAGTCATGGTTTTAGATTTTTGGTTATTCTACTCCTTGTGGTATGGATCTCATTTTTCCCTTCTTTAAATAGTACATGACATATGCATTATTTTATACCATTGGATGTTGATGGTAAATAAAATTTTGACAATTTTAGTTTAATGTTATTTGGAAGTCTAATATTCTATTGGTTACATAGGAATTGAAGGATAATAATGATCCCTTGTTGGTAGGATTGAAATCATATTTCTGATGGGATGTTTTGGGGGGGTTGAGATTGAATATAGAATGGGATTTTGTCTTATTTTTAAAAAATTAATATTGATTTAGTATGCATATATCTTCTAGTAATATCCAATCAATTAGTTTTTCTATATTATTAATTAAGAGACATGTTTTCTCAAAATCAATGGGATTTTTATCCTAGTGTTGTTCTTCTAAATATGATTGAATGTGGTGACATATTCGCACTTTAGCACATATATATGCAGGTAATGCAAACCCTCGTTGATTATTACAATGATGTTGATAATCATTTTTAAATTTATATATATTATGTGTAATCCTAAATTATCCCTAATGTACACTTATAACCATATATATTATATTTATTAGAATAACTAGTGGACACCCACTGAGATTTGTAGTAAAGATCATGCACAATCACATGAAATTTATCCATATTTTATGTGAATTGTATATTGTATTGTAAAAGAAAAAAATTATAGTGATTTAAGGATGACAATGTTGTATACACACATATATTTAGTCATGTGTTTATTGATGAATTATTTGTAAAGTGTATTTATTAAAAATATGTGGTTGATTTATTATATTCTCATTTTGGTCTATGATTATATTAAAATAGAGCACGGGTAATCTTATTTATTACATATCATTGGTATGAAATTACACATATGATCATTGGTGTAGCATGATGTACATTTGGGTTTTCCTATTGTTTTAATTATAATTCTGTTTATTTCATGGTTTATTCCCTATTGTTTGTTTTTTAGTGAGAGTATAGTATTCCCAAGGTTAGCACTTATATAATCTATATAACTCCAAAATATTTATAATATATGGTGGCATAACTATATTAAATGAACACTAGGTTTTTTTCAAGGTTCATTTTGTTCCATCATAGAATGAAATGAATTATATTAGTTTTAGCCTTATTTAATTTGGTATTGACTATTTTGATTTTATAATTATTTTCAAATAGTAGTTGGAGGATTGGGATTGTTATGGCATAGTAAAAAAAACTACTAAGGTATATATCCAAACAGTGTAATGGGAATTCCCATGTTTACATGATTTATGATTTTTTCACAATCATTATATTATTGTTTTTATAAGTGGTGTGTGATTTATGGGTTTTATTTTTATGGTCTAACTCATAACCAATAAAAGAATGTGGTGTTAAGTCCCATACATTATTTTTGCGATTTGGGGGACAGATAAAATGTTTTATTACATTATGTGGTTGGTTACATTATTTTATAATCTAAGTGATTAGTTTTTTAAATTGTATACATTAGGTTATTTTTCGTTTTAGGACATATTCGCTCATTATAAATGTACTCACATAAACTTGAAAGGATGGAAGTTTTAGTATTAGTGATGGTGATGTTCTATTAAACCCACCAATGATTTCTATTTGTATTTTATATTATTTTAATTAAATTTTAGGAATTTATTTTTATTTAATTCAAATTATTAATAGTTTTTAATTGAATAGTTTTTTGTATTGGGAATGGTTAGTTGTGACCATATAGAAACCATGCATTATTGGTTTGTAAATGGGAATGTGCAATTCGTCATGGTTAGTACATGTTTAGTTCAATTTTTTCTGTATATTAAAGGAAATAATGTTTTCTATTTTGGGATTCCAAAAAGTGGTATCAACTCTAAAACACATTTTTGTAAACTTTGTTCCCAGATTGTGCATCTTATCCATTGACCAATTATTGTTACCTCATTCCAATATTTCTCATTTCAATGTTAAAGTGGTTATGAATTATTTAATATATACCCTCCATTTAAATATGTACCATCCCACTACTTATATGATCTCTAATATTAAATCCCTCCCCCCTTTACCCCCACTTTCTTTTTCTTTGGTTCCTCTTAATATTGTATGTGATGTGAAAAAATAATATTTTCTCACCCATTATGAAATTTTTTTCATTAATTTTCTATTATACAAATTTAATTTTTAGTTCATTTCCAACCAATTTCATGAGGTTCAACAATATTTTTTTTGATTCCCCCATTGTTAGGGTACGATACTATTATCGTTGTCATCCATTATATGTGTTTCAGAATCTTGGGCATAAGGGGATCAGTTTTAGAAAATATTGAATCCCCCAAAATAGATTTGAGGTCGGGGTCTATATGGACCTCCATTGTATTTTAGGTTTTAAATATTTTTTTTATATAAATTATTTATATTCAATCGATTGTAATTTGTTATTCCATATTATGCTGGATTTGATGTTTTACTATCATTAGAGCTTAATATGGACCTTGGATGCATTCCATGTGTATGCATAAACAATTGTGTGGACTTTTATAATTGTATAAATAGTTTTTACTAAAATTTATTCTATAATCATATCCTATCTAGAATTATCAGTAATTTAATATATATTATAGGCTTTTAATGGTGTTGTGTGACATTTGAGACTATTTAAAATGTTTATTTTGACCATCTGATGTAGTGGATGTGTTTGAATGTGTTATTAATGTTAAATCTATTATATCAATTTTTGAATTGTGTTTATAAGGATTTTTTTAAAAAAAATTAAGTTGTAAACTATAGGTTTTTTATAATTTCTATAATACCACTGAATATCATTGTTGTTTAAAATGGATTAATTGTTTAGGAAATATTTCAAATTCATTTTTGTGAAAGGTTTCATTTTATTGTTCATGGACCCTTTTAGATGTATTTTAATTTTAAAGTAATGTTGAGTGGCCACACGTACACCCATTCAAAATAAGTTCTTTTTTGTGAATTTTTTAATAATATGGGTTTCATGTATACATTGACCTAATTTTGAATGATTGGTTTTAATGTGAAATTTTAAATGTGTTGGAAAATATATTTAGAAATTCTGTTTGTGGCTAAAAAACCTAATCTAGATGTTTAAAAACATCAATTTTTTATTATGAATGTATTTATAATTGTGTGAGAAACTCATGAGCCCATAATTTTATCATTTATTTTTATGGGTTGTCAGACCTTGGGGGATTTTTTATATTGACATGTGTATTCTGATTCATTTTCATGAATGTGTGATTTGTGATTCTTTTTTAGAGTTTGTAGGAGGTGAGGAATGAGTACATTGAAATTTATTTTATTTGATACAGGTAATTTTTGATTTCCCACATCTATAAATTTATTTTGATGGGAGTCATATAGATATAATAGATGAATTATGTGATGTAAACCCATATTGTATATAGAGAGGTGATTTGGGAGAATTTATTGTATACACCGATGAGTTTTGAATAAATGGGATATTATTCCATTATTATAAGGTACTTCATTGATTAATTGGGTGATTAAATTATAGAATTGGTTATTTCCACTTTTTTGGATGGAATAAATAAAAAGATTATATTTTTAGTATTATATTTCTAGGCATTGTATAACTAGTTCAGATAAATTATTACAAGATAATAGTTAATGTTCCAATGAAACTAGATCATTTTTTGAATCTCTCATGGACTTTTGGGTGACTATCATATATTCTTATAAGAAGATTATCAATTTTCATGATTTTTTAAATTTTTATTTGGTTTTTTCTTTCATATTTATTTCTTACAGACTGTTTTTGTTGTATTCCTTTGGGTTTTAAGGTTTTTCTTTCAAATGGATTATTTTTAATAATTTAATATGGGATTTATAAAGAATTTCTTTACATATTTTCTTAATACAATTTTTATGAAATGTTTTTGGTTTAAATAGATATTAGAAATATTGTTTTCATTTATTTCTTATAATCGAGATAAATTTTACCTTGGGAGGTTTAGTATGATTTTAAAAAAACTATTTACCTAGTTTAAAAATATAATTTCAAACATTATATTTTACATGTTATTATTTTAAAAAAATAGTTATTTTTTCTAAATATGTTTATTTGGAATGTTTCATAAATTTTACCTCAAAATAATGTGAAATTATTTTTTATAATCCCTGTTCAAATAATTAATATAATAATTTTTAATATTTCAATTATAATTTCTAAAAGTGGTGGTGTCCTATAGTGGGCTTTTGAGATCCTTCTTATATTATTCAATTTATAGGTCCCTAGATATATTCTATTCTACTTTTGAGATAATTAAGTGATTGATGTATGACTATTTTATTTTCAGCCTCTATTTTTTAATAGGACACATTGGCCTTTTTCTTGAAATTAATTAATGGAAGGTAGTGATATCTACTGATGGACATTGCCAAGGATTCTGATGTTTGAGTATTCAACATCTATTCATTAAGTTTTTGGTACATTGAGGGTGATTATAGGGAATTTTTTACATTCACCCATATACATTATTTTCTACATTTTCATATTGGATTTGGATGACACATCTAATATATAGATGATTAAAGTTAATTTTTTTTTAAATTATTGAATTGAAATTTAGTATGATTATTGGGAATAACCATACCAATTTGTTCTTCTATGATTCCTTGGAACTATTTCAAAGCATTTGGGGTAATAAATGACCATCAGGCAAGTGGCTGGCTAGTTTAAGCATCCCTCGATTTGACAGACTAAGATTATTTTTTATAAAATCCATTATAACTGTATAGTACCAAAACATATTATCGGTAGTTATTGAAGAAATTTAATATTGTATCATATCTGAGAAGTATATAGGAGAGTTCATGGGCATGTTTATTGGAAAACTATTACATCATTCGATATTGTTGATATTTGAGTGCTAATATATGTGTAATCCATGGTATTGGTATTTTGTGATATTCCTCCTTATTTGATACAATTAGAGAACTATAAGTGTGGATATGGTTATATATAGTTTCATGATCTTTTTCATTTACTCAAGGTAGGATATGAGTATGATTTGATAATTGTGGTTATTAGTTAGTTGGGTCAGCTAGAGACTTTAGCATAGTTTTGGTTCTAGTTCAATGAAAATCACAAAGAGAGATTATTGTGGGATACGTAGAATAATATCTAGTGGATCTAAATAGTCCCATTATCTTTGGAATATATATAGAGATAGTTTTAGTCAAAAAAAAATTTATATTATTTCATGGACATAACATTACATTGTTAGAGGAGTAATCGATCATGTTTGTATTAACTATATTTGATAACATTGATATGCATCCATCAATGAGGTTGAAACTAAATATTTATGGGATTAGTTCATACAAAAATGTATTTTGTTATACAGATTTAAGGTAGTATGATTGAGGGTTTGATTTGAATGTTAATTAAGGTGGTGTTATTTTATAATTAATACTTTGAAAAATTTATGTCTTAATAATCCAAGGAGTTAAAATGCATAAAATAGAGGAATAAATCACTTATTTATTATCCTAAATAGCTAAAAAAATTATAGTTATTTAAATAAATATAACATGGGAAGAGGTAAATATGTTGAATTTTTTAAAATATGTACATCAGTATCAGGTTATGGAATAGATGAATATATTATGTTAAAAAAATATAGGAATTAAATCAACCAAATACAACATAGTAAAATTTGTCTGATAGAGGTATGACTAGTCTAGGAGTTGAATATGGAGGGTTAATTAGTTTATAATTAAGTTGAAAATAAATTATAAGAGGAAATCTAATGATAAAATCAGTGTATGGGGTCAATATTTCCATTTTTTATTGATTCAGTTTTAAAATATTTAAAATATTGGAAGGAATAGAATGTTTGAGCTTAGTAAGAATGAATATCACTAGATATTTATGGAGGGATATATTAGGTATCTTGAGATGGTATATAATAATTATTCTTAATAAGCTATAGGATATTGATCAAGACAGACTATGGAAAATGTTGTAGCACACAGATCTAAATATTTATAATTTATATTCTGTTCATTCATTCCCATACATATAGAAAGTAGAATGTGTGGTGAAAAATACCGGTATTTGTTGATTCTAAGTATGACACTATATTTTAGTAATGAATATGGATTAATGGGTTTTTTAATTATTATTTTCTTGTTTGGAAGTTTCTAGTTATCATATTAGATCTTATGGTAGTTAGATGAATGTTGTGAAATTTTGTTTTTTTATGATGGAGACCAGTTCACAATGTGAGTCATTGAAATTGGTTGGAGTATGTGATGGATAAGTGATGGAAATCCATATTGGGGTATGATGATTTTGTATTTAATTATTTTATTATTTATATTCTTGTGAATTTTTTAGGTTTTTAAATAATTTATTTGATAAGATTGATTGAGAATGATAACATGGGTTATTTAAAATTAGAGGGTTCCTATTGAATGAATCCATTTTTTTGTGTTCCTTAGATACAATATTTGGGTTGGGATTGATGTGTTATCGTCATCTCCATGTTTTTATAGTGTAGTGGGTGATATACTCTTGTTCTGCTGTTATAATTAACATTATTGCTGAATTTTTTTTTGTTGACCAGTTGTATGACGATGAGCTTATAAAATTAGAGATTCTTATGTGTGGTAATTCAGGTAATATTTTGAGTTCACCATATGTTTTCAGATGTTTTTGAAAAGTAGATGGTGTCGAAAAAGGGGTATATTTTAGATTTAGGACTTCATTTAAGGCATGGTGCTCAAAATATTTAGTATCATGATTATGAGACTATAGTAGTGGAATCTACGATGTGACTCGTCATTCTAAAATATAAATTTTTAGGTGTTGTTCAAAGATCATTATATATTAAATGGACTCATTTCATTATAGATATTTCATGATACTAAATCTTTGATCCATATAATTTAATTTTATGGATAGTAGTAGTTCAAACCCTATCACATATGTTTTATCCATGAGGCCTCGATTTTTTGGGGTTATATCATGAGCCCATGGGGTTACAAAATCATATGAAATGTAGTAGTTGTAATCATGAAATTTTTTTGGCCAATGGAGATGATATGTGTTGTGGTTTGAAGGGAATCACTACAAGGTGGTTATAACTAAGACATTGTTATTTGATCAATGTGGCTATGTTATGGTAGACCATGTATCAATTTTATTAAATTTATTAATTATTGGATTAAATTGGTATTTAAATGAGGTATTTAAAAAAATGATGGCCTTAAACCAAAGGGATATCGCTATATTCTGTCTCTCATTCCTTTTCCCCTTTTATGTGGTATTTCATCTAATTATGGTCCATTCAATGAATAGTCTGAGGTAGTGGTCCCCACAAGTATGGAATTATATATTATATAGTATGTTATATATTTTCTTCTAAAATTCATGAATGGTTTTCTATCAATTACCAACAATAGATTTATGAGTTATTTTATGATTTCTTTGGGTTAAGTTCATATCAGGTCAAATGATTCAATTAGATGTGTGCTTGTGCTACATAGTGGGTATTCCCTTTCGATATATAGATGATATATATATATATATATCAATGTTTTTTATATTTCAAATACAAGGTGTAGGTTGGGTTTTGTGCTTGATCATGTTTTTTCACAATATTCGATATTTCATATCCATATAATTTTCATTGGGTTCATCTCATGAATAAAATAATGGAGATAAGTTGTTTTTGTTGTGACATTTCTTCACTATAGTTGATTGTTATGTTTTTTTGTTTGATGATAAATTGGTTGCCTCTTATTGTTCATGAATATGGAATTTATAAAACAAATGGATGGTGGAGATAAGGCTATTCAGAGGATTAAGTTATTGGATATTAATCATGAAAGTCTTTTTTATAATAGATCACTGGGGTTTGGTCAATGGTTATTAGTGATGCCTCTCACCCAGGGGTTAAGGACATAGTGTATTGTGGAATCATGAATGGTCTCATGATATTATGTTGACTACTACATAATTGATGTATACATCATAGATTGGATTCTTAATATGTTAATATTGATAGCAATGATGGATTTTGGAAGCAACATATGTATATATGTGAATTGTGTGATGTTCCTGACCACTGGTTGGGGGATTATTAGGCTCTTTATAAATTATATATTTTATAGATGTTTAATTAGAAGATATATTTAGATAATGGTGTCTTCTGAACAATAAACTATGATATTTAATTTTAATTAACTTTGTGGTGTATCCTTTAGTTTATTTCAGTGTTTGGTAACATTTATGTTTGAAAAAAAATGTGTATCCATGGGGCATGTGATGGTTAAAGATCCATGGTTGTTATATTTATAAGAGATTACGGTCCTAGTCTAGGAATGTCCAAATTTTAAAAAAAATCTACTCTATATGTATTAGGAATTAGGTGGATCTGAATTAATTGATGTTTGTTTTCTTATTTTAGTAATATATAATTAATTTGATGCCATTACATTATTATGGATAAAACTATGTTACACAACTGGTGGATAAATTTTTGATTTATTAAGACACATGTTGATTTTTTGTAAATTTTATCAATTAATGATAATTCTGTGGTCATTGGTTCACAGTGCATGGATTTTCGTAAGACTCATTAGTAGTAGTTAATATGATGACATATCAATAATAAGATTTGCGATTTTTTCTTCCATTTGGTATCTCAATTAAATTTTATATTTTTTATAGGATTATATCCTATCAATAAATGAGTGTTGTGGTTCCTTATATAAAAATGGTGTGGTGGTTATATATATAAAACATAGTAATATAATTTTTTTGTTTATTTTTCTTTATTTTTTAGGAAATTTCATGTTATTTACTTTTTCTTCCACTATTGTTAAAATTTTAATATGATATAGTCTAGTCACGATTCCCTCTAAGACCCTTATGAAAAGTTGGCTAGCAATGGAGTATATAAAGGCGATCTTATGTTCTATATTAAACATAGATTAATTTTTGGATAGGTTTGTGGGAAGGGGATTCATTAATCAATCTTCATAAAGAACATTACTCACAATACATTACATTACATTATAAAAAATACTCATAGTGGATCTCTAAAAATTTCAAAATAGATATTTTTTTTAAAATATAAATAATTTTTTAATAGAAAAATTTACCTTATATCGAATGTTTCTTCATCTTAGTATATATATATATATATATAATGTAATACAATATCCCTTATTAATACATGTTGCGACTAAGAATATGTATGCTTGATTTTTGAAAAATGATTTTTATAAATTAATAGATTATTATGATAGATAGAAAAGGAAAAAAATGCTTCATTAAATATTAATTAAGTATGATTTTCTATTTATGATCATGATTATTAAATAAATTCACATTACATTATAAATAGGGATATGAATATCAATTGAATAAATTATGTAGAAGAAAAAGTTAAGAAAATTCTAAGAAGATGAAAAGGAATTAAATTAGATTATTTTGTGACTAATGATTCAATCCTCTAGATTAAATGAACTTAATAAGAGATCAATGATATTATTTTTGGATTAATAAATTATTTAGTAAAGCATTATATTTAATGATAAACAGATAAATAACTTTCAGCCTTATTTTTTTATGGATTTGAAAATTAATTTGATAATATTTTTTAATTTCATAATTGTTGTTGGGAAGTCTATAAATTTTTGTGATATGTGTTATTTCGTAATTATAATTTTTAATTCATAAATATGTTCTATGAATTATTTAATAAGAAATATGTGTTCATCATTAGATGTAATAATTGAAATAGCATTCATAAATTTAATCGTGGAATTGCGATAAATATTTGGAATAGAAAAATATTTCCATATGGCATGGTTATTATGCTAGGAATATTTATTATATAGTGGAATTTTTTAGGGATGTTCATTATGACTAGAAGGACATTCTCTAAATTATCCATTAAAAATAGGTCTCTCGATATATTTCATGTGGGTTTTATGTAACATTGTTGTTTGTAGTCATCATATGGTATATAATTGTATCTTATTACATAACTCTTTTTGTTACATCATATTGTGTTTTTGTGAGATAATATCTTGATTTTTTGTCACTATAAAATTTAAATTTTAAATTAAAATAAATATATTCATTTAAGTACATCAGATAAATAAAGTGCACTATTATTTAATTAAATTAATTATTCTATAATTCTTGAAAAATATGGGTAACATAGATACTTGAATATAATAATGCTCATATGAGATAAGTAGTCAGATTTTGGTTATTGACCAAAATTAGTTAAGCATATTCGATTATAAAATATGGTGTAGGACATAAGGAATGAACATTGAGTGTATGGATAAAAACAACAAATTTGAACATGTAAATGAACGAAATTTGTATGGAATGTAAATATTAAATGTGAGATGATAGATTTGGATGAATTATAATGAAAGATTAAAAATATTTTCAGGGGAGAAGGAGGAGCGGACAGATCCAATTGAAAGGGAATTTATTACCCATATATACAATTAAATATTGTATAAGGATTAATGATTTATTATTTATTAAATTATGGTCATTGGGAAAGAATATAGAATATAAAGAATATCACTTTCATGAATTATCCTTTAATTTTCATTTGGAATATTGTATTAACATTGCAGAGTTCACATAGAGTGAAATTTTTCTTTTTCAAAAGCAATTAGATGTTTATATCCGAATTCATGATCTTGAAGGTTGTAATGAGGATATTAATAATGTATAAAATTATTTATTTTCATAGTAAATGATATATTATTTCCTTAAAATATTATATAAATTAGATACCTTTTTGAAATAGTGAATCGTGAATATAGAATATAGAGTGGACTTTTGCATAGATTTTCATATTATGTAAATAATTTCTAAGTGTGGTGCACTATGCTATGGATTTTAAATGTTTTAATCATTATACTAACACATGTTATTAATTTTTGTGTATATTTGTAAATAGACACATAACTATGTGTATAAAAGTAGCATTGAGTAAAGTGAGATCCACATTTTCTATTTTTCATTAATTTTAACTTGTGTGTTATATTATTACCACATGTGATGTTAATAAAGTGATAAATTCAATTATATTTTATTTTATGTGGTATTAAGGTTAAATGAATACTGATAGATTGGTATAATATATTTTAATATATATTCACCCTGATTTCCCCTCTATGAGGGTACTATGGGACTCACCTCATTAGTCAATGGTACCAAAAAGTAGTATCGTAGCCTAAAAAATATTAATTATACAAAAATTTATCAAATAAAAGTTTTATATTTGATGAAAGTATGTTTTACTATTTAATCCTATTATATTAATCTTTTTACCTTAGAACCAACGAAATTGGGGATAAATTTCAATCGACAGGATTATAGTGCAGAAATAATTGAGTATATTCAGATTGATTTGAATTTTAGGTGGCATAATGCATGTTTTAAGGATTGAAATTCATAAATGATATTGGTTAGTTCTATATTAAATATTTTATTCATGAATATCGTTCATTTAACGATAACCTTTATTTCAAAGTGATTAGAAGTAATTTATAGAAAACTTATTAAAGTCAAGTATATCATGGCTTCTATTACTTGTATTAGAAAAACATATATGAAATCCTCTAAAAATATATGTTATCATTTTTAAATAAGATTTAATGTATGGACATATAACATGAAACATTATTTTTTAAAAAGGTAATGTAATAATAATAAATGGAAGAAGACTCATGAGAAAATGGATAGGATAATTGTTGAAAAAAAATTGGTTTCATTTACATATATTAATATATCACCTACTCAAACATTAATTTCATATAAGAAAATATGAAATTTTCAATCTATATTGAATGAAATAATTATTCTATTAAATAATAAGTTATCATATATTTCTTTCTATCTTGGGGATACTCATAATTTATTTATGGGTTGATTTAATAACTACATGAAAGGTGTATTAATTTGAAACCATCCATGGAGATGATTATTTTTTCACTAATTAAATAAATTTAGCGATCAAGGAAAGAATATTGGTGGGGTGGATCTTGAATTAATCTATATCAAGGGTGAATTAAATGATAAACTTATAATCCATTTAATTGGAAATATTACTTGTGATTTGGTGGAAAATTTTCCACATTGAATCCCATTCAAGCATTAATTATATATCTCATGACACAATATTATGGGATGATGAAATGTGATAAAGATGAACATTCATGAATGAATAAGATTTCTTACATATTGATATAATATGACTTTGAAATTTAAATTATTTGATGTAATATTTAAATCCTCAATGGGAAATTTAATTTATAAAAAACCTTCAATAGAAACATTAATATGGGTTAAAATAGAGAAAAAAATAATTGGTGAATAAAATAATGCCAATCGTTTCTAAATATAAATTTATTATTCTTAATGAAAGGTAGTGATGATGTGCTACTATGACGGATGTAGGAGACATTATATGGATTCTTATTTAGAGCCTTAAGAATAATAAAATAGATGAAAATATACTATTATACCTTATACAAGGATGGAATATAGAATTTGTTATTTTATTATGAAATTTCTTTTATATGATAAAAAAATATAAACTACCTAACTATAGGTTGTGTAGATACCATGAATAAAACCAAAATACACATATTAAATAATAGGGGAACTAAAATATCAAGAAAATATGGTTTATTGCGAAAAAATAGAATCATGTAACTATATATTTTAAATTTTACAACATAATGTTTTATTTATCTTGATGCGTTACCTAAGTTCACATAGTAACTATCAGGGAGATCAAAAAAAAAATTGTTCAGAATATAAACAATTTTCCACTATTATAGACAATAAGGATGACTATTAAAATAAAACATCACTTATGATAAAAAAATCCATGGTTTTCATAGTGGATATAAAAACTGAGAAACATGAAGATATATTAAATATAATGCGTATTTCCCCTAAATTTTTTCAGATTATTAAATTTATAATTTCTCTACAATAGATATGTAAATATGAATAAGGATACAACAATGATGAATTAATTAATGAAAAATCATATAATTAATAGTTTCTAAAAATAGGGATATATTTCATACAAAATTATGTGTAGGATGTAATGTAAAACATTTGGAATTACTTTTTATAATTTGGATAGTTATATGGATAATGATAAAGAATTATTGGGTGTATGTTTTAAGAATTTTTTTTCATTAGAACTAATTAAACTACATTACTAGTGGGTGTTCTAGAATAATCCCTCAACACTCTCTATAAATTTCATAGTTATTATAAATTAGTGTAGTTTTTCATACATGATAATATCTAGGATTGAATTCCTCAAAATCATGAATAAATTAAAATTCTTGAAAATTTGATTATAGAATCCGAGATTTTATGTACTGCCAATAGAGAACAAGTTGTGTCATTTTCATAACTAAAACTTCTAATGTTATTAATAATATTTCATTTGTCTTCAAAAAATGGAAAAATGGTGAATTAATAAATAATAATTGATACTAATTAATTTTTGTTCCAATTTCAAGGCCTATTTTTTTTATTTTAAAAATTAGTACCATATTTTATGTCATGATACATTATTATATTGAATGGAGAATTACACTTATTAAAATATTTATTATAATTATTGAAGGTTATGAAAGAATTCCAGGTAATTTGGAGCTAGGGTTGTGGTAACTATATTACCTATTTGTAGAATACGATCTATCATTTGAAAATTTCTATTCATATCACAATTAGAGTGATAAAGAATTTGAATGATAATGTATCAAATTTATAAATGTTAGTGTAATAGAAAAAAATAATGATGTTGACTTATACTCATATTTTTTAATATAGTGTAATGACATAATGATCCCATATTAATTGTTGATAACTATTTCTAGAGATATATTATCACATTTTTGTGATATTTGAAAAATAATATTGACCTTGTAATAAAGTGGACTCTACCGTGATACTATGGGTTGAATCTAAGTAACAAATGTTTATGAATTTGAAGGTTGTATATAGAGCATAAAAACAAGTCATGAATGTTGATCAAAGGAAGTCTATAAGTATAAATTTTTGATAGAGTCATAATGTTACATTTCTAGAAGATATTCACTATAGAAGGGGAGATTGTTATTTATATAAAATATAGCGAAGATACCCTCTCTATTTTAATAATATTGGGGGAGAAAATAATACAATATATTCAATTTTATTTGATATAATGAATTAAATAAAAATTTAGATTATGTATATCTATTATAATTATTTTATCAATTATTAAATGATAAATATTGAATAAAATCTATTCTGGTTAATTTTTTTAATAATGATTTAATATATTTTATGTATTAACAGTCAATAGATTCAACTAATTATTTTTTAAATTTCAATGAATCCATTGATTTTTTGTTAGGTTATTTTTCTACTAAGAAAGGTAATTAAATATGAAATAATATAATTATATAAAGAGGAATTATGTTATATGAATGAATGTGTTTAAAGTAATCATAAATGTGGAAGATGGTTGTGAGTTACAAACTGTTGGATAAAGAAGAATAAAGAATTAGTTACGGAAATTTATTTTCATGATGTTAATGAATGTAGTTATAAAAGGTAATTCATTAGTGAAAAAAAATAGAAAATATAAATTCTACACTATGTTATTATAAAATATATAGGGAATTCAATGTAATGTAACATTAATAGTTTACTATGGAGATGAAACAAATAAATAGAATACAATTAGTTGGAGTAAGTATATTCCTCAATATATATTCATGAATCATTTTTAAGGATTGAATGTATTTGTTCAAAAAAAATTACATATTTAGGGAACAATAAACATGATTAATGAAAACCTAATAAGTTTGGGTAGTTTCTATTTTATGGATTGAAAATGATCATTGTAACTATTTTAATCTCAATGTTATTATTGTTCTGAATTTCATGAAATAGTAGGTTGTAGATTATATAAAAACAGTATTTTATCAATCATAATAAATATAATGTATGTTCAAATGAATATTAAATGATCAATACTAGATGTTGTGGTATAATATCTGATGAATAATTTGATGGTGGATTGGATATGTTGTATTGGATAATGTAAAATCAATCTAATAGTCAAGGTTTTTATGATATTAATTTTTTGGTGATGGTGAGGTAATTTTGGTAAGATAATTATGAATGATATTTACATGCTAAATTATACTTACAAGGAAAAAGGTTTTTCGCATTGAGGCTTACAGTTTCAAAATTATATTCTAATTTTAGGATTTAATATAGAATAGAATTGTATGTAATACTGTAACATATATTCATGTGTAATACTATGTATATGACATTAAATATATTGAGATATCACATTAGTATTATTATGTGATCGAATTTAAATATTATAATGATGTAACAAGGAAACCATAATTGATATTCATTATTAAATAGTTTATTTTACCACCATGTCTTCCACCAAATTTTTTATAAATATATAAATAAAAAAATTTAAAAGTAAAAGGGGATATACTGCTCATGTTTTTAGTTATTTACATTATTTATTATGATAAATCTAGTAATATGTGATTTTAGGGAACACGTTCTACATTCTTGCAGTATTCTAAAAATAATGATCATGACCTTATGATAGATTTCTTATAGATGGAATCATTTTTAAAAATCATATATAAAAAAAAATTATTTAAAAACTGGAAAATCAGATTTTCATTGATGGAAAAGAATAAAAATAAAATTGAAATGAAATTAATGAATAACATTGTTTATTAAATGAATGATCGTGATGTATCATGATTAGTAATATTTATTTTGTTATATTTAGATGATTGTATTTGAGAATAAAGAATAATTATTATAAATATATTTTTATTGAAATAGTATTATTGGGTTCCTCTAGTTGAAGGTATTTGTAATGTAAAAAAAATTCATAGCATGAAATTTCAAATTGATAGTCATGGATTATGTCAAAATCGTCTAGGAGGTTTAGAAGGTTGGATGAAAAATAATTAGAAAGCATAAAATCGTTTATTCTTAAGGTATATTAAATTTTAGTTCCCTATATGAATCTATAGATTTATTCATTTCATAAATAAATTATCATATGAGGAAGAAGAGGGATAACATCTTTTGTGAAAATTGATTATTCAGTAAATATATTTTATGGTTAATGTAGTTATGCATGGAGTGATAATTTCCTAAAACATTTAACTACATGAATTTTGTTTTTATAGTCTATTTTTGTAAAACATAAAATCAATTTGTGTATTCTCCTTTGAAATTATATATTATAGGTGTACAATGTAAAATCTATGTAATACTATGTTCTTTAATTTATAACTAAATGTTTTATTTATTTACCCCAGAGAAATATTTGGAGAGATAGATTGAAATTTTTATATTTGTATATGGAACAGTACTAAAATAATAGAGGATTTCTATATAGAAATATTTTAAATTGGGAAATTTGAAATGCCCAGACATTTCAAAAGAGAAATCGTTATTTGATGGACTATGCGATATGAAAAACAAAACTCAAAATAACAATGGTTATTTAAATATGAATGATTTAACCTTTAAATTAAATTTTTTAATATGTATAAGATTAAAAAAATATATGGAATTTATATATGTCTAAAATATATTGATAAATGATTACAAAATTATATATCAACGTAAGGAAATGTATTTTTTGAATGTTTTTGTCAAAAATGATTTTTATGTATTTTTTAAAATTATAATATAAATATTATCATTAAAATTTTGAAACATTATTTGATAAAATAAAAGTCATTTTTTAATCATAATTTATTAATTAACATATAGTGAATATTTGTAATTTTTTTGCAGAATATAGACTTTTGAGTGATTTATGAAAATATAGTTTTTTTGTAATAATATATTTTTATTGATACACTAATTATTTTAATATAATAATTTTTCTATTATGTTTACATATTTTAGAATAAATATTTTTCAATTTCATTCAATAAATTAAATTTTTAGTCATATTTATACATCATATTAGTATAAAATTTTTTAAGTATAAAAAAACATTATTTTAATTGTAATTTAAAATCCAAAATATAACATGTTTATAATAAACCCTAATGAAAAAATATATAAATTAAAATTTTAGATTAAAATATATATATATATATATATATATATATGATAATTTAATTCAATATAAGGAATATTACTAGTTATATAGCAAATGAAAAATTATATTTTCTTTGAAAAATGTATTTTTTTATAAAACTGTTTTTGATCATGTTTACATGATTTATTTTTTATTAAACTCATAAACCTATGTGAATTTATTTTAATAAAATGGAATCTATATTTGGAATCATATTAATTAATATTTTCTAATATGGACATGTTAATTTTTTAACAATGTAAATAATAATTATTGTAAATAATAATTACCATGGAAAAAGCTAAATAGGATAATTAAGTGTTAAATGAAAATAAAAATAATAATTTAATTAGGAATATAATCAATATAATCCTAATGGTTTGAATATTAATATTTTCATTTAATGATGATATTTATTATATTTTTTGATACATTATAATGGATTATATAATTATTATTAATAATTTAATAAAATAAATGTTATATTTTTAATTGGTATTCAATTACAATTATCAAATTTATTTTGATTAATTAATGTGTTTTATAAATAATTAATACCTTTAAAAAATTGTTATTAAATATTTTTTATCAAATAAAATATAATTATTATGATATCAAATGTCAGGTTTTATTACGGTTAAAAAATTATTGTTCCTGAAAAACATGTTATTTACCATAAAATTATATTATTATTTTAAAAGGTAAATTAAAATATTAAGATAAATATTTTGATAAAAAAATTATTTTTCGATTCGGAATATCTAATTTTTCCTATGGTAATTTTTTAATAATTTTTTGAGATATGAGATTTTTTAATTAAAAATTAAAGACCATATAAAAAAACTTGTAATAAATGATATCATAATGACCCTAAATGTGATGTAATAAATACCATTATGGATATTAACGAACAAAAATTTGTTTTACGTTAAAAATTATGTTATTTTATGTTTATTTTATTTATTTTATAAATCCATTTGGAATCCTCCAAAACATGTAATATATTTTAAGGATTTAAAATCATTTCATTATGAATATGACTCGTATCAACATAAAAAAGGGAATTAATTTATTATTTATACAGTTTAAATAATAAAATAATGTATTCCACTCCCATTTGTATAAAACCATTACAACAATCCATAATATGGATTGCGGTTTTTCTTATTTTATTATGTATAGTCTAAAAACAATATAATAAAAAAACACCCCTAATTTCCAGTATAAACCCACTCAAGAACCCATTAATATTCACACAAAATCATCATACAACGTCCATAATCTTCCCTCCACTCCAAATAGTCCTCCCATGGTTTCCCCACAATCTCCACAATCCCCTCTCAAAAATTTGGGGTCACACATTCAAGTATTGGATCCTCACCTTCTTCTCCTACTTTCAATTAAATCACAATATTTTAAGCTATACTTCTTCATTTAAATATTATATATTTTAAATAATTTATAATAACTCTTTTATAAAATAATTTCTGTTATATTGATGAGATATCATTTATCATTTCTCATTATTACCCTTATCAAAGTTGTTAGTATGCCATAATTCCGTAAGGCATTTTCCACGATCCTCTTTTATCAAGAACTACTTCTATGTTATGTATTTAACATTCCATTTGATTATAATGGGACATGATATTCAAAATTTTACTTATAGTCTATTTTATGATTAAATTATGATATATTCCTTTCTCCCTCATTAATCCTCCCATGATCCTATATGTACACTTGTTACCATACTGAAATTTCATAAGGATTATTTTCATTATTCAGGTTTGTTCATTACCACATATATTTTGTTTCCAAAATTGTAATGATGGGATATTATTTTACATGTCCATATTACATATAATTTTATTTCCAAATAGTTTTACTCCACCCCATCTCTCTTATCAACCATTTTTAATAATTTATATTTAACACCACTATTCTGTCCAAATTTCACAATGATTTTTCATTCCAAAACAACTGTGTATTGAATATGATACCCATTACTCTATCAAGGGTATTAACTTGTATGCACATATAATAATTTATTGGGTATATAAATGTATGTATTAAAAATTCCTTAATTTTAGAATAAATTACTATGATGAATGATTCTATTTCATATGATTTATGAGGTACACATAAGAAGTAGAATGAAATTATTTTGATGGGTGTGCCCAGATAGGGTTATAATTCATTGGGTAATGTTTAGTATCATGACTCGTCAATTTGGAATATATTTGGACCCAATTTCATTATTGGACATTGTCCACTGTGATGGCCTTGATTATTTAAACTTTACTTGTGATTGTGATGCATTGTATTAAGTAGTTTACACATTTCCAATGTTATGATTATCATTGTATATCACAACTCATTATTAATGTTTATGATATTTAATCCTCTTATTCAAAATTATATGTATATTTTCTTAAATTTCTCTCCTTATTCCATTTCTTTTCATTCAATGGGATTTATTACTCACCCTGTTCTTATATTTGTTCCTAGGACATCCCTTACAGTTTTATGTATAATGGAATATTATGAACATGTTTAAGATGTTTTCAATAAAAATGATATATTTCATGTTTTGAGTTCTTATATAATATACCCAATTCCCAAAGACAATATACTTATATATATTTTTATATTTATTATGTTTAAGACAATCTATTAAAATTATGTATTATGATTTAATACAGAGATAAGATATTTACTACTAGAAATCATTATTTTCCCAACACTTGTATACCAACGGTTCTTTTGTACAATAGGTATAGGTGATCTTGACCAACGATTTGCATAAACCGTTGGTAAAGAAGGATTTTGATGGATTTTTCCCAAATGGTTTGATGAAACCATTTTGAAATCATGGTTTTCCAAATGGTTTTTAATAACTGTTGGGAAAATATTCCTCAAATTCGACTACGGAAAGTGACCCCCCAACACCCCCCCCCCCCCGAATTCTAGAAGTAGATTGCACGACTCCCAGATGCGCTGCCTGACTCCCAGAACCCCTAGAGAAGCCCCAACACAAGTGCACCTATTCCATCCGATCAGCTACCAGGTTAGACTCCTTCCACCTCTTCTCAAGGATATCCTTCCACCTCGTCTCAAGGAATCCTAAAATTCTCAAGGATATCATTATTCACTATTTCTAGGGATTTTGGAAAATTTTATGATTCACTACTCCAAGAATTGTGTACTCAAATCACTATATCCACAAATTGTGTACTCAAATAACTTCATCAGTGTACAAATTTTCCAATTAATGTTTCCATTACACATATACATTTATAAGGGAATATTGTCTCTTTCTTGTATTCTAATTTTATAGATTCATAGTTTTTTTTAAATCTCAATTCTTTAAATATTAAAGATTTATGTATATGAACTCATAAGAAATTGTTTGCAATATTTATTCATAGTATTTCATGAAAATCACAACTTTAATTAAGATCATGTCAAACATGATGATCTTATTTGTCACGACCCGTCCTCAGGGCCCGTGTCGTGACTACCCCAAGCCTGCCTTCCATAGACCAGGGGCTGGCGACTATCACCAAATGCGTAAATCCCGATAAAAATAGAAGGCATTGCCTTTATGAAACGTAAACACACAAACCCTCAGAGAACAAGCGGATGATTACACTAAGTAAATAAGTAACAGGTATGGTGAAAGTACAAAGGGGACGGAAATACAATCCCAACAGAAAGGTAGAGCTACAACTGAAAGAAAGTACAACTGAAAAGACAAATAGCTGAATGTTGAAGTATCTTATGGATCATCCTTCAGGTTCCTACTTGAACGGTAGGTACATATTTCCTTCTCGACACTCCACCTTAGTCTATCTCCTCCGGGTACAGACTCGTTGTGAGATCCACCACTGGGTACCATCCACTCTACAATACTCAACCATGACCAGTGTTGTCCGTCGTCTGCAACCAACACATCGAGGTGTGGGCATAGCCCGTGCAGGGGTGATTATAACGATACTCAGTAGGGACCACGAGACCCTCAAGGTCTCAATAAAACCAACAAGTATAAACCACAAAAAAATTATCTCAATAGATAACCTTTACATAGGTATATTCCCATACATATACCTTAGTTATCAAGTAACCAATCTCAATCATTATGTAAACACAACGGTCATTGACATAGCTCAAACCAGGATTTTTTTTCATGATGAAGAAAACACGGCTACTGGAGATCTCCTCCTCTATCGAGCGTAGTAGTCCTATAATGACTCTGAGGTTACACTCAAAAACATTAGGCTGCTGAGGTACTCCTCCTCTGTGGAGTACCGCAGGTCTTCCACCCCAACACAGTAGTGCTCCCTGCCATGGGTCTGCCACCCCAACACAGTATCGCTCCCCCTAATAGCGTACAGAGGTACTCCTCTTGTAGAGTACCATGGGTCTAACACCCCAACACAGTAGTGCTCCCTGCCATGGTTTTACCACCCCAACACAGTAGTTCTCCTGTAGAGACCCGAATCTTGATGTACATGAACATTACATTACTTTGGCGGAATACTTAGTATATAACAAAAACACACACACAAGGATCGTAATAGTTTAGTGTCTTTGGAAACTCAGAACGTAATCTTCTAATCATGGTGAAAGATCTTCAATATCTCCCATAAAGATCTTCTTTTTTTTACCTAAAACCTTTATTTATATCATGGGGAAAAGAAAACATAAAAGGGTGAGCTCAAATGCTCAGTAAGGGTATAAAAAAGAAAAATAAATCACATCATATTCATAAGAACATAACTTTTGGAAATCTTAACCTACAAAAGAGAGCATAATTTCATAACATGGGATAAATCATAGTAGTGAAATGAAATCCCAATAATCATAAAGTAAAACATGAAACTTTGTGGCATACACACATAATCATAGAGAATCATTTCTTGTTAGTCAAGACTCATTGCCAAGACTATCTTAGTGGACAAAGTCCCTTTCTGAATCGAGTAACCCTCGTTTCAGTCCTGTTTCACTGAACCGGTATAACCTACCATTTCATCCATGTCTATCTCATGAGATATAAAATCTTTACCCAATGCATTGGAGGGAGATATAGGTCCCACCCATCTTATAATGAATCCTTTCTTATGTGTGCCACATAATCATAAAACATACATCATCTCATAACACATGTAACAAAAATGGGATTCTTGAATATTCATGACATCATAAATAAATTCATATAAGATAAAGGAATTCATAAAAAGTATTCCATCACAACATGATCAAATAAATGTAACAATAGGGATAAAAACAGAACCCTTTATTATCTTAGATGGAAAATAATTTTGATAAAACACTTGAACTCCATTCTTGAGGAAAATATCATTTCTTCTTCAAAAACATTTTTCCTTTCATAACATGTCATACAACTTTAAAATAAAAGAAGTTGATTAAAAATAAACTTGAAAACTTGTAAAGGAAGCTTCTTGGAAATAATGTTTTAAAAATCCATTCATGCCGTATAAGTTAAAAAAAACATTCTTCGTACTTTTGTCGGAAAAGTAAAAAAAGTACCTCGTACGAAAAACGACAAAAGATTCCTTTCATATCTTTTACTAAAAACTCACCGAAGGGTAAAATAGGTTTTAAAAAATTTTAGGTGGATGGAAATAATATTACATATTTATTAAACATGGATGTGGATGATAAAATACACCCCAGTAAATACTTACGAATAAACAATCTCAGATAAAAATGAGATTGTGATATTTCCCTTACCTTAGGTCCGATTTGCTTCGTATGTGTCTGAACCTCCTGTATAATGATTTAAATAATGTCATTGACTTATTACAGAATCATATTCATTGTTATGATATCATATATGGTTCACTTATGACATTATATTACCCGTTCTTTTGTAAATTCCATGTTAAAGAAGCATTTTGGGTAAAATCGTTTCATTTATCGTAGGTGTTTTGACTTGTTGTTCTTGACATTATTATTACTTATATAATGATTTAATTACTTCCAGAATATAAAATATGATTTATATATCATATATATTCAGTATATATATATATAATAGATAGATAAATGAAATGAAAAACACCGTTCATGGAGACGGTAGTCCGTACGTACGCATGAACGCTGTTTTTCTTTCCTTATTGTCTTGAATGGAAGTAAGTAGATGACATACATATATATATATATACATAAATCCAGTATCATTATTATATCATATATTTCATTATTACTTATTATATATACTTTATAATCATTCATGAATGGTTAATCATTAAGAATGAATCTCATCGCGTCGTGGAGACGGTAGTCCGTACGTACACACGAGCGATGATATCATTTCCATAATTATTGAATTGAATTGGAGTGGATTATAAAATATATCAGAATCAATATGATGTTGTAATAACTATGTATAGTTATTCTTTAAACCATTATACCCATCCATGTAAGGTGGTGGTGGAAAATAGATTACACCACGGCGTGGAGACGGTATTCCGTACGTACGCACGCGCGATGATTTCTTTTTCCGTAGGATGGATAGATGGTGAAATAGGGTTGTTTCATACTTTAAATAACATATCAGTATATGAGTGATACTGATGTTAGTACTTCATAATGAAACAACCTAAGAATAAGAAGTGGAAGAAGAAATAAAGATGAAAGAATTGGTAACGATAATTACCTCTTCTTTGAAGCGCCTCTTTGAGACCTCCTCTTAGGGCACTAAAATTGGTCTTTGAGGAAGACCAGAACCTCTAGGATGTTTATAGGGAAGTGGAGAAGATATTTTGTCAGGGGTTTGCCGATCTTGAGTGCTCAAATTGGTGTGAGGAGGAGGGGGAGGAGGTGTCCTTTTATAAGGGAGGAGAGGGGCACCTTAGGAATACCTCAAAATATTATTTTATATTAATGTAAAAATCGGTTTATAATGGTTCCAAAGGGTCTTATTTTGAATCTAAAGTGGGTATGGTTCGAAATCCTATCAACCAATAAGATTTAGACAAGTTTAGGGTATTATTTTAACCTTATCAATTAGATTTAACTCTAAGTTAAATAATTTAACTTTTACCGCGTCTTTTTATTTTCTTTCACTATATGGTTAATACACTTACTATAACATGCCAAACGAACCCCAAATTGTTTATTATTAATAAATATATCCTTATCTAAGTCATGTGGCCGAAACTTAGATTTTTAGGAATAAAATAACAATTAATAATATAATATTTTATTTAAAAACTATTTTGTGTCAATTTTGACACTATTTTATATATGATTTTTTTGAAAGTCATAACAGAATTATATGTTCGAACCAAGTTGATTAAATAAACAATAATATATCATAGTAACCTATAAAATTTGTGTAATTCATAAAAAGTCTCAAATTACATTCATTTGAGCATTTATAACATCAATTATGTTAATATTTCCTTAAAAGGGTAATTACTGCATCATCGTTGTGTCATAAATAAATTAATTTATATAAAGTCTAAAAATTATAAATAAAATATAATTATGTAGGAAATATTTTTAGCTTTCTAATGAATATTTATAGTCTAATTTATCTTATGTATAACCCCATATTAAAAATGTTTTAGTTATTAAACTTTGATTTTAACTATTTTAACTATTCATTAAATAAAATAATATTAAATGTCATAATCTAATCCAAGTGGACCTAAATGGTCATATTATATTCATAAGGTTGTTTTTGGTCGAATTACACTTATACAATAGAATTAGGACATGTGTTAGGGTAATATTAATATCATATTTACTCTTAGTTACCCTATTTACTATTAACCGTGGTAAAAAAAAGTAAAAAGTTTCTGTTCACAAGAAATTATTTTCATCTCATTGAACCACATTTTAGTCCTTGATATTAACCGTGTCTGTCGGATTTTTGAAATTCCATTCACAGAAGCGGTAAAATTAAGTTTTATGCAAAATTCAGTTTTTAACCTACCACTTAGTGGTTTCACTATTCATCAAAAATTGAAAGTTTTCAGAAAAATACCAAAATTTCATCCTAAGCTATATTTCATATTCCGAATTCAAAAATGAAGTCTATTTTACCAATTTCATAACATAGAAGTTTCATTAATTAATTTTATAATTAAATCCCGATGTTAAAACAAATAGCGTGTTTTTAAGAAACAATATCTACCAAAAGATTGACACTTGATTATGTCTGGTTTAAATGTGAAATTACATCCAATGACCAACATCGTATTAAATTGTAAAAATATATTCTAAATATACTTTAAAACCACTCAATTTAATGATTTATCACTATTAATTATTTCGATTAAAAAAGTTGTTTTTAATTATAATCTAGTAATTTTCACTATTCATCAGAATATGAAAGTTATCCGAAAAGTACCAAAATTTCACCCTAAGATAATTTCGATATTAAGAATCCAGAAATTAATTCCATTTTGAAAAAATAAAATATACAGAATTTCAAAAAGTGGTTATTACTATTCATAACGGCTAGTTTTAATAATATTTTAATAGCATATTGTTGTTTAATGAAACTCGTTATTGCGTACTACACACGCTATCGAGGAAGGTCGTGATTGCGTGTAATGCAAGGCAAATCAAGGATGTGTGTTGTGCAAGCTCCTTTTGATGTAGCGTAAAACACAAGACATTAATAAAATTAAAAGGAATATTTTTCATAAAATCTCGGGCTGTTACATTCTACCCCCCTTAAAATGAATTTCGCCCTCGAAATTCGTCGGGGTTATAAATGGTTTATTATTAGAAAGTTTCTTTAATAGAAACCCACATCGTAAAAAGGAATATCAAAACCAATCTTTAAAAACAAAAGTATGAAACGTAACGGTTACCCAAATAAACTAGTCACTGGGTTTCCACATAGGTGAAAATATGGATATGGAAGAGAAATCTAACCATCACGTTCTGATGGAGAGTGGTAGAGAAAATGGCTATAGAAAATCCAGCAATCACAAAGCCATAAATTTGTGACGATCTAAGGTACCATCTGATTCATCAGATATAAGATCACTAGGACAACATTTTTGGTTTTCAAGATCGTTTCCCTAATGTTAAAGAATTTGAATTAGAATAAATACTTACTTTATTTTGGTACAATCTCACTGTTGTTCGTGCCTTTAACAATTTCCACTTCATCTCTTAAATAAATGAAGTTGAATTTGTTATTCGTGAAGTGTTAGCAGATCATGTGATAGAATAACGGGTCATTCCATCTGTCTCAAACAAAAGGTTAGCAAAAAAAATAAAAATAAAAAATTATATACATAAGTCGATCTATAGTGAGATTAATCATATATGGTTCCTAAAATGGACTTATACATCATATGTCATACAACTTAATATAATAAAACTAGTTTCTACTAAACAGGTACTTCCTGTAGGCCAGTGGTAGGCGATAAAGGCCAGTCGCACTTCGGTTGTGGGTTCGATTCCCACAGCCTTGTCCGACGCGATGGGCTGTCGCCCGTCCTGCAGGTTTTCCTTTTTCTAAAACTATATTACTATAACATCCCATCAATAATATCGAAAAAAACTTCTATCCTTAAACAATACTAACTTATTCCAACATAATCCATTCCAATCTTTAGGCTTACCCATAATACTACAGTCCACTCTCATAACATAGTGAAAATGATTACCAGAGATTTAACACCATCGTTGATCCCCATATATCATAAGATATGTATTGTTGGTCACATTCCAAACATTCAAAGGCCTTAATCATGTATTCTCTTGAATACCTTAGTGAAAACATGAATGAAGTTAAAATTTAACACTTTCCACATACCAAAATCCTCAAAATTCTATATACTCAAACAATGATATCACTTAGTCCTTATATCAATCATGAGCTCATGAATACTATTAAACATTTCATTTTCTCGTTTTCCCTTCATTATGCGCATATCATCTTATTTCCAAAAAATATCTCAATCACTTTGAATACCACATCAATAAATATTGCAATACTCAATGATAAAACATTATTTTGGAATCCCATTACATAAACACTTAATCATTCCACCACATCGTTGTCATATTCAACATTGCCAATAGTGATCGTATGTGACTTCCCTTTGTCCTTTGCCTTCAGTGGTTGCTCATGTTGATCATCACTAACCCTTGGATTAGGGCATTTATTAGCATAATGCCCCATCTCCTTGCACTTGAAGCATTGAAGTGTTGGTTGTGCGTTCTCTGCAGTGTTTGCTTTATTCACTTCATTAGAATCCCTTTTTCCATTACTTCGACACTCAGCTGCTCGATGACCTTATTTTCCACACTTAAAACATTTTCTAGTCCCTTTAAGACAATCTCCACCATGCTTCTTTCCACACTTTGTGCATAAGGAAACATTCATCTTCTTTTCACCATTATTCTTAGATTTCTCCTTGAACTCCATCTTTCGTTTCTTGTCAAAACCATGAGATGGATATGTAACACCAAATTCCATTTCTTCCTTGATAGAACAACACATAATTTCTTCATAGCTACTGAAGTCTCTTATAGCTAATGCCCTTCGAAGACTTGGTTTTAAGCCACTGAAAAATCGATCAACTTTACTTTCAGGTTGGATGATAATGCCAGATGCATACCTTGCAAGTCTTGTAAACTTCACTTCGTATATACCAACAGATTCATCATCCCTTTTCTTTAGTTCAAGAAACTCCTTCTCTATCTTTTTTCGAAGAATACGAGGGAAGTACTTATTGAAAAATAAGTTCTTGAACTCGTCCCATTCCATGGACTCAATTTAATCTCTTTGCCTTGTATTCTTGATAATATTCCACCATTGATCAGATTCACCTTCCAAACGATATACTGCTAAGATGACTTTATCATGTTCAGAACATTGAAGAACTGAAAATATCTTTTCAGTAGTACTGATCCATTGTTCAGCAACAAGTGGATCAGAAGACCCACTGAAAGAAGGTGGATGTTGCCTCATGAAGGACTCAATAGAATATTGTTCCCTTCTCTGCTCATTTGGAAGTCCAGAATGATTCATAACTTGTGTAAGTATAACAATAAGATTTTTCACTCCATCTCCCATAACATTTGTTCGTTCAGGAGGACAATCATTGCATTGTCCATTGTATTGATCAACACAGTTCCTTCGGGTTCCATCCATCGTCTAAAACCCAAAAAGAATAGTGTGAGAGGCAAAAATAATGCTAGGGAAAACAACATTATAAAGGGGGATTATCCTCAATATCTAACTTCTTAGGATAAATTCTAAGATCGTTACCGTAGTTATAGGACTGTATCCTATACGTATACTTATCCTTAGGGACATCCCTAGACAAACCTTATAAATATCTCTAGGGATCTCACTAAAGTTCTTGCATCCTAGTTTCCGAAGGTTGACTAAACCTTTCCTCTGATACCAACTGTAGAGACCCGAATCTTGATGTACATGAACATTACATTACTTTTGCAGAATACATAGTACATAACAAAAACAAACACACAAGGATCGTAATAGTTTAGTGTCTTTGGAAACTCAGAACGTAATCTTCTAATCGTGGTGAAAGATCTTCAATATCTCCCATAAAGATATTCTTTTTTTTACCTAAAACCTTTCTTTATATCCTGGGGAAAAGAAAATATAAAAGGGTGAGCTCAAATGCTCAGTAAGGGTATAAAAAAGAAAAATAAATCACATCATATTCATAAGAACATAACTTTTGGAAATCTTAACCTGCAAAAGAGAGCATAATTTCATAACATGGGATAAATCATAGTAGTGAAATGAAATCCCAATAATCATAACTTAAAACATGAAACTTTGTGGAATACACACATAATCATAGAGAATCATTTCTTGTTAGTCAAGACTCATTGCCAAGACTATCTTAGTGGACAAAGTCCCTTTCTGAATCGAGTAACCCTCGTTTCAGTCCTGTTTCACTGAACCGGTATAACCTACCATTTCAGCCATGTCTATCTCATGAGATATAAAATCTTTACCCAATGCATTGGAGGGAGATATAGGTCCCACCCATCTTATAATGAATCCTTTCTTATGTGTGCCACATAGTCATAAAACATACATCATCGCATAACACATGTAACAAAAATGGGATTCTTGAATAATCATGACATCATAAATCAATTCATATAAGATAAAGGAATTCATAAAAATAATTCCATCACAACATGATCAAATCAATGTAATAATAGGGATAAAAACAGAACCCTTTATTATCTTAGATGGAAAATAATTTTGTTAAAACACTTGAACTCCATTCTTGAGGAAAATATCCTTTCTTCTTCAAAAACATTTTTCCTTTCATAACATGTCATACAACTTTAAAATAAAAGAAGTTGATTAAAAATAAACTTGAAAACTTGTAAAGGAAGCTTCTTGGAAATAATTTTTTAAAAATCCATTCATGCCGTATAAGTTAAAAAAACATTCTTCATACTTTTGTCGGAAAAGTAAAAAAAAGTACCTCGTACGAAAAACGACAAAAGATTCCTTTCATATCTTTTACTAAAAACTCACCAAAGGGTAAAATAGGTTTTAAAAAATTTTAGGTGGATGGAAATAATATTACATATTTATTAAACATGGATGTGGATGATAAAATACACCCCAGTAAATACTTACGAATAAACAATCTCAGATAAAAATGAGATTGTGATATTTCTCTTACCTTATGTCCGATTTGCTTCGTATGTGTCCGAACATCCTGTATAATGATTTAAATAATGTCATTGACTTATTACAGAATCATATTCATTGTTATGATATCATATATGGTTCACTTATGACATTATATTACCCGTTCTTTTGTAAATTCCATGTTAAAGAAGCATTTTGGGTAAAATCGTTTCATTTATCGTAGGTGTTTTGACTTGTTGTTCATGACATTATTATTACTTATATAATGATTTACTTACTTCCAGAATATAAAATACGATTTATATATCATATATATTCAGTATATATATATATATAATAGATAGATAAATGAAATGAAAAACACCGTTCACCGAGACGGTAGTCCGTACGTACGCATGAACGCTGTTTTTCTTTCCTTATTGTCTTGAATGGAAGTAAGTAGATGACATACATATATATATATATATACATAAATCCAGTATCATTATTATGTCATATATTTCATTAGTACTTATTATATATACTTTATAATCATTCATGAATGGTTAATCATTAAGAATGAATCTCATCGCGTCGTGGAGACGGTAGTCCGTACGTACGCACGAGCGATGATATCATTTCCATATTTATTGAATTTAATTGGAGTGGATTATAAAATATATCAGAATAAATATGATGTTGTAATAACTATGTATAGTTATTCTTTACACCATTATACCCATCCATGTAAGGTGGTGGTGGAAAATAGATTACACCACGGCGTGGAGACGGTATTCCGTACGTACGCACGCGCGGTAATTTCTTTTTCCGTAGGATGGATAGATGGTGAAATAGGGTTGTTTCATACTTAAAATAACATATCAGTATATAAGTGATACTGATTTTATTACTTCATAATGAAACAACCTAAGAAGAAGAAGTGGAAGAAGAAATAAAGATGAAAGAATTGGTAACGGTAATTACCTCTTCTTTGAAGCGCCTCTTTGAGACCTCCTCTTAGGGCACTAAAATTGGTCTTTGAGGAAGACCAGAACCTCTAGGATGTTTCTAGGGAAGTGGAGAAGATATTTTGTCAGGGTTTGGCCGATCTTGAGTGCTCAAATTGGTGTGAGGAGGAGGGGGAGGAGGTGTCCTTTTATAAGGGAGGAGAGGGGCACCTTAGGAATACCTCAAAATATTATTTTATATTAATGTCAAAATCGGTTTATAATGGTTCCAAAGGGTCTTATTTCGAAGCTAAAGTGGGGATGGGTCGAACTACTATCAACCAATAAGATTTAGACAAGTTTAGGGTATTATTTTAACCTTATCAATTAGATTTAACTCTAAGTTAAATAATTTAACTTTTACCGCGTTTTTTTATTTTCTTTCACTATATGGTTAATACACTTACTATAACATGCCAAAAGAACCCCAAATTGTTTATTATTAATAAATATATCCTTATCTAAGTCATTCGGCCGAAACTTAGATTTTTAGGAATAAAATAACAATTAATAATATAATATTTTATTTAAAAACTATTTTGTGTCAATTTTGAAACTATTTGATATATGATTTTTGTGAAAGTCATAACAGAATTATATGTTCGAACCAAGTTGATTAAATAAACACTAATATATCATAGTAACCTATAAAATTAGTTTAATTCATAAAAAGTCTCAAATTACATTCATTTAAGCATTTATAACATCAATTATGTTAATATTTCCTTAAAAGGGTAATTACTGCATCATCGTTGTGTCATAAATAAATTAATTTATTTAAATTATAAAAATTATAAATAAAATATAATTATGTAGGAAATATTTTTATCTTTCTAATTAATATTTATAGTCGAATTTATCTTATGTATAACCCCATATTAAAAATGTTTTAGTTATTAAACTTTGATTTTAACTATTTTAACTATTCATTAAATAAAATAATATTAAATGTCATAATCTAATCCAAGTGGACCTAAATGGTCATATTATATTCATAAGGTTGTTTTTGGTCGAATTACACTTATCCAATAGAATTAGGACATGTTTTAGGGTAATATTAATATCATATTTACTCTTAGTTACCCTATTTACTATTAACCGTGGTAAAAAAAAGTAAAAAGTTACTGTTCACAAAAAATTATTTTCATCTCATTGAACCACATTTTAGTCCTTGATATTAACCGTGTCTGTCGGATTTTCGAAATTCCATTCACAGAAGCGGTAAAATTAAGTTTTATGCAAAATTCAGTTTTTAACCTACCACTTAGTGGTTTCACTATTCATCAAAAATTGAATGTTTTCAGAAAAATACCAAAATTTCATCCTAAGCTATATTTCATATTCCGAATTCAAAAATGAAGTCTATTTTACCAAATTCATAACATAGAAGTTTCATTAATTAATTTTATAATTAAATCCCGCTGTTAAAACAAATAGCGTGTTTTTAAGAAACAATATCTACCAAAAGATTGACACTTGATTATGTCTGGTTTAAATGTGAAATTACATCCAATGACCAACATCGTATTAAATTGTAAAAATATATTCTAAATATACTTTAAAACCACTCAATTTAATGATTTATCACTATTAATTATTTCGATTAAAAAAGTTGTTTTTAATTATAATCTAGTAATTTTCACTATTCATCAGAATATGAAAGTTATCCGAAAAGTACCAAAATTTCACCCTAAGATAATTTCGATATTAAGAATCCAGAAATTAATTCCATTTTGAAAAAATAAAATATACAGAATTTCAAAAAGTGGTTATTACTATTCATAACGGCTAGTTTTAATAATATTTTAATAGCATATTGTTGTTTAATGAAACTCGTTATTGCGTACTACACACGCTATCGAGGAAGGTCGCGATTCCGTGTAATGCAAGGCAAGTCAAGGATGTGTGTTGTGCAAGCTCCTTTTGATGTAGCGTAAAACACAAGACATTAATAAAATTAAAAATAATATTTTTCATAAAATCTCGGGCTGTTACAGCTCCCCACTGGGATATTCAAGTTACTCTGAAACGAATCAAACAACCACTCATCAGGTATCAGCCAGCTACAAGTTCTTCGTACTACGTACGCTCGTCTACCGGAGGATCCTCTCCACGACCTACTGGTCGATACATCCATGTGTCACGTAATCTCTCGTAGAAGTACCTAAAAGGACCACCTCGTCATATGGGTCACAACGCAACAGACGGTGCATCAAACGGACGCCCGATCTGTGAGTTATTAGCATTTTGGTTCCAGGGGCCCGGTTGGTTTTCAGGTAGATTCCAACCCGAACATACTCCAACTGCATCAAAACTTCAGGTGAAGTATTCCAAAAGAACCATCTCATCATGAAGAATCCAACATAGTCAATGGAACATCAATCAGACGTCTGGTCCTTATGTTATAAGCATTTTCGCTCTGAGGGCCCTGATGGAATTAAATTCGTTGCAAACCTGACCATTTTACAAATTTGTTCAAAACTCACTAAGAGTAACCCAAAAGTATCTAATTTTCGCAAGGGTCCTAGTTCCACAGACAACACGTTGATCGGACACACGGTCTTTAAGAAATTTAGCTTTAAGTGAAAAAGGGCCTGGTCCGTTAGGCCTGATGGGTTATCGGGTCAGGTCGTCTCGGTTTTGGCGGGTCCGTCCCGGAAAAGGGGTCGGACGGGCCCAGTGAGTCGCGTGCCCTGGCCCGAGTGGCGCGGTTCGGCCCGAAGTGGCGCGGCCCAGTGAGGCGTGGCCCGGTACGGCGGGGCGCGGCCCACCCCGGCCTGGCTGGCTCGGCAAGTCTGTCGGGCGGTCTGCGGGGCGCGACCCCTTGGTTGTCCGAACCAGCGGAAACACCCTTCCTAAAGTTGTCGGCTAGGCTGGGCGGCCTTTTGGCGCAAGCGGCCCACATGGTGGGTCGGGCTCTTCTGGCGTGGCGCCCTGCTGGCACCACGGATCAGCTCCGCTCGGGAGGCCGATAGGCCGACATATTTTCCTACACAACGCCCTTCTGAAGCCGCAACTCCCCTTCTCCCGGTCAGCCGACGAGCCGGCCGGTCCTTCCGCCGAAGCGGCATGGAATGCAGGATGCGGTTCCCGCTACACAGCCGGCGCGATGGTGTCAGCTTCCTCCGCTGTGGCCTACACTAGCTGCAGTTTCGCATCCCCGGTACTGCGCGACGGCCCCGTGCTTCCTCTGTTGTGGACCACTAGGTCGTGGATTTTCCTAGCTTATCCGACAGCGGCCCTTGTGCCGTCGATCTCTTCCATGTTCTGCCTCCAATATTCAGTTCCAAAAATATCAAGTTCTAGCGGAGGGTCTTCGGACCGTGTTCGTTCGGCCCACGCCCTCTGCGTTAAGAGATAACAATAGGCCAAGACAATCAAATATATACAATGAAAAATCGAGGCACAATTTTAATCCATTAAAATTGAACATAACCCCTACCTCGATAATTGTCGTCTCACTTCGGGCATCGCGGAAGACGGTGTCGTGGGGAAAGGATTCGTAGGAGACGTCAGAGTGTGTCCGAGGAGGAAGCACCGTCTCCTCAGTTGTCGTAGATAATAGAATGGTTGGCGTGTTGTTTTTCTTTGTGGAACCAGCATTCTTCATTGAAGAAGTCCCCATTCTTCGCCAAAGAAGAAAATATTCTCTCAAGATCTCTCTCCGCCTTAACTCAATGAAAGCCCTCTCCACCATAAAATAATTAGCTACCCTTATTATTTTATTAACACACGCCATTTAAAATTCAAATAGTCAGACACTTAATTAATTAAAAGAAGATGATCTACTAATTAATTAATGTATGTTGGCAGGAGTTAAGAGAGGGAGAGGGAGAGGAAATGTCCTCATAAATTTAAGGGGTTTTCCAGAATTAATGGAGTGAGGGAGGTGGAGAGTTTGGCAATTAAAGGGGTTTTTCCAATTTAATGAAGGGGGTTTAAGGATTTTAGGGGAAAATGAAAGAATTGGGATCATGTGGGCCCCTCCTCTCATTTATCCACACATTGGGAGTTGAATGGTTGTGGGCCCCACCAACAACTTCCCATAGGAAGGATTAACTTCCAAAGATTCAAAATAAAATTTTTCTAAAATTTTTATTTATTTAAACTAATTCCCCATTTAAAAATTCTCAACCCGCATAAAACGAAACTGCGGTAAAGGTCCCATTAAGCAATTATTGGTGTTTCATGTTCATCGGTGCACTCATATTTCAATTCCGAGCACTAGTCCAAAAGATATAAAAACCCGCTCGTTCGATTACTGAACATACCCAAGATAAACATTGGAAATTGATTACGGGCACACCGAGCCTCAGAATCAAGTGTCGTAAGAAGCCATATACTCATAAAATATCAAAGTAATTTTGAAAGAAAAAATCATTGAAATTTCAGAGTCTTTACATTACATCCACCTTAGGGATTTACCTCTCCGTAAAGCTATAAAACAAACTAGAGAAACTAAAGAAGGTACCGAGAACACATTTGAGCCTCCTGCTCCAATGTGCTCTCCTAGAGGTTTCCCGTTCTTCCAGTAAAAGAAAACAAGAGGAATCGACCGTCCACGTAGGACCCGCTCCTGTCAATCCTCAACCTCTACTAGAACCCCGTGAAAGTCTCCTCATCATCGATATACAGCTCTCAGTGGTAGATGATGATGGTTAGTTTATGCACAGATCTCCTCAGCTGAGATACGTGAATGACATAATGCACCCAGTGCAGCTGAGGTGGAAAGGCTAGGCAGTATCCCACCTCGCCTACCATGCTATGGACTTGGAAAGGTCCGATGAAATGCGGAGATAAATTACCTCCTCAGCCAAAACACCCTAGACCCCATCATGGTGAGACCCATAAGAAGAAGTGGTTGTCACCCTCGAACTCCAGTCGTCTCGTCTCCTATCAGTATAAGACTTGTATCTGCTCTATGTAGTCATCATCTACTCCTCGAAGATCTAAACCATCTCTATTGTAGCCTGAACCATCTCTGGTTTTACACATGCTGACTCTATCACTATCCACACCGGATATCTGAGACGCGTCCAGCTACTGTCTCACCACTCCTAACAGTCAAATGCCTGATCTCCTACTAAAAGCATCTTCTATAACGTTCCCCTCCCCATGAGTATAAACAATCTCAAGTCATAGTCCTGGAGGAATTCAAGCCACCACCACTTTCTCAGGTTCATTTCATTCTGATAGAAGATATACCTGAGACTATTGAGTTGGAGATAATCGTAAACCATTTTCTCAATGAACAATGGGTGAGAGAAGCCATTTGTAAGAACTCATCTCCACTCTTCTTCGTCTACGTTATACCAAAGAGCTGCTGAGATTTCTCCTCTGTCGAAAAGAGAATTCTAGTCTCATCCCATGGATGTACGATGTTCCTTTCCTAATTAAATCATTCCTAACATGAACGATACAATTCATGTATTGAATGACGTTGTAAGGCCTCGACGCTACTACTACGAGATCCAACCGTTACTCTCACCTCCAAGGGTTGAGTCACACTATCGACATCAGTGCATGGTTACTGGGTCTCCTCTAGTAGGAATCTCACAAGTGAGGGTCAAGTAAATTTTTTTAACGAGAACGTATTTGTATCAACCATACAAAAAGGATAGGAAAGTAAAAGTCACAACGATAAGTGTCTTTTATTACTATATCTCAAAGTACAAAGACACAAAGAAAATACAAAAACAACAACACGGAAACTAGAAGCACCAAGAACAAAGGCCTCCATGCTTGAAAGTAGTCTTGCTCCGGTGCACCTGCTTCTGAAGCTCCATTGTCATATACTTTAGCTGCCTGAAGCTGTGCTCTCCCATTTCCACCCACTCCCTACGGTCGCGGTGGACCTCCTAGTGGTGGTCGTGGAAACACCTCGAATCATCGTACACCACTGGCTGTATGGCCAACTCCTCTATCTCAGTCTGGTAGGTTCATCTACTACCTGCTACTCATCTTCTAGACAGGTCGAGTAGTCTCGGGCCAAATGACTCTGCTTGCCACATGCATAGAACTTCCTGCTCCTCGTATAGCTTTCTCTATTTCGTTTTCCTCGCACATTAAAACCTATATCCCGAGGTCTCCCAACTGTTGGTCTGATGCTCTTGGACCTCTGCATCATTATCCTTCTTCCTACAGATGACTCGGCTCCAGACAGAAACCATGTGGCAAGGGCCTCAGCTCCTGATCATGCTTAGAGTGTAGAGTCGATGGTATAAACTCCACCATGAAGGAAGTCTCAAAGTCTCCCTAGGTGAAGGTTATTTCTTCACAAAACTAGATCATATGGCTCTACGACCTCTCATCAACTACCTGAAAGCTACTAACATCTAGGTTCACCAGCAATTCAACGGGTGTCCCAGCTGTGTGGAAAGCTTGTACTACAAACTCCAGCTAGTGCCCAGCCATCTAAAAATCTGACTCGCCTCGAATCCTCGAAGGCCTCTGTCCCTAGAACTCAAGAAATGCGCTCAAGAGGCGTACGCTCTCTACTGAAATGTCAAGTGGGAGAGGGCCATGTACTGAGGCCTCACTACTTGGTGAGCAATCATCACACTCTCCACTCGGTACCCACGATAACTAACTGGTTGAAGACATCCTGAAAAAAACAGATGCGACACGGTCAAAATACTATACCTGCTGATCTGTCCTAGTTTGAACATATTTTCAATGAAATATTTTCAAAACACAAACGCAATCAGTGTTTTAGTGAACTATTTCGGAAATCAGAAGTCAGGGTCCTGTGTATGGATACGTCGGCCGCCCGCACCAACACTGAACTCCTTGAACTGAGAACCACACTTAGTACCCTTAACACAATTTCTTCACAAAAAGAAAATATCATATTTCTATGTTCTGCGGTATAAGAGACTCCTCTAATACCAATTTGTCAGGACCCATCCTTGGGGACCTTGCTGTAACTACCACAATCCTACCTACGATAGGCCAGGGGCTGGTGACTAGCACCAAAGGTTAAAATCTCAATAAAAAGGGAAGGAATTTCCCTTATGAACCGTAAATACACAAAATCTCAGAGAACAAGCGGAAGAAAACACTAATTAATCAGTAACAAGTATGATGAAAGTACAAAGGGTTCAGAAATACAAGACCAACTGAAAGTTACAACTAAAACTGAAAGAAAGTAGAACTGAAAAGTCAAACAACTAAATGGAGAAGCAGCTCTTGGATTATCCTTTAGGTTCCTACCTGAAGGGTAGGTATATATTTCCTCCTCAACACTCTACATCAGTCTATCTCCTCAGGGTACAGACTCATCATGAGATCCACCACCGGGTACCGTCCAACTCTACAAGCCTCAACCACGACCGATGAAGTCCGTCGTCTGCAACCAACACATCGAGGTGCGAGCATAGCCTGTGCACGGGTGAGTATAATGATACTCAGTGGGGACCCCGAGACCATCAATGTCTCACTAAAAACAACAAAGATAAACCACAGCGAAAGATCTCAACAGATAGCCTTTACATAGGCATATTCCCATACATATACCTAAGTTATCAATTAACTCATCTCAATCAGGAGGTAAACACAAAGGTCACTGACTGAGCTCAAACCAGGATTTTTATTCATGATGATGAAAACATGGCTGCTGGATAACTCCTCCTATGGCGAGTGCAGTAGTCCAGTCAGGACTCTGAGGTGCCACTCACTAATCTTGGACTACTGAGGTACTCCTTCTCTGTCGAGTACCGCAGGTTTGCCACCCCGACACAGTAATTCTCCCCGCCATAGGACTATCGCCCAAACATAGTAGCGCTCCCCCTAATAGCCTAAAGAGGTAATACTCATATCGAGTTCCATGGTTCTGCCACCCCAACATAGTAGTGGTCCCCACTGGGCTATTCATGTCACTCCGAAACGAATCGGACTAGAATTCCTTAGGTCTCAGCCAGCTACAATGTCTCTGTACTCCATACGCTCGTCTCCAAGAGGATTCGCTCGACGAGCTACTGTTCGATACTTCCACATGTCATTCAATCTCACGTGAAAGTTTCTTAGGGGACCACTTCGACATAGGGGTCACAACGCAACAGATGGCACGTCAAACGGATGCCCAGTCTATGAGTTATTAGCATTTCTGTTTCAGGGGCCCAGTTGGTTTTCAGGTATAATCCCACTCGGCCATACTCCAACTACATCAAAACCTCAAGAAAAGTATGACAAAAGAACATTCTCATCAATAAGAATACAACATAGTTGACGACACATCAATCAGCTGTCCGGCACTTATTTTGTATGTGTTTCCGCTCCAAGGTCCCGGTTGGAATTACATTAATTCCAAATCCGGCCATTATCCAAAGTCGTCCAGAATTCACTAAGAGTAAATCAAAAGGACCGCCTCATTGTAAGGGTCCTAGTGCTGTAGAGAGCGCGTCGATCGGACGCGCGGTCTTTAAGAAATTCACGTTTAAGTGAAAAAGGGCCTTGTCTGTTAGGCCCGAAGGGCTGACGGGTCGGGTAGTCTCGGTTTTGGTGGGTAAATCCTGGAAAAGAGTATGGACCAGTCCTGCGAGTCATGGGGCCTAGCCTAAGGGGCGCGGCCTGGCCCGAAGTGGCGCAACCCGACCAGAAGGGGTGTGGCCCAACCCTGCGGGGTGTGGCCCAGTCCGTCAGGGCGCGGCCCCGCCCAGCTCGACGCGGCCCGGTCTGGCGAGGTGCGGCCCGGCCTAGCATAGCATGGCCTGGAACGGCTGGGAGCAGCCCTACTCGGCATGGCCCGGTGGGACATGCGACCTTGCTGGCTTGGCCAGCCTGCCGAGTGGTCCGAGTGGCGCGACCCCTCGGCTGTCCGAACCGGCGACGCCAAGCTGCACTGCCCTTCCGAAACCGGCCGTCTAGGACGGCCAAAATTGTGGCGCAAGCCTCACGGTGTGCCAGGGCTCCTCCGGCGCGGTTCCCTCCTCGCACTGCGGATCTGCTCCACCCATCCGACCGACGGACCTTCCGGTTTCCTAGAGAGGCTCCCTCCGGGTGCCATAACTCCCCTTCGCCCAGCCAGCCGATGAGCCGACTGGTCCTTCCGCCGAAGGGTCCCACAAATCGGGTCGTCGTTCCCGCTAAACAGTCGTTGCGACGGTGCTGACTTCCACCATCGTGGCCTACGCTGGCCGCAGTTCTGCATCCCCGACATGGTGTGACAGTGTCATGCTTCCTCTGCCATGCCACCCTTGGCCACGACTTTTCTTATCTTATGCGACGACATCCCTTGCACTGCTGATCTCTTCTATGTTCTGCCTCCGATATTCGGTTCCAATAAGGACAACTTGTAGCGTATGGACGTTAGACCATGTTTGTTCGGCCCGCGCCCTCCGCGTTAAGCGATAGCAATAGGCCGAGACAATAAAAGATATACAATGATGAATCGAGGAACAATTTTAATCCATTAAAATTTAATATAACCCCTACCTCGATAATTATCGTTACATGTCGGGCATCACGGTAGACGGCGTCGCGGGTTAAGGATTCGTAGGCAACGTCGGAGTGCATCCGAGGAGGAAGCGGCCTCTCCTCACTTGTCACGGAGAAGAGAATGGTTGGTGCGTCGTCATTCTTTGTGGAACCGGCGTTCTTCATTGAAGAAGTCACCATTCTTCATTAGAGAAGAATATATTCTCTCAAGATCTCTCTCCCCCTTAACACAACGAAAGCCCTCCCCACCATAAAATAATAAGATATCCTTATTATTTTATTAACAGAAGCCATTTAAAATTCACCAATTCAAACACTTAATTAATTATGATAAGAGGTTCCATTAATTAATTAAGGTATGTTGGAAAGAGTTAAGAGAGGCGGAGCGAGAGGAAAGGTCCTCATAAATTTTAGGGGTTATCATGAATTAATGGAGTGAGGGAGGTGGAGAGTGTGGCAAATAAAGGGATGTTTCCAATTTAAATAAGGGGTTTAAGGAGTTTAGGGGAAAATGAAAGGTTGGGGCTCGTGTGGGCCCCACCTCTCATTTATCCCCACATGGGATGTTGAGTGGTTGTGGGCCACACCAACAACTTCCCATGGGAGGGTTTAACTTCCAAATATAAAAAATAAAATTGTTCTAACAATTTTTTTTATTTTAAACAAATTTTACAACTAATAATTCTCAACCTTCATAAAACGCAACTACGATAAAGGTCCCCATAATCAATTACCGGTGATGTGAGTTCATCGGTGCCCTCAGATTTGAATTTCGAGCACCGGTTCAAATGATAGAAAAACTCGCTCGTTCGTTTATTTAACATACCTAAGCTATACTTCGGAAATTAATTCTGGGTACACCGGGCCTCGGAATCAAGTTCTGTCAGAAGCCACAGACTCGTAAAATTCCAACGTAATTAATAATAAAATTCCTTGAAATTTTCAGGTCTTTACAGTATTCATTTTAATTTTTGTACACTATGTGTGATACATAACAAGTATGTATCATGTTTCTATCAATATATATATATATATATATATATATATATAATGACACACTGTTAACTTATCCTTTGCACAATAGAACATATGGAGTATCTTCATGAACATTGAAAAATAGTATGTGGTCCCTAATTATTCTTCACAGAATAAATAAGAAATACTTAACCATATAATCCAATGTTGTTTATGAATAAAATTTCTACAAAGGGATCTCTCGGTGGTAGCTCTCCTTTTCCCATGTAGTACCTCTTCCTTCTTCATGAAACTAATTCACATAATGTCAAATTCGAAATATTATTGAATATTAGTTTTCATAATATGACTATTAATCATTATAACTTAACACCATACATGATTTAATCAATCACCATTTAAAAACACAATGAACATTTTCACTGATTTGGGGTTTCTCAAAATGCATGGTAAAATCAGAAAAACACTTGTATTGAATCGTGATTCTCATGTAGATTCATGGATACAAGTTCATCTCAAAAATCATGACTGTGTGGTTGAAATATAAAGAGGACCATGGGATTATTAATCTTCACACAAATGATGTTGATTTCTGCAACTATGTGATCTTTTTTTCATTTTTGATTTGGACGAATGGGGAGCATTGGGGTCATTAATCTTGGTTTTGGGTGGTCATTTATGATGTAAGATAGTATGTCTTCATTTTAATTGATATATCCAATATTATTATTGATTTATGTTCAATTTGATTATCTTTGACAATTGATGTTGTTTAATAAGTTGTTATTAATGGTTGTAATAATGACGATATGGAATAAGGGTTCACATGGTGTGTATAACGGTTGACATCGTTTCTACGATAATCTAGTGTCCTGGGATTGTACATGGGAATATACACACAGTAAATGACTTGGTTATCCATGTAAATATACATGGCCAATCCCTAATGGTGAAAAGTATGTTTGGCCAATTGGGGTGCTGAAAACGTCCCATTTACACATGGCATTGTTTCATGGGTGTGCCCACATGATGTGTTGCCCCTACTATAGAGTAGGTTGTAATTATCTCATTCAAAACACTTTAATCCCTGAAATTCAAGACTACATGGTTAAATGGAAGAACCCTTGTTCTAATGACATGCCTAACAAGGTTTCTCACACACCTCATCAAAAAATAAACTAGAACACTGATTAAATGCAATAATTCATCCAAAACATACACTATAACAATGGTTAGATGGAAGAAATCATCCTCGTTATAGAATTCCATACACATTTGTGCAAAAAACCATCATTCACGAACATCACTATAATGTATAGGTTTTTCGCAAAACACATGTCCATTAAATGTCTTGAAATTATAGCAGGAACTGATTTATAGTGGTCATCTTTATATGTGGAATCGTTGTAGCTTTGGATAATATATTCTCAAATCTATAGAGTGGAACCCCATTCGGTGTTTTGAGGTCCACCTAGGACAAACCCCCCTCCTTCCGGACCCAGGACAACCCCCCTCCTTCCTGGACCCTGGACAGCCCCCCCCCACCTCCGTAGACCTCGTATTGCCCCCACCCTCCTTTTGGGATAGTAGACACCCCCCCCCCCCTCCGTGGACCCCGGACATCCCCCCACACACCATTTTGGACCTAGGACAGCCCCCTCCTTCCTAGAACCTGGACAGAAACCCCACCCTCCTCCCTGGAACCTGGACAACCCGCCACCCTCCTCCCTGGACCTCGAACAACCTAAAAATCACTATTTGTATATGAGATAAAACACAATAGAACATGAAGGTCCCTCTCCAATGAGTGGCCATCTGGGTTTGGGTCACTAATGAGTGGAATCCTGGTTTGGGACATCACAATTACTAGATATCCTTTATATAGGCGTTCTAATCAAATCCATACCTATAACTATTGGAGGTCCCTATCCAAAATCAATTAGGGAATGATTCAATGAATACACCCTACCAACCTATGATCTATGGCCCCAAACCCAGGATCCATTAATCCATGGTTAAGGTGAAAATTGATGCAGCCATAACTACTTTTGATGAGATCCTCATCCTACTTCACACCCTGATCTTCCAGAAGAAGTTAAAGTACAAAATAGATGTACTCCCAACTAGACCCTTAAGGATTATGTATTCCTTGATCCACTTCATATATTTATTGGGAAATCCTTGAAAATTGTAATTAGAAATTTTGTATCTTATTTTATTATTTACACTTTATTTTTTATAGTTCTTAATATGATTCTCATAAATAGTAATGTGTAAGTTATGATTTTATTTAAAGTAAACAATTTTCATTTACCTAATTATTTTTTATTGAACTTCAATATTATTGAGTTGAATTGAAATGACATAATTAATTTTTTTTACAAAATGGATAGAAGTTTTATGTATGAAACAAATCGGATTTCAACCAATTATCAAAATAATTCGAACAGCTTTTTAGATTTTTCATTTGACAAGGCTTCAGATAGTGGTCGCATACACTGCCCATGTTCTAATTGTGATGGTGGAACTTGGTTGAGTCGTGATAAATTTAGCTATAATATAACAAAATATGGTTTCCAAACAAACTATTATGTGTGGTATCATAATGGAGAGAAAATGGAATCTCAAAATGTTGATGATACAAATGATAGGAATGAATTGGAAGGTTTGATATATGATCGGTTTCCATTTATTGGGGATCATAAGAAGGAATTGATGTCCAACCAACAATCTTTCGATAAAATCACACATGATGCGTCAAATGAAAATGATGATGTTGATAGGGTGAAAAAAATTGAATGATGCTACGAAGACTCCTGTATATCGGAAATGTGGTAAAATGAAAAAGTAAAAATTTTTAATCTTATTGTTTCATGGGAAAACTATATATGGGATTTAAAATACTGAAATTGATTTCATTTTTACCTTTTAGAAGGACTTACATCCAGATGATATAGATATTCCTTCAAACCACTATATGGCATGGAATTTATTTGATGAACATGGAATCTCAAAAAAAATCATGCTTTCTTGAATGATTGCAGCTTATTTTGGGAGAAAACTATTGAAAGAAATGATTTTATCAAACGTGGAACCTCCCGATGGAAGCCAAAAGATGATGGAACTCCATCTCATGTGCCACAAAAAGTTATGTGGAACTTTCCATTGATCCCCACATTATTGAACCTTTTCATTTCTGATGAAATATCAAAAAAAATGTGATTGTATGACACCAAGAGAAAAAAGAATAATAAATAGTTTGTTCACCCAACAAATGAATTTTCATGGTAGAGATTTGATGCTCGATTTCCTGAATTTGTAGCCGAAGTGCGTAACGTGAGACTGGGTCTTTCATGTGACGGTTTTAATCCATTTGGGCTTATGCTTACTTCGCACAGCACATGGCCAGTCTTCATATACATTTATAACCTTCCCCCATGATTGTGTATGAAAAATCCTTACACTTTCTTGAGTATACTAATATCTTTCCCTTATGATCTCAGAAATGATATAGATGTATGCATGCAACCATTAATAAAAGATATGAAACTTCATTGGGATGTGGGTGTTCCCACATATGATGAATGTTTGAAATAAATATTTCAAATGTGTGATGCCCTTATATGGACAATCAATGATTTTCCAGCTTATGCAATCATGTATGGATGGAGCACAAAAGGAAAATTGTCATGTCCTGTTTGTATGAAGAATACTCGATCAATATGACTGAAATATTGTCGTAGTTTTAGTTTTATGGGACATAGATGATTCCTTCCAATGAATGATCCATATAGAAACAATATTAAAAGATTTTACAATACCATGGAAACTGACGATCCACCTCATCTTATGTCTAGAACTGATGTGCTTAATGAATTGAAAGAATTTAGTTATTCATCTTGGAAGGGTGTAATTAAATCTATAAAGATGAAAAAAAATTTCCAATCATACCTGTTACAATTGGATGAAGAAAAGTATATTCTTTGAGTTTTTGTATTGGTCAAGCAACTTGTTACGTTATTTTTTAGATGTAATGAACATTGAAAAGAATATATGTGAAATGTTTCTTTCGATTACATTAAATTTCAAGGGGAAGACAGAAGATGATTTATGATCGTTGTGACATGTTATATTAGGGGATCAAACCAAAATTGAATCCTATCTATATCAGTGAAAATAAATGGCAAGTTCCATGTGCTTCTAATGTGATGACACCTACTGAAAAACATGGATTTCTGGAAGTTGTAGAGACTATCAATGTTTGTGATGGATATTCAATCAATATATCAAAACAGGTCAACAAAAAGGAGTTGAAGTTGAAATCAATGAAGACTCATGATTATCATGTCCTTTTGCAGGAGTTGATTCCAATAACAATCTATCATCTCTTGTCCTATAATGTAAGAGTCTCAGTTATTCGGTTGTGCTATTTGTTTAGATATATTTGTTCTTCGAAGTTGTCCAAATCCATCTTGAAAAAACTGTTGGCAAAGAAACCATTAATTATTTGTGAGTTGGAGAAAATATTCCCTCCATCATTATTTACATGCATGTTGAATCTAACTGTCCATCTTCCAACTGAAATACTTCTTGTAGGAACCATTGCATTCCGTTGGCGGTATCCAATTGAAAGAAGCATGTACACATTGAAATCATATGTTCGGAATATTAATTATCATGAATGTTCTATTGTGAACAGTTACATGTCACAATAATTTTTGGATTTCTGCTCAATGTATTTTTCTAATCTTACTATGAGAATAAACAGACCAATGAGAAATGAAGAAGAACAATATGAGCAAATTTAACCCAGTTTTCCATCACTTCCTTGGATAGGTGTAATTCCCAGATCATATACATAGACAACATTAGTCCTTGAAGAGCAAGAGATGGCACATCGCACAATGATATATAATTGTGATTTGTTCGATGAGTATATCATGTAAGTAAATAATACATGTATCTCTTATCTTATATCTTGTAATATTAAATATTTGTTAAACTATTATTATTTTTATCTATAGGGAACATAAAGAATTGATATATAGAAAGCATTTTTAATTATCTTTGAGAAGGAAAGAGACATTGCATAGCAAAGGGTTTTCTGCATGGTTGAAATTGAAGGTAAAAATATTTCGGTAATAATTAAATAAAAATAATATTTAACTAATTTTACTATTTTTTTATATTTCAAGTATTGAGTTTTCCGTTAGAATCTGTTTCTGAGGAAATAAAAGATTTAGAATTTGGTCTTAATACCATGGTTCGTTCTTGTAAATCACTTGTGATCAATGGATAAAAATTTATTAGCACTTAATGAGCAAGAAAATGAGAACACAACATGATGGTGTTATGAAAATTTACACAACAGACTATTAGGCCAGTTCATCTGATAATAGACCTTGTTCTGAAAATGTAGCTTATTATGGAGTCATGGAGAAAAATAATAATTTTGTATTATTACTCGCATGGTCGAGTCACGATGATGAAATTTCAATGGTTTGATTCAATGATGAGGGAAGAAAACTTTATTGTTGATTATGGATTTCGAGTTATTGACATCACTCTCACTCTTTCCACCAATAAACCACATGTATTGGCATCAATGGTGAAACAAGTTTTTTATGTCAAAGATCATCATCATCCTAAATTCGGTGTAATTATTGATGTAAATCCCAGAAATGCTTTTAATTATGGTGATGATGAAGTTGACAGTATCCCTACTGCAATTGGAAGCAATCCATTTATTACATATGATGAATCCAATAGCTCAATTGTTAGAGTTGACTGTTAACCTGATGTTGTGGTTGGAAATATATAGAATCATACAGTCATGTTATCACCTGCATGTTTCAACTACATCATTAAGAGTCTATATCCTAGTACATACCTTCAAAATACCATAAATATTCTATTTCTTCTTTTTTTAATCATAATGGGTTTTCTATATTTTGTTTTTTGGATTACACAATAGTTATCTGTTTATAATTTCTTCCATTTTTTTCATTTTAGGAAATGACACTCATTGAATAGAGGCGATGGAAAAACATGACAAAAAATAATCGTCGCATGACACAGATGGGAATTCCTCCACTCATCCCTGTTGTGATAATTTTATTTCAAATATATATTCCAATAACTTATAATATCATGTGTTTAATTTTGTGTTATAATTTTTTCTGGATCCACAGCCTAGACGAGAGATATTCGATGAGGAGATTGATATTTCTCCCCGTACAGAGGATGGTTGTAGGAGGGGGTGGTGTCAGAGTTAGATGATCATTTGGTGGTCCTGGTACTGAGGCCGGTGGTATGAGGGCTTGTGGAGTGAGTGTTAGATGATCCACAGGTTGTACACGATTGGACAATGCCCCTACCATAGTCGTATCTTCTACGCCCCATTTTGATCCTGGTGTGTCTTTAAGGACACACGAGATATGCATGCCTCCGATGTTAACACTACCAGTTGGCCAGACGTTCGTGCCATCATCTTTTGCATCTGGTTCATTATCTCTGACCTATTATATTCCACCAAATTCGACTCCATCTCTGACAATGTATGTGGATGAGGAGCATACAATGAGGGACACTCCACCTGTACAAGATATTCCTTCAGCTTCTGCACATCCAGTGACGCCCATTGATCCAACTACCACATGTATATTTATATAACTATGACAAATTTTTATACCGAATTTTATTGTTATTGTAACTCGTACTGATATATTTTTTCTTTAAAAATGGATTCATCTATTGATAGGAGGTGGGGGAGGGGGCGTACTCGCTTACGTGCAGTATGGAACCGCCAAACATATTTGATGGATGAATACAATGATGATGGACAGATGATTGATAAATCTAGGAAGGAATGTCGGGGTTTTTTGGTGACTCTATCCAAATACTACGACATCATTCCGGTCAGCCCTTTATCTTTGAGACATCTGCCACACAATGTTGAGGATAATGGATGGGAAAAATATGGGTAAAAATATATTGGATTTTATGTATTTTTTTTTTTATTTATATGAATTAATATATTTGGTTTCAGCATCGTTTGAACTTCCCTGATGGCGAAGGGGCATGACCAGCACGTTTAAAGTAGCTATGAGAGCTTTAGAGGGATTATAAGCATGAGTTGTATGTTAGAAGGTTTAATAGAGTGGGCACAAAGCTGGACACATTACCTATCGTGGATGACTGCCTGATAGAGCAATATCTCCAAATGGTTACCCATTGGGCGACTGCCAAATTTAAGGTATTAAACCCATTTGAAGTATTTAAATGAAAAATTTCATATTTTTTATTAATATTATCTTATTTATTATCAAACATTATTTAGGAATCATATAAAAAAACAAAAAAACTTTGATTCAAAGAAATACCTCCACACTTTGGGGTGCACTACAATGTCAGATCATGAGAGGCAGCTGGTAAGATATAGTTGTTTATAATTTTCATTAATGACTTTACCTTGTTTTGTTTCCTACTTAAATTATGTGATTTATTGAATATTGAATATATGAATATACATGCACTTTATATTGTTTCAATGTCAATACAGAAGCACAAATTGAATATTGAAGGATGTATCCCCCGAGAAAAACTGTTTTTCTCGAGTAGAAGGAAAAAATATGGAACTGCGGTTAATGAAATGACATAAGAAAAGATTGTAAGTTTGAATTTTTATATTTCAAAGTTTAATATATATTTTCAAATTTAATAATCTATTATTATTTTTAACAGGATGCTTTAAGCGCCCTTGATTCCTAGGAACCTAACAATTTAGGGCCACATGATCATTTATATCAGGTTTTAGGATATGAGCACTATGGTCGAGTACGCTGCCAACCTGGTAAGAATATAGTCTTGACGAGGTATTGGTCCTCTCTAAGTATCGATTCTAGTACCACTAACTTGGAATAGGTCAAGGACCATGCAAGACAGTCTGATAAAAGGGTCACAGAGTTGGAAGAATAGGTTCAATCAAGGGAGAAAGAATTTAAGAAACAGATCAAAGCTTTATCTTCATCACTTCCACCAGATGCCAGCATGGCTTTTCAAACATATATTTATTGATGGGTGCATTGTCCAATGAACTAGGCGGTAATTTTTGTGGCAGTCGAGATGATGACTTTTCTGGTGATGAAGACGATGCTGAAGAGGATGAGGGCGGGGATGAGGATGAGGACGATGGTGAGGATGGGGCCAGGGGAGAGGATAGGGATGAGGGCTAGGATGGGGCCGAGGTTGAGCATGGGGAAGATGATGAGGAAGATGACAAGGACAGAGATGGTTACTATGATGAGTTTTTTTATGACGGTGGTGATGGTGATGGTGTTCAGGGGAAGATTGTTCCATTGCATTTTTGAATTCTGTATAACTCTTTATATTTGAACCTGTTTTTTCACTCTGGTTTGGATATTTTTTAACATAGTATAATTCTTTATTTTTGACCAAATAAGGAAGCCTAATGATGTTATAATGGTTTATGGGGCTTCTGGGGCTTGTTCGGAGCTCGGAAGCCCGGTCGGCAAAGAAAAACACTATGCCTCAGGGATAGAAAGACACTATGCCTCACGGTTAGACAATAAAATGTTATATCGTTATAGAAGCCCCTTGAATAGGTCACGTAGAACACTGTACACTTTTATAATTCCTTTTATAACAGGAATAAGAACATTGAATAATTATTGCATCCACTAAAGCTCCTCCCAAGTCTATCCTTCCAAATATGTCTTCTTTAGAAAAAACAAAAATCAAATGAAAAAACGACCAAAGGTATTCAGGAAAACGATCCATGGGTCATTTGTGACGTGTACGAGTCATCCATGAATCAATCTGAGGAACGAGGTGGTGGGTATCACTCGAAGTGACTGTCATTTGTTTAAAATCGACATTGTTTTATGTAAAAGCAACAAACATACGAAAAACTAACCTAACTTATTATGATTGTGTTGATACTTTAGCACAATGATGCATGGGTCATTTGCGACGTTTATGTGTCAACCGCGACTCAATATGAGGCATGGTTTGTCCGGTACTACTGAAAGTGTCTCACTAATATTTGAAATGGACAACATTTAAGTGGAAAAAAAACCAGCATACGAAAAACTAACAAAACGCATTCGGATTCTGTTGATACATCAGGACAACGATCCATGGGTCATTTGTGATATGTAAGAGTCAACCAAACATCAATCCAAGGAACGATTTTGCTGGTACCACTCACTGTATCTCACTTTTATTTGAAATGGACTACATTTTAAGTGAAAACACCAACTGACATTAAGAAAACCAACCAAACATATTCAGATTCTGTTGATACATTAGCACAATGACCCATGGGTTATTTGTGACATGTACAAGCCAACCCCGCCTCAATTTGAGGGATGGTGTGGCCTGTACCCCTCAAAGTGTCTCACTTTTGATTGAAATGGACAACATTTTAAGTGAAAACCACAACTGGAATAAGGAAAAATGACTAAAGGAAATCGGATTCTATTGATACTTCCGAAAAATGTTCCATGGGTCATTTGTGATGTGTACGAGTCAACCCTGACTCAATCCCAGGCACGGTGTGGTGGGTATCACTCGAAGTGTATGTCTTTTGTTTAAAATGGACCATGTCTTAAGAAAAAACTACAGACATATGGAAAACTGATCAAACGTATTCCGATTGTGTTTATAATTTAGAACAAAGATCCATATTTCATTTGCGATGTGTAAGATTCAAACACGCCTCAGTCTAAGGCATGTTTTGGCCGGTACCACTCAAAGATTCTCACTTTTATTTGAAATGGAAAACATTTTCAGTGAAAACAACAACTGGCATACGAAAAACCAAACAAACACATCCAGAATCTGTTGATACATCAGGACAATGATTTTTGCGTCACTTGTGACGTGTTGGAGTCAACCCAAACTTAATCCAAGGAACTGTGTCACATGTATCACTCAAAGTGACTGTCTTTGGATTAAAATGGACACTGTTTTACGTAAAAAAAATAGCCAAACAGAAAACTGACCAAACGTATTCTCATTGTGTTGATACATTATCCCAGTGATATATGGGTCATATGTGATGTGTATGAGTCAACTAAGCCTCAATATGAGGCATGGTTTGGTAGGTACCACTCATTGTGTCTCACTTTTATTTGAAATAGACAACATTTCAAGTGTAAACAACAGCTGACATATAGAAAACTGGCCAAACGCATTTTCATTCTGTTGATACGTCAGGGAAAAGATCCATGGGTCATTTTTGACATGTACGAGTCAACCACAATTCAATCTGAGGCATTTTGTGTCTAGTATCACCCTAAGTGTCTGCCTTTTGTTTAAAATGGACACTATTTTACATAAAAAGAACATCCATACAGAAAAAAGACCAAATATATTCTGATTGTGTTGATAATTTAGCACAATGATACATAGGTCATTCTGAACATGTATTATACAACCACGCCACAATCTAAGGCACAGTTTGGCTGGTACCACTAAAAGTGCCCCACATTTATTTGAAATTGACAACATTTTAAGTGAAAACAACAACTAGCATACAGAAAACCAACCAAACGCATCTCGATTCTACTGGTACTTCAGAACAATGATCCATGGGTCATTTGTGATGTGTACGAGTCAACCCAGACTCAATATGATGCACTGTGAGGTGGGTATCACTCAAAGTGTCTATATTGTTTTTTAAAATGGGCATTATTATAAGTAAAAACAACAACCATATGGAAAACTGACCAAGAATATTCTGATTGTGTTGATACATTAGTACAATGATCCATGGGACATTTTTTATGTGTACGAATCAACAACACCTCAATCTGAGGCACATTTTGGAATGTACCAGTCAAAGTGTCTCACATTTATTTGAAATGGAGAACATTTTAAGTGAAAACAAGAACTAACATACGGAAAACATGCCAAACACATTCATATTTTGTTGATACTTCAGGACAACGTTCCAGGGGTCATTTGTGATGTGTACGAGTCAACCCTGAATCAATCTGTGGCATAGTGAGGCAGGTACCACTCGAAGTGTTTGTCTTTTGTTTAAAATGGACACTGTTTCTTGTAAAAACAACAGCCGTATGGAAAATGGACCAAATTTATTCTGATTGTGTTGATACTTTATCACAACGATCTATAGATAATTTGTGATTGTAAGAGTCAAAAACTCCTCAATAGGATGCATGTTTTCACTGGTACCACTCAAATTGTCTCACTTTTATATGAAATGAACAACATTTTAAGAGAAAATAACAACTGGCATACAGAAAACCGACCAAATGCATTCAGATTCTATTGATACATCAGGAAAATGATCCATGGGTCGTTTGTGACGTGTACGAATCAACCATGACTCAATCTGAGGCACGGTGTGGTGGGTATCACTCTAAGTGTATGTCTTTTGATTAAAATCGACACTATTTTAAGTAAAAAGCAGACAGATGGAAAACTAACCAGACATATTCTGATTGTGTTGATACTTTAGCTCAAAGGTCCATATGTCATTTTTGATGAGTCAACCTCACTTCAATCCGAGGCACGGTTTTTCCGGTACCACTCCAAGAATCTCACGTTTATTTGAAATGGACAACATTTTATGTGAAAACAACAACTGACATACGGAAAACCGACCAAACTTACTCGGATTTTGTTGATACATTAGAACAACGATCCATGGGTCATTTGTGACGTGTAAAAGTCAACCCCGCCTCAATATATGGCACGGTGTGGCCAGTACCACTCATAGTGTCTCACTTTTGATTGAAATGGACAACATTTTAAGTTAAAACAACAACTAGCATACGGAAAACCGACCAAATGCACTCGGATTCTGTTGATACATCAGGACAACGATCCATTGGTCATTTGTGAAATGTACGAGTCAATCCTGCCTCAATCTGAGGCACGGTGTTCCCCGTATCACTCGAAGTGTCTATATGTTTTTAAAATGGACATTATTTTAAGTAAAAACAACTGGAATATGGAAAAACTGACCAAATATTATTCAGACTGTGTTGGTACTTGAGCAGAAGGATCCATGGTCCAGCCTCACAGAATCCACTTCTCATGTGAGTAACTCCAACCCCTATTCTAAAACACATTTAATTTATTAATCCAAGGACAACAACATTCTCTATGTCACACAAAATCATTGATACACACCCATTATCATCATCACTAAGTTCCATGACACCCACCCCAAACCATGAGACATTATATTTGGGTTGGGTTGAAGTCATTTATCCATTTCCTTATTTTGGGGTTACTAGCTTCTAATTTCTTTATTCAACTGTGTATGTGTTATACAAAATGAAATTTTTTATGTATTATTAATTATGTATAAAACATATAATTACATATTCACTGTTTCATGTATTTTATTAATAATTGATAATTAAATTATGTATATATATAATTCAGTATTAAATTGTGAATTGAATTTTGGATTTTACATGTAATTGTCTCTCATAATTGAATTCTAAATCAATTATATATGTTTATAATTGCAATATGAGTTATGTTTTTATTCTATATGTGTATATATTATGTAAGGTAAAAACTAATAGATTTATAAACATGTCTTTAATTTTATATTTTTTCATTCTATGTATGTTTTCAACTCAGGCCTAGAAATGCAGGCCTGGAAATCACTCAAAGAGGACTAGACAGCAACATCTCACCACTCGCAGTAGCAGCTCAGAGCTTCCTACTACTGGAATTTCCCTATATGGCCTATGCCAATGGTTTTCAACCATTGGCATTGTGATATTTATACCAACTCTTTACCAACAGTTTCAAATCATTGGAGAAAAATTTATACCAAAAGTTTTACATAACCATTGGTATAAGGATTATATCATAAGATATGATAATGATTTTCCACAAACTGTTGGCATATCTCTTTCCCTACGCCTTACTTCCCCACGGTTTGGATAACTCTTGGTATATATTATACCAATGGTTATCCCGCCTTTACGAATGGTTTTGATCTGTTGGTAATGAATTATTTTCCAGAATTAATTTTTCAGGTAATTAGAGAAAATAACTATTTATTTTTCAGATTATGATTGTAGAACTATAGGGAAAGGCATATAGATAAGACTTTATATAAAAAAGCATCCAATTATTTTTTTAAATCATAGATTTAGTGGATTAAAAATAAAATACATCCATGTTTAGATACTATAATCGGATTTTCTTCTATAATAGATTTTCCTAGGAATAAAACATCCCAAAATGTGTTCTGGGCCTCATTCGGGGTAACCTGATAAACCATAACACGCCTTACTACACACCTAGTTTGAAACTCTAGGGATATATTCATTGGTAAATTCAAAATCACAATATAAACCTTTTTTGGGATAAAAATATATTATAAGTAAAAATGATAGAAAACAGTACACAAATAAAATATATTGAAGCTTATAAGTTCATAAGATAAGGAAATATATTTAATTTATAAGATGTCACATTATATTTGTTGGATTACTATTTATATGTTTTAATGTACATGCCATTATTTTTTCCCATTATTCTAACCAATGTGTGGAAATAAAAGTAACAGAGTAAACAACCAATGTGATGGGAAATTTCATGATTTCATAAATGAGTTTCCCAATCATATTGGAGATCAAGAAGAATGTACCATTTTAATGCCAAAAAAGATATAGAAAATAATAAATAACAATGGTAACATTGTTTGATTTCTTAAATAAATAAATTTATAGTAGGATTAAATATCCTGGAATTCATTAGAACATTTTTAAAAGGTAAAGAAGACAGAATTTCCTTTGAAAAAATATCGAAAATAGAAAAAATGGATATTTAATATAGGGACTAGGATATGTTTTACGTGTGGAATGTCATGGGTAAAAGTATCAACTTTTCATTGATAATTTGATAATGAGATGGAGGGAAATTATGTTCAATATAATGTACCTTATAATGTTTTATGTCATAAGTTTAGAAATATTGGGCATTATCTAAGATAATTATCTATTCTGGGTGTTGGGAAGCATGAAGAGAATCAACAGTATCTACGAAAAATGGAACAAGGAAAGTTCAATACTGAGATAAATCATAATTACTTAAGTATATATAAAATGTACGTGGTAATTTTTTATATCATGTTTAATTTCATTCCCTTCCCTAGTATAATATCTTTTATGTTATCTGAAAACATTGTGTCACCAATAAAAATGATTTAGAATCATAAAAAATTACTATGTAAAGCATGCTGATATTATTGTGAATGTTATTCATGAAAAAATTATTATTATTTCTTTAGTGTAATTTGATATTACCCTAGTTATGTAATGGTTGTTATTTTACAATGTGAATAGAAATTTCTTGGATATGGAATTCTTAATCAATACAATGAATCACCATTCCATTCTGTAAATTTTCAAGGAGGGAGATGAATATTGATTAGTATGGATATAATTGCACTGCCTGAATTCATATTGTTTTCAAATACTTGGGTATAATGAATTAATTATACAATATATATCATTTATGTTTAAATATTAATGTTTTTATGTAAGGGTATTGGAGATTTATGATGTTAATGTAGTATATCAATGAGAATCTATATATAATAATCAAGAAACGTCAAGGGATTTCTCCATAGAATATTATAATTAGGCACTTGAATTTCATTCTTAATGGTACCAATAACCTATAAATTGGATTTAGTGATAAAATGATATTTTAGGAAACACATGTTTGAGAGATCTATGACCCAAAATGTTTAATTGATTTTGGGATAGAACTAAATATTTATGGGGTTATTTGTCTAATTTTAATCTTATTTTTAAAAGTGTTGATATATATTTTTAATATTTATATAATGGAAGTTTAGAATGATATTTTTGGAACCACATTACAGAAATAAATGGTCTTATTTTTATGTGATTAACAATATTTTGGGAGTTGTTTTAATTTTGGTGTGGAATATATACCAATAAAGATTTTCTGAGATGAATTATGTTAATTTTTTTGAGGTGTAAAATAATTGGTATGAGACACCCATTTAGGATGTAAAGGATCATTATTTTTGTTGTTATTTGCCTTATATGGGTATTTATTTAAGGAATGATCTATAATAATATTTTTCACTTTTGTGGAATCATGAAGATAGATTTGTTAAGGTATTATCTCACCATATGTTTACCATTTTGGATTTAGTAATGATGAGAGGGATAAGTTGTTATTCATATGTGTATTTTTTGATCTGTTAGAGGTTATTCTAGTCCTTCAAGTATAAAAAAAATATAAAATTTTCATCATTTGTTGAAAAAGAAGAAATTGTAGTGTAAATTATTTGTAATTTTCTATAATGAATATTTACTTATTTTCCTATATAAAATGATAATGGAATTACATTTGTCTATAGAAATAATCATGAATCAAATTTTTTTCATATTCTGATCAAATGAAAGTAATTTAATCCATCATATATTTGTGGTTTTATGGTCATTGACATTATATTAATAATGTTCTATATCAAACATAATTATTTTTGTGGATTTATCTTTCTCTTCCATGTATGTTTTTTCTTCCCACTGAAGTTCTCCTACATCTAAACCTAGTTATGTGACGACATTTACTCTTACATTTATCTAATTTCAAGAGGTTATTTTATTAACCCCATTTATGATTCGGGTAGTTCATAAATATAATTAAATGTGTTTAAACATTCATTTCTTATTTCTAGTTAAAAATGTGAGGACTCAATTTATTAAAATAGGATATAATGTAACATACCTACCATTCAAAATAGATAACATTCTTTGATAGCCTATATAATATGCAAAATGTCACGACCCGACCCTACCCGGGCTCGAGACGCAACTACCCCAAGCCCGCCTCCATTGGCCATGGGCTGGCGACCAGCGCCGAAGGAACAATAACTCGAGGAGGCCTTTGCCTAAGCACCTGTACACACACACGCAGCGAACTCAATGAAACAGTGCATAGTAAAAGTAAAGACAAGCAATGAAAAGGAAAGGGCAACTGCTATATAAATACCACAAAGTGCATTGACCTCTACAGGTACAAAGTACAAACTGAAAAAAGGGGAAAAACATGCGCCCAACCAAAAAAGTGCCACAACCCGGCAACAGGTAAACAAAAAAGAAATAGATGATGGGTCTCCCACCTGGAACTAGGTCACGCTCCACCTGTCCGTCGTCTGCAAGGGCACACCAAGTGCAAGCAAAGCCCAAGATGGGGTGAGTATAAAAATACTCAGTAGGATACCCTGAAGGCTCGAGGGAGCAACCAAGTAGGTACTGAATGGTGAGCAGTAGAGCGAACAGGAAAAGTAGAGGAGTACAACTGAAAGTGCAGTAAAGAGTCCAGCTCAACCCAACAAAAGAAATGAGGTAGACTCGTCCAGACACAAGGAGCTGGAAACGGTGAGAAGATGAACTTCTCGTCGAGTCTTCGCTACCTATAGCAGAATAGTAGACTCGTCCAACCACGAGAAGCTAGACACGGAAATCACGTGGCATACCCCGCGCGTCTTCGCCTCCTCTAGAAGGAGATTAGCCAAAACCCAAGGAGTGGGTACCAGAACAAGGTATATACATATACATATGCTCAACAAGAATCCCGAACAAGGTAATAAGGGGATCTCCATCTCATAGCTCTTCCCAAGAAAATGAGTCTCCCACAGTCCCAGAAGTAACACCATCGATGCCCATCATCCCACACATCTGCCCCGAACCGCAAGCCAAGGGGCTCAATCACCACACCTCGACACTATTCGCTTTTGGCGGCACTGACTCACCCACACGGTTTTAGGTCGCGTCACAAGGACGCGTCTCGGTTGGCGAAAGCGCTCCTTGTACTTGAGAGTTCTAGGGGAACGTCAAACCACACCACGTCACTACCCTACAGTCGAGAGGTATGCTCAATGTCGACAGGCGACCCCCTGCCCAGCACCGCTGGAAGATCCCTGGAAGTCAACGGGTTCCCACTACAGGGAGACCCGGAAAGTCGACAGGTGCCTCACTACCCAGTCCCGTAACAGGTTAATCCACTAGAGGGCGACCCGGCTAAAGTCGGCGACGAGACCACTGCCTAGCCCAGCTGGAGGTAACCCGGCATCAGGGACCACTTCCTAGCCCAGCTGGAGGTAAGCTCGACATCGGGGACCACTGGCCAGCCCCGCTGGAGGTAAGCCCGGCATCGGGGACCACTACCCAGCCCCGCTGGAGGTAAGCCTGGCATCGGGGACCACTGCCCAGCCCAGCTGTAGGTAAGCCCGGCATCAGGGACCACTGCCCAGCCCAGCTGGAGGTAAGCCCGGCACTACTCTGGCCATCCCTGTTGGATGGTACTGCTCGGTGAACACCACTGTACTGGCCATCCCTGCTGGATGGTAACCCACTGACGAGCCCTGCTCGATACAACCTCAGCCATGCTGGAAACAACCTCAGCCCTGCTGGAAACAACCTCAGCCCTGCTGGAACAACCTCAACCCCGCTAGAAACAACCTCCTGGGTAGAGGATCGGTGCCCGTGTAACGTGTTGGTCACACCGAAACCACAAGCTCTACCAGGGAACACGGAGCAACGGGAGAAACTCCCCAGGCCTCACAAGGCGATCCCGCTCCAATCCGCTGAGTCACTGTCGAAGCGGACCGAGACATCTCATCCCAGAAAGTGGGGAAACACTCATGCTGTACGAACACCCGTAGTCGCAGACGGTGTCGCAGTCCGGTGAAAGGGGACAGTACTGGAACCCCTCACAGCTGAAGAAGCAGAGGAACCAAACCATCTCTGTCGGCCCAACCAACGAGATCAAGACCAGGGGGAGACCACTCAACCCTGCTGGTCAGACAAAAGAGTACAAAGCCAGTGGAAAACTCCACCCTGCTGGCCAAAAAAACGAGCGCAGAGGGACCCTCTACGTCGCAAGAGTTCAAGTACGCAAATCAGATCACGACACACACGTGGGGCCCACATGACGTGTGGCCCCAAGTCAACCCCAACTGAGCGCACAACATCCTCAGGTACAATCAACCACACGTACCTCTAAGCACTCCCGTATACTCCCGTAGTATACCTCATTCCAGCCCAAAGGCTATCGTGCACACGACACCCAACGTCAACGTGAAGGCGTGACGTAGCAACTCCACCTCAACGGCCCAGGCACGGCCAACCACATCTCGTGGACCAATTTTATCACTCTCCCAAGAGTGCGCGATCACACGCCAAGGGTCCACTACAAACAAGGTAGGGCGAACCACCACTAGAGCACCTTCCATGATTCCACATTTAACAATATCGCGCAAGAAGCTCCGCACAACCAAACGGATCGCACCATTGTAATCCTCGCAGAAAAACATGCGAGATCGACTACTTACTCACCTCCAACGGAGATCCGACGAAAAAGTCACCAACACCGCCTCATGCCCGAAAGATGTCCTGTGATCCCGATCCTCGGCCCTGAAAACATTCGGGCGCATCTCACCATTGTGATCCCCTCGAGAAAACACGCCAAAAGCACTACTCTCATGAGTACAACGGATATCCAGAGAAAAAGATGCATCCGGCGCACCGCACCCGAGCGGTGCCACGTGGGACCTGCATCCCGGTCCCGAAACACAATGAACGGATCGCACCGTTGTGATCCTCTCGAAAAAGCACACAAGATGGAATACTCATTTGTCCAAAACGGTTGTCCGGTGATAAAAATGGAAAATCACCGTCGACGCCCAAACGGACCTCGCAGGGCCCGCATCATCATGCAGAATTACAGCGGGCAGACTGCGCCAACGCGTTGCCCTCGGAAAAACACCCAACATCGACTGCTCGCATGCCCCGAAGGGACGTCCGAGGAAAAAGTCGCTACTAGCTGTACGCAGCTCAAAAGACGGGTCGTGGGGCCCGCACCTCAACTTTGGCCTCAACTCTCAGAACCGCCCTGCAAACCTCCGCCTCAGTGCCAGAGTCACAACCCCGCTGACAGCGCTCAAAACGGACGTCGGACGCGTCCGCGCCGTCCAAAACAAGAATCTCGGGCGAAACGCTCATCCACTTAAGGACACGTCGTGCCTCCGCGGCCCCTCATTTCGGAAATTAAAAATACCCTAAACCATCTCAAAATATTCTCCTCTTCCCAAGGAACGTGTCGCCAATGACGGCGCGCGAATCCGGCACCCGGGCTGACATTTACAGCTGTTTAAAAAAACGGGCATTAGTGGGCCAGACCGGTTCGGCCGGCCCACTCTCCTGAACCGGCCCACGGTCGCGGGCCGGTCATCCATGCCCGGAGAGGCAGCAAGCCGGTCTGGCTTGCTTTTCGCCCACGAAGACCTGTCGTGCGCAGGTCTTGTCTGCCGCGTGGTCCCGAGGACCCCGCCCTCGCCGTCGCCGCGTCAGCCCGTCCAGGAAGGTCGGGTGTCTTCGCCCGCACGCCGCGCTCCACCTGCGCCCACTGGACACCCCTGACCCCATCCAGACACCACCCCCTCGCGCTGGCCAGACGCCGCGACACCCACATAAGGACACCCGCACGCCGCGGCACCCTGCTGAAGCCGCCCGCGCGCCACCGCCTGCCACCGCCCTCAAAACCGGCCGGACAAGAAACCAAAACCCGCAACTTTCCCCGGACGCCCCCGGCCTCCCCCGAACTCCGATTTACAAACTGAAAAGGGAGATGGAAAGCTCAAAATGTATACAACAAGATTATGGGATTTTTTCAAAGATACAACAACGATTTGATGATTTTAATCAAACTCAAAGGGAGGTTTGGAAATAAAACGCAGCAAAATGAAAACCTCCTACCTCGCGGGGCTTCGCCTGAAGCTTCGTGTCGATCCGCCGGCACCACCGCACCTTGCCGGAGTCGCCATGCCGGAGCTCACCTCGCCGGAGATGGAGGAGGAGGTGGAGAGGAGGGGCTACTAGGGGGAGGGAAAGAGAAGAGGGAGGGGTGTGTTAAGCGTTTAAATAGAAAACGCTTAACCACCCGCCCATCGGTCCGAACTCGAACCCTCAGCAGGGTCCGGGTTAAGCCACCCCTGGGGTAAACACGATGTTCCGAGCGCAACGGTGGTCTCAGAATTTTAATCTGAGACTCCGTTCAAATGTTATAAAATTTAACGTCTGAAGCCGCTAAATTACAAAAACGCCCCTGGTGCCATTTTTCACAGACGGCCCGTGCCCGCAAAACTTATACCCCTCCTAGGGTAAAAGGGCCGCTCCGAACTCAAAGGTGCCCTTGGATTTCCAATCTGAACCACTGTTTAAGAGATACCTGCGTTTCGCCATTAAACAAATTAATTTATTTAATTAAAATATCTGTTTAACATTCCGAAAGCGAGCGAGGGTTCCAAACATCCCACACCGACAAGTTTTATGTCGTTCCTAGGGTAAAAACCCCATTCTGGACCCATCCGTACACTCAGATATCTGATCCAGAACTCCATTTAGGACTTATACTATTTATTTGGCGTTTCTAGTTTGAACACACTAAAAATTGAATTCCGGCCACTCCGGGGCTCTGAATCACACGCCGTCTGAAGGCACTGCTCTAGAATATTGTCAAGAATATTCCACAGTTTTTCTCAGAAAAAACCAGGTTCTTACATCATTCCCTCCTTCAAGCATTTTTGTCCTCGAAAAGCAAAACTAGGGAGCAACACAGGGTACTAAGCCCACTCCTGGCTTTCCCATACCCAGAAGAACCCACGCATAGCACTGCATCACCGCACACAGACCTAAGGATTGATTTGTTCATGAGAGGTAGAACCTTGCCGACGTCGTGCACCCACTCCAGACTTTGGGGTTAGGGAAAGGTGTTATGGCACCTCACCATCCGTCTGCGTGGTCTCAAATGGCCCGAAGGCCCTCGGGGGTAGCTCACCTCCCCGACCAAACCTCTACGTCGCATGCCGCAACTGGAGTCACCACCCGCACCTGAAACAAGGCCCGGTGATTCCCGCCTTCAGAATATCCATATGGTGTAACACCCAAGGATATCTGGTCATGCAAGGATTCACTGTCTATTCTCTCTTACACGCTCAAAAGGTGAAGGTGTCAACACCATCGACTAAAGGAAAAGGATTCATGCCCTTTTTCCTTACCAACACAGGGTTACACCCAATGCCTTGCGTCACCCTGGTAACACATCAAACAAGGAGCAGGGAGGAAAGCAGTTCACACACAGAGTCTAACAATTCTACTGCAAAAAGGTATAAGAGATGTAGAGCGTACCTCTTATCACATCATGGTCTACAGGATAGTAGACATCCAAAGCTCGCGGCTATTCGTGGTCCCAACCGTCAGCTCCTGGAGCCTAACGTGGACCGCCTAGTGGTGATGGGGAGATCTCGTAACGTCGTCCCCCACTACTAGCTCCTCCCGCTCCTCTGCTAGCACCACCTCTCTGGTACTACTCCGATCACGGCGCTGCCTCTGCCGTGGTAGTGCACCTGCTGCCTGCCCGAAGCTCCCAGCAACTCGGGTCGGGTAGTCTCGTGCCATGTGACCTCGGCCATCACAAGCATAGCACTGAATCTCTTTGGGCTACATTGGTGCCCTCCGACGCCACGGTGGTGTACGACGACACCCCTGAGTCCGGTTGTCAGAAATCCACCAGCGTCGAGGTCCTACATGTCGACGCCCACTAGCTGCGGCAGACCTCTCGGATCCAATGTGCCTGCTGCCACCACTAACACTAGAACGTGACAGGAATACCTCTGTCCCCAGCGCCTGCTCAAGCAACCCGGCATATGTGGAAATGCCCAAGTGTACTATGACAGCATGAATCTCTCGTCGGAGACCCTGCTGAAACTTCCGCGCTCAGATGTTGTCGTCACGGACCAAGTCTGGGTAAAAGCATGCACGGTCTGCGAAACTAGCCGCGTACTCAGCCACCGTCACCGCTCCCTGCTGAAACTGAAGGAGCTCATGAATCCGAACGGAGTGCAAGAAGGAGGGGAAAAACTCCACACAAAACAACAACTGAAAGTCGTCCCACGAAAGTGACGACTCGTCAAGAAACTGAGTCACCAGACTCCACCAACGCCGAGCTGCTCCACGAAAAAGGGTGGCTACCAAAGTCACTATCTGATCTGCCGGCTTCTGCACAAGCCGAAAAAGGCGAACCACTGCCTCGAGCCAAACCACTGCTACCTGAGGGTCTGGCTCTCTACTGAACCTCAGCGGTCTCTGCCGCTGGAACTCATGGAGTGCGCTCAACCCGCGCTCAAGCTCAGCCTGCTCTGCTGAAACTGCCTGATGCTCAACAGGTGGAGGTGCTGCTACTAGCCCACCCAGAGAAAGGGCTCACATGATGGTTCCTGGACTGTGGCCTCGTAGCTCACAGGGTCGTCGTCACGAACCAAAGCTGGTATCCTGGATGGCTGTCCTCGCAGAGACATCCTGAATATTATCAAGGAGTGCCGTGGTCAGATGAGCATATATGTATATACCAACAATAACAACGATGGGGAGCTGACTCAAGAAGGACAGTCAAGACTCGGTCCTATGTGATGCACAAACAAATTTCCCTGCAACAAGTGTCTCAGAAAGCCGAGTCGACAAGAGGGTTATCAAGGTCCTGGTGAATGGATACGTCGGCCGCCGCACCATCACTGGACTCCCTGGACTGAGAGTCGCTCTTGAGACACGTTAACACTGTTGCCCTAAATTCCAACCAATTCCTCTTTTAGGGACATCCATAAAACTTCCCAAGGAACAAACCACCTATGATACCACTTTGTCACGACCCGACCCTACCTGGGCTCGAGCCGCAACTACCCCAAGCCCGCCTCCATAGGCCAGGTGCTGGCGACCAGTGCCGAAGGCACAATAACTCAGGAAGGCCTTTTCCTAAGCACCTGTACACACACACACATCGAGCTCAATGCAACAGTGAAGAGTAAAAGTAAAGACAAGCAAATAAATGGAAAGGGAAACTGCTATATAAATACCACAAAGTGCATCGACCTCTACAAGTACAAAGTACAAACTAAAAAGAAAAGGGGAAAAACACGCGCCCAACCAAAAAGTTCCACAACCCGGCAATAGGTAAACAAAAAGGAAATAGCTAACGGGTCTCCCACCTGGAACCCGACCACGACCACCGCACGCGGTCCATGCTCCCACGCTCCTATGCTCCACCAAAGTCACGCTTCACCTGTCCGTCATCCGCAAGGGCACACCAAGTGCGGGAAAATCCCAAGCAGGGTTGAGTATAAAAATACTTAGTAGGATACCCTGAAGGCTCGAGGGAGCAACAAAGGAGGTACCGAAGGGTGAGAAGTAGAGAGAACATGAAATGTAGAGGATTATAACTAAAAGTGCTGTAAAGAGTCCAGCTCAACCCAATAAAAGAAAGGAGGTAGACTCGTCCAGACACAAGGAGATAGAAACGGTGAGAAGATGAACTTCTCGTCGAGTCTTCACTACCTATAGCATAAGAGTAGACTCGTCCAACCATGAGAAGCTAGACACAGAAATCACGTGGGATACCCCGTGAATCTTTGCCTCCACTGGAAGGAGAGTAGCCAAAATCCAAGGAGTGGGTACTAGAACAAGGTATATACATATAAAAATGCTCATCAAGAAGCCCGAACAAGGTCGTAAGGGGATCTCCGTCTCGTAGCTCAGCCCAAGAAAATGAGTCACCAATAGTCCCATAAGTAACACCATCGATGCCCAGCATCCTGCACGTCTGCCCCGAACCGCAAGCCAAGGGGCTCAATCACCACACCTCGACACTATCCGCTTTGGGCGCACTGACTCGCCCGTACGGTTTGAGGTCGCGTCACAAGGACGTTTCTCGATGGGGGAAAGCGCTCCTCGTACTTGAGAGTTCTAGGGGAACGTCAAACCACACCACATCATTGCCCCGCAGTCGAGAGGTCTGCTCAAAGTCGACAGGCGACCCCCTGCCCAGCCCCGCTAGAGGATCCTTGGATGTCAACGGGTTCCCAATACAGGGAGACCCGGAAAGTCGACAGGTGCCTCACTGCCCAGTCCCGTAACAGGGTAATCCACTGGAGGGAGACCTAACTAAAGTCTACAACGAGACCACTGCCAAGCCCAGCTGGAGGTAACCCGGCATCGGGGACCACTGCCCAGCCCAGCTGGAGGTAAGCCCGACATTGGGGACCACTCCCAGCCCAACTGGAGGTAAGCCCGGCATCGGGGACCACTGCCCAGCCCCGCTGGATGTATGCCTGGCATTGGGGACCACTGCCCAGCCCAGCTGGAGGTAAGCCCGGCATCGGGGACCACTGCCCAGCCCAGCTGGAGGTAAGCCCGACACTGCTCTGGCCATCCCTACTGGATGGTACTGCTCGGTGAACACCACTGTACTGGCCATCCCGGCTGGATGGAAACCCACTGACGAGCCTTGCTCGATATAACCTTAGCCCTGCTAGAAACAACCTCAGCCCTGCTGGAAACAACCTCAACCCTGCTGGAAACAACCTCAGCCCTGCTGGAACAACCTCGTCCCTACTAGAAACAACCTCTTGGGTAGAGGATCGGTGCCCGCGTAAAGTGTTGGTCACACCGAAACCAGAAGCTCTACCAGGGAACACGGAGAAACGGGAGAAACTCCCCATGCCTCACAAGGCGATCCTGCTCCAATCCGCTGAGTCACTGTCGAAGCGGACCGAGACATCTAATCCTAGAAAGTGGGGAAAACACCCACGCTGTACGAACACCTGTAGTCGCAGACGGTGTCGCAGTCCGGTGAAAGGGGACAGTACTGGAAACCCTCACAGCCGAAGAAGCAGAGGAACCAAACCATCTCTGTCGGCCCAACCAATGAGATCAAGACCATGGGGAGACCACTCAGCCCTGCTGGTCAGACAAAAGAGTACAAAGCCCGGGGAAAACACCACCCTTCTGGCCAAACAATCGAGCGTAGAGGGACCCTCTACGTCACAAGAGGTCAAGTATGCAAAGTAGATCACGTCACGCATGTGGGGACCACACGACGTGTGGCGCCAAGTCAACCCCTACTAAGCGCATGACATCCTCAGGTACAAACAACCACACATACCTCCAAGCGCTTCCGTACAATCCTGAGGTATACCTCATTCCAGCCCAAAGGCTATCGTGCACACGGCACCCAGCGTCAACGCGAAGGCGTGATGTAACAACTCCACCTCAAAGGCCCAGGCACGGCCAACCACATCTCGTGGACCAATTGTATCACTCTCCCAAGATTGCACGATCACACGCCAAGGGTCTGATACAAACAAGGTAGGGCGAACCACCACTAGAGCACCTTCCATGCTTCCACATTTAACAAGATCACGCAAGAGGCTCCGCAAAACCAAACGGATCACACCTTTGTAATCCCCGAGGAAAAACACGCGAGATCGTCTACTTACTCGCCTCCAACGGATATCCGACGAAAAAGTCACCAACACCGCCTCATGCCCGAACGGCGTCCCGTGATCCCGAGCCTCAGCCCTGAAAACAGTCGGGCGCATCGCACCATTGCAATCCCCTCGGGAAAACATGCCAAAAGCACTAATCACATGAGTGAAAACGGATATCTGGAGAAAAAGATGCATCCCTGCGCACCGCACCTGAGCGGTGCCACGTGGGACCCACATCCTGGTCCCGAAACTCAACGAACATATCGCACCGTTGTGATCCTCTCGAAAAAGCACCCAAGATGGACTACTCATTTTTCCAAAATGGTCGCCCTGTGATAAAGATGGAAAATCACCATCGACGCCCAAACGGCCCTCACGGGGCACGCACCATCGTGCGGAATTACAGCGGGTAGACTACGCCAACGTGTTGCCCTCGGAAAAAAACCCAACATCAACTGCTCGCACGCCCCGAACGGACGTCCAAGGAAAAAGTCACTACTAGTTGTACGCAGCTCAAAAGACGGGTCGTGGGGCCCATGCCTCAACTTCGGCCTCAACGCCCGAAACTTCCCTGGAAACCTCCGCCTCAGTTCCAGGGTCACAACGCTGCTAACAGCGCTCAAAACGGACGTCAGACGCGTCTGCGCCGTCCAAAACAAGAATCTCGGGAGAAACACTCGTCCACTTAAAGACATGTCGTGCCTTCGCGGCCCCTCGTTTCGGGAATTAAAAATTCCTAAAACTATATCAAAATACTCTCCTCATCCCAAGGAACACGTCGCCACTGACGGCGCGCGAATCCGGCACCCGGGCTGACATTTACAGCCGTTTAAAAAAATGGGCATTAGTGGGCCAGGCCGGTTCGGCCAGCCCACTCTCCTGAACCGGCCCGCGGTCGCGGGCCGATCTTCCACGCCCGGACCAGAAGCAAGCCGGTCCGACTTGCTTTTTGCCCACAACGACCCGCCGTGCGTGGGTCTTGTATGTCGCGGTGTCCCAAGGACCCCGCCCTCGTCGTCGCCGCGTCAACCCGGCCAGTAAGGCCGGGTGTCTTCGCCCGCACGCCGCGCTTCGCCGGCACCTGCTGGACACCCCCGGCCTTGTCCGGACGCTGCCCCCCTCGCACTGGCCAGACACCGCGGCACCCTCCTAAGCCCGCCCACACGCCGCAACACCCTGCTAAATCCGCCCCGCGCCCCCGCCTGCCACCGCCCTCAAAACCGGCCGAACAAGAAACCAAAACCCGCAACTTTCGCCGGATGCCCTCGGCCTCCCCCGAACTCTGATTTACAAACCGAAAAGGGAGATGGAAAGATAAAAATGTATACAACACGATTATGGGATTTGTTCAAAGATACAACAATGATTTGATGATTTTAATCGAACTCAAAGGGAGGTTCAGAAATAAAACGCAACAAAATGAAAACCTGCTACCTCGCGGGGCTTCGCCCGATGCTTCGCGTCGATCCGCCGGCACCACCGCACCTTGCCGGAGTCGCCTCGTCGGAGCTCACCTCACCGAAGATGGAGGAGGAGAGGGAGAGGAGGGGCTACCAGGGGGAGGGAAAGAGAAGAGGGAGGGGTGTGTTAAGCGTTTAAATAGAAAACGCTTAACCACCCGCCCATCGGCCCGAACCCGAACCCTCAGCAAGGTCGGGGTTAAGCCACCCTTGGGGTAAACACGATGATCTGAGCACAAAGGCGGTCTCGGAATTTTAATCCGAGACCCCATTCAAAAGTTATAAAATTTAACGTCTGAAGCTGCTAAATTACGAAAACGCCCCTGGGGCCATTTTTCACAGACGGCCCGCGCCCGTAAAACTTATACCCCTCATAGGGTAAACGGCATGCTCCGAACTCAAAGGTGCCCTCAGTTTTCCTATCTGAGCCACCGTTTAAGAGATACCTGTGTTTCGCCATTAAATGAATTAATTTATTTAATTAATTTATCCGTTTAACCTTCCGAAAGCGAGCGAGGGGTCCAAACATCCCGCGCCGACAAGTTTTATGTCGTTCCTAGTGTAAACACCCCATTCCAGACCCATCCGTACACTCAGATCTCTGATCTGGAACTCTGTTTAGGAGTTATACCATTTATTTGACGTTTCTAGTGTGAATGCACTGAAAATTTAATTCTGGCCACTCCGGGGCTCGGAATCACACGCCGTCTGAAGGCACTACTCTGGAATATTATCAAGAATATTCCAAAGCCTTTCTCAGCAAAAACCGGGTTCTTACACAAAATCATAACCAAAAAAATAAATATGATTTAAATATAAAATTTTAACATTTATGTTAAATTTATTGACATGAGAATGAATAACTACTTTATCAAATATAAATATGTCTAAAATATATTGTTAAATTATTAGAAAATTATGAATCCATGTTTGGTAATGCCTCTACATGTTTTATTCAAAAAAACATTTATTTGTTTTTATGAAAATATATTATAATTTTTTAAATAACAATTACAAAATTATTATTATAAAATAAACTCTATTTTTATATCATCATAAAATAATTAACATAGCGATACTATTTGGAATTTTATGAAAATGTAGATTTTTCAGTGAATAGTGGAAATTTAGTTTATATGTCCAATTGTAATTTATATTGATACAATTATCCATTTAATATTAAATTATGGTAATAAATGATTTCATTAATTTTATTAAATTAATTATAGTTTAAACAAGCTTTTTATATGATTTTATTATTAGTTTATTTAAGCATAAAATACATTTGTTTTGAAATGAAATTTAAAATGATGGATGTTTCTTTAATATAATAACCCCTGATGAGAAATGATTTAAATTAAAAATATATATTATAAATAAATTTTTAATAATTAAAATACATATAATTAATATTAATAGTTATATATTCAAAGATAGATCATCTTTTTATTCAAAATGGATTTATTAAGAAAATCATTTTACATCAGGCTAGTAAGTATTATTTTAAATTAAATTTTCTCCTATGTGAATTGAATTTGATAAAATGGATTCTATATTTTGATTCATATTATTTAACATTTGGTAATTTTTTCAACTAATATTTTTATGAATATAAGAATTAATTGTAGAAAATACTTATTACAACAGTAAATGAAAAATCGGTAAATTAATGTTAAAATAATAATAATGATAATAATAATGATAATAATAATAATTTAACAAGTTATTGAATTAAAGTAACAATAATGTAGTGAATATTATTATTTTCATTTCATTATAATAAAGATTATATTTTTTGTCACATTATAAATGATAATATAACTAGAGAGAAAAATTTGATAATAGAAAAATCATATTTTAAATTAGTATTCAATATCAATTATCACATTCATTTTATAAAATTAATATATTTTTGAATTAAATAATATTATAATAAAATATTATAAATTAATAATTTTATCAAAAAAATATATATCATTTATGAAGTTTACTGGGATGTTTTATAACATTCTTAAATTATTATAAGCCAAAAAACTGTTATTTTAAATGAAAGGTAGTTATTTTTTTAAAAGATAAAAATAAAATATTTATAAAGTTATATATAGAAAACTAATATTATTTTTTGATTTAGAACATTAAAATTATTTAACCCTTTATTTTTCATAAATTTCTAAGGCAATCTATTTTTTTAGTTAAAATTAAATACAAATATAAATATTTATTGGGTGTTATGACATCATAATGGCCCAAATATGATGTAATAAAACCCATAGAGGGTATACATGGCCAAATATATTTTATAACTTTAGTATAATTTTTTTAATATATTTTTATTTATTTTATAATAATATTTTGAATCCTCTAAAAATGTAATATATTTTCTGGATTTAAAATCATTAATTTTTTAGTATGGAACACCTCCATATAAGAATTTGAATTATTTTATTTTTTCAGAAGTGTAATTTATAAAATAATTTAAATTACTCCAATCCAGAATACAAAATCGGAAAAACCCACGGTATAGTTTTTGTTTTTGAATAATTTATTTTGAAGAGTCCAAAACCAAAATAATAAAGAATCACCCATCGTTAACCTATGTAAACCACCAAAATATCCCATTTAACTTAAATGAAAAATCATTTTATCATTTCTACAATATATCCTACACTCCCTAGAGTTTCCCCATGGTTCCTTCATGCTCTCAATAATACCCTCACTGGTCTTTGGAGTCACACACTTATGTATCGTATCCTCACATTCCTCTCTTCCTTTCAATTCAGGCACATTGAATGAATGTAATCTTATTCATTTCAATTTATTATATTTTAAATAATTTAAAATAATTCCATTACTATAAAATTAATGTTATATCAATTGGATTTCATTTATCCCCTCTCATTTTGACATATACCCATGCTTTTACTATGTGAAATATTCATAAAACATTTTCTGCTCTACTGGTTTGTCAAGAACTCCTCTTATGTTATGTATTTTAGTTTTACTTTTATTATTATGGGATATGATATTCAATATTTCCTTTATAGTAAATTTGATATATAATGATGAGATCTTCTATCACTCTCTTTAATCCTCCCATGATCCTTTATATACACCAGTTACCGTGTTGAAATTTTGTAACGACTATTTTATCTTTTTTATGTTTCTTCATTATCTTATTCCTTATATTGAACAATTTCTAATAATGGGATGTGATTTTACATTTTCCTATTACTTATAGTTTATCATTCAAGATAATTATAGACCTATTTCACTTTCATTAAACTTTTTTTAATTTTTATGTAGCATTTTTATGATGCCCAAATTTCACTAAGAATTTTGTGCTGAAACAATTTTGTAGTGAATACTATACCAATTATTCGATTAAGGGTATTCACCTATGTGAAAATATACATATTGGAAGGGTTATATATTTATCTATTCCACAATCCTAGATCATGGAATAAATTATGGTTCGGAATGAATCCATTTTGTATGATCTATGTGGTACCGATAACCATGAGAATGAAATGATTATGATGGGTACACCATGATAGATCTCTAATGTATTCAGTAATGTTTAGAATAACGATATTTCTTTTTCGGACATGGGTGTTCCAAGTTAATTTATTATATGTTTTCAACCATGATTTGATTGAATATTTATCCTTGACATGTGTTTATGAGGCATTTTTTTATGTTGTGGACCCATTTCCAATGTAATTATTATCATGTTATATCATGTATTATTGTTCATATTTCTGATTTCTACTCTTTTTATGCGCCATTAATATTCCTATTGTCTGACATGTTACTCCTTATACCTTTTTTATTCCCTTAATAGTATTTATACATAACTTAATTCATTTGTATGTTCCTAGGATATCGTTTACAACTTTAAGTATAAATGAATATTTTGAACATGTTAAGGAGTTTATCAATAAAGATTATATCTTCTAGGTTTTAATTTGTTGTGTAATGGATGTAACTCCCAAATATAGTCGACTAATCAATATTTTGGGTTTTATTATGTGTAATCCTATGTAATTAATCATGTATTAATGGGGAATATATTCTAGGGTTGATATAAAATTACTTGATTGACCATAAATCAAGGTACCTTAGGTCCAACATCTTAACAATTTTCCCTATAAAATTGATAATATTTGAAACAAAATATGTAAATTATTTTTAAATATTATTTTTAAATATTATTTTTGAATTCAGATAATACATATTTTTCAAAATGATAACATTTAAATTCATAAAATATAAAAAAATTATAAAATTAAATACCATTGTATACAAATTTCCCCCTTACTAGACTTAAAATATTCCTAAAAATAGTCATTTATTTCGGTAATATAATTAGTACATTGAATAAGGGGAATTAATAAATTATATATTTTACCAGTGAAACATCTTTTATTGTGTTCTATTCACATTTATACCTCATTTTTAATACTCTTATGTGGCCTAGAAAATTCTCTGGGAACACATACATTACTGTAGTTCAACTCTAATTAATGTCAAATATCATCAATCACCCTATTACCTAATATCAATACTACCATTTTGAAGATAAACATAAATTTAATTAATAATATTTTTATTTAATGATTTCTCTATCATAGCTATTTCACCTTTAAAAAATAATATGATTAATTTTACTTAGTTTAAATCAACATGTATTTAGAATGTTCAATTTACATATCAATGTTTTATAGTAATTAGACACTTAATTTAAATATTATTTATCCCTAAAAAATGTATAAAAATTAAGATAAACATTGTAATCATTATTCAAATCATATGTATGTTTTTAAAAAACATGATTTCATCGAAGTATCACTAATGTGTATGTAATATTAATTCATCTATTTTTAATTTAGTATTTAGAAAATTAATTGTTTAACACAAAAAAATAATTACAAATCATTAAATTTTGTATGAGATACATATTTTTTTAAAACCGTACAACATATAAAAAATATATTAATTTCAATATCCCCTTTTAAAAAACATTGGTAATATTATCTCCCAATATAAATTTGTTATTAGTTGTCATATTTCTTATAATGTGACTCGATAAAATTTCATGTCAGCATAGATCTTAACATTCAATAATCACATTTAAAATTATACTTCCCTTTATAGATTATATTGTTTTTCCCATACATTAAATTAATATATAAACTTATGGTTAGTTTTAATGACTACATTTCCATTTACTAGATAATCCCAATATATCATTTTTTGTTATATAATAGGTTATCATATAATTATCACTTTATATTTTAAAATACTTGTAAAACATTAATACGAAAAAAATAATTCTATTTTTCTTACTACTTTCCAATAATGATAAAATCAGACACATGAAAAATATATTTCAATCACCTCAAATTATCATTGTGAAAACTCACTATAGTAAATAAGAGATATTATTCATTATATACTGTTTTCTACATAAGGATATACCCAAAAAATTATTATTTAAAATCAATTATTAATACTTATCCCATTTTAAAATATAAATACCCATATATATTAAACAAATCCTATCCCTTAATATAGTAGCACCTATATTGTTTTATATGATAATTATAACATATGGAAGAATTAAATTTGAAATAACTTTATGCTTGAGATGGGGTTACTTCGCTCCCATCATCTACCACAATTACAAAAAATGATAATTTCATAAAAAATATATATGAAAACTATTCCTACATATACACATACTCTACTATCAACAGTAAACATGAATCAAATAAAATGATATATAGTATTAATATATTTTTATCATGACTATTTCAAATGATTCATTGAGAATTTCATTTCATGTTTATTATCACAACCAAATAAAATAATAGAATATCTTTATCCCAAAAATAAGCAACATGTTTTATCATCAATATATTTTTATATAATATTTTCCAATGGAAACATATTCTTCCTCAACAAAACATAAGGTTTATTGATTTTATTTCTTAGAGTTTCAACCCACACACATTATTCTATGATGATGTTATACCTACAATGTTAACTGTTTATCATTAATATACACATTTAAATGAGTTTTATTTGAGTAAAAAATGTTTAATTTATTCAAATTATATATCAAGTTGTAGTAAAATGGTACCACTATATACTTGAGTGTAAATTTTGTATCCTTTATATGAAACTCATAAATATTACAGAAATTTTTTTCCAATATATTTAAAGATTAAATAATACAATTTAGTTTAAATTATTTAATTTTGTGAAGTATTCTTTTAATTTATTTTGAAATAATGTTTACATATAAATATGATAAAATTCTAGATATAATATTTATGAGAAATTTTTAAAATCATCTGGTCATGGAAATTAAATGATTTATGTTATTTTTGGAATAATTAAATGATAAATATTATGGAATATTTTTAATTTTACATGTCAAATTTTATTTTGGGGTTGAAGAGTTAATTAACAATAATTTTTTTTAATTTCTCTTAAAATGGAATGAAATTTTATTGGATTTAATTGTATTTAAAAAATATATTTTCATATAGTATGGTTAAATTGGTTGAAGTTTTAATTAATGAAATTTTAGCGCATTAATTAATATAATGTTATGGAATTTAATAGAGTGTTTCATGGGACATTGTAAGATATGTAACAACTGTGGACTGAGTAGTTAAGTACGATCTATTGTATTTATTCGTGAGAGGTGAATTGAGATACTCAGTAAATTTAGTGTGAAAATAATACCATTATCTAATTTTTTAAAACTATCATACATTTGTTGTTATTTTTTGATTTTGGACATCATGTTTGATAAAAAGGGAATATTGGTTAATTGTTTATTTGTGGAATTAAGATAAATTTAATGAATTATTCAAAGTGATTTCTGAATTATTTATAATATTTGAATATTTATTTATGCTGTAAAAACTATAAATTCAATATTTTCTAGAAGTTAATGTTAAATTTTTGGTTCAACAAGATAACGAGTTCCCTAATAGGAACGAGTGATGATATTTCTTGTAAACAATATCTTATCAAGATAGATTACCCATTTTTCTGTCAACATTGGTGAGAGGTAAATTATTCCTATAATTATTTCATGATCAATAATAGTCAAGTCACATTAAAGCCATATGTTATTCTAGGCACTTTTCTCTGCAAGGTCCATCGCTCTAATAAATCCCAACATTTCGGCTTCTATGGCAGTTTCATTGCTTCAAGGGCCATATAGACACTCCACGAATTCACTATTATTATCTCGGATGATGGTCCTGTATCTAGAAGTACCTGAGTTACCCCTCAATGAACCATAGATTTTTCATTTCCACCATCCCTCAAATGGGGGTACATAGAAGACTTATAACATGCTAGGGGTTCAGGGAAGTTACCAACAAGGTTCAGTCACCGTAGTGTAGTAAGATAATGGAACAAATTATTGCAGAACTCGGCATGATTCTTATTTTCAATTTGTCCCGATATGATTACAGTTGATTTCAAAATTTTCTAAATATTGTGTAAATGTGGTAAAATTAATGAAGTTATTTGAAGGTGATAAATGGAAAAATTGTGAAAACTCATTCATTATCATGGATAATAAAAATATTATTTTCATATTTGTGAATGGATGATTAATTTTTTAAACATTAATAATACCATCTTATAAATATTTTACATGATTTTATTATTCTATGATATTCCACATTAAAACAGATTTATTAAGAAAATTGGGATTTTTTTATTATTTTTCTGGACATAATGATCGAATATTTTTATGATAAATCCAGATTCCAATAAATTATTTGGTTTTTATTTGGAATGCATGACTTCTTTATTATTTCATTAAAAATATAATCCATGTGTAATTTAATAAAAACAATTATTGGGAAATAAAATTTTATATATTTTATTTTGATATCTCACAATTTGATTTTTTTATTGCTAAAGTAATATTTTGGATAAAACCAATTTTATTTTATCAATTTTTTTAACAATGAATTTTTTAATTTAGTTGTATACGGTTCATTTTTATATTCCTTCAGGTAAATGATATTATGTTCATACATAAATACAATACTTTTACCTTATTTTTTATTTTAACATAAATTTTAATGGTGTAGGAAAATTTTTGTTATTTACAATTTTAGTTGATAGTTGTAGATAATCTTTTTATACATTTTTATATGAGTGTTGCGCTTGTGAATAAGAAAAAAGTGTTAACTTGTGATGGAATGTTTCATTATTAATTTATAGTTGATATTATTAAACTTTACTTAATCTAAAAATAGTTTTAATTAATTTAATAAATTATTTAACACTTTACACTCATCATATCCAATGTTGATTTATATCTTATATGGGAAGAGAATTACTTATTGGATTGTTTTTATATTGGATTTAATTGTCAACCTCTGGTAAATGACAAAATAAAATTGATGTAACAAATTAGGTAATAATAAATTATATAATTTATTTATAATTATGAATTGGGAAAATATATTTATTATAATAAATTAATTTGTTCATAATAAATAAATAAATAGTTTTTGTAATACACTTTTTTGATAATATTGTTATTTAAAAGTTCAATTCCCAAATTATATTATATTTATTTAAAAAAATTAATATAGTTTTAAAATCACCATTTGAAAATTAAATTGTGGTAATATTTTGAGATATTAAATAAATATTGAGTTTTTGTAAATATTGAAAAATACCCATTTTCATAAACAATCATTTAATTTTAAGAAATTAACTAATTTAAAAGTCCCACTATTCAGTAAATATTGATTTCAGTTAATATAATTACTCATTAGTTATATTTTTATTAAATTATTAACATTTTAATAATATTTTTACTATATTTATTTATAGGATTATTTTTATGTTTAAAAACACGTTTTTGGAAAACTTTTAACCAGTACATAATATTTTTCAATATTAATTAATTATAACAATATAAAATGAGGAATGAAATTAATTAAATGTATATAATATATAAATATTTATAAAAATTAATTTTAATTATTTTATTTATGTATAATATTTATTGAGATAATATAAAATCATGTTATGCATGACAAATACAATCCTTTAAAACCCAATTGGTTGGAACTTATGTGGATTTAATTTTAAATGAACTTTTTCCACATATATGATTATGATATAGTAAAAATTATTGAAATTTTATAATTATAATAATTTATATTTTACATCTATTTCAAAATATTCTATGGTCATAATGAATAATGAAATCAGTGAAATAAACTCTTTGGATTATGGTGAATATTTCTCTCATTGGGGTTTAAAAAAATAGGATAAGTCAAAATGACTTAGAAACAAGTCCAATTAAAAAATTATGAACATATTTAGACCATTAATAATTTAATATTTTATAAAGACCCATTTTTTAGCCTTGTTTCATGTGTAATATATTATTATTATTAATACTTTTCAAATATTACAATTATGTACTCACTCACACTTATAAGAGGACACCACATCTCTACTCATATACAGACAACATAATCATTTTGAATCTAAAAATATGCTCCCAAAAATGTTAATAAAATCCCTCTCCATTTCTTATATTCATTTTTAAAAGAAATTAAAATCTTGGAATTATTTAGGTCTAATCCTAAAGAAGTGGTTTCGAGAATTGCTATAATTTTTAAATGGTGATTTTTGTTTTTTTTGTTATTATATCTCCATTAAATCATATGGAACAATAATGACATAAAAAAGATGTATCTAATATGTAATGATATGTTATTATGTAAAATTCATTAAATAAATATATCTCTTCCTCAATCAAATATCAAACATACCCATCATTCTTGTGTACAGTGGAATAAAACCTCTCAAACAGATGTAATTCTTCTTCCATAATATCCACATATTAATAATTATAATTATGGATGTAATAAATAAATAAATAAATATATATACATATATGATATGTTGGACATATTTATCATTCTAAAAGTCTAATATAGGATTTACATTTTTACCATTCCACACTTTGAAAAATTATAAAATCTTTTATAATTTTTTTGGACTGTAGCCTCTATGAAGCGATGTGTTTCATTTTTCATCACTACGAAATATGTATCATATAACTAATTATATTTTTTTTACAAATAACGTATTTATGATATAATTATCATTATTTAAATGTAATATATTTTAGACCGTCTTCGAATAAGTAGTTTTAAAAATTGGAATCATTACTCATATGTAAGTATGGCATACTATAACTTGATTGTAACGTATTTCAGGTTTCAGAACCATTTTATTATATTGAATTAAAAGTGTTATTATTGAATAAATATAAATAATAAATAATTATAATTACTCTACATATGATGAAATGATGACATCGTTTATAATAGTCATCCAACCGATGTCTTTTTGGACATATGAGTAGAATATTGTCAAGAATCCTGATGTTAACATACTGATTATGTAATTGAATATAAAATTTTAATGAATAAGATAAAAATTGATATCATTCTTGAAAGATTATCGTGTTAATGTAAATAATTAGGATATATTCCAATATGTATGTTTTTTAAGGATTATTTGATTATTATGACCAATGGATCCTATATGAATTTTATATGCACTATAATTGTTATTCATAGAATTTTTTTCAAAATGTATGAGAAATAATTTAAATAATGATGATTCCCTTTTTGAATTAAATGATTTTTTTTTCAATAAAATCGTTCTTTTTGGATTTAATGATCTTCACTAGACTAAATTAATAACATTTTTGCTCCACTTCAATGATATTTTTCCTCATACAATGTTTTTAAAAATTATTTATAGGGATTATTTATGTGTAAATGTGAAGAAGATTTCATGTTTGAAACATTGAAAATTTATCATCAAAATATAAAATTTAAAATTTGAACATTCATATTTTTTCAGAAAAATGGATACTAATATGAAGTTCCAATATTCAATATATTTGTATTATTATATAATATTCATCGAATAAATATCTAAAATTATAATAATAAAATATCATGGGAAAAATAATATTTATTCTAGTATAATGTCACATAAATATGTTTTGTTTTAGGAAACACCATTTTTGTTGGTAGAAGAGAAGTGTTTTTATAACAATATAGATTCAAATAAAATATTTTAAAACCATTAAGTGATTGCAATACATGGTTATCACAGAATACCATATGAATGATTCTATTTGGGTTTATTGATCCTATGTATTTTTATAATGGTTTATTTTAATGGCAATAGTGAAGAAATATTTATTAATAACATAGTGTAGAATATCTTTCAAAGTAATAATCATATGATTGTTGGAATTGAAACTTATTAGTTTTTTCTGTGATAGATAAGTAGAAAAATATATAAATTATAGTGGTACCCATTCTAGAGTGAAAGTGTATCTTTCACCTACAAACATGATTTTAGTATGGAATTTATGAGATAAAACCATTCATCATCCATTGGTTATTCTGACCTAGTGGTTTCAAATAAAATGTTAAATTAAATGGAAATGATGTTTTATTTAATAACATGTTATAATGTAAACAAAAAACCCTTTACATTATTTTTTAATGGTGATACAGATCGACTATTTTCATAAATAATGAATATAAGAAAAATAGATATGATTTATTCTATGTAATATGAAATATATTGGAATATTTTTATTAGAGAATTATTTCCATTATTTTTTTCGACTAATGGTGGAGAAAAAGATCATAAAATTGAATAAAAAATATAATGAGTCATTAGATTATTATGATGTAAATTAAATAAATTTTTCCAGGTATGTACATGATTTTATCAAATATCATGATATTAAAATTTTTTGGTAATACTATGAGTTTAAAATAATATATTGAATGAAATTTTCTTCCCGTGAATTCTAATGATATTAGAAACATGATCAGTGTTCTAAGAATTTAGAAATAGATTTTTCGAATTATAATTTTTCCATTAACAAAAATTATAAATATATATTGAAGAGAGTATAAGGGGAAAACGTAACATGATGAAATCAAATTGTGGGATAATAAAGTTCTAATCTAGTGATATGTTTAGTAAAACTAATTCTGGTGACTCTATTGAAACGTCCATTAAGTGTCCAGATTAATAAATTTTGGACATGTGGATCAATAATGTAAGGAATATTATTTGATAAACAATGAGTACACAATTGTATTATGATTAAATTTTAAGCAGTTGAGATATTGAGAAAACAATTGTGTAAATTTAGTCAGATGGGATGGAATTCATCATGATCAAAGACCAAAATATTTCAAAAAATAACTTTCCAACAATAAAGGTTATTTTAAAAAATTAATTGATGTGTTTGAAGGTATATTACTAGTTTAATGGAATTATAACATAACCCAATTTGACTTTGAGTCTTCCAATTCATTCATTTCATTTAAATTTACAGCTATAATGGAAATATCACCACATGAAATGAATATTAAACTTTTGTCCAATACTAATGGTGTGTGTATAAAAAAACAATATTTATAGACATTTTTATGATGTTATTAAAGGAAAATTATTTCCTCAAAAACATGTTGAACTTACCATAGTGGATTCTGCTATTATTTTTGGTTTGGATTATATTTTTGTTTATCATGGAATGATTTAATTCAAAACTAAAAAATGTTTAGTCAATGATTTTATACCATTTATAGCATTACAAGAATCTAAAAAATTTATTATCCACTTCAATGAAATTATCCTATCATATATTTTTGACATGAGGGAAACTATTCAAAATCTTGATGTACCTGTAAGGTATGAATTCATGGACTTTATTATAATGGTTTAAATGTTTTTTATTGGTATAATGGTTGAATTTATATTTGAGTTAGTTCCTCATGCTAAACCAATTTCAAAAATACATTAACAGATAGCTCAAATTTATATTTTATAAATTAATCATAGATTTCAGTAGATTATAAATAATGGTTTTATATGACCTAACACTTCAACCTGGGGTGCCCTAGTTTTATTGAATAAAAATAAATATGGTTCAATGAGACCATTCATAATCTATCAATATTTGAATCATATTACTATTAATGACAACTATATTTTCTTCATATAGGTGATTTTTTAGATCAACTCCTTATGTGACAATAAATATTGATTATTTCTCTTAGGTCAGGGTAACATTTGTTGAATTTGAAGGATGTAGATATTATGAAATGGAATTTCAGAATAGATAATGGAATTATAACTTTGTATTTTTATATTTGGGGTTTCTAATGGACTGACTATAATTCTATATAATTTGAATAGTTATATCCATGAATTCATGGATATTATTTTGTTTCTATATATAAATGATATGTTATAGTATTCTAAAATTTATATGAAACAGGGACAACAATCGGGGAATATTTCTCAATCCATGAAAACAACTTATATGGATGATTATATAATTATGAATATTGGTTTTAACAAATTTATTTCATTATGTAAATTATTTATATGGATGTAAAAACGTTTTACCCTAAAAAATATTTCTTATGAATTGTAAAGACCAAAAATTATCAAAGATATTCATAGTTTTTTTCATTATCGGGGTACTGCTAGTGGTATGATGAAAAACATTACTTTTAATCTAGCCCATAGAATATGTTAACATGAAAAGGATTTGTATAATTCTTGGATAGAGAATGTGATTATTGTTTTCACGTAATAGAAAAGAATAGAAAAATTCTCTAGTCTTGGCCATACTACTCTAAAACAGATAATTTATTATCTACAATGTTGCTCATTTAATTGGGCATGGAAGCATCGTAATGTGTAATGACCAGTTAATTTCCTATACTCTATTGAAAAAGATAACTCATGAGTGAAATTATTCTCTGCATGATCTGGAATTAGCATATGTGGTTTGTTTCTTCTAAAATATAGAGGAATCATTTATATATAGTAATGTTGGAAATATATATTAATCACAAAATTATGAAGTATATATTTGATCATAAATATTTTAACATGGTCAGAGAAGATGGATATATAATATCAAGGATAATTATTGAATTATTAATTTTCATTTGAGAATGTCCAAAAAAGTATCCAATTCCCTGAGTTCAATAAATAATTTTATATTAACCAAATAAAATTTAGATCATGACCCTATTTTTAATTATTTGATGAATTATTTCCCAGAATTTGTTGATGTTGGAACCTCAAAAAAATTTTTGGGTGATAGTAGAATCGTCTATCGAATAAAGCTAAAATAATTTTTCGAATGAGGATCATGCTATAAAAAAATTGGATGATTTGGTTATGAAGTGTATGTTTCCTTAATTAAATATTAACCATGTAGTTTTTTTACATTTTTAATGATATTAATTTTGACATGTGATTCTCATTTTTTGAGATAATTATTTACAAAATATCATAGTTAATCATTATCAGTTCATCTTTGAAACATATTTATATATAGAGTCCATATAATGTATTTTTAGTTGGATAGAATAAAAATGATATTTTTGAAGTTATAGTGTAATATTTGAAATTTAATTTGTTTAAAATATAATAAAAATTACAATGTGGGATGATTAAAACTTTTCTAATACCAAAATATAAATGAGATTATATTAAATAATTACATGGTAGAATTACCAAATACGTCTTCAAGTAACAACACAATTTCTGTAGTTATATATAAATTAACAAAATCATCTAATTTCACTACCATTCAAGATAATATGCCATTGGATAATCTTTCTGTACTCTATCTCAAAGAGATGTCTAGATTATATAGAGTATTTCTCTCTATTGCATCATACCATGATCCCATCGTTACCACTATTTTTTATAATAATGTATTTATCATTAGGTTATTATTTATGGTTTAGATTAAATTTTCATCCATAATCTAATGAAATGTAATAGTGATTTAGGAGATATATATTACTCATCAATGTATAAAGATTTATTAGACAAGGAAGAAAATTTATATATATAACCAGAAGAATTATATGTATTTAGAGTTAGGTAATCATGATTTTCCCAAATTTTTATACTGGATGTGTGAAATGAATTTTGGAAAAAAGAAATTTAATGTATTTCTAGTTTCATTATTTAGGAAATATTTGCTAGATTCGTATCACCTTCCTGAACCCCAAATTATGTGTTTTGGAAGATAATATTTCTTATTATGAATATCAAACTCAAATTATTTACCATATAAATTTTTTTTTATTTAATAAGGTAATTTATCATCATAATTCTCATTGAGAAACAATATTACTAAAGAATCAACATGTGAATATTAAAATTATATAATGGAAAGATATGTCCACATATATAATAAATGAAAAAAATTATTAGGATTCAATTTAAAAATGAGGAAGAAATAAAAAAACAATTTCAGTACAGAATAAATCATTTGACATTTTAACATTTTTTATAAATTATAGCGTTATGTTCCTTATAAAATGATACTGTAATATTTTAATCAAAAAGGAAATTTTTTTATTTAACAAGATTTCATAGAATTTTTTTATCTTTCAGTTTAATTTATAAATTATGGAATTTGATTTAAAAAATTAATTTAATTTTGGATATTTGAAAATTAAAACTAACATAAGGTGATTTTTCATTGGTTTTTTAGAAAATATTGATTTTTCATCAAATAGTGAAAAAAAAATTATTGTAAAACTATAAATCATAATTCAATGATTTTAGTAATTAAAATGTAACAAAAAAGTTTAATTATAATTTATGGAACATAATTATTCTATATTATAATTAAAAAAAATTACTTAATTTTTTATCATTTTGTGCTGGATTTTAGTATAAGTATATTTATCCCTTGAAAAGGGGTTTATCTAATATTTCTTATAAAACATATAATGATTTAGTATTTTATTTAGTTAAAAATAACTCAAATAAAGAATTCCATAAATGATATATATAGATTTTTTATTTATATATATTAATTTTGGTTCTTATAATAAATATTACAAGTAGTATAATTAACATAAAATCATCTTAATCATGAATAATAAGTTTCCAGAAAAAATATTTTTCACTATGCCTATTCAGTTAATTTCTAATTAAATTCTTAAAATACATTGAAATTATGGTTATAATTTATTATAGATTTCAATTAATCATAATTTATATAACAAAAAATATTCATTGCTTCTGTATCTCATTAAAAAGCGAAACCATAAAACTCTTTTTCCACAGTTAGGGTAAAAATGGGTAAATAAGGGCTTAAATAAAAATGATTATGGTTAAAATGACCTAAAAACATGTGTAATTATTATTATAATGCTTTATTTGCATATTTTATCATCTGTGGTTTCGAAATTATACTTGTTTTGTTATTTTCATGTGTGAAACTAGGGTATAATATTTTCATTTCATACATTCCATGTGTTTTCTCACCAAGACTTATAAATATTTAAAATTAATCCTCTTATATTCAAGCATTAAAATCATTTTGTATCCACCAATAAATACCCAGATACAATAATTAATTATATATACATATCCCAGATATCGTTCATTCATCAGAAATATACGCTTGAATGGAATCTTGTATAGTCTTAAAGAGTCTTTTCGAAGAAGAGATATCGTTCTTAACCGATTAGTATTTATTTCATATTCAAAGCCCCTAAAATTATATAAGATATAATGTATATAATAAAATAATTATCTCCCATATAAATTTATTTTATTTTTTAAATATAATATTCTATGTCTATTTCACCCTCCATGAATTGGGAAAGGAAACCATCATTCTTATGTAGAATAAAATACCTCCTCACGAATTTATGTAATACATTTTCTATCCTTTCATATTTGAAAATTTTCTAATGATGTAAATAATTTTTATGTAATATTTATTAAATACCAACCATTATGAGAATTCATAATATTAGTAAATGTTTCAAAATTTTTCAGTCACTAAAAATATATAACATTGTTCATGCATAGATATGGACTACCGCCACCACAAAGAACTATGATTTCTTATTTATCCCCACATCAAATAGATGATGTATATCAATATTTTTAAATAATTAATATTTATTAGTAATTATAAATCTATAAATATATTTCAATTATTACATTATTTATATGAATATCATTGAAAAATGGATGAATTAATCAAGCATATTTGTGGCTCACTATCTCCTGGATTGTAACATAGTTCATTTTTCATAATCATTTTTAATGAATTGGATCTAAAGAATAATTGTTTTACAAATATAATAACTATTTATTTATTATTATTATGGGGATGATAGAATAATGATATCTATTACCATATTCCTCCTTTTTAATCTATTTTTGGACATATAAGATAAATATCATTAGAAATTTAATTAATTATATAATTTAATATAACATTATAATAAATAATCTAAAATTAAGATCAATCTGGGAAAACAATATTATAAAAGTTAATAATTGATATATATATATATATATACTATTTAGGATGATAAATAATGTTCATTTCAATTTGGACTCATGATAAGACACACTTAAATTGATAACCATCATTTATTTATTAAATTATTCTCTTCCAGTCCATGTTTTTCAAATTATTTTATGTATACTTTTTGGGGAAAAATTAATTATTATGGTAATTTATATATTATCATTACGTTTTTTCTATGTTTTTAAAAAATTAATCTTTTTAAATTATTTTTTACATTCATTATGATATAAAAAATGAATGTTCCATTTTAATGTATATGTTAACAATTACTTTTCTTACCTAGATAGCAGTTATTTGAGGTTTGGGATACAATCAAATAAATCTTCTTTTATATAAATAAATTCTGTATTTTCTTTTTTCATGTTAATTTAACTAAAATGGGTTTTAAAATGAATATTTTATTTTGATAATTAAAAAAAAATTATAAAAGATTTATATATTTTTCAAGGGTTTTATAATGAAAATGTAAAATATTATAATGTTATTTTCTTGATATGTTTCATGTATATTATTTATGATAATGGTAATTCCTGATATTTCCTAAATTATGGATTGAGCCCTATTATAGGATATGCTATAATAGTTATAGATCAATTATAGATCAATACACTCTGGTTGGGGAAACATTATACCTCATGCTATGACAGGTGACCCAAATTATATCCCACTAATACATAATCTAATGAATATGTTATTTGGAGAATTATATTTGAATTCAACCATTTTTTATTATAATATGTAATGATTCTATAAGGGTTCAATTAAGATGATTTTCTATGTAACCTACTATTATTTTCAATGCATGTTGATGAGATTCATGCAAATTGTTTGTATTCAATAGATAAGATAATTTATCATTTTTTAATAAAATTATTCTTTTTATATTTATAATTTTATGTTTCGAGGAAATTCATTATCATGTTTTTTCATATTACTCACCATATCGAATTTTTTTTATTTTTTATCCCTTAATATTAATGTTATGCTCATCCAACTCTTTTTTTAAAAAAGTTCATAGGGTTTTGGGAAGGGAAATGAGAAATAAGAATAAAAGTTGAATTTATTGAATATTTTTCATGAAAAGAAAATGAGTCATATTTTAGAATTATTTTATTACGGAAAAAATGCATACTATTCTGATGTTCCCACTTTGAAATATATGAGGCTGTTAGTTAAGTGTTTATAAAAATTTATCTACTGGTATAAACAAGAAAGTTACTTTGGAAATAAATGTGAATTATAGTCTAATGTCACTAGATTATGTAATGATTAAATATGAATTATTTTTCTAGAGGATATCTATAACACTAATTTCTAAAATAGGATTTGAGTCTTTGGGTCATTCAGTTATAATTTTTTTTTTCAATTCATGGTTTCAAAATAACATTTTTTAATTCACTTGTTAATAAATAATATGTTTTCTATATCATATATTATAGACATAAATATACGTTGATATCATTTCTTCTATGTCTCCTAGAGTTATTGGTAGGTTTGAGTATAGTAATGTTTGGACAGAACATTATGTGATGTCATTATTTCATCCATGTTAATCAAAATTCCATTGAACTTATAAATTGTTCATGAATCATGATCTGAATTTTAGGGGTTAAATATCATAGAAAAAACATATTATATAAGTATTATTCTTCCAGGTAATGACGATTTTTAATTATTAAATTATTATTAAATTAAAAAGTATGATAGAATATAAAGAATAAAAATATCCTTAATATATATAATAATGATATGAAAAATTATGGAATCAAAAGTAAATAAATATAAATAAACTGTAATTTTCATAACCCCCTCCCACCAAAGATGCCCCTCATGAGCTGGAAATGGTGGAAGGGAGATAATGACCCTCGAGTCCCGCCTCCAGTAGAACCCGGGGTAGCGACTAGCACCAAGGGTATGAGTTTTCACAAATATGGGAGGCATTACCCTTTTTATTATTTAGGATCGGGAAATAGGACAAGTCAACCACCAAAAAGGAAAAGAACAAATGTATATATATAAACCCATACCAATCCCACAGGCATGTTTAAATAATTTTATAACAAGGTAAAATTACAAGAAAGATCAAAGAACAATACCAAAAGAAAACAAGAGTACAATAACTGCAACAACTCCAACTGTCCGACTAGTAGGGTCTCGCATGACCCTCGTAGTCCTCCTGGAAACCTGAAAGTAAACGTAGGGTGAGCATACAATTATACTCAGTAGGGAAACCTAAAGCTCTCGTGCACAAGTGGGGAGACATCCTAATGTCCCGTGAGAACAACAAAAGAACCTAGTAAGGAATTCTATCCACCCAACCTCACCAGCCACACTCACCAAAACACAAGCACACCAGGTAGTAGTATATAAGAAACAAGAGTTTTGGGTACCCCGTACCATTTCCCATTAGTTAGCTGCTCTTCCTAATGGCAAACGTACTGACGCTGACACACTCTCCCCACCCGTAGTCACCTGGGCCTCACAACTACGTATCCCGCTCGCACACACCTAGGCCTCAAAACCACATATCCCACCCGCACACACCTGGGCCTCACAACCACATATCCCGCCCACACAGACCTGGACCTCATCCTGATGATTATTGGGAAATAGTAGAACCTCCCCGAAGATTCTTGGGCTAAATACACCCCAATCGAAACCTACCTGAAGAGTATTAAGTGTAAGGTCGCCTCAATCCATCATAGCCTAGGGGACAAGGAGCATGGATGAGCTAGTAACTAAGGGAAAAACACCCTCTACCATGAAATGGGAGTGTTCGGCACTATGTGCTCAACATGGGTGGGCTGTGATAAAACACAAAAGATAAAGATATACATATATACCAATCACACAACCCAACATATGGCTTCTAAATAGAGAAATTGAACATGTGCCTCGGCACTGCTACTATGAAGCATGCATACAAGAAACAACACCAACCCCATTTAGGTTTTCACGTTTCAGCATAATTAGTTCATTTAGTTCCTTAACTACTGGGAAACTATCCACAACCAACCAAATTGAGCGTTCGTAAAACATATCCCTGCCATCCACAAATCAAGTTAGGAAAAACAAAAGCAACACAACCAAGTACTTCTTATCAACCAACCACCCCATTGATTATTAATTCTGTTCCATTACCACGCACCACCATTCATTAACTCTTCCACATTTATTTATTATTCACAACCCAAAGACTGTTCACATTCAACCCATCCCCGCAGCCCCGTTGCTAACCACCATAACCACAACCACACCGAAACCCATACATCATTTTCCCTTTAGTACCACTTATCGCAGCCCCACTGCCCGTCACCAACATAACATTTACACCAACCCACGACCAAGACAGCCGCTGCCTCGCTGCTCACCCTACCACAAAAACCCTCAACACACCTCCATCACATGCCACGTATCCATGCCAACACCCACATGTTCATTATTCCATTTTGTTTAACTGGGGTGATCACACAAGGGTTCCTGATTTTAAATAGCCAACTTTACGTGATTAACCAATTCCAAATTCCACAAAGTTTCTATCCATAAAAAAATCTAGAAGGAGTGGGAAACATTTAATTGCATAATCAATGTCCCCCAATGACCATGATTTTCAATAGGTTGAAGCTCATTCAATTCACAACATAATATCACAGGATATAATGTAACATCAATCACAAACTTCCCAACCCTGTTCCTTAACCAGTTATTATCTTCATTTAATGGTTCAACTGTTTCTCATTGAAACAAGAGAATAACCACCCCACATGATGCACAAATTATAGAGACGAAGGTAAGATCCCTACCTCAACAGTTTATGATCGCAACGCTCCCCCAGATCAACCTTAGAAGACGTTCGTCGGCGTCCATCACTTTTGTCGTGTCCCAGAAAAACCTCCTCAGGTGGAATTCGGAAGGGAAAGGCGGAAGGAAAGACAACGGAACCAAGATCGGATGTTCCGACCCATCGTTACGATCCTGTGGCCGCAGACGGATCGTAAATCGGATCTTGGACAAATATGTTATGGAAGAAAGAGACTTCGAGTGTCTTGGGAGAACTCTGCTCAGAGGGAAAGGCGAGGAGAGGGGTGAGTTTAAAGGAGTAGGGGACCCCTCCTTTTATAGGTGTGAAAAGGAAAAGTAAACGGCGTGTACTTTATGGTACATGTCTTGTACTCGGTTATTTTACACGGTCTCCTTGCGGCTTCCAACACGACTCCGCGGCCGTTGACTGGTCAACACACGGTTTGAGGGTAACGCATACGCGGGGAAGGAATACACGATATGTAGTTTAGACACACGGTGTGTACTCATTTATTGCACATGGAAAGGACACGACTCCAACACGGTACACGACTTTTGACTGGTAACGCGTACGTGGGGAAGGACTACACGGCGTGTAGAACTGGGAACACTGCGTGCACACATCATTTCACACAGCGAGGACACGGCCTCCAACACGGGGTATACCCGGAAAGGTGGTACACAGTGTGTACTCAAACTACACGGCATGTAGTTTCAAAATTCTGGAAAGTGTGGTAAAAGTCCATTTTACCCTCGAGAACACTTCGTGGCCTTATTTTTTGACAATGGAATGGGCCGGAGAGGTCTGGTCCATTACATGATATACCTCTTAAAACATTCTCGTCCTCATGAATTCAAAAACCAACCCAGAGGAAACCCAACAAGATACCTCTTAGGGTTCTCGTTATAACAGGAACCCAACCAAAAACCCTAATCATATGTGTTAGGAATTCCTTCTCCTATGTAGAGATATTATCCGCTTTAGGCGGCACTGACTCGCCTGCACGGGTTTAATCTCATCCTCATTAATGCGTCTCGATTAAGAATTGGGTCTTCCCACTTTCATACATTAGGAATTTTTTTCAACTCTTACTACCCCCAACACCACACAACCAACACACTGCTAGAACACATGGTTTTGGGAAATTCCTTCTCCTATGTCGAGATATTATCCTCTTTAGGCGGCACTGACTCACCCGCATGGGTTCAATCACATTTGCATTATTGCGTCCTGATTAAGGGTATGGTTTTTCCCTTTCCCCACACATCCGGACATGTTACACATTACCAGGGAACAAGGAACCAAAAGGTCTCACAACCAAAAATCCAAGCATTCCTTATATCAAAGGTACAAAGTACAACATCAACACAAATCTCAGAAGAAAAAGGGAAAACACAAGTCAAAACAACTCCGGGTACTGAGCGTGCATCTGGTCTCCCACTCCCAATTGCTCTCCTCGAGGCCGCCATGCTTCCACAACACAAGAACCAACGGAATGGTTCATCCACGGAGCACCTTCTCTTTACGATCCTCGATCATGGCTGGTCATTCCTCTTAGGTATCGTCATCTCCCATATCTAACTCTCCCCAGTCGATAATGTGGGAGTCTTCGTGTAAGTACCGAAGAAGCTGGGTGACGTGGAAGAAGTCATGAACTTTCTCCAACTGAGGTGACAGGGCTAGCTGATATGCCACCTCCTTGACTCGCCTCAGCACCTCAAACGGTCCAATGAACCTAGGTGAGAGCTTGCTTCCACTCCCAAACCTCAACTACCCCCGTCTCGAAGGGCCTCCTCCGACGATCAGTATAAGACTTCTGTTGGTCCTGATCCGCTTTCATCCTCTCACGTACAAGCTAGAATTTCTCTGTGGTGCTCTGCACTACCTCTGGCAAAAGATCACTTGTCTCACCATCCTCTTCCCAGCAAATGGGTGAAAGACATGGTCTTCCATACAAAGCCTCATACAGTGCCATGCCATTAGTAGAGTGGAAGCTATTGTTGTAGGAAAACTCTATTAAAGGAAAGTGTCGTACCCATGATCCTTCGAAATCCAGAACACATGATCGCAGCATATCCTCCAACATCTGGATAGTCTGCTCTGTCTGCCCATCGGTATGGGGGTGGAAAGTAGTGCTAAGGCATAACTAGGTGCCAAAATCATGTTGTAACCCAATCCACACTTGTGAGGTAAACCGAGTATCCCGGTCGGAGATGATAGTCCTCGTAACTCCATGAAAACATACCACCTCGTCTACGTACCTCTGTGTTAAGGTACTCACTGGGCCTGACTCCTTAATTGCTCAGAAGTGAGCTTATTTTGTTAGCTGATCCACCACTACCCAGATAGCATCATAACCACCCTGAGCTCTGGGTAGTCTTGTGACGAAGTCCTTTGAGATGTCATCGCACTTCCACTCGGGGACATCTAAAGGATGCAACAAACCATTGGGAACACGGTGTTCAGCCCTCACTTGCTGACACACTAGGCATTTAGCCACAAACTCCGCCACTGCCCGTTTCACCCTGGGCCACCAAAACCGTTCCCTCAAGCCTTGGTACATTTTCTAAATTCTTGGATGTACTGCCAAGGTTGATCTATGGAACTCAAGGAGAACTCCCTCACGCATTTCCTCCGGAACAAACAACCTTCCATGGAACAAAATCCGATGTCGGTTGTCCACTGACCATCCCTCTGTAGCGTTACCCTGATCAACACGATCCCGCATCACTTCCGCCTCGGAGTCCCCCCACTGGGACTCTTCCACCTGCTGCAACAAGGAGGACTGCACCGTCATCTGAAACAAATAGCCTCTAACACCAACTACCCGGTCATCCAAGTGAAAGGCAACCAACTCTCCCATTGCCTTCCAAGCATCAGTGGATTCCCGAACTGCTTCCTGATGTGACTTCCTGCTCTGGGCATCAGCCACAACGTTTCCCTTACCTTTCGTGTAAGAGATCTCAAAGTCATAGTCTTGGAGAAACTCGACCCATCTCTGCTGCCATAAGTTCAGGTCACACTGGGAGAAGATATAACAGAGGCTCTTGTGTTCTGATAAGATCACAAAGCGCTCCCCAAATAGGTAATGTTGCCACAACATCAATGCGAACACTACTGCTGTAAGCTCTAGGTCATGGGTGGCATAGTTACTCTCATGAGGGCGTAACTTCCTAGACCCATAATAGATCACTCCCATCTTCTACATCAGCAGACATCACCGACCAATTCCAGAAGTATCACAAAACACCTCATACAACAACCCTTTCTCTGGAAACCGGAGTATGGGAGCACTGACCACATTCTCCTTCAGGCAGTCAAAAGCTCTCTGGCACTACTCGCTCCATAGGAAGACCTGGTTCTTCCTCGTCCAAGCTTTCAATGGATCATCAACTCGAGAGAAGTCTGAAACGAACCTCCGATAGTAACCTGCTAACCCCAAGAAACTACGATCTTCTGCCACTCTCTTGGGTGCTGCCCAAGAAACAAATGCCCCCACGTTCGACGGGTCCACTGACACTCCATGATGAGACACCACGTGCCCAAGGAAGTGTACTTCTTGCGTCAAGAATTTACACTTTGACAATTTCCCATAAATCAGGTGGTGTCTAAGGACTACCAAGACTGCCCTGAGATGCTCAACATGCTCCTCCTCTGATCCTGAGTAGATCAAGATTTCATCGATAAACACAACAATGAACCTGTCCAGAAACACCTGGTAGACAAATTTCACAAGTCCCATGAACACATCCAGTGCGTTAGTAAGTCCAAACGGCATCACCACAAACTCGAAGTGCCCATACCTGCACATGAAAGTCGTCTTTGAGATGTCACTGTCTTTTACCCTCAGCTGATGATATCCAGATCGTAGATCAATCTTCGAAAACCAACCTTCTCCCCTCAGTTGGTTGATGAGATCATCTATCCTTGGGAGGGGATAGAGATTCTTGACCGTTACCTGGTTCAACCTTCGGTAGTATATACATAGCATGAGACCACCATCCGCCTTCTACACGAACAGAACCGAAGCTCCCCATGGCAATACGCTGGGTCGAACAAAACCCTTCTCCATCAGATCGTCAATCTGAATCCGTAACTCCCGCAACTCCGAAGGTGCCAACCGATAAGGGGCCAACGAAATCAGACGGGAAGTAGGCTGTAAATCTATCCTTACCTCAACGTCACATCGGGGGGGGGGGGGGTAGAGTCACAACTTCCCTAGGAAAAACATTGAGGAATTCCCCAACAACCTCTGGGACATCCATCATCTATGTATCAGCTGGAACCATTGATCGCCCACCTAACATGGAAAGGAGAGGCTCCAAACGCTGGCTTCCCACCTGATAGATCCTCTCTCCAACAAAAGATACATGCTGCCCATCCACATAGGAGAACATGACTCTTCTCTGGAAGTAGTCGATAACGGCACTAATAGAAAACAAGTAGTCACTGCCTAGGATGACATCATATGGCTGTATCTGTAACAGAGGAAGGGCCCCACTAGATCGATGTGGTCCCAACGTCCGCCCACATGCTCGGAAAACAAAAGATACGCTGGTCTGGCCTCCAACTAGTGTACTCAGCACTAGTGGTATGAAAAGTCTCTCTACTTCTAGTCCCCAAGCCTGGGCTAGAACAGGTGAAATAAAGGAGTGCGAATCTCCCAAATCGAACAAAGCAGAAACAAGAGTGCTGAACAAACAAATCGTACCTCGCACCACCTCTGGTCCTGACGGAGCTGTTAACTCTGCTGCGTGCGACTGTCCACACCCAAATTTTCTGCCTCTCTGATGTCATCCACCTCCCTGACCACGCCCTGGTCGAGGTCCCTAAGGAGCACCCTGAGGTCGGCCTCCTCCTGCAAAGTCTCCCCTCAGAGGATCATGGTCCTGCTGCTGCTGGAAGGGCCTCGCAGGCAACTGGTGCTGCTGAGGTGGGCGCTGAACCGACCCACCTCCACCGTACTATTCTCGGGTCGGGCACCGACTCTGAACGTGCCCGATACCTCCACAAGAAAAACACCTCGGTCCTGGGCTCGTGAAAAAGGGACGAGGACCCGAAGATCTGAACTGGAACAGCTGGGGCCTGCTCCCCACTGGCCTGAACCTGGATGGTCCCGTCGCAGGAGACCTGCTTCTGACTGCCTTCCCCTTCGACGAGCCTGGCTGGATCCACTCTTGGGGTGCACCTCCTAGTAAGTGCATCCTCTCTACAACCTCTTCCTTCTTCTGTACTTCCATGTACTTCAGAAGGGTTAAGGGGGTGACAACATAATGGAGAGAAGGACGAATCTCCTCCTCCAAATGTCTCGCCCGAGACTCCTCATCCAGAAAGAGATTCGGAGAAAAGTGCAAGAGATCCTTGAACTTGATCCCCAGCTCTCGTACTAACATACTCCCATGCTGAAGGGAGATTAACTCATGCCGCATCTCCACCTTGATCATGGAAGAATGGAATTCCTCTTGAAATTCCTTCTCAAAGTCAGCCCAAGAAACCTCTGCTTCTATCCTCCCTCCGAGGTAGAGTGCCCACCACTGTCGCACCGCACCTCTCAGCTGACTGACTACTAGGGGAACCCAGTACTACCTCGGAGCACGAATCAAGGTAAAAGATATCCCTAGCTCCTCAATCCACCCCTATGTCTCCGTATCCGAAGTACTAACCTCGTACTTCTTGAGGGTCTGCCGCTGGAAAGAATGGAGAGTCTTCTTCCACTGGCTATCTTCCTCCTCTCGGTCAATCCTCAGGTGATCGAACACCTAAATCTGCTGGGCCTCGGCCCTCTGAGCCAGCCGGGGAAGACCTCCAGGTGACATAGCTATACGGTAAACACGGATCGCCTATGTCCAAGTAGTAAGGAAAACTCAAGGTTTTATTTTATCATTTTATTTAATTTCTTTCCCAGAACTCTCAAATCAAGTAAAACACAATCATGATTATTCATGTGCCTTCCCTAGGGTCTCTACCCTACAATCAATGTAGTCTCACTTGATCGTTCAGTAGGCTCAAAGTCCTCGCATCGGATCAGGGGGGCCCCTAAAGTCTCGTGTCCTAGCCGGTCTTCCCTGGCCTATGTCACACACCAAGATTAACTAACATTGTTTCCCTACCATCCCATGAAATCCTCACTGTGCCTAACTTCAGACTCCATCCTATCTCTCATCCATCACCATTGATACCATTCTATCACAACCCCCTCCCACGAAAGATGCCCCTCCTGAGCTGGAAATGGTGGAAGGGAGATAATGACCCCCGAGTCCCGCCTCCAGTAGGCCCCGGGGTGGCGACTAGAACCAAGGGTATGTGTTTTCACAAATATGGGAGCCATTACCCTTTTTATTATTTAGTATCGGGAAATAGGACAAGCCAACCACCAAAAAAAGAAACGAACAAGTTTATATAAATAAACACATACCACGAAAACATGGATGTTTAAATAATTTTATAACAAGGTACAAGTACAAGAAAGCTCAAAGAACAATACCAAAAGAAAACAAGAGTACAACAACTGGAACAACTCCAACTGTCTGACTAGTAGGGTCCCGCATGGCCCTGGTAGTCCTCCTGGGAACCTGAAAGTAAACGTAGGGTGAGCATACAAGTATACTCAGTAGAGAAACCTAAAGCTCTCATGTACATGTGGGGAGAAATCCTAATGTCCCATGAGAACAATAGAAGAACCTAGCAAGGAATTATATCCACCCAACCTCACCATCCACACTCACCAAAACACAAGCACAACGGGTAGTAGTATATATGAAATAAGAGTATTGGGTACCCCGCACCATTTCCCTTTAGTTAGCTTATCTTCCTAATGAGAAACATCCTAACGCTGCCACACTCTCCCCGCCTGCACACACGTGGGCCTCACAACCACATATCCCGCCCGCACACACCTGGGCCTTATCCCGAAGATTCTTAGGAAACAGTAGAACCTACCTTAAGACTCTTGGGCTAAATCCACCCCAATCGAAACCTACCCGAAGAGTCTTAGGTGTAAGGTCGCCTCATGACATCATAGCCTAGGGGAGAAGGAGCAGGAAGGAGATAATAACTAAGGGAAAAACACCCTCTCCCATGAAATGGGAGTGTTCGGCACTAAGTGCTCAACATGGGTGTGGTGCGATAAAACACAATATATATAGATATACATATACACCAACCACACAGCCCAACCTATGTCTTCTAAACAGAGAAATTGAGCATGTGCCTCGACACTACTACTATGAAGCATGCATTCAACAAACAACCCCAAACCCATTTAGGTTTTCACGTTTCAGAAGAATTAGTTCATTTAGTTCCTTAACTACTGGGAAACTATCCACAACCAACCACATCGATCGTTCGTAAAACATATCCATGCCATCTACAAATCAGGTTAGGAAAAACACAAGCAACACAACCAATTCCTTTTTATCAACAAACCAACCCTTTGATTATTAATTCCGTTCCGTTACCACGCCCCACTATTAATTAACTCTTCTACTTTTATTTATTATTAACAACCCAAAGTCTTTTAACATTCAACCCATCCCCGCATACCCACTGCCAACCACCATAACCACAACCGCACTGAAACCCATACATCATTTTCCCTTTAGTAGTACCACTTATCGCAGCCCCACTGCTCGTCACCAACATAACATTTACACCAACCCATGACCAAGCCAACCGCAACCCTGCTGCTCACCATAACCACAATAACCCACAAAACACCCCCATCACATGCCACATATCCACGCCAACACCCACATGTTCATTATTCCATTTTTTAACCGGGGTGATCACACAAGGGTTCCATATTATAAACAGCCAACATTACGTGATTAACCAATTCCACATTCCACAATGTTTTCATCCATAAGAAAATCCAGAATTAGAGGGCAACATTTAATTTCATATGAAAAGGCCCCCAACGACCATGATTTCTAGTAGGTAGATGCTCATTCAATTCACAACATAATATCACAGGATTTAAAGTAACCGAAATTACAAACTTCCCAACCCCGTTCTGTAACCAGTTATTATCTTAATTTAATGGTTCAACTGTTTCTCATGAAAACAAGAGGATACCCACCCCTCATGATGCACATATTAGAGAGACGAAGTTAAGATCCCTACCTAAATAGGTTCCGATCTCAACGCTCCCCCGGATCAACCTTACAAGACATCTGTCGGCGTATGTCACTTATGTCGGGTCCTGGAAAAACCTCCTCGGGTGGAAGTTGGAAAGTAAAGGCTGAAGGAAAGACAACGTAACCAAGCTCGGATGTTCTGCCCCGTCGTTACGATCCCGTGGCCACTGACGGATCGTAAATCGGAGCTCAGACGAAGATGTTATGAAATAAAGAGCCTTCGAGTCTCTTGGGAGAACTCTGCTCAGAGGGAAAGGGGAGGAGAGGGGTTAGATGAAAGGAGGAGGGGACCCCTCCTTTTAGAGGCATGAAAAGGAAAAGTACACGGTGTGTACTTTCTGGTACACAGTGTGTACTCGGTTATTTTACACGGTCTCCACGCGACTTCCAACAGGGCTCTACGGCCGTTGACCGGTCAACACACGGTTTGAGGGTTACACATATGAGGGGAAGGACTACACGACATGTAGTTTAGACACATGACGTGTAGTCATTTATTTCACACGGCAAGGACACTACTCCAAAAAGGTACACGACCATTGAATGGTAACGCGTATGCGGGGAAGGACTACACGACATGTAGAACTGGGCACACGACGTGCACATATCATTTCACACAGCGAGGAAATGGCCTGCAACACTAGGTGTACCCGGAAAGGGGGTACACGGCGTGTATTCAAACTACACGGTGTGTAGCTTCAAAATTCTGGAAAGTGTGGGAAAAGTCCATTTTACCCTCCAGAACACTTCGTGGCCTTCTTTTTTGACAAAGGAATGGGCCGGAGAGGTCACTGCCATTACAATAATATATAATAAAATTGAATCTGTAGTGATGATTTCTAATTTTTTAGATGATTTATTATGATTTATTATTTTATGAATTTTAAAATTTTCATGTATAATAGGATTATAGATAGTTTTGAGATTGGAGACCCCATTAATGATATTATGCACCCTTAGATAGTTTATTGTACAAATAAATTATTATTAGGGATTGACAAGGATAGTAATTAGAATAACATTAAAGTGGAATATTAGGCCATGCTTGTTTCGAAGAGACACCCACTATCATTCAAAGGTGATATTAGAACAAATAATTATGAAGAGCATTTGGAAAAAATTTATCACATATTTAAATTTAGATAAAATCTTGTGATCATGTTGTTCAATTATGGGTCTAATATATTATAGGTTCTTTATCAAATGTGCTGAGATTTAGTTCATGAAGATGAAATGAAAAAAAAAATATTTAAAGCGAAGGAAATGAAGGTATCATTAATTATATTTATGCTCAATGTGAAATGATATTTGAAAGATCTCAATGGTTTATAGAATTAATTAAATGAATTTTCTATACTATATAATATGGGTCCAAGTTATCTATGTAGGGGAAGTATGTGAAAATGATATTAATTAATGAGAGGCTTAAGGGTTAGTTATTCATGATGATTTTGTAACCAAATATATGGTCACGTATTATTAATCTAAAATTTTTTATTTATACATAGTTGGTCATTATAGTTGAAATATTACTGAAATATGTTGGAGTTAGTTGAAAATAACATTTTTTCAACATTATGGTTGTTGAATAACTTACATCAGTTTCATGAAAAGTAAGTGGAAAATCACAGAATTTGAGAATAAAGAATAATATTGTCACCTATATTGGGTTAATAATATAAAGAAATACTTTTTTTGTGTGGATGATAGACACTTAAAAAATAGTCTATCCATATCTCAATCAGTCTTAAAATTTGTAATGCTAGGAAATCTATTGATAAGTTATAATAAATTAATATTGGAATGTAATGTTAGAAATTTTTTATAAAGGATTGAGATCATGGATGTTGGTTAATGGAAATTGATGGAAAAATATAGATAATAATGTAATTGTTTGTTAAATTAATTAGATAGAATGGAAAGTTCCTCAAAAGAGTTATATTAAAATAATTATTGATGAGTAATCATTTTATGGGTAAATGAACAATGTGAGGCCATATACTATAGAACTTACAATTCTATTTGATTCTTGGATTTTATCAGTGTTTTTTTTATGTGACAATCAAAATAAATTATGTCTATAAGTTGGGTTTTATAATTACTTTAATACATAATGATAATATTTATTAATTACATGATAAATAATCTATATGGTGAAAATTTTGGGAAACGACTTAAATGCACATTATATTAGATAATGATATGATATATAGATATCTCAAGGGACATTCAATTACATTTATTGAAACAATGATATTAATTTTCATGATGGGTGGAATATGTTTTACTGAGATTGAAATCAAATACTTTTGGGAAATAAATATTTTTGTGGTGATTGGTGGGACTATCAACAATATTAGAGGAGAGTGGGATATTTTATAAACTATGGAAGGCCATGTCATGACCTATGATGGGTAGGTATATTTTAAATTATAAATAATGGTACACCAAAAAATATAGGGAAAGAATCAACCTACAATCCTAGTGATGGTATTTTAATTTTATATATGTTTTTCCATATTAGTTTTTTATATTTCTTAAAAAATAGAATCATTTATTTAGACTTATCACAATCATAGATAAACATCCATATAAATTAATTCATATCATATGGATATAGTTGTGTATATGGTATTTTAAATGAAACTATATGAAATTGACTAGGTAGTATTTATTTGAACATGTGTTTATCTATGTTTGTCCCATGTTCTATTTGTTATGAATCAATAAAATAGTCTACATTTTTTAAATGATGACCAAAATCTAAACCATATTAGTTATAGAATATGTTTCCCTATTCTTAAATTAATTATATCTTTTAAAATAATAATTAATATCTTATTTTTATAATATTACCATTTTTTCTAGGCATCGTAAGGTATGGGTAAGGGAGGAGGATATTTATAAAATGGAGTTTTAGTGTCATTCTGACCATTTAATTTTTTTATAGGAATTGCAGAGTTAAAAATTAACCTATTCTGTTCATGGAATTAATAGTTTATCTAATAAACAAATATTTACATATCCATATGTTTTAAATATATATATATATGTGATATAGTAATATATATAAGAATAGAGTATGATAGTGGGAGGAAGTTTCTTATTTTATTGGAAATATTATATTCACATTAGCATTATCCATAATTCATTAATTATAAATTATATATTAAAGTAGTGAAATTTTACTATCATTTTGTTTATAAATAATGAATTTCAATTATACTATCGAAATTAGAATTATTTATGTTCTATAAATGTCCAGTAAATATAATTTACAAATGGATTTTCATAGAATTTTCATTTGATTTAAAAAAATAAATTTAAAATTATTTGAGATTAGATTCTATTATAATATAAATTACATAGATAAGAGAGTTATTTGATTGGAATTTTAGGAATCATGAATCAATTTTTTAATCGAAGAAGAAGTCTATTTCAATTCATGTATTAAGTATTCCTTAATCAATAGTTATTTGTAAATTATATTTTTTTTGCTTCTAGTTTGGTAGATTATTATTCTAATATATGTGGGAAACATAGGATAATATTATTCTCTTAAACAAATACACAATTTAAATATCTATCCTATGAAATATTAGGAGTAATTTTTCATTTTTCATTCTATATAAACATATATTTTTTACATTTTAAATGAAACATATATAACAAATTCTAAATTTACGATTTTTGAAAAAAAAAATTTATACAAATTTATCTATACAAGACAAAGAAGTTGTATTGAGTATCATTAATCATTTTAATTTGGGAATAATAATATATTAGTAATGGGAAATTTAATTTTATATTCTAGTGGTATATTCTCTAAAAAAATTGATAAATGTGGCCTTATAATATTGATTTTATTTGGGTTGGGGTTTGTCAAACATTGACATGGATGTAGAGGAAGCAATTATTAATTTTATTATATAAATTCATAACATGAATTTCATTATGATAGTCTATGTGATTTTTAATAAGTTATTATATGTATGGTGAAAAATTATTAGGGATTCCACAAAATATATGGATACCACTAATGAATTTATTATAAAAAAATGATTTTATTAATTAAAATTAAATAAATGGTGGTTCATGCAGTATTGAAAAAATTACATTTGTAAACATTTAACAATGTGAGTTGGGTAAATCATCATAGGCAAATAATCATTTATCATGAAAAAAGATAAAAATTTTGGGTTTTGGAATGAATAAAAATGTTGTCAAATTTTTATTTTATGTTTTAGTTTCAACCAAAAATTGTGGCGCCTTAATGATATGTGTGTGTTTTAAAACCACTACTAATTCAAAAAATGTAATGGATTGATGTTTCCCAATGTTACAAGATTTTTTCATTTAGTATACCATAGATTATTTGTGTTTTATTCATAATGGTTGTAAAAAAAATAAATCATATTATTTTATACATATTTTATAGATAATTTATATTATATAAATTCAAAATATCTTTGTGAAACAAATTTTTAGTCATTCTGTAACACCATGAAATAATAAAATAATAACATTTTATTCAGTTGCATATAAGAGACGTAACACACAAAGTATATGGGAATATAAAAGCTAGATACCATAATCTATGCTTAATTTTATAAATATATTAATTCAATTATAGATATTATAGTTCATGAAATACCGAGTTCTCATTCATTTCATGCAACGATGATTTTCTTCGATTTCTTCTATTACACGCACGACTGAGTCATACCACATACCATTAATATCATTACTTATAATGAAAATTATCTCCTAGAAATTAAATTATATTTATGACTATGATTATATAACATATTAAAATAAATATTTGAATTCATTATATTCCCATTATGTAAAGACCCATAATTTCTATGTAATTTGTTTTTTAAATAAATGGAAATTTTACGAGTCCATGAATATTGACGGCACGTGATTCTGAGACCCGGAGTGTCTGTAATAAACTTTTGTACTTTTGTTCGGGTACATTCAGTAAACGTGCGAGCGGGGTTTTTATCTTTTGAACTGGTGGTCGGAATTGAAATCCTATGGCACTGTTGAACTCATAGTGCCAGTATTCTCTTAAATAGACTGTCACCTCGATGGTAGTAGGTCAAGGGTGGATGTTAGTTTCATGATTTTCCTGAAATAATAAAACAAAAATAAAATTATACAATAAATTTTTTTTATTTTATTTGTTAAAAACCTCTATGTGGAAGTTGAGAAGTGGGGACCACTAGACCATAACCTCCCATGAGAGGTTATGGTGGTGGTGACCACCCGAGCCTATCCTCCCATGAGAGGATACAATGGTGGAGACCACCCATGGCCTAAACCTCTTCAACTCCATCATAAATGTGGAGGAGCCTCTTGAGCTTCTACCACGTTAATTGTTCCAACCCACCATAATTTATTGTGACAATCATCCCCCACATAATTATTCTAAGTAATAAATAATCCCGATTTGAATTATGCCAACATATTCTATAATGTTGGCCAATTTATTTTTGGTGGAATTTGGGGAACCTATTGGAAAGGGGAGAGATCGTGGAAAATGTTCGCAAATGAAGACCTTCTTCTCCGAACAAAGAACGTCAACATCGACTTCAACATTCTTCCTCGAGACATAATCCAACAGTGGACATCTTCCATAAAAAAATATCACCTCTATTGAACAACTTTAATCCGACAAACGAGCTCGGGATCGGAGGCGTGTGATAGGCCCGATGAAGGCTGACTTCGACTTCTCTCTTCATCGTCAACAATCGAACAAACTGAGGTAGGGGTTTATTTTTAACAGTTTATTACTTCCCATGTACACCCCTTCTATTTCTTTTGAGGGTTAGGAAAAAAAATTGTGGATAGATAGGATTTGATGTTCATGTTCATGTATTTGATGAACCATATGCTACCACCCTAACACGGAGGGTACGGGCCAAAAAAACCTTGCCCGACCCATCCGAAAAACTTATTGTTTTCATCGCGATGGAGGAAGACGAAAATCATCCATGGTTGGAGCATGAAAATGGCGTCTGACACCACCACCGTCCGTGATGAAGGAGAGGGTGCTACGGCGTCGTCTTGCGGCCACTGCACCGTCCGTGACCACTGTTGCCATCTACAGCCACCGCAGCCGTCTGTGGCTTCGCACCTCACAGTGTCTAGGATGTCGCCCCACGGCCGAGGGGTACTCTCGCGGAAGAGGGGATGCCCTGTGACCGGACCGCCGCCTCGTGGCCAGACCGCTGCCCCGCGACATGACGGCCGCCTTGCGGCCGGACCGCCGCCCCGCGGCCGGACCGCCGCCCCGCGGACAAACCCCCGCCCTGCGGCCGGACCGTCGCCCCACGGCCGGACCGCCGCCCCGCGGCCCGACCACCTCCCCGCTGCCAGACCGTCACCCCACTGCCTCACCCCACCCTCAACAGAGCCACACCATTCTTTTGTGGCACCCCTCATTTGAGCCTCCCTCATGGCACCGTCGCAGCCCTTGCGGGCAGGGCTGGGTCGGCCAAACCGGGTCAGACCGGACTCGGTCCCACTACCACCCAATTACCATCTTTTGGACAAACGTTTGCACCAGACGTCCGTTAGACGAAACGTCTATGGCATTGGGATCCTTGGAGAGTTGAAATTTGGATTAAGATGGGGAACAATCAGGTTGGATCAAGCACGAATCCAACTGGGTCGCCATGACTAAAATTCTAATAACTCACAAATGAGGCATCCAATTGACGCGTCGTCTGTTATGTTGAGACCCCTATGACCTGGAGGACCATTGAGATACTTTTTCATGGGATTTCTCGATATTTTGTGTATAGGCCTGTAGATTTGGCTGCGGATCCATCTAGAGACGAGCTAGCATAATGTGGGAACCCTGTGGCTGGATGAGACATGACGAGTGCTGACCATTTCGAATCAGAGTGACTAAATAGGCCTAGTGGGGAGCACCTCGGTGATGCGGCAGACACAAGGTGGGGAGCTCCATAGTGACGCGATAGAGTGATGGTACTCTACAGGAGGAGCACCTCATCAGGCCATGAGGGGGAGCACCTTGGTGACGCGGCAGACCCACGGTGGGGTGCACCTTGGTGATGTGGCAGACTTACGGTACTCGATAGGAGATGAACCATAGCAGTACAAGGTTAGTGGGAAGAACCTCTGTGTGACGTGGTAGGCCCACAACACATGATAGTGTAAGAGTTCTCCCGCAGCCGAGGTGTTCAGAATGTTACTTGATAGTACCCCTAGATTAAATTCTGGCATGAGCTGAGTCAGTACCAGTGTTTGTTTCATCATGATTGAGATGGATTACTTGATAACTTATGTATATGTATGGGAATATACCTAAGTAATGTTGTCTTTTGATTTCATACATTGTGATTTATCCTTGGTATATTTTGTGAGACCTTAAGGGTATCAGGGTCCCTACTTAGTATTGTTATACTCACCCTTGTACGAGTTATGCCCGCACCTCGTTGTGTTGGATGCAGACGACAGATAGTGCTGACTGAGGCTGAGAGTACCAGGACAGAATGGTTCTTGGAGGTGGACTATACGATGTGTCGGTACGCCGAGGAGATGGATGGACGTGGAGTTTGGAGGAGGTGATCTGTACCAACCCTTCTGTTAGGAACCCTGAGGACAACCCAATATGTGTCTTTATCTTTCTTCAGTTGTATTTCATTTTAGATGTACTTGTACTTTCCAGTTGGGTTTGTATTCTAGCCCCTTTTTACTAATTGTGTATGTGTGTTTACTATATAGTTGACTTGCGTTCGTATCTTACTTCGTTTTTGGTTATGTGTGTTTACAAGTTATAAAGGCAATGCCTTCCCAGTTTAATGTAATACCCTTTTTTGCTAGTTTCCATCCCCTAGCCGATAGAAGGCGGGATTGAGGTAGTCACAATAAAGGCCCCAGGGGACGGGTCTTGACAAATTGGTATTAGAGGAGACGGTTCTACCGCAGAACATAGGAATCTTATATTTTTTTAATGGATGTATTGTTAAGTGTAGTGAATGTGGTTATCATTTTAGGGAATCCAGTGTTGGTGTAGAAACCGACATATCCATACACCAGGACCCTGACTTCTGATTTTCAACTCAGTGCACGAAAACACTGATTGTGTGTGTGTTTTCAAAAGTTTTCTTTGTTATCTTTTCAGTCTGCTCACCATGTATATCGTTTTGACCATGTCATCTCACCAGGTATTATTTTTTGACCGTGGTGCACCAATATCTTTTCAGGATTCCTCCACACAGATAGTCAGCTGGGGTCCCAAGAGTTTTATGCACTGATATCCTACCTAGCGTTGAGGCCTTGGTGAAGGGACCTTTTCTAGTAGAGGAACCAGCAAAGGCACTACGAGTACCTTTTCCCAATGGTCCACTGATTCCACTAGAACCAGCAGCAGACGTTGCATGCCGCTTGAGCGCCTTGCAAAAGTTCCAGTGCCAGTGGCCACCTAGGTTCAGGGGAGAGTCAGACCCACATACGGCTGAGGATTGGCTGGAGGCTATGGTGAGAGTCTTCCGACTAGTAGCGACACAGCCGATTTCATGGTGTCCCTTACTGTAATCCTTCTACAGGAAGCATAAGGAAAATGTTGGAGCTTGATGGTCCTTGTTCACAACGAGGTGGCGAATCTCTAGGAAGACATCCAGATCTTATTTCGGGTAGAGTTTGTCCCACCAACTCTTCCCGTAGAGCACATACATGAGATACTTAATCTGCAACTGGGTAGTATGATTGCGGCTCTGTACTCATCAAGGATCACTGACCATTATTGCTACTCCACATATATGGTGTGGTACACATTCTTACGGGACCGAACATTCAATCAGGGACTCAGGCGAGAGATCAGGGGTTCGATGATCTCACTCAGCATCCTGACGTGGGAGGGGGTATTAGAGAGAGCCCTATTTGTGGAGAATTTCCTTACTGAGTAGTCACTAGCCGCGAGACACACCACCAATCATCACATAGAGGAGTATTCTGTAGCTGGAAGCTGACAGATGTCACAGTTGTCCAAGAGGAAAAAACCTATAGGTGGACGACCGTAGGATTCAGAGTGGGTTGTGCGGGGCACCCATGGTAGAGAAAAACATTCCAAGAGAGGATAGTGTTACACTTGCGGTGGGTACGGTCACGTGGATCATGATTGACAAACCCTTCATTTGGATGATCATAATATGGTCGAATGACTGCCCAGGTAGAAATATAGGTTCGACCATGGAGGTCCGTAGGGAGTATGCGGACGTGGAAGAGGAGCTGGTCGTGAAGCTGGTGGTGGGAAACGATTCGAAATATTAAAGCCACCACCACCTAGAGGCCCACTATGACCAGAGAGAGAAAGTGGACGAGGAATATCTCACCTCTAGGCAGTTGAGGATTACGATCACATAACTCCAGAGATGATTCCAGGTTCGATATGTGTCTACTCCACCATAAATGTTGTTCATATAGACACAGGTGTCAGCCATTATTTTATTTCCACTACTCTCGTTTGGAGCTCAGAGACTCCAAATAAGTCGTTGGATCAATCCTTATGTCTAGAGACTCCTATGGAAGCAAATTCGATGAATACAAACTTTTTTCGGTAGTGTGAGCTTACTATAGGAGGTGAGAGCTTTGGCTGGGATCTCCTAGTAGAGGGGTCGAGGCCTAACGACCTCATCTTGGGTATGGACTTTTTATCTACAGTCCATGATCATATTGACTGTATTAGGCTCAATGTGTGGTGTGTTCACATAGATGGGACCAAGTTTACCTTCACCGGCGAGTAGGGAGCCTATGCAGTGCAGGATGGACTTACCTGGAGGAGAGTCCAGCTGATCACTGATCAGTTGTCTAGCCTTACCCTCGGAGCTATTGATGTGGAGTGTCCAAGATATCCTATAGTGGTATAATAGTACATGAATGTATTCCCTGATGATGATCTGGGTCAACCTCCTCATAGAGAGGTGGACTTTTACAATGACATGTACCCCGGGACGACCCTGATGTCTACCCCAGCGTCTCGGATGGCTCCTGCGGAGCATCGCTATCTATGGGTACAACTAGGGGAATTTGAGGGGACGGTGTTCATCCGGCCTAGTGCTTCTCCACGGCCAGTCCTGATTCCATTCGCCAATAAATATTTGGGGAGCATGATACTTTGTGTTGACTATCGGTTCATGAACTAGGTGACTGTGAAGAAAAAGTACCCACTCTCTGAGAACTGATGACCACTTTGATCAAATCATGGGAGCAAGGTGGTTCTCAAAAATAGACCTCAGATCAGGATATCACCCACTCAGAGTTCGAGACAAGGATGCCCAGAATTCAAGTTTTATTTGTTGGTACAACCACTACGAGTTATTGGTTATGCCATTCGGCGTGACCAATGCTCCAGCAGTGTTCATGGGACTCGTGAACATGGTATTTCAGCCATACCTTGATCACTTTATAGTGGTCTTAATCAATGACATTCTGATCTACTATACTAATTAGGAGGATAATGCATATCATTTGCGGGTAGTACTAGACACACTACGAGAGCACCAGTTTATGTTAATCTCTCAATGTTCCAGTTATGGATCCAAGAGGTTCACTTTCTGGGACATTTTATATCGGAGGCCGGAGTTGTAGTGGATCCAGCAAAGAATGAGGTGATACTTTCTTGGGAGCCAACCAATAGTGTGACAGAGGTATGGAGTTTCCTGTGTTTGGCTGGATACAACAAGAGATTTGAAACATATTTCTCTAGAGTTGCAGCACCACTATCATCATTGATGAAGAAGGGTAAACCCTTCGTTTTGTCGGAAAAATGCCAGTTGAGTTTTTGGGAGCTGAGGAAAAGGCTGACTAGTGCCCCCATCTTATGGCTTCTAGAGGAGGGCGTGGGGTACATAATCTACTACGACACATCATGGACCAGACTCGGATGTGTCTTGATGCAAGAGCATGCAGTCATCTGTTATGATCCACGACAGCTAAGACAACATTAGTATAACTACACTACCCATGACCAAAAGTTAGTGGCAGTGGTCTTTGCCTTAAAGATGTGGAGGCACTATCTAATAGGTGAACACTTTAAACTATATTCGGATCACAAAAGTCTTAGGAATATCGTTTCTTATAAGGACCTGATTCAGAGACAATGACATTGTCTTGAGTTCTACTAGGACTATGACTTTGAGATAGTATATACTCATGGGTAGGGGAACGTTGTAGTAGATGAACTCTGCATGAGGACCGGTATACAACTACTAGGTGAGGCGATTGGGCAGCTAGTCGCATTATAGATAACCTTTGTGCATAGAGATGGAGCATCTTTTCTATAATCTCTAACATTCACTCCCCAAATTCTTCAGCGAGTCAGGGAGGCTCAACATGAGGACACAGACTACGAGGCACGACATTCTCATATATCCACAAGAAAAGCACCTTATGAATTTTTTTGAAGGTGTGGAGCACGTCATCCCCTTAAGAGGACGTCCCATGGTACTAGTGTCACTTTAGGAGGATGTTTTGAGGGAGTTACACACGTCCCCTCTAGCGGTACATCCAGAAGAGGAGAAGATGTACTAGTATCTCCGATGACAGAACTGGTGGCCGGGAATGAAGAAAGCAGTAGAAGAGTTTTTCTCTCGATTCCTCACTAGTCAAAAAGTGAAGGCCGAGAATCACGTACCAGCAGGCTTGGTCCCGCCTATAGGGGTCCCATAGTGGATGTGGGATTGGATATCCATGGACTTCATGACAAGAATCCCACGTACAAACATGTTTCATGACTCAATTTGGGTGATCATCGACCAACTCACCAAGTCGTCCAACTTCCTACCGATTAGAGAGCAGGGTTCAGCAGAGAGCATTGGACGCCTCTATGTGCAGGTGATTGTTCGTCTACATGGAGTGACCTCGACGATTGTCTCTGATCATTATGAACGTTTTACTTATCGGTTTTGGAAGGGTTTGAAGGAGGCTTTCAGGATTCAGCTTCATTTGAGAACCACCTACCATCCTTAGACATATTGCTAGACTGATCGGACCATTCAGACCCTCTAGGACAAGCTACGTGCATGCGTCCTCAACTTCGGTCATAGATGAGAGGATCATTAGCCTTTGTGGAGTTCCCATACAACAATAACTATTAATACACAATTGGGATGGAACCTTTTAGGTCTTATATGTGAGACCTTGCAGATCACCTTGTGTTGGACTGCCCCAGTGGAGTCAGCACTAGTGGGACCAGAGAAGGTACGGGCTAGCACAGAGAAGGTGCAGATCATCCAAGAGCAGATGAAGACTGCATAGTGCAGGAAGAAGTCATATGCTGACAGGGGACATAGACCTCTGAGGTTCTAGGATGGGAACATGTCTTTCTATGTGTATCACATGACAAGGTCTATGGATATTTGGCTGATACGGTGTGTTATATCTGAGATTCATCGGACCTTTTCAGTTCATTAGTAGAGTTGGAGAGGTGGAAAACTACTCAACTCTTCCACCTCAGTTGCACCTGGTGCACGACGTCATCAATGTATCCCAGCCGAGCAGATACATGCATGACCCTTCTCACATAATCGAATTTGGCGAGATTGGTGTATACAATGGGGAGAATTTTATAGAGGTTCCAGTAGACATTTAGGATCGACAAGAGTGGGCCCTTTGTGGATGATCAATTACTATAGTGCACATTCGTTGGTAGCATGTCAACCTCCAGGAGAGAACATTGGATCGGCAGGCTCAGATGCATGCTCAGTACCCCTACTGGTTTACATAGCTTGTGTTGTGGCTTACAAGGATATAGAGCCCTGAGGTGGAGAGAATGTAAAGACATATAATTTCCATGTTATTTTATAAAATAAATGGGAATTTTATGAGTCCATGGAAATTGATTACACGTGACTCCGAGGACAGGAATGCCTAGAATACATTTCTGATCTTTTGTTCGAGTACGTTCAATAAACGTTCGAGCAGGTTTTTCTATCATTTGAACCGATGCTCTGAATTTAAAACTGAGGGAACTATTGAACTCACAACACCTGTATTTTCTTAAAGATATTTTCACATCGATGACAGTTGGTCGAGGGTGGAAGTTAGTTTTTGGGTTTTTCAAGAAAGAATAGAATAAAAATAAAATTTTACAACATTTTATTTTTATTTTATTTGTTAATAACCTGTATTTGGAAGATGAAAAGACCGGACAACCAGACCTTAACCTCCCATGAGATGTTAAGGTGGTGGGTACCACCCGAGCCTAACCTCCCATGAGAGGTTATGGTGGTGGGGACCACTCGAGGCCTAAACCACTTCAACTCCCTCATTAATGTCGATGAGCCTCATGAGCTTCCTTCAAATTAATTGTGCCAATCCTATTTAATTAATTGTGCCAACCCTCCTACACTAAATTATGCTAAGTAATTAATTATCCCAATTTGGATTATGGCTACATATTTTATAACGTTGGCTAATTCATTTTTGGTGGAATTGGGGGAAACTATTAGAACGGGGAGATCTGTTGGAGAATGCTCGTGAACGAAGAACTTCTTCTCTGAAAAAAGAACGTTGACTTCAACTTCATCCTTTTTCCTCGATACATCCTCCAATGGTGGACATCTTTAATAATGACGAATCCCCGCCATCGAAGAACGTTAATCCGATGATTGAGCTCGGGATCGGAGGCATGCGACGGGCATGATGAATGCCGACTTCGACATCTCTCTTTGTCATCAATAGTCGAACAACCCATGGTAGGGGTTTATTTTTGTTTATTTATTACTTACCATGCACAACCCTTCTATTTCTTTTGCAGGTTGGGAAAAATCATTGCGGGTGGATAGTATTTGATGTTCATGCTCGTGTTCTTGAAGAGCCATATGCTACCACCCTAACACAGAGGGTACGAGCCAAAAAAAACTTGGCATGACCCTTTTGTAAATCTTGTGGTGCTATTTGCGATGGAGGAATATAGAAATCGTACATGGTTGGGGAACGAGAACCCCCCCCCCCCGCCCCCCCCCCCCCCCCCCCGCTCGCGATGAAGGAGTTAGTGCAACGGTGCCGCCCCACGACCCCTGCTACTGACTCGCGGCCTCCGTGTCGTCTGCGGCCCCCGCTGCCATCCACGGCTATTGCCGCCGTCCGCATCTCTGCACCGCTTCGTGACTGAGCAGTCTCCCCATGGTTGAGGCACCTTCCCGCGGCCGGACTTCCAACTCACGGTCTCGATCCACCTCGCGCCCTTCAAGCACCCCTCTGCTCAGTCACCCTTGCGGCACCCTTGCGACTCTCCTGGGCTGGGTTTGACCCAGTGGGCCAGTCCATGTTAGTCTGACCGTGTCGGACTGGACCCATGCCCACTACGACCCAATTACCTTCTTTTTCCCATTAATTTGGCACCAGAATTCATTAGACGAGCCTTCTGCAGCATTCAGAACCTTGGAGTGAGTCAGTCCCTTTGAGTAATACCCCACTGAGATTAGTATTAATATGTGTGACGGTCATGATGGATTGGGCACGAATCCACCAGGCCCCGAGACTAAAAGATTAATAACTCACATATCGAGCATCCAATTGAAGCGTCTTCTGTTACTTTGAGACCCCTATGGTGTGGCAGGTCTTTAAGATACATCTTTTTTGGGACTTATTTCCATTTGGTGTATCGACCAGTAGCTTGTGGAGAAGATCCTTCCATAGAAGAGCATGTATAGTGTAGGAACCTAGTGGTTGGCTGAGACTTGACGAGTGATGACCATTTCGACTCAGAGTGATTTGACAAGCCCTGTGGGGAGTGCCTTGGTGATGCTTCAAATCCACAATGGGGAGCACCTTGGTGACCCGGAAGACCCACGGTACACGACAGGATGTGTACCTCAGTAAGAAACAACGGGGAGCTCCGTGGTGATATTGTAGACCCACAGTGTGGAGCGCCTTGGTGATACGGAAGACCCATGGTACTCGATAGGAGGAGTACCTCAGCAGTCCATGGTTAGTGGGAAGCCCCTCTGTGTGACGCGGCAAGCCCACTGTATTCGATATAGGAGGAGTTCTCCAACAGACGAGGTGTTCAGAATGTAACTTGATACTACCCCTAGAATAAATATTGGTGTGAGCTGATTCAGTACCTCTATGTTATTCCTAATGATTGAGATGGATTACTAGATAACTTAGGTATATGTATGGAAATATATCTAAGTAAGGTTATCTAATGATTTCATACTTTGTGATTTTTCCTTGGTGGATTTTGTGAGACTTTGAGGTTCTCGAGGTCCCTACTGAGTATCGTTATACTCACCCCTGCATGGGTTATGCTCGCACCATGTTGTATTGGATAAAAATGACGGACATTGCTGACTGAGGTTGAGAGTACCAGGACTAGATGGTTCCTGGAGGTGGACCATACGGCGTGTCGGTATGCAGAGGAGACAGACGGGCATGGAGTGCTGAGGAGGAGATCTGTACCTACCCTTTAGGTAGGAACCCTGAGGATGACCCAGTAGGTGTCTTTCTCTTTCATCAATTGTATTGTATTTCAGTTGTAATTGTAAATTCCAGTTGGGTTGGTATTCTGGCCCATTTTTACTTACTGTACACGCATGTTTACTATATAGTTGACTTGATTTCATATCTAGCTGTCTGTTTGGTTGCGCGTGTTTACAGGTTATAAACTCAATTCCTTCCATGTTTTAGGGAATATTCCTTTGGTGCAAGTCACTATCCCCTAGCCTATGAAGGGATGGCTTGGGGTAGTCATAACATATGCCCCCGGGGATGGGTCATAACAAATTTGTTATAATTTAAAATAAAAACTAATTGAATATAAAGGATTTATTTTTTAAATTATTTTATTTTGGGGCCCAAAATCATTTTATCAATATAAATAAAATTACATACCAATATAAATTAATATTTATGATATTTATCTAATAAATACTAAATACAGAATTTAAATTCATTGTATGGATTTCTTGTTTACATGATAAGAATATATCTAATTTTAAGCATAAAAAGATTTTTTTTCTAAAGGTATTTTTCCGCAGTTTGATGGAAAATATGTTTTAAATTATAATTCTATACTTTTATTAATATAAAATAAAAAAATTAATATTAATACTAAAAAATTAAAATAAAAATTATCTTATTGTGATTTTTTTTATTTTTCTGAAAAACAATATTTTTTGATTAATAGTGAGAAACATTAAATATTAATTCAAAAATTGTATTTTCTCAAATAAAAATTACAATAATAATATAGATTTATAATTGGTTTTAAAGTTAATATGTATCAATTATAAATATATTAATCCAATTTATTCCAATGGAATCATTTCTATATTGATTTTAGATATAAAAAATTAGTAACTTTTTGAAAATTTTCACATTATAATCTAAATTTCTCTCGCCATAAATTAGATTGAATTTAAAATAATTTCTAATACATAAATGATTTTAATTAATGAAAATGGATTAAAAATTTGGAATCATATTAATTTATAATTAAAATATGTTACAATAAATTTTATATTAAATTTATTAGAGAAATCAGTGGAAATTAATTACACAGATTAAAAGAAAAACGAGTTTACCAGGTGACTAAACATTAATCGTAATGTACATAATGACCTAGAAACTTGAAAAATTCTTAGATAATATCCATATTTCGACCTTATAACTCTTATTTTCAAGGTGTTTTCATTATTAGATACATATTACCTAAGAAATACATGGTTGTGATTCCCTCTTTCAAAAATTTCATGTTTTCCACTCACCCCCATACAAAATCCTCAACCACATGCCTATATTCATAATTATAAACCCACATTAGATCATCTATTCATTGAAACAACACTCCTTAAATTCCCACTTCTCAACTCATAATCTTTAAAATTTTCAAAAATCCATCACATGATGTAAATAGTTAAAACATAAGGATGATACCTAAAGATTATGTATTGATTTTCTAAAATAATTCTCATATTATTTCATGATCTGTATGTTAAAAAAATTATATGATTAATATATATTAAAATGAAAATATTAAATGTAAAAAGATTTTCTGTTTCATTTTTATATCCTATATGTTATAAACCCTTCATCCAATGTGTTACAAAATCTACACAAGTTTTTATGTGGGGAAACCGCATCATGCCTCGATGATTTTTTTTATTTATTTCCAACATTCATGGTTTGGAATAATTACTAACATAATATTTATATATGATATTTATGATTTATTCATTCTTCTTGAATTATTATATAACACATACATTCGTACATTCAATTTTATAAGAATATGAAAATGTCATTCATGTGTTCGGCATACTACCGCCTCGTGAAGTGATGTGATTTGTTTAGAATTTACATGAGCGATATACCAGACCCAAATTCCAATTAATAGTTTCACTGATCCCATTGGGCCACATTGCCTCAATCACATCTCCCCAAATACAAGAGGCTTCTGTCAAACTGTGAGGGGAAACGGTGTGTCTGTTGGATGATTAGGCCTCTATTACCGAAGTGTAGTGCATTAGATGAATGTAATAATAGGTAAAAATTGGAAACAATATGAATAAACAGAATGCATAATGGAATATAGAGACAAATTTAACACTAAATAAAATGAATAGAATAATGGGTAATGATATGTCATGTATCTAAGCAACTAGAAAACATTCATACAAGACATTAAGCATAACATGTTCCAAAAAATTATTAATGAAATAAAAACTATCCCAAGAATCCCAATCTATGGATCGATCATTTTCTATCAAGATACATCCTAAACAGTATGAAGTATAGATTTCTAAGTAATAATATTCCCTTTATCAACAGTTTCATTCTTGTAATCTACTATAGGTACCAAACGATGCTTAAAGAGGGTCTCATATAAAATTCAATGGGCATGCACCAACGGTGACTATAAAATCTGGACCATGAATGGAGTATAATAGTTTGAAAGAATTAATATATAATAAAATGAAGTACAATATTACTAAATCTCCATGTACATGCATCAACCCTATGCTGGAGTCTAAACATGTTACCAGTTCCTTTAATTACGTAATTTCAGGTTTATGTTGATAGGTCATGTGAGGCATTTCCATCACTAACATCACCTCATGATAGTATAAATAGTTAATTTTCAAATATCTAATAAGTAAAACATGATTGAGGATATTTACTAATGAAAATTAATTTTATATCCGAGGAAATGTTATCCACAATGGCCACTAACTCAATAGTATCTAATTCTTGATATTGGTAAGTTTGTAATCCATTAGAAATAGTCCAAATAAATTTACAATGAGATGGATACCGATTCCAAGGAGTTCATTAATGGTAAAAATAAGTTTATGAAATGATAGATCCTGATGGGGTTTAACCATGGAACATACTGATCAATTCTAGATCCAAGGGGTTTATCTATGGAATCATTCAACACAATGTGACTGATCCAACAATTTCATACCAGGAATCCATGAATATTAAAGGATTATGTAATAGTTGGGTCTCATCCTATGTAATAATTTTCCTTTAATCAGAACTGGGTTCTTGAGTTCCAAAGGAATTCCTAATTAGAATCCTTGCTGAGCAAGAGTCAGGACACTCCTATTTGACAATGAGGTTAGTTAATATTTCACTTCTACCAATACTTTCCTTTCATTAGTTTGATAATTTAAATTATTATGAAAAACATTAATCAATTCATATATAATAAATAAGTCTATTTGGTTCAAGCCTTTCCTTTCATTAATGTGACAAGGCCATGTAGCAAGAAACCCTTTATTTAAACAATTTACAGAATATTCAATAATTAAGCTCCACTGAACTACCTTTAATCAACATGGTAAGGGGTGATGTGGACATGCATCTGATTGTTCAAGTACATTTAAAAAAGTTCAAGTCATATATGTAGAATATTTTCCAATTTCTATTTAACATTAGTTTATCAATTGAAAAACGTACCCTAGGTGGGTCAAGTGATTAGAATTCATTGAAAATGACATTATTAAATTCAAAATATAAATCTAGCTATTAAATATATATAATATTACCATTAGGAAGTTCAATCCAATCCCCAACCGGATGTCGGATCAAATGTGTGAAAACCCAAAAACTGCATTATATCAAAACATCCTACACGGTATGATGATCTTTCTAGTTGTAACCACCAATTAGAAATCACATATTTCAAATGAGCATAATATTACATTTCTACTTATTATATGAATGGAATAAAAATTTTATTAATGGAACCAGATGAAATCGGTGGGCCCCATATAACAAATTCCAAAAGCAATGAACTTGAAGGATGAGTTATATATCACACACCTTTGGGGTTAATTATTTTTCATCTTCTATATAACCCTCTAAATATTATTTTAATAGAAGAGATCGGATAAAATAAGAAAAATTGTCACACCTCGATAACTATGATGAGAGAAATAGAGAAGAATAAAGGATCCAACAAAATCGAGTATGTATCGTTCCACATCCAACGTAATGTATATAATCTCGATTAGATCCCAGATGAAGGAGATATTTAATTCCCTACCTTTTATATCTAATTTTTGCAAAATGGGAGGAAAATAGGCCAATCCTATATAAAATTACATTAGGTGGATGGAGGATAATCTATTATATAATTATGGGAATACTGTATAATTACAAAAAAAAAAAGCATGCGTGCAGTTTTTTGGAATGGTTTAATAAACCATGCCCAATTGAACAGTAACCTAGAAAGTAGGGAAACATTTACGGTTAGGTCTTATGGCCCAGAACCAATCCTAAAATATGGTTCTGCCTGAAAATATACCATCAAAATAGTTTGGAAAACATTGTGCCAACCGTGTTCCAACCATGCGACGTGGAAATTTTCCCAAAAATACGTGTCTTGTGCTTCAAAAAATCCTTGAACACCTCTGAGGCCTTCACTTACTCATTAGGACTCCAAATTAGATCTAAAATAGACAATTAGAATGAAACTTTAAAAGGATCCATAAATGAGTGAAAACCAGGTTCTTACAGTCTTCCCCTCTTAAAAGAACATGTCCTAGAGGTTACCTTCCGTGGTTTGAGAAAAACTACCTTAGATCATATATGGCCATTGGTAATGTACGCTGGCCTCCTTCTCCAAAGTCTCTTCCTACACATGTTTAGGCTGTCACATCCCTTATACCAGAGGAACATACCGGCCTTAGAGAGAATTCATGCACCATTAAATGATGCGTACTAAATACTTCCCAAAGTAGCATCAACATCTAACTCAACATTCTCAGGATCATAGTTATGACATGGGACATCATGATATTGGTGAAACTGTGAAATGCAGAATATTTCATGCATGACAGGGTACCACTGAGGTCATAGAAATAGATATTCTACAGACTAGACTCTCTCTAGGATCTCAAACAGCCAACATAATTAGGCGATAGATTCCTCTACTTCTGTAACCATGTAGGCCCTATTATGGGCGATACCTGAAGGAAGAAACTGAACACATACCTTGAACTCTAGTGGTTGTTAATAGAAATCGGCATAATATTTTTATATAGTCTGAGCAATATTCATACGATTTCTGATCATCTAAATATGATCTGAAGTATTTTGACTGAGACGAGGACCTATTAGGACTTCCTCACCTACCTCTATCCAACACCAAGGTTAATGAAATGAATTATCATATAAAGAATCAAAAGGATCGATCTTAATTTTCTCCTAAAATATGTTATTACATGCTAACACAAAAAGAGGGATATGCTTCATCCAAGAACCACCGAAATCAAGGAAACGTGCTCAAAACACATCCACTTGAACGTATTTTTTATGTTCTGATTGTCCATCTGTCTGAGGGTGAAATGATTTGCATAGAATAACTTTTTCTCTCATGTCCTTATGGAATACCTACTATAACATTTATGTAATATGAGAACCCATTTCTAAAACGATCGTTCAAGGGACCCCATGGAGATGTTTGATCTCAAAGAAATTCAATTCTCTTATATAATCAATTGGGAATGTATCCTAAATTGTAATTAAGTGGGCTGATTTTGTGAGTCTATAAATAAATATCCATATAACATCTTTACCCCTAGGAATCCTAGGTAATCCGACTATGATATCCCTAGATACATCATTCAATTTCTATTTCAAGACTAGAATCAACAATTCTAATCATGCAGAACATTGGTGGCCCACCTACACATGATTACAGGTGGGACACATAACGATAAATCCTGCTATATAACATTTCATACAAGGCTACCAATAATGGAATAGCATATCTCAATACATCTTGGAGATTCTTGGACGAACGCAGTGATAAGGGTGGGACTTGTGCATTAACTCCTCTAACATATCCGTTGGAACCCAGATATGTCTTTGTAGATGAATGACATCATCCCATCCCACAAATCAGTCTAGAGGTGGTTTATCAATTAATATATCTCTCATAGATAAAAATCCCATTAAGAGTCGAAAATTTTATACCATTCACCTTTTCAAGTAGAGAATATATAACTATTAAAGATGATAGGAATGAAATCTTATGAATGTCATAAAACTCTATATGTAGCTTATAAAAGAGGGTCATCAACTTCCATTCATCGATGTCTTCTTTTATGGAATGTGTTTGATATTTCAAGATAAGTGTGTCTAAAACCACATTTCCCTTCCTATGCAGGTTGGCAAGCTCAAAAAATATATTTTAGATATTCGACCCATAACTGTTGTATGTAGTTCAATTCCTTCATTGAAAAGATATATTTGAGGATCTTTTAGTTCGTGTACACCACAAATAGCTCACAAAATAGATATTTTCTCTATCAACATATGGCATGAAAAAATACTTCTAGCTCAAGGTCGTATAATGGGTAATTTCTCTAATGAGGGATCAACTATCAAGATCCATATGAGATGTCTTTGACATCCTGAATTCTCACTACACCTAGGCTGATGGAAAGTGAATCATAGATGATTGTATAAACTCTTCTTGGCACTAGATAAATGATAATAGGTGCTGACAGAAGCCTCCATTTCATCTCATAAAATCATTTCTCGCATGCTTCTCACTATAGAAACACGACACCCTTTATATCATGGCCAGTAAGAGGTGAAGAAATATGTTATATGTCTTGTATGGAATGATTGTAATATTAATCCATCCCGAAAAATATTTTAATATCAATAACATTATTCTGATGCTCCCAAGATGCTACACCACATACATTTTCAGGTACAATATATGTAAGATCCTAGCTCTTCCTTTGATGTACGAGTCTTATTTTTTCATTTCTATTTACATTATTTTTTGAAAAAATGGTGAAAACTGAGCAATTCTGGTAGTTTCCAGGTTACTTTTCGTGTACTCCCAAGTACAATCCATGTGGTTGATATGCGTGTACTGACCGCATGATGACTAAGTACCTGTTGTGTGGGGAAAATGAAAAAATAATCTACTACATGATGTGTAGTGTTCCTTAACATGATGTGTATTTTAATCTCTGTTTACCGACTGATTACTAGTCACGTGTTAACCCGAGTGACACGTCTAAGACATGTGATGACCTAGAAACCCATGTATGTCAGAGAATAGTTTATCTAATGCATGGCATGTATTATTTAATACTTGAATTGTAATTGTAATTTTTATTAGTTTATATGTAGGAGTGTTGTGTCTCATTTCTGAAAATATCTTCTTCTTCCCTATTTTCGGACTGTGACATTTGGGGAGGCTGAAAATGTTTCTTCTCTTAGATTCTTCATCCAATGTTTGTTCTTCAATATTTTTGTGGTTGTGGGATCACATCAGGGAGGATAAACTTGCACACCCTTTAACATTTTTATTATATTACATCACACGCCACAGTTTCCATTCGAGAAAAGTTTCCTATATTTGACGAAAATGTGGATCTACAAAGATTAGCTTCTAATTGGAGCTTGATATCAGAGGTGCATATATATAAGATTCTAAGGTACGTGGTTCATACCTTGTTTTGTGCTTTCGTGGTCATTTGGGGTTGCGGGCTTTTAGCCAAATGTTGGGTATTGGGCGTGACCCATGTTTCATTATATTAAATTGATTATATGTCTTATCCGATGCTCTTGGGCATTCTCTAACCTTGTTATTATTGAGCGATGCTAGGTTTGGGCCATTTTTCATTTCATAATTTTGGCTTGGTATGAAAAAATGGATATAATTAAATTGTTTTGATTAAATTAATGAGTTAACCTTTTTAGCCTGATTTAGATTATTAGTGGCTTTTAGGACCTCAATGCTAGTATGAGACAACATATAGTTAGTGAAAATTAACAATTTAAATTTTTTTCCACTTTAAATTGATTATATATATATATGTGTGTGTGTGTGTGATTCTTGATATTGCATAAGCTGGAACCATTGGGGTTGTGTTGGGCTTATCCCAATTATTCTTGAGTGATGTTTATCACTGGTTCGGCATGGCCTGTATTACATTAGTGGTTTGACCACAGGATTGTGAATCATGGATGTCATCTCGAGGTAGTGTAACTATTAGGATGGGCATTGAACGAGATTCTTAGATGTGTAGACCATTAGATTTGAGTGACTTGTTTGTAGATACATGAGGTGTTAGATATGTTGTGGATTGCGTTCATTATTTAGTGATTATCACTCACCTGTGACTTGAGTCGTGTACACATAGGTTGACTCCTTGGTGTGGTAGTTTTGAGCACTCATTTGGGTAGAGGCCCCCAATTGTGGTGGTTTTGGTATTATTATTCTGGGATTTATTTCCATATAAAGCCTATAAGGACCAAGCCTTAAAAATTAAAAAATCATGAATTAAATGATTAATTCAAATTGAGGATCTTTTCAGGCTTAGTGTTTTAGATAATTAGGCCATAACTGTTACATTACATCTCAATAATTACAAAGTAGACACTTCTACTCAATTCCCATTTTTTCACAAAATAATAACTCTTAAATATATTCATGTCTAGTTCCTTGTTTTAGACAACATGACTTTTCCATGACCTCATCCTTGAATCTATTCATCTTTAAGTCCTGTGAAAACATTTCAAAACATGGGACGAGCATAAAAATCTCATTAAGGGTTATAAAAAAAGAAATAAAACATTATTTTTTCATTACATAAAGAACATAATATCTTTAATATACCTCATGAAATCATAAGATTTATGAATCACACCTACAAAATATAAATCATAATGGCATCATCTGGTTACCATATTATACATACTTTTGAGCTATCACATCAATGTAGGGAGTTAAATTTAGAATACCCACCACAGTATAATACCTAAATCTATTAGAATAAACATTCATGTTTAGTTCCGTCATGTTACCCAATGCATTGGAGAGCCATCTCGGGCCCAACCGCCCTAGGATTTCAATGGAACTACCCGAATACATAACAATGCCCAAGAACCATAACATATTCATAACCCATAAAACAAATATAAAGGATATATAACATTTCCACATTTCAATCACAATATTTCATTTAAATATATTGACATAAAAAATCCTTTATCAAAACCATTTTCAATAAAAAAATATGTAAAGGAGTATATGGTCTTTATTTTTCTTAAAAAACATTACTCCTAGTTAAGAAATCCATAGATCAAAAAATACTCACAACAGCAGAAAGTTTTTTGTCACAGCGTACGTTAAAAGAAACATTATTTTTTTGTCATTTAGTAAAACGCCTCTTAGAAAAACTATAAGGCCCAAGCCTTAAACATCACTTAATCTTGAGTTAATTCAAGAATACACATTGAGGATATTTTCAGGTTTAGAGTTTTAGAGAATTAGATCATAAAACGTGCATTACATTCCACATTTAAACAAAGAGGTTACATAAAAGATAGCATTCATTGTTCCCATCAACGGAAACATATTTAAATTAAAACATGGATTCTTTCATGACACTTCCTTGACTCTATCATCACGTCATATACATTTCCCTTGACCATTGAAAAACATTTAAAAACTAGGGATGAGCATAAAAAGCTCAGTAAGGGATATAAAAATATGGAAAGGAAACATGAGTACATATATACATAAGAATGAAATCATAATTTACCCATAAATCATATGCACTTTAACATACCTCATCCAAATCATGAATAAATAATATAAATCATAATACATAAAGGTAACTTGAGGCATTAATAACATTCTTATGTAGGGAGTAACCCTCTTGGTTACGTTTGGAATACCCATCACAGTATATTCCCAAAATCTCTTCGAAGAAACCTCAACGTTTAAACCCTTCGTGTTACCCAATGCATTGGAGAGCTATATCGGGCTCACCCTCCCTTAGTGTTTCACGGAACGACCCGTCTTCATAATAATGCCCAAGAACCATAACATAATCGTATCACATAAAACATACATAAATGAAACATAACATTTCCATATTTGAATCACAAGATATAAATAAAACACATTGATATAATAGAAACATTATGAAATCCATTTTAAATTCCAAAATAAAATAAAAGTAAAACATGGTTTTTATTTTTCTTTTAAAAAAAGGTATGGCTTGTAGAGGAAGCCGAAACCCAAATAATGGTCATGACGGCGGAGAAGTCGTTGTCACCGCATATGTATGACAAAAACATTCTCTTTTGTCATTTAGTAAAGTGCTTCGTATAAAAAATATTCCTTTTGGATAAACATAAACGTCAAAAGGGGTTTATACATTCTATAAAAGAAGGTTGTGTATAAAACAAAATATGCCTCAATGAAAGGAGATTGAGACGAAATCCCATACCTCGTGTCCGACTTGACTCGATCGTTCTTTAATGTACTAAATAATAAAAATGAGTTAATTTATACATTCTTAAGAACCATTTTCAAGTTAATTATTCCTTTTATATCACTTATTACCATGTCATGAACACTATGTAATTATTTAAGTTAATAACGGTCGTTTTAACGATCATTGGTACTTGAGTAAAAAATATGCTCTTTATAATTACAATTTGGTCATGTATCCATTATATCCAGAGTTATTCTCATGATGTATATTTCATATATATCATATATATCCAGTATATACATTCATTTATAATATTAAATAACATTTAGGGGTAAGAAATTAAATGCATCATTCATGGAGACGGTAATCCGTACGTACTCATGAACGCTACTTCCATTTCTATTACATATTTAATGGAATTAAAACAAAATGATAAATAATAGTATTATAATTCCATTATTGTATCATATATAATATCATTCAATATATCCATTATACGTACCACATATGGTATTAATGAATCAAATCACTTTGAGGGGTCGGTAGTCCGCACTTCCTAAAATGAAGATATCACGTTTAGCCATAATGGAAACCATAATGGTATGCCATAAATGAAAAATACAGAACCTTAAGTAAAACATAAACATATTATATATCATATATACATATAGTGATATCTTAATGGCCACCTTTGAAGGTGTTATATGAGTGTTGAACAAACATCGTTTCGTGAGGCAGAAATTCACCATCCACAGAAACAGTATGATCTTTAACAATTAGATGTAGGTGTGTGTAAGTGTAGCTCGAATACTTTTTATAACGACATCCTAGTATATTGAAGATACTTGTGTTGTTACAAAAGAACAGAATAAAATGAGTTTAGAGGGTTGGCGAAGCAAAATAAAACATAAGAACACAGCAGAAAACACTACCATTAAAACAGGTTACTCTTTTTGAGTTGAGCTCAAAGGCTTCCTTGGGAAGACTTCTGCCCAAAGTGAGGCTTCAAGGAGTAAGAGAGGGATTTGGAGAGACAAAATGGACAGGTTTTGGCCATGCAAAAGGCTTGAGAGGTGTGGGTAAGGTGGTAGAGGTGGAGGCCTTTTACATGTGTAGGTCTTAGGTTTTACATTTTCTTTTCTTTTTTTAAATCGTTAGATAATGAGGTAATCGCTAAATCATCATGGTATCATAAATAATTTAATTTATTTAATGTCTAAAAATTATAAAAAAAATATCATGATTTAGGAATTATTTTTAAATTTATAATGAATATTTATAGTCAAAAATATGACTTTTATAACCCATTTTAAAAATTGATTTAGTAAAACAACTCATGTTTGTGACATTTTTATTTTAACCTTAAATAAAAAAGTTATTAATGTCATTTTTATACCATAGTGGCTCCATGGGGTCCCGAAGTTGACCCATGGATTTTCATGATCGGCCATGACACATCCAATAAAGGTAGGACATGTGTCTATGTCATTTAATATTATTAACACATTCTTTTTACATTAAACTACACTAATTACATCTAATCGCGATAAAAAACATAAAAGTTACTATTCACCAAAAAATTATTTTAATCTCATTGAACCACATTTTACTTCTTCATGACAACCATGTATATCGGATTTTTGAAATTCAAAACATAGAGGTGGTAAAATTTCTTTTAAACGGAAAATCAGTTTTTATAAGTACCACTTAGTGGTTTCACTATTCAAAAAAAATTGAGGTTTTTCAGAAAAATACCAAAACATCACCCTAACCTATATTTGATATTCCTAATTCAAAAATGATTTATATTTTAAAAAATAAAAAACATATAAGTTAAATTAATTAATTTAATAATTAAATCCAGCTTTCAGAGCAAATAGCGTGTTTTTATGAAACAATAAGTATCAAAAGATTGACACTAGTTTAAGTTCAATTTCAAAGTGAAATTAATTCCAACAACCACTATTGGATTAAATGGAAAAAATATATTTTAAATGAACTTTAAAAACAATTAAAAATATAATCTAATAATATAAATAAATTAGATTAAAAATAGGTTTTGAATTAAAATACAACAGTTTTAACTATTCATTAAAAAAATGAACTTTATCAGAAAAATACCAAAATTTCACACAAATTAAAATTTTTATATCCCTACTCTAAAGAATAATTTTTTTGGTCCAATAGAATTTATATGAGTGACCAAAACTATATTTATGGACGGTTCTCCATCAAAAGGCGATAAGTCGACCTTTAGTGAATGTTAGAGTATATATGCCTAAAATTGAATTCTTTTCGTATTTTAAGCCTTTATCCTTTATTGGATAAATGTAAAAACATTTAAAAAACATATATAATCATATTTTAGTTATTTCCATTCATTCCCGCCAATACAAAGGCTACGTGTTAACTACCATTTAAAATAATAATATTTTATTACTAGTGTGCAATGTAAGATTTCAAAGAAACTCTTTGTTGTGTATCAGGTACGCTATCGAACATAGCAACCCATTTAAAGTAAAATTAATATTTAATTCATAAATATTAATAAAAATGAAAATTCTTTATTATTTATTTACCTGGGATGTTACATCCTTCCACCCTTTTGGGAATTGCATCCACGCAATTTTATTCACCTATCAAAATAAGTGGGGGTATTTATCCCTCGTAGCATTTTCAGATTCCCATGTTTCCTCTTCAACCATATGGTTTTTCCATATAACCTTTACCTGGTAAATTATCTTATTTTTCAACACTTGCTCTCAATGGTCAAGAATCTGGACTGGTTTTTCTTCATATGATATATTTTCTTCCAACTAATCTACCTCTAGGCTCAAAACGTGAGATTGATCTGGCATGTACTTCCTTAACATTGAAACATGAAAAACATTGTGTACCTGAGATAAATTCGGAGGTAAAGCCACTCGGTATGCAAAAGATCCAACTTTCTCCAGAATTTCATATGGTATAATGAACCTTGTACTCAACTTTCCTTTCATACCAAATCACATCACACTTTTCCATGGTGAAACTTTTAAAAAAACATGATCACCTACCTCGAAAGATAGATCCTTCTTCCGGTTCTCCGCATAACACTTCTGCCTGCTTTGAGCTATTATCATATATTTCTGAATCAACTGAACTTTTTCTGTCATCACTTCTACCAATTCTGGTCCCATCAACTTCCTTTCACCCACTTCATCCTAGAAAGCTGGAGTTCGACACCGCTTCCCATTTAATGCTTCAAATGGAGACATCTGTATACTGGAATGAAAACTGTTATTATATGAAAACCCAACCGAAGAAAGATGTTGGTCCCAACTTCTATGATAATCCATCGAACAAGAACGTAGAATATCTTCCAATGTCTGAATTGATCCTTCTGACTGCCCATCTGATTGAGGATGAAAAGCTATACTAAAATTTAATTCAGTACCCAACAACTTCTGAAGGCCTTTACAAAAGTTAGAAGTGAACCTAGGATCACGGTCAGATACAATAGAGAGAGGAACTCCATGTACCCTGACTATCTCTTTAAGATACAAACGGGAAAGTTGATCTAGGGAGAAATTATCTCATATGGCAAGTAAATGAGCAGATTTAGTCAAGCGATCAATAATAACCCAGATGGCATTATTACCTCGAGGTGTCTTCGACAATCCCACAATGAAGTCCATGGATATATTCTCCCATTTCCACTATGGAACTGGTAAAGTCAGAATCATCCCTTTCGGTAACTGCCTCTCTGCTTTAACCTGTTGACAAGTCAAACACTTCATAGTAAAATCAGCAATGTCCGTTTTCATTCCGTCCCACCAGTAATACACCCGAAGATCTCTATAAATCATAGTACTGCCAGGATGGACTGAAAACGGAAACAATGAGCTCCACATAAAAAATCTCTCAACTGTGAATCACACGACACACACAATATTTTCCCAAATCACAAACCAAAATCATTATCAATATTGAATTCAGGCAACATACCCTTCTGAACCAGCTCTACCTTTTTCTGCAACTCGTTGTCTTGCTTCTGTGCTTGCTTAATTCTGTCTAATATAGAAGATTTCACTGATACCTGAAACAAAATAGAAGGACATCCTGCACCAACAACTTCTATGCCAAATTTCATCAAATCCTTAACCAAAGGATCACATTCCAAACACAACATTGCTAATGAAGAATTACTTTTTCGACTCAAAGCTTCATCCACTTTATTTGCTTTTACCGGATGGTAATGAATTGTACAATCATAATCCTTGATTAATTCTATCCATTTCCTATGTCTAATGTTCAATTATTTCTGAGTGAACATATACATTAATCTTTTGTGATGGATATATATTTCACACTTTACTCCATACAAATGATGCCTCCAAAATTTTAAAGAAAAAACAACAACTGCTAATTCCAAATCATGTGTAGGGTAATTTACCTCATGAGTATTCAACTGTCATGAAGCATATGCAATTACCTGATCATTCTGCATTAAGACGCAACCAAGTCCTTTCAATGAAGCATCACTGTAGATAACAAACTCCCCATTCCTATAAGGTAGTGCCAAAACTGGGGCATTCACTAATCTTCTTGAAGATAATTATGATTAAAAAATGCAACACTCATGTTGCTGATTCTATTTAATAATTTTTATTTCAAATTTTGTTAAAAATTTGAAGTTTATTAGAAATTTATTTGTGGTTAAAATATTATCATTTTATATATGAAGTGGGGTTTATATCATTTTGGATATTTTTTAATAATATTTATATTATAGGTGGACGCAATTAAAGAGTATTAATTTGATTAAATTTTAATCAAACATGATGAAATTTATGATTATGTTATTGAGTTCATTTTTGGTTTTAAAATAATTTTTTTAATGTGATGTTATACTATTATATTAAAATATATTAAAATATTTTTTTATAATTTCTCAATAATAAATTATTGAAATTAAAAATTGTGATAATTAAATTTATTTCAGGGATTAATTGAGAGAGGATGAATTGGAAATTATTCCTGGTGTGTTATATGTATTTTAATGAGATATAATTGAATCATTGATAAAATTAAACTAATTATTACTACTATGGTACACGGGGTACTATTAATTGGAATAGTAAATTTAAAACGTAATATGATCCAAGTACTCTTTGAAAGGGAATTTCAAAAGATTATTCAAATATTGAAAATATGTTTTCAAATTTCTTATTAATTCAATGTTTAGAATAGTAATTCAAGAGAAATAGTTTATGATGAATATTTATGATAAGTCCCAGTAGCATACCATAATGTGATAATTAATTTGATAGAAGATTTAAAAATAATTAAATCCCTTCTAGGTAGGAGGAATTGATACTTTAAATGATATTAGAGAATTAATTTTTTTGATTTATATAATAATTATTATCTTAAAACATTTGAATTATTCAATTTTTATAAGAATTGTAGATTTTATTTAAATAATTATCTATGATAAACTTGTTTTGTGAAATTATAATGTAAAATAATTGTTACTGATAATTGATTTAAATAATGTGTATTGGATATTTTTACAATGTTAGAGTGTCTATAAAACATTATTTTCCTGAGTCCTATTTAAAAACCTTTATGATTATACAATGATGAAGAGGGGAACATATAAATAATATTTTAGAGGAAATAATGTATGAATGTTGAAAAGTCACTGATTATCATGTTATTATAGTTTTTTATAGTTGAATTAGTGATTTTATTATTTATACATATTGAATATAGCTAGTAATTATATTTCATGAGTTTAATATTTTATTTTATTCGGGACCATTATTATATTTTTCAAAGAATAATGGAAATATAGTATTTTTATGGGATATATTATTTCTGATTCGTCTATTAAAATGATTATATTTATAATGATTTGTATTTAGGGAGAATTTTTATATAATATTTATAATCCTAAAATTCACGTTTTATTTCATAGATAGAATATTTTCCAATAAAATGATTTTGGTATCTTGGTTTTTGATATTTCATTTTTAGATATGTATTTTGGGTCAATCATTGTTTGAATAAAATAAATTTAATTTTACACTGTTTTTCATTGAATATTTGGGATAATTCAAGCCTTTTTATTTATAAGATTCATCAGGAAATTAATAATGGCATTATACTCACCCCACAGATGAAAATCAAATTTTCCACAAAGGCATGAATATATTATTTTTATACATTCATTACATATTTTATTAGTTGATTTATTTTGAGAAAAAATCATTCCCAGATAGTTTTTTCCCTCCACATTATATTATAGGATATATCAATCAGATGAATATAATTGATTTCATGGTGAAGTCTAGATCTACTGATTGGGTTTGATTTCCAAGAATGGTAGAAACAAAAAAATTATTAGCAGTAAATTATCTAAGATATAAATGAATTTATATACTCTTATTGAAATAATTTTGTTCAAAAAATATTCGAGAACATCTTTACTCAACTTCACACAGATAGAAAAAAAATCTACATAATTATTTAGATTACTCTATGAAAATATTAAATAAAAATTCATAGAAATAGTTTTCAAATAATAATAATTAATAATTTTATACTGAATTAAATATAATAAATAAATATTAAATATCCTAAATAATATGAATTTGATAGTTCTATTTCCATTTTTAATAAAACATAATTAATTTTATATCATTTTCATTGGTTAAATTAGAATAATTAATATAGGCAATAAAACTTTGATTTATTATCTTAACATTTGTAAAATGAAAATAATTTTATGTGGTGGGATATTAATTTATTTTCCAAATAAAATTATATAAGAAGTAAGATAATGCTCATTTTGATTTAATTAATTTATAAATCTAAATCATTAATTTATGCACATTGTATCCATATTTTTCAAAGATAAAACATTATATTTTTACTTTAAGCCTCTTTGTTTAGCTCTCTATTCATGAAATTTTATTTCACATCAATTTGATAAGAATTAAAAATTATCTGTGAAATAGTTACACAGAAAATATTGACGCATAATAAATTAAAAAAGTCAAAAATAACTCTTTATTACTAATTATCCCAATTTAGGAATACCCATTACTGACTTATTTCTTATTTTACATAAAATCCCAAATATATGTTTTTTTATTTTGGTAAAATGACCATTCTACAATTATATTTTCATTATCTTTACATGTCATCTAATACCATGTAGTATTGTGAAAATTTACCTAGTCTCTCATTCATATCAATCACCGATTACTCTTTCATAATTTCTTAGCCAATATATTATTCAGATATATGTCAAATATTTGATGACTTATTAGATAATTCTAATATTACACTTATTATCTGAAAAAATATTTTTCATAAACATTATTTAAATCCATAAGATGATTTTTAGTATTACCATTACCCCTAATTGGTAGGATCCACATAATCTAAAGTGTAATCAAAATCAGTGACTTGTGTATTTCTTATATTTATATTCATCTTCATTTTTATTCAAATATTTCTAAAAAAATATTCCTCACTATCTTAAAAATTTTATTTATTTAGTATTGGTTACATAAGTAATTTTACATCATATTTTTTTCTAGTTTTTTATTCTATTTTGAGACATTTTTTAAATTTCCTATTAAAGAAAGAATTAAAAACAAATATCCATCATAATTCTCATGAAAGTTAACTAAATTATAATTATTATATTTTTGTCTATTATTTTCTTCTAAATAAATTAATGGGTTTCAAATTACTCTTCCCTTCAAAACATAACCTAAAATTCATCCTTTTATATTAGACATTCAGATGTATCAGTTATAAAATGAATAATAGAATATACTGATTAATTCTCTATTTTTTCATAAATTTAACAATGTATTGTTCATCCAAAATTATGAACACTTTTATGCATTTTTTCATCAAAAATATTTTAAAATTGAATGAATATGGTATATAACCCCTATTTAACACTATTAGTTGTCAAATATGTCTAAATAAATATATTCAAGAATTAAATTTTAGTATATGTACACATTTTCACAATTTATATACCATGATCACTCTAAACATATCCATGGAGATTTTTAATCATCTAAAGAATATTAGACTTATGAATTATGGACATCAAACTAGTCTACATTTTTTATAAATAATGTGATTTAGTAATAATCACCCATAGTTTCTTTCTATTTTACAGGTTAACATTACTCATGATGAATTAATTAATACCATATTTAATTTTAACACCCTTATGGACAACCTAAGTCCTCATCCAATTATTAAATGTTTTAACAACATTATAATTTTCTATATTGAATGAATTATTATATATTGTTATTCTATACCTTTTTTCATTTTAATGATTCTATTATCCATATAACCATTAAGGTATATCATAATTGGTTTTTATTTTTCATGTGGAGATATGCTATATTTTTAAAAATTTCAGTCTAAATTAAAAATCCTATAGTATTTTAATCATTAGAGAAAAATAATACATCAATAACCTTCTTAAAAATATATAAATTTTATATATAAATGACATGATTTCTATTATCACAAAAAAAATATTATAATTTTTATCAAAATAATTAATAAATAGTATATCAATTGATTAATTATTTGTTTAATATAGAAAATAATTCATTTTGTTATATTTTTATCAGTATTCATTATGTATGAATTACATGAACCATTTTCCATTACATATATGAATAATAATTCATTTTCATAAGTATAAGATAATAAATAATTTTAATTTTAACCCAATAAAATAATATTTATTTAGCATTCATAAATTTGGATATTAAATATTTTTTTTCTTATGTAATAGTAGACAGAATTAACTTTTGATCATTCAAAAAGGGTATAGTTTGAATCAATTTTTATTTATTTTAATTTTTAATTAAACTTTCTATATTATATTCTATATAATGAAATGTAAACAATGTTTCTTGAAACTCATTTTTCTTCATATAAAACATTTTTATAGGTTATTTATTGATATATTCTGGATTATCCATGTGAGATATCTAAATTATCACTTCTAAAATTTGTTAAAACTCATTACTTTATATATAAAATTCATTGATACTCGACTTATTTAAATTAATTTTTAAAATTATATTATACTTTATTTATTTCGATATCACTCTCATTACAATACTAATATTCTAATATCATTATAAATTATTTGTTTGTTATTTTATCCCTTAAACATCTTTACCTATATATTTTTATTCCTTCTCAAAATTATTGAGGTGGGTTATTGATTTCATTAACATTATATTAGTTAGATTTACTCTCACATGACTTCACATATTAATCACTAATCTTCTTCTATAGTATATTTTGAAATATAATTTCCTTCCAAATCCTTCTTAGTTTTTTAATAATTATAATTAATAAAAATCCTATATGAGAAAACATATTAAGGGTTATTATAATTATATTGAATATTATTATCCAATACATAGTGTTTTAATCTTTTTAATATCTTTAAATATGAATACATTCAAGGGAAATTTCTGACCATACACTTATTTTTATTTTCTAACGTATTCAGAAATATGAGATATGAAATTTTCTTGAATTTCATCATTTTAATTACTAATATCAAAGTCAATAGATTTGTTATATTTTTCTAAATTTAGTTTTATCATCATCATAGCCTTGTAAAAAATCAAAATTTTTACCATAATGTAATTTTTTTTAAACATATTTTCGTTTTATATATCCTTTTATTTTTTTAACATTGTTCCTTAAGGTAATATTAAATCAGACCCCCATATTAAAATGATTTAACATTTTTATCAATTAATTTAATATTCATCATTAACAATTTCTTAAAAATATATAATTCGATATTTATTTTCTAAAATCCATTTTGTTTCCAAATATCACATTTAAAATTATGAAAAACTCATCAATGATATCATTATTTATATCTTTATACTCAATACTCTAAATATTAATGTTATATTATTTCACAATGGATGTTTCCAGATATATATCTGTATGTCTGATTAAAATCTAAATATCTATATTCACTGACATGAATTTCGTAAATTTTACATTAGATAAAGAGTTATATTTTTACATTTTTGATTTCATATAGATTTCAATATTCCATTTTTTACTTGGGGTCATCATATATTTTATCTCAATTAGAAAAAACCTAATCTTAAAATTATTATAAAAATTTAATCTAGATATTATAAATTGGGTACCATATTATAATAAAATAACTGTTAATTCATTATTTTGAAGTCTTCACATAGTCAATTTTTAATTTATATTATATTATAAATTATCCAAAATAATTTAAAAGTAAAAATAATCATGAAATTTTTTATTATTAGTAGGATAATATTCTATACGATGTAAAAGTGAAAATAATATGATAGAAATAAATATTTACTAAGAAGGATTGAAATTAAAAAAATAGAGAGGGGTTGAATAAAAATGTAATATTTTTTCATTTCAAAATCAAAATTTATATTATACCAATAAAAGTGATATTATAATCATACGATATATTTCAAAAAATAACCTCATTTAAAAAGAAAAACAACCACAATAGTATGTAATTTTTTTATAAGATTATTATTTTTTAGAACAGTACATACTGTTTAATCATTGTAATATCTACAAATTATTTGTTATCATCCATGCCATAAAGTAATTTATTTTATTATAATCATCTAAAATGATTTTGGATTACAACACAAATTATATAAATCCTACTTAATCATATTTTTTCAGTAATGAAAAAGTTATTATTTTTTCCATATGATCTCCAAAAATTAAATTTCAAATATTCCCATTTACATGTTTTACAAATTTTTATTGAAATAATTGTGGATCATATAATTATTGATAGATGTTACTAAAATTTATTCATATAACATTCAATAATACATGATATAATAGATTATCTTAAATATATTACTAGTAAATTTTCACTCATATTTTGTATTTATTCTATATTATTGACATATCTTAATATTATTTTTCATCCAATTTAAAATATTATATATTAATATATAAATTAATAAATTTATATTATTAGTTTAGACCCCAATAATAAAAAATAATTTAAAAGTATGTATCCATAATTTCATAAAAAAATAGATGGATATTCATCAAACATATATTATTTATATTTGTGAAACCCAAAGAATTGTTAACTAAATTATCATAAATTTATTCTAAACCTTCTCTCATGTTATTAATAAAAAATATTTTGATATTTTTCCAAGAATATGACTATTTATCCTGTATTCTGACTTTTTTTTAAATTATGTTTTTTTAAAAAATTAAGAATCATTCGCCAATGCTATGAACATTCAATTTCACTATTACAAAATAACTACACAACTACTATGCATCATTATATACGTTTTTTCTATCTAGGTTTAAATGTATTTTAGTATGCTCATTTTTCCCCTCTAATATTGTTACTTCAAAACATCTTAATCAAATCCTTTATACACCTATAGTAATAGATAAATATATATTCTACAGTACATATTTTTTTAACAATAACTGATTATTATAAAACCATTACAATAATCCGCAAAATTTTATTCATAATACAAAATCATAAAAAAATTATTTAATTATGTTCATACGCTATATTAAAAATGTTTTCTTAAATAATTTATATTATGAAATCATAGATATTGATCTGATAGATAAAAAATTATAGTTTCATAAAAATAAATTAATTAAAATTTCTATCTAATTAATGAGATTCTATTAATATATTAAGAAAATATAAAACATATTATACATGTGTAGTTTTATCAGATCTATTTGTTACAAAAGGTGATGATACCTTGATTTGTGGGTGGATTTTTTGTTTGTTCAATTTAAATGACTCATAAAATAAACATTTCTCATGGATAAAAATAGAATTATCTCAATTTTAATCATTATGGAAGAATTAATTAATGTAAAGGGATTCGAAAGTAATTTTACTTGGTTCACTTATATAAATATTTATTTAATTATTATACCATACTGAAGATAAAATGTAAAAAAATAACTATTTACATGAATAGTTTGAAATAAATTTAGATCTCCCACACAAAAACCCATGTTTTATAACCATAAAATGTTGATAACACAAATATTTGAATTTATTAGAAAACTCAAAATTCCTGCAATATTAATAGTAATTTTCTATGAACCAACAATGATAATGAAAAAAATGAAAGTATTATGATTAGATACTCCATATTCAAAAAGATGGTTGTATTTTAATAATCAATAACATTATCACTGGAATATCTTCATTCATCATAAATGTTCAATTCTTGAAAGGGATCTGGATTATGAACTTTTTATTCTATAAGCATTCCTCATATTTCTAAATGAATATATTCCCTTAATCATATGTTTATATACATGAGTAAAAAGTCATTAATATTTAATTTTTGTATATTAGGATGCGAATATTAATAAAAAATATATCTCAAAATAAAACACAATGTCCAATTATTGGAGTACCATAAATACCAAAAAAATGTTTAAACCTAGAATTTAGTAACATATATTGGCTCAAACTAGTTTTTTAATGATTATCACAATCACATACCAATATATTCCTCTACGTAGTTTTTTGATACAAAACTATTACCAATTTTTTTATAACATTGGTATCAAATAATAAGTTATTGCATAATTATTCCCCCTATAAGAATAATATATTAGCTTCATATATTTGACGTATCAGGATATAATATAAAATCATATTTAAGTAACCATCCATGAGATAATACTCTCACCAGAATACTATGTACTACATCTAATAGAGCACAAAAAATTATTGTTCTTTATGTAATGGTGACAAAAGTATCCTAAAATTAAAATATTCAATTTTGTAATGTTAAATTAATCCATATGTAGGAAAGGAACAAATAATTCATCACTAGGAGTATATTATGGTCAAATAATTACACTTGATCCACATTATATAGAAAATTTAATCATTTTTATAAAACTGTTGTTTAATATAATCCTCTGTATTGAATACATTAATTCTACTACAAAACATATTCATTCTTGTGATAACATTATAACATGACATATAATATTTGAATATGATCTATGCCAAATAGGCATAACATTTAAATCATCCATCAAATTACTATATACATGAAAAATTGAATTCTATGTGATTTCATAGACCTTATGGTCAAATTCATCAAATTATTTTCTAAATAAAATCCAAATATTTTAAATAGGATTATTGGTAGAAATATCCAATTTTGGGATTACGGAAAATCTCCCAACATATATTTATTTTTACCATTCAACTAAAAAAATAAACACGTGATTAAACCTATTTCTTTATTTAATAATCATGTTATTTGAAAATCATTTTCTCAAAAAGGGTGCATCATCAATAAACATTGCCTCAATGTAAATACAAGTTATATCCCATGATTTATACCATTATCCACCAAGAAATCATGTTAAAAAATTACTATTTTATACTAGATAGAATTATTCTAAAAATCATAAATTGTTTTCAAAATCCACACTAATAATCAAAACAAATGATATCCTCTAAAAATATTGAAAAAAATTATAAATACCAACAACTACTTCATGATATGTATGATATCATTCCCGGATCAACCTGTTATTGATATAACTATTTGATTGCAACAATGAAAATTTAACCATGAAAAAACTTCCGTAGGGTACAATGGTTACCTTATCTATGCAATATTGGTGAATATAGGTTGTTTTAATCAATTAAAAAAAATGAATCTCAGAAACATAATTTTTCGGTAACATTGTTTTGATTATAGAAAATATTTTCAATGTATTAATATTTTCCCAGAACAACAAGACTTTATTCAACTTCTCAATGATGTATTTATATTTTTTTTAAATTTCCCATAATTAATTGATATTAAAATTGAATATGACATATTGATCTCTATTTTTCAACTGAAACATAATAATATCCATTTATAAATTCCAATAAATCCATCTATGATTTAGAATTTCTAAACCCAAAAAAAGTCACATTTTTCACACATTAGTATTCTATTTAATTATAACATAGAGATTTAGTTTTTATTTAATTGATAACATATTCCATTTATATTGGAAAATAGAATTTAGGGTCCTATTATTATGTTGTATAAAAGGCTACAAACTAGTTTATAATATCCTACAAAACCGGTTACTTTTTCTTCATCCTCTCTTAAACAATTCACTTTAGTATAATAGATGTTTTATTTTTTTATTAAATGAACCATTTATGATAAATTAGAACAGCATTAAAAATTTAATATTGAAAAATTACATTCACTATTTTATAGCCTATAATTAAAGAAAAAATTCAATTCACTGATCATTGTTAATTTGAAATCATAGATCATGGAAACTTCAATGAACATGCATTATGACCCATTCACACCTCCAAAATGTTGTTCTCAACCAACTTCATAACCATAAACTAATGAACATTTTATTCTAGATTTAGTTATTATGACCAACTCAACCATGTATCAATCCAATGATTCAGAAATATTTATCACCTCTAGAATAACAGTCTTTTGGTGTTTTCATCATCCTATATAATGCTATATTCAATTAGAAGTTTTTTTTATCTATATGAATACAAAACCCAACTAATTTCTTATGCACACATAATATATTAGTAATGAATTTATTAATAAAAATTTTACATCCATTTGAAACATATTGAATCACTTTTATTGTTATGTACATGAATAATAATATTTCATTCATCATAACTGTAAGATAAAATGTTCTGCCTACATTGATTCTCTCATTTTTGTAATAACTATACAAAAGTATCCATTTATTTTTTTAAACAACCGTTAAATTTTATGTCACTTTATTTTCTAATTCTAATTTATTCAAACTAATAATTTGTTTCCTTATCCTCAAAAAAAAATTCCAATGTTTTTTATTCTGAATATGGTCAATTTCATTAGACAATAGTTTAATCCATTTATCTTCTTATGTATACATATAAAATTTCAAAGGATTTACATGCTAGAGAATAAATTATTGTTATAGAAGATTCATGGATCATATCCTCACCTGTGTTTCATTATCAACAATTATATTTTATTCATTTAAATAAGTTATTCTCTTTGATTTCCTTATATCTACTAATGTTACTTCATCTACATCATTATATGTCTCCTGATCATCTTAAAACCATAAAATACACACATAATTATATATTTCTTCTGAAACTAATTCATATATTTTTCAAAATTAAGAAATCATTTTTAAATAGTGAATATTTTTATTTCATGATTTTTTCAATCATCATACTGATGGAAAAATAGTATTTTCTCTTCAATGGGTATCCACCCCCCCCCAATAGAAATTATATTCAAATATCATTTGAATATATTCCATATAATGAATGTTAATTTTACTTATAAATAATTGATATTATTTAAATGTTGGATTATTCTCATAATATATCTCATGAAGGGATTTATTTCACCAAGAAAAAATAAATACCAATTGTAAATATTGATTGATGAAGGAAATTAATACTTTGAATACCACAATTGTATGACTTTATGATGATAATATACCCTTATATATTATAAGATACATGGTTCCTTCTCAAAAAGAAATACTTGTGTTAAAGACTCCTATAGAAAACATGGATTAACATACAATGATATTACATCTAATTATGAATATTAAATAAATTTTCTAAACAAAATCATGAGGACTACTTGAGTTAAGGACCATTGGAATCTTGGAACACAATATTGTAATTTGGTGAATTATTTTCTATATTTTCCACCAAGATCATCCCATTTAATAACCATAAGGGGAAACACCTACATAAAAAAATCATCAATACATGGGGAAATACAATATATGAACGTGTGATCTTATATTCATAGTAAAGTTAATCATAGGAGATATAAACCTATGAACATATCAAAGAATAATAAAATCAAAATAGTATGTGATAATAAATTAAACATTATTGATTTATACCTAACGTATCATAGAACATAAACATGAGTTATCAAATAATTATTAGATGTTCATATGAAATGAATTAAAAGGTAATAAAAGAATATCATACATAATATCATAATTTTGGAATAAATAAAATATTTGTGGCATACTCTTTAGCTTATAACAATATTAACAACTATAAATATAAATATGTTCACGAATTAAATTATAGAAATGAAATAAAGCCCTATAATAAACATATGGATATGAAACCATTTCCACTCATAACATTTTGAACATGTAATCATGTTCATTGATAACATTATTATCATGTAATAATGTTCACGAAAAACATTGTGAACATGTAATCATGTTCCTTCATAAAATTTTGAGGATCCAATAAGCTCCACACATATGTGGATACGCCACATAGATAGGTCACTCGACCATCTCCAGTGGTATCCCTTTCCTCATACCATAATAGTTTCACCCCCTAATAAATCATAGTTTATAGGGTTCACTCCCAAGGCTGTCATAGTGAACACAATCCTTTACTAAACCAAATTCACTCATCATTCAATCCTTGTCATGTTGAACCAGGTTCCCAACTTATTTTATACAGTAATTTCTCATGAGATATATAAATATATATCTAATACATGGGATGGAGATATAGTTCCCACTTATTACATAATGAAAACCATTTTCATTCATGATAAAATTTCATAAAAAAATTATTGAATCCTAAACCATGAAATAAATTGGATATCACAAAACATTCATCATTACATTACCTATGGAAAAAATAATGGCCTAATAATCATTTCATAATTTAATTACCATATGAAATGAGGTGGTATTCAATAGCCTTTACACATTGTATATACTGTGGAAGGAAAATAGTTATCATAAATATCATTCCATCAAAACACAAACCATTTCAAGAAAGAGTGCTAATGAAAAAAATGGATAATATCCCTAGTAACACATATGTATTACTAAAAAAATAAAATATTGGATGGAATATAATTTCCCAATATCATTAAAAATAATTATTAAGGATAATATACTTTATGTTTTGAAAAACTGTTTCTTAAATATAAATCATTTTGAATACATTTTCTTTAAAAAATCATGATAACATATAAAGGATGATTTGAAATTTATTTAATATACATTCTAAAAATAATTTTTTAAATAATTGTTTTTAAAATAACCCTTGAAACCTATAAATAATTCATTTAAAATCACTAAAATTATCTATAGAAATATTAAACCTTTTCAAAAAACAATTCTATAAAATTAAACACAAAAACATAAATAAGAAGTCATTATAATTGCATAATAAACATTTTAAAATAGAAAACATTTTAAAATTACTTTTCCCTGAAATTGTGATTAAAATTTATTTTTAATAAAATGGAAAACATTTTTAGAAGGCATGGTTTTGGAAGAATTTAGTTTTTCATCCAATGAGATAAATAAATTCCTATATTATGGAAACAAATTCATCATATTTTTATCCAAAAAGTGATAAAATGGTACCATTAACTTATTATGTCATTATTAAACCTAGAGAAGAAAATTAATTTTTATTTTTATAGGTATATCATTATATATCATCATTGGATACATAATCATAAATAATCTCGACAAATGGTGGTATTGTAACACTATACTAATTCAAATGGGGTAACCTAGAATCATAAATCCCATTAATAAATTAAAAAATTAAAAATTAAAATATGATTATGTATAAAAAATTCATTATATTACATGTAAAATTTGATTATATGCACATCGTTAAATAATATATGTGCATAAAAAAATATTTCCCAAATATTAAATGTTGTTAAAAATTTACATGTAGATTTAGTAAATTTTGAACCACAAACCCAATGTGTAATGGCCCGAAACTTACTGGTCCTGTACATTGCCAATTTTCAGTTCCACCGAAAATTTAAACGAAAACGGTGGCATCAGTCACAGAATTTCCATGATGGTGGCACCGGTCATAGTGGCACAGTGATAGTGGAACTATTATGGTGTCTCACCAAACAGTGTCCCACCCTTTGTTTTTTTTCCAGTTTCTGACTTTTTCCAGTTCCTCTCTTGTAACATATCTTTTGACATAAATGTATTTTAATACCCATTTCAAGGAAATTTAAATCCCATAAATGATATCTAAAAATCCCCAAGATCTAGATGACCCTTAACTTACCAAAACGTGTATCATTTTCCTCTAAGTCACCCTTTCTTCATGTACTTCATAGATTTTCCCCTATTGCATATTTTTTTCATGTTTAATGGAAGCAATTTAACTCACATCCATTAATTACACCTCTCTATGGCTAATTATTAAATAAAAATTAATTCTATCATGTGTAACCACCCATCCACATTGAGAAACAATGATCCTCTTTTAAATCCGTTTAAGACTTTATATCTCGTAACTCCAAGATCAATCCTTTAATCGGATGATGTTTCTTTTTTTTTTCTTGGATGGTTTATTTACTTTTCCTTGGTATATTTGGAGTCACTCTACTAGAGGATATTCATGTGACGATGATGTATCCTTTCTTAATCACTCATTGTGTCCCCGGAGTTCCTCCTCTATAAGTTATGCTGAACAAGTTCTTGGCACGAGGAAGAAAACAACTTTGTCGATCATTCAAGTATGATTTTTTATTCATCTATCTTTACTATGTATCATGTAGGGTGGGTATGATAATGTTCCCTTGGGACATGGGTGAATCCAAACCTTTAAAATGATAATAAATGATTTTTAAGGAATGAAGTGGTGTATGATAATGATGATGTTGTATTCTTTTTTCTTCCTTTATATGGTGTGAATTATATGAGCTAGTGTCAACTGAAAATCATGGATGTTGGTGGTCCTCTCTTGCTCTGTAATGAACCCATGTCCACTTTGATGATTTAATTGTTGTAACATTAAAAAAGCTAACCTTGTAAATTTTTTTTATTGAAGTAGATGCTCAATGAATTATAATCCTTGTGTGGTCACCCTGGTTAACCAAGCGGAAAGATGAAACGTAATGAATGGTGTGATTAAATATGAGAACACCCTTTCCCTGTTCTGGGGATGTGTGTGGTTATTCTTTTTGATGCTTGTTATATGACATGGATGGGGATGTGATCCCTTATTGTGTTGTGGCCAATTTGTGGATTTGGTGTTGTGTGGGAACATATGTCGGGGCTTGTTTTCGTACCATTACATTGATGTATCTCACAAATCACTTTTTTGGTTATGAAATTACAGGGGAACTGGGTGTGAATTCTTAAATTAATCCTTGGTTGTTTTCCCTTACTTTCGATATGTATATGCCTGTTAGTTTCCCGATAGTGAATATTTATTTAAAAGGAATCACTTCAATTTGATAACAATAATGGTTTCAATGAGGAATTGTTCTGCAGGAATGAGTTGTTCTTTGGTTGTGGTTTTTGTGATTTTTTATGAATGAATAGGCACAAGGGTGTTTGAGTCTAGGTTGGCTTCAGAACCCTTAGGGTGGAATGAGTTCCAGCCTACCAATTTTTATAAATTTATTTATTTATTGGTTTTTATTCTCACCCAATCCAAGTTGAGAACTTCATGCTGAACACCCCCATTTCATGGGGGGTGGGGTTCTTTCCACCATCCTATTGGGTGACAGGTTATTTTCTATTTTATGATCCCTCTACTGCGTAGCCTAAGACTCTTTGGACATCCTATGATGGCCTGAGATCCATTATAGTCCAGCATTCTTTAGGCAGGGTATGTTGTGGTTGTTGGACCAGGTGTGTGCAGAGAGGGTTTTTTCCCAAGAATCATCGGGATGAGGCCCCGGTTTCTTCGCGCATGGCAGCAGTTGTTATGGTCAATGTGTCTTTAGTAATGGTAGCAGTTATTCTATACTAGGTGTTCTTGGGCATTGTAGAAATTGTTCTGGCCCATGTGATAGCTGGGAGGGGATTTGGGTGGTGGCCAAGGTCTCTGCAGGTGAGGATGTCTGGTTGTTACAGACCAGGTGTGTGATGGTAGTGTATGGTAGTGGGACTATAGTGAGAATGGTGGGTGAGGTCTTACGTGCTTGATTTCATCAATAACTAGTTGGAAAAGTCATGTGGGGTACCCAATAATTGATGTTCTATTACTAATATTTTTCCTTACTTTCATTATTTGGGGAGTGTTCCATTGTGAGGTTAGGTGGATAGTTTCTTTGCTAGTACTTTGGTTATCTCCTTTTTCTCACAGGGCATTAGATTGACTCCCCACTTGTGCATGATAGTTTTTAGTTTTCTCTAAATAGTATACCTGTATACTAACCCTAATTATATAAATCTACTTTGAGGTTTCCATGAGGGCTTCATGGACCGTGTAGTGCCATAATAGCTTAGACATTAGGACACTTGTCATTGTTATTTTATTCCTTTTGGTACATTCCCTTCGGAGATTTTCATTTATTTTTTTGTTTTATCATTGAACATGAAAATGAAAATTGGTTTTGACTTTACTTTTACCTTTTGTATTGGAGTTTTTTGGGTTTTTCCCATGTATCTCCCGATCAAACTAAATAAAAAGTGTAATTCATTTCATATTACATGTGATTTTATACCCTTGGTGATATTCTCCACTCCGGGGCCCATTAATGGTGGGAAATGAGGGGTCATTATCTCTTCTTAATCTTGACCATGGTAGGGTTTGGTATTTTTATGTCCCCTCCCTCATTTGGGTTAAGGTGGGTCATGACACAATGGTATAATAGGTGATGATTGAGTGATAAGATGGAGCTTGAGGTTAGGCACAGTAAGCATTTCATGGGGTGGTACAGAAATGGTGTTAGGAAATCGTGGTGCCTGAAATAGGCTAGGGAATACTAGATAAGACATAATATTTTAGGCCCCCCCGTGATCCGATACATGGACTCTGGACCTATCGAATGACCATGTGAGGATACACTAATTATAAGGCCGAGAACCTAAGAATATTACATGCATCACAATGACTTGTGTTCTTTTTTTGTTCTCAGTGTTCTAGTAATTTTAATAAATTACATGTATAAAAAAATTAAAGGAAATATTCAACATTACTCGAGCTTAGGCATTCCTTGATTACCTTGCAGCTATGGCACCCGGATGATGACCATGAGTAGTGAGGGGAATCGAGGCCCAGGAGGCTGATCAGCAGAGGACTGATCGAGAGGAGGAGGAAGAACATTGGTAGAAGATGCTCTATGCCTTTCAGTAGCAGACCCTCGAGAAGTACGAGGGAAGTATCTCATAAATGGAAACTGAAATCTAGCTCGAGGAGTTGGTGATAACTTTTATCTTGATCTAGGAACCAGCATAGTAGTGGGTTCTATTGTCAGTCAGTCAGACCATGGGATAAGAGTTTCAGTGGTGGATTCTCTACCTTAGAGATAGGATGGATAGTGATATTTTTTGGGCTAACTTCGAGAAGGAGTACCAGGTGGAATTCCATTCTACTATGATGAAGGCTGAGAAGTGGTAGGAGAAATTCTCTCTTTAGAAGGGGAGTTTTTCAGTGAGGGAGTTGGGGATAAAGTTCAAGGATCTCCTTCATTTGTCTCGAGACCTTTTTTTGGATGAGGAGTCTCGGGCAAGAAGGTTTTCAGAGGAACTCTGACCGTTTCTTTAGTATGTGGTAACTCCCTTCACCCTACCGACGTACAAGGAGGTCTAGAAGATGGATAATGTGGTGGAGATGATGCACACACTAGGAGGTGTTCCGCGAGTGGGGACCATGTTTGGGATCATCAAAGGGGAAGGTCGTAAGTAGTAGGCCTCCAGTGTGGGGTCCTTCTTGGTCTCAACTAGTGGGGAGCAGTCCCCAATAATTCCAATTTTGATCTCATGGACCTACCCATTTCATTGCGGGCCCAGGACCAAGAGGATTCATCTATGGCAGTCGTGGGCACCATTTGAATCTGTGCTTAGGTCGAGTATTGTACAGTGGGAATGGGCATGTTTAGTGCCCATCTCAGTAGTAGCAGTTTCCAGGAAGGCCCATTCTGCAGCAGTAGTAGGGACAACAAGCTCCTGCTCCACTATGATCAGACACTACTGGAGGAGGCCAAACTCAGGGCACTCCTGAGGGACCTCGAATAGGGAATGGTCGTGGAGGCAGCCAATAACCGAGGGATAGAGGACCAGGTTGTGGGAAGTTTCATGCAACCGAGGCAGTAGTTCAAGCAGGGCCAGAAGTCATTTGAGGTATGATCATATTTTTTAGCAATCTTTCCTATGTCGTATTTGATTATGGAGCATCACCCTTATTTTTTGCACTGCTTCAAGCCCATATTATGTGTTTAGATGCAAGATGACTTCCCATTCCCCTGGTTTTGAGTACGCTAGTCAGAGGTCAGACCAGCTTATCTTTTGTTTTCCGGGGGTGCAGACTACTTTTGGGGCCATATCAGTCTAGTGGGGACATTCTTTTTTTGCAGATATAGTCATATGATGTCATTTACTGTGTTGAATAGTTGTTCTATGTGTGTGTCGTTATAGAATGCTTCCAAATAGGGTTCTGTTTTCCAATATAGGCGGACAATGTGTGACTTTTATTAGTTATTAGGGTTTCCAGGAGGGTAGCGGTGAGTGGAGATCATTCTTTCTTTGTTATCTATGTAGTCAGTGGAGTCAACAGATACAAAGATGGTGGATGTCTTGGGGATCATCATTGAGTTCCTGGACGTCTTCCCTGGGAGGTGGTGACTCTGCCCCCTCGATGTGGTGTTGAGTGTGGGATAGACATGCAACCCAGTTCCCCTCTTATTTCGATTGTACTCTCTTGGATGGCGCCTTCTAAGTTGTGGGAGTTACATATTCAGATATAAGATCTGAAAAATCATGATCTTGTCCAACTCAACAAGTCTCCATGGGGTGCTCCAGTCATGTTCACAAAAAAGGCTGATAGTGCTCTCAGGCTGTATATAGACTACCTGAGGCTGAACCAGGTGACAGTAAAGAACCTTTACCCGCTCTTGAGGATCGAAAACCTTTTTGATCAGTTCAAGGGGGATTTATGGTTCTACAAGATCGATATGCAGTCAGGATATCACCAGTTTAGGGTGAATGACAGTGACATCATGAAGTCTGCATTATGATGAATATATAGGCACATTGAGTTCGTGGTCATGTCATTAGGCATTATGAATGCACCATCTTTGTTTATGGGTCTCATGAAATCCGTGTTCTGGGAATATCTGGACCAGATTGTATTCATGTTTATTGAAAACATCCTGATCTACTCAAGATCAGAGGAGGGTCATTTCGATCATTTAAAGAAGGTTTTAGAGGTTTTCTGACAGCACTAACTCGACAGTAAGTTGTCCTAGTTCATGTTCTTCACATGATAGGTGTACTTCCTTAGACATGTGGTGTCCAAACTAGGAATAGAAGGGAACCCGTTGAAGGTTGATGTAGTTGTTTCTTGGGTATCACAAAAAAACATTGTAGGGGTTTGTTGTGTATAGGTTCTAGAAGGTAACTACTAGTGATTCGTGCCCAAATTCTCCTGAGTAGCAACACATTTTACATCCCTGACCAAGAAAGACAAATATTATTTTTGGATAAAGATGTTCTAGTCAGCCTTCAGTTACCTGAAGGGGATGTTTATAAGATCCCCAGTGCTTGGTTTTTCAGAATAAGGGGTGGCATTTGAGGTGTTCAGTGATGCTTTGGTCTATGGTCTGGGGTGTTTTGTAATGCAACACCAAGAGATGATATCTAATGTTTCTATGTAGTAACGTTTCCATCAGCTAGTCTATTTCACCCATGATATGGAGATTACATCATTCGTGTTCTCAATGAAGTTTTAGAGGTATTACCTCATTGGGGAATGCTTCGTGGTCTTCACATTTCACAGGATCCTGGGGTATATCTCCCCCAAGTAGGACCTGGCCTTGTAAAATTGGTGGTGGATGGATTTTATTCGGGACTAAGACTTCGATATTTCTGACACCTCATGAATGGGGGATGTGGTGGCTGATGCCTTGAGTAGGAGGTCACAGAAGGATGTTGTTAAAGAATTGGAAGATTCATTGAAGGCGATGGAAGCGTTAGTTTACCTACACCTTTATGGATGTTTGGAGGATGGGATGGGATGTCCATTTCAAATGAATGTGCAGTCCTCTTTGTTGAAGTAGGTGGAGGAGTCATAGGGGGAACATGGAGGCTGAAGTGATGCCTAATCATGTTATGTAGGTAATGCTATGGAATCAAGTCCAGAAGAAATATAGAATCATATGTTGTCCCATGGAATGAAATTTTTCCTTGTGGAAATGCATGAGAGAATTATTCCAATGTTCCAAAACCATCCCCTGACAGTACACCATTGGTTTCCAAATTGTACCTAGGCTTGATGAGTCAGTTTTGGTGGCTCGTGGTGAAAAATGTAGTGGCGGGGTTCATGGAAAAGTACTTCATGTGTCAGTAGTTGAAGGTTGACCACCATGTTACAGGCGGTCGATTGTAGACTTTTGATGTCCCTGAGCGGAATTGGGATGACATTTTGATTTATTTTGTCACGGTTCTACCCAGGGTTCAAGTGGGGTGTGATACTATCGTTGTAGTGGTGGAAAAGCTAAAGAAACAATATCACTTCATGGAAATAAAGTAGTCAAGATCGGGGGATTTTTATCCCAGAGGTACGTGGAAAAGTTGATGAAGCTGACTATAGTTACAAACTCCATAGTCGCAGATCGAGATACATGGTTTACCTCTTGGGTCTGGGAAGGGTTGCAACATTTTTTTTGGCACTCTACTATGCCTCACCACATCTTTAAACCCCCATAGTTATTGGTAGGAAGATCGGACCATCCAGTAATTGTAGTACATGATACCGACATGCTTTTTGGACTTTAGGGGATCATGGGGGGTAACACATTCCTCTGGAAGAGTTTTCCTACAAAAAACTTTAACTCTACCATTGGTAGAGTTCTATTCGAATCCGAGTATATGGACACCGTGTCGCTCACCTGTCTGCTGGACGAAGCTTGAGGAAGTAGGTATTCTTGTCTCAGAGGTAACAGAGAGCATGATAGTGAAGGATCATCTTATATAGGAGAGGATGAAGTTCTATCAGGACTGGAAGACGTCGTGTGGAGATCATAGGAGGAGAGACAAGTACTTCGAGGTTAGGGACAACATGTTCTTTAAGGTCTCACATTGGTGTGGGAAACTGATGTTTTTCATAGGAGGTAAACTTTATCAAAGGTTCATCGGAACCTTTGAGGTGTTGCATCGGGTCGACAAAGTGGATTATTACCTTGAGCTACCACCACCGCAACTAAGGGTTCACGACGTCTTCCATGTCTCTCATCTACTTCTGTATTTACAACATGATTTGCACATCCTTGACTGGGGGAAGCTAGATATAGAGGACGATGAAACGTTCATAGAGTGACTAGTGAGGATCATGGATCTTGAAGAGAAGTTTCTTTGTGGGTGGACCATTCCTATGGTTCATGTGTTATGGAGGCATTTTGGCTTTGAGGAGAGTACCTGGGAATGGGAGGGGCTGATGTGCACAAAGTTCCCAGAGATTTTTTGAGTTTTGTTCTATGTTTTTTTGTTCCTGAATGTGATGTAATACTTGACCTTTTTAACATTGAGATGGGTTTTTTCACTTATTCTGTAAATATGGGTAAATATTCATAACTGTGGGGTGGGGAGGACCTGAACCGTAATCGAGATGCATTAAGTTGGATGCGATTAATCCCGTGCAGGGGATTCAGTGCCACCAAAAGTGGATATTATAATGACTTGTAATAATGGAATCCATAATCCACATGACTAGACTATATCACCTTTACATGTTTGTGTGGATTCTTAAGGGATGAGAGTGGTACTTCCTCTAATGTTTATCAATATAGGGGAGAGGTGTTCCTATATTTCACGGAGGTGTTCTCCTAAGTGGAATATTTTGAGATGGTTATTCAGACCACTCCATTTTCTTCATTTCTGGTTTTGATTCTCAAGGATGAGAATAGTTTGGGAGGTATCTTATGTCAGGGCTCAAACCCTCCTGGTCCAGTACTTTGCCCAATTTTAATTCCAAAAAACGATTCCACCAAAAATGTGGCACCGTAATGATGTCTCATGAAACAGTGTCCCGAACTTTGTTTTTGTATGGTCTCTATAATGATCCATACTTTACATACATTGTTAATACTTCAAAATTGAAGCACACTTATTACAACATACGACAAACCCCCAAAGGACCGTATAGGTATAGTGTCTTTAGAAACTGGGAAATATAAACAACTGGTTCATAAATCTTCTACAGTGTCTCCCATTTATTTCATCATATCTAGGGTATATTTTAGCAAATTCTACTAAATATCCATCTTCCTGGCCTGGGGAAAAGAAAACATACAAAAAAGGGTGAGCTCAAATGCTCAACAAGGGAAAATAAAGGAAATAAATATCATATCATATCTTCTTGAAAATCATAACCTACAAAAGAGATCATAATATCTCAACATGGATAAATCATAGAAGTGAAAATGAGATCCCCATAATCATAACATAAAACTTGAAACTTTATGGCATGCACACATAATCATGGAAAATCATTTCTTGTTAGTCTTGACTCATTGCTAAGACTATCTTAGCGGACAAAGTCCATTTCTGAACCGAGTTCACTCCTTGTTTCAGTCCTGTATCACTGAACCGAAGTAACCTTCCGTTCCATCCATGTCTATCTCATGAGATATAAATCTTCACCCAATTCATTGGAGGGAGATATAGGTCCCACCCTTCTTATAATGAATCCTTTCTTATGTGTGCTACATAATCATAAATCATACATCATCGCATAACACATATAACAAAAATGGGATTCTTGAAACATCGTGACATCATAAAAAAAATCATATAAGGTAAATGACTTCATAAAAATAATTCCCTCAAAACATAATCAAATCAATGTAATAATCGGGATAAAAACATAACCCTATATTATCTTAGATGGAAAATAATTTTGATAAAACATTTGAACTCCATTCTTGGAGAAAATATCATTTCTACTTCAAAAACACTTTTCTTTTCTTAACATGTCATAAAATTATAAAGTAAAATAAGTTGATTAAAAATAAACTTGAAAACTTATAAAGGAAGATTCTTGGAAATAATGTTTTAAAAATCCATTTATTGCCGTATAAGTTAAAAAAACATTCTTCGTACTTTTTTCGGAAAAGTCAAAAAGTACCTCATACGAAAAACGACAAAAGATTCCTTTCATATTCTTTACTAAAAACTCACTGAAGGGTAAAATTGTATTTAAAATTTTTTAGGTGGATGGAAATAATATTTCATATTCAGGAAACATGGATGTGGATGATAAAATACACCCTAGTAAATACTAAAGTATAAACAATCTCGGATAAAAATGAGATTGTGTTATTTCCATTACCTTAGGTCTGATTTGCTTTATACGTGTCCGAAGCTCCTGTATAATGGTTTAACTAATGTTATTGACTTATTCCAGAATCATATATATTAATTTGATATCATATATGGTCATATTCATAGCTTCTTATTAGTAATATTTCATTATTACTTGTTACTCGGGTCTTTATTGCCTTTTGTTCTTATGCGTGTTTTTATGAATAAATTCTTATTCTTCTTTTAAGGTTATAGATACCTTATATCAGAATGGTATTAGTGTAACATATATCATATTTATTAATTCATTTCATTTATATAATTACTATGTAATGATGATCATGTAGAACGAGTTGCATCACATCGTGGAGACGGTATTCCGTACGTACGCACGAGCGATGATATTGTTCCCATGATCGTGGAATTGTATCTAAGTGTATTTATACTATTTCAGTATCAATATCACTTTATAATAATCATATATAGTTACTCATTACACCATTATACCCATCCTTGTATGGTGATGGTGGAAAATACATTACACCACGGCGTGGAGACGGTATTCCGTACGTACGCACGCGCGATGATTTCATTTTTCCGTAGGATGGATAGAAGGTGAATTAGGGTTGTTTCATATTTATAATAACATATCAGTATGTAAGTAATACTGATGTTATTACTTTATCATTAAACAACTAAAGAAGAAGAAGTTGAAGAAGAAAGAAATTGAAAAGATCGGTAATGGATATTACCTCTTCTTTGAAACGCCTCTTTGAATCCTCTACTTAGGGAACTAAGATTGGTCTTTGAAGAAGACCAGGACCTCTAGGATTATTATAGGGAAGTGGAGAAGGGATGTTGGCAGGGGTTGGCTGAGCTTTAGTGCTCAAATTGGTGTCAGGAGGAGGGGGAGGAGGTGCCCTTTTATAAGGGAGGAGAGGGGCACCTTTGGAATATCTCAAAATATTATTTTATAATAAAGTCAAAATCGGTTTATAATGGTTCCAAAGGGTCTTATTTCGAAGGTAAAGTGGGGATGGGTAGAAATACTATCAACCAATAGGATTTAGACAAGTTTAGGTTATTATTTTAACCTTATCAATTAGATTTAACTCTAAGTTAAATAATTTAACTTTTACCGTGACTTTTTGTTTTCTTACACTATATGGTTAATACACATACTATAACATGCCAAAAGAACCCCAAGTTGTTTATTATTAATATATATATCCTTATTTAAGTCATGTGGCCGAATATTATAATTTTAGGAATAAAATAACAATTAATAATATAATATTTGATTTAAAACTATTTTGTGTCAATTTTGACACTATTTGATATATGATTTTTGTGAAAGTCATAAAGAATTATATGTTCGAACCAAGTTGATTAAATCAACACTAATATTTTATAGTAACCTAGAAAATTAGTGTAATTCATAAAAAGTCTCAAATTACTTTTATTTGAGCATTTATAACATCAATTATGTTAACATTTCCTTAAAAGGGTAATTAATGAATCATTGATGTGTCATAAATAAATTAATTTATATTAAGTCTGAAAATTATAAATAAAATATCATTATGTAGGAAATCTTTTTATCTTTATAATTAATATTTATAGTCGAATTTATCTTATGTATAACCCCATATTAAAAATGTTTTAGTTATTAAACTTTGATTATAACTATTTTATCTATTCATTAAATAAAATAATATTAAATGTCATAATCTAATTCAAGTGGACCTATATGGTCATATTATATTCATAAGGTTGTTTTTGGTCGAATTACACTTAACCAATAGAATTAGGACATGTGTTAGGACAATATTAATATCATATGTACCCTTAGTTACCCTATTTACTATTAACCGCGGTAAAAAAAGTAAAAAGTTACTATTAACCAAAAAATTATTTTTATCTCATTGAACCACATTTTACTTACTGATATCAACCATGTCTGTAGGATTTTTGAAATTCCATTCACAGAAGTGGTAAAATTATGTTTTATGCAAAATTCAGTTTTTAACCTACCAGTTAGTGGTTTCACTATTCATCAAAAATTGAATGTTTTCAGAAAAATAACAAAATTTCACCCTAGGCTAATTTCGTTATTCTGAATCCAGAAATGAATTCCATTTTGAAAAATAAAATTTACAATATTTCAAAAAGTGGTTATTACTATTCATAACGGCTAGTTTTAATAATATTTTAATAGCATATCGTTGTTTAGTGAAACTCGGTATTGCGTACGACGCAAGCTATCGAGGAAGGTCGCGATTTCGTGTAAAGCAAGCCAAGAAAGTGTTGTGTAGAAAAAGATTAATTTGATGATTTATATGACATAAAAGTCTCGGCTGTTACATTCTACCCCCCTTAAAAAGAATTTCTCCCTCGAAATTCGTCACTTTGTAACAAACAGATGAGGATACTTCTCCCTCATCATATCCTCAAGCTCCCATGTAGCTTCTTCATGTTGGTGGTTCCTCCATAAAACTTTCACCAATCTAGTGGTCTTGTTTAGTAGGACTTTTTCGCTACGATCCAGAATCTCTATCGGTTGTTTTTCATAAGAAAGATTTTTCTCCAGCGGTACAACTTCTGAGCTGAGTACATGTGACGGATCAGGTATGTACTTTCTCAGGAGAGATACATGGAACACATCGTGAACTTGAGAGAGATTCGGTGGATGCGCCAATCAGTAAGCTACCTTTCCAACACGATCCCGTATTTCGAAAGGACCGATATATCTAGGGATCAACATCCCCTTCTTTCCAAATCTCATAACCCTCTTCCAGTGAGATATTCGTAAGAAAACATTATCACCCACTTCAAACTCTAGGTCTTTTCTTCGGTTGTCGGCTTAACTTTTCTGTTGACTCTGAGCTGCTCTTATGTGTTGTTGAATAGATCTGACCTTTTCTGCCATTTCATCAATGAGATCAGGTCCTAATAGCTTTCTTTCCCCAACTTCATCCCAGAAAGTTGGAGTCCTGCATTTCTTTCCATAGAGAGCTTAATAAGGATTCATCTGAATACTGGAGTGAAACCTATTATTATAAGAAAATTCCACCAAGGTAGGTGTTGATACCAACCTCCTTTGAAATCCATAGAGAAAGTTATCAACATATCTTCTAGGGTTTGAATTGATCTCTCAGACTGACCGTCTGTCTGAGGATGATAAGCAGTGCTGAAACTCAACTATGTATCCAGAGTATGCTGAAGACTTCGCCAGAACATCGAGGTAAATCTCGGATCCCGATCAGATATAATAGAAAGTGGTACTCCATGCAATCTTACCACTTCCTTTACATATATCCTGTCAAGCTGATCTAGATAGAAATCATCTCTAATAGCAATGAAGTGTGAAGACTTTGTAAGACGATCAACTATGACCCAGATAGCATTATTGCCTTTGGATGTTTTAGGAAGTCCTGTGACAAAGTCCATAGTGATTTTTTCCCATTTCCATTCGGGTATTGGTAATTGTTGTAACATCCCCTTAGAATTCTGTCTCTCAGCTTTAACTTGTTGAAAAACCAAGCATCGAGTGACATATTCAGCAACATCTCTTTTCATTCCATCCCACCAGAAGTACTCTTTCAGGTCCCTATACATCTTCGTGCTTCCAGGATGAATAGAGAATGAAGAACTATGAGCCTCATCCAGCAGCTCCTTCTTTAATTCGGGGATGGGAGGAACACAAAACCGATTCCTGAACTTTATTATCCCATCACAATCAAGGTTGAATTCAGGAACATTTCTCACTTTCTTTTGTAACTCGACATCTTCCTTCTGTGCCTCTTTAATCTTCATATGTTTAGATGGTTGTACATTCATTTGAGAAAGATAAGATTTTTCCCCTTCCATTATAATTCCAAGATCCATCCATTGTAAATCCATAAATATTGGATCTTTTGTGATCCTCATCATGGATAAACTAGCATGGTCTTGTCGACTTAATGCATCTGCCACCTTGTTTGCTTTCCCATGGTGGTAATGGATTGAGCAGTCATAATCCTTAATCATCTCCAACCATATTCTTTGACACATATTCAGCTCCTTTTGTGTGAAAATAAAATTTAAACTTTTATGATCAGTATAAATATCACATCTTTCACCATAAAGGTAATGCCTCCAAATCTTTAATGCAATGATTACCTCAGCTAACTCCAAATCATGTGTTGGGTAATTTTTCTCGTGGATTTTCAACTGTCGTGAGGCATAAGATATCACCATATCATTTTTCAAAGAACACACCCCAATCCCTTCTTGGATGCATCACTGTAGATCACAAACCTTTCTCCACTACAAGGCAGTGTGAGCACAGGTGCACTGGATAACCTTCTTTTCAACTCCTTGAAATTCTCTTCACATTACTCTGTCCAAACAAACTTAACTCCTTTCCGAATCAACTTGGTGAGTGGGTTAGATAATCATGAATTTTTTTTACAAAACATCGATAATATCCAACCAAACCAAGAAAACATAGGATCTCAGTTACTGTTGTTGGTATCGACCATCTTTCGATAACCTCCTTTTTTGCTGGATCCACAAATATCCCCTCTTTTGAGATTATGTGACCCAAAAATGCAACTTTTTGAAGCCAAAATTCACAATTGGTAAATTTGGCATAAAGCTTCTCCTTTCTCAGGGTCTTCAATATAATTTTCAAGTGATATTCATGCTCTTTCTTTCTCTTTGAATAGACAAGAATATCTTCTATAAGGACTACCACAAATTGATCAAGATAGTCTATAAAGACTCTATTCATTAGATCCATGAAGATAGCAGGGGCATTAGTAAGACCAAATGGCATCACTATAAATTCATAGTGTCCATACCTTGTACGGAAAGCCTTCTTTGGTATATCCTCCATTCTGAACCTTAATTGATGATACCCTGAACGAAGATCAATCTTGGAAAAGTATTGAGATCCACGTAGTTGGTCAAATAAGTCATCAATGCGTGGGAGAGGATATTTGTTCTTGATAGTGATCTTGTTAAGTTCTCGATAATCAATGCAGAGTCTCATTGATCCATCTTTCCTCTTAACAAATAGAACAGTTGCTACCCAAGGTGACGCACTAGGGCATATGAATCCCTTATCAAGATTCTCTTAGAGTTTCTTCTTCAATTCCTGCAACTCAATTGGGGCCATTCTATAAGGTGTCTTTGAAATAGGCAAAGCACCCGGTACGTGTTCTATTGAAAACTCAACTTCAAAATTTGGTGGAAGACCCGGTAATTCCTCCGGAAAGACATCACCAAACTCTCGTACGATGAGAATATTCTTAATCGCGAATTTCTCACCAACCATTTGAGATAAATATCCATCATTTAGTGGAATCAATACCCATAAAATGGAAGAAATTTCCACTGGAAGGTTATGTTCATCCTTGCATTGATAGACAATCATAGATTGATCTGGAATATGAAATGTGACTTCCCTTCTTTGGAAATTGATATGAGCTCTATATAAAGAAAGCCAATCCATGCCAAGAATCACATCGAATTCCACTGAAGGAAGGATCACAAGATTTGCAGGAACCACTTTCCCACAAACATCGATCGGAGAAGAATTATAAACTTTTGATGCGATTGATGTGCCATTAGGTGTTGCCATAGCTAACTCAACATCTAATTGTTGAGGTAATACGGTGATACCCTTAGAAAATTTTTCAGAAAAAAAAGAGTGGGTGGATCCAGAATCAAATAAAACATTTGCTACTTTATAGTGGATGGTAAGTGTACCTTTCACCACTTCGTTATCGTACTCCACATCGCTGAAAGAAATTGCAAGTGACTTTCCATTTCCTTTAGCCTTAAGAGTTTGTTGACGTCGACCATCATCATCAACCCTTGGATTTGGGCATTGATTGGCATAATGCCCCACCTCCTTGCACTTGAAACATTGAAGTGTAGTAGGTTCATTCTGTGTATCCCTTCCTTTGTTTGCATCATTAGACATCTTCTTCCCATCATCGCGGCATTCAGATGCCCGATGACCTTCCTTTCCACATTTGAAACATTTACTTGTCCCTTTATGGAAAATCCCACCATGTTTCTTTCCACACTTTGAGAATAAGGGAGAGCTCATCTTCTTTTCAGTGTTCTCTTTATATATTCCTTTGAATTCCATTTTCCTCTTCTTATCAAACCCATATGACTGATGGGTTACTCCAATCTCTATCTTGACTTTGAGAGCACATCGAACGATTTCCTCGTAGCTATTGAAGTCCCTTATGGATAACACCCTTCGAAGACTTGGTTTTAAGCCACTAAAGAATCGATCGATCTTACTCTCAGGTTGGATAATAATACAAGAAGCGTACCTTGCAAGTCTTGTAAAATTTTCTTCATAGGTACCAACAGATTCATCATCCCTTTGCTTCAGTTCAAGAAACTCTTTCTCCGTCTTTGTTCAGATAATACGAGGGAAGTACTTATTGAAAAATAAGTTCTTGAACTCGTCCCATTCCATGGAATCAATTTCATCCCTTTACCTCGTATTCTTAATAAGATTCCACCATTGATCAGCATCTCCTTCCAAACGATACACTGCTAGGATGAATTTATAATGTTCAGAACATTGAAGAACTGAAAATATCTTTTCAGTAGTACTAATCCATTGTTCAGCAACTAATGGATCAGTAGACCCGCTGAAAGAAGGTGGACGGTGCCTCATGAAGGATTCAACAGAATGTTGCTCCTTCCTTTGCTCGTTAGGAAGTCCTGCATGATTCATAGCTTGAGAAAGTTGTGTGAGCTTGGCTACAAGATTTTTCATTCCAGCTCCCATATCGTTTGGTTGCTCAGGGGGACAATCATTGCATTGCCCATCGCATTCCGCATTAACACGGTTCCTTCGGGTTCCATCCATTGACTAAAACCAAGAAGAATAGTGTGAGCAACACTAATTATAATAGGAAAACCACACAATTCAAGAATAAAATTTTCACGCTTAAGGTCTTATCCTAGGTTATTCATGGCCATTTCTAAAACACTAAGATTGTGTTCTATGCTTAGACTTATCCATAGGGTTTGTACTAAGGCTTTCACATCGTAGTTTCCAAAGGTTGACTATACCTTTCCTCTGATACCAACTATAACGACCCATACTTTACATACATTGTTAATACTTTAAAATTGAAGCACACTTATTACAACATACGACAAAACCAGAAAGGACCATATTGGTATAGTGTCTTTAGAAACTGGGAAACATAATCAACTGGTTCATAAATCTTCTATAGTATCTCCCATTTATTTCATCATATCAAGGGTCCCTTTTAGCATATTCTACTTAATATCCATCTTCCTGACCTGGGGAAAAGAAAACATACAAAAAAGGGTGAGCTCAAATTCTCAGCAAGGGCAAATAAAGGAAATAAAAATCATATCATATCTTCTTGAAAATCATTACCTGCAAAAGAGATCATAATATCTTAACATGGAATAAATCATAGAAGTGAAAATGGGATCCCCATAATCATAACAAAAAACTTGAAACTTTGTGGCATGCACACATAATCATGGAAAATCATTTCTTGTTAGTCATGACTCATTTCCAAGACTATCTTAGTGGACAAAGTCCATTTCTGAACTGAGTTCACTCCTCGTTTCAGTCCTGTATCACTGAACCGAAATAACCTTCCGTTCCAGCAATGTCTATCTCATGAGATATAAATCATTACCCAATGCATTGGAAGGAGATATAGGTCCCACCCATCTTATAATGAATTCTTTCTTATGTGTGCCACATAATCATAAATCATACATCATCGCATAACACATATAACAAAAATGGGATTCTTGAAACATCATGTCATCATAAAACAAATCATATATGGTAAATGACTTCATAAAAATAATTCCCTCAAAACATAATCAAATCAATGTAATAATAGGGATAAAAACAGAACCCTATATTATCTTAGATGGAAAATAATTTTGATAAAACATTTGAACTCCATTCTTGAGGAAAATATCCATTCTACTTAAAAAACACTTTTCTTTTCTTAACATGTCATACAATTATAAACTAAAATAAGTTGATTAAAAATAAACTTGAAAACATATAAAGGAATATTCTTGGAAATAATTTTTTAAAAATCCATTTCTTGTCGTATAAGTTAAAAAAACATTCTTCGTACTTTTGTCGGAAAAGTCAAAAAGTACCTCATACGAAAAACGACAAAAGATTCCTTTCATATTCATTAATAAAAACTCACCGAAGGGTAAAATTGGATTTAAACATTTGTAGGTGGATGGAAATAATATTTCATATTCAGGAAACATTGATGTGGATGATAAAATACACCCCAGTAAATACTAAAGTATAAACAATCTCGGAGAAAAATGAGATTGTGATATATCCCTTACCTTAGGTCCGATTTGCTTTGTACGTGTCCGAAGCTCCTGTATAATGGTTTAAATAATGTTATTGACTTATTCCAGAATCATACATATTGATATGATATCATATATGGTCATATTCTTAGCTTCTTATTAGTAATATTTCTTTGTTACTTGTTACCCGGGTCTTTATTGCCTTTTGTTCTTATGCATGTTTTGCCGAATAAATTCATATTATTATTTTAAGGTTATAGATACCTTATATAAGAATGTTATTAGTGTAACATATATCATATTTATTCATTCAATTCATTTATATAATTACTTTCTAATGATGATCATGTAGAACGAGTCGCATCACATCGTGGAGACAGTATTCCGTACGTACGGACGAGCGGTGATATTGTTCCCATGATTGTGGAATTGTATTTAAGTGTATTTATACTATTTCAGTATCAATATCACTTTATAATAATCATATATAGTTACTCATTACACCATTATACCCATCCTAATAAGGTGGTGGTGGAAAATAGATTTCACCACGACGTGGAGATGGTATTCCGTACGTACGCACGCGCGGTGATTTCATTTTTCCGTAGGATGGATAGAAGGTGAATTAGGGTTGTTTCATATTTATAATAAAATATAAGTATTTAATTAATACTTATGTTATTACTTTATCATGAAACAACTAAATAAGAAGAATTTTAGGAAGAAAGAAATTGAAAAGATCGGTAAGGGATATTACCTCTTCTTTGAAACGCCTCTTTGAATCCTCCACTTAGGGATCTAATATTGGTCTTTGAAGAAGACCAGGACCTCTAGGATTATTCTAGGGAAGTTTAGAAGGGATTTTTTCAGGGGTTGGCTGAGCTTGAGTGCTCAAATTGGTTTGAGGATGAGGGGGAGGAGGTTCCCTTTTATAAGGGAGGAGAGGGGCACCTTAAGAATATCTCAAAATATTATTTTATATTAAAGTCAAAATCGGTTTATAATGGTTCCAAAGGGTCTTATTTAGAATTTAAAGTGGGGATGGGTCGAAATCCTATCAACCAATATGAATTAGACAAGTTTAGGTTATTATTTTAACCTTATCAATTAGATTTAACTCTAAGTTAAATAATTTAACTTTTACTGTGACTTTTTGTTTTCTTACACTATATGGTTAATACACTTACTATAACATGCCAAACGAACCCCAAGTTGTTTATTATTAATATATATATCCTTATATAAGTCATTTTGCCAAATCATAGATTTTTAGGAATAAAATAACAAATAATAATATAATATTTTATTTAAAAACTATTTTGTGTCAATTTTGACACTATTTGATATATGATTTTTGTGAAAGTCATAACAGAATTATATGTTCAAACCAAGTTGATTAAATCAACACTAATATATCATAGTAACCTATAAAATTATTGTAATTCATAAAAAGTCTCAAATTACATTTATTTGATCATTTATAACATCAATTATGTTAACATTTCCTTAAAAGGGTAATTACTGCATCATCGTTGTGTCATAAATAAATTAATTTATATAAAGTCTAAAAATTATAAATAAAATATCATTATGTAGGAAATCTTTTTATCTTTCTTATGAATATTTATAGTCACATTTATCTTATGTATAACCCCATATTAAAAATGATTTAGTTGTTAAACATTGATTTTTACTATTTTAACTATTCATTAAATAAAATAATATTAAATGTCATAATCTAATCAAAGTGGACCTAAATGGTCATATTATATTCATAATGTTGTTTTAGGTCGAATTACACTTATCCAATAGTATTAGGACATGTTTTAGGGTAATAGTAATATCATATTACCCTTAGTTACCCTATTTACTATTAACCGCGGTAAAAAAAGTAAAAAGTTACTATTCACCAAAAAATTATTTTTATCTCATTGAACAACATTTTACTTACTGATATCAACCGTGTCTCTTATATTTTCGAAATTCCATTCACAGAAGCGGTAAAATAATGTTTTATGCAAAATTCAGTTTTTAACCTACCACTTAGTGGTTTCACTATTCATCAAAAATTGAATGTTTTCAGAAAAATACCAAAATTTCACCCTAGGCTAATTTCGGTATTCAGAATCCAAAAATGAATTCCATTTTGAAAAATAAAATTTACAAAATTTCAAAAAGTGGTTATTACTATTCATAATGGCTAGTTTTAATAATATTTTAATAGCATATCGTTGTTTAGTGAAACTCGGTATTGCGTATGACGCAAGCTATCGAGGAAGGTCGCGATTTCGTGTAAAGCAAGCCAAGAAAGTGTTGTGTAGAAAAAGATTCATTTCATGATTTATATAACATAAAAGTCTCAGGTGTTACAGTCCCGGACCTCATCGGTCTGTTATATTGCTGAAATCTTGGGTTTGAGGAGTTTTTGGTAGTCAAGGTGACATATTCACAACACTTTGCACAATTTTTACATCATTAATAGTGTTTCCAAACTAGTGAGGTTTTAACAGTAGCCTCTATTTTTTATTGAAATTTTGAGTTCATGAATAGTGTTTCTAGACTAGTGAGGTTCCAACAACAGCCTCTATTTCCTTTACCAAATTTTGAGTTCATGAATAGTGTTTCCAAACCAGTGAGGTTCTAATAGCAGCCCCTATTTTCTTTGACAAATTTTGAGTTAATGAACTGTGTTTCCAGAGCAGTGAGGTTATAACATCAACTGTTATATCCTTTTCCAAATTTCGTGTTCGTGATTTGTTTTCCAGACTAGGGAGGTTCTAACAGCACCCTCTATAAACATTTACAAATGTCGAGTTCATGAATAGTGATTCCATAGTAGTGAAGTTCTAACAAAACCATTTATTTCCATTGCCAAATTCTATGTTCATGAATAGTGTATCTATACCAGTTAGGTTCTAACAAGAGCCTCAATTTCCTTTTCAAAATTTTGAGATCATAAACACTGTTTCCAGACCAGCGAGGTTCTAACAGGAGCCACAATTTCCTTTTCAAAATTTTGAGTTCATGAACAGTGATTCCAAACAAGTGAGGTTCTAACAGTAACCTTTATTTCCTTTGCCAAATTTTTAGTTTTGTGTAATGTGTTTCCAGCTTCATATGGTTTCGTCCCTATGACATTTCATTTGACATAAAAGGAATTTATAGCCTCCTTATAAGGATTCTATGGATGATTCAATGGCCATAACCCCTATACTATTTTTTCTAAGGCTTGGGATTCTTTTACATGTTAAAAATGTCGTGTTTAATGTAATCAACTTTTAATGTAAAATCCAGCGTATCTTAAACCACTGCTCAGTTATATCTTCTAATGGGTTGAGATATCTTCATACCTTGTTCTGCATTCTTTTTCTTTGGTGCGAGATACTCGAACATTTCCTTCCATCTCATAAGAGCTGTGTGATCAAAAATTAGTCATCGAATCGTTTTACCCTAATGTTTTGTTCCCACTTAATGTGAACCCCTTATTTTCATGTAAGCATCATGTGTCGATCCATCATTAATAAAAGGTATGATTTACCTCCGTTTTTGTGTTTTCTTTAATCCTTCTCCTCCAGTTTCTCTTTTCCATGCTATGGAATGTGATCTCCATGATTCTAGTGGAGTTTTCTTAGCAATCAGATGGTGTGGGTGCGCCACGAAATCCCTAGGTGGATGCAGTTGTCATAGGGTAGGAGATCGTAATCTGTTGGGTGAATCTACCTTGTATAAAGAACATCAAGAATCATTCGAGGTAGTGGATTTTTTTCTTCTCTTTTCTTTTACGTGAAACTATAGAGTTTTCATGTTATATCCCACTGGATCACAGTGTAATTCGGATAATAAATATTTCTACTAGATAAATAAATAGATATTGATAGTATGGTATTGCCACTTGTTTTGAAAGAAAGTTGAATATATATATTTTCATTGATTAGCTTTTTGTTCTTTATGGGAATTAGTAATTATCATAATGAAGGAATTAATTGAAATTTATTTTTCTAAAGATAAAGAGGCATGTAAATGGATCTCATCATTGTTTTTGTTGTAATTTGATGTTAATCACATTGTTGCAATGAGAATCTTTAATCAATTTGTGATAGCTTGTTGTTTAGGTCACCCATAGTTGGAACTTACAAAAAACAAATCGGTAAATTCTAGGTGGATTAAAGAACTATCAGTGGGATAAAAGATAATTCCTCATAGGGTTCTGAGTTACCCTCTTTCTTGTAAAGTCTAAGAGCATTCTGCTTGGAGCTGTGAGATCTCATTATGTTGGAAGGATGGACGTATTGTTTAAGGACTAGAAGCCCAATTGATTTCATTTTTGATTTCCTTATGCTTCTATTGTGATATGTGGTGCTGGGAGGCCTATTGGTTGTGGTAGTAGTTGACACCTTGAGTGGTAAGATTCATCGGTCTATGCATGTGGGAGTTGGGAAGGACACCAGAGATAATGGAACATGTTAGATGTGAATGTTTGGATGCTTGATGTTTCTTATTGGTTGTTTATCTGCCTTACCTTCCACACTGCTCAAGGTAGCTGGTTCGCCTACCCTCCTTCCAAAAGGGTTATAGACGTGGGGGGTATGCGACATGCTTTCTGTGTTTAGATTTATTAGGGAGGATGGTCGATGCTCTTTTAATAGGTGGAAAAGACTCGAGGGGTAGTTCATCTAATCACCGTGTTGATCCCCCCTAGTGTTTATTATCTTAGAATGTATTTAAGAATACATGGGAACTTGGGAAATTAGTAATGTTGTTAATAAATGATGGAATAATTGATGCTAACCCATGTGGTTTGAGCTTGCTGGGACAGAATTCTGAGGTTACAATTTAATGGAACAATGGAATTTGGTTGTGATTATAATGAAATATAATGTGGAAATTTTTAATATCTAATTAATTTTCAATGAATTAATGAACGTAAAGTGAAACTATTAGAAAGGGAATGAAGGAATGTAATTAACCTCTTTAAATGGTTTGCTGCTAAATGGATACCTAGTCTTAAAAGTGGATGTTGGGAGCCTGAGAGACGTTAGCTGTAGTTGAGTCTAAGACTTGGTTATTCTCATTGTGTGGTTGTGAGATATATTATATTCTGTACTTTTTGTGTTAATATATTATAATCCACCACGACTGTTAGGGAAACTATCACCTTGGGGATTGTAATCCTCGAGGGTGTTTTCGCCAACATTCTTGTGGGAGGTTGGATGGCTGACAATCCCATTTGGCCCCACTCTCTTCTTTTGGTAGTTACTTGCTATGTTAGGAACGATGGTTAGTTTTCCCCATATCTATCTGTAGAGGGATATAATGGATTGTTGTTATTCACACTCATAGATTCTGGATATAGTTTCCTATGGACTATTATTGGTGTAACGTGTATAGGTTGTGATGTCATGTGAATCCTTACTCAGTGTGTGGGTTGTAATGGCTTTAGTTATAATTTCCAACATATGATACATGTTATGCGAGCTATGATGGCTCCCAAATACTACCTAGTTTCTTTTATTACGAGGAATTGGTGGTTTTGTTGCACGAGGTGGATGTTTTGGTGCTTCTCCCAGGTGTCTATGGGAAATCCTTTTTTTGGAGAGACATGCTAAAGACATGTGACATTGGGGAAAAGTGGAAAACTAGTGGATAAGTGGTAGCATGGTATGCTTGATATTCTTTATTATATTATATACTATTGTATGTGATACTTGGTTAGAGTTCCCATGGTGAGGCTAGCAACATAGTATACCTATTTATGTGAAGAGTCAGTTACACTTTTTGTCTACTATGCTTTAGCATGTTCTCTTTATTTTTGCATGAGAGGCTCTAGGGGGGATCCTATTGAGTATAATTTTATATTCACCATATGATTATATAAACTACATTAAGGTCACTTGGAGCAGGTTGGAGATCCATATTCTTTCTACTAGCATGGGGTTGCAGGAGCTGTCCGGGCTTGAGGTTGTAGCTATATTTTCATTTGTTTGGTACATGAATTTTTCCCATTTCAGTTGTAGTAGTATTCCAGGAAATTGAATATCTGTACATGGGATTTCTTTTATATTTTGTTCATAGATAGATTTTGTTCATGTATATCTTATCTCTCTCTTTTTTTTCTATTCTCTTAGAGGGTAATGCTACCCATTTTTCTATTTAATATACTAATTGTGCCTATCACCAACCCGGGGCCTACTAGAGGTGGGACTCGTGGGTCCCTATCTCCCTTCTCTCATTGTCGGACCATGAGGGGTACACCATGTGGGGAGGGGGTCATGATAGTGTAGTATCAGAGGTCTGGTTGAGGTATATGATAGAGTTTGGTGTTTGGCATAAGTTATGTTGAATGGGTTGGTAGGTAAACAATGTCAGTCATATTTAGAAAGTGATGTAAACATTATTGACAGACTGATACATAGGTGTTTAGGGCCCCTTGTTATCTGAAACACAGACCTTTAAATTTAAAATAGACACTCAACGAGGTTATATTAGTTTTAGGGTAGAGACCTCGGAAAGGATCGTATATCATTATTCATTTTGACCGTGTTTGGATGGGTAGACCATGTGAAATGATAACCTAAAATGAATAAAATAAATCAAATAAATAATTAATTATGAGGCTTTCATATTCCAGTTTTAGGAGCTCTAACTATTTTTTAATTTGTAGGTATGGATTGAGGTTGACGTCCTCATCAGGATCTTGAAGAAGATGTCCAGCTAGATGAGACATCAAATCGCCATAGGTTAGAGGTCGATGACGACAACACATGGAGGAGGACACTCCAAGTGTTTCAGTGCCATAGTCTGCAGATTTAATATAGTTCCATTTCAGATTTACTCTTTGAAGACTGGTTGGAGGACATCGATATAGGATTTTTTTCGATCTATTCTTAGAAGTAGCACAAGGTTTTCATGGTTGTGAAGATTATGAGGGAAGCAGCAAGGTTGTGATTGTTCTTAATCTATAGGGATCTCAAGGATTCCACGATCACATGGGAGGAGATCCGAGATATATTTAGAGTCGAGTTTGTTTCATCGACCAAAAAGGAATACAGATGATAGGATCATCTTACCCTTTGATGGGGGAGCTCGAGTATGTGAGTCCTTACAATCAATTTCAGGAACGTTTTACGATATGATTTGGACCTATTACCAGATGAGGGGGCCATGGCAGGAAATTTTGAGGAAATTTTCATCCAGTGATCCCGCACACGGTAACCCCATTTATGATGAAGACATATCTGGAGGTATTGGTGAGGGAAGAGGATTCCGAGAGTACATTGGACAGAATTGGGTCGTTATGAGAGGGGATACATCATGATTCCTCACATTGTAGAGCTGTGGTTTCGGGTTCCCAGTTATTAGGGCCAAAGTGTTTCCATTTTGGCTTGGGTAGGTCCCAGCCCTTAGTATCACATTTCTCTGAGGGCATCGAATATCATGGCAGTGCCAAGGGATCAAGCACTGGATTTTATTATTGTGGTTGAGGTCATCAACAGCTATAGTGCCCGTCCTTGCAAGGTTGTCATCGATAACCATGTGTTCCTCTCCAGGTTCCTCTGTGGTGGCCGTTCCAGCTGAGGCAACAGTAGAAGGTTGCACCAGCTTTGGATCAGTAGAGGTTAGATGGGGCAAGACGAGGACAACCATTTTACACTCCCCATCCTCATATAGTAGAGCATGGCCATGTTTTTGGTCATCATCAGGTTTATAATTTTCATGGAGGAGGTTGTGGTTAACTTCATGCTTTAGCGTTGCCAGCGTCAGGCGAGCCAGACATCATTCGAGGTACCCTTTTCATGTTTTCTACATGGGTGTATTCCTTGACTGATTCAAGAGTGATACACTCCTTCATATCACCAAACATGTCTGTTCTTTGGGACATGAGGTAGAGAGGGTTCTAGTTCCCTTAGTGTTGACTATGCCAATTGGACTTCGAGCTGACTTGTTTGATGTTTTTATAGATTGCGAGCTAGTGATGGGGTAGCACCTCTCATAGGGTAATTTCCTAAGTTTATGAATACAACCATATGATTTCATCCTCGACATGGATTGGTTGCATTCAGTGTAGTCTTTCATGGATTGCTTCAGGATGCAGGTTGTGTTCTTCGATGAGGATGGATAGCCAGTGGTGTTTGTTGGTGAGATAGGACCTCAGATGGGTCAGAGTTGTGTTCCATACTTATCCTCCTTGATGGATGATCTGATGTCATGTTCTTCGGAGGATCATTAGTTGTAATTTCCTAGGGTTGTAGAAGAGTACCCAGATGTCTAACTCAAAGAGGTTTTAGAATTACCCCCTTGATGAGAGATCGAGTTTGGGATCAATCTACAACTAATATTATATCTTATCTCTATCTCTACATATAGGATTCCCCCACTTGAGTTAAGAGAGTTTCATATACATCCTGAATGTCTGTTATTGTGTGATTTTTATCATCCAAGTGTCTCACTGTGGGGTGCAACAGTTTTTTTTCATGAAGAAGGATGAAGGCAGTTTGCAGTTTTATATCAATAATATTCACTTAAAAAAAGTGATAGTGAAGAATCACTATCCTCTTCCAAATATTGATTATTTATTCGATCAAAAAAAGGGTCAACATTGGTTTTCAAATATCAAATTTCGGTCAGGATATCATCAGATGTGTGTGAAGGATGAGGATATCCCGAAAAGTGCATTCGATTATCGTGATGGGAATTATGATTTTGTTGTAATGTCATTCTGTGTGATGAATGCTCTAGATATGTTCATGGGATTGATGAACACAATGGTCTGTGAGTTACTGGAAAAGTTTATGGTTATTTCCATCGACGAAATACCTGTGTACTCCATGTCTGAGGAAGTGCATGTAGTGTATCTACCTGTCATTTTGGGAGTTCTTTATTAACATCATCTATTTAGGATGTTTTCAAAGTGTGATTTATGGTCTTAAGAAGTCCGTTTCATGGGTTATATTATGTCCTAGTATAGAGTAGATAAGGATTCGTAGATGATAGAAGATATTGTGTCATGGAAAGCCCCCAAGACAGTGGAAGATTGTGATGTTTCCTTGGTCTTGTAGACTACTACATGAGGTCAAAAGCCGATTTATCAAAGTTTGTTACTCCTCTGATGAAATTGACCAGAAAGGATCAAGTGTTCATCTATAATGAACAGTTTCAGGTAGATTTTGAGTATCTAAAAAAGAAATTATTAATTACTCTATTTCATTATCTTCCAATAGAGGGTGTTCAGTTTTGGTTTTTTGTGATGCTTTGCATCTGGGGTTAGGATGTGTTTTGATTCAGTAGATATTAGTTGTTTCTTTTGGGTCTCGTTAGTTTCATCACCATGAACGTAACTATGAAACCCATGATCTTCAGTTGGAATCTGTGATGTTTTCACTAACGATGAAGATACATTACCTCGTTGGTGAGAACATTGTTGTTTTCATCGATCATAAGAGCCTGAGGTATTTTTTCTCAAAGTATGAATTAAACATGTGAAGGAGTCAGTGGATGGAGTTTTTACAGGAATACAAATTCCAAATATCATAAACACCTAGAAAGTGGAATGTTGTATCTGATGTTTTGAGCAAGAAGTCATGTAGTGATGAAGTGTGTAAATCCTATGTTTCCTAGAGAGTAATGGAAGAACTGTTAGTATTACATCTCAATATCCAAGAAGATGGGAGGAGAGGTTTTTTTTCAGATGATGGTGCAGTCAAGTATGGTGTAGCATGTGGAAGACTCTATGTTGTGTGATCTAGAGGTGGAGGTCTGGAGAGAATGAGGTGTTTGTGGAGAGGCCCCTGATGGTTTTCTAGGAATGAACAACACCGAGTGTTGTATCACATAAGGATATTTGTTCCTTTGGTGATGTGCGAGAAGGTTCTTAGAGAGTTCCATAGTTCCCCTTTAGAGGCGACTACTGGCATGACAATGATATACCGAGCCATGGTGAGTCAGTTTCGGTGGTCGGGGATGAAGTGTGTGTTTGGGGAATTTGTGTCTCGATGTTTGGTCTACCAGAAGGAGAAAACAGAACAACATATTCTTCATGGTCTGCTCTAGCTATTAGATATTCCTCAGTGGAAGTGCGAGGACATATCAGTGGACTCTGTTACTGGTTCACCTTGAGATCAGAGAGTACATGATGCTATTTGGGTGGTTGAGGACTATTTAACAAAATCATCCCGCTTCAAGCAATCAAGGATTTGAGCTCAGTTAAAGTATTGTTGAGGAAGTATTTGTAGGAGGTGGTGAGAAATCATGGATTCCCATGGATGATATATGTTTAGGCTGATCCCCATTTTACCTCAAGTGTGTGGAGAGGTCTCCATTATTCTTTCAGTTCCTAGACATGCCTTAGAACTTCTTTTTATTCTCAAATGGACGGTCAAATAGACTGCACCATACTAGCTCTTGGAGTCATGTTGCGATATCGTGTCCTAGATTTTGGAGGTTCATGGATGAGGCACATATCATTGGTGAAGTTCTCTTACAACAATATTTTTCACTCCACCATCGGTATGGTTCCATTTGAAACCTTTTATTTTCGATATTTTTGTTCTCCATTCTACTGAACTAGGGTTGGAGAGTCATCAATTCTCTGACCGGAACATCGAAAGAATACAATAGATATGGTTCAAGGGATTTGTGAGACGATGAATGTAGTGCAGGATTGTCATAAATAATATTCTAATCAAAGGGGGAGAACCTTAGAGTTTGATGTTGTGGATCACATGTTTTCGAAGGTGACTCCCCATCGTGGGAAGTGATGGTTTGGTCGCGAGACTATGCTTTCTCCCTAGATTGTTAGTTCATTCATGATTTTGGCACATGTTAGAGTTTTGTTGTATCATATAGAAATTCCCCCATTGATGATCTGAATACATGATGTTTTCCATGTATCACAGCTCCGTCGTCATTTTCATGAAGAATCACAAGTCATCGATTGGATTGAGATCAATGTTTATTATGATGCTCCCTTAGTGGAGATGATGGTAGAGATCAAAGACCACAAGTAGAAGGTGTTTCATGTGTGTCATATTCCCTTGGTTTGTGTCTTGTGGCGACATGGTGGTGTCGAGGAGAGCACATGGGAGTGGGTGTCCCATATCCGGGTCTAGTACTCAAAGGTATTTTATGTTTTCATGCTGAGTTTTTCTTTGATGCTCCCATTTTTCTATCATTTATGTGATGTTATGAATGAATTGGTTGGATATGGAATGTTTTTCCCTTTTTATCAGATGTCAAAGTTTTGTTCGTGCTTTCAAACAAATGAGGGTGGATTTCCTCTGAGAGGTACCTTATAGGATGGATATTCTAACCCCTCTATATTTTGGGGGTCTGTTTTTAATTCTTTGGGATGAGAAAGTTTTCAAAGTTATCATGTGTAATTTACCAGACCTCTTTGGTCAATTACGTTTCTAAAATATTGTGTTTGAGGTGTTCTGGGAGGTCAAGGTGACTTATTCCCAACACTGTGCCAAATTTTGATTTTATGAATAGTGTATCAAAACCAGTGAGGTTCTAACGACATCCTCAATTTCATGTAACAAATTTTGACGTCATAATGAGTGTTTATAGACTAGCAAGGTTCTAACAGTAGCCTATATTTTCATTTCCAAATTTCGATTTCATGAATTATGTTTCTAGTAAATTTTGTTTCTAACAGTATCCTTTATTTCCATTTCCGAATTTTGAGTTCGTGAACAGTGTTTGCATACCAATGATGTTCAAACAGCAACATCTATTTCCTTCACCAAGTTTCATGTTAATGAATCGTGTTTCCCAACCAGTGGGGTTCTTACAGTAGCCTCTATTTCCTTTTCCAAATTTTGAGTTAGGGAACAGTTTTCCGGATCAGTGAGGTTCTAACAACAGCATCAATTTCCTTTCCCAAATTTTGTATTCATGAACATTGTTTCTAGATCTGTGAGGTTCTAATAGATACTTCAATTTCCTTTACCAAATTAGGAGTTCAGTAATAGTGTATCCAAAAAGTGAGGTTCTAATAGTAGCTTATATTTCATTTGCAATAGTTTATGTTCATTAATAGTGCTTCCAGACCAGTGAGGTTCTTAAAGTAACATTTTTTTCCTTTTCCAAATTTCTAGTTGTTGTACAGTGTTTCAAGCATCCTACAGTTTCACCCCTTTGAAGTTTACTTTGATTTAAAATGCATTGGATTCCTTGTTTGAAGGATTATAATGGAGATTTAATGGCCATAACTCCTATATTAATTTTACTAAGTCTTGAGATTTTTATACATGGTCAAACTGTGTAGTTTAATGAGATCATCTTTTAATATAAAATCTAGCGTATCTTAAACTGCTACTCCATTAAATCATCTAAAGGGACGAGATATCTTCCTAACTTGTTCTACATTATCATTCTTTGGTCTGAGATTCTCTAAACCTTTCTTAATTCCAATAGGATATGTGAAATCGATCCTTAATCCTCAGATTGTTTCCACTTGATGTTTCTTCATTCTCCATGCACACCCCCTGTTTTGGTGTAAGTAGGGAGTGCCAATCCTTCATCGATATAAGGTATGATCTACGTTTGTTCTTCTGTTTTCATTGATCATTATCCTCTACATTCTCCTTTCCATGCAATGGAATGTTATCCTCACACTTCTAAAGGAGTTTTCTTGGATGTCAGATGGTGTGGTCGTGTCACGACGTCCCCGGGTGGGATTAGTTTTTAGGGGGTAGAGATCGTAATACATTGGGTGGATCGTCCTCGTATAATGAATGTCAAGATCCATTTGAGGTAGGGGATTTTCTGCATCTCTTATCTATTATGATCAACTGTTTATTTGGCTTGTTTTATACCTCTGGATCACAAAAGAATTGAATTAATATATATTTGAACTGGACAAATAAATTGATATAAATGATATATTATTGCCTCTTTTTTTTCCTAGATACTGTGATATTTATGTTTTCTTTGATTAGATTTTCTTTATTGGTGGAAATTGGTAAGAACAGAAAACTAGAATTAATTGATAATTGTTTGGCTGAAGAGAAAGAGGCATGTAAATGAATCTGGTTGTTGTTGTTGTAATTTTATGTTAATCAAATTGATGCAATAATTATCTTTAATAAATTTGTTATAACTTGTTGTTTATTTTAACCACAGTTAGAACCTACATACAAATAATCGGTTATTTCTAGATAGATTATAGAACTGGCTTTTTGATAAAAGATATTATTTTATAGGGTTCTGAGTTACCCTCTTGCTTGTAAAGGGAAAGAGCATTATGGTTGGATATGTAAGAGATCATTGTGTTGGAAGGTTATATTATTTGTTTAATAGTCATGATCACAATTGATATGATGTTTGTTTTCCTGCTTCTTGTGTTGTGATATGTGGGGGAAGGTAGGCCTATTGGTTGTGGAAGTAGTTGACGCCAAGAGTTGCGAGATGCATTGGTTTATGCATGTGGTTATTGGGGAGGACACTGACGATGATGGAATGGGTTTGATGTGAATGTATGGATGCTTGCTATTTCTTGTGCGTTATTTATCTTCCATATATTCCCCACTTCTCAAGGATGCTGGTTTGCTTACCCTGCATTTGAAAGGGGTGGAGATGCATGGGGTATGCCTTGTTCTTTCCTTATCTAGCTTCCTGGGGGAGGATGGGTCTATTCTCTTTCTATGGGAGGAAAATACTTGACAAGTACTTCATATACTCACTAGGTTGAGCCCTGTTTAGCTTAGTAGATTAGAATGTATTTCAAGAATTCTTGGGAATATAGAAAAGTAATAATTTTTTTAATAAATGATTGAAAAGATTATGTTAATCCATGGGTTTTCACCTTTCTGGGACACAATTCTATGATTTCAGTTTAAATTAATAGTGGAATCATGGTGTGATTCAAATGAAATATAATGTGAAAATTTTTAATAGTTAATTAATTTTTAATGAATTAATGAACATAAAGTGAAACTAATTAAAAGGGAATGAAGGAATGTAATCATTCTCATTAAATTGTTGTGTGATTATAGGATTCCTAGTCTTAGAATTGGAAGTCGAGATTCCGAGAGATGTTAGCTGTAGTTGAGTCTACGACTAGGTTATTCCCAGAGTGTGGTTGTGATCTATAGTTTTTTCTATACATTTTTTTTTCTATTCACTACATTATCCCATCAGTTTTGGCAACTGCCACACTTGTGATTGTGATCACTGAGGGGTTGTTTTCCCCAACTTCCAGGAGGAGGATGGACGGGTACCCCCTTTGTCCCCTCACTCATCTCTTGTTTGTTACCTGTGCTGGTAGGCACAACAGTTAGTTTTCCCCATATATGTGTTTAGAGGGCTGTAATGGCTTGTGGTTATTCACACACATATATTTTGGATATAGTTTCCTATAAACTACTATAGGTGTAACATGTATATGTTGTGATAGCTTGAGGATTCTTACTCAGTGTGTGGGTTGTAATGGATTGAGTTATAATGTCTGACATGTGATACACGTTACGTGAGCTATGGTCACTCCCGAACACTACATGGTTACATTGAACACATAGATGTGCTGGTTATGATGTACGTGGTGCATGTTTTGGTGCTCCATCTAAGAGTTTGTGGGAAATCCATTTTTGGAGAGAGAAACATAGGACGTGCGATGTTGGGGCAAAGAGGAAAACTAGTGTGGATGTGGTAGCGGGGTACCCTTGATATTCTCTAATATATTATATACCCTACTATGCAATACTTGGTGAGAGTAGCCATGGTGAGGATGGGAATATATTATACCTGTTTAGGTGACGATATAGTTTTAGTTGTTTTTCATTGTGATTTAGCATGTCTCTTTAGTATTCCACCAGATGATCAGGGGAGGATCCAACTGAGTATACTGTTACGCTCACCCTATGTATATATAAATTGTTTTTCAGGTCACTTGGGGAAGGATGGAGATCAAGCTCGTTTCTATGACCTTGGGGTTGAAGGAGTTGTTCGGGCATATGGTTGCTGCTATTTTTTACTTTCCATTGGTACTTGCAGATTTTCCTTTTCAGTTGTAGTGGTTTTTGAATGAAATTATATATGTGTACATGGGATTTATTTTATATTTATATATGAGTTGGAGTGGGTTGGTGTCAGGTTTATCTCTCTCTTTCGCATGTGTTCTCTTAGAGGGAAATGCCTCCCATTTATATGTTTACTATACCCTTTGTGCTAGTTTCCATACCAGGGCCTATTAGAGGTGGGACTCGAGGGTCAATATCTCCCTTCTCACATTGCTGGCATAGGATGGGTACACCATGTGTGGAGGGGTTCGTGATAGTTTGTTGTCAGTTTCCTACTTTTTTTCAGTTCCGCTCCTGCAACGTATCTTTTGGCGTAAAAGTGTTTTAATATCCCTTTCAATGCAATTTAAATCCCATAAATGATATCTAAAAATCCCTAATACCCAAGAGATCATTAAATTAACAAAACATGTATATTTTTCCTTGGTGTCATCCCTTCTTCCCGTACTTTTCAACATCACCACTTTTACATGGTTTTTTCCCATTTAAAGGAAACCTTTTAACTCACAGTCATTAACTCCACCTCTATGAGGAGAATTATTAAATAAAATTTATTTCCATTATGTGTAACCACCCAAATGTGTCGAGAAACCATGATCATCCTTTAATTTCATTCAAGATTCCATATCCTGTAACTCTAGGATCTCACCTTTTATCGAACGAAGTTTCTTTCTTCTTCGTAACTGATCTCTTTTCAGTTCCTTTGGGTATTTGGAGTCCCTCTACCCAATTCTAGTCATGCGCCCATGCCAGAGCCCTTTCTACACACTCATGTAGTTCGTAGAGTTCCTTTCCTACAAGTCGTACATCCCCGGTTCTTGGGATGAGGAAGAAAACATAGATCGTTGATCTTCCGTATAGGGTTTTTCCTTCATCTCTAATTACAGTGTATAATGTTTGGTGGGTATGATGATGTTCCCTTGGTACATGGGTGAATAAAATCCTTAAAAAGTATATTAAATGGGTTTATAATAATGAATTAGTGTTTTATGATTATGACGATATATTATTTTATACACTTTTATATAATGTGAATTGTATAGTCTTGTGGCCACTTAAAATCTTGACCGTTGGTGTTCCTCTTTTACACACTAATGAAACCATGTATTCTGTGATGATTCAATGGAAATAACATTAAAACAGTTCACCACATAAACTTGGTAGATTTAAATGGATTCCAAATGAAAAATAATCTATATGTGGTCAACCCGGTTAACCCAACACAAATATGAAACATTATGAATGGTGCGATAAAATCGATGACCACTCTTGCTCTGTTTTGGTGATGTGTATGGTTGTTCTTCCAGATCCTTGTGAGGTGAATTTTATGGGGATTAGATCCCCTATTTTGTAGTGGTATATTTGTAGATGTGGGGTCATGTGAGTCTGTATGTTGGGGCTTGGTATTCTTCCAGTACATTGGGGGATCTCACGAATCCCTTTTGTTGTTGTGAAATTATATGAGAACCATGTGTGAATGCTTAAATTACTTCTTGGCTATTATTCATTATTTTCCTTGTGGCTTTTCATGTTAGTTTCCTAGTAGTTAATATTTATTTAAAGGGAATCACTTGAATATGATATCATGAATATGTTCAATGGGGAATGTTTTCTTGGAACGATTTTTCCTTTAGTTGTGGTTGTTGTGATTTTACATGAATGAATATTAATGAGGGTGTTTATGTCTGGGATCATTTCAAACCCCTTAGGCTGGGATGACTTCTTGCCTAACTATGTGTATATTTTTTTTTGTTTCTTATTCACACCCCACCCACGTTGAGTACTTTGTACCAAACACCCCTATTTCACAAGGAGGGTGTTTTTCCAAAAATACTATTTGGTGGCGGGTTATTAGATCCAATTTTATCCCTCTCCTAAGTATAGAAAGACTCATCGGGCTGTCTGTGATGGCTTGAGTTCCATTATAGCCCATGATTCATTAGGAAAGGAACATTGTGATGGTTGGCCCAGGTGTGTGCGGACATTGTTGTTTCCCCAAAATCATTGGGATGAGGCCCAGGTGTCTTCGGTCATAGAATCCATTATTTTGGACCTGGTGTCTTCGGGCATGGTAGTGGCTATTCTGACCTAGGTGTATTTTAGCATGGTAGCGATTATTGTGGCCTAGGTTTCTACGGTCGGGGATATGTGTGGTGGCCTAGTTGTCTATGGGTGGGGACATTTGGTTGTTGTAGCACATGTTTGTGCGGTCGGGGTATGGAATTGGGATTGTGGTGACAATGATGGGGAATGTGTGACACAAAGGATTTCTTCAATTAGTAGTGGGAAATTAGTGCAGGGTAACCAAACATGGATGTGATATTTCTATTATTTGACCTTACATGCGTTATTTGGGTATAATGACTTAGTGAGGTTGGGTGGAAATTTTCCTTGCTAGGTACTTTGGTTATCTCCTTCTCTCTTGGGGAATTAGAATTCCTCCCCACTTGTGCATGAGTGATATTGGAGGTGGAGATTTAAATAAAATATACTCATTGAAATACATTACGTTTTTGTGAAGTTTCCACATTAGGTTTGAACTAAACCATCCTTAATAAGTCTTTCATCAAAAAAAATTATTATAGAACGACATGAGTGAATTTTTAAAGTGATTTTTCAGGGATTGGTTGATCCATATGAATTGAGAGTTGGGAAGAAGGGGAAGAGTGAGTTCCCTTTTATAATCGAACATGAGTTTTATTCATGTAAATAAACAAAAGTATTCTCTATTGTGAGTATCTCCTTAACTCTTGTGATAAAAAAATTGAAAAATAATGCAGAGGAGATATTAATTGGCTGATACACATCTCCATTAACTAAAATAGAATCATTTTTATAATTTTATTTATTATTCTTTATGTTTACCCATTTCCATCCTTAATTTTTTTACCATGGTAACTTGGGTCATCTTATTTAGCTAGGTAATTTATCATTTTGGAGTAATATTAAAAAATATATAATACATAATTATAAAATAACCTAATTGATTAATTAATAAAATTTATTCAACTAAAGTATTATTTTTAGGTATAATTAGTTTTAATACAAGTGCATGTAATGCATAAACAAATATTTTAACCATATATGTGATAATTATTTTAACTTTTTTCGCTAATAAACATGTAAAAAATATTTTTTTCTTTTAAAAAAATATAATTTATGTCCTCTCTAAAAATGGAATCTATTTTCCAAAATTACATTCAAATCTGTGGAAGAATTTAGTATATAATAAATTCTACAGACGTGATGAGAAACCGAGTTTTTAAAGAGAAAATTAACAATTGTTTACAATGATTTTTTAATATATTTGAATATGAATTTATTTTTACTAATGACCTAAATTGGATTAATATATGTACATTTGAACTCAATATATTTTAAATCCATTTTAAAATATTATTTTAATATTTAAATAAATTGAAAGAATGGTTAATTTTCATTAAAAATTTAGTATATTGAAAATTTATTAAAATATAAAAATGTTCAGAAAAATACATAAATTTAAGATAAGGTAATTTTTGTAATATTATTAAATTATAGATTATTTTTTTATAATCCAATATATTTTTAAAATGTTTTAAATTTTATTTATTAAATATATGCACAATAAAAAAGGCTACAAAACTACCCTATATAAAAATATCTTTTTAAATCTCAAAATTTGGATGATTCTTATCTCTTCCATAGAAAGAATATAAGATTTTTTAAAAAAAGGTATTTAATATATGATATAAATTTTTTAATATAAATAAAAGAAAGTGATTTGTTTACTTTTTTATATAAAAAACAAGTTTACAATAAAATTATTTTTCTCAGAAGGATTTATTATTAATTTAAATTAATTTTTATTTTCATTTCTAATTTATTGGTAACAAAATAATTCATTTCATGTACATTTGTAAAAAATATATTCTAATTTTAGTTAATCTTGTTAACAACCTCTATTATAATGTATATGTGATAACATTCATATTAAATAATTATATTTTAATAGTATGGGGTGTTTCATTTAATCTTAGTGTATCCAGTAATGCATTCTAAACACAGTACTGTGTATAACATAGTCCAAAATTATTGATTCATGTACCGAAATCTAAATTAATTGTTATGTGTATTATAAGAAAAACATGTAGGAGTGAGAAACACAGTCCATCAAATAACTTTATTTTTTAGAAAGAAAGTAATTTATAAAAACTCCCATTTTTATCTTCTACCCCCCCCCCCATATTGATTTTTCCCTCGACATAGATTTATTATATCATTAGATTATGACCATAATTTTCATTTCATAGAATCCCACTACCTAAAAAGGGTAAAAACAACCTCTTTATATATGGAAATTAGATGTACTTAGGTCATCTAAAATAATCTTACTAGGTTTCTAAATATGTGAACATATTTTGGATGTGAAAATAGGGTCATATAAGAAAATAAAACAACTGAATAATGATAGGGAGTGGTTGATAACATCTTCAGGGGATAATTAATGATAAAAATTCCAAAAACCAACAATTCTTGAAAAGGTTCATTGATATCTTAAAAAATATAATAATAGGGAAAAAATACATCCAGATCCTTATCCTAATTTTTAATAATTTTCAAGAGAATATATACATAGATGAATTAATTCTATTTCATAAGCACAGTCACACCCTTTATTTGTGCCTTGATCAATTTCCATATCATATATTACTACTAGAAAAGAAGGTGACTATTTTTCCACAAGATCTTACAGTTCATATGATTCATAGAAAAAATAATAATTTAATTAATATATCTTTAGTTATCACCAAAATTATATTAGTCTATGTTATCTAATAGGAATTAATTTTCATATGGTGATATAATACATTATTCTATAAAATCACATTCAATTTTCAACAAAAACCATTTCATAAATGGTTATCCTTTGAATCTGTAAAAATATAAAAATCCATAACATTAGATTTAATATAAATAAATTTCAAAAAACCATCGTATCATTGAACCCACATATATCATAAAAATACTCTTGTATTTCACAAACAAAAAATGTGAATAACCTCATTACATATTGTCTTTAAACATGGTAATAACATTAACTACAATACAAAATTATTGTGGAAATAATGGATTCTTCATTAATTCCCTAAAAAATATATTATTATATGTGTTTCTTAAATATAATAATTTTCTAAAATCTATCAGTGATAACAACAAAAATAATTTTTAAAAATATATTTTATTAGTTCTAATTCCTTAAATACTATCTCATTCACATTATCAATATCATTAATATCTATATCAGAACTAGCCATCATTTTTGAAACATAAAAAAAATATTAATGGATACCTTCCCATAATAAAAATGTCACCATTCCATTGAATCATTCATTCATTCGATCAAAATCATTAAACATATTCATTATAATATATAAATAAAAAATAATACAAAACAATACTTATATATTTCATGTTTCAAAATAAATGAATTCATAAACATAAATACCTCATTAACACCAATGACTTCTCAAACCATTAACTCTGCTTCATCATCTTTTTCATTAATACCCCTTTCCTACGGTGTGGGTTTTGAATCATGTAATGACATTCATAAATATCATTTTGATAATTATTTTCATGTTTAACATTTAACATAATATTAATTTTTCATAAACCATTCATATTTTCTTTGTTACCTCAATATAGTTAATAGAAAACCCATTAGTCATATATACTTTTTTTCTCTTCACTACTTTTTCCCATAGCACGTCAATTTGTATAATGTACAATAATTTTTCACTTGGAACACTAATGATAAGATGGTGCACTAGTTGGAATCATCCTAAACTATATTGAATTAACCATCTCATTAATCACATTTTACAATTATCGAGATTTAAGGAATTCCATTCCACATTTAAAGCACCTCCCAGTTCTATTGAGGTAATTTCCTTGTTACTTCTTGGCACAATTCTGGCAAATAGAAAACTACAAATTTCTTCCTCCATTTTCTATGTTTCCTACAATCTCAGTGATGAATATCCATATCTTTTTTTTGTGAGTTCAAATATTTGTTAAGGTTTATGTTTTAATCATGTTTCATGATTATTGACTGGTTATAAAACCAATATTATTCACTTTATTCATTAACACATTTCACTCCTCATGAAACAATGTTCCATGAAATTCAATGAAAACCTTGTTTTTCCTAGTTCACATCCTTTATTAAAATCAAAAAAAGTATTATGTGAGATAATTTAGTCATATTGGGAAATGAAATAATCGTGAAAATCAATTATATGGTATCTAAATCATGACACTTTTATATTTAATCACAGATACATTACGATTATCCTAATAAATTCATATTCAACATATATTTAAATCCATCAAGTAGTTTTTTAAATAGTTTGTGAATTTTCAAGTAATATTGATCATGATTGAAAATTTATTTGTGTAGTAAGACTTATTGTCGGAAAACAATTCCCTATAGAGTCATTCTAAATAATGTTTTTTTGACCATATTACTCTAAGGAACATTTGTCCCAGAGCCACATCCACCTATCGTATATTGACAATGATATGTTTCTAGAAAACCACTAACATTATCCATTACCATAATTCCAAAAAATGTTAATATTACTTAACTCAATAATAGGCTTATCCTTTGATACATACCTAGAAATATCCTTATAAATATCCTTATAGATCTCAAAAATGTTATCCCATCAAATTTTATAAAAGTTTACTAAACAAATTCATTTGAAAAAAACTCTAGACACCCTTGATTATGTAACATAGATACCATTGCATTTTCTATGAATATTTGTTACATTTATCAAACCCATGTATGGGGCTATAATAGTTTTGTGCTATGGAAATATGGAAAACAATCATATAATCTGGTAAATAATATTTACTCTTTCACACAAAGATCATCCAATTTTTTACTATTTGTAGCCATACCCACAAAAAATTGTTCTTCAGGACCTCAGTAAAGGAAACATAATAAATAATGAGATCAGATGCTCGGTGAGGGTAAGAATAACTTATATATACCTATAATCACATGAAAAAAATAAATTAATTATAAGTTTATATTCAAATAAAAAAAACAGACAGTGTTTATACCCAATAATTCATAAACCGAAAACATGATTCATGGAATAAATATTGACAGTCAATAAGGTATAAATCATAGTTGAATAAATTAACATGATCCATGAGATCATAACGTTTGAATAAAACCAATATTTTTTGAATACACATATTTTTATAAAATTGTGAACATTTATTAATATAAACAGTCTCATTAATTATGCTAGGGTCCTCAAATAAAAATAAAGAATCAAATCTAGTTATAGAAATAGTATTTTGAATGTGTAATAAGGTTCATGCATTATATTGTAAATATGTAATGAGGTACACACATAACATTGTGAACTTGTAATCAATTTCATGCATAGTATTATGAACATTTAATTTGGTTCAGACATGGATGGATATACCACTATGGAGAGAAACACCACCATAATGAGTGGATTACCTTTCCAAATAATGGAATGGGTTTACTCCCCAAACAATCATAGTAGTCATGGTTCACTCCCAAGACATTCATTGAATACAAATTACTTTACTAAACAAAGACCAGTCTTTGTTATAGTTATTTTATATTGCACTCAGTTTACACTCAATTATATACATTTCAATCTCATGTGACATATAAATATTTCCCTTATTCAATGGGAGGAGATATTTTTCCCGAAATTTAAATAATGAAAACCATCTTTATGTGTTCCTAAAAATCAAAAACATTAAACATTTCATAACATAATAAATGAAATTGGTATTATAATAGTTTCATCATATCATAAATTATAGAAAAAATCCATGATTAATTATCATTTCATTAAATAAAAACCCAATTAAAAGAAGTTGGTATAATAAGCATTCTCTCATTATATAACCAGTGGATGAAAAATAGGTTATAATAACATCAAAGTGTAAAAACCCATTCAAAGAAACAATATGAATGGTATACATGGAAAATATCGAAAAATATAAATATGTAACAATAATGGATGTCAATATAGAAGGAAAATAATTTTGAAATATTATTTAAATCATTTCTTAATGAAAATATCCTTTCGGATTTGAAATTATATTTCTCAACATAAAATATTTTAAAATATTTTTTTTATCCAAATAATTGTGAAAATTTATAATGGATTATTTAATATAAATAAAAAAAATTAAACATAATAATTTATAAAGAAAAATATTATGGTACAATAACCTTTTAAATATATAATGGGTTCTTCAAAATTCATTTAAAACACATTTTAATACGTAAACAATTTTCAAATCCTTTAATCAAAAATAAAGTTTAAATAATATAAATGATGATAATAAATATATCTAAAACTCTTTTAAAACTATAATCAATTATCCAAATAAATTTACATGAAAATTTGCAAAATAAGAATTTTTTAAAAAATGAAACCATTTTTAGAAAACATCGTTTGGGAAGAAAACATACTTCCGATTGATGATAAAAATACAATTAGATTTTAATAGAAACATTTTATTAACAATTTTAAGCACAAAAGGGTGAAAATGATTATGTTACTAAAATATATCAGTAATAACCTTATTATACAAATTTTTAGGATATTAATTGTTATTTTTATAAGTATATTTCGATATTTGATGCATAATTATAAATTACCTTCATAAACTATGAGATTGTAACACAAAACTCTTACCACTTTCGTAAACATAAATAATAATCCCTATTATAAATAAAAATTAAATTAATAATAATATATCATATATATTCAAAAATTCATGATATTATAATTAAATTGGTTTTATATACACTTTATTAATGAATTTTTGTACATATCATAATGTATGCCTCAAAGAAGGAAAACTGAGACAAATATCCTTTACTTATTTGGAAAAATCTAAATCATAGACCCAATGAAAGAGAGGTCATAGAAATTTTTGGTAAATATATATAATTTTATGAATAAAAAATTTAAAAAACATTCATGTAATTTATATACACCTCATAAAATAAACATGCGATAAATATGACATTGGTCAGGTACTGCCTCTGAGTAGTTTCTCCCCTACCTCCCGCACTTTGGGTATCCCCTTCATATATTTCCCTTCCCTCCTCCAGTTCTACGATTATCATGGAGTTTTCACTTGGATCATGGCACGACGACAGAGTGGTCCACTGATGTTTCTGGTTCGCGGTCTTTACCGTGGTCTGGATCTCGGTGAGGCGGGTTCTGGTGGTCTGGATCTCGGAGTCGAATTCCAGCAGGTTATGAGTCGGCGTCAGCACGACAATTCTTTCCGACTTCAGGGTTTCATCATTGATACTGTGCGCGTTGAGGTGATGTCTTCTAGATTCCGGATCTGGTCTTGACTTACATTGTCTTCGCTTGTGACCCGGTGCAGCGATGTTTCGACGCGATTCGGAGGGGGGAGCTTTATTTACAATTTGGTTGTTTTTAATTCCTGTGAATTGTTGGTGTTCTTACCTTGGTGTTGAAGCTCGAGGGGCCCTCATCTTTTCACCAGTTCTTTCTTCCTCCTACTTCTGTGATTCTCATAATTGGAAGTCGGCGTGGGTTCTTCCACGGCTTGGTGTGGTTCGGCTCCAGCTCAGAGTGGCGTTGTCTGTTCATACCTGCTCAAATCCCATCATAAGCGATGCTCCGTGGACAAGGTGTTAGATCTTCAAGTCCTTGGTGACGAAGATGTGGTTCATACTCCATGGTTTTTCCTCCTGTTTGGGTTAGTGCGGATGTGTTTGAAGGGCGACATGGTCGAGATGAGGCTCTTCTTGTTAAGGTTCCAATGAAGATTGCTGAGGGAGAGTTCGACATTGCTCTACCCATTAGTTTGTTTTTTGGATCTAATGGAGATTTTTATTGCGGGTGGAATTTTTTGTGTTTGTTGGAACTATTTTTTTTGATCTTGGAGGTGGGAAAACAAATATGGATCTTCTGTGTTGTCGGTGGACAAGGGTGCTAACAGTGTCAGGACCTAGCCATATTCATTTTGGTTTCTTTAATGTTTATTGGGTATGGATTCTTCCTGGAGGCCCATTTCTCTTCTCTTGATGGCTAGGTGAATTACGATGGAGTTTTCCGATGGGAGGATTTGGGCTGGTGTCGATGGTAGCACCGGGGGACGTTTAAGGTAAACCTTTCTGAGGGTTGTCCAACATTTCTGATGTTCTTGTACCTTGGTTCGTGGTTTCTTGGACATTTCTTTGGTTTTTGATGTTTTTTTTGTAATGGTGAAAGTTTTTGTATTCTAATCATGTAGTGGGGTAACGGGAACCCATAATCTGGCTTTAAAAAATTAAAAAAATGATTAACAGTAGAATAAGACATTGGTCTACCAAAAAGTAAACTAGAGGTGGAACTCCCTTACCTTAAGAAATTACATATGTCGTACTTTTTCCAAAAACATATATAATAAATATATATATTAATTTTTAATTTAATTTAGATTCTTACATATATAAATCATACCATATATAATTTTCTAATTTCCCTTTTATTACTTGTTTAATAAAAATTCTGTATTAAAGTTAGGTTTTGGTTAATCACTACATTGTTTTTTCATATGTGTTTTGTCTTTTTATTTTTTGTCGAGTTAATTAAAATCTGATTTCATGAACTCCAAAATTTATTTAATGATATTAATAAAATATATATTCATTTTATTATTATTTATAGTAATCAACAAATTTTAGTGATAGAAAATGAAATACACTACTCTGGGATACAATAGGCCGTACACATGGATGAATGATGTTCCAATTTTCTGGTCATATTGAATGAAATAAAATTAAATGGTATATATTTATATATATTATAATCAATATAAATTATTTATTTCATATATATCAAATATTATAGTTAAAAACATCCTTAATACATTCCATGCTAAGCATAACAAATCGTATTACTTCGTGAGGTAGTAGTTTACAATGCACATTAATGGCATGACTGTATTCATACAAAATAGAATCCATGAAGTTATGTATGATAAAAAAAATAAAAAAATCATAATAATATTGTAAATATCATACATATCATATATAAACTATAAATAAATCATTATTTATTGTTGTGATAGGACTTAAAGGAACAACGAAAGACATCAGTTTGCAAGGTGGTAGCCCACTATATACATGAATAATGATTTTGTAACTCATTTGATGGATTTTTCTATAGTTGTAGGTCATAAAAATAACATTGAAACAACCATGTATATATAATAAAATTATTATTTTATATAATCATGCTATAATAACAAATTAATGAGGGGTATAAAGTAATAAAATAATGGTTCTTGTTTAAAACATTATATAGTCTCATGGTATCCTCTTTAGGTTTTCACTAAATCCTTCAATGAATGGATTTATTACGTAATTAAGGCTAATAAAATGACATGAGGGATATTTTAAAGTGGATTTATTAGAGTTTAGTAAATCATACTGGCTTTATATGTGTGAAGAAGGGGGAGAGTGAATTCCATTTTATAATTGACAATGAGTGTCATTGCTGTCAAATACACAAAATTATTCATTTTTGGGTGGCCTCTCTTATATCATCAGCCTCCAAAACAAGTCAATAATGGTGGGTAACGATGGAATGGTCAAGAATAAAAATCATAAATCATATTAAATTCTTTTTAAACAAATTTATTTTTTATTTCTTTTGTTTCTCAATTATATCCTTAAAAAATTTAATAATGTAACTTATATTTTTATATTTATCAAGGTAATTTATTAATGAGGACTAAAATCAAATAGTGATTTATTATGTCATTTAAACTGAATAAATATGAATAAAAAATACGATTTATTAAATGTTAATTTTTTAATGTGTAATTCGTGTTTTAATAAAAAATCATATAATGCCTAACACCCTATATTATCCTTCATAACGGGAATTAATTTTATCTGATTTCACTAATAAATATGGTAATAAATAAATCTAACCTCATAAGAAAATAAAAACTATTGAAATATTATATATTAAATTATTTTACTCAAATTCCATTAAAATTAGTTCAATAATTTAATTAAAAATATATCCCACAGAAGTGATGATAAAGAAGGCTTTTGTAACAAAAATGTCAAAAAATATCAAATCCTTTATATCCAATTTAATTATGAAATTGATTACAATTACTTAATTGGATTAATATATGTATAATGTATCTAAATATACTTTAAAATTTATAAATTATTATTTGAAATTATTAACAAATCAAATTAAAAGTATTTATTCAATAAAAAATTATTGTTTTTTCTATTCATTAAAAATGGAATACTTTCAAAAAAACTCAAAAATAGAACAGTAATATAATTTAGGTATTGTGATGACATTTTTTTTATGAAATTAATTTTATAAAAGGGTAAAATTTTAATTATAAAATTAGTGTTCCATAAAAATGGAACAAAACAACTTTTTATGAAAATACAATTTTGAATATTTAAATTGGATACATATTTATGTATTGGCTTAAATAAATATAATATGAAATTCAGAATTTTTATTGAATATATAACATATTTATTTCATAAAAATCATTTATAAAATTTTATATTTTTAATTAATTGACATAAAACACACATGGGTACATACAAATTTATTTTCCAAGGAGGATTTAATTTTATTTTCAAAAGGGTATTATTTTTATTTGTAATTAATTTGTCACTATTGAGTTCATCTTTTGTACCTGAGTATACCATATATTAATATTTTAGTTTTTCCTATTAATAACTAGCATTCCAATAGATATGTGACACATATCATATAAAATAATAACATATAAATAGTATTGTACATTTAATTTAAACAATAAGCTGCTTGTAATGCAAGTTAAAATTGGGATTTTTTATAACAAAATAAAAAATTATTATTCTTGGTACTACAACATAAACACAATATTTTTTGTAGTGAATGTTTAACTTGTAGTATTGTGCATCAAATGGAATTAATGAATTATAATTTCTTCAAATAAGAAATTAACTAATACAAATCATGTTTTTTACAAGCCCTCACCACAAAAAAATTATTTCTTGTAACATGATTAGTGTGATAATAATTTATTTGTATAATTTTAATGTCCATTCATAAATTTTTAGGGAATTGTTTAATTTTAGCCTGAGTATTCCTCACAATTATGTAATATGGTGTAATATTCTAGAAAAAATCTTACCCATGACTAACCATCATCATTAATTCCATCCATTAAAAACGATATATTAATAGAACAAAATTCATTTCTCTATCCATATATTTAGGTGGTATTGACCACAAAATATCAATGTATTCTAATTTAGGAAACAATTATTGCTTATGTTCCTTTACCATAAATATCTTTTGAATGATAGTATACTTTTAAAATGGGAACATTTGAAAATATAATCCCATGAAATGTTAGGTATATCATGAGTTAAATTATTCTTTACCACATATTCCATTGTTTTTGGGATATATTTTAAAAGCCATATATTCCATATCTTTTTATTTACTTTATTTTATTATAAGAACTTTCCCCTTTTCATAACAAATAAGGTTTACATTCTCCTGTATGAACATTCTATATATCGTAATTCTAATATTTATTTAATTATTGATTCAATCATTTTTAGGGTAATTGTTCAAATACCATGAGTCACACAATTTAATAAAACCAAGAATGTTTTCCCCACATACATTTACTACCAAGATGGTTTTTTATCTCTTTTCCTTTGGACTGATTTTGGATTTCCCAGAGCCAGTGATCATCATGAAATAATTATATCCTAATAAAATGAAATCTATTATTTCAAAAGTAATTATCATATAATGATTATTATTTCTCACCATTCAATAATATCATCTATTTTAAATGATAAATAACCCCATTTGATGTATTGTGTAAATTAAATTTACACTATATTAAAGATATCAACTTTTTACAACTTATATCATGTCCTCTACTTCACATCATTTGATGATTATTAGGCTAGTTAATTTTTCATAGATTATCAATAAACATCAACTTTTATAGATGGATTTTTTATTGAGTTTTAATCTCACTTGATGATGGATCCATATATAGATATTTTCACAAATGGGACTCTTTTATCACACTCTTTTTCATTTTAGAAGTGAAATTCATTAATTTATGTCCATATTCTTGAGAGAAAAAATTTTAGTTATTAAAAAAAATTGTGAGTAGTAATTATAATCATATAATTTTTTTTCTCATCTTCCTTGATGGATATATTTTTTATATGACACATGTATTCCTGATTTCCATCATTTGATAACAATATCATTGTATTTTTTTATTATGTGTTTAAATGGATTTTCAAACATCCTTTTAGAATATTTATTTTGAGTAATATATATATACATGTATAAAAATTATTTAACAGGGTTGGTTATTATTTCATAACATCAACTCTGATCAAATTTATTCGGTATGTCAATCATCTTACTATTTTCCATTTTATTAATAGAAAATTTAATTTATAGGAATTCTATCAACTTATTCATTGTAAATTAAAATTATTCTTCCACCTTTTAACATACCTCATTATAAATCTTAACTATATCATATACATGATAAATGATCCATTCTTTGGATTTAGTCATCTAATATAAACCAGTTATTTCTCATTAAAATATACAATTGTGTTTTACTCATATATTCATAGATTTTATAAAAATAATGACTTTTATCTTCAATCATGGTTTGGAACACATTGAGAACAAATTAAAACCATAAAATGTGGCCTAATATTCAATTTGTTTTTAAGTTAATAATATATTTCAACAATTGTTTTCTTATCAATTATTGAAAAAAATTCTCCACCATGGAGGTCTTTATATTCCTCAATTTATTCATCCAATTTTTCATCAATGATAACTCCATCTATTAATAGAATATTATTCATATTGGTGAATTTGTATAGTGAAATCCTTATTTTTTTAATATTTTCAACTATATTCTTTAGGGTTAGTCATATATATTTTCAAAATAAAAATTAATGGGACACTTTTAAATGTGGTTCCCAACAATTCCACCCAAAATAAAAGTTAGTGAAAGGTGAATTTTGAATACTCATTTTCTTTATTTCGTGTTTTTTTTAATTTTAATAATGAAAATTATTCTTATCCCTATAATTGATTTTCATATAATTGGAATTTCATCATTAACGTGTGTTCAAAATCATTAGATTTCTCAAAATATTAAGACTCCTTTACATTAATTCTCATTTAATGTTTATAGAGAGTTATAAAAATAATATCAATTGTAACCTCATTTGTTTACTCATTCATGAACACCAACACATTCACATTGAATAGTATATTAAATATTCTCATAGTACTATTCATGATATTTATTCCTTAAAATATTTATTTGAGTTTATGTAGTCTCTCTGTTACTTGATTCACATAATCAACTAATTCATCAATGGATTCATTTTCTGAATCATCAACACTACATTTGTTCTCCTATGAAATTCTAATTCAACATCCCATACCAAAGAATTATCATTTTAGATGTTGAAAAATTTGTACCACATAATATTGACGTAATTTAATGAAATCATTATCATCTATATTGTATAGAAAATATCTGACTAATACAATTACCATTTCCAATTCGATAACTTTTTCCACTTTTTCTATTTATGATAATTATATGCATTCTATGATGATCATGTTTCCATGTATTTCATTAATTAAGGAATCCATTCCGATTTAGAATAAATATTATTCTATCTAGTTATTCTATAATTAAAAACTGTCTTCTTAGATGGTCAGATTACCATTATGGTGTATGACCATATACATGGTATCTATGTGAGATTTCAACAACATCTAATCCTTCTGTTCTAATTACTATTTTTGGTTCCAAAGAATGATTATACCTTGAGAGGGTGTGAATCAGGGTATCATTATTTGAAATTTCTATTCTAATATTCTTATGTCATGGTTTATGAAGATACCCATTCCTTCACAAAACAATATTTTAAAAGAAATAAATAAAATAAATAGAGGCACATGAATTTTATATGGTTCAAATACATTAGGATACATCCAATGAGAATAAAACAATGATTTATTGGGGTTCCAAAATCACTATATGAACTACTTGTTATATTTTTTTTTTGTGATTGAACTATCCATATATGTTTACAAATAAAAAAAGGATGATAAGTTATTAGGATTACATTTATCATATTTAAAATGATTAATTGTTCTGAATAGCTCATAAATATCATCATTAATACATGTTTTCATTGATTATCAAGGAAAAATGAATTCTTACTCTACCAAAAATGGTATTTATATCTGCTCCACTATCAACTTTTAAATATTATTCAATGAAATTATAGATATATGACCTTCTAGATCATTTCCTTTTCTATTAAATATTTAATAAAATATGATTATATATATCTTTCCTTAAATTATATTTATTTTCATATATAATTATTCTTAGAAACATTTAGTGCATCGTCTATTTTTTCATGAAATTTTTGTTTTATTTTTACCTATTGGATTTAAATAATATTCAAAAATTGATATCTAAATTGGTTTTTAATTTATTTAATTTCAGTTAATAAACTATTTAAAATATTGAACCATTAAATTTTTAGAGATTCTATTTACTCATTATAATTTTATAATAACATCCAACACTAGTAGACACAGTAAATCCGTGCTTATCAAGTTGAAAACTGGTCATTAGATTACTTTAAAATCACTACGATGTGATATCTTATGATTTTATTCAACTAACATCAACATAAATAGTCATGTCTCAAAATCATATATTAATCAAATTATGTAATTATATTGAACCATATATAACTAATCATATATAGTGATAGAATCAATTTAATTTGAATTAATGATATTTAAAATTAATAATTTCAATGTATGGTATTTTACCCATTTTGATCCACCATTGAGAAATAATTAGTGATGTTGCATGAACTACCTCCAACATCAAATAGTGAATCACCAGGTCATTGTTGAGTATTTTTCCCAACAGAGCCATTTTATTTTAGATAAATTCTTCTCTATCATTAATAATATAAATTTAAATATTGATATGTCCTTATCCATCATGTCACAAAACCTCATTCTTATAGAAATAGTATTTTAATACCGGAAAAGCATTATAGTGTCACACATATTATTTTTTCAAGACAATTATACGAGATACTGATATTTCGTAGATTACACCAAAGTCATCCATCGTTCGTGGAATTGATTCTCTATTGATCATAATTACTTCATGGAATATTATTCACATAGTTTCCATAACATATATCCTTAATATGAAAATAAAATGAATCTTTCTATCACTAACCAATTTACAACTAATTTATATTTTAAATCATACACTAATAAAATTTTGGTTTTACAATGGGGTTGTGATAGATCCATTGGAAGACCATTTTCTCCCAATAGACTGTATTTCTTTACCCAAAATATATATAAAAGAATAATTATCAAAATTTTGGGGGTAAAAATGTCTAATATTAACTATTTACATAAAATTATTATTCCTAATACACATAATGAATTTCATAATTATTCTCTTACACTAACTTATTCCTCATTATGTCATATTTAATCATCAATCATCAGTCCTTCTACAATATCCATCCATCACCAATGAAAAAGTTTTAATTGAAAATTTGTTGATTCATTATATAACATATATCCCTAGATATTGTAAATTTTTAAAAAATAAAAATGTTTATGTTTTTTTCTATCACCATATTATATTTTATATTTTATGGATTCTCTTATTTTTATTGTAATTGTTTTTATTTTTTATATAAATTTTATATATATTGTTATTTTAATTGTTTAAATTTGATATAATTGTGTTCTTATAAATATTTATTTCATAGATATATTATATTAAACCTATAATATTTGAATATTTATTTTAGTATTATGACCTTTTTATAATATATAAGATATTTAATGTGTAAGAACTATATTAGAGTATATAATTTTTTAAACATATCATATGTATTATTTGGATTTTCTATTTGACATAATGATTTATTTTACCCTGTAAAGGATAATTTAAAAGAAAATATATATTGTTCATTTGGTATTAAATTGATATCAATGTCTACAATACTGATAATTCTCATATTGAAGTTTACTCAAGAATGTAAAAACATTAAGTCAATATTTATTGCAGTAATGGATGTATAGTGATTGATTTTTCCTATAAAATGATATAGAATAAATAGTCATAATTTTTTGAGGATTCATTTCTGTAAAAATCTATTTATCAGGGGTTTTTTATAGTAATTAGTCACATAATTGTGTTCAGGAAACAATGAGTTGTTTTCTTATGATGAAAATTGAATTTTTAATAGTAATAACTCGGTAAAATATGAAAAATATTCAATGGATTGAAACTAATGACTTGAACTAGGAAATTTATATGAGATTCCCATTTAATTATAAAATATATTGTGTATGGGAATGTTCTCTGCTTCATTGGGATAAAATATAGATAATGGGTTCCCTGATTTAAAATTGCATCTGTATTTGGTCTAATTTAAAAATATAGAGACAATAAATTGGAAAATGATTATTTTGATAATCATATTTTATTTTCCACAGCAAATGATATCATATTAGGATATTTTACATATATTTCTACTCTTATATGGCCTTTTAAGAGGATAGTTTCATTTTTTTATTATTAGTTATATTAATTTGAGAGAAGAATATATTCATATAATTCAACATATTTAATTGATAATATGTTTTGATTTTAACACATTAGATAATTTTTATGACTTTATATCAAATATTTATGATCCAGACACAATTCCCACCCTATATCATTTTTTGGGGTCAATGATATATTTTTGGGAGATAATTCTATAAGAAAATTAGTTTGGATTATAGTGGAATCACTTTTAATAGTGTTCTATTGGATATGTGTTCATTATTTTTATTTTGATATCAAACCGTGATGGATATTATATCATATTTCTATTGAGTGTGCAACTCATGTTAAATGATATGAAATTTAGAAGGGGATTTGACAGAAATTTGACTTAATTTAACTATGGACTAGTGGTCATAAATTTAAGATGACGTACAATATATGTCCATTTTATTTTGAACCAATCTTAGTATTAATTAACTTTTGTATATGTATATATAAATATATATTTATAGAGAGAGTGTGATATTTAATGACATTCATGATTGAGGTTCCATGAGTTATTAGAATTATTTGTATGAGTTGTATATCATGTTTTTTGTGTGTGGGAAATGGTACCCCGTTGATATACCTCATCTGAGAAAAATATAGTCTGAATTTGGTTGAAACAATTTCGTATTAGAGATCCCAAAAATAATTTTATTAGTGGAATGAGGGTTATATTTTATCTTGGTATTATTGTTCAGTCAGGGTACATATTTACATATCATTATAAAGTATTTGAAAATTTATTTATATTTTCAAAATGGATACATCAAGCATCAGTTAACTTGTTGGTATTCATAATATATGATGACATTTTATATTTCAAAGAGGCATTCAGATTCAAATTGACTATGATCTTGTTATTTTTTATTTATTTACGTGATGATCTCTAACATTCATTCCATGATTACACACGTTTATAAGATAATTTCATTAATAGTTTTATTCTATTGATTCAATTTTATATCTACTATTAATCAACACATATGTATAAATTACTATAGACAATGAAAAATAAAAACTAAAAATTTTAAATAATTTTTTTATAGTCACCACAATATGTATTAACACATATTTAGCATGGGTACATTGATTTTATTACATCATATATATGTATAAATAATTATAGTTATTATTTTGTAAAATATAATGGATTAATTAGGTGACTAGGTGGTGGGATTAGAACATGTAATGATGTTGGTTTTCATCATTTTTTTGTTTAATTAATTTTTTTGGTTCAGAGTTAATGTGTTGTATGGATTATTACTTCTCATTTAATAGTTTTCCCAATTTTTTTTAATTATGAATAATAATTTATTGAGAAATTACATTTTATGATTGTTTTAATTTTTCAAAGGGATACTCGGGATAGTACATTGTTTGGAAAAAACATACGATATTTTTTCAACATCCATGGATTTGTGATTTTTTTTATTTTAGTCTTAAATTCCTCCACCACTAAATGTTATTTTATCCCTTGATGTTGGTTATTAAGAATTCCTATTAGAGTATAGTGTTTCTATAAATATACTATGGGGTCCCTCAATATTTATAAATAAAAATGTATCAAACAATACAATTTTATTTAAAAATACATGAATAAAATTAATATAGTCCTGGTATTATGGTGCTATATATTTTCTTTCTCATGTCTAGAATATTATCTATTGATACTCATGTAATTTATATTACCTCTTTATTAGTGAAACATTGAATAATGGGATCATGCTTTTCATGTACTGTGGCTGTGTTCCCCATGGCCTAAAGTATATTCCCTTAATCACCAATGTTGTCTTACACCGGTTATGTGATAAAATAAAATACTCTGAGAATGATTAAACCATAAAAGAAATAAATTTATATTTTATGGAAATAGAAAACAATTTAAATAAATCCATATTAAAGTAATATCAATTGGAAACAATTTTCAATAAAAAATTAAAATATTAAAATGAATCAATAATGTTATACATTTGAATCAGAATAAAATGATCAGACGAGTGGAAAATAACTTATCTATGATAACTTCTGAATGAAAGTATGGCTCATAACTATCTATAAATAATGTGTTCCCATTATATATATTTGAAAAAAATTACGTCCACTTTTACATTGAATATATCATTTTTAAGTAACTAATAATCATAGTATGATTTCTCCAAGGCTCTATAACGTTTCCCATCATGAAGAATAGAAATACTCAATTCTAATTAAAATTGAAAATTCAAAATATCATTAATATGAAATTATTTTTTTATATAAAAATTTCATGACACCTGAATTTATGTTTAAAAAGAATCCCATAGTTAAATGTAAAATATTTCACCATCAAAAATTTCAATATAATTCTGAAAGAGTTATTTTTTACTTAAAAACAATATTCTTATAAGAAAATATTTTTTATGTTTATAAAACAACGTTTCATTTTCACCTAATGAAGAATGATATGCATTTTCTAATTCCAAATGAAAATTTTCTATTCAACTTAAATTCCAATGGAAAATTAAAAATTCATTTAAATAACTTTTACATTATATGGATTTATAATGAATAATTAAATACAAAATCATCTTATCCCATGATTTCTATTGTTATAAAATCTTTAAGATTGTTAAATTCCATTTCATTTGTTTTAAAATTAAAACATAGAGAGTATTTAATTTTTAATATAGACAAACCTATCATTTCATGCCTAAATGAACAACCTCTAAAACATAAATCTCTATCAAAAATTAATTGTGTTTTTAAAAAAGGTCACCGACAAATAGTTATAAATTGACGAAGACACATACTAAAATAATATTCATTAAAATAAGGACACCATGATGTACAACCCATTCCCAAAGTCAATTTATTGAAATAAATTCATCTAAAAATATAATAATTATAATTAAAATCAAATAAAAAAATCCATTGAAAACATAGTTTTTAATTAAAAAACAAACTTGGTAGTTTCACTAAAACAATATATGACCCAATAAAATATATATTTATAATAATTAATTTAAAATTTAAAAAAATAATTAGAAAATTCATTTCAAAAGAAAATGGTTTCCAAATTAATGGTTTAATATTGTAATAATATTAATTTAAAATTCACCATGGTTTAAAAAATTCAAAATTCAATAATAGTACATGAAATATTATTCTTCATTAAAAAATAATCGGAAAAAAATTGATAATCAATCACATAAATCATAATTGTTATTATACCTAGAAAAATTATTGTAACACATATAAAATTTCACATATTCATGGATTTAAGATAACACACATGAATTTAATCCATTATTTTAAAAATATGTTTGATGATATTTAATGATCTAAGTTTATATACTCATAAATAAATAAATAATAGGTTCTATTTTTTTGAAGATTTAGTTTATTTTGGGAGAGAGAGATATATATAATTGGATATTAGATAATATAATAAATCATCAAAAACATCCCTTGCACTAGTATGAGTTTGATTGATCATTGATATGAATTAATTGTTCATTAGAGGAGAATCCTCATATTCTATCCTATGAAGATATAGAACAATTAAATACTACGTGATAATGAAAAGATATTTTATATGACTATAATTTTTTTTATAAACTAAAAATTCAAATGAAAATTTATGATACACATGGTTATATTTAACTTTATTATTGGGAATAAACCATAAAACATAGTTATATAACATGGCTAATTAAAATGACTCGATTATTATATAGTGTATATTAGTATTTGTGGAAATGAATTTATAGATTTATTTTTTTTGGATAATTATGTTCTTATCTATGTTTCATATTCAACTCCTCAAAAACTAAAATTGATATCCTATAGTCTCTAAAATATTTAATGAAAATATCACTCTATATATTGTAAGGTGTTACCATTCTTCCCAAAAATAGGTGTTTCCATCTTTTAAAATTCAATGGGCCATAACATCTCTATAATGATTTCATGCTTGAAACCTTACAAATAACTCAATATCCCAATAGTGATATTAGTCCATACAATTCTACCACATCATCAAATGTATATGAATATTATATCCCTCCAAAAATAATATCAATTTGATTTATAATAAATTCCATTTACATTAGATGTATCAGGTTAAAAGTAAACTACCATCAACATTAATTTTTTTGTAGGAATAGGGAAATAATTTTAAAAATAGAAAAAAAAAATTTATGAACTACCTGATGAAAGTTAAATTTTAGAACCTATAATAACCAACCTCAAAAGATATAGGTCATTGATAAATAATTTTTTTACAGACTCTGAGCTACAATAATATTATCATAAATCAATTTTGAATACTAGTTATTTCCTATAACAAAAGATTACCAAGTCTGTTTTCCCAGCCTTATCTACCTTATATAAGGGACACCAAAATTAATGATTATAAAAGGATTTATATAGTGCAACACCAATAAATTTTTTACATGTGTTTTTATGTATGAACTAAACTAATTAAAGATGATCCTATGAAGACATACAAAAATCATCCACACAATCATCGAAAATACTATGTAAATCAATTTAGTATTTGATCAATATTAAAAACTATATAATGGTGAAACATGATAACAATCTTAAAATTAATCCCATATACACTTGGAAGTCCCCATTTGAATCATTATGTAAAATAAGGATCTCTATTTGGGATAATTTAATTTTGAAGTTATAAAATCATAAAAATAAATACATAAAATAATTTTGATAATCATTAACTATATAATTATACCATATATGAAAGAAATTATATTACTTATTAGTCTATATAATATAAATAAAAAATATCTACATATATTTTTATCTCAGTACAAAATCATGATGTACATAGAAATTTCCAATAATCTCTACGATGAAATTATTAGAGGACAAAACAACACATCATATCATTTTTCCCCTTCATCACCTGATAAATACCCAATGATAGGAAAATAATTAATATTGACCTATTCCACTTTATTCACATTTTTATTAATATGTAATGTCATTATATGTTTTTTTATCACTAGGATTTACTTCCCCTCCTAAATGACAAAAGGATTTGGGAATATCACTTTGAAAAACTATATGCATCACCATTACTGTAACACATTGAACTTAAAAGCTCAGAACTCTAGTATTATTTTAAATAATAGGAACCATTATAAAGAATAGAATCCCAATTTACTGATCAATTTAATTTTTTTAATTCAAGATCACATACACAGAACCAATTTATCCTTGGTAAATAGAAAATAAAAATTGATACAAAAAATGAAAAAAATTACATCTTCAAAATCATATTTGAAACTTTTTCATCATAAACAAGGAAAATTAAACAGAATAAGGGTGTCCTAAAATTTCCACTATGGGTATATATAATATCCCAATATTTAGTGAGATATTTGTTTCAAAATAATTTATACGTTCTGATATTTTTCATTTCCCATAATATTTAAAAAATATATTTTACATGAAATCACTATTTTAGGAATTTTTTATACACAAACCAAGATAGATTTTCACTATATACAACATAAATTTTATCTTTATCTATAAAAAAAATCAAGGTTACCTAGATTTCATGCTACAATAACTTTCATCGATTGTTTATATGACATGCATGATCGAGTTTTTCCATAAAAATAATATATTAATAGAATATTAATTTTAAATATAATAACATGTTTCCTAGAAGTTAAATTATCAGTTATGAATAGTATTAAATAATTTATGAAAATAAAATTTTTATAGAAATATTATTTAAATTCATAGGTTAACAATTTATTAGAAATGAAAATAAAAATCGGTTTAATAGAAATTAAAATAATAATATATTTAAGGTCATGAATTTGTTTTACCCTAATAATTAAAATTAATTACAATTATTTAGTTATAATAATGAAATATAAATTTTATATTATTTATCAAATGTTTTTGGTATTCATCAAATAAATTTGAAATTCATAATATAAGAACAATACAAATTTTATGCATAAAAACCAATATTTTTATAAAGTTTGTTATAATTATTTTTAATAGATAAAAAATTTTAAAACCAATTTTTCCCATATATCAAAATTACAAATTAAATTTTGGATAAAAAAATTGAGTTAGGATATAGTTTTGGTATATTTATGTGAGGTTTAATTGTTTAATGAATAGAGAAAAATACTGGATTTTAGTTCAAAAATCTGTTCTCATATAATTTATTTATTTCGGTAAAATAAATTTTAAATTGGTTTAAAATATTATTTATACTTTATTTTTATCATTTAATGAAATGTATATAGTTTTATCGAATTTTAAATTAAATTGGAAATAAATATTTACCAAATATTTAATTATTTTGTTACATTAAAAACCTACAGTAGCATCCTATCAGAGGCATTAATTTAAAATTATTTTATTACACCTCTGTGATTTTAATTTTGAAACATTGATTCAATATTTGGAATCAAAATAATTTATCATGTCTAATAATGTCAAAAATTATTTTGACCAATATTTTTTGTGAATGTAATTAAAATTAATTATATCAGTTTAGGTACAATTTAGCATAACTGAGCACTAAACATTATATTTAAGACATAGAGTGACCTATAAACATTTCCAACACCTATTATCAGGCCATTATTTTTCCATTAACCTATCATTATTGGGTTTTTTATGTCTTTCATTATGTAAAAATGTGTGTACACATTACTTATTTAAAAAATTCCATGTTTGTGATTTCTCTTCCTAATAAAGGCCACCAACTCTACCTATTATTCAAACATATAAAAAAATATAGGTTAATAAAATCTCTATCCAAAAAACTTCCCTACTTTCATACATTCCTTTTTTAATCCCCCCTTTTGATGGAATGTATTTCAAGGACGCCTTTTGTCAAAAACCAAAAAGAGTTACCCGATTAAGAGTTAATGCCTTCCCTCAACCACTTTTCTTTTATTTACCTTCCCCACCCCAACACCTATCTTTAATCCATGATTTTATAATAATTATAGTATGAGAAATATAATAGGACTTCGTTAAAAAAATACATTGAGCTACACTTACACACACCTCCATCTAATGGGTAGTGAATATACTGTTTATGTGTACGGTGAACGTTTGGCTGACAAAACGATGATTATACAGTTTTCATTACCAACTCTCATGCTATAAATTATTATTGAAACTCTATTTATGTATATTATATATTACATTTATTATTTATTTAATATTATTTATTAATTTTACATCACATATCTTGTTTACATTCTATTTGGTTTGAATAAAATAATTTAATTATAGGATGTGTGGACTACCACACCCTCAAAGCGATGTGGTTTATTCACACATATCAGGGAATGTATTAAAGATTGGATTAGTTAACTTATATTATATATATTTGATTATAATTAAAATTTCATAATATTATATACATATATACATATATGACATTTTAATTCATTCTTTCAATATGACAATAATAATAAAAACAAAATTTATGCTTACATATGACATAGTGTTTTAATGAATGGTCAATTAAATTTCATAATTAAATATTATATAAATTAATAAATAAAAATAAACTTGATATAATTGACATTTATATCGTGGTTTACTTTCAAAACCCATCCCTCTAGGGCCTGCACAGTGACTCCCCAAGCCCTCCTCTAATAGGCCTGGGGTTTTTGACTAGCATCGGGTTGTCATATCACTAACATGGGAGTCATTTAATATATAAGTATACTTGAGAAGACATCTCCTAGTCAAAAAAATTGAAATGTAAAAATAAATAAGGAATAAAATTCATTCATACAACTAAACCCAACCAGCGTAGTACAACAGAATGTGAAGTGTGGAAAAGTAACTAGGCCAAAACACAGGCCCACCAAAAGAAAGAGTCTACAAATAAAAATTCAAAACTGTAAACAAAAAAGGTACTGGGGATACTACATGATGATTAAGGAACACCTAGTCATGTAGGGAATCTCACAAAGCTCAGTTTGGTATTGTCCGCCTAGGACTCCATCGAAAGGACGCTCGTCTGCACAATATATGACTCATGTAAGAAAAGACCGTGTAGGGGTGTGTATAATAATAATCCATAGGAGACCTCGAAAACCAAAATGAAATATACAAACTAAATTTATATTCATATATACACAATATATTTCTGATGAACATATAACATGAGAAACATAAAAATATACTTGAAACCAAGACTCGTAGTCTAGAGGTAAGTAACAACGACCCGCATGCCCACGCTACAGATTATGTACAAAGATTCCACGAATCACTCATTTTGGTGAACTCGCTCCATGAGTCTGATATCTATGATGATGTTTATTCAATATGTACAATTTTTTAGGAAGTTTCACAAGATAGATAGATGCACTAATTGATCAAGACAGAGAACAGATACAGTCATTCTAGGGGAACTCACTATTGATTGGGAAGATCACGATTCATAGATGAGGACCACTTCTAGGTCCTTGGTGTATACATTGAATAATATAAAATCACTATATAAATATATAATTGGCGTCCTATCATATTTTTCATATCGATACAAGACTCTACCTATGGTAAATAATGGACATAGTATCTCACTCTAAGCCTCTTCGAGGGATTTCGGCTCTATCCAGAATGTCCTACTAAAGGGACCATACAATTGTGGATGGAAAAAATACATGACATGTAGTGTAATGAGAAAAGGGGGAAGTAACCAAAAAAACTCATCAAATGTATGGCTGTCAAGGAGATCATTCACTATAAAATATAGTAAATGGCGTGTAGAGGTGTCACACGCCATGTCCTCTAACCCGGGTCTTGCCTATGTACAATGGCCCATACTGAAAAGAACATGTCATGTTTAATGTACAATACATGGTGAGTAAGAGCATGATACTTCATGTCCCACTATCTAGGGGTTTCAATATTTACACTGGCCATGTTCCCATACACAACTTCAACATGTGTATTCCAACCCATGTACAGGTACACGGGGTAACCCACATAACTCGCATGGTTTTTCCATGTGGTGGAGTACCTGTTGTGTACTCTACCATGTTTCTATTTGTCATATGAGATAGACAATGTGTCCTATGTAAGGACACACCTGCCATGTATCATCTGTAAAATTCTATTTTCATCATTTCTGTCGCTGAAAACCAAATATTCCATTGACCCTACCCCACGCATCGTGTTCTTCAAGATATACTACATGTTCTTGGAGATTTTCCAGAATCAATGTTTCTACATCTAGAAATTAATGAGATCTTCTATTTATTGATCTAGAACTTAATTTTCCCTGAAATCATAGATCCAAAATCATTTTATCACAAAAAGGTGATTCGGTAGGTTCAGGAACTTCGATCGGCTCCCAAAACCTGTTTCTGATCATCCGTATGAAGAATGGTCGAAGAATGATTTATTCTGACCATGTCGATTCATTTCATGCCATCATCATCACACCCCCATTGTGTTTTCATGAAGACAGTTCATTTATTTGAGATCTTTTTATTGTGACATAAATGTGAAACGACCCATTGATCATAACCCCAATAAGAATGCCAAGAATACAAATGGTCAAAGGGGAGAGGTAATTTATATAAAAAATCAGGGAAAGAACATCAAAATTTTTTCATTACTTCATTGATCCACTCTAATTAGAATGACCATGAAGAAAAAAGCAATTATGAAAATTGATTCCCCAAAGTAAACCCAATAATCAGACACTTCTACAATAACGAATGATCTACGGGTCAACATGTTCATGTGTTGATTGGGGTTCACCATTTATATCCAAGAATGTGGAAAAACACAATCAAAACAAAAACCCCTACCTTTATTTTAGTTGATGGTGGGATTTTCTACTTTTTTCTGTGATATCTGATCATACTGAAAAATCATCCTTAAGTTGATCACTCGTCGAGTGTTCTCCAAGGGGGTGGTTCCTCTCCACCGCTCTAGAGGATTACATAGGGTTTTATAATTTAATGAGCCATACCCTAGGATCATGGTTTTTAAATGCCATAAAATGAATCATTTATTCATTTTAAAATTTAAAATAAAATTAATTATTAATTTATTTTATTTCCATTAAATGACCAAAAATTAACTCTTGCAGCATACCCATTCCAGTTGATGATAGGTCTTACCTAAAATAATTTCACTACTCTATACACAAAAGTGACCTCATATTTATAATTAGGGAAACCATTTAAAACATATTCCACTTTTTTCCAGAAAAAATATAGCACACATTATTTAAAATTTTAATTTATTTAAAACATTTATTCAAGAAACTTTGGGCCTTGAAATATCATGATGTCACAAATCAAAGTCTTGAATTAAAACCATATAATATTTAAAAATAATGCACAGTAGAATCTAGGAAATTGCATTCTCCCAACCATAAGGATTCTCCTACTTGAAAATCAAAAATAAAAGGATACTGAAACAGATGTGGGTACTATGCATGAATTTAAGTATCCATCTCCGATGTTATATCCAAAAGATTCTCATGTTGCAACCAGACACACACTACGGGAATTGATCACCCATGAAGGATCCTCTCTTATCGATGCTCAATATCATCTGGGTACTCTACGAAGGACTCTCCATCTTTTATGTGTCAGTTCTGGATACAAGAGGTCCACTTTCTAGGACATTTCATATCATAAGATGGAGTGGTGGTGGACCGAACCATGGTTGAGGTGGTGTTATCATGGGAGCCAAATAAGAGCCTGATAGAGGTGTATAGATTCCTTGGGATGGTAGGGTATTAACAGATATCCATTCCTGACTACTCTCGGATATCAGCCCTGATGAAAAATTTGACTCGTATGGGGAGAACTGTACATCAAGGATGGATAAACCATTATAGAGTACCCATGGATATTGAGGATCGACATGAATGGATCCTTCATGGGTGAGAAATTCCCATGATGTGTGTTAGGTGGTAGTGCAAAAATATTTAGGAGAGAACATGGGAGAAAGAGTCTCATATCCATGCATAGTACCAACATATGTTCGAGTAGCCTTTTGTTTTAGCATTTTGGGAATGTAAAGCCCTAAGGTGGGGATAATTTAGTTTCCCAGATTTCCCATTTATTATTTTTAATTATTATATACAAATAATTCAATACCAAACATTGTGGAGGTGGGTGATTCTGAGTAACAAATTTCCCAGAATAAATGTGTGAAATAAATTAATATTTTAATTCAGTTGCATAAGGTGTTTTGATGGAAAATTAGAGTAACATTTAAATGGGTTTTTGGACAAGAAATATAAGGGCACCGTTGCATTCAGGGATACTACTTTACCTTAGGTGAGTTCTAACTATTACAGTTATGGATCAGCTACAGAATATATTTTTTTGGACATTAGTTGGAAATAAAATAAATTAAAAATATATTTGTTTTCTAAATTTTAATTAATAAGAAACATGTTTTATAGTTTTAAATGACTAGGACCCCCAGGGAATAGATCATAACCCTAGAGAACTCCCCAGAATCCTCAGGGTATTTGGAGAGGAGCTTCCCCCTAAGAGAACTCTTGAGAAGTTACAATACAAGGATCATTGCACATCAAGATCAGATCTCATTGAGGATGGAAAAAAATCTTCCCTTTATCGACGATCGAGTTTGGGGTTTTTATTTTGATTTATTTTTTCCTTGTTCATGGATTTAGATGTTGAATGTGGAACAAATCATGAATAGTTTGACCCATAGATTGTTCATTCTTATGGGGGACAGATTATGGTGTATTAATTTGGGGAATCAATTTCATATTTGTTTCTTTTTTCTTGATCGTTTTACCATGATAAGATCAATGATGTAACAAATAAAGGAGGAATTTAATTCCTCATTTTTTATATGAACTTATTCTCCCCTTTTACCTTATATGTTCATCGCATTCTTTGTGGGTTATGAAAAATCAATAGTTGGACATCTGTCTGACAATGCAATGTTCCCAATATAGGGATTTAAAACTATGATGACCCAATGGAGGTGAAACAATTATGGGAGTAGATGAATCAACACAGTTTGGAATAAGTCGTTATTTGAACGTTCTTCTTGTTGATGATCAAAAGAAGTTTCTAGAGCCTCTCAAACACTAGAAACATAACGAAAAGACAATTCTATGAGGATACTACCCTGGATCATTGATTTCGATGAAAATGAATAGTTTTATTGAGAATTGGAGGAACACCCGACACACACCAGTGAAGAAAAAACCATTGGAAAATAGTGAAGAAAACAGTATGTATCTAGAAGAACACATCGTGTGGGGATTGCTAAGATGTGGTTAGGGTTTCAGGATACTGAATGGTTGAACACGTAATGTGATAGATGTCACATATTGTGGGGGTCCTTACATTGGACTCAATTTGTATCTCGAAAAATACATGGACACTATGTGGAAATAAAAATGTACTTCACCACACGGCTAGACCAAGCCAGTTGCATGGGTTACCTCATGTACCATTACACGGGTTGGAACACATGGGTTGAATCTGTGTATGGGAACATGGCATGTGTATACGTAGTGACCCTTGGTTAGTATGAAATGGTGTGTAACACTCTTACACTCTTTTCATTTACCTTTCTACAAGACATGATCGATTTTACATGGGACATTATACATGGGCAGGACCGGGGGTCAGAGGACACAGTGTGTGTCCCTGCTACACATCATGTACATTCTTTTAAATGGACTGATATCCTTGTAAATCATACCATGAACATATTTTTTTGGGTTAGTTCACCATATTCTCATTCCCTTGATGTTTAGGTATCCCTTCCATCCATAAGAGAGTGATCCTTTAGCAGGTCATTCTAGATAGAGCCGAAGTCCCTCCTAGAGGCTCGTAGTGGGATAATTTCTACATTATTAACCCTATGTAGAATCTTGTATCGACTTCAAAAATCCAAATAGATGTAGATCCACTTCATAATAGGTATTTTTGGATAAGTCATGGTATGTTCCAATGCCTTGGAAGTGATCCTCATCTGTATATTGTGATCTTACCACTGAAGAGTGTGTTCTCCTAGAGTGAGTGTATCTGTTCTCTCTTCATATCAATCATTGAATCTATCTCCCTCTGGACACATATTGACGAACAATATTTCTCAGACTGATGTCTTTGGAGCTATTACAATAATTGTGTGAGTTCTCCCATGTGATTTCTCTGTGTAATATTCTAACTAAATTCCTAGTGTGGGTATGCATGTCATTTTGACTTACCTCTTGACTAAGGTTCTCAAAATCGACTATATCATTATGTTTCTATTTATATATGTACTATATACATATATTGTGTTAAGCAGAATGTACCTTTACATTGTGTATTTCATTGTATTTTTAAGGTCTCCTACTGAGTTTTATTATACTCACCCCTACACAGGATCTTCCCCAATGTGACATTTCTTTCGGAGATGGGATTCCTTTTAATGGAGTCTATGGAAAACATTGACTGGACTGAGATGTGTGAGATTCCCTATATATAGAGGTGTTACTTCGACATCACGAAGTAGTGCCATTAAATTTCTTGTTTATATATTGGGTTTATTACTTGCTTAAATTTTCTTTTAGTGGGCTTGTATTCCTGCCGAGTTACTTTTTTTTCACATGAAATTCTCTTGTAAACTATTGGTTGGGTTTACATCTATGCATGATTTTTTTTCATATTGGTCAATAAATTTAATCATTTTTGGGCATGGATATACTTTTTTGTGTATATGTACATAATAAAATCCTCCCATTTTAATGACATACATACTATGTGCTTTTCAACTACCCCTGACCGATTGGAGGCAGGCTTGGGGAGTCGCGGTGCATGCCACACCGGTACAGGTCGTGACTGAGGCGTAGCTGAGTTCCAAACACTTCCCAAATCCATTACAAAAATGGGATGTGAAATAATAATCACAATCTGACAATATTTGCAAGGGGACTCCATGAATTCGAACATTCTCTTACACATAGAGGTGTACCATGATATCTATTGAACACTTCTCCCTAATAGCTTGGAATTTGGATGACATTGTGATTTGGTCAATGATCACCCAGATTGAATTTTGTCCTCGGGATGTTCACGGTAATCCCATCATGATGTACAACAATATTCAATTCCACTTCCACTCCGGAACCTCTAGATGGTGAGACAATCCCGTAGGAACCTGGTGGTCAGAGTTCACCTATTCGCACATTAGGCACCGAGAAATGAACTCTAATACAACCTTCTTTATTCCATTCCATTCTTGATACTGCACAGATTTTGAGATGTGGAAAACCAAATATCTCTACCACCACAGTTTCACTTGTTGCATGATGTCTTCTATAGGTCGCAGTTGAGGAGGTAAATGCATGATATGTCATAAGTCATCAACTGGGGAAAGGTAGACATCAAGGATGGAGCGACCATTGCAGAGTACACTATGGAGATTAAGGATCTGGGGTAGAGGATCCATATTAGGAAAGTGATACCCATAGTTTAGGTCTTGTGGAAGCATGAGAATCATTAGGAATGAATGTGAGAGTAGGTGGTTCAGATTTGTGGATAGTACCCTAATCTGTTTGAGTATCCTTTTGTTTTTGCTTTTTGGGAACTTAAAAATCCTTGTGGTGGGGTGAATTTAATGTCCATGATTTTCTGTGTATTATTTTTAATTATTATATGGAATTAATTTAATAACACGTTTTGTGAAAGTGTGTTATTCTAAGACCAAGAGTGCTTGGAATAAATGTTTTGAATAGATTAAACATTTAAATAGCATGTTCAACTGGTTTCACTAAATATTATAATGAAATTTAATTGGGATCTTAGATAAAAAATACAAGGGCACTATTGTGTTCAGACCCGTGACTTTACCTTAGTTGACATTTAATTTCGACCAGTATGGGTCGGCTGCAAAAGTTAATTTCTTCGATGTTTAAATTAAATAAATTAAATTTAATGATTATTTTATTTTAAATATTTTAATGACAAAAAAATGTGTTTTATGGTTTCAAATAACATTGAGTCCATGTTTAGGCTCATAACGTAGGAAAACTCCATGGAATCATCTGCATCTTTTGAGAGGATCCACCCACTTACAAAACTCTAGATGAACGAAAAAACGTGGATCGTTGTGTAGTAAGATCACATCTAACTAAGGATGGTAGATAATCCACCCGTACTCAATGATCGGGGTAGTGGTTTTTATTTCGATTGTTCTTCCCTATTAATGGATTTAAATGACGAACAGAGATCAACAGACAAACTAGTTCACATGGAGATCATTCATTCTTGTGGGAGGGTCTGATTGCCGATTTTAACATTTGGGAATCAATTCCATATATTTTTCATTATTCTTAATTCTTATAATGGGGTAGATAATCACTATAATGAACAAATATGGAGGTTCATTCTAAATTTTTATAGGAATTTCATCTCCCCTTTGACCCTGGTTGTTCTCTACATTCTTTGTAATGTTATGAACAGAAGATCATTATGCATATATCTCACAACGCATTGATCCAAAATCATATATCTTACATCGCGAAGAACTAACGAGTGTGAAATAAAGATGGAGATAGACAAATTGACCGGATTTAGAATAAATCATTCCTTTACCGTTCTTAACGCGGATGATCGAAACAAGTTTCTAGAGCTGATCAGACACCTGAAACATACAGAATAAGTTTTTCTATGACGGGATGACCATGGATTTTATAGTTATAGGGAAACTAATGCATGAATCAAGAATCATAGGACCACCCACTTTATGAAGATCATCAATTCTAGAAAATCATGAAGAACCCTGTGTGTATCTCGAAGAACACGGTTTGTGGGGTTAGCTAAACAGTGGCTAGGATTTTAGATGATATAAATGTTAAACAATGTGTGTGATAAATGTATATGGAATGTGGGTCCTTATATGAGACTCATTGAGTATTTCTAATGATACACAGTCATGAGGTGGAGTATAAGGAATGTACTCCACCACATAACTAGATCAGGCTGGTTACGCGGGTTACCCAGTATACCGGTACACACGATGGCAGACACATGTCAAATCCAAATACGGGAACATGGAAATCATACATAGATTGGTCTTAAATTAGTAAGATATAAAATGAAACTATAAAACATTCTATTTATTATCCATTCCACGCAACATGCTCTTTTTTACACGGGACATTGTACACAGGTAGGACTCGGGGTAAGAGGACACGATGTGTGACACCTATACACGTCATGTACTTTATAATACATGTATTGACTCCATGTTCACTATACCATAGACTTTTTTTGTTTCTGTTAGTGACGCCCACCACTTTTATCATTCCCATGGAAATCTGGTATCGTTTCAATCCATAAGAGTATGATTTGTTCAGAAGCACATTATAGATAGTGTCAGAGTCCCTCCGAGAGGCCCAATGTGAGATCATATATCCATTCTTGACCATTGTCCGAGATAGGTATCGACAAGAAAATTCTAGAAAGAATATAATACTCTTCATATAAGGTGAATCCGGATAATTCGTGGTATACACCATTTCCTTGGTAGTGATCCTCTTCCGTGAATCATTATCTTTTCGCTCAAGAGTGAGTTCTCTCGCAATGAGTGTATCTATTCTCTCTTCAGATCCATCATTTAATCAATCTCTCACATGAAACATAATAATCAATACTAATTCTTGGAGAAACATTGTTAGATCTATCTTAGTGATGGAGTGAGTTATCCTAGGTTAGTGCTTTTTGGAATCATCAAACTGAATCCCTTGTGTGGGTATACAGGTTGTAGTGACATAACATTAGACTATGGGTTTGGTTTTTGATTATATTTGGATGTTTCTCATTTAATATTTTTTGTATACATATACTATGTAGGGATGACTATACCATTACATTTTGTATTCTTTGTGGTTTTCAGGTCTCTTACTGAGTATTTTTGTACTCACCCATGCACGTGATTTCCATGCACGTGTTATGCCTTGTGTAGACGAGCGGCCTATTGACAAAGTCCAAGGAATAATAAGACAATACCAAGATTTGTGAGCTTCTCTATAGGCCTAGGTGTTTTTTGGGTTCGATAAGTAGTCCCTTTACAATTCTTGTATACAAGTTGGACTTTATAGTTGAATACTCTTTCTTTTGGTGAGATTATATTCGGGCCAAGTTAGTTTTCCCAACATTATTTTCTATTGTACTCTGTTGGTTGGGTTTAGTTGTATGCATGATTTTTCCCATAGTGGTTTTTTACATTTAAGTAATTGTGGGCTTTGAGAAGTGTGTGTGTGTACATGAACATTGAAAATTACTCCAATGTTAGTGATATACCTACTTAGTGCTAGTCACTAGCCTCTGGCCTATTGGAGGCGGGCATGGCAAGGAGCGGTGCGGGGCCTACGAGGAAGAGTCATGATAGAGTGGTATCTGAGGTGGTAGGTTCTTCATTAAGAACCAAGAGATAATGTTTTTTGGTTTGGGGAAATAGTTTTAAGTGTTTTGAGTCTATATTTCAGGCGGAGGACTCCAATGTTTTTGTGGGTGACTAATGTATCCATATTCTAGGAATATGATAACATAATTTTTGACTCAATACCTGAGAACACTAGATGTAGGGAAACAAAAATATTGAAACATGCATCAGTTATGAATGAGTTTTGGTTTCCATTTTTTTTGTTAGCTATCTAGATAAAATCCATGAATGGGGTACTTATTGTTTCCTTAATAATGAGTCCACAATGCATATAAGTTATGATTATGTAGATCGATGATGAGGTTGACCTCCTTAGTGATGTATCTTCGATTTAGGTGCTAGTTCCCCTAGGGTAACCTCTAGGTAGTTAAAATACTATACCACTACCAGAATAGAAGCACATGGTACATGTTGTATAAGCAGATGAGGAGCACACACTGAGTGCACTCCATGAATTTTAGAGATTGAGACCCATCGGGTTATGAGTAGATCCCAACACTAAGGTGGATGAGGACTAACTTGAGATGGTGACCAGAGTCTTCCATATAGTGAGGACTCCAGCGGACTAGATGGTGATCCTAAAAGAAAGACTTATTCAGGTTTGGAAAGGTGATGGTGGAGTTTGACCATGCAGACTCACGACGAGGTGAATATTTCATGGATGGAGTTAGAGCGAATCTTTAGGGAGGAGTTCATTCAGGTTATGATATGATCCGTTCATATCTATAACATTATTCATCACCATCATGGAATTTTAATGGTTTCTGGCTATCTTGAGAGGTTTACCAACATCACTCAGTAGTCTATGGATATGGTCACAGATCGGTACTTTAGAGCTCAGACCATCTAATGAGGTTTATGATGAGGCATCATAGATATCATCATTCCTCTATGAAGTCATGATTATTATGGTGTCCCTGAAACATCATTAGTGGTCAAGAGCTTCATGGAGGAGAAATTAGAGCCAGTGGTAGTCAGTGAAATGTAGATAGGTTCAATAACCTCAGTTGTAGGAAGTCATCATCAGGCATAGGGATCGGGAAGTGGAATAAATCTTATGAGGTCCAAAGACATGGGATTTGATGTCCAAGGATATCAGGATAGATCCAGTTATCCTTGGGAGAGGTGATGCTACCCATTTTATAGAAGAGGAAATAACACTAGAGATTGTCCGTCATGTCTAGATATTGACACATACACTGGGATGGGCCACCGAGGAAGAGGTGGAGAGTCGAGCAGGAAGACACAACAGGAGGCAAATGTAGAAGAGGAGTAGGGAGAGATGTGGAATGTGGTAGAAATTTTTTCATTCTTTCACTACCACCCATTGGTGGATCACACTAGCCTTAGGGAGCTGGGGGACAGAGGTGTGAGCATCTACATGTGATCAGTGTGTACGACCCAGGGACTATATGGATGATTAAAGGTACAATATTTGTTTTTTCTACCTTATCATTCATACTTATAGACACAATTTCCTATCATTATTCTAACACCACATGTCTTTTGTGAAACCATGAGATTATAGTAGATATGTTGAATCGACCCTTATGCTGGAGACACCTATGGGAGGAGACCAAATGATCAGACATCGTTGCTGATAGTGTGGTCTAAACTGTGGATGAGAGAGTTTTGGGTGGAACCACTTGGGGTAGTGTCTAGGTTTTACGACATCATTCTCAGAATGAATTGGCTATCTTTGGTCCATGTACAGATTATCTAATTTAGGCAAAGTGAGTGGTGTGTCCAGAATGATGGGATGAGGTTTTCAATTGTGGGTGAAATGGGGACCCCTGCAACATGAGAAGGGATCAATAATAAGTGGGTGTATCTGATCACTTGTGAGTTTTCTCGAAACTCCCTCAGAGTAGTAGATGTTATGAGCTTTCATTTCCCAGTAATTGTGGCAGATTATGAGGACCTATTCCATGATTAAATTCTCGAACACCTCCCCACCGGGAGATTAACTTCCACGTCGACTAACACCCCAGGAAGACACTGATATCCCCACCATTATATTGGATGGCTCAAATTGAGATGTGTGATCTAAGAATGTATCTGGGGGATTTTTATAGGAAGGGTTTCACAAGACCCTATTTTTCACCCTGTGTGGCCCTAATTTTCTTTTCCAAGATTGAATACAAGTGTTTGAGTTTGTACGTGGATTTACAATGTCGAAACCACATGATGGTGAAGAAATAGTAGCCACACTTGATGATCGATGAACACTTCGATCATTTGAAAGGGGCATGATGATTATCGATGGATGAACATTGATCGGATTACATTATCTTTGAGGAAATGATGATCATGTGAAAAATAAGGCTTTCTTATGCTGATATGATAACTAAAATTACACATCGATACCCTTTTTCATCCTGAATGACTCCATGGTGTTCATGAGAATCTTGAACTAGATATTTCATCAATATTTAGACCTATTTGTATTGGTCATCATTGACAATATCCTTCTATACATGGGATTTGAGGAAGAGCACATAGGAAACCTTCATAGGGTTCTAGACATTCTCTGAGAGCACTGACCCTATAGGATTCACTCAATGTGCTAGTTTTGGTAATATGAGGTTCACTTCATAAGAAATTCCTTCTCACCAAATGGAGTACTAGTGGACCCATCCCTGGTTGAGGCAATGTTATCATGGGAGACACCTAGGTGTGTGATAGACGTGTAGAGCTTCCTTGTGATGGAATGAAGTTACTAGAAATTCATTCCCAACTACCCCTAGATATCATCCCTGATGAATGCTTTGAACTGAAAGGGAAAACCATTATTGTGGAAGTAGAAGTTCTAGAAATCTTTTTAGCAGTTGAGGCAGAGTTTGAAGAGCGCCTCGATCTGGAGATTTCTAGAAGTGGGTTTCAAGTATGTAGTTTTTTATGATGCATAAGGGACTAGGTTTGGATTTGATATGATGCATAGACATGAGGTTATTTCTTGTGGTTCACGCTAGGTGTGGATTCATGAGAAAAACTATCCAACCCATTATCTCGAGTTAGAAGTGGTCATCTTCACGTTGAAAATTTGACGACCCTACCAGATGGGGGAGGAGTTTATCATATACTCTGACCACAAGATCCTCAAGTACATATTCTTTTATAAGTATATGAATCTAAGTTAGAGGAAATACCATGAGTTCCTCTATTATTATGACTTTGTGGTCGCCTATACTTGCGGTATGTGAAACGTTGTGGTTGATTATCTCATTCAGAGATCATGTTCACAACTATTTGGTTGGGCGGAAAAGTAGTTGGCCTCAATACAATTATCCTTCATGGTGGGTGACGATATTTCACACCTTCATTAGACGGTAGTTAACCCCCCAAAATTACAGTAATAAAGGGATGCACTACTAGGATATGTAGACTGTGAGGCATTACCTAATTAGCTATCCACATGACAATATCATGTTAGATATTCAAAAGGTAGAGAGCTCACTGTTCTTTTCAGAAGATGCATAGTTGTACCAATGGAGTTATGGTAGGTGGTTCTTATTGTGTATAATATACCCCCCTTGTCAGTAAATTCTATAGTGGTGTAAATGTACTAGGAAGTCCAACATCAATTTTGGGTGGAACAGAATGTAGAAATCAGTGGAAGATTTCATTTCTCGATGATTAACATGCCATTCGAAAAAGGTTGAACACCATGTTGTAGAGGGATTAAATCAACCACTAGAGGTTCTAAAAGTGGAAGTGGGACAAAATATTGGTGGACTTTGGGAATAAATTACATCAATCGTCCATGGGACTTGATTCCATCAGATTGATCATTGAATGAATCCCTAATTTATCCTATTGCATAGCTATCAGGGAGAAGAGTTTATTATTGATCTTGTGGAATATTTTCATGTTAGAGATAATTTGTCTTTAGGGATTCCCCTTGACGATATTATCAAATCATGATGCTCGTTTCAAATCCTGGTTTTGGATTGGATTGTAGGTAGAGTTTGGGAGTATTTTTCCCTTCAGCACTACGTTGCATCCACAGGATGATTGAAATCTATATATTACCATTTAAGTTCATTATGATATTCTGTGTGCTTGTGCCATGGATATTGGTAATAGTTGGCAGGACCAACTTCCATTGGAAAAGCTTGTGTACAACCAAAACTACCATTCCACCATCAAAATGGCACAGTTCTAGGCTTTACATAGCTAACCCTATTGGTAACTACTTTTTTGGACCGACCTGAGAGAGTCATCAATAATGGGTCCATAGATTGTGTGAGCTACCATCGAGAAGGTACAGATCATCCAGGAGTGGATGAAGACTACACAGAGCTGGCATAAGTCTTATGATAACAAACGGGGGAGACCGCTAGAGTTTGAGGAGGGAGACCATGTCTTTCATCAGATCTAATCTTGATGAGGGTTGTCGAGATTTGCCTATGGTAGAATGTTTTCCCCAAGGTTCATTGGATATTTCTATATCTTGCATATAGTTATTGAGAGGGCACACCACCTAGATCTACCATAGTAGTTTCCCAAGGTACATGATGACTTCAATGTGTCGCAGATGAGGAGGAATGTGAAATATCTATTACACATGAATGATTGGGGCAGGATGGACATTGATAATGGAGATACCTTGGAAGAGTACCCAGTAGAGATAGTGGATTAGCCTAAGAGTATCCTTTGTGGGCAAGCAATTCCCTTGGTGAGTGTCTGATGGGAACATCAGAATCTTCAAGAGAGCATGTTGGTGTGGGGGACTCATATTCATGCCTATTACCCATATCTGTTTGAGTAGCCATTTTGTTTTATCATTTTTTGGACGCAAATATCTAATTTTGGGGGAATGTAATTTCCCATATGTTTCTTTGTAATGTTTTTAATTATTATATGGAATAAATTTGAGACCATGCTTTGTGATGGAATGTGATTTCGAGGCATGAGGTTCCCAGAATAAATGTTTGGAATAAATTAAACTTTTTAATAGCGTATACGAGGGGTTTTTAAGAAAAATTAGAATATATTTTAAATGGATTCCTGGATAAATAATATGTGGGAACTGTTGCGTTCAAAGAAACTACATTACCTTAGGTGAGGCCTATAATCAATCGGTATGGGTTGACTAAAAAAGTTAATTTTTTCAATTTTGTTAGAAATAAAATCAATTAAAAATTTATTTATTAAAAAGTTTTAATAACCTAGTGATGTTTTTATGGTTTTAAAAAACCAGAGTCTAGTTTTAGGGTCATAACCCTAAAAAAAATCCTTGGAATCCTTTGGATCTCTTGAGAGGAGCAACCCCCTTAGAGAACTCGTGACGAATTGTCAACTCATGGATCGTTGCACAACAAGATCAGGTCTCACTGATGACGATAGAAAATACATAGTTCATTTATGATAAAAGTAGGCCTTTTAATTTCAATTTCTTTCCAAATTACTTGATTTAAATGGCGAACATGGATCCACCCATGAACAAGTTGACACGCAGATCGTTCGTTCTTGTAGGAGGGTCGGATTGTCGGGTTTTACTTTGGGGAATCGATTTCATATTTTTTATGCTCTTCTTGATCATTATAATTAAAGTGGATAAACATCGTAATGAACATTGAATGTGGTATGTCCCATGATTTTTTATCTGAATTAATTATCCTATTTGACCTTGTTTGTTCATCATATTCATCGCACGGTTACGAACAACGTATCATTAGACATTTGTCTCACAACATAACAATACGAAATCATATACCCAACACCTTGATGGATTAGTAAAGGAGTGAAAATGATGTCAGAAGATGAATCAACATGGTTCAGATGAAATCATTCTTTGACTGTTATTTTCAAAGATTATATGAACGAGTTTCTAGAGCCGATCAGACACCTGAAACATACCGAATCAGCATTTCAATGATGGGAAACTATTAGATATTATATTTTGAGGAAAATTAATGATTTGATCAAGAATTAGAGGAAAAAATAAGGCACGCAAGAGAAGAAAAATGATTCTTGAAAATCATGTCGAACATGGCGTGTATCCGAAAGAATACTTGTCTTGGGTTGGCTCTTCAGTGGCTAGGATTTAAGGTGATATAAACGATGAACAAGGTGATTTAAAGTCATCACACAGTGTGTGCGTGTGTTTGTGTGTGTCCTTACATGGGACTCAATGTGTATTTGAGATAGTACATGGACACGGGGTGGAGTACAAAGCATGTACTTCACCACACTGCCAGACTAGGTTGGTTATGCGGGTTACCCTGTGAATCGGTACACGGGTTGGCAATCACTGGTTGAAGTCATCTACAAGAACATGGCCAGCATACATGGAGCATTCTTGGTTAGTTGGAAATGGAATTTCATGCTCTCACACAATGTGTAGTTTCCATTTTACACGACATTCTTTTTGACATGAGTCGTTGCACACGGGCAGGACCCAGGGTTAGAGGATAGCCAAACAACAACAAAGAAATAAAGAATGTAATGATATAGTTATCTATACATGGTATATGACTATTGAATAAATAACTATAGAGACATGCAGATATACTCAAAAACCATACTCGTAGTATTGTGGTCTGTCACAACGACCTGCATACCCACTTTAGGAATTCAGTTTGAAGATTCCATGAAGTAATAATCCCGGAGAAACCACTCAATGAGTCTGATAAGTCTAATTATGAATATATAAGATGTATTGTTCAATAGGATGTGTCACGAGGGATGTATATGAACTAAAAGATTAAAAGAGAGAACATATACACTAATTCCGAGAGAACTCACTCATGATTGAGAAGCTCATGATACACATATTAAGATCACTGCTAGGGCCTTGGTGTACACCACGACTCCTCCAGATTCACCTTCTCAGTAGAGTGTCTACTTCCTATATGATTGGGGATGTTTCTTCCTGACACTTCCTATGGTCATGAATGGACATATGATCTCACTCGGAGCCTCTCATATGGAGTCTTTCCCAATCTATAATGTCCTGTAGAAGAGCTCATAATCCTATGGATAGAAAATATACATGATCTTCAGGAGAATGAAAAGAGGGGACCACTAACCCAAAAGAATATTTTCTAATTTATTGTAGACAATGATATAAATACATGTACAAGAATGTACATGGAATATAGAGGATTCACACATATTGTCTTCTACCCCCAGGTCTTGTATTTGTACATTGACTTGTTTCGAAAACAGAATTTCATGTAGAATGGAAAATATGTGGCATGTAATAGCATGATAGGTTTTTTCTTACTAATTAGATGCCTCTATTTGTATGATGGACATGTTCACTTACATGGATTCATCCTATTCATGCCAACTCATGGATTGGTACTTGGGGTAACCCATGATACAGGCCAGGTCTGGCAATGTGGTGGAGTACATGCCATGTACTCCACCTTGTATTTGTGTATCATCTGAGATACAAGCCATGTATACTATAAGGACCCACACACCGTGTGACATATGTCATAGGGAATGTTCAATATTTCTCTCACCCAAAACCCTTATGGTAGGTTATATGTCCCCACACAACATGTTCTTCTTGATACACACCGTGTTCTTTGCGATTTTATATAATCAGAACTCTTTCCATCACTCATTTGGTGTCCCTACTATTATCGATCCTACAATTCATTTACCGTGAAATAGAAAATCCAGGGCCATCCCATCATTGAAACAATTATTCGGTAATCATTCGGTGTCCGATAGGCACCAGATAATCATTTCAATCATCCATACGAAGAATGATTTCTTCAGAACTGGGTTGATTTATCTACTTCAATCGTTGTCACACCCAATTGGATCTTCACTATGTCAGATCTCTAATTTGGGATCATTGCAATGTGAGATTAATTAGAGATGACTCATTTTTCATAACCCTGTGAAGAACACGAATAATGAACATGGTAAAAGGGGATAACAAAATCATATAACAAGATGAGGAACAAACATCCACTTTTGTTAATTTATCTTCTCTTGTATGAAAGATAAAGTAAAATGAAAGAAAAAATGGAATATATTCCCTAATATAAAACCTAATAATCAGACCCTCCCGCATGAACAAATGATCAGTGGGTCAAACTGTTCATGGGTTGATCTGTGTTCGTCATTTCAATCCACTAATGGGGAAAATACAATCAAAATAAAAACCCATACCTCGATATTTGATGATGGGAATATTTTTTGCCATCATTGGGGAGATTATATCTTTCTACGTAGTGATCCACAAGCAGATCGTGTGTCACCATTCATTGATAGTTCACCAAGGGGGTGGCTCCTCTCTAAATGTCCAGAAGATTACTAGGAGTTTTTTTGGTATTTAATTCTAATCCTATTCTCTTAGTTTTTTTAAAAAATAAATTGTGTCACTATGTCATTTGAACATTTAAAATAAAATAAATTTTTAATTTATTTTCCTTCCTTTAAATGTCAAAAAAATATATTTTGTAGCCAACCCACAGTAGTAAAAGATATACCTCACCTAATGTAAATTCACTCCTCTAAACACTATGGTTCCCTCAAAATTTTTATCTGGGATTCCATTTTATAGTTAGGATACTTTTTTTTGAAAATGATACACACCCAGTTTTCAAAAGTTTAAATTATTTCAAACATTTATTCCTTGAAGTTCGGGCATTGGAATCACTTGTCATCTCAATTAATGGTATAGAAATAATTACTTATAATTTTTAAAAATAATAAATAGATATGTATTGGCTATTATTGTAACACCCCAAGATTTCAGAGTACGTTATTTGTCAATGTAATTCAATAACTTGTACTACATGCAACACAGGGATCGAGCGCACCACAAGATTACCAAACTAGCCGTTCAAAAGCGGTTATAAATAGTATTAACTGAATACTGAACTATATATAATCATTATAATTTTATAATCTTTATTATGAGTTTCTGGGACATAATGTAAGAACAAATTCATTTTTTTCAGATAAAGATGTATTTATTTAAAAAAATACACTTTTACCACCTTTTAATGGTGAACCCTTTTTAAATCCAATATTTGAAACATTTATATATTCTATTTGTATAAATAAACTTCTTATTTAGAATAGGGACATAAGAAATTTGTTTCAATAAATTTTTTGAGTTTTTCTGAAAACGATCAATTTTTTGTGAATAGTGAAAAATACTAAATTTTAATTAAAAAGCACTTTTTAATCAAAATAATTTATAGTGCTATATTATAATATTTTGTAATTTTAAAGTATAATTAGATTATATTTTTACCATTTAATACAATGTTGGTCATTGGATACAATTTCACATTTAAAATTTAATAAGAAAGTGTCAATTTTTTGATAGTTATTATTTCTAAAAAACATTCTTTTTATATAACGAGAATTACATGAGTGTCGATATTTTTATAGTTATTGTTTCTTAAAAATATGCTTTTTGGTTTTGAAAATGAGAATTAATTTTAAATTAATAGATGAAACTTTTATGTTTTGATTATGGTAAAATAGACTTTATTTTTGAATTCGGAATGTCAAAATTAGCCTACAGTGAATTTTTGGTATTTTTTTGAAAACATTAAATTTTTATGAATAGCTAAAAATATTATATGTTAATATAAAACAAATTTTTAAATAAAAATTATTTATACTGATATAATATAAAATTGAGTAGTTTTAAAGTATAATTAGATTATATTTTTTCCATTTAATCCAATGTTTTTCATTGGATGTAATTTCACATTTAAACTGGAAATATGTAAATGTCAATTTTTTGATAGTTATTATTTCATAAAAACGCGTTTTTTCTTTTAACAATGAGAATTAATTTTAAACTAATTTATGAAACTTTGGTGTTTTTAATTTTGAAAAATGGATTCCATATTTAGAATCAGGATGTCCAAATTATGTAAATAGGTAACTTTTATTTTTATACATTTTGAATAATTACTTCGGTAAATATTTTATTTACCATGGTTAAAAGGTAAATCCGGTAAATAAGGGTCAAAAAATAATATATTCTAATAATATTAAACTATCCTAACATGTGTCCTAACCCTATTGGATCATACATGTCTGACCATGGGCATCGTTGGGTTGATTTCAGGACCCCAATGAGCCACTTGTAAGTGATAATGACACTTTATATTAATTATGTAAAAGTAAATAAAAAAATGACATAAGAATGTATCTTTTAGCTAAACAATTTTCACCTGGGGTTATATATGTTATCTTTTTGACTATAAATATTCATTTGAAATCTAAAAATATTTCCAACATCATGGTATTTTTTTATGAATTTTAGACATCAAATAAACTAAATTATTTATGACACAATAATGATCTAGTGTTTATCTCATTAATAAATGATTTAAATAAATAATATTTTAAAGACTAAAATAATCACCAAAACCTGTCCAATTATTATTATATGATTTCATTTCGATCATTAGTCATCTTATCTTCAACTTTAATAATTTTTGGACCTTTATAAACCAAATATCAATATATAATAAAATAATATTTTCAATATTTCCTAAAGAGCCCCTGCTCTCCATATAAAAAATCCCTCACCTCTATCCAATTACACACACCTCTCAAGCCCCTTGGATCGTCCAAACTCTCCGCAATTAAGCTACCTACATCCCTATCCTCCTCCTAGAAGACTTAACATATCCATAAGGCACTTCAAGTTTTCCTTTTGGATCAAACCAAAGGGAGTTACCCAATTTAAAGGTAACATCATCTCTGAAGTTATTTTATATTATTTTTCTTCTCCTAGCCTCTAAAATTTATTTTTTCATTTATTTTATAAAAACCTCTGTATATTAAATATACTAGGTTTTTGTTATGTTATGTATTCTAACTATAGTTACACACACCTCCATATAATGGGTATAGAACATAATGATTCTGTGGATGGTGAACTACTGCCTCAGGAAACGATGATTGTTAAATCTTATACTACCACCTCTTATGGTGGCCATTATGATGGAACTATAATTAAATATGATTTTTATGATATGTATTTTATATATAATCTTATATAATTCCATTTTATATAATACCATTATTCGTTAAATGTTGTATATATATACGATAATTTCATTTGAGGAAGTGCGGACTACCGCCCCCTCAAAGTGATATGACTCCTTCATACCATACATGGAATGTATAGTGGATGGTGTTAATGAACATAAGTAACATATATAAGATATTATATTATACTAGAATAATAATATATCTATGTATCATTTGGTTTTGATTCTTTTTGAAATTAAAAATGAAATGGAAGTAAGGTCCGTGCGTACGTACGGATTACCGTCTCCACGCACGTGATGAGTTTCATTCCCCATCGTAACCATTAAAGAATATTTTTCATTTGATTATAAAAATTAATTATTAAGAACTTAATATAATTCTGGATAATAATCAGATACATCCAATCCATAACAAAAACACGACTTATGTAACAAAACATAAAAAAGGAAATGAATCAGTTAAAACCGAAACAACGGTAATACTAAAAGGAAATATTAGAAAATCATATATGATATAATATTTATGTATATGGTTCTTGTATAATTTAACAACTATTATTTAACTATTATACAGGTAGTTAATGTAACCTCGACCAAGGAAAAGTACATGGTATGGGTTTATTTCACAATCTCTTCATTATCCGAGGTTGTTTATAAGTAATAATCTACTAGGACCTCTTTGTCATCCACATCCATGTTTGTTAAAAATGTATTTCAAAACATTTTTACTAGATACTATACTATGGGTTAATATCATTTATACCTTTGTTTGACATTTTATAAGATGTTTATAAAGGAATATTTCTGTCGTTTTCCAAACAAGGTCCTTTTTATCATTTTCGACAGAATTAAGGTAAGAATGTGTTTCTAACTTATAAGATGGGTGTGGCTATTTTCTGCAATTATAAAATCGTTGAAACTTCTCTTACAAGATTATAAGAATATTTTCAAAGTGAATGTTTTATTTTATGATTATGTGACTTTTAAATGACTTCAGAAAATAGATATTTATCTCAAATAGTTTTGATTTCATCTATGTCGACATCCTTTGATGAATTTTAATCTTATTTGAAGTTGACTTATTATGATAAAAAAACATCGATGTTGTATTGAATGTTTTTTTGATATTTTTGAATGTGGATGTGTTATTTTTATACCTTTCATGATTTATAGATAAAGTATTGACATTTCGTATGCTATTTTTAAAACGAATGTTTATGTTATGTTCAAACCTGTTCATATGAGTAATGCATTCGACTTAGTACGTGACGGGTGGATCCCTCTATAGATCCTCAATGCATCGGTAGGTCTCATGAGACAAACTAGTGTCTTGGAACAAGGCCTCGATAAAATATTTTACGTATTCTTGGCACAATTCCCTGACTATATGGTTACGATAGTCTAGCATTATGCATTGCATCATTATAAATGTGTTTATTAATATTTCATGTGATTATTCGACTATTAGAATATCCATGTGAATAAGTAAATGGAATAATTTCATTTTATTTTTTCCATGTTATGCTGATGTTCATGTTTAAAAGGCTTTTGTTTTAGTAATACATTACCTTAAATGTTTCTGCTTATTTTTGAATGTTTCCGCTATATTGTTATCCTTACTGAGAATCTGAGCTCACCCCTTTCTGTGTTTTATTTTTCCTAGGATGTGAAGAAGTATTTTATGACTGACCTACATGGATTGTGTGAGGGGATATCAGTGTTTACTATAGAGACTATGTTGTTGTAGTGCTTCATATTATTATGTAATGAAAGACTTATGAATGTATCTACTGTTTCCAAGGCTACTAAACTAATCAGTATTTCAAGAATTGATCTTTTGTGATCATGATAATGTTATGTAATATTGCACCGACTCTGGGTAACTCGGGTTGGGGGGTTATAGTTTGTATCAGAGGATGTTTAGTACAAGACATGTAAACTATATTTTGATAAAATATGATTAGAGCACCTAGCCATAAGATATAATTTGAGAATTATTATAGAAGAACATCCTAGAATTTTGGTATTGTAGAGATTTTGTTAGTTTTCCAAGAAATTAATCCTTTTATGAATATGAGTACGTAGACATGGCTCTGGCACAAACATACCTAGGGGTAAAACCCGAAAACACAACTTTAAGGTAGACTCGAACTGGAACTGGTGCATGAAAACAGACCTTGTTGCACTCTTCGTTACGACAGTTCCGGGGGATATTCATAGGATAATTACCATTTTTATACAAACCATTAAGAATGGTTTATGAGTATATACTTTATCAAATAATTTTTTGTATGATTATGGATTATATCTAAAAACATTTCATTCTACGATTGGTATTTTACAAGGTTGGTATTATTCATTGCAATTCATAAACTAACATAGTGTATTCCATTTTATAGAAATGGAGCCCAGTAGAAAGAATGAGAACTCCAGAAATATGTATTATCCAAAGAGTAAAAATGATCATATCATTCATGGTATTAAGAAAAATTTTAGAAGTGAAATTTTCTCCCATGTATTCTCAATGTATGAAAAACTAGTATCATGTGTTAATAAGCTATGTAATGAATTCTCTGAGAACTATGGATTTGAAGGGAATCAAGAGAAGAAAATTATGGAAGAGGGAAATATGTATAAAGGGAAGAGGGAAAAGAAGAATTTTCCTATATGTGATAACTGTGGGGAAGAAACACCCTGGAAATTTCTTGAAGGGATTGAGAGTTTGTTGTAAGTGTAGATAAAAAGGACACCATGTATGTGACTATAAGGGTAAGAAAAAGTTTTCAAATGTGCAATACTTAATCTGCAAGGACGTGGAACACTATGTGAACCAATGTACAAATCATTAGAGTATGCCCAAAATGATGCTTTTGGATAATAATCAAGTTATGATACTGCCACAGATGAGGTGGAATGATTAGAGTTCTTATCTTGTTATTAAATAATTATGTCGTTTGAGTGTAGTATCAACGATGTAATGGTTATAATAATTATAGAGTATATAAGGATTGTACTGCAGCACTATTTCATTAAGGACATGAGGTTCTGTGGAACACAAAAATGTGACTCAATAGAAGGATAAATTTTTGAAAAATATATTGTTGAGATAAAGATAAACCATAATATGGTTCTGATACTGAGGTACTGATTTTGGAATAATAGATGTTTGATTTGGATAAATTATATTATATATTCTTGGCTACCTTGAAACTGATTAATGATTTGTATATTCCATAATTGTTTGAGTTTACAACTTTTTTGGATAGAAGAAGTATATCCAGTATTATATAATTATTAAGGGAGCATTAATTTAATAAATAAGGTATTATGTTAATTCAGGATGTTGTATTATTTTAAAAGAATACATGATTAAGGTGTTCACGTTTTATTACGTGGAAAAAAGGATTTTCATTGTGTTTAACTTCCCTATAAATTTTGTTCTATGAGTTTGGAAAGAATTAATTTGGATAAGTATAGTTTGAGATAATTTTTGGATTTCCATAAAAATGAAAACCTGGAGGTCGGGCGACAACCTATCACATCCTGCAAGGCCGCGAGACTAGAACTCGCAACTGAAGGGCGAAAAGGTTGTATCATCTACCATCGACCCACGTGATGTCCTGAATTGAATAATGTAGCTTTTTTAAAGGGTCTGGTAGATGAATTATAAATTATTTTTTGAACCCTATACGAATAGGATAAATAGAATATATTTTTTCAGTTCTATTATCATTTAGAATGAAAGATAATTTTGTGGTAGAAATTAGTTAAATGATGGAACTCTACTTGTCAAGTATATATTTTTTCTTCTTATATTATTCTATGAAGATATTAATTCTTAATCATTAGGTAAGGGAACATAAAAGTAAAAAATGTGTTATCCTAATACCTTAGGTTTTGTGGAACTAATGATGTTTTAAATCATCATAGTTTGATGGATATGAGCGCCTCAATTCTACAATTGTTTGTGACTGATGACCTCAATCATACCCTATAAGTATTTACATTTTTCATCCAATTATGTGTCTCTAATTTCCATCAATGTTCTCCTAATCGAGAACATAATTTGATGGTTACTTTTTCCTTCCCCTTTTCCTCTTATTAAGAATAAATTTTATTAACCCAATTTCCTATGTGGGTTTTCCCACAAAGGTATTTTCTATTTTGAACCTTTTATTTTCAGTGAATAATTTCAAATTGAAAGGACACACTTTTTTGAAGGAGGGAAGAATGTAACACCACAAGATTTCATAGTACTTTATTTTTCAAAGTAATTCAATAACATGCACTACATGCAACACCGGGTTCGAGTGCACCACAAGATTACAAAACTAGCCATACAAAATTAGTAATGAATAATATTAACTAAATACTGAACTATATATAATCCTTATAATTTTAGAATCCATATAATGAGTTTCTTGGACATAATGTACGAAATAATTCATTTTTTTCAGATAAAAGAAGTATTTATTTCAAAACATGCACTTTTACCGCCTTTTAATGATGAATCCTTTTTAATCCCAATATTTGAAACTTTTATATAATATATTGGGAAAAATAAACTTCTTATTTAGAATCGGGACATAAGAATTTAGTTTTAATAAATTTTTGGTGTTTTTTGAAAACGTTTATTTTTTTATGTATAGTGAAAAATGCTAAATTTTAATTTAAAACAAATTTTTTAATCAAAATAATTTATAATTATAAATTATACTATTCAGAAATTTTATAGCATCACTTACAGTAGGGAGGAAAATTTTGAAATTCTACTTCTTGAATGAATCCTTTCTCTCCATTTTGAAGCCAAAATCGGGTGGGCAGATTACGCGAGATGTCAACCTCAGTGAAAATCCTTACTACTGAGGGTTTAGATATATTTAAGGTAGTAGTGTATAATATAATCATAGATCCAAAAAGAATAGAAATTGCCGAAAGAGAACGCTGCTTGAAAAAATGCAGAGGTAACCCTGGGAACCTAATCCAGATAGAAACAATAGGGTGCTCAGATCCAATTTCAAAATCCGGAGACCACTTATATACCTTCATTGAAGACACCCCAAAAGAACAGGAGCCTCAAATCCAAAATCTATGACAATCATAATCCATGTTAAAGTGAAACACAATATGCAAAGAATTAAGAAGCCCAGTTTGAAAGTTTGTAAATCAAATGATCGCAAGAGTTTTGCATAAGAAGAACAGAGAAGGGCTATTTTTGATAAAATGACCTATAAGAACGAATCGGATGTCCGAAGTAACATCCAGTACCTCATCTTTGGAGAAAGAAATTGCCGATATTCCTCTGTTTCTATATGATTTTGGAGCTAGGTTGTTGGATGCCTTTGAGTTTGCACAATGAATTCTACCCGCAACCACATCTGTGAATGTTCTCTCATCTTGGAACCCTTGATCGGCAGTGGTAGGGTTTTCTTTCTTTTCACTCGAGAGAAGCATCACGCCTCTCTATGACATGTCACCAATTTTCGAAAAGAATAAAGCTTCATTTTTTTGATAGTTTTTATTTCTTAAAAACACGCTTTTTGTTATCACATCGGGAATTAAACAAGAGTCAATCTTTTGATAGATATTGTTTATTAAAAATAGGAATTTTGGTTTTGACAATGAGAATTTTTTTAAATTAATAAATGAAACTTCTATGCTTTGAATTTGGTAAAATAGACTTCACTTTTGAATTTTTAATATCATAATTATCCTAGGGTGAATTTTTGGAATTTTACGAAAAACGTTCAATTTTTTATGAGTAGTGAAAAATACTATATTTTAATTAAAAACAACTTTTTTAATCAAAATAATTTATAGTGATAAATTAGAATATTGAGTTGTTTTAAAGGATAATTAGATTATATTTTTACCATTTAATCCAATATTGGTCATGGGATTTAATTTGACATTTAAAATGGACATAATCAAGTGTCAATTTTTTGATAGTTATTATTTCTTAAAAACATGCTTTTGGTTTTGACAACGGAAATTAATTTTAAATTTATTTCGGCCACTTTTGTGTTTTGATTTTTGAAAAATGGATTCAATATTTAGAATCAGGAGGTTTAAATTGTGTAAATAGTAAAATTTTATTTTAAAACATTTTGAATAAATAATTAGGTAAATATTTTATTTACAATGGTAAAAAAACAAATCTGGTAAATAAGGGTGACCAAATAATATTATAATAATATTAAATTATCCTAACACATGTCCTAACCCTATTAGATGATACATTTCTAACCAATGGGAATCTTTGGGTCGATTGTGGGACCCCATAGATCCACTTGTACATGATAATGACACTTTTGATTAATTATGTTAAAGTTAATACAAAAATGATATAAGCATATATCTTTTAGAAAAACAATTTTTACATAGGGTTATATAAGTTATCATTTTGACTATAAATATTCATTGAAAATATAAAAATATTTCCTACATCATGGTATTTTTTATAATGTTTAGACATCTAATAAACTCAATTATTTATGACACAATAATGATGTAGTGTTTACCTAATTAATAAATGATTTAAATAAATTAAATTATAAAGAAAAAAAATCAAAAACCTTTCCAATTCTTATTGGATGATTTAATTTTGATCATGAGTTTATCTTCAACTTTATTTTGTTTTGGGACTTTAGAAACTGAATATCATTATATAATGAAATGATATTTTCAATCTTTCCTAAAAATCCCATCCACCCCCTTATAAAAATCCCTCACCTCTAACCAATTCCAAACACCTCTCATGCCCATTGGCTCATCCAACCTCTGCCCAATTAATCACCCTACATCCCTCTCCTCCTACTAGAAGACTTGCCTTAGACAGAAGTCACTTCAAGAGGTCCTTTTGGTTCGAACCAAAGGGAGTTACCTGATTTAAAGGTAACATCTTCTCTTAAGTTATTTTCATTTATTTTGCTTCTCCAACCCCCTAAAAACCCTTTTTTTCTTTACTTTTATAAAAAAACCAGTATCCTAAATATACTATGTTTTTGGTCAGTTTTTTATTATAACTAAACTTAAACACACCACCAATTTATGGCTATAGAACATAATGATTCTGTGGACGACAAACTACTGCCTCACGAAACGATGATTGTTCAATGTTCTATTACCACCTTTTATGGTGGCCATTATGATGGAACTATAATTAAATATGATATTTATGAATTTTTTTTATATATTAGCTTATATTATTCAATTTTATATCATACCATTATTCATTTAATGTTGTATATATATATATATGATAATTTCATTTGAGGAAGTGCGGACTACCGCCCCCTCAAAATGATATGACTCATTCATATCATACATGGAACGTATATAGGATGGTGTTAATGAGTTTAATTGACATATATAAAATATTATATTATACTGGAATAATAATATACCTATGTATAATTTTGTTTTTATTCATTTTAAAATTCAAAATGAAATGGAAGTAAGGTTCGTGCATACGTACGGGTTACCGTCTCCACGAACGCAATGAGATTCATTCCCCATCGTAACCATTCAAAAATATTTTTCATTTGATTATTATAAATAATGATTAATAGCTTGATATCATTCTAAATATTAATAAAATACATCATATCCATAACAAAAACGACTTATGTAATAAAACATATAAAGGGAAACGAATGAGTTAAAACTGAAACGACTGTAATTCAAAAATGCAATATTAGAAGATCATATATGATATCATATTTATGTATATGGTTATTGTATAATTTAATAACTATGATTTAACTATTATACAAGTTTTTAACGTACCCTCGACCATGGAAAGGTACAATGTAAGGGGGTTTTCACAATCTCTTCATTATCCGAGATTGTTTATAAGTAATTATCTACTAGGACCTCTATATAATCCACATCCATGTTTCTTAAAAATGTATTTCAAAACATTTTTACTAGTTACTAGACTATTGGTTAAAGTCATTTATACCCTTGTTTTACTTTTTATAAGATGTTTATAAATGAATCATTCTGTCATTTTCCAAACAATGTCCTTTTTAACCTTTTAGACAGAATTAAGGTAAGAATGTCTTTTTTACTTATACGGTGGGTGTGGCTATTTTCCGCCGTTACAAAATAGTCAATGATTATATTACAAGCTTATAATAATATTTTCAAATTAAATGTTTCATTTTATAATTATGTGACTTTTAAATGACTTAAAAAAGAGATATTTCTCTCAAATAGTTTTTATTTCATCTATGTTGACATTCTTTGATGGATTTTAATCTTATTTGAAGTTGATTTATTATGGTAAAAAACATCCATATTGTAATGAAGGTTTTGTGATATGTTTCACTGTGGATGTGTTATTTTTCTACCATTCTTGTTTTCTGGATAAAGTATTGACATTTTGTATTGTAGTTTTAAGACTAATGTTTATGTTATGTTTAAACATGTTCATATGAGTAATGCATTGGACTTAGTAAGTGACAGGTGGAGCCCACTATAGCTCCTCGATGCATTGGTGGGTCTCGTGAGAAAAACTAGTGTCATGGAATAAGGACGTGACAAAATGTTATTTGTAGTCTCGGAAAAAGGCCTTGAATATGAGGTTATGATAGTTTGTCATTATGCATTACATCATTATGAAATTGTTTATTAACATTTATAGTGATTACTCGCCTAGAATAATATCCATGTGAATAAGTAAATGGAGTTATTTCATTTTATTTTTTCCATGTTATGCTAATGTTAATGTTTAAAAGGCTTTTGTTTTAGTTATACCAGGAAAGATCAGGTAGAGGTAAGCCTCTGACCATTTATTAATAAAAAGAAAATGTACAGAAAGCAGGAAAAGAACAACAAGGAAAAAAACTACAAGTCATAGAAATCATCCCCATCACCATATTCCTGATGAAAAGTTTCATCTGCCGTATCTGATTCCCACTTTGAGCATTCATACTGATTCAGAACCATAGCATACTTCTTTCTAAGATTCATCTTTTCCAACTATAGAAACGCCATAGGAGATTGCATTCCCTTCTTCACACCACTAACATCCCTCGAAGAATTCCCCCTCTTGGTGGATGATCTTGTGTTAACTGGGCTCGGTAGGTAGGAGTAATCTTTTCTCGGTAGCCTTTTTGTTGGAGCATTCATACCACATTCAAATGCAAAGAGTTCAGTCTTTTCACTTGGAACTATATCACTATAGGATATTCTGGAAACATCATTAGAGTTCTTTTTTTCACTATAAGAGAAACTTCCCCATTTTCCAGGGATGTGCACCAGACCAAAATTTTGACATCTATCAGTTCCTCTAATCAGTATACCCTTTGAAGCAGACAAATATCATCCTCCCACCGACTACGATTGAACATCAATCTAATTGAGTCATTTATGGGGAAGCTCACTAAAAATCATCAAAGGACCTCTTTCCAAAAGGTACCTCATTTATTATAGGCTGGGAATAAGAGAAAATCTGCAATTTTGCAGACTCATACCGTTACAAATATTCATCTGCAAGAGGAGTCCTCTAAGTCTCCAAAAACTCAAACTGATTATGAGTGACAATAGAAGCCACATGTAGTCGGCCATTTCAATTAACAGTAAGCAAGGGTCGTTTCCATCCCCCAAGATCAGATTTCAGAGTTTCAAACATTTTCTTCATAGAGGGATTCAATGTAGGTGGCACCACCTTCATCACCGTTGTAACTTCTGTAATATGTGCAGCCTCATCATCTACAGCCAGAGAAGCCCACCCATCAACCTTCATTACCTTCTCACAGGAAGTCACAGTTCCAGAGCCACTAGGTCCTAAATCCACTTCTTGAGAAATTCCACTCATAGTTGGCACTACCTTCACCACAGCAGCCAATGCAGAAGTCTGTACAGCCTCACCTAATACAACTAAATGGGGCTGCTCAGCACCCTTCTCTCCCTACTCACAGGAAATCACCCTTCCATAACACTTCATGTACCCTGACGATATAGCCTTCCACTCAAATATGTTGTTACCTGTTTGTCCACACAAATAATTTTCAGGCTGAACCCCCACAAACAGCAGCTCTATACCGCTGTTTCCAGAGCCACCAGGTCCCAATTCCACAGCTTGCAAATTTCTAGTCACATTCCTGCCTCAATAGGCCATCTCTAGATTACCAAAACGATGAAAATTGACATATTAATCTATTGTAGACTCAAAGATGACCGCCAGAATCCATTGGAATTATTCCTTGTCCATGACCCAAACCCAATTCACGAGTGGTTTTGCAACATCCACTTCCACACAAATTCTTGGACAAAAAGTATGACACAGAACCTCCGTTCGCCGATCAGAATAGAGGTATATTTCAATAATATTCCCAATAATACAAAAGATAGCTATATTTTGAAAGGAAAGAGGGATACCAGGAAGGCAAACCCAAGATGCGATCGTTGATGGGTCGTGCCACATATGGAAATTAAAACACCAACAAAACAGGAGGAAGGAAGCTCTGTTGCATCTTTGGGAATCCCTAGACAAGGCGACGACAAGGTCCTCCTCGATGCTCTTGAATGTTGGTCAGGGATACATTTGGTAGATGGCCTTGATTTTCTCTAAGTCAATCATGATTCCCCTATATCTGAAAATGATGCTAAGAAAATTTCTAGAGGTAACACCAAAGGCACACATCAATAGGTTCATCTTTAGGTGGAAAGAAAGGATGAAGCCAAACAATTTATCAAGATATTTGAGATTTTCTTGAAACTCACATGATTTGACCACCATATCTTCCATGTAACATTCCACAAATTTCCCTAATATTGGCATAAATATGCGATACATGTCCCGCTGATAGGTGGAACATGCATTCTTTAGAGTAATGGGAATTACCTGGTAGCATAAAGTACCATGTGGTACCCTACAGGATATAGGATCCTCATATTTGGGAGCCATTTTGATATGGATATACCCAGAATACCCATCCATGAAGGAGAGGGCATGGAACCCAGTGGTGGCATCAATCAAAAACTCCGTCACGGGAAAGGGAAAATCATCCCTCATCCAGTGACAGTTGAGATCAAGGAAGTCAATGCAGACTCATATTTGACCTTTATTTTTCTAGGAATTCATAATAATGGTTATCCATCTGGGGTACTAGACCCCCATTAAGATGTTTTCCTTGACGAGTTTATTATCATCGGCCTCGACCATGGAACCGTGAGAAGGGTGCATCTTCATGGGAGGCTGTTTGAACCGACAATGATTCTCTTGAAGACCAAGGTGTTTTATGGAGACCTGAGAATCTTTTCAGGTCATTTCATCATAACTCTAAGAAAATACAACAAGGTGATTCTTCAGAAATACCATGTACTGATGATGATCCTCGACATGAATTGTGACACTGATCAATGTGGGTATCATATCCGTCTCGCCACTGAGGATAACCTCGACCAATTCATCAATTGTGGAGGAGAAACCCTCTTTGAATGCAAGAGTAACATCCCTTAAATACTCTTCATCATATATAGTGGATATTCCTGTAAGATAAAATATCTTGATGGGAAGATGTTACCAGCCAGAGAGGTAGTAGACACTACATCGGGGGACTCATGTGCTATCGAAACCATAACAAAAAAAGTTTTCGATCTAATCCCATCCATTCTTCCCCCAAGGGGAATAATTTGATGATATCGAAGAAATAATGGAACTTCATCTTGAGATGGTTTATCCCATCCTGGTGGAATAAGAAATAATTCCGTACTTCCATTTCTATGAGGCAGACATCCCAAAACCATATGGGGGTAAGGGTCTTTAGGATCACCGGATCCTGATTTATGTTGGAGAACATGGTGATCTTCTGGCATCTCTTAGACATGGGAATGTGCTCCCCACTCATTCTATAAATATAGAATTATTGTCCCAGATATGGGGTCGTAGCCTCCAATTGATGGATCAGAATGATGTAGGCATCATCCATGTCTATACACGGGTCGATCACAGCCATAGCATGTTCAATTTCATTGGCCAGCATCTGTTTTTCATTGCAAATCTAATAGTCAACATCAAGGAATCAGGATTCACACCACGCAATGGGAGAAGATACACCTTGGATTATTCCAACTATACCTTTAAGGGAGTACTCAAGACTCTGGTGATACGATTGGCGGACCGCCACATGCAGGTGAAGCCATGGTCAACCCATCAATGCGTTTTAGGTGGTGTCCTGGTAGACAACCATGAAGTCGGTGATGGATAATAGACCATAAAACTAGGTCTTTAGGTGGAACATTCCATTTGGTGTATGTTATGTCCTGTCAAAACATTGAATTTTTAGGTCATAGGGCCTCAACTCATCCTGAGATAGCCCCAACATTCAGAGTGTTTGTGTTGGGATTAAGTTGATCCCAGAGCCCATGTCAACAAGACAATGACGAACATCAACACCATTTATGTGTCCAATGATTTACAGTTGGTGGATGTTTCCCTGTATGGGTGAGCCTTAATTTTCTCTAGAGAATGAGATAATGTCATGACATTTAGCACTCTCGACTTCCTCAGCGTGGAAGGATTCTGCAGCTGCTACCTCCGTCTCAAACAGAAGGTGGATTCTTAAACACTCAGCGAGGGCTCCACTCAAATATAATGACTAGAGAAGGGACTAATGCATAGAGATACTCACATGAATTATTTCTATATGCTTAAGGACATCATACTTCTGTTCCATGCATGACTTTCATATCAGTAGAGGCCATTCGACAGTAGGGGGTATAACAGGCCCTTCCGACTGAACTGGCAGGAGACTGCTGTGGGGAATGTGTCATTGCTCGCTTGTCAAAGCTCATAGAGAGACTACACAGTGTGGGATAGATGAATGAGAGTGATACATAATAGAGACTGGATGATCATGTCATGGTCAAGAAGCTCCACTTGAACATGTAACACAAATGAAGGTGAAGGAGGACCTGATGACACCAAATGAGAAGGCATCACGTGCAAGGCTCTATGCTAGTCATGTTGTCTGGTTTCAGTGTCATGCACATCTTGATTAGAAGTAATGAATGAGGCACTCCAACGACCCATACAACCATGGCCCCGCCAATGCTAGAGATAGCTGGGAACATTGGTAGGATTCGTCTGGTGCTCATCACCATCAGAAATCATGTAGGTTTTTACCAGCTCCATAGTGTTAATATAGGCGTACCCTTGATCATCCTTATAATAATCTGCCTATAATGGATGGATTCAAGAGGAATTTCCATCCTTGTGAGCATGAAGTTTTCAAGAGTATGATATGACAATGACAATAGTGTGGGAATTTTTTTTTCCATTACATAGCTGATGCCTTCTCTTCTAGGAAGATGAAGGCTAAGACATTGATGCAAAAAAGACAAGCTATGGGTGACGCAGCATCTCCTGAAGGATTAGGTTGATTTAGTCGTGCATGGCTAATACCAGGGGTATGAGAGAGTGTCTTACAATCCATACAGTGGATATACTTTTGGGACCTATTGTTAAGGACCTTGTCCCACTCATCTTTGCTATCACTGCTGATGTTTGGCTTCATGAAGAAACATTCCACCTCTACCAAAGATCAAACTAAAATTACTATGTTGTTATCAACATGTTCTTGAAGCCATTATTTAAAAAAAATTCAAAATTTTAGGGTGTTCCCTAGGATCTGATGATTGTGGTTTTAAATATGGAGATTAGTGATATCCACCTCTTCAGGCCTCCTGTATTCAGGTATGCATAGATATCACTATTCCAAGGAACATCAGAAATAACCTAGGACCTAAGATTCATTGAATAAGTAGGTTCTATTTCTCCTATCAACGGAGTAGTATCAAGGATCCTGGCATTTATGAGGTGTTGTAGGAGTCCTTCGAGAGGTGGAATTGGGTTTTCATGCATGGGTGGTGGAGGCATGTTACGCAGGGGTGCCTATCGATTTTGATGTGGGCACTGCTGGACTTGAGGTTGCGCCTAAGGTGGAGGGCCTCTACGAGGCTTTGGAAATGGTTCCACTGGAAACAACTCCAGTTTCTTAGGGACATATACTTGGGCCCCCACGGTGGGATCATCCTTATTGACTTTGATTATAGGAATTACAGGAGGCAACGAGCGTTCCTTCTTAGCTGGTTTTAAGGATTCCTATAGACACTGAGTCATATCAGAGATGTCTCGAAATACCCCGAGGTAATTATGGGTAATTGGAGAGGGGACCTGTTCAATCTTGACATTACCCACACACATTTATAGAAACTGTTCCTCAGTCTGCATCATATCCAAGGAGTAGGTGATACCTTTCCCTATCCGACAAAGTCTACGATGTTCTTCTCATGTTTCTTCTTACACTTGAAGGGGTCTGTAATACTCGTCTACCTAGTGGTAGAGATGAACATGTTATGAAACGACCTATGGATATCTTATAGCTAGCGACTTACCCGATGGGTAGCTGGTTGTACCAGACATACGTAGGCACTTCCAATGTCTGTACGAAACACCGGAGTTTTATGGCCTCCTACTGTGACAGAGTTCAAAGCATGGGTACACACCTAGAAATGAAGTGGTCTTGATGCTACAGTGGGTCACCAGTCTAGTTAACATGGTAGAAGGTGTGATTTCCCAAACCTGGGGTGTACAGGAATATCATCAACCCACGCCAGATATTGCTTATAATCAAGTGATGTTGACACAAGTCAAGTTTCCAACGCATCGAGGTGAGAAATGTTTGCCGCCATCAGATCATATGGGCGGGGTTCACTATCTTGATGATGATCCTTGACCACCAGTCCTTTGGAAATTTCTTCAACATCATAAGAATGCCTGGGAGCTCATTGAGTGTCTAATGGGATGACCTGTGGAGCGGCAGGGGGAACCTGAGTTGGGTCATAGGGATTATCACACCACTCAGGTGGATTTGGTGACACATACCACACCATAATTCAATAAGTCCTGGAATCTATCCTGTCTACATGGATAGGATGTCCAGGGTCACCCAGAGGCAATTATCCGAGGCACTATTACACCTACCCCAACTACCCTATCCGAGGGTCACCATAGTTTGGATGTTGTTCCATGTCACATTCCAAAAGGAGTTCATCGACCATCTTTTTATTCCTCTGTGAGATGTTGTCACATCACAATTTTTCGAGATCTTCCTTCATCTTCGGTAGTGATTTAGATGGGTTAGAGGGTCTGACGGCTCCTAGGTGCTCTTTACCATTATTGGGATTCTGGTTGAGGACCAATGCCTCAGCTATCACGGGAAGACCCAATTGATTTATTTACCAGAGATTAACCCTTTCCAGTGGTTCCAATAATTGTGGCACTCCCCCAAGGGTATGTTCGCTCCAATGATCACTAAATCGTTCTTCCACTCTAATAGATCACCCAAGTTAGTCGCGACTCTACCTGAAGGCATTTCTATAATATTTCCTGAAAAATTAGGTTGGATCCTGGTATAACTAAAATTCAGGGTAGCATAATGCACCCAACCATGGACCTAAATGTTCGTGGAATCATCCTTTATAATTTTGCGAAGCACATTAAATCTATGAATGCATCGTTGTTGGAGGGTATGGTAACGACTGGGTGATGCAGGGCGTTGTTCCATAGGGAGCGCGACCATGTAAACCATATGGAATTGTTTTCCAATGTCTTAAAAGTGTTCCTGACTATTGGGATAAACCACTCTCTAATAACGGAGATGGAAGTGATTCTCCCATAGGGTTTAGATGAAGCATGTGACTTCCAGTTTGGTATGTGATTCCGACGAACTGATGATAGCGATCACAATTTTCCAGAACATATCTGGGAAATGATCCATTGCAAGAATGTTCTAGAAGCTCATTGGATTATAATAATGACATGGACTTTGGTTTCCCCACTCATCAACTGGGGGCAGTTGGGGGACCAAAAATGACACTTAAGCAGACCACTAAGATGGTAGACTGGCTGGTGGAAAATACGGCGAACATGCTGACAAAGTGCCGCATCTCAGGTTATCCCAAGAAGATTTTGACAAATGAGCCACTACAAAATGGTTATACTGGAAAACAACAATGACTTACTATGTATGGGTTGCGGTCACTAATGGTGTTCCATGCTATTGTTCATCCTTTATCGGTCCCCAGAATAACTCTCTATGACCTCTGGTTGAGGTAGAGAATGGCCATATTGATGATAGGGTGGATTGCATAAAAATACCCTAGGATGGGTCGAAATATTATTCCTTCTGTATGTATCTGCAGAGGGATGTGGGAATCCGGTGAACCTCACATTCTGGAAGGATGAGTGTGATACGTCGTGCTCCTGCCCCATCCCATGAAATAGAGGATCACTATGAGGGTTCCATTTCCGAATCACATTTTGTATTGGAACCAAAGAATCAGATAGTCTTAGTATTAGTTTGAATCATCTCAGTACCCTTCTTATAGAATCGAAAATCCGCCCTCCTACCACGGGATAACTCTTCTGCACAAGGTCGATTTTTGGCATAGGATGGACCTCTGACCGAATTGATGTTAGGGAAGAAAAGACTCCGTATTGGGAGATCCGAGGTGTGAGGAGCACCTAGAGATATGTCAAAGGGAACACAGGTAGGACCGCTATGTCCACTGGCTTACATGTAGAGGGAATATCCGCAGGATGTTCTGGAGTGGGTAGGACCTCTTCTGGAGCTAGTAGGAACATGTGTAGGGCCACCATGCTTATTTCCTTTGGCAACGTCGATGTGAGGTGGGTCCTCATACTGGTCGACCAGAACATAGGTAGGACCTCTGTGTTGGGTGTTAATAAAGTGAGGAAAACATCCGCTTGTGTGGTTTTTGTGATGAGGAGGACCTTCGTCGGCAGTTGTAAAGAAATTGGGATTCCCCTACTCTGATGATGGGCCAGATGGGTAGTGTATCCCCATCAAAGAATTGTGATGGGAGGAAGGACTCTATACCCAAGGTTGTGGGTTAGGAAGATGATTTTGTATTCGGTGTCAATATGGTGGGGAGGACCTAAATTCTAAATGAAGGTTGAATGTGGAGGACCTACAAACCGTGCTTTGGAGTGGGACAATCTTGTTCTCTCATTTGTGATAGTACACGAAGGACCACCATTCATTGTGTCATTGCCACGGTTCAGTCTGTGACATGTACTACCTGCATTAGAAAACAAGAGAGTGGAACTAGCCTTCCCATGTGGTGGTTGGGGCCTCGATCCAAGCCGGGCATATGAGCACCCCTACTCACCATAAATAATGGAATGATTGTATGTTTCAGTGGTTTCAGGGACCATGATAGTTCTTGTTGTTGACGCCCCTCCGTGGGAATCCACCTCGGCCTATGCTAGATGATGGAATCAAGTTAATTATAAATGGCACGGTGGTTCAGGTGCATGTCTCACTAGCTCATTATTCCATGGGCTTGGGTGGTGGTGCTGATGCGGCTTGGTGGGTGCCCTCCATGGAAGCCCCTGGGACGAGATCCCTACCAGGATAATCCGTGCATCCCTCACCACATTAGTGTTGGGTAGGGATTCTTTGATGTGTTTCAAGGAGAGGCTCCCAATAAAAATATACGTTGGAGTGTTGAGAAGTGTCTCCCAGTGTAGCCCCTGGGGGTGGCGGTGGTGACGATGTGTAGAAGCCTCTATGTCTTGTCGGGCTATATCCAGGGTTGGGATAATCCCCTCTTCTTCATATCATCGAACAAGGTCATTAATCACCCTTCTCTGAACGATTTCAGAAGGGGAGATAGGGCATCGGTTCCCCGAAGCCGTGGATGCTGTGGCTATCATGGGGGAGATAAGGCCACATGGGATTACCGTGTAGACGTTTCCCCTGGCCCTGTATCTATTGGCGGGTGATGATCAGTTTCATGTCATGAAATATGGGGTCCAGAAAAGCAGGATGGCTTAACCATTAGTTCCGAAAGAATGAAATCAATGTATAGTTCCACCTCACAATTCTATCTTCCATGGTTGGGAAGAATGATCCACGCTAACAACGTTGCTGACTGGGAAGACCAACGTTCAACTTCATCAATTTCAAGTGAGTTTCACACTGCGCCCACTATTTTCATGGTGGGACCTGACACTAGATTAATGGATCTGGTGACATGCTAATTTAGTTACTTCTTGAGGGATACTAATCTCCACATTGAGGTGATGAAATTATCATGAGGTTCACCATTTATGTTTCTGACACTTTCATCGGGGTGCACGTCCATCTATTTCGGTGGAGGCGCAGCTGTTTCCCCACTTTCCAAACACGGGTGGAATCTGTTTCTTATTCATGGATGTTTTTTATATGGTGGCCATGGTGCAGGGCTCTGGCATTTCACCAGCCGCAATGCGGGGTTCGGTGAATGGTCTTCGCGAGGCAGCAACTTGGGAGTCGGTTTTACCTTTGTGATGCTTCTTCTATACACATATTTTTGTTCTAAAAAGGATATTATGTCTATTGTTTTCCCCATTCATAGATTTAAATGATGACTGTGGATCAACCAATAATTAGGTTGACCCATGGATCGTTCAATCTTTTGGGAGGGTCAAATTATCAGGTATTACTTTCGGTAATAAATTTTATATTATTTTTCTTCATCTTGACCCTTTTAATAGGAGTCGATCAATACCATAAATAATAAGGAAAATGGTTTTTCTCCATGATTTTTATACTAATTTCTTCTCCCCTTTGACACCATGTGTTCTTAGCATTATTTATGGGGTTATGAACAACAGGTCTTTCCATATCCAACTCAATACACAATGACCCCAAATCAGAGATCCGAAACATTGAAGACCTAGTGGAGGTGTGGCAATGTTCATGGTAAGAAATTAAATGTGATTCAGAAGATATCATTCTTTAACAGTTATTCACTCGGATGATGGAAACATGTTTTCAGAGCCATTCGAGCACCCAAAACATACCAAATCATCTTTTCTATGAGAGTAAGACCATGTATCTTCAATTTTGAGAAAAATGAATGGATGGATTGAGAATTAGAGGACCAATAAAGTGCCAGTGAAAGAACCAATGATTATAGATACTCAAAAAGAACAAAAAATGTATCCCAAATAACACGATGTGAATTCAAAATAACACATCATATGGGGATGGCTTAGAGGCAGTTAGGCTTCTGGGTGATGGAAAGTTTTAACACGGCGTGTGAAAGATATCACATTGCATGTGAGTCCTTACACGAGACTATAACGACCCATAATTTATATACATTGTTATTACATTATAATTAATTATATTTATTACAACATATAACAAATACATAACAGAACCATATAGGTATAATTTCATTAGAATCTAGGAAACATAAACAACTGGTTCATAATACATCTACATTGTCTCTCGTTTATTTCATCGTAACTTGACTTTTTTTGGCATATCATACTTAATACCCTTATTCCTGACCTAGGGAAATGTAACATATTAAAGGGTGTGCTTTAATTCACTATAAGGGTAGACACAATAAATATCAATCATATATAACATTTCAAAAAGTTACGCTACATATACGTGATCATAATATCATGACATGGGATAAATCATAGAAGTGAAATGTAATCCAAATAATAATAATAAAAGATATCATACTGTGTGGAATACACAAATATGCATGGAAAATCATTTTATATCGGTCGTGGCTCATTACAAAAACCATCATAGCCGAAAAAGTCAGTTACTGAACCATGTTCACTCCTCGTTCCTGCCCGGTATTACTGAACCGAATTTACATTCTGTTCTAGCCATGTCTATCTCATGAGATAAAATTCTTTACCTAATGCATTGTTGGGTGAAATAGGTCCCACCAATGTCATAATAAATCTATTATTATGTGTTCCATAAGAACATAAATCATTCATCATAGCATAACCCTTGTAAGAAAATGGTATTTTTAATCATCATAACATAATCTATATAACATAAATGGGATTCATAAAAATAATTCCATCATAAAAACAATCAAATAAAAGTAATAATATTTATATAAATTTAACCCTATGTCATCAAAGATGGAAAATAATTTTGATTAAACACTTGATCTTAATTCCCAATGAAAATATTCATTCTTCTTGAAATGCATTTTATTTTCCCAAAATGTCGTGCAATTTTTAAAGAAAATAATGGAGTTAAAAATACACGTATAAACATGTAAATGATTAATCCTTGAAGTAATTGGTTATAAAGATGTAAAAACTAGTTCTTGTAGTATAAGTAAAAAAACATTCTCCTCATGCTTTTTCTAGAAAAGTCAAAAAGTACCTTGTATGGTAAACAAAAGAAAAATTCCTTCCAAACTATGTAGTAAAGTAAAAATGGGTAAAAATGATTTTAAGAATACATAGATGAATAGTAACCATTTTATGGGTATATTTTTTAAAAACATGGACATGGATGATAAATATATCTTCAGTATATAATTATAAATAAAAAATCTATGATAAAAAGAGATCGGAAATATTATCCCTTACATTAGGTCTGATATGCTTCTTATGTATCCGAACCTCCCGTATATTTATTTAAATAATGTTACTTATTTTTTCTAGAATCATAATCATTTTTATTAAAACATTTATGATTATATTTTCCTCCGTTTGTTAGTTACATTTCATTGTTACTCATTATTCGGGCATTAACTTATTTACATTCTTATGTATGTTGTGTTAGATACGTGCTTATCTATCTTTTTTTTATAGTTATATCATTTAAATAAGGGTATTAGTATAATATATATCATAGTAATTTATTCAAATAATTTATATAATCTTGATTTAATGAAGATTGTGTAGAAAAAATTACATTGCACTGTGGAGAATATATGTCGTACATACACAAAAGTGACAATATCATTCCCATAACTGTCGAGGGGTACTGAATTGGATAGTTTATAGAATATCAAAATTAGTATCATGTTATATTAATAATATATAGTTATTATTTACACCATTATACTCATCCATGTAAGGTGATGGTGATAAATAGAAAACACCGTGATGTGGAGATGACAAGTCATATGTACACACGCGTGGTGATTTTGTTTTTTGTAAGATTGAAAGAAGGTGAAATATGGTTGTTTTTCCTATATATAATAACATATAATTATACTAGTGATGATGATATTATTAAATTATAATGAAACAACCAAATAAGATAATGTATAATAATAATGAAATTTGAAAGAATCAGTAGAAGAGATTACCGCTTCTTCAATGTGTCTCTTTTATATTTCTTATTATGGAACTAGAGTTGGTCTTTTGAGAAGAAAAGAACTTGTAGAATGTAACTAGGTAGGTTTATAGGAGATATTTTAAGGGTTTGTATGATCTTGAAGTCTCAAAAGCGATAGAATGGGAGTGGGATGAGGTGTCCTTTTATAAGAGAGGAGAGATGCACTTTAGGAAACACTCAAATATATTAATTTATAATAAATATGTTTTTGAAGAAAAATGGTCCAAAACTTATTTAATTCATATATAGGCTGATTTTGGTTAGAAAAACCATCAATTAATTATATTTATATTTGTTTATAATATTTGTTTATACTTATCTTTTTGGTTTAACGCTTATTTTTCACTTTTTAATCTTACTGTGATTTCAGGTTATTTAAATATTATGGGTCAATTTAATTACCATATAATATTAAACGACCCAAAAAATGTTATTTATTACATATTTGGACTAATATTAACCATTTTACTGAATCTTATATTTTTTTGGAATTTAATATCATTTAATAAACTATTATATGTTTTAAGTTATGAATTTTGCCAATTTTGGACACTATTCATACATAACTTTTTAAAATCACATAAAAACAATATTCCTTAGAAAATATGGTATTAAATTAAAGATAATATGTCAATTTCAATGGTAAAATTCATGGATGAAATAAAAATAACAAATTTAAATTTGTGTTAATATTTATAAATTCAATTATTTAAATCATTCATTAATGATTTAATCACTACATCATATTTGTGTAATCAGTAAAAAAATTTATTTAATCTATTAAAAATCATAAAAAAATAGATTGATGTAGGAAATATTTTTATCTTTCTTATGAGTATTTATAATCATAGATATTAGTTATATTATGCTTTATTAAAATCACTTTACTAAAAGATATATGTTTAGGATATAATTATAATTACTTTATGTTAACTTATATAAAATTTCATTTTCATATCCATGTGAATCCATGGGGTCCCAAAATCTACCCAAGGATTCCCATGGTCAGAGATATTTCATCCAATAGGATTCAAACACGTTTTAGAGAAGTATTATATTATTAAATTATTATTTTTACACTTATCTACCATATTTACCCTTTAACCATGGTAAATAAAATAATTACATAAGTAACTATTCATATTGTTCAAAAATAAAAGGATCCTATTCATACAATTCAAACCTTATGTCTCCAAATATGGAATCAATTTTTCCAAAATCATAATAAAGAAGTTGCAGTAACTGATTTAAAATTAATTATGCGGATGAAATGAGAATACAAGTTATAAAAGTTAAAACATAGAAAAAGATTGAACTTCTTTTACCTATGAATTCAATGAAAAATTAATTAAAATGAAAAGAATTATGTTAAATGGTTAAAATATATTCTATTTATACATTAAAACCATTCAATATTATAATTTAGTTCTATAAATTATCTCAATGTGAAAATGTGTTTTTTATTAAAATTTAGCATATTGGAGGGAGATATAGTTCACACCCATATCATAATGAATCAATTATTATGTGTGGCATAAGAACACAAATCCTTCATCATATCATAACCCATGTAATAAAATGGTATTTTAAAACTCGTTTTCATCATAACATAATCTATATAAGATAAATGGACTTCATAAAAAAAATCATCATAAAAAAATCGAATCAATGTTTTAAAAGGGATAGAAACATAACCGTATGTCATCATAGAAGGAAAATAAATTTGATAAATCACTTGATATTAATTACTAAGGAACATAACTTTTTTTTAAAACATTTTATTTACTCAAAATGTCATGCAATTTTAAAAGAAAATAATTTATTTGAAAATAAACTTGTAAACATGTAGAATAAGACTCATGGAAATATAGAGTTATGAATATCTAAAAACCCATTCATGTCGTATAATTTATGAAAACATTTTCCTTGTACTTTTACAGGAAATGTCAAAAAGTACCTCGTATATTAAAATTAATAATTATTTTTTTGAAACAAGGTAGTAAAATTCAAAACTGGTGAAAATGACTATAAGTATATATAAGATAATAGTAGTATTTTATGGGAATATTTTTAGAAAACATGTACATGGTTGATAATTATATCCCCAGTAGATACTTATGAATAAACAATCTCGAATAAAATGAGATCAGAAAAGTTATCCCTAACCTTAGGTTTGATATCCATTGTACATATCTGAACCACCTGAATATATATTTTAATAATGTTACTGAATTATTCCCAAATCACAATCATTTTTATGATAACATTTATGATTGTATTTTCATCTTTTTGATAGTAACATTTCATTGTTTCTTGTTATTTGGGCATTAATTGATTTACGTTCTTATTCATATTGTGTTGGATATGTTCTTATTTATAATTTTTTTATAGTTTTATAATTTAATGAATGGTATTAGTATAATATATATCGCATTTATTAATTAAATTCATTTTTATAATCATGACTTAATAAATATTGTGTAGAACGAATCACATCACACATTGGAGACGGTAAGCCGTACGTACACACGAGCGAGGATATCATTCCTATAGTTATTGAGTTGTATTTAATTGGATGGTTTATAGTATCATGGAATTAGTATAATGTTATATTAATCAAGTATAGTTATTTATTTCCACCATTATACCCATACATTTAAGGTTATGGTGAGTAACAGATTAAACCACAAAATGGAGACGGTCATCCGTACGTATGCAGACGCTGTAATTTTGTTTTTTGTAGGATAGATTCAAGGTGCAATAGGGTTGTGTAATATTTGTAATAAATTATATGTATATGAGTAATACTAAAGTAATTACTTTATAATAAAACATATAATTAATAATAAGTAGAAGAAGAATGAAATTTGAAAAAATTGATAGAAATGATTACCTCTTTTCAATGTGCCTCCTTTACATTTCTTCTAAAGACACTAGATTTCATCATTTGAGAATACTAAAACCTCTAGAATTTTTATAGGGAAGTTTAGAAGAGAAATGGGAAGGGTTTTTTTGTGCTTTAGGTCTCAGAATAGAGTGAATTGGAGAGGGAGGTGGTGGCCTTTTATAAGATATAAGAGTGACACATTAGGGAAATCTCAAAAATATTCTTTTATAATAAATTTACAGTCGACTAGAAATGGTCCAAAACATATTTATCTAAAATATAAGATAATTTTGTTTCGAGAACCCAACATAAAATAATATTTTGAAATGTTTACAATAATTTTTTATCCTTATCTTCTTGTTTTAACCCTTACATTACCCTTTTTAATCGTACCATGATATCATGTTATTTAAATATTGTGGGTCAATCAAAATAATATATCATGTCAAAATATTTATAAAAATTTATTTATGAAATATTTGGACTTATATTAACAAATTGGACTTGTCTTAGATTTATAAGAATTTAATATCATTTTATAAACTCTTTTATGTTTAATTTTAGTAATTTTTGTCAACTTAGGACATTATTCATACTTCAATTTATTAAAATTAATAAAACCATTACTAATTATAAAATAAGGAATTAAATAAAATATAATATGTAAATTTCATCATGAAAATTCGTTTATTACATCAAAATTACCAAATAATTTCTTTTTTAATATTTATAATTTACTTATTTAAATCATCCATTTATGAGATAATCACTACATCATATTTGTGTCACACATAAATCTATAAATATAATCTATAAAATTATAAATAAAATATCATTATGTATTGAATATTTTATCTTTTTAATTAATATTTATAAACATAGATATCATTAAAATAATAGTATATTAAAATCAAGTTTTTCAAAGATATTTGTTTAGGATATAATTATCTTATTTTAAATTAATTTTAATAAAATGTCATTTTATTATCCATGTGAATTCATGGGGTCCGAAAATCGACCCATGGATACCCATAGTCAGAAATACTTCACCCAAAAGAATTAGGATATGTTTTAGTGTATTATTATATTATTATATTATTACTTTTTTAACATTATTTACCAGAGATTCCTTTTAACCATGGTAAATAAAATAATTACTAGAGGCACTATTCATACATTTCTATAATTAAACGAACCTATTCACAAAATTTGGGCCTTCTAATTCCAAATATGGAATCCATTTTTCCAAAATCAAAATAGAGAAGTTGTAGTAAATGATTTAAAATTAATTCCATTGTAGAAATGAGAATACGAGTTTAAAATGATAAAACATTACAAAAGATTGAAATTTTTTTAACTACGAATTCAATCTAAAATTAATGATAATGACAGAAATTATATTAAATGGTAATAAAATATCTTTTTGATAATTTAAAACTATTCAATATTTTAATTTAATTATATATGTTATCTCGATGAAAAAAGTTGCTTTTAATTAAAATTTTGCATATTTTTACTCTTCATAAAAACATGAAAGTTATCAGAAAAATATATGAAATTGATCAAATTTATATTTTTTATATCCCACTTAAAAATAACATGCTTATGTTGTCATATAGTTATTATTAATGTGTCAAAATATCAATTTAAATTGGGTTCCCAATTCAAATGTATAAAATTAACCTTAAAAAGGTTCTTATACATAAATTATGTTCTTATTCATACCCTATGACTAAAATATAAATTAATTATACAACAAAAATATATCATTAATCTAATTACAAAAGTTAATTAATTCAAAAAAATATATATTATTGATTTATATCTATTATAAAAAAATTAATAGGTAATAAATATATAATTCATTTTCATAAGTTAATTATAATTATTCCTGCTAACCTAATGAATATTCTATAACAGTATTTATATATTAAGGGAATCTCTTGGTTCATTTAATCTCACTAATGTGGAAAAAAATCTACTAGAGAATAGATTTATATAAATACAACATTTCATAAGATCATCTTGGTGTTACATTTAATCCCCTTAAACTGAATTTCAACCCCAAAAATTGTCACATGGAAATAAACAGTTGAGGATAGCTCTCCTTAATCACATCTTCATGTACCTATGTATCTTCTTAAAATAGGTGATTCCAACAAAAAAATTAACCAAGCGAGTGGTCTTGTTCCAAAGAACATTTTATCTATGATCCAGAATCTCTATCGGTTGTTATTCATAAACATATCTGGCTCGAGTGTTATAGATTATATGAATAGTACATATGAAGGATCAAGTATAAGAATTATTAGGATAGATACCTGGAACACATCATGAACTTGGGAGAGATTCGGTGGAAGTACCCATCGGTAAGCTACCTTCCCAACACTATCCAGAATTTCAAAAGGACCGATATACCTATAGCTCAACTTACCATTCTTTCCAAATCTAATTACTTTCTTCTGGGTAGATTTTTGTAAGAACACCTTATCACCCACTTCAAACTAAAGGTATTTTATTTCGTTTCCAGCATATTTTTTTTTCGTCTCTGATGACCTCTTATGTGTTGTGGAATAGATCTAATCTTTTATGTCATTTTATCAACAAGACTATGGCCTAAAGCATTGTTTCCCCATATTCTCCGAACAAGTTGGATTTCATCACTTCCTTACATAGAGGGATTCATAATGAACCATATGAATACTGGAGGGAAAGCTATTAATGTATGAAAATTCAAACAATAGTAATATTTTTTCCCATCCACCTTTGAAATATATAGAGAATGATCACATCATGCCTTCCAATGTTTGAATTGTCCTCTCAGGCCGATCATCGGTCTGAGGATGATATGCAGTGATGAAACATAACTATATACCCAGAGCATGCTGAAGACTTCACAAGAACCACGAGGTAAACCTCGTATCCCGATTAGATATAATTGAAAGTGTTACTCCATGAAATCATACTTATTACTTTACATATATCCGGTCAATCTGACCAAGAGAGAAATCCTCTCTAATAGACATGAAATGTTTCAACTTTGTAAGGCATTCAACTATAACCCATATAACATTATTGAATTTTGATGATTTTTGATGTCTGATGACAAATTCCATAGTGATGTTTTCCCATTTTCATTCTGGTATGGTTAATGATTTTAATATCACCATAGAATTCTATCACTTATCCTTAACTTGTATACAAACCAAGAATTGAGAGTTATATTTGGCAACATAACTATTCATTACATCCCACCAGAAGTAATCTATTAGGTTTGTGTACATCATTGTGCTTGCATGGTGAATAGATAATGAAGAACTATGAGCCTCATCTAATATATCTCTCTCTTTAATTCTTGAATCAGAGTAGTATAAATCTGGTTCCAGAAAATTATTATTTTATCACAATCATGGTTGAATTTTTGAACATTTCTCACCTTCTTTTTTAACTCTACATATTCATTATGTGATCCTTTAATCATTACATGAATATATAGTTGAACATTTTTTTGATAAATATAAGATTTCTCCCCTTCCATTATAATTTCAAGATCCATCTTTTGTAAATCCATAAATATTAGATCATCCAAGATCCTCATCATAGATAAACGGGAATGGTCTTGTTGACATAATGAATCTTCCACCTTGTTTGTTTTCTCACGGAGATAATGTATTGAGAATTCGTAATCATTAGTCAACTCCAACTGTATTATTTCAAAAATATTCAGATTCATTTTTGTGAAAATAAAATTTAACCATTTATGATCAGTATAAATATGACACCTTTCACCATAAAGAAAATTCAAACATATATTTTATGAAAAGAGTACCACAACTAACTCAAAATCATGAGTTGGGTAATTTTTCTTATGGATTTCCAATAGTTGTGAGTCATAAGCTACCACCATATCATTTTTCATGAGAACACACCCCATCATATTCTGGGAATCATCATTCTATATCACAATCCTTTTTTGACTACATGGAAGTGTGAGCACATGTTCACTGGAAAACATTTTTAGCAAATTGAAATTCTTTTCACATTCCTCCGTCCAAACAAACACAAATCCTTTCCGAGTATACATGGTGAGGGGATTAGACAATCGTGAAAAAGATTTCACAAAAGATCGATAATATCCATAAAAAACAGAAAAACATAGTATCTTAGTTACTATTTTTGGTCTCACCTATCTTTCAATAACCTCTATTTTTTGTTGTAACCATTGTTATACCCTCTCTAGAGATTATATGACCCAAAAATGAATTGTTTTGATGCCAAAATTCACACTTGGTAAATTTAACATAAAGATTATCCTTTCTCAAGGTATTAAATACAATTCTCAAGTGATCTCATGTTCTTCCATTCCCATTGAATTGAATAGAATATCATATATAAAGACTACCACAAACTGACCAAGATAGTCTTTAAACAAACTATTAATTACGTCCATAATTATAGAATGGGAATTAGTGAGACCAAAATGCATCACTCTAAATTCATAGTGTCCATACCTTGTACAAAATTCTATCTTTGGTACATCCTCCCATTTGACACTTAATTGATGATATCATGAACAAAGATCATTCATGGAAAATTATTGAGGCCCACGTAGTTGGTCAAATAAGTCATCAATGAAGGAAAGATGTTATTTTTTCATGATAGGGATCTTTTTAATTTCACTATAATCAATACAGAGTCTCATTGATCCATATTTCATATTAACAAATAGATCATTTTCACCCCAAGGTGAAACACTAGGGAGTATGAATCGTTTATCAAGATTTTCTTGGACATTCATTTTCAATTCCTTCAACTTAATTGGGGGAACTCAATAAGGTGTATTTTAAATAGGCATAGCACCCGGTATGAGTTCTATTGATTACTCAACTTCATGCTTTGGTGGAAGACCAAGAAATTCCTTCAGAAAGATATCATCAAACTCCACTACAATTGGAATATTCTTAATCACAAGTTTCACCCCAACCATTTGAGATAAATAACATTAATTTATAGGAACCAAGACCCATGAAATGGATGAAATTTCCACTAGATGGTTATATTCATCCTTTCACTGATAAGTGATCATAGATTGATCTGGAATATGAAATGGGACTTCCCTTATTTGAAAATTTATATTAGATCCATATAATGAAATACAATCCATGCTAACAATAAAATCAAATTCCACTATAGTAAGGATCATAATATTTACTGGAAGCACTTTCCCACAAACATCAACTGGAGATGAATTTTATACTTTTCATGCAACTGTTATTCCTTTAAGAGTTGTCTCATCTAACTAAAAATCTAATTATTGAGGTAGTATGATGATACCATTTGAAAATTTATCATAAATAAATGAGTTGTTGTATCCATAATTAAAAAAAATTATTTTTGAGTGTATAGTAAGTGTACCATTCACAACTTCTTTATCGTACTCTTTGTCACTGATAGTAATTGCATGCAACTTTTCTTTGACTTTGGCCTTAAGAGTTTGTTGAAGTCGTTCATCACCAATAACCCTTTGATTAGGGCATTGATTTGCATAATGTACCATTTCCTTAAAATTGTATCATTGAAGTGTGGGATGATCATTCTATGTTGAATTTTCATTTTTCACATCATTAGACATTTGTTTCCCATCACATAGGAAATAAGTTCCATGATGACCTTATTTTCCACATTTAAAAAATTTACTAGTTCCTTTAATACAATTTCCTCCATAATTCCTTCCAAACAATGAGTATAAGGGAAAACTCATCTTCATTTCTGAGTGGTCTTTAGATTTTCCATTGAATTCGACTTATTATCAAAACCGTATGACTAATGTGTTACTCTAATATATGTCTCAACCATCAGAGAACATCGAACATTTTCCTCATAGCTATTGAAGACCCTTATGGATAATTCCCTTCACATATTTGTTTTTAAGCCACTAAAGAATAGATAAATCTTAAACTCAGGTTGGATTATAATTCCAAAATCATGCCTTTCAATTCTAGTAAAATTTTCTTCTTAGGTACTAAAGGATTCATAAACTATTTTAATAACCTCATTAACTACTTCTCTATCATTTTTTGAAGAATAATAAGAATGCACTTATTGATAAATATGTTCTTGAACATGTCCCATTTCATGAACTCAATTTAATATATTTTCCTCATATTCTTGATAAGATTCCACCATTGATAAGATTCCCCATCCAATTGATATACTAATAAGATGAATTTATGTTGTTCAAAACATTGCAGAACTAAAAATATCTTTTCAGTGGTACCGATTCATTGATTAGCCCATAATGAATGAGAAGACCCACTAAATGAAGGTAGACAGTACCTCATGGAGGATTCAACATAAGGTTGCTCCGTCCATTGCTTTATTGGAAGTCCTGAATGAATCATAGAATTATAATTTTGTGTGAGAATGGCTAAAAAATTTCATTCCAACTCCCATAACATTTGGATTCTCAGGGGGACAATCATTTCATTTCCCATCACATTCAGCATTAACGTGGTTCATTCGGGTTCCTTCCATTGACTAATTCCAAGAAGCATAGTGTGAGAAGCACTAATCATAATAGAAAAACCAAATAATAAAGAATAAAATTTCAATTTATGACACTTTAGGTTTTATCCTATGTTATTCATGGTAGTTTCTAAAACACAATTATTGTATCATATACCTAGAATTACCCTTATGGTTCTTACTAAGGCTTTCTCATCCTAGTTTCCAATTGTTAACAATACCTTTACATTAATACCAACTATAACGACCCATAAATTATATACATTAATATTACATTATAATTAATGTATATTTATTAAAACATATAACAAATCCATAACAAGATCGTATAGGTTCAATGTCTTTTGAAATTAGGAATCATAAAAAATTTATTCAAAAAACATCTACATTGTCTTTTATTAGTTGCATCATAACAAGACTCATATTTTGAATTTCATACTTATGACCCTTCTTCCTGACCTAGGGAAAGGGAACATATGAAAGGGTGAGCTCAAATACTCAGTATGGTAAACAAAATAAATATCTATTTTATATAACATTTCAAAATATTATCCTCCATATAAGAGATCATAATATCATGTAATGAGATAAATCGTACAAGTGAAATGGGATCCCAATAATCATAAAAAAATATATAAAAAATTGTGACATACACACATAATCATAGAAAATCATTTCATATTAGTCAAGGCTCATTTAAAATACCATCATAGTGGACAAAGTCCATTACTAAACATAGATCACTCCTCGTTCTACCTCTGTATTACTAAACAATATTTACTTGCATTCCAGTCATTTATATCTCATGATATATAAATAGTTACTAAATTAATTAGTGCGAGATATAGGTCACCCCTTCTCATAATTAATCCATTATTATGTGTTCCATATGAACAAAAATCATTCAACAGGGTGTTACCCATGTAATAAAATGGAATTTTTAAACATCATTACATCATAACATAATCCATATAAGATAAATGGGCTTCATAAAAAAATTCCTTCATAAAAACAATAAAAAATATGTAATAATAGGGATATAAAAACAACACTTTGTCAACTTATATGGAATGTAATTTTCATAAAAAACATGAAATTAATTCCTGAGGAAAATATCTTTTCCTCTTCAAAAACAGTTTCTTTTTCAATATTTCTTGAAATTTTAAAAGAAAATAATTGAGTTGTAAATACACTTGTAAAAATTTAGAGTATGATTCTGGGAAATATGGTATTATGGAGATTTAAAAAACCATTCATGTTGTAGAAGTTAAAAAACATTCTCTGTGTACTTTTATAAAAAAAAGTCAAAATCTACCTCTTATGGTAAACAAAAGAAATATTTCTTCTAAACAATTTAGTAAAAATAAAAATGTGTAAAAATTACTGTAAGAATACATAGAATAATAGTAAACATTATATGGGAATATTTTTATAAAACATGGACAAGGATGATAAATATATCCCCAATATATACTTAAGAATAATTAATCTCAGATAAAACGATATTTGAAAAGTTATCCCTTACCTTAGGTATGATATGATTCGTATGTATCAGAACCACCTATATAATTTTTCAAATAATATTACTGATTTTTTATCAAATCCTAATTATTTTTATGATAACATTTATGATTATAGTTTCAACCGATTTTTAGTAACATATCATTGTTACTCGTTATTTGGGCATTAACAACGTTATGTTCTTATGTATTTTTTGTTGGATATGTTCTTATTCCTATTTTTATTGTTATAGTTATATAATTTAATGTATGGTATTAGTATATAACATATCATATTTATTCATTATATTCATTTAAATAATCATGATTTAATAAAGATTATGTAGAATGAACCACATCACACTGCGGAGACGGTAAATCGTACGTACACACGAACAACGATATCATTCCCATAATTATTCAGTTGTATTGAATTGGATGATTTATAGTATCTTATAATTAGTATAATGTTATGTCAATCAGATATAGTTTTTATTTCCACCATTATACCAATCCATGTAAGGTGATGGTGAAAACAGATTGCACCATAATGTGGAAACCTTAAGCCGTACGTATGCATGCACGTCGATTTTGTTTTTCTTAGGATTGATAAAAGGGTAAATATGTTTAATTCATTTTGATAATAATATATAATTTTATGATTGATACTAATTTTATTCAATTATAATGAAACAACTAAATTAGAGGATGTATAAGAAGAGTGAAGTTTGAATGAATCGGTAGAAAAGATTACCTCTTCTTCAACGTACCTCTTTAAAATTTATTCTTATGGAACTAGAGTTGGTATTTTGAGAATACCATAACATCTATAATGTAACTAGGGAAGTATAGAAGGGAAATGTTAATGTTTTGGACGAGATTGGAGTCTACAAATAGAGTTATGGGGAGAGGGAGGAGGTGTCCTTTTATAAGAGAAGGGTGGGGCCCTTTATGAATCTCTAAAAAATATTGATTTATAATAAAATCAATTTCGACTAAAAATTATTGAAAACATATGTAATTAAAATATATGATGAATATGGTTTGAATACCCATTATCCAATAATATTTATACATGTTTTGAATTCTTTTTACCCTTATCATGTTGGTTTAACCCTTATTTTACCATTATAATCTTACCGTGATATCATGTTATTTAAACATTATGGGACAACTTAATTACCATATCAGTGACACACCCCAAAATAGATTTTTATGGAATATGTGGACTTATATTAACCATTCCTCTGAATCATAGATTCTTTTAAAATTCAATATTATTTAATAAACTATTTTATATTTTGAGTTATGAATGGTGTCAAATTTGGACACTATTTATACATAACAATTTAAAAATACGTAAAAACATTATAACTTATAAAATAAGGCATTAAATAAAATCTAATATTTCAATTTAATCCATAAAATTCGTGTATGCCATTAAAATATCAAAATTTATTTTTTAATAATTATAAATTCAATTATTTAAATATTTCATTAATGAGTCAATCACTACATCATATTTTTGTAATAAATAAAACTATTTACACAATCTCTAAAAATTATTAATAAAATTATTTGACGTATTAAATCTTTATATCTTCTTAATTATTATTTATTAGAATAGTGAATAGTTATATTACCATATATTAAAATCTATTTTGTAAAAGATATATGTGTAGGTTATAATTATCATTTATTTAAATTAATTCTTTTAAAATGTCATTTTCACACGCATGTGACTCCATGGGGTCCCAAAATAGTCCCAACGATTGCAATGGTCGTAACTATTTATGTAAATAAGATTTTGACACAATTTAGGGTACAATTATATTATTAAATTATTATTTTTTACAATTATTTATCAGATTTATACTTTAACCATGGTAAATAAAATAATTACCGAGGTCACTATTCATAATGTCCAAAAATAAAAGGTATATATTCACACAACTTGGACAATTTTATTCAAAATATGGAATCCATTTCTCAAAATTCAAAACACATATGTTGTAGTAATTGATTTTAAATTAATCTCATTGATAAAATCTGAACACACGTTTTAATAGTTAAAACATTGCAAAATATTGAAATTCTTTTACCCATTAATTGAATGTAAAATTATCGGTAATGACATACAATATATTAAATGGTAAAAATATTTTTTATTTATACTATATAATAATTATATAATATAATTTAATCATATAAGTTATCTTGATGAAAAAAGTTGGTTTTAATTAAAATTTAGTGTATTTTAAACCATTCATCAAAACATAAAAGATATCAGAAAAATATCATAAATTTATTCAAAGTAAAATTTTAATATCCCATTTCAAAATAAAATGTTTATTTTTCCATATAGAAATTATTAAAGTTTCAAAATATTTATTTAAAATGGAATTTTAAAGAAATAACCTTTAAAAAATAGGATCTTATACAGAAAATAGAGTTTTATTCATACCTTATTACTAAAATATCAAATAATCATATAACACATATGTCTCATTAATCTCAATACCAAATGCAATTCGCTTTAGAAATAAAAATATTTAATTGATTTATATTTTTCATAAATAATTAATAGGCAATGAATTTATAATGCATTTTCAAAAGTTAGTTATAATGATTCTTGCTAACCAAACACTTAGGCTATAATCGTAATTTTCTATTCAGTGAATATTATTGTTTATTTAAACTCAAGATTTCATGAAAATAAGGTATTGAAGAAAAAAAAAATTTTAAAAATATATTTCATAAAAATGTCCAAGTGTTATAGAGACTCAACGTATATCAGGGATCATACACAGGTAAGATGTGGATTAAATGGCATGTACTCCACCTCATAGCCAAACCAATCTGTTTATGCAGTTTACCCCGTGTATCATTACATGTGTTGGAAAAGACTGGATGAAGCCATGTATAGGCACTTGGCCTATGTACAAGGAGAATCCCCTGGTTAGTAGGACACAATATGTCACACTCTTATATGTCATTTACCTTCATTTATACATGAAATTATCTTTTTGACATGGGACTTTGTACACTGGCTGGACCCGGGGTCAGATCACACAACGTGTGACACCTCGAGAGGCAATGCAATTTCTTCATCATGGCTTGATCTTCTTATACACTATACAATTGACATGTTTTTTAGGTTAGTTCCCACTTTTCTCATTCCCCTAAAGGTCACGTATCATTTAGATCTATCTGAGTATGATACCTTTAGTAGGACTTTCTTGATAGAGGAAGAGTCCCTCTGGGAATCCCATAGTTAGATCCTCTATCCATTCTTTACCAAAGGTAGAGTCAGGTATCCACATGACCAATCCTACAGGATGTGTATTTTCTACATAGCTAGTGAATCTGGAGGAGTCGTGGTATACACCAAGACCAAGGTAGTGACCTTGATATGTGTATCATGATCTTCCAACTCAAGAGTGAGTTCTCCCAGAATGAGTGTATCCATTCTCCATTTAGATCTATCATTGCATCAATTTCTCTCATGACACTTTCTGATGAACGATACTTCTCAGAAGAACATCATCAGCACTATCATACATGTAATGTGAGTTCTCCCAAATAATTATTTTGTGGAATCTTTGAACTGAATACTTAGCGTGGTTATGCAGGTCGTTGTAACTTACCTCTATACTCGGGTATGGTTTTCTTTTATATATATATATGTTTCCCTTTTTATATATTCTGTAGACATGTATTTTAAGGATATGATTGTACATTTACTTTCTGTTTTTAATTGTGGGTTTTGGGGTCTCCTACTGATAATTTTTATACTCAACACTTCATGGGATCTTCTCGCATGTGCCATGTCTTGTGAAGACATGTAGCCTTTTGTTAGAGTCCAGGGAAGACATGGACTAGACAGAGCATTGGGAACATCCCTATGGGCCGAGGATATATTTAAGAGGTGATAAATTGTCCCTGTACCTTTCATGTTAATTTGTTGGACTTCATATTTTTATACTATTTTTTTGGGGGGGATCATATTCTAGCCTATTAACTTTTCTGCACTTTACTATCTGTTGTAATCTTTTGGTTGAGGATGGTTTTATGCAATCATTTTGTTCAATAGAGGTTTTTTTACACTTCATAGTTTTGGGCTTTGAGATGTATTTTTGTGTACATGTACATATGAAATGCCTAAAATGTTAGTGATATGCCTACTAAATGATACTCACCAGCTCCATCCCTATAAGAGGCGGGCATGGGGGTCATGGAGTGGGCCCCACTAGGACAGGTCGTGATAGAGGGTGTTCATGTATCGTTTGAGATACTCGTCGAATCCTGCGTAAAGACTTAAAAAATGTGTTTGACCATTCTGTCTCCCAAAACCCTATCATCATTGAATCCTACCCCTCACACCATGTTCTTTAGGGTACACACCGTATTATTCACAATTTTCTTGAATAGCTATATCTTTGTCTAGAACATTGTGTGATCATCCAATTCTCATTCCAAACATTCTTTATCCTCAAAATTGAATATCTAGGGTAATTTCATCATCATAAATCTGATCTGGTAGGTTTCAAACCATCAATCAGCTCAAAAAACATGTTTCAGATCATCCATATAATTAAATGTGGATGAAATATTTCTTCCAAATAGTGTTGATTTGTCTTCCACTGTCATCATCTCTCCTCCTCTAGATCATCATGGTGTTAAATCTATAATTTGGAATATATTCATTGTGAGATGGATGCACAATGATTCATTTTTCATAACCCTACAAAGATTGAAAACAACACAGTAGGTCAAATGGTAGAAGAAATTAATATTACAATTCAATGAACACACCCCTTCCATTATTCTTAATGGTGTTGAACCATTCTAGTTAGATGGATATGGTAAAATGAAACAAATATGAAAATCGATTCCCCAACGTAAAATCTGATAATCAGTACCTCCTATAATAAAGAATGTTCCATGGGTCAACCAGATCATGGGATGATCTGCATCCTTTATTTAAATCCAGGAACAAGGAAAAAATTGAAACTATAACTACAACCTCCATCGTCGATGGTGGGTACATTTTCTTCCATCGTCAGTGATATCCTATCAAACAATGCAATGATCCCTTAACTAATCATTCATCGAGAGTACTAAGAAGGGGTGGATCCTCTCTGATGCTCTAGTGAATTATAAGGTTTTTTACAGTGTTATGAGTCTATTCTCATTCTCCTAGTTATTTAAAACCATAAAAAGCACCGTTGTGTCATTAAAAAGTTTAAAATATAATAAATTTTTAAATTATTTTATTTACATTAATCATTAAACAAATGAATTTGGCAACTGACCCATGCTGGTTGATTTTAGGTCTCGCCTAATGTGAAGTCACTTCTCTTCATGCAATGGTTAACATAGATTTCAGATCTGAAAACCCGTTTAAAAGTTCTTCCAATTTTTCTTTATAACCACTCGTCTGTGATATTTAAAATATTAATTTATTTAAAACATTTATTTTGGGAACTTTGGGCATTGAAATCACATGACGTCTCAAAGAATGGTCTGAAATTAAGTCCATATAATATTTAAAAATAATACATGAAAAAATATATAATAGTAAATTTACCTTATATAATCAAGATATATGTATAAGGACCAACAATGTTAAAAATTAAGATGCATGAAAAGAACAAACTGAATATTATCTCAAGTGAATCCATTACATAGGATTGTTTCCAAGAAATTAATATAAGGTTGTAATCACACCATATATGATATAACATATACGAATATGTTTCTTCAAAAATATTATAATAAATTTGTTATTATTATACATGAGGATTGGATGAGTATAATGAGATTCATGAAAAAATGTAAGGGGACTTCATATAATTTTTTATTTTTTTAGATATATACTATGTTATCCACTTGTTCTATTTGTGTGGTTTATGTACTACCCATGATTCATTTCTATACGTCTAATAAATAATTTTATGTTTATTTCCTTATCCACATTATGATCTTTCTTTCAGGGGTTTTATGTTTCAAACGTTACCAAATATGTGATATAGGTTTGTCTTAATTTTCCTTCTTTGAGACTCGTGATTTTCTATGGACTTAAATTATATTTTGAGGTTTATATACATATATTGTATATGTTATATCATGAATTTGTTATTTTCAATATATTTCATGTTTCATGTATTTACCTTTTTTTTACATAGAGATTATGATCCCATGTTAGCATGTTATATGATTTTATTAAGACATTCTCACTTCTATTCATGATTATTTTTGTTTATGATTCATTTGATTAAATATTATAATCTATATCCAAAGAACATTTATTAATTATACTATCCTACAATTATTAATTATTTTTAATATATTGGAAACAATTTTAAAACTATTTTTACATAATATTGTTAATAATTTTTTTATTTTGAAAACCAGACTTTACCCTCTGTTCGGTTGTAAATCTATGTTACCTCAAAACCATTTTTTCTAAAAGGGGTTCCCAGGAATATTGTACAATTATCCTTTAATCATGAATTGTTTTTAACTTGTCTCTTTTACTAATCTCGTCAAATGAATCTTCTTGTCACTTTCCATTAAATGCAATTATCTTTCATTTTGTACTTTCCAAAAGGAATGTTATTTTTACATCATTTGGCTTGTACTTAATTTCCTGCTTTCATTTCATTGAAGGTTAATTTTTGTCACGAACCGAATCGGGTCGTCATCCGAACCGACGCCCGACTCGGCCCGCGGCAAGGCCCGAAGGGCGTTCCCGATCCCCACGGGCTGGCACAAGTGCCCGGGTATCGAAATAAACCTTGGGAACGATTTACCCGAGTGAATAAATGTAAAGCAGCCAATCAAAATGACCAAGTAAAAGTAGAAGTGACAGTCAACAACCATCTAACCAATACAGGTTTTTAGACAAAGTAGTCAAAACTCACACAAAACAAAAAAAAAACAAGGTGACTACAACCAACCTAGGGGCTGCAGCACAATGTGGGAACACTGCCTCCAAGTCACCACCAAAATGTCACGTAGTCAGTCCAGCTAACAACCTGAACCACTGCCTCCAAAAACCGGGCCCTTACCTGTATCAGAAGTAAACAGATCTACTTACACCCAAAGGTGTAAGTAGGGTGTGAGCAATCGCCCAGCAGGATATCACCAAGCATGATTCCACGCACAAGTATAAAGAAAAAAATCCATTTGCAATGCTGTATAAAGAAAAAGGTGCAAAAATAAATAAAAGCTTTTCACAAAATGCTTTTAAAGAAAGACAGTTCAAGTCACATACCAGAATGAAATTCAAATGATATAAATATCACGAATCAGTGTGCGCACAAGTATAAGTAGCACCAGAGGATGGGAATGCCCTAAGGATACTAGTGACAGTGGGACCCTAGGACATCGTGTCACAGTGAAACGTGGCTTAGATGGCCACGACCCTCAGAAAACGTGGCTTAGAAGGCCACGACCCTCAGAACACGTGGCTTAGAAGGCCACGACCCTCAGATATCATATGTTTAGTTAGTGTTGCAATCGTCAAACCTGCCAGTGAAACCGGGTCGAGTCATCTCCGGACTACCAGCTCACTAGTCCTAGTCCACCCACCTAATACCCAGGCTTCCCTCCTTGTGCTCACCCAATTCAGAAAACACCTGCCATATCACCCGCACACTGATATTCTTTCTTTTGAAAATACCACATGCACACCATAGCATTTCAAAACATAGTATGTATTGCAAGTACGCTAAATAAAACCAGTAGCACAGTTTGAAAATAAACAACATCTTTCTTTCTTTTCTTCAATCAGGTAAACCAAAACAATACTTTTAAAACTTGCTGATGACTATTTGAAAATAGAGAGAAAGAAAGACATTCAAAGTTTTAACTAGGTCCAAGTAATAAACACACGACATTACTTTTAATAAAGGGATAAAAATTCATAGTATGGAAACAGGGGGTAAAACATTTGATTAACTAGGAGTGCAAGCAAAGGATTATAAACTCATACTTGAGTGCGGAACCACCTACCTCAAACGGGTGCGTGAAACGACGCGGCACCGAATTCCCGACGATCAATGGTCACTGTAGGAAGCTGTCAAGGGGCCCTAAAACAGAAAATCGTTACTAAACTTAGTTATAATATAATAGAATAATAATAATAATATAATAACGATAGTAATAATAGTAATAATAATAATTATACATAATAATAATAACAATAACATTAATATTAATAATAGTAATAGCATATTAATAATAATAATAATAATAACAATAGTAGTATAATAATAATAGTATTACTAACATAATAATAATAATAATAATATGATAATAATAATATTATCATTTACATAATGATAATACTAACATATTAAATGATATAATAACTAACATATTAATAATATTAACAAAAGAAAACAAAATATCTTATTAGATAACTTAAAATAATAAAATAGAATAAATAAAATAAAAGGAAAACCGGATAACTTAAAATAATAAAATAAAATAAATAAAATAAAAGGAAAACAGGATAACTTAGAATAATAAAATAAAATAAATAAAACAAAAGGAAAACAGACCTGCGGAAGGAGGAGGCGCCGAACAGGGGTGCCGGAACGGGAAGAAGAGGAAGGAAAGAAAGGGAAGAAGAAGAAGAGAGGAGGAAGAAGGGAAGAAGAAGAAGGGAGAAGGAGGAGAAGAGGAAAAGAAGAGGAAGAGAAGAATAAAGGAGGAAGAGAAGGAGAGGAGACAGGGGGTTGCGCCGGCTGGGGTGCAAGGGAAACAGCAGGTCGGCCGAAGGGCTGTCCGAAGGAGGGAGGAGGTCGCGGCGGCAGTCCGGCGAGAGGTAGGGCTGCGGCGGCTGGTCAGTCCGGCTAGAAGAGAGGAAGGGCGATGGGGAGTCCGGCTGGCAGGGAGGAAAGGAGGTGCAGCGCTGGACGGCGGGAAACAGTGCAGGCGGGGGGGGGGGGGGGGGGGGGGGTGGGGGGGGTTTTGCCGCCGGAAGGGAAACCAGGACGGCGTCGGGGAAGCCGGGACGGCGGCGCGGGGTCGGCGCAAGGCGGAGGAGCTGGGCGGAGGGGGCTGTGTGCACGCCGCGTGAAGGAGGGGTGAGGCCGGGTGCGCGGGAGGCCGAGGGGAAAAAGGAGGAAGGGAGAAAAAAAGAAAAGAGAGAAAAAAAAAAGAAAACCGAAACGGTGTAACAGAATTTGTTACAGGAGAGAGAAAAAAATAAAAATAATAATAATAAAGTAATAAACAAAATAAACACAAGTAATAATAACAAATTACAAAATTTATAATAAAATTAAAAGAAAATAACAATAATTATAATAGTCAATAAAAAAAAAATTTAAAGACAATAATAACAATTACATTATAAAAGTTATATATAAAATAAATAAATAATAATAATAATAATGATAATATAGTATTAGTAATAATGATAATACAACATATATATATTATCAATAATACTAACATTATCAAAACAATTATAAAGTTAATAATAATAGTATTATATTAATCATAATAAAATAATGATACTAATATTATAATAGTAATGCTAATGACTTAATAATATACAATCTATCATCAATAATACTATCATAATAATAACAATGATAGTAATATAACATTGACAATAATAAAATAACCATGTTATAATAATAACTAAAACCATGAAAGTTCTTTCCAGAATTCATCGACCGAGCATCGGCACTGCATGACGATCGACGTGACGTAAGTGCGCGCTTATCAGCGCTTCTGCAATTATTCCCTAACGACTCAGCCCACGCTCAACAAAGCAATAAAATCAAACTGACAAAATAAACTTATGAAATAAAAATTTAAAATTTAAACGCATACCTCAAAAGTCCGGGCGTGACAATTCTCCCCACCATGAAAACTTTCCGCCCTCGGAAAGTCAGCTCAAAGCCTGATCAGAGAATAGAAATGGGTACTCCTGCTCAACCCATGACTTCCGCTCCCAAGTCTCGTGTTCGTCATTCCCGTGCTGCCAAAGAACACGGACCAGAGGAATGGACTTCCCACGCAGCACCTTTTCCCGAGAATCCACTATACGCACTGGTCGCTCGACCACTGACAAGTCAGCCTCTATCTCCAGCTCCTCCCAATTCAGCACATGCGACGGGTCGGGGTTGTATTTCTTCAGTTGGGAGACATGAAATACGTCGTGAATCGACGTCAACTGCGAGGGCAAAGCTAACCTGTATGCCACCTTTCCAATCCGTTCAAGAATCTCGAAAGGTCCGACATATCTCGGTGTCATCTTCCCCTGTTTCCCCAAACGACGGTGACCCAAGCGAGGGGCCACTTTCAGGAACACTCTGTCCCCCACTGAAAACTCAAGGTCCCGCCGCCTCTGATCTGCATAGGACTTGTGGCGACTCTGAGCTGTCAACAACCGCTGCCTAATCAGCTTGACTTTCTCAGACGTATCCTGTACAAGACTCGGTCCCAAGAGCGAGGCCTCTCCTACCTCAGCCCAACACAGAGGAGACCGACAAGGTCGGCCATAGAGCGCCTCAAAGGGTGCCATTCTGATGGAAGACTGGTAACTGTTATTGTAAGCAAACTCGACCAGCCCCAAATGGCTATCCCATGAGCCTCCAAAATCTAACACACAGGCCCGGAGCATGTCTTCCAGAATCTGATTCGCCCGCTCCATCTGGCCATCGGTCTGCGGATGGTATGTCGTGCTCATCTTAATCTGCGACCCCAAAGCCTTCTGGAGGCCTCCCCAAAATCGTGATGTAAAACGGGGGTCCCTGTCAGAAACAACTACCGACGGCACACCATGAAGTCTGACCACCTCCTGAACGTACAAGCGGCCCAGTTCCTCTACCTTCAATGTGTCTCTGATCGGAATAAAGTGAGCAGACTTAGTCAAACGATCAATCACCACCCAGATAGCATTCCTCCCTCGAGGTGTACGAGGCAGGCCAATGATGAAGTCCATGGCGACCTCGTCCCACTTCCAGGTAGGAATGGGTAATGGCTGGAGTAGGCCAGATGGTCTCTGATGTTCTGCTTTCACATGCTGGCAAGTGTAACATCGGGATACGAAGTCGGCTATGTCCCGTTTCATACCTGGCCACCAGAACTGCCGGCGAACATCGTAGTACATCTTGGTGGTACCAGGGTGGACGGCCCACTGAGACTGGTGGTTATCCTGCATCACCACCTTTCGCAGAGACGACGGCACTACAGCACGGCCCTTGAAGCATAGAACCCTCTGGGAAGACAAGGACCAATCAGAAGGAGTCTCCCCACCATGAAGAAACTGCATAGATCGCTGACAAAACTCATCACCAGGCTGCTCCTGCTGAATCAACTCTAGAAGGGCAGGAGTCAACTGGATGCTAGCCAAGAAAGTACCTCCACTGTGCTCCCTGCTCTCCAAATGCAACTGGGCGAAGAGCCCCATCAAAGTCCACTCATCGCTGGACTTCTTCAGCGCCTGCACTGGTACTTTTCTGCTCAATGCGTCAGCTACCACATTACCCTTTCCAGGGGTATAGACAATATCAAAATCAAAACCCTGCAGGTACTCGACCCAGCGGCGCTGCCTCAAATTGAGATCCCTCTGAGAGAAAATATATGCCAGGCTCTTGTGGTCAGAATATACCACAAACTTCTCCCCGAAAAGGTAGTGGCGCCACGTCTTCAAAGCATGCATCACTGCCGCCAACTCTAAGTCGTGAGTCGGATAGTTCTTCTCATGCGGTCGGAGTTGGCGAGAACCATAAGCCACCACATGGTCATCCTGCATGAGCACACATCCAAGGCTCGTACCTGACGCATCACAGTACACCACATAGCCCTTTCCTGACTCCGGCAAGGTCAACACAGGTGCAGTGGTCAGTCACCGCTTCAGCTCCTCTAAAGATGTCTGGCACTGTGGGCTCCATTCAAACTTCACCCCTTTCCGGGTGAGTGCGGTCATGGGGGAGGCGAGCCACGAGAAGTCCCGGACAAAGCGCATGTAATAACCTGCCAAGCCCAGAAAACTCCTGATCTCAAACACATTTCTCGGCTGCTCCCAAGACATAACTGCTCTGATCTTTTCGGGATCCACTGAAACCCCTTGTTCTGAGACGACGTGCCCCAGGAACTTCACTTCCCTGATCCAGAAAGTGCACTTCGAGAGTTTGGCATACAGGCGGTGATCTCGCAAGGTGCCCAAAACAACGCGCAAGTGGTGCTCATGCTCCTCCTCAGATCCAGAGTAGACCAGGATTTCATCCACGAATACCACGACAAATGAGTCGAGATATTGGTGGAACACCCTATTCATGAGTGCCATAAAAACTGCAGGAGCATTCGTCAGTCCGAAAGGCATGACCAAGTACTCGAAGTGACCGTACCTGCTTCGGAAAGCCGTCTTCGGGATATCTGCTTCTCTCACCCTGAGCTGGTGGTATCCCGAACGCAAATCAATCTTGGAGAACCACTTTTCCCCCTTCAGCTGGTCAAACAAATCGTCAATCCGAGGCAAAGGGTATTTATTCTTGATGGTTACCTTGTTCAACTTCCGGTAATCAATGCACAACCGAAGGGTTCCATCGGCCTTCTTCGCAAATAAAACCGGTGCGGCCCAAGGAGAGACGCTCGGGCGAATGAATCCTTTGGATTCCAAATCGTCCAGCTGTATCTTTAATTCCCTCAATTCGGCGGGGGCCATGCGATATGAGGGATGAGATATAGGCTGTGTTCCCGGCGCCAACTCAATCGAGAACTCCACGTCTCGCTCTGGGGGTAAGCCAGAAAAATCATCTGGGAAAACCTCTGGGAACTCATCCACTACACGAGGCAACCCGCCCTGTGAAATACCACCGTCGTCCTCCAGCGCGAGCGACGATAACTGATAAGCAAGATTTCCAAGCTCAGGGAGTGGAGGTCCCGCACGTCCCGACCGAGGATCCCATTCTCCGTGAAAAAGCTGAGGAGTCCCATCTGGTGCTGTAAAGCTGACTCGGCGTCGATAGCAATCAATGTGCGCCTGGAAGCGCACCAGCCAGTCCATACCGAGGATCACATCAAATAGGTCCATGTCATGGACCAAGAAATCCCATTCCATCTCGACACCCGACACAGAAAGTGCGCACGATCGGCACTTGAGGCCTTGCTCCCTCTTTTTCCCCAACGGCGTTACCAACTCCATAGCACACGATAAAAGCTCGGATGGTAGGTTCAGCAGATTCACAAAACGAGCAGATATAAAAGAAACTGAAGCACCAGTATCAAATAAAACTACAGCTATAGAAGATGCAACCAGAATAGTACCTCGAACCGTCGAAGGCCCTGCATCAGATCCCGCTGGTGCCTGATCCACAGCATGCAGTTGCCTGGTCCCTGCCTGAGAACGACCGCTCGCCTGAGGCCCTGCCCTGATATGGCTCTGCCCTGAAGACGATCTGGTCCTACCACCACGCCCACCAAACTGAGATCCTGTCTTCCTGGTCGGCTCTGACTGAACTGATACCCCTCTAGAAGTCACTGATCCAGCCCCGCTCTGATAAGGGCGTGCAGTCCTGCAGAAGCGTTGTAGATGTCCCACCACTCCACATCCATGGCATGGTCTGGGAGGGTATGGACAAGCAGGTCGGATGTGCCCTGCCCTTCCGCACTGATGGCACACAACAGACCCTGCACCAGAAGCCCCAGATGAAAACTGCCTGGGAGGATGACCTGAGCTGCCGTCACCCTTCTTCCATTGCTCATCACGCTTCCTTTTCTTCTCAGATGAACTGCCACTGCCAAGCCCTGACACTGATCCAGAAAACCCCGACTTTCCCTTCTGGTCAATCTCGGCCATACAAGCACGATCGACCACCTCAGCGTAAGTCTTCAGCTTGAACAAGAAAACCTGGGAGTGAATTTCTGGTCGAAGGCCCTTCTCAAACTTCCGAGCTTTCAAGAATTCACTCGAAACTATCTCAGGTGCGTACCGTACCAGTTCAGCAAAGCGATTTGCATACTCCATCACTGTCTGATTCCCCTGCGATAGCTCCATGAACTCCCGAGATCTAGCATAGGCTACAAACTCTGGACAATACTGCTCGTTGAAGAGACCCTTGAAATCCTTCCAGCTCATGTGCTCATGCTACCCTGCCTGGACCACTGATTCCCACCATTTTCGACTGGAACCCTCCAGCTGGAACGAGGCGCACTTCACCCTGACTTCCTCAGGCGTGTCAAGGAAATCGAACACGCGCTCTATCTTCTCAAGCCACTCCTCTGCCTCCTGAGGTTCTGAACCACCTCGGAAAGAAGGAGGTTTGCTTCTCAGAAACTCCTGAGCTCTATCTTTTCTGGAGCCAAAATCTTCCCCTCTAGCTGGAACAGGGGCGGGGGAAGGAGTCGCCCCTTGTCCTAAAGCCTGAACGGCTCGGACCATCGCCTCAACCAATCTCTGATCAAGCGGCGCGGGAGAACTCTCTCCGGATTCCTCCCGTGGATGCAGGGGAACTCTCCGGGGAGGCATCTTACTGAAAAAGAGCAGCAATCAAGAAAGAAAACCATCAATAAAAAGGGAATAAAATTTTCCAACAAGATAATTATTCATCAATAAACCAATCATGCAAAAACAAATCCATATAAAAGCTTTACTTTCCTTATCTGGTGTCCACGCACAGTCTGCAGCCTGCACGTCCCACCCAGAAAGAAAGTGAAATAAGCACCCTGACATCCCATGGTGACTCAGTATCTGTCACGAGGCGTGCTGGCCAGGCACCATACTCGCAACATGAATCCTGAGCCCCGACAGACCCAACTCATGTATAACCCAAATAACATAAACCACCAACACAACCAACCTGCCTCTGATACCATTTTGTCACGAACCGAATCGGGTCGTCATCCGAACTGACGCCCGACTCGGCCCGCGGCAAGGCCCGAAGGGCGTTCCCGATCCCCACGGGCTGGCACAAGTTCCCGGGTATCGAAATAAACCTTGGGAACGATTTACCCGAGTGAATAAATGTAAAGCAGCCAATCAAAATGACCAAGTAAAAGTAGAAGTGACAGTCAACAACCATCTAACCAATACAGGTTTTTAGACAAAGTAGTCAAAACTCACACAAAACAAAAAAAACAAGGTGACTACAACCAACCTAGGGGCTGCAGCACAATGTGGGAACACTGCCTCCAAGTCACCACCAAAATGTCATGTAGTCAGTCCAGCTAACAACCTGAACCACTGCCTCCAAAAACCGGGCCCTTACCTGTATCAGAAGTAAACAGATCTACGTACACCCAAAGGTGTAAGTAGGGTGTGAGCAATCGCCCAGCAGGATATCACCAAGCAAGATTCCACGCACAAGTATAAAGAAAAAAATCCATTTGCAATGCTGTATAAAGAAAAAGGTGCAAAAATAAATAAAAGATTTTCACAAAATGCTTTTAAAGAAAGACGGTTCAAGTCACATACCAGAATGAAATTCAAATGATATAAATATCACGGATCAGTGTGCGCACAAGTATAAGTAGCACCAGAGGATGGGAATGCCCTAAGGATACTAGTGACAGTGGGACCCTAGGACATCGTGTCTCAGTGAAACGTGGCTTAGATGGCCACGACCCTCAGAAAACGTGGCTTAGAAGGCCACGACCCTCAGAACACGTGGCTTAGAAGGCCACGACCCTCAGATATCATATGTTTAGTTAGTGTTGCAATCGTCAAACCTGCCAGTGAAACCGGGTCGAGTCATCTCCGGACTACCAGCTCACTAGTCCTAGTCCACCCACCTAATACCCAGGCTTCCCTCCTTGTGCTCACCCAATTCAGAAAACACCTACCATATCACCCGCACACTGATATTCTTTCTTTTGAAAATACCACACGCACACCATAGCATTTCAAAACATAGTATGTATTGCAAGTACGCTAAATAAAACCAGTAGCACAGTTTGAAAATAAACAACATCTTTCTTTCTTTTCTTCAATCAGGTAAACCAAAACAATACTTTTAAAACTTGCTGATGACTATTTGAAAATAGAGAGAAAGAAAGACATTCAAAGTTTTAACTAGGTCCAAGTAATAAACACACGACATTACTTTTAATAAAGGGATAAAAATTCATAGTATGGAAACAGGGGGTAAAACATTTGATTAACTAGGAGTGCAAGCAAAGGATTATAAACTCATACTTGAGTGCGGAACCACCTACCTCAAACGGGTGCGTGAAACGACGCGACACCGAATTCCCGACGATCAATGGTCACTGTAGGAAGCCGTCAAGGGGCCCTAAAACAGAAAATCGTTACTAAACTTAGTTATAATATAATAGAATAATAATAATAATATAATAACGATAGTAATAATAGTAATAATAATAATTATACATAATAATAATAACAATAACATTAATATTAATAATAGTAATAGCATAATAATAATAATAATAATAACAATAGTAGTATAATAATAATAGTATTACTAACATAATAATAATAATAATAATATGATAATAATAATATTATCATTTACATAATGATAATACTAACATATTAAATGATATAATAACTAACATATTAATAATATTAACAAAAGAAAACAAAATATCTTATTAGATAACATAAAATAATAAAATAGAATAAATAAAATAAAAGGAAAACCGGATAACTTAAAATAATAAAATAAAATAAATAAAATAAAAGGAAAACAGGATAACTTAGAATAATAAAATAAAATAAATAAAAAAAAAAGGAAAACAGACCTGCGGAAGGAGGAGGCGCCGAACAGGGGTGCCGGAACGGGAAGAAGAGGAAGGAAAGAAAGGGAAGAAGAAGAAGAGAGGAGGAAGAAGAGAAGAAGAAGAAGGGAGAAGGAGGAGAAGAGGAGAAGAAGAGGAAGAGAAGAAGAAAGGAGGAAGAGAAGGAGAGGAGATAGGGGGTTGCGCCGGCTGGGGTGCAAGGGAAACAGCAGGTCGGCCGAAGGGCTGTCCGAAGGAGGGAGGAGGTCGCGGCGGCAGTCCGGCGAGAGGTAGGGCTGCGGCGGCTGGTCAGTCCGGCTAGAAGAGAGGAAGGGCGATGGGGAGTCCGGCTGGCAGGGAGGAAAGGAGGTGCAGCGCTGGACGACGGGAAACAGTGCAGGCGGGGGGGGGGGGGGGGGGGGGGTTGCCGCCGGAAGGGAAACCAGGACGGCGTCGGGGAAGCCGGGACGACGGCGCGGGGTCGGCGCAAGGCGGAGGAGATGGGCGGAGGGGGCTGTGTGCACGCCGCGTGAAGGAGGGGTGAGGCCGGGTGTGCGGGAGGCCAATGGGAAAAAGGAGGAAGGGAGAAAAAAAGAAAAGAGAGAAAAAAAAACCGAAACGGTTTGTAACAGAATTTGTTACAGGAGAGAGAAAAAAATAAAAATAAAAATAATAAAGTAATAAACAAAATAAACACAAGTAATAATAACAAATTACAAAATTTATAATAAAATTAAAAGCAAATAACAATAATTATAATAGTCAATAAAAAAAAATTTAAAGACAATAATAACAATTACATTATAAAAGTTATATATAAAATAAATAAATAATAATAATAATAATGATAATATAGTATTAGTAATAATGATAATACAACATATATATATTATCAATAATACTAACATTATCAAAACAATTATAAAGTTAATAATAATAGTATTATATTAATCATAATAAAATAATGATACTAATATTATAATAGTAATGCTAATGACTTAATAATATACAATCTATCATCAATAATACTATCATAATAATAACAATGATAGTAATATAACATTGACAATAATAAAATAACCATGTTATAATAATAACTAAAACCATGAAAGTTCCTTCCAGAATTCATCGTCCGAGCATCGGCACTGCATGACGATCGACGTGACGTAAGTGCGCGCTTATCAGCGCCTCTGCAATTATTCCCTAACGACTCAGCCCACGCTCAACAAAGCAATAAAATCACACTGACAAAATAAACTTATGAAATAAAAATTTAAAATTTAAACGCATACCTCAAAAGTCCGGGCGTGACAATTTTCATATTTAAATGTATAATTTTTAAAAAAAATTGTTTAAAAGTTAGTTTCTTGGAAGAGTTTATTTATTTTTTGGTAATATTTTATATGTTTTTGGATTATAGTTTTTATTTTTCACTCAGGCCTTGTTTATAAGCATTCAAAGTATTTTCAATGAAATTGTTTTTCAAAAAATTTCACGATCCTTCAACATGTTTTCATGTAAAAAGGATTTCAAAATTTTGTAATATTTATTTCCATGTTTTCAATTCTTTTTCAATGAAAATTTTATTTTAATGTTCTAAATATTATTCAATATGTTTTCAAGGAAATGGTTTTTCAAAATTATTTTATTTATTCATTATAATATTTGGTGTTATGTTATATGAAAATTATTTTTAAATAGTTATATCTATTAAAAATAATTTTTCAAATAAGAAATGATATTTTTATTAACAAAAAATTTTAAATATATTTCGAAATTATTTTCCATTTAAGATGACATCACTTGATGTTACTCATGCACTTATATGAAATGATCTGAATATTCCAATCGTATTTTTTCAAAGAATGCATAATTCATAATTTCATGTTATTTATGAGAGTCGTTTCACATTCAGGGGTTATATTTTTAGGAAATTAATTTCCCTTTTACAGATATTTATTCGATTAAATAAATATGAAACCTATCATTTCCAAAGGTTATGATACGATTAAATGTTAATAATATCCATTTAATTTAATGGGTTATGATATGATTATTTAAATCTTGTGGAACATGTCTGTATGATTTCATTATGATTTTTGTGGGACTTATACCTCCATGAAATTCATTGGGAAATGATTTATATATCTTGAGATAATCTATAATGCTCTGGGGAATGAACCTTGACTATTAAGATGGCCAAGGGAGTGAATCGGGACTACGAAGATGGTACCAGTATTAAACTCATGCTACTAAGATATCCATGGGATTAGAAAATGAATACCAAGATGGTGTGATGAGTGAAATAATTCTAATAATATGGAAAAGGGAGTGCAATAAAACTATCATGATGGTATGGGTATTGAACCCATACTACCAGGATGTACTTGGAATTAATGCCTTGGAAATTATACAAATCAAATTATATGCCTATGTGTATGACATAATTTCTTGTATTGTTCCTATGTTGGGATTTAATGAAATATTCTCTTAATTCTACATTGATCGAAGAATTTTTATTTTAAAACATTTATTATGATCTCTAATATGTTGATTATGATCTAAAATTGTAATTCTCATGTTTGAAACCCTTATCATGTTATTCTTACACATTTTCATTATTTACCCTTATTGGGCATCTATGATCACCCCTTCTTATGTTTCATTTCCCTAGGTCATACAATTCTTTTTTCGGTAGAACTATTTATTAATTAGATCATTATGGGATGATGTTCAATATTGATCACCATGATGAAATATTTTGTTTCCACATTTTAAAATTCACTATCAATTTCGGTCCTCGTGCATGTATTATTGTAATTTACTGAATATTCATATTAATTGTTGTAATATCCATGTATGTTATTCATGTTTTGAAATAGTTGGTATCAATTGAATGATTTAGTCACCTTTTGTAATCTATGATGATAAATATTTAGTGTGATCCCTTGGTATATTTATATATATGTGTATATTGATTTATATAAGGAAAAGTATAATATTGGGTTAACATTTAGGAAAATGACCCGGAATATTTGTAAATGATTGAGTGAGTGGTTTCCTAGAAATAAATTTTTGTATAGATACTAAAAGTAGATATGTCTCTATAATAGATGTATCTAGGGAAAAAATCTAAATATATGTTTGCAACCTAACTCAGGGTAATATGATACATGACAATGACCCTTACTACCCACTTAGTTTGACACTCCCTAGAGATATTCATAGAAACTCCAAAAACATTTTATGACAAAACATGAAGTTTTTAAATATAATTTGGCTAGGAATAACCTATTATGAACATAGGGTGTTATTTTTTATAGAAGGTGTCATGATTTATACATCCTATAATTAATTATTTTCTTGACTATATGGTTTTATATTATGATAAATAATTCTCACCCTATGATTTTGGATTTCGAAAATGGTGGGAACCAGAAGGAATTCAACAAGAATTTAATGTGATGGATTATTTACTGAGGATGATTCATGTTGTATTATCACTAGAGTTAGTGATGTTGTGATAATGCTTATCAGTTTTCATAGAGCATGATAAAAAAATTATTCCATAACCAACTCTTAGAATTTTGATAGAAGAGAAATTAGGAGTTCTCAATGAGCTTGGGTAATGGATACCAGGAATGAAAGAAGAGTATGGTTCCTTTGATTCAAGAATGTTGAAAGAATCGCCTATCTGAAAGACTTAGAAGCTAATAATATGTATTAACTATGAAATAGAATGAACCAAAGTAGGTGACTGCTGGGTATAATTGAAGAGTAAAGGTAAAAAAAGGATGATATTGTTGGCCACTCTATGGCATCATTTAATGTAATGTGTTTTATGTCGTGAATAAATGAACATTTTGAAACTCAATGTTCCAACAGGAAATGTCATAAATATGATTAACAGGGTTGTATGAGAAATGGTTACGTTGTTGATGATGAAAAGAATAAAGATGAAATGTGAAAGGAAAGAGGTATTATGATGATATAGAATTTTAAATGGTTTATGGATAAAGTCATTGTTGTTTTTATATCTTTGGATTCAATAACACTGAAAGGTGAAATATATTTAGAAATTTTGATTTTTTTCTTTGATGTATGGATTTACAAGAACATTTCAAATGGATCTAATGGAATAGAAAAGTGACATAATGGAAATTTAATGTCCATGGAAAACACATCATTGAGGGAATGATAACCCTTAATATTTTCCTTATGTTATGATGTTGTTGTTTAGATAAAGATATTTAGGATAGGAATAATTAAATTAGATGGTACTTATTACCTTGGAAATAATTAAGTTCTTTTAAAAATTAGTTTATCCTATCATGGATAATGTTAAAAAATTCTTGGATTTTTTTTAATATATTTGGTAATCTATGGAATAAAAAAGCATGCATGTTTTCCAGAAGTGTTTATGGTAAATCAGGTTGTTACAAAGTTCCAAGATAATTTTCCATGAGGGTAATCACATACCAATAATTTAATACCAAGAGATACTTTTTGGTATATGGGGGGATTAATGTTATGATAAATTCATGAACTTATTTTTTTTAAAAAAAACATATATTCATCTATCTAAAGGGTTATATGGTTAACCGTTCATGAAAAATTTAAGTTAAATTTCATAGGAATTATTTATGCACGGAGATTGTATTGAAAACAACGGTTAAAAGTCTACTTAGTGATTAAACTTATTTCATAGATGTACATCATTTTTAATTCTATAAATTATATTAGGATGTTTTTAGAAAAGGATATCATGTATGATGGGTGACAACCAATCATGTTTGGGAATGACATGGGTCATAAACCCAAGACCAAATGATGGTATGGTTTTCACACCTACCACTAGCGTACATGATCTCCTGCATAATGAATAATTATTTTCAATGACTAACTATTTATGATGAAACTATAGTGTCACTTTTATTTTTATAGATTAATTTATTAAAAATATTTATCTGTTTAAGAATATTTATACATAAATAGTCATACATTTAATTCTTTTATGGGCCATAAGATATACTAAAATTTTATTATAGCACTGAAGGCATCAAAGTAAATTTTTGAATGTCCATTACATAAAGTAAGAGATGAATTAAAAATTGTTAAAAGAAAAAAATAATTAATTAATTTTTGTTATATCAATATATTAAGTATGTATATGTCTCTATATTATTGACGACCACAATCACTCGTTATAAATATTTACAATTTCACTCCATATCCAATATTCTCTACCAATCTATGTTCTCATATGTGGAATCCTAGTTATATGTTACTTTGGGTAACTATTATGGTTCCAACATTCACTTTTTATGAGATGTTTTAGTATCAAATTTTAAAATGTGGATTTCTTTGAATGAAAGTTTAAATTATTAGAATTTTGATAACCCAAAAATATTTCAAGGATGAAATTAATTTAAACGGGGTAGAATGTAACACCCTGAGATTTTTGTGAATTATTATTATTTAATTAATTTTACCTTTGTAATATTTTTCATTTCATATAGCTCTGAAAATAGTTTACTATTTTTAAAATAACTATATTAGGCTTTCACAATAAAAAACCCCAAGTTAATAGTGCACTAGAAACAACATAAATCATATCAATATCTACATAGAAAGCTGATTTTGTCTTGTGAAACATGCAATAAGGACTTTCCTAGATGTCTTTCAAAACACACATGACTGAGTTTTACCAAAAGATAATATATTATTAAAATATAATTTAAATGATATTATTTAATTTAATAAGACATAATATATCAGTAGAATTAGAGGTTTTTAATATTATTGAATAATTTATAAAAATATATCGATATACAAATATAATACGAATTGATATGTTATCAAATAATTAGAAATGAATATGAGAACTGATTGAATATAAAAGAAATTATTATTATTTTTATGGTCAGAAACCTGATTTTCCTAAATAATTTAATGTAATTACCATTAGTGAGTGGTATTAATGTAATATATCTGTTTTATAATCAATGAAATATCTATTTCTATTCATCCAATATTCAGGATAGACATAAGATAATAAAATTCTTAATTGTATCCATAAGAAAATATTTTTTATAAAGATGTTTTTAACAGATTTTAATGGGGAACCCATTTTAAATAAATTATTTATATATTTTATAGATTTAATATGTCATAATGAACATTATTTTTAAAATATAAATATAAAAATATGGTTAAGATATTTTTTTTATTTTTCTATAATGAATCATATTTTAATAAATAGCTTCAAATAATGGATCTTAATTCAAATCATATTTTTAATATAATTTATTTATAAGTATAAATTATACATTAAATTGTTATCAATGTTCAATATGATAATATTTTTTTAAATTAATCTAAATAAGGTCGTTGGAAACAATTTAACATTGAAATTGGACATAAAAATTGATAATGATTTTGATCAGTTTTTTACTTTATAAACCCTCAATGAAATCTTGTTAGTGGGATTGATTTTAAATTCATTTATTCCCAACATGTTATTGGAATTTGTAATAATGGATTATATAGTTGGAATATATATACTTTCAATTTTCAAATATGGTCAACCTAGTTTTTGAACAAAATTATTATTGAATGTAATTAACATTAATTATATCGGTTAATGAAAATTTATGCTTAACTTAACTAAAAAACATTAAATTTAAGACCCAAACATATAATACACCTATCCAACACCCATTTAATGGGAATTTGTAGTACATTAATATACCGTTATATATTTTGGATGGGTTTTTGTGACATTCAATGGGTAAAAAAATGGGTTAACCTTCTTTTTTTTAAAAAAATTACAGGTGCGTCCTTTCCCCTCCCTATAAATGTCCACTAGATATCGTTCATATTCAAAACAATCAAACCACGTTGGTTTCAAAAAGTTCAAACCAATAAACTACCAAAAATATATCCCTTACACTTTTAATTCTCTTTTTTTTGGAAACATTTCTATGTAATCTTTTTGGCACAAAGCAAAGGAAGTTACCAGATTAAGAGGAGATGCCTTATCTCAGGCTCTTCTCATTTATTTTCTATATCCACCCCTCCTATATATTTATTAAATTAATTTATAAAAATAATAGTACCCTCAGTATACTAGTATTTTTTATTATATGGTTACCACCTACACTTACACACACCTCCATCTAATGTGAAACAAACATACTCTATATGTGTACGGTGAATATCCGCCTCAAAAAATGATTATTGTTCTAATTAATATACCTCCTATCATGGTGAAAATTTAGGATGGAATATATTTCTATATATAATATGTTATTTTTACTATGGATTAACTTTTCTATTTATTTTAAAAAAATTATTTTTTCATTTTATTTGGTGGAAATATGATAATCTCATTTCTGGAAGTGTGGGCTACAACTAACTTGAAGCAATGTGGTTGATTCACTCACTTCATGGAATTTATATAGGATGGGATTTAGAGTACTTGTAAGATATATAAAAATATATTATAATATAATATAATTACTAATTATTTACATATATTTAATTTTCTTTCATTCATTCAATACGATAAAAAAACAGATACAATATTCATCTGTACATATGGATTATTGTCACCTTGAACAGTGTATTATATATCATAATTATATGTTATATATATTATTAAAATTAAATATACAATATATTTATTATATTTATATCATTTTTTACATTCAAGATTCAGGATAAAATTATAAGGATGAACAATAAAACAAATTAAAACACATGAAAATATCAAACTGAATATTATCTGATGTGAAACCATAATATAAGATGGTTAGAAAGAGGGAAATATAAGGTAATAATCAAACTATATAAGGTAATAAATATATTAATTTTATTCTGTAAAATATTTATAATAAATTTATATTTATTTTATAGGTGCATAAAATGAGTACAATGAGATTCAAGAAACAAGGAAATATGATTTCATCTAACTTTTTTTGTAAGATACATTATATATTCACCAATATCCATATTTGTGTGCTGTATGTACATCCCATGATTGTATTCTATGTATCATATACTTACATGTACGGGTACTCACATACCCATTTTATGATCTCTATTTCATGGGGTTTATGTTTTCAAAAGGTACCAAATCAGTGAAACTATTATGTCTCAATTTTCCTTCATTGAGACTCATTTATTTATGTACCTAAATTATTTTATGATGTATATATACTTCCACTATTTAGTGAATAAAATAGTTATTTTTTCAGAAAACCCAAAATTAAAAACTCTTTGGTCATAATTATTTGTTCTTTTAAAACCATGTTTCAAAAATGGATTTCAAAAAATATTGTACCATTGTCATTTAATATTTTAAATAAAATTTTTACATTTTATTCATTTACCAATCTTTTCAAAGGAATATTTTTATAAAATTATAAACTATTATTTTGTCTATAAATTATATCATATAAAGGAATGTTTTTTTACATTTATGACATGTACAAATTCACCCATCATCATTTCATTGAATATTACGATTAATTTTTTAAAGCATCATTTTTATAAAAAAAATATTCAAAGCGTGTTTCATTTTAAATAGTTTTCAAAAAAAATCCACCTTATATTATATTTTTTGATGGAATTTTTTTTTTAAAATATTTTGAAGCCTTATTTAAATGTTTTCAATGTATTTTAACAAAATGGTTTTCAAAACATTTTGATGGTCATTTCACATTTTTCATGTTAAATGATTTTCATATAATTTTCAAACGTTATTTATATATTTTCAAAATGTTTTCCAGTAATTTCCTTTTTAAAATGTTTTGTAGCTTATTTTATAAGTATTTAAGGAAAATGGTTTTCAAAATTATTCTTATTCTTCATTATATGATTTAATCGTATTTTAAAAGAAAAATATTTTCAAATAATTTTATGTGTTAAAAATCCCATTTCAATGAAGAAAGTATATTTTTATAAAGAAACATTTTTTAAACATATTGTGATATTATTTTCCATCAGAGATTATATTCTTTGATGTTACCTTTTCTATTATAGGAAATAATCTAAGGGTTCAATTCATGTTAACTCTATAAATGGGTTTTGTATAATGTCATGGATTTAGGAAAACCATTTATATTTCACGGGTTTTATGACTATGAAATCCAATTCCCTTTCAAGAGATATTATTTTTATGAAATGATAGTGACACCTATCATTTTCTACAAGTTATTATATGATTACATGTTTATAATACTCATTCCATTTCCTTGGTTATAATATGATTATTTATGATCTTGTAGAACATTTTTGTTCAATTTAATTATGAGGTGGTGGGACCTATATCTCTCTTTAATGAATTGAATAAAAATTTATATCTCATGAGATATATAATATGGTATTGTGCATAACGATTGACTTAAAGTTTTTCCATGGGAGTGAACATTGACTACCACGATCATATGAGGAGTGAAATCAGGGTACTAAGATTTCCATGGGAGTAATCCATAACTACCATGATTTATTAATGAGTGAAATCATGATAGTAAGACATCCGTGGGAGTAAACCATGTCTACTAAGATCGTATAAAGAATGAACCCATACTAATTAGATGGTCTTGTAAGTGATTACTTGGCTAATATGAAAATCATATTATATTCTTATGTGACTACAAGAAGTCCTTGTTTTATTCTTCTATTGTGCTTCCATGACTTCTCCATATAATTATATTATGATACATGTCTTCTTAATTTCCAATATTTATTATGATCTCTAATATGCATGGTTTGATCTCCAAATTTTACTCTCAAGTTCCATACCCATTGTTCATATTATGCTTACATATTTTGTATAATTAATCTTATTGACAATATATGTAATTACACAATAACTATTATAAAAAAATTCATCATAGTAAAGTATAATGAATAAGTTTTAAATAATAAAATACACCATTTTACTAAAGAAATACATTAAAAATGGATGAATAAATGTCGCCTCATATTAAGAACGTGGTAATATTAAACCCATAAATATCATCATTAGAAAAAAAGGACAACTAATCACAAAAATTATAACTACGACGTCATAGCCCACACCTTTGGGATATACCAATAGTAGAATAACAATGAAGAGAGTAAGGGTTACCGTTTATAGGAATGTATATACAGGAATCATCATTACAAGCCATATAATCTACAAATATGAAGAGTTTAGTTAAAAAAAAATATTTGTTATGATTGTGTGTTTATACATAAATGACCACTACATAGATCCGTTAGAGTACCTTTAAAAATAAAATGATAATAAAAAAACTAAATAAAAACTGTCACAGTAATATATATATATATATATATTTCATGTGTTTGTCTTTTAATGTAGTGTTTATTTAACATCAAAAAAGAGCATATTTAAGCACATCTATATATTAACAGGATTTGTAATCTCAATAAACATTTTATTAAAATTTAATGATTTATGTTTATACTTATTACTCAAAAAATTTACTCCAAAATTATTTTTTTCGAATGAAATAATGTTTAATTAAATGTTATTATGAAACCTTTATTAACATTTTGGAATACATAAATGGAGATATAAAACATAATTTATTGTTAAATTACTTCTAATTTTAATATATATATATATATATATATTAAACAACATACTTAAGACAATATATGATATGAAATATATAATTGATAAAATATTTTGGATGAAATGTATAATCACATAATATATAAATGAATATTATTATTTGTAAAAAATTATAATAATAAATATTATTTTTTTGTCTTAAATGGAAAATATTAGTTTATGAATTAGTATATATATATATGTGTGTGGTCACAGAAATATATATATTAATATATTTACAATAAAAAATAAAATAGAAAAATAAGATGAATAGAATAATAATAATAATAATAATTGGGAATCTATTTTGGGGGAATCAAACCTGACCCACCACCTACCAACTTGATCTTCCTCCTACTATCTACAATTAGTCGCCCTGTAATTATCAGACGCATCCCACACTCACGATACCTCAGTACCGACTGGTGGTCCTCATGAATCAACTTTTACATGAAGAAACTCCCTTTCAGAAACCACCATCTGAGGGATGACTGTTTGTTGATGAATCCAACTACCGGTCCTTCATCCTACAACCCTAGTCAGTGACTCGCAATGGGTTCATATATTGTTTAATTTGTGTAATGACTCTCCAGAGAATCAACTAACTCAATGCTGCATCAGATATTAGGAATTTGAATGAACTAACTTGGGTTTTTGGTATTCTAAATTTATATATTGGGTTCCTCTAGTATAGTTCAAATTAGAGTCATTTTATAGGAATTTAGGGATTCTTTGTTGGAAGAATGTTCACAATGATCATGTTTTCCTACACTTTTAGGGGATTAGATATGTGGGTATAAAAGTATTTATGATGCAAAATATATGGTTTACAGTATCTTATTTCTAGATAGTTTTTTATTTACTATTTCGTGTGTGTAATACCATGTTGTGATGAGAGAGGGAGAAATAAAGAAGCCATTATAAACCTGCCTATTGTATTTGGAATATTTATCCATGTTCAAGGACCTCTATCTAGTACCTGATGTATCATCATTGTAGACTAATAAACATTCTAGTGCATCTTTGTGTCTAATAGATTAAATGTTTTATGCATCATTTTATCAAATTTATTCAGTAATTTAGTAGTATTTGAATCTTTGATTTCCCAAATTAATAAATAACATTTTTAATGGTAGGAAGATGAATTTATTAAATTTTCTCCGCATTTTTAAATTATATTTAAATGTATCAGAATGAGCCAATTATCCTTACTATCCAATTATTTTCCATTTTTCCAAGCTGTGGAATCTTATTCATGGTATGATTTTTTTATGAAACATGTTCATGTATCATATTCAATACATTTATTTGATGTCAATTTTCTAATATTCAATTACTAATTTTTACTCACTTTATTTTTAATCAATTTTTTAATGCCATTGGTGTAGTAAGTGGAATTTTGTTATAGGTATGATTATTTTTATTAACTATATATGAATTTGAATTTTTATATTCAAATATATTTTAATCTATTAGAATAATATTTATAATCATGTTTTTATTTCATTAGAGATATAAATGCGATCCTTTTATGTTCTTCCTTAATGATTCAAATTATGTATTAAATATTCAATTTTTTTTGTTTTGTGATACTTTTTAATAAAAATATATTTCGATCAAATGGACTCTTATAAATATGAAAAATTTCATTAGATTTTAAAAACATTTACATATTTAATAATATCTTTGAACTATTTATATAAATATATTTAGGAATATATCTTTGCATGTCTAAAACCACAATTTCCAGTAGAACTCTCTTTATTAAAATTAACTTAATTGTAACAAATTTTTATAAAAAGATTTAATATTTCAAAATAGGTATTGAATTAATGTTTTTCAAACCCAGTGGATGTATGAATATAATAGACATATTTATAAACACAGACACACACACACACGTTGGTATATATATATATATCATTTCATTTAAAATAGTTTTAGGTAAGAGATGTATATGTACATTTATATATACACACAAATATGTATATATAAATATATTACTTTTAGTGTTTATATATGTAAAAATATTAATCAATTAATTTATTTCATTTTATGTAAAAGTGTTATAGTTACTTTTTATCGATATACATATATATATATGCATGAATGTGTAGTGTTGTTTTACTAAAATACTAATGTTTATGTATATAAATGTATATACATGAAACTTTTATGAAAAAAAATTCAATACAAGTACATGAAAGTATAATTATGAATTTTAATGAGAAAATAATTTTATTAGGATACACATATAAATTAGTTTGTCCTTTTATGAAATTGTTTTCAAAGGTCATGGTTTTAATGAAATTTCATGGTCATCATAATGAAAAATTGCATGTTATAATTATAAATGTCACAATTGGATGTATGTGAATGAAAGGTTTATGAAGGGTGTACCATGATAGAGATCCAATGCATTGGTTAATTTGTTAATATCATGAGATATAAAGATTGGTTCATGGTAGGTTAATCAAACCATATAATTGTGTATTGGAGGATTATCCCAAGAACAACACAGTGCGTGAGAGGTTTATCCAAGGCACATCATGGATCATCGGTGGTTTATCCTAATCACATTACATTTCATGCGGGATTTATCCCAAGATGACTATGGGACTATGTATTGAACCAAAAACATCTTGTTACTATGTCCACCATGTCTCAGGAATGAAATAAAAATTCATTCTAGGATCCAAGGTGTCTGAGAATTAATTATGAATGATTAATAGATTTTCATGTTAAATTACATTTACATTATGAATGATCAAAGAAGATTTTACAAATGCTCTATATAAAAATTGAAATAATTTTTCATTGTATTTTTTATTAATAGAAAGTATACATGGTTTCCCAAGATAGCATTAACAAAATTTATAAAACGTTGTAATTTTTTTTTGAATTTTTTTTGTTTCATTTTGTTTTAAAAGCCCCTTTACATTTTTATTTCTTCTAAACCATTGTTTTGATAATCAATTTTCATAGGGTATAAGGACATGTAGAAGAGAGATAGTGGTCAGGATCCCTCTAAGGTGTTTGACCCCTGTAAGGAACATTTTGGGGAATTCATTTGATAGGATGTGTATTCGGGATTCTCTAATGTTTTCAGACTCTCTAAAATTATATAACTTTATGGTCTCATGTTATGTTATAAATAAATAAATGAAATAAAACTATTTAAATAAAAAAATGGATCATGATTTCTTGGTCCTCATATTTTGTATTAGAGCTGAGGTATACATAACTTTATAGGTCATGACACACTAAAAACTGTTAGATATCATAGTAGATTTTTTTCGGACCATTACAATGAGTAGTAAATCATTAAACTTCGAGTCATTTATCAACACATGTTTTTCTTGTATAAAATGTAACATAAGATTTTTTATGTTTTATCGATAAGATAAAGGATTTTTTTTATATGGAAGGGGAAGAACCACGCACAACACTCTTGTCCCTTCCCAAGGGAATACATGGAATAATTATTGAAAATTAAAGATAAAATAGTATCAAAACCTTTTCTAATGTCCAATATTATTTCAAAACCATCTATGATATATCAGAAACCTCTTCCATATCACAGAATCATTGGGGATCATGGATCACCTTTGATCAAATCCTGTGCTTCTAACTCTCCCACTATTCTCTCCATGGGAGGTACCACTAGGACATAATCAAATATTACACCTTTTCCATAGAGTATGATGAATTATTTGATTTTAGAATAGATATTCATGAGGGATATCACTAAGGAACCTATATTAATTAAGTCTTCGATTCCAATCATTTTATTAATGTAGGAAAACACATTTGAAGAACTTATTTTAAGCTATTTTAAATCTGACTATTTAAATATATTTTAAAAAACCATGGTACATTATGATGTTTTAAAAATATATGTTATAAATAATTATTTTCAAAAATTGAATCATATTTTCCATAAGTACAATCTGAGTTTTTGCGGACAATGTTCGGACTAAGGAAGTGGAAGACATTGAAAATGGATTGTGGTATTACTGTACTTAGTCAACCATCGCTCTACGTGATCGATATGATAATGAGAATTTGAGAATGCTTAATGGACGGAGGTAAGAAACCCAGAAGCCATGTTTAATTTCAACGTTCTATTGGAATCTATTCAAATTGTGAGGAAACTATTTTTTATAGGTTAGAATTTAACACCCTAGTAACTATTACATAAATTTGAATCATAGTAAAATTCAGTAAATAAATCTGAAACCAAAGAAAATACATTTTTACAAAATAAATACATTAAAAATTGTACAATAAATGTAACTTTTGGCTAAAAAGATGGATATATTAAACCTCTAACTGTTATCATCAGCAAACAAGGAAAACATATCAAAGACATTATATCTGAGACGTCATAGCCCATGCCTTTTGGGTCATCCATGAGTAGAATAAAAATGATGAGAATAAGAAGAAATTTAAAAATAGGCATCATCTTTGTAGGCTAAGTAATCTATAAATGTGATGAATTTATATCAGGACATGTTTAAAATAACTATTTTAAATGGAACTCTATTTAATAAAATTATATTATTTCATACCTAAATTTTAACTAAGCCATATGATTGCAAGCGAGGTTATTGAATTATTTTTTTTGAAAGCAAGTGGATTTATTAATATATATATATATACATCATTTCCTATGAAAGAGTATTACATAAGACATGTCTAAGTACGTTTATATTTATACACACATATGTATATGTATATATATTACTATGGTGTTTATATATGTAAATATAATAATGACGGTTTTGATAAAATATTTTATAAAATATTTATATTTATTATATATATATATATGCATGACTATGAAATCATGTTTTATTCATACAGTAATTTTTATGTAAATCAATGTATACAGATTTATATTTTTTTCAAACTATTAAATACATGTACATGAATGTATAATTATGTATTTTAATGAGAAAACACTTTAACCAGGATTAACATATAAACAAGTAGGTCCTATTATGAAATGGTTCTCAAAGATTTTGGTTTCATGGATATTCCATTGTCCTCAAAATGAAAAAATGTAAGTTATAATACAAAATGTCGCACTAGGATGTGTGAGAATGAATTTTTTAGGAATGGTGACCCCTAATAGATCTTCAATGCACTGGGTAATGTGTTAATATCATGATATGTCAATTATGGAGTGTGGGAGTTTTGTCTTAATCACATAAGAGTTCTTTGGAGACTTATCCCAAGCACATCATGGTATGTGGGAGGTTTATCCAAATCACATCATTAATCTTTTGCGGTTTATCCCATGAACATCATGGTGCATGAAAGGTTTATACCAAGCACATCACAATGCATGAGAGGTTTATCCCAAGAACATTATGGGGTTAGGGATTGAACCTAATCTATCATGTGACTATGTCCACCATGTATGGGGAGTGAACCGAGAATTCATTCTATGATCCATGGTGCCATTAACGAATTAATTATGAATTGTTAATATATTTTCTAGTGACATTACTTTTACTTTAAGATTGATCAAATTTGATTTTTCTACTTCTTTATATATAAATTGAAAACCATTTTAATTAGATTTTTGATATTTGAAAGTACAGATAATTTTAAAAGCTAGTATTAACAAACATTATAATTTGTTTTACCTTCTATTTTGAATTGATGAATTCATTTTTGGTTTCATTTTGTTTTAAAACACATTATTGAGCTAGTTTTCACTCACCCTATGATTTCTAAATATATTATCACAGTGCATAAGGACATGTCAAAGAGATATAGTGGTTGAGGTCATGATATGGTGTTTAAAACTTGACATAAATAGTTTAGGGCTTTCCTTTTATAGGATGAGTATTAAGGATTCAATAATGTATCTAGAAACTCTAAAATTATATACCATTGAGATATTGAGTTATGTTATAAATATAAAAATGAATAAAAATTATTTAAATAATAAAATGGACCATGTTTTCAAGGTCATCATAATATGAGCTCCGTCATTCTTATATTTCCTCTCTCAAGGTTATGAGGAACGGTTTTACGTAGAATTACAAAATGTGGATATATTAATGGGTTGTGTTGATGATATATCACCAGGATATAAGATTTTGTTTCCATGTTACTAAATACATTAAACTATTATGGTCTTGGGGAATGTATTATTTTAATGTATAGAATATTCATCTAATATGGTTTAATATCCATATATGTTAATCATGTGACTCTATAGTACATAAAATGGATTGAATAATAAATCAATGAGAATAAATAAATAGAGTAATTTAAATAAATGAAAACAAATATCAATCAATAAATAATCATAGAATGAAATGAATCCATATATATCCATGAAAATGTTAACGGATAAATAATAAATGAATCTAGATGAGGAATATGCATAACTATTAGACACCATAATTCCTATCTAAGTGTAATCTTTTCTATCATGAACATTTAAATATATGTTTTAAAACATATAGGGTTAAAACCCATCTGATTTATCCTACCGTTTCATCTCATGAGACTACTGATACATCGAGGGGCCATATATAACCAGGACCCACCCATATCATATATACTCGAATAATTTCTCATATATCGAATAATCAAATAGAAAATGTTCCATTTCAAATATCATTATTCAATAAATGTTAATGATTTATCCATAATTTATTATTTAATCAAATAAGTATCAATTCGAACACCATATGTAAAATGGTATATAGGTTATGAAATAATAATATCCACTACAAGAGAATTTGGATATTCAATATATATGTAAGTAATAATAAAAATTGTCAAAAAGAAGGGATTTTTAGGGGAAAATAATGAATCAAGTAGAAATTTATATTTCATTAGTAATCATTAAACACATTATTGAGGAAAATATTTTTTAAACATTCCAAAGTTTCTCATACCACTTTAAAAAATTTGAAATCATAACCTCATTGAAGGAATAACATTAAACTAAACCTAATTTACCATGATAATAATGATATTTGTGATATAACATGAAAAATGGATGTATATACAATATATAAAAGTGAATTGGTGAATAACAGTAAATAAGACTTAATTGAATTAAAATTGAAACAAAACACATTACCTGGAATTTTTTTTCATGCAAATAGAATTTGAGCTCATGTATAATCGTTTTGATAGTTTTTATTAAATAATATAAAACCACATTCATGATTAAAATATCATATATCTATAGGATCAAAATGTATAAATAGATTTCTCAATTACAAGAGGGGGTGAATTGTATGTTAAAAAATATTCATTTTAGTCCTTAAAAAAGCTATATCTAACATGGTTAAATAAGATGAATTCATGAATCCCATTTAGTTCATAACTAAGAAACTAACGTGAATAGGATCCAATAATTTAAATAAAATAATGAAATTTAAGACTGCTTTACATAGGGATAGATACTACTATAAAGCATATAAAATAATATCTATATTAGAGTAAACAAGTGTAAGAATGTGTATGAAACATAAACATCCTATCATTAATTTTTTTGTATAAATACAATTTGTTACAATATAGGACATGTATAACTGATATTTTGACTCAAAGAAAAATGAATCCAACAACCTTGGATAAAGGTCCCTTGATTTATACTTTCATGAATGTCTATTTTACCGATACCATGGTAAGCCATCTATACGAAGAATGAAATCTATCATGCTCTCCCCAGAAGACCTCTATCACAAATGTGATCAGTTACTCTATCTTCCAATCTCCGTAAGTGCTTGATTGATAATAGTAACAATTATATTCTCACTAGGTATGATGAACACAATGTTCTAATGATGAACAAGTTGTTTATAGAACTCGCACAATGCATGTTTGAGTAGAGACCCCATAGAGTATCACCTCATTCCAAGATCCATTTCTCTCAATGAAAACCCTAGAATACACTAAACGATTTCAACTAGATGTTAATTTATAGGAAAAATCTCAAATAGATGATATATCATCCAATGGTAATATTTTTCGTTAAATTTCACAGGGACCTATAAATCTGGAACTTAAGAAATGGTTCCATTAAAACAGATTGGACGATATCATTTAATATGACTAAATATGAAAACATTTATCATATATGGAAAACAATATCATATCTGGGATACATTATCATCTAAAATATTTAAGAAACATTATCATGTAAATTTTCTGAGAATCATTATTATGTAAAGTATGTTAGAAGCATTGTCATGTAAGAAACATTATCATTTAAAACATTATAATGTAATAACCATAATCATGTAAGAAATATTATCCTGTAAAAAACATTATCATGAAAGAAACATTATCATGAATGAAACATTATCATGTAAGAAACATTATCATGTAAGAATCATTATCAGGTAAGAATCATTATCATCTAAGAAACATTATCATGTAAGAAACATTATCATGTAATAATCATTGTCATGTCATAAACATTATCTTTTAGGAAACATTATCCTGAATGAAATGCTATCATGAAAAATGTGAAAAACATTATCTTAAATGATGTAAGAAACATTACCATTCAAAATGGAAGAATAATTATCATGTAGTATGTAAGAAACCTTATCATATAGAATTTAAGAAGCATTATCAGAAAGTATGTAAGTAACATTATCATGCAGAATGTAAGAACCATTTTCATGTAGAATGTAAAATGCATTATCATGCAGAATGAAAGAATCATTATCATGTAGACTGTGAGAAATATTATCATTAAGGATGTAAGAAAAATTATCATTCATAATTTCAGAAACATTATCATGAATAATGTATGATACATTATCATACAAGATGTAAGAAACATTATCTTGAAGAGTGTAAGAATCATTATCATACAAAATGTAAGAAACATTATCATACTGAATGTAAGAAACATTATTATGCATAATGTAAGAAATTTTATAATGAAAAATATATGAAACATTATCTTGTAGAATGTAAGAAACATTATCATCTGGAATGTAAGAAACATTAACATGATGTATGTAAGAAGCATTACAAAATATATTACGTTTTAAAAAAACTAATTCTTCAGGAAATTTAGTAACATTATGAATGATGTTACATTAGATCACATGTATGAATCTATGAAAATAAGATTTGATAATTATTGAGATTTAGTTTTTACGAAAGAGATAATCAGAGTCTAACTTCTGAGAGATCCATATTCAAATTTTTGAGAGAATCAGAGTAACATTTTTTATAGAATTAGAGTTTTTTTTCATAGATAATCAAATTCATAATTTTGAGAATATAAGATTTAAAATTCTGAGAAATTGAATGATTCTGAGAGTGCGTATGATTTTTAAGAAGGATTATGATCTATAAGAATGTGTAAGATTTTTGATAAAGCGTAAGATCTTTATAAAATTGTAATATCTTGATAATGATTAAGATATTTATGAAAGTTTAATATCTTTAGAGAGTGTAATATATTTAATAATGTATATGATATTGAGAAAGAGTATGATATTTTAGATATTATATGATCTTTAAAAAGTATAAGCTCATTAATAATGCATATGATCATTATAAATGTGTATGATCTTAATGAAAGTGTACGATCTTTAAGAATTTTTAAGATCGTTATTAAAGTGTATGATATTTAATAATGTGTATGATCTTTATGAAACTTGAAGATCTTTAATAATGTGTATGATCTTATATAAATTTTATGATCTTTAAGAAAGGATAATATTTTAAAGAAAGTATATGATCTCTAAGAAAGTGTATGATCATTAAGAATTGGGGCATCTATTCGATCATAAGCTAAATATTGATAGAATTATCTAGAAAAAATAATATAAGACATTAGAATTAATGAGTAAAATTTTTTGTTTTCTTGCACATAAACTCACATCATGATATAATGTTTTATTAAGGAAATGTGTTTGTGATTTCCAAAAAATAACAGAATGGAAAAATTTATAAGGAAATGTTTGACTCAACAATCTCCCCCATTTCGGAAATCATAAACAACTATGTTTAAAAATGATTACTAAAACCAAAATACTAAATCTTAGAATAATAAAAGAAATACTTGAATCCCCGTTTGGGTAAAACTTATAATTAATATGGCTAACTACCTCTATGGTTATGAAACTTTCTAAGGTTCATATTCTTGACATAATGAAATTTTAATATTTTTATATTGAAAAAACTCCACCTTTTTCTTATGTATGTATTAATTATGTAATATCCCCCTTACATCGAAATTATCTTCCATATATTTATTTTATTTTTATAAAATCGTCTTACTTATACATTGATATGATTTTAATAATGAACTTGAGGGATGTATAAGGTACCAGAAAAATCTAGGAAACATACAATCAAAACAATGTATTTGAAAATTTTAATATTGAAGTGGTTTTTATACAACAATATTTTGGATTACAAGAACAATTAATCATTCTTTCGGATAAGTTTCATGACTAAGGCCTTCCTTTTTATAGTCATCTTAGAAATTCACCAGAAGAAATTCTTTCTACTGATTCTTCTTCTCATGATTTCCAATCTTCTGTTTCTGAGTTTGAATCTTCTCATCCTTAGAATTAAAAATATATTCTTGGGAATTGAGTTTGTCCACCAACTCAACTCTACATTCCTTTATCCATTTAATATTCTTATCTTTTGAGGTTTTATGGAAATATAAATCTGTTGATGATTTTTTTTCTTTAAACAAATTTTAAATATAATAAAATATAATTTTAAGATAAAAAACAATAATTAATATAAAGAGCCTTTTGGGGTTGTGAGTATATATTTTATCATTAGATTAGATTCTTCAGAGTCATCTTAGATTCTGAAAATGATTGTTGAGGTTCGAAAATTTTTTGTTCAGTTTCCAAAAACATTTTTTAGGTTATAAAATTTATCTTAAGGTTTCAAAATTCATGTTATGGTTCCAAATTTTTTTTGTTAAGGTTCCTATTAGTTTTAATGCTTCTGAAATTTTTTGTAAGATTCAAAAAACATTTTTTTAATGTTCCAAATTTTTTAAAGGATTCAATGTTTTTTTGTTAGGGTTCCAAAATGTTTTATGGGAAACAAGTGTAATCCCCTATGAAGAAAATTATCTTAATGTTGGGGGATGTTTGAAACAAAAATATTATACGAATGATTACAATATAGTTATCATTTGTGTCTTTAGTTTAATTTATTCAAATATATCATAAAATAATGATTTTTTAAAAATATCAGCATGTCGTTCTTGTGTTCTAATTAATTCTAAAATAATATCTAATTTATTAATTAAATCATTTGAAATTAATTCTTTTCCAAAAAAATCAATGTAACATATAGAACAAATTTCTCAATAATCATTATCTACAAAATTGAATCTTACACCATTGATTTTAATTATATTTTAAAAGATTTTTTTGTTACCAATCATGTGTTGGGAACATCCACTATCCATGTATCATATATTGGTGTCGGTAATTCTATTTTTTTCTTGAAAATAATATAGTTAGACCTTTGGAATCTAAACATGTTTGGATCAAGATTTTATTGAATTTAAAATCATAGGTATCAACAATTTATATGAAACATTAGATTTAAGAAATCATATGGATTTGATTTTGATTAAAGAATAATTTTTCTCTCAATGTACACCACATTGGCACTTAGTGAAGAAAGGTGAACTTTGGGGTACAAAATAGTTGTGACTAAAAACTAGTTTTGTATGAGAATAACCAAATCTAGAACAAATCTTAAGACGATGAATTTTGTAATACATTTTATGTAATGCCCCAACCCCCATTACATGGACTCAGTGCATTATTAAATAACATTGGCATGATACAAAGAATCATGTCCCAAAAGACTGATCAGTTTAGTAGCCTTGGATGTACTAGATACATTCATAAGTTTTACATTACATCATGTAATAAAAAAATCAACAACATTTTGTCCCATTTGAACAAACTTATAACGTTAGCCTATCCCTGCAGGTCAACCATTAAATTCTTCTTCACAGCCAGGAAAAATAACACATTGAATGGGGTGAGCTCAAATGCTCAGTAAGGAAAACAATATAGAAGAAACTTTAATAAATAAGCCTAAACATTTAAGGAAATGTATAATACTAAAACAAAAGCCTTTTAAAAATAATCTTCATAATTATATGGAAAAAATTCAATAAAATAATCCAATTTACGTATTCACATTGATATTCTACTAGTCAAATAATCAAAATAAATTTCAGTATCTCATTTCATAATGAGGAATGCATAATGTCAGACACCATAACCACATAGTCACGACCTTGTGCCAAAACTGAAAAAAATATTTTTTCAAGGCCTTTTTCCAAGACACTAGTTTGTATCATGAGACCTACCGATGTGTTGAGGAGCTATAGAGGGCTCCGCCAGCAACTTACAAAGTCCAATGCATTCCCCATATGAAAAGGGTTAAATATAACATAAACCTTCATATAAAAACTAGCATAAGAAATGTCAATATATTATCCATAAATCGTGAATGGTATAATAAAAACACATCCACATTCAAAAATATCACAAAACCTTCACTACAATATAGTAGATTTGAATCATAATAAATCAACTTCAAACAAGCTTAAAATCCATCAAAAGGATGTTGACATTGATGAAATCAAAACTTTTTTTAGAGAAATATCTCTTCCTATTATGAAATCATTTAATAGTCATAAAATTATAAAAGAAAACATTTATTTTGAAAATATTTTTATAATATTGTAAGGGAAGCTTCGACAATGTTAAATTGGTGGAAAATAGTTTCACCCTCCATATAAGTTAAAAAAACATTCCTACCTTAATTTTGTCGAAAAGGTCATAAAATATCCTCTTTGGAAAATGATAGAAATATTACTTTCAAATCATTTAATGTCAAATAAGTGTATAAATGGATTTAACCCTGTTTTTTTGTAAATATTAAAAATTCTTTTCAATATATTTTTATGAAAACACGGATGTGGATGATAAAGAGGTCGCAGTAGATACTAACGTAAAAACAACCTCAAATAATAAAGAGATTGTGGAATTAAACCTTACCTTGTAATTGTCCTTGGTTGAGGGAAAATTAACCTCCTATATAATAGTTAAATAAATGTTATTAAATTATAAAATAACTATATAAAAAAATATTTTATGATATATGATCCTTTAATATTAATTCATTAATAATATTTCAGTAATATCATCATATTGGGTGTTAACTAATTAATTTTCCTTTATATGCATGGTTACGTAAGACATTTTTTTATGGATAAGATGTATTTGATTCCTATAAATAATGATATTATGTTCATAAACATTTTTTAATCATAAAATGAAAATTATTCATGAATTATTTCGATAGGGAATGAATCTCATCGTGTTTGTGAAGATAGTAATCTGTACGTACGCACGAGCAATAATATAATTATAATGATGGTGAAATCATATGTAATTGGATATTATATCATATATACAGTATAATTAACATGTTATATTTATTATTTAAATCAGTCATACTCATTATTATACCCATCCAAATAATGAAGTGCTTGAATAACTAACAACACCACGACGTGGGGACGGTAAGCCGTACATACACACATATGGTGACATTGTCAATGATATGATATATAGAACAATGAATATGGTTGTAACATTTTTATTATAACATCACAGTATATAGAAGATACTGGATTTATTATTTTAGAGTGGAATAAACAAAGAAAGAGGATGTGGAAGAAAAAAATATATTGAAATATGTGATGAAATATTTACCTCTTCTTCAGGTTCATCCTTTTGATTTGTAAAAAGGGCACCATAGTATGCCTTATTGACCAATGTATGGCCTCTAGGAAATACAGAGGAAAGTTGGAAGGATATGTGGGTAGGGGTTGGCAGATCCAAATGGATTTGGTGGTGTGAAATTAAGGGAAGGTGAAGTACCATTTTATAAGAGAGGTGAGGGTCACTTTATGAAAACCTAGAAATATTATTTTATAATAAAATCATTTTCTATTTCTAATGGCTCAAAAAATAATTATTTCGAGTATAAGGTGGTGATGGGTCGAAAACCTCTCAACCAATAGGTTTTAGATAGGTTTATGTCATCATATTAAACTTATCATTTAGATTTAACTCTTAGTTTAATAGCTTGACATTTACCATGTCTCTTTGTATTTTTAAATTATATCGTTAATAAACTAAGTATAATAAGCCAAAAGAACCCCATGTGGTTAAATATTAATAAATATAACCTTATATAAGTCTTTTGGAAGAACCTTAGATTTTTAGGAATAATAAATCAATAATAATATAGTATTTGTTTTAAAAACTCATTTATGATAAATTTGACAATATTCAGTATTTGATCTTTTGGAAAGTCATATAAACATTATCAATTAGTATAAAATTTATTTAACAAACCCTAACATATCTTATTAACCTAAAACATTAGTGGAATTCATCAGATATTTAAATTTACATTAATTTGGATATTTATAATATCAATTATTTTATATTTCATTAATAAGGTAATTACTGCATCATCATTGTGTCGTTAATAAATTATATTATATAAGGTCTAAAAATTATAAATAAAATGCCATTATGTAGGAAAACTTTTTATATTTCTAATTAATATTTATAGTCACTTTTATATTCTATGTAAACTGATATTAAAAATGTTTTAGTTATTAAACTTTGAAATTAACTGTTTTAACTATTTTTTAAATAAAATAATAATAAATGTCGTAATATAATCCAAGTGGACCAAATAGGATCATATTATATTCATAAGGTGGGTTTTTTCGAATTATACTTATCCAATTGAATTAAAACATTTGTTAGGGTAACAATAATATCATTTTTACCCTTAATTAACCTATTAACTTTTATCCATGTTAAATAAAAGTCAAAAGATACTATTCACCAAAAATTATTTTCATTTTATTGAACCACATTTTACATACTGATATTAACCCTATCCCACATATGTTTGAAATTTAACACACATAAGCGGTAAAATTATGTTTTATGCAAATTGTCAAATGCTCCTAGAAAGTGGGTAAAAGACGGTAAAAAGTTCAATAAAATTTTTATATATCTAAACTTATTATTAAATAACTCTAATTAATTACATTGAAAATATATAAGTATTATTTATCTATTTTGACATAAAATAAATTTAAATAAAATAAATAATAATTTATATAAAAAGTCGGTTTTAAACAATAACTCAGTGTTTTTCCCTATTCATCAAAAATTGAATGTTTTCAGAAAAATATCCAAAATTCACCATATACTAATTCCGATATTCCAAATCCAAAAAAAATCCATTTTGAATGATAAAATTTATAAAATTTTAAAAAGGCATTATTAATATTCATAAAATCTTCTTTGATTGGTTGTGGTTCGTTTGAACTCGAAGATGCGTTCAACACAAGCTATTGTAATATTCAAATAGAAATGCATTGTGGAAGCTTGGGATGTTACATTATCCCCTCCTTAAAATAATTTCATCCTAGAAATTTCTAGAATATTACTACATAAATATATTTGGGTGGTTATTCATCAAATTTTCCTCAGGTTCCCATGTTGCCTCTTCCATATTATGGTTTCTCCATTGAACTTTTAGCTGATGAGTCATCTGGTTTATCAGCAGTTGTTCTCTTGTATCAAAATCTTGACAGGCTCTTCACAATAAAACATATTAGGTTCCAGTTCAATTTCCTCATAGGTGAGTACATGTGTTGGGTCAGGCATGTATTTTCTCAACAATGATACATGGAACACATCGTGAAATTTGGAGAGACTTGGCGGCATTTCCAAATAGTAAGCTAAAACCACAATTTGTTCGGGAATTTCGAGAGGTCATATGTACTTTGGACACAATTTACCCTTCATACCGAAACATATAACACCTTTCCATGAAAATACCTTCAAAAAAATATTTTCTCCTATATGAAATTCCAAATCCTTCCTTCTGTTATTGTCATAGATTTTTTGCCTACTTTGGGATGCATCGATGTGGGTCTGGATAATCTCCACTTTTTCCTCAATTTCCTCAATAGGTTCTAGGCCTACGAGTTTTCTTTTGCTAACACCATTACAACATGTTGGTCTGCGACATCTCTTTCCATATAACACTTCTTATGGTTCCATCTGGATACTTGAATGGAAGCTATTGTTATAGGAAAATTCTAATAGAGGTAAATATAGATCCCACATACATTTAATGTCATGTGATCAACATCTCAACTTGTCTTCTATGGTTTGAATAGTTTTCTCTGATTGTCTATCTGTTTGTGGGTGGTAGGTAGGGCTCATACAAAGTTCAGTATCAAGTGCTTTTTGAAGACTTTTCATAATCTTAATGTAAAACAGGGATCACGATCAGAAACAACTGATAGGGGTACTTCATGAAGTCTTACATCTTCATTAATCTACCGTCATGCTAAACGTTCAAGTGGTAAATCTTCTCTTACAACATGAAAATTTGATGACTTGGTAATACGATCAATAATGACCCATATTGCATCATTTCTTCTCGGATCCTTTGGTATCCCTATAACAATGTATATCATAATATTATCCCATTTCCACTCAGGTATGGGTTCAGGGTGCCTGAATCCTCCAGGACGTTGCCTTCCAGTTTTCACTTGTTGACAAACCATACATCTGGACACAGAATCATAAATCTCCCTCTTCATGTTGTCCCACCAAAAATGATCCTTCAAATATCTATACATCTTGGTGCTCCTAGGGTGTATTGTGAAATTAGAGCTATGAGAATCATCCAAAAATTCACTTTTTAGATCAGGTATGTTAGGAACCCAAAGTATTTTCGTGAATTTCAAAATTCTGTATTCATATATGATGTCACTAAATCTCCAATAATTCACAGCTTTAATCATCTTTTGAAACTCCAAAACATCAGTCTAAGAAGTCTTTATCATTTCTACTAAATATGGTTTAACAACCATTTGAATGTTTATTGATGTTTCACCATCCATTGTTATTCCCATATCTATATTTACTAGATCAATGAAAATAGGAATCCTTTTCAACTCTCATCTTCTTCAAAACACTATGATACTTTCTACTCAATGCCTCGGCCACCTTATTTTCCTTCCCTAGGTGGTATTTTATAGTGCAATAATAATCCTTGTGTAGTTCAATCCATCATCTATTTCTCATGCTGATTTCTTTCTGTGATAAAATATACTTTAAACTCTTGTGATCATTATAAATCTCACATTTTTCACCAAAGAGATAGTGTCTCCATATTTTCAGAGCAATTATTATAGCTACTAACAAAAGATCATGATTGGGATAGTTATGCTCATAAATGATTTGATGTCATGATTCAGAAGCGATAACTCTATCATTATCCATAAGGACACAACCAAGCCCTTTCATTAAAGCATCACTATATATAACAGAGACATCATGCACTGTTGGTAGAGTTATGATAAGAGCATTAAATGATCTTCTCATCAGTTCTTCAAATCTTTCTTCACACAATTTTTTCACAAACATATTTAACCCCATTATAGGTGAGACTGGTTGATGGGTTTTCCAGCCAGGAAATATTCTGGACGAAATGCCGATAGTAACATGATAAACCAATAAAACTGTGTACCTCAGTTATACTTGTTGGTACTGGCCATTCTTGGATTGCCTTGGTCTTTGAAGGATAAATAGAGATTCTATACTTAGAGAAAATATGTCCAAGAAAAGAAATCTCTTGATGCCAGAATTAAAATTTTCTAGACTTCCCATATATTTCATTTCTTCTATGATTCTTTAGGATAATCTGCACATGAATTTCATGATCTACATAGAATTTAGAGTATTCTAGGATATGATCAATAAATACCACTAAAAATACATCAAGAAATTCCATGAAAACTCTATTCATTAGATCCTTGAAAACAGAGGGTGAATTAGTCAATCCAAATAGCATTACTGTAAACTTGTAATGCCCATACCTTGTTCGAAATGTGGTTTCCAGAATGTTTTCCATCTTCACACACAACTGGTGAGATCCAGATCAGAGGTCAATCTTTGAAAAATATTGAGCTCCATGAAGTTGAACGAATTAATCATTAATTTGAGGTAGGGGATACTTGTTCTTTATTATTATAGAATTTATCTCCCTGTAGTTAATGTACATCCTCATAGATCCATCTTTCTTCTTAACAAAAAGACAAGGGGCTCCCCATAGGGAAACACAAGGGCTAATAAATCCCTTATTACTCATTTACACTATTTTTTTATTTAGTTCCACTAATTCCTCATAGTCCATTCTCTAAGGGGTCTTTGATATGGTCCTTGAACTAACAATTAAATTAATGGAACACACAATTTCTCATTCTGGAGGATATCCATGTAAATCCCCTAGAAACACATCTTCATATTCATGCACAATAGGTATATCCTCCCTTTGAACATTCCTCTCCTAAACCATAGTTATTTCATTCCCTTCCTCCCCAATAATTGAATTTAGTTGAGCAACTGGAGGTGGATCTAGATAAGAATCAGGTGGTGAGGTTCATGCTCTAAAGATAAGGTACATTTTATCATTATCAAGAATTGTAACCTCTATCTTCTGACAATATATTTTCACATCATGGTATGAAAGCCAATTAATTCCATGGATTATATCATGTTCAATCATGGGTATGAGGATGAGATCAGCAGATAAAGAACATTTATATTCCCTAATAGGGAACAGATTCAAAAAATATTTTTGCAATGATACTTCCCTTAAGAGTATTGAATGACAACTCCCTTATTAAATAAATTTAGAAATATCTAATTTTTTATGTAACCTTAGAAGATATGAAATAATGTGATGATCCAGAATCAAATAATGCATTGGCTAAACAGGGGGAAACCATTAAATTACCTCCCATCATGTCTTTTGGAGCTTCATCCTCAGCAGTAGTGATCACATAAGCTTGGCCTTGCTCCCTTGTCCTTTTTGGGGGGATGTTCCCTTGGTGCTTAGATCATTCATTGGTGTAATGACACTTTTCTCAACAATTGTAGAATTCAACATTGAAAACCTCTTTCTTTCCCTTGTAATCACGATCTGGATGTCCTTTTTCACCAAAATTATAACATACTACAATTCCATTCAGGAAAGTACTGAGGTATTTCTTCCAACATTTACCGTAGGATGGATATTCGAATTTTTCCTTATTCCCCTTATTTCCATTTCCGGAGTGTTCAAAATATCACTTCTTCTCATTCTTTGATTAAAAGTCATAATACATTGAGAATCGTTTTTCTGTCTTCATAGCACATGAGACAGTATCTTCATATGATAAGAAGAATTGTGAGACAAATTATTTCCACAGAAATGGTTTTAACCCATATAATAATCGATATATCTTACTCCTTGGGTTACGTATATAATTTACAGCATGCCTTGATAACCTTGTAATGTTATTCTCATATTGTGCGACATTATCATCCCTGTTTTGTCTCAGACTCTAAAATTGCCTTTCCATATCCGCTAAAAAGTCATGAGGAAAATATTTTTCGATGGAAATCACTTTAAAATCCCTTTATTACATATTTGATACATCTATATCTTCCTTTGTGTTTTGAATCAGTGACCACCATTGATCAACATCTCATGTGGGGTGATAAATTCCCATCACAACTTTTTTCATTTCACTACTCCCCAAAGCGTGAAATATTTTCTTTAAGAAACATATCAATTTATCAACTAAAAATGGATTTGTAGTCCCATTTAATGTTGTTGGGTTTTGCGTCATGAATCGGAAAAACAATGATCCTCCACGTTTTGGATCAGGGTGCTTTATAAAGGTAAGGATATTATTCATAATCTGTGTGTGTTGTCCCAACATGGTGATAACATGATTTGTACCAGTCGGATCACCAAATACTATATAATTATCTTGAGTATGAGGGCAATACCTACATAAATTACATGCATTGATACAGTTTCCATTCCTTCCATAAGGCTCCATTTCTTAAAAATGGCATACAATATATTAGTTTATGAACCACAATACATAATTCCAAAATTGGAAAACACTTAACATAAATTGAACAGTTTATGTATATAATCCATAATCATAAAAAGGTTTTATTTGAGTAAGTATATACCGATAAACCCTTATTAATGGTTTGTAAAGAAAATTTGAATTATCCTAAGAATATCCCCTAAGACTATCGTAACCAAGAGTGCAGTAAGGCCAGTTGTTGTGCACCAGTTCACGTTTGAGTCTAGAATAATGTCATGTTTTCCAGTATTACCCCTAGGTACATCTGTGCCAGATCCGAATCTACCTGCTCGTATCTATAAAGATATGTATTTCTTAGAAAACTCATAAAATATCTACAGTACAAATATTCTAGGATGTTCTTCTATAATTATCCTCAAATTATATATTAAGGAAGTGTTCTCTAATTAATGATTTTCTAAATATTGTTTTGAAGGATTGTAATAAACTTATTGTGATACGAACTGTAATGCCCCGACCCCAGTTACAAAGTGTCTGTTCATTATTACATAAAATTGAAATTATACAATGAATCATGTACTGAAAGACCAATTAGTTTAATAGGCTAGGAAGTGCCAACAATATTCATAAGTTTTACATTAAATCAGGAAATAAAAACATCAACAACATTTTTTCTCCTTTGAACACACTTATATCATTACACTATCCATGCAGGTCAACCATTAAATACTTATTCACATCCTGGGGAACATAAAACATATAAAGGGGTGAACTTAGATGCTTAGTAAGGATAAAAATATACTGGAAACTTTCATAAGTAAGAATAAAAATTTAGGTAAATTTATAAGATTTAAACAAAAACCTTTTAAAATTAAACATCAGCATAATATGGCTAATATAAAATAAAATAATACCATTTAATTATTCACATGTATATTATACTAGAAAATAATCACATGCAATTTCAATATCCAATTTCATAATGATTGAATTCATAAAGTTAGACATCATAACCAAATAGTCAATTCCTTGTGCCAAAAGTAAAAAAATATTTTTTCAAGGCCTTTTGAAATGACACTAGTTTGTATCATGATACCTACCAATTCATCTAGGATCTATAGCAGTCTCTACCCATCACATACTAAGTCCAATTCATTCTTCATATGAAAAGGTTTAAACAAAATAGAAATATTCGTTTTAAAACTAGAATACAAAATTTCAATACATTATCTATAAAACATGTATGGTAAAATAATAAATCATCAACATTAAAACATATCACAAAACCATCAATATAATATGGGAGATTTGTATCATAATAATTCAACATCAAACATGCATAAAAACCCTTCAAAAGGATGTTGACATAGATGAAATCAAAACTTTTTTTAGGGAAATATGTCTTTCTATTTTGAAATAATTTAAAAGTCGTATAATTATAAATGGAACATATTATTTTGTAAATATTGTTATAATATTGTATGGGAAGCATTGAAGATGTTATATTGGTGGAAAATAGCTGCACCCATCGTATAAGATAAAAAAACATTGTTACCATAATTTTTTTAAAAATGTTATAATGTACCTTATTATGAAAACGACGGAAAGATTCCTTTCAATACATATAAGGTCAAATCAGTGTATAAATGACTTAAACCCATTTTCTTGAAAATAGTAAAAAAAAATTTGGAATACATTTTTATGAAAACAATGATGTGGATGATAAGGAATTCCCAGTAGATAATTATGTAAAAACAACCTCGGATAATAAAGATATTGTGGAATTAACCCTTACCTTGTACTTTTACATGGTCGAGGGTACATTTATCTTATCTATAATAGATAAATAATTGTTATTAAGTTATGAAATAACTATAAACATAAATATTTTATGATATATGATCCTATAATATTGCTTTGTTAATAATATTTCAGTAGTATCATCATTTCGGGTGTTAACTAATTCATTTTCCTTTACATGCATGGGTACGTAAGCCATGCTTTTTATGGATAGGATGTGTTTGATTCCTATAAAGAATGATATTATGTTCATAAACCTTATTTTTAATCATAAAATTAAAATTATTCTTGGATGATTACGATGGGGAATGAATATCATCGCGTTTGTGGAGACGATAATCCGTACGTACGCAGGAGCCACAATATCATTATATTGATGGTGAAATCATATGTAATTACATAGTATATCATATATAAAGAATAATTAAAATGTTATATTTAATATTTAAATCAATTATACTCATTATTATACCCATCCAAATAATTATGTGTTTGGATAACAAACTACACCCGACATGAAGACGGTAAGCCGCACATATACTCGTATGGTGAATTTTTCATTCATATGATAGATAAAATAATGAATACGATTGACCCATTTTTGTAATAACATCACATTATATATAAGATATGAGATTTATTATTTTATAAGGGAAAAAGGAAAGAATGAGAAAGTGGAAGAAGAAAACAACTTTTAAGAGGTGATGAAATATTTACCTCTTATTCGGGTACTTCGTTAAGATTTGATCAAAAGGCGTCCATAGGTTGGAATTCTGACCAAAAAATGCCTCTAGGATAAAGGTAAGAATGTTGGGATGATATTTGGGTAGGGGTTGGCCGAGCCAAATCGCATTGGTGGTGTGAAATTAAGGGAAGGGGAAATGCCCTTTTAAAAGAGAGGTGAGGATCACTTTATGAAAAGCTTGAAATATTATTTAATAATAAAATAAATTTCGGCTTCTAATGGCTCAAAAATGAATTATTTAAATTATAATGTAGGTATGGGTCGAAAACCTCTCATCCAATAGGTTTTAGACAGGTTTATGTCATCATATTAACCTTATCATTTAGATTTAACTCTTAGTTAAATAGCTTGACATTTACCTTGTCTCATGGTATTTTTATATTGTATAGTTAATAAACATACTATAACAAGACAAAAGAACCAAATGTGGTTAATTATTAATATATATAACCATATCTATGCCATTTGGCTGAACCATGGATTTTTAGGATTATTATATCAATTAATAATATAGTATTTGTTTTAAAAACTCAATTATGTCAAATTTGACACTATTTAGTACTTGATTTTTTTTAAAGTCCATAAAACTTTATCACTTAAAATAATATATATTTAACCAACACTAACATGTCATATTTACCTATAAAATTACTTCAATTCATCATACGTCTCAATTCACATTTATTTTATTATTTATAATATCAATTATTTTAATATCTCAATAAAATGGTAAACACTGCATCATCATTGTGTCATTAATAAATTAAAATATATAATGTCTACAAATTATAAATAAAATAGAATTCCTTATAAAATCCTTTTATATTTCTAATGAATATTTACAATATAATTTATATCATGTTTAGCCCTATATTGAAAAATGTTTTGTTATTAAACATTGAATTTAGCTCTTTTAACTATTCTTTGAATAAAATAAACATAAATGTCCAAATCAAATCCATGTGAACAATAAAGGATCATATTTTCTTCCTATGGTTGTTTTGGTCTATTTATACTAATCTAATAGAACTAGGACATGTGTTAGGGTAATTATGATATCATTTTAACCCTTAATTACACTATTTACTTTTAACCGTGGTAAATAGAAGTCAAAAGTTTCAATTCACCAAATTTTTTTTATCTTATTAGAACTAAATTTTACTTATTGATATTAAATGTGTCTCTCATATTTTGGAAACTATACTCACAAAAGTGTTAAAATTATGTTTTATGCGAATTTGCTAATGCTCATAAGATGTGGGTAAAATACGCTAAAAAGTTCAATAAAACTTTTATATATCTAAACTTATTATAAAATGAATCTAAGGAAATAAATTGAAAATTTATACGTAATAAGTATCTATTTTAACTAGAATAAATTTAAATAAAGTAAATAATTATTTTAAAAAATTTGTTTTTAAACATTAACTCAGTGTTTTTTCACTATTCCCCAAAAAATTGAATGTTTTTAGAAAAATTCCAAATATTCACCCTAAGCTAATTTCGATATTCTGAATCCAAATATTAATTCCATTTTAAAAGAGAAAATTTGTAAAACTTCAAAATGTTCACATTACTATTCATAACAGCTAGTTTGATTGGTTGTGGTGTGTTTGAACTTAAATTTTTATTCAACATAAGATATTGTATTATTAAAAGGGAAACGTACATTGGAAGATTTGGGTGTTTCATTTTGGCAATGTTTTCTTTACTAGAAGTAATTTTTGATAATATTTTCTTTATGGAGAATATTTCAGATTTTAGTCTAATGATAAAATTCTTATCCTCATATTTATTAGTATATGAAAATGAGTTTTTCAGTAAATTTTTTTATTGGAAATAACATTTTCAAGATCCTTAGAATGTTTATCCTTTTCAGAATTAACTTTTTCAATGTTTTAGGAAACATTTACAAAATAAAGGGTTTCCTAATCAAGGTCATTTGATTGATCTGATACATCTTTGGTAAAAATAGAGGTTCTATAATTTTCCATATCATGTTTCAAATTGATCATACTATCTTTATTGTCATGTATCATGAATGACATAGATACTTATTCAAAATTATGTAATTAATTATCATCTGATGAGGAAGATTCTTCATCCGAAGGTTAATAATATTTTTCATTTGGATAATTATAATATAATGAATTTTTTTTAATGATGATGTAGTATTTACCTTATTTATGTTATGTTGATTTGTAGTAGGAATTATGGATATAAGTGCAATATTCTTCTCTCTAGAAGATTAAATATAAGAATATTCATTAAGAGAATCACTACCACTATAACTCCTTGTGTCATTAGCTTTCAGTACTTTCTTATACCTAGACATGTAATACATCTTCTTATTTCATTCGAAAATCATATCCTTTCTTTCTTTCTGTTTGATCATAGGACAGTCAGGTCAGATTTGACCGTCCATCTTGTATTCATAAAAATTTATGTTGAAATAATTCTTATCCTTTATGTTTTTATTATTGTATCTATATTGGAAATATTTCCTTCCAATAATCTTGTTCATTCCTCTAGCATTATTTGGATAGTTCCTTCTCAGAATTATCACAATCACGAGATTCATATATAACAATATCTTTATTATATTTTGATATAGTAACTCTTTCATGATTCATGTATTTCATATAATTTGATGTATTTTCTAAACCAACACTCCCATTACAATTCTTTTTCATATTGATCTTTTAATCATACTTAATTAATGTTTCATGTTGTATTAGAGACTCAAATCCCTCAGCAAGATTGATATTTGAAACATTCTTATTCTCATCAATCGTTATTATTTTGGATTCCCAATAATTGGAAATAATATCTAGGATGTTATCCCCTAGAATATCATCATCATGTCATTTTTCCCCCATATAATGAAATATATTTAAAACAGTTATAATTATTTTTTGAACTATGGATACAATTTCTCCATAAGAAAAAAAATAACATGGTATTCAGCTTTAAGAATATATCTTCTAGTTTCAACAACATTGTATGTGCCAAAATGTGTAACTTCTAATATCTACCAGATACTATTAGTAACTTTAGAAGATGAAATATGGTTATAAATTGAACCGGTAATAGAAACTAATAAAGTATTGTATTCCTTAATGTTAATCAGTTACTCTTGTTATTCTTGATTGGTGAATTATCATATTTCCTTGTCTAGAATTTTGTAGTCTCCAGTTCGCATAACAATGTTATCAACATTTTTATTAATACTAAATCTCTACAACCTATCTATCCAATATTTATAATCATTTTCATAAATGATTGGGGGTCTGGTAGGATTTAGATTTTCTATATAGCCAATGTTCATTCCTATCATTCTTAAATGATTTTTTTTCACATAACAGATTAGTAGAAAATGTTTATAAATAAGGACTCTAAATAAAATATTAAGAAAACCATGAAAAATAAAATTTATGTATGAGAATTTTGTCAAGAAAACTTATATGAAATTATACGTATTTTATAGACCATCTCAAATACCAATTCATGGATTTAAATATATATATAGATTTCTAAATTACAAGAGGAGGGTGAATTATAGGTTTTAAAAAGGTTCTTTTTCCTTAAGAAAATATATGTATAACAATGTTAAACCAAATTAACTCATAAACAATCTTTATTTCTTAAATAAGAAACTAAATTCGTTTGGATCAGATAATATGTATCTAATAATGAATTCTAAGACATGTAATCTTAAGGAATGAGTCTTCCGTAAAGAGTATATATTCTTATCTATATCATAGAATAATAGTGTAAGAAAGTGAAATAAGGTTACACATACTAACTTTAAAAAAAATTAGGGGAAATAAAACATGTCATAAAATACAAAAAGTATAAGAAATATTCTGACCCAATGTAAGGGTATCCAACAAAGAAATTTTGAGCAGAGCTCTCGTAGAGTATCACTTTATTCTAGAGATCATCATCTCTTAAAGATAACTCCAGCACACAATAAATGAATTCATATGGCCGAGGATTTATTGGAAAAACCACCAATGGTCAACTTCTCCTCAAATAATCATATTTTTCCTAAAAAGTCAATGGGACCTATACATGGGGAACTCAGGAAATGGATAAGTAAAAATTGATTAGACTTCATCATTATATATAACTAACTATACGTAAAATTATCATTTCGGGGAAGCATTATCATATCTAGAAAACATTATCATGTAATATATTTAAGAAAAATTATCATGCAATGTATGTTGGAATCATTATCATGAAAATAATGTTAGAAACAATATCATGTAAGAAACACTATTATGTAAGAGACATTATCATGTTAGAAACATTATCATGTAAGAAACAATATCATGTAACAAGAATTTCCATGTAAGAGACATTATCATGTATGAAACATAATCACGTATGAAAAATTATCATGTAATAAACATTATCATGTAACAAACATTCTCAAGTAAGAAACAAAATGACGTAAGAAACATTATCATGCAGAATGTAAGAAACAATATCATGCGAGATGTAAGAAAAATTATCATGTAGAATGTAAGAATCATTATCAAGAAGTATGTATGAAACATTATCAGGTATAATGTAAGAAACATTATCATGTAGAATGTAGGAAACATTATAATGTAGGATGTAAGAATCATTATCATACAGAATGTAATAAACATTATAATAATGAATGTTAGAAAATTTTCATCAAGATTGTATGAAACATTATTCATAAGATTTTATGGAACATTATCATGTCGAATGTAATAAACATTATCATGGAGAATGTAAAAAATTATTATAATGTATGATTTTAGAATCAATAAGATATATATTAGGTTTTAGAAAAGTGAATTCTTAATGAAATTCAGAAACATTAAGAAAGATGTATCATTAAATCACATATAGGAAACTACAAAAATAAGATCTAAAAATTATTGACAATTAGATTCTACGGAAGAGATAATTAGAGATTAATTTCACAGATAATCATATTTAGATATCCAATATAAAAAGATTAAAAATTCTTAGAGAATCACAGTATTTTTTCTATGGTAAAGGAATTCAATGTTTTGAGAGAATCAGTTTCACAATTCTGAGAAAGTGTAAGATTCTGAGCATGTGTAATATCTTTATGAAAGTGCCAGAACATTAAGAATTTGTAATATCATTGATAAATCATAAGATAATTATTAATGTATAAGATCTTTAGAAAGTGTATGATCTTTTAGAAAGTGTAGGATATTTATAAATTGTAATACCTTTATGAAAGTGTAATATCTTTATGTAAGTACAGGATCTTGATAAAGAGAATGATATTTGAGAATGAGTAAGATCGTTATAAAGTGTAAGATCTTTATGAATGTCTAATATCATTAATATCGTATAAGATCTTTATGAAAGTGTACGATATTTTAAAAAAAATTAAGATACCTAAGAAAGTGTATGATCTTTAAGATAATGTATGATCTTTAGGAATGTGTATGATCGTTATGAATGTGTATTATATTTAGTAAAGTGTATGATATTTATGAAAGTGTAAGATTACTAATAAAGTATATGATCTTTAAGAAAGTGTAAGATCTTTACGAAATTGTAAGATCTTTATGAAAGTGTAAATTTTTTAAGAATTTTTATGATTTTTATGAATTCCAATTGATATTCCATCATAAGGGAAATATTGTTAGACTTAGATAGAAAACAATATGCAAGACATTAGAAATCATGAGTAAGAATTTAGTTGTTCATTCATATAAATTTTCATAAAGATAAAAGGTATTATAAATGAAATGTGTCAATGAATTCCAAAGCATAATGGAATTGAAAATGTTATATGGATGCTTTTGACAAAAAAATATTATCTTATTATAATTTCTTATTACTCATTTGATAATAGTACTTATTATTTTCAATATTTTTGGGTGAAAATTTCCTACCTTGTCGAGTATGTTTGAACTAGTTACTTGTTGTTCTTATTAGGTAGAGCATGGTTACATCAGATATGAAATGTAAAAAAATTATTTAAATATGATATATACTAAGTACATATGAATTTGTAACAGTCTATAATGTCTTGTGATTGGAAAAATAAATTCACCATTTAGGGAGACGATAGGTCATACATACACATGAATGGTACATTCACTGCCTTATCATATTTTAAAAGAATGAAAAGAAAATGTTATTTATTTACATGTATACTATAATTCCAACATCATGTATATGTCATATATGTTATAAAGTATTATTAAAACCATTTTCAATACATTCCACGTATAATGTGAATGAATCGCATTACTTTAAAATGGCAGTAGTCCACACCTCCCCAAATGATGTTATTGTATTTACAAAAAATGAAAAGCATAAGAGTATGTTTTATAAAATAATTATGGAATTATAAATTTATTTTGAAAATTTTTATAATAATAATTATAAATATTTTTCCATGTCTTTTGTAATCAACGATAATTAAAGGGATCATTATAAACAAATTTTTAGCTCCGATAATGATTCCTTTTATCATCACTTATTAATTTAGTAATGATAAAAGAGATAATTATAAACTATTTATTAGGATCATATATAAAAGTGTATTGGTGTATTTTAAGAACCCATGCAGTCAAGAACAACTCAAAATATGAAAATAATTCCATGGAAACCACCTGCTACCAGCACTCCTCCTAATCGAATCCAAAATCTAATAAAGGATTGAATGAATGTTAAAAAATTACATGCCCCGGACAATTAATTGGAAAAATGAATCCTAGGATTGACTGAGGTCCAGTTTTGAAAATATATAGACTTTCCCAAGGATGATTGTATTCTTAAATGTAATTTATGTTATTTTCCATTTATCCTCATATGTTGATTACTTTTTTAAGTTTTTCTATTTTTATTTTTTACCATCATTATTTCATGCACCAACCCGATTTCTATCAGTCACCCTTCATTTCTTCCTCCCCAACCCCATAGATTTCCACAACCCTATTCCCCCAAATTTCGGTTTCCGATGGCGCGCCTTTAAAAAAATTTGTTCTATAGTGCCTCCCAAGTTGTATTGTGAACCTCTCTCAAATATTTCACCAGAGGGATGCCGCACCACCTCACCAGTGGTGATGTGCACCAGTTTCACCCTACCTCCCTACCTGCAAAGGTGCACAAACGGATGATCCATTGACAGTAATTCCATATTCTATTATAGAATTTTATACCACATAATGAGACTCATTCTTAATACTTCATCTTAAAATTGTAATAAATTATAGAGAATTATATATATATATATGACTAAAATATAATACATATCATCATTCAATAATTATAAATTGGTGAAATGAAATTTTTATCCCATTTCACTTTTTAAAATTATTAGTGTCCAAAATATGTCATATTGAGTAAACACCAAGTTTTGTTTCACTTAAATATCTAATTAACGATTTTAATAATTAATCAATCTAAAAAATATAATTATTTAATGATGAATATTATTTATATCCACATTTAAACGTTTATTATTAATCTAAATAGATCTATAATTAATAAAATAAAATGCCCCTTTCGATATTGTCAATAATATTAAGCTACATCAATTTTCCATTGATATTTGAGATAACTAAACAATATATAACATGAAATGATGTTTCATTTATAAATCCATTAGTGTGAAATCAGAAATAAATTCATATTACATTCGATTCCATTTCATAAAATAAATTTATATTTATTTATTCAAATTCATCTATGTTTTTTGAAATAATGGAAAATCCTTCAAATGAAAATCCTTCAAACAACCTTTTAATATTTCACCTTTTCAATAGGGTTCATTCAATGCCTGAAATTGAAAACCCACTTTTCCTTATGACGATTCATCTCATGTTGAATCTATATTTTTAATAATGTTTCATCACTCCTTAATCATAAAATGTTTATATCATTGATAATAATTATTATTTATCTCATTATGACTCAAATTGTACAATATGTTCCAAAAATCACCATAGAACACATCATGACCTTGAAAGTGAAATTTTTTATATAAATGTTACTCATTGTATGCTTTAAAGAAACTATGTTTTCAATATGTTTAGACAGAATTCATGATTCAATTTATCAACTAATAATTTTGAGATGTTCAAAAACATTATTTTTATTTTGTGTCTTATTTTCCTAAATTTTTTATTTCCCTTCCTTATCAATTTTTAGTTGAAATCAAAATTATTATTTACAATTTTTTTTATTTTTTGATATACTGTTAACATTAAATGTAATAATTACATAGGTTGTAACATTAGTTCATCCAAAAATATATATTGGATGTTATAAAATATATATATATATATATATATTGTAATAATTAATTGAAATTATTATTTAGGTAGTCAATTTTTTAGGTTTATAGGTTATGATTCCACCACTAGGAATATGTTATGACATCCATGTATATGAAATAAATATTAATTTAATAAGAAAATTCATCAATATATTTTTATATCATATATTTGAAGGAATGAGATTTCATAATTATTGTTTATCATATTTTGATTTCCTGTTACTCTTTAATTTCCTATATTATATTTTAATTTGTTTGGAAGCGTTAAAAAAGACATGATTGATCATTATAATAGAGGTAATACAAGTCTTATATAGAGGATTGGATGTCTTAAATGTGGGATATCACCTTTAAATATAGAATTCATAATAGACCAATGGATTAATATATCATATCATGTCCCCATTGAGAACTCCTGATTTAGAAAAAATAATGTTTATGCCACCTAAATGTCACAATCAAAAGGCAACAAGTTAATAACTAGTTCCAATATTGTAATTTTCACAAATTAAATGAATTATACATTTCCAAGGTCATAATAGAGTTCAAATGTCATCCCCGTTAGCTTCATCTCCAAGGAAGTTGTTATTTCACATTATTTCTTGAGACACATCCCTTGTCTCTTATGTTTCTTGTTAAACATAGATCTGTGGCCATCCCATGGATTTTTTCGGATTAGATTATTTCATGAAACATTGGTTCATTTCCTAATATGATTGAGGATGAATGTCTATCAAAAATATACAATGACAAAAATTAGAGATATGAGCTGATGGGGATGATATTTGACTATAATGTTGGACATTTGGATGAATTCATATGACATCACCTACCACACTACAATAATTATTTTCCTAAATTTAGTTACCCATTTTATTAGAAGCATACATAAATTCTTCAAAAACAATTACTTTGTTGGGTTTCCCTTTTTAGAATTATCAATAAGTTTCACCATTTAAAATGAATAAATTTTCTGTATTTGTCAATTTATTTATCAAAATGGGTATTTTATAAACCCAATAGTATTGATTTGAAACAAAAAATGGATGCACGCTAATCATTTTGGAAAACAATTATGATGATGTAGTTAAGTAGGGTTTCCTGTTTTCAATAGAGAATACATATGACCCCTCTCAAATCTGATGTGGGTGCGTATGTTGAAATTATTCGAGACAAATTTTTCTGGACGATTTGGAAGAATATTTTATTTTTCACAAACCAGATCATAACATTAAATTTTATACTAAACAGGAGAAAAAATAGATTTTTCTAACTAATTAGGATAATATTATGGTTTTATGGATCCTTTGATATGAAAAACTGTGTAAATAATTATGGATATCACATGAAATGAATGAAACTGTAAATTGAAAATGATGATCATGACATTCTATTTTTTTCAAAGATAAATAGTTTTTTCGAGATTATTTTGTAATGGTTGTAGTAAATACAAGAATGTTTTAGATGTATTGATTTTATATAATTTGAAAGATGGTTGTTGATGGAGTGTGATATGGTCTTATGAAATACGTCCTCTCATGAATGATATTCCACCAGATGAAAATGATTATCCATTTCTATCATATGATGCTAAACTAATTTCCCATTCAATGGGAATGATCCATACAAAATATATGCATGTACAAATGATTTAATATTGTTTCTAAAATATATTGAATAACTCCTAATATGCCCTAATTTATTGTCATATCAATACATGAAAAATGAATCAAGTCCTTCAAAATCATTGTGGTACATTCCTGTCATTCTATATCATAAAATAATATATGTATGTTATGAAATTGCGATACAATTGACAAGGAACTCAGATAAAATAATTAATGTTTTGAACCTATTTCATCCAATTGACAATACTTATAGTAAAAATACTGATTATGAATATCATCAATTAGGAAAGGAGATGAGAAACATTTATCTTGTGTTATCTATAGGTGGATGAAATACTTTTTTGTATAGTTTGGTACTCTTAGAACATGGCCCCTCATGAATGGTAAATTTTAATGTGGCTCTATGGATACTTATGAAGTGAAAATAAAATATGTTGATTCTTCTTATATATAGACAATGGTAACCATGTGTTGATTTTGATGGCTATTTTAATCCATTGATCAAATATATAAAATTGATGTAGGATACAATTGTATCTATATTTGATTCTGATATAATTGTATATTTCACATTAAGGGAATTATTTAATGGGTGGAAAAATGAATTCACTTCTTATATATTTTTATTAGGTGGTAGAAATAAATTAATTTTGGGGTGTACAATTTGTTAAGAACACACTCACATTGTTCATTTGAAACATTCATCAAAGGCTCTATTTTTAAGAAATCAGAATTTTTTTCCTGCATGACATAAAAACTAATCCTATATATAATCATTCATTATGAATATAGAACAAGGTAAAACACCATCTCATTTAATGTTTGATAAAATGATTGTTAATTTAAATGATATTGAAACTTTTTTGGTATACCATTTCTAGAGAACCTTACAAATCATTTGATTTTGTTATTGGAATTTTACTAAATGTTATTGAAAAAAAGAAATATGGCATCACGACTTAGTTGGACAAGGTTGACATGGGAATTAGTGAAGAGTTGGAAACATTGATCGGTAAAGGGCCCACTTCTCTTACACAAACAACATAGACACTATCCAAATAATAAAAATTGTAATTTTTTCTTTTCATTAATAATTTAAATGTTCTATTGGGGTAATCATAAAATATCAATAACGTCAGGTAAATGATTAATTTGAAATTACATGGAAAAAATCACATGGTTGTTGGGTTTTAATTTAATATTTCATGCTTTTTTCTTTCTATTTCATTGTACATAAACATTTATAAAATACATGACGAAGAATATTCTTCTTTTTCAAATCCATATGAAGTATAGTAATAGATCTGAAGATGATTAAAATCATGAATAGAGAGGTTTTAGTCATATTATGTGAATTATATATGTTCTTCCAGCCATTATTCATTGATTTAATGGTCCACCTGATGGTTCACTTAGTTAATGTGGTTCAACATTGTGGTCATGTCCATTACATATTGATGTACCCCATTAAACTGTATATCTTTATTTTGAAAGGGTATTTCATGATTGAATGTTATCCATAATGTTTTATTATAAAATGATATTTTTTTGAAGAATCTATTGATTTCTATATTGAGTACATATCAGATGTTGACCACATTGGTATCTAAAAGTCTATTTATAGCTAACACATTATAGGAAAAGTGATTTCAGTAATAGTTTTTATAATTACCTTGACATATCGGGAGAAATATCACATTTTCATTTTACATAATAGTAATGAGGCAGATCCATACCTTGATTCCCATAATTTAATTCATAGATATTTGAATCCATCAATGGATGAGTTAATTATGTCAAATACACATAACCAATAGTTTATAGGATGGTTCAAAGATCATATTTAAATATTTTAATAAAAAAATGTGAATTAAATTTCCAAAAATATTAAGATGGATAGCTATGGGACTGAACAAAAATTTCATTTCTTACAGTGGTTTGTAATCAATGGTTATACATTATATACAACAAAATATTATGGCAACATTATGATGAAAAAATATTATGTTTTGAATGTGCTGAGGGCTATAAAAATATCTATTCCCAATGATAGAATTACCAATTTGGAAAATATGATATATTTTGGAATTATCAAATATATATTTGATTAGGATTTTAAAAAACCTTAAGTGCCTATTTTCCATTGAAAATGATTTAACTATATTAGTGTGGTGTTTTTTTGAAATGTTCTTGGTGAAGGTGAATTATAGTGTTGAAGAGTAAATGTATATTAATTAATAATGAATTATAATATGTGAATGCATTATATGTATTAAATCCAAAAAATAAGAATTGGTTAATTGTATTATTGGATACAAAAACAAATGTTGGGTTAGATGAAAATTAAATAGATAATGCCACTTTCATTGGGAGATCACAATCAGTTTATATCATTCTGAATATATAAAATGGCTGGTATATTGATGGTGACCACATAGGGGGTATTTGGATCCTTTATATTGTAAAAATTACATAAAACATCTATTAAAATAAAGATATTTTCAAGATAGGGAAAATGTGTTTTCAATGTACTATTATTTCATTATAATTTTATATATTTTCTACTATATTAACATAATAACAAATAAATTTTTGACTAGTCAAGAGGAAAATGTATGCTACACATTATGATTTTACAAATCAGCTGGAAGAATATAATACAATGAAGGAAAAACAATGATTAATATATAAAGCCAATGTAACAATATTATTTCACTATTTTACAGAAAAAATGTATATTGGACCATAGTCTTAATTTATATTATCCCAAGAAAATATCATTTATTATAAAAATATTATGTTCATCATTCATTCCTTTGATCATCAAAATATCCACAAACTTCTTCTCCATTAAAATATATTCACTCTTATAGTGTTATAATCTATCGTGTTCCTTCATGTTCCCTCTACTATTAAAATAAATGATGTAATCTTGATGTATTCAAATAAAAATCATTTTCCATAAAATCAATGTATTTTTTTTCAACTTAATATTAATTATCTTGATACTTTTTTTGGAGATGGGGAGGCCTGTTTGAAGCTGATTTAACATGTGAAGTAATGGACTTTGAGGCTATAACTAAGATAATAGAAATAATGAAATGGGAAATAATATATAAAAACATCATGAAATGGTGATATCCTATAACTTATTTTTCAAATTTTCACATCATTATATTTTATATTTGAAATATAATTTACTTATCATTTTTATTTAATGTTTATGTATATTCCTTAACATATATTTTGGAAAGTCATATTTTCACAGTTCCATTAATTTAAATTATTTTCCATCATTCATGTATTTCTACCAAAAAAAACATTTACATATTTCTTCAGATTTAGTAAAATATCACCCTTATAGTGTTGGAATTAATAACATTTCTTCAAGATCACTCCACTAATAAATCATAGAGGTAAGGTTTATGTTTTCACAGTAGAATCATTTTCCAAAGAATTAAAGTATTTTTTCATATTAATTTGAATCTTATTTATTTTTTAGTTTTAATCATTTAATAATTTCTTTCATATTCAGGTGGGTTATTTTGTTTTTGAATGGGTTGTTTTTTTAAATATTTTCATGTTAATTACTGATTGTACTTCAATCCTATATCTGAGATAATGAATACAAAGAAATGTGTAAACAATATATAGAACCTTCTTGAAAAGTTGAATTTTAACTAATTATTTATTAAAAAATCAAAATATTATGTTCTATTAATTTTTTTATTTCCAAATCATTATTCTCTAATACGTAATTTTTTTTCAATATTCTAGGAATTGATGTTTTGATATTATTTATCTACAACAATCAAAAATGTGAGAAAATTTACCTTTCTTTTTACATTACAAAACCTTTCATTTCCTATCTTTTACAAAATAAGAACTTGAATACTGTGTTTTTGTTCTTATCCAAAAAATGCTTACCAGTTAGGAACATTGAGTCACTTTGAAATTTTCAATGTTCAATAAAATATCTGATGGAATTCTTGAAATCATTATCATTTATTATTATTTTTTGAGAATTTGGGACTTCTAGGATTCACATGTACCTCATTATGACACATTTTGGGTCCGGTATGACAAAAATTTATTTTTTATCTAATATTGAAAATAATATTATTAAATAATACACCTGACATAATCGAAACTATTGAAAAAAATTCATAATGTTTTGAAACATTATTACAATGATCAATAGGTCATTTATGACATATTAGATTCATCCTCACCTAAAAATAATACAGGATGTGAACGGTATGATAAAAATTGTTCATTGTCAGTTTAAAATCATCGTTTTAGATAAAAAAATATCACACTATGAAAACATATAAAACACACACGTATTGTCTTTGTAATTTTGGAAAAAAAAATTAATAACTAATTTTTTCATTGTAGTAATATATCTCATATAAAATTGATAAATTATGAGACTGGTATGAGTAAAATTGTGTGTTTCTCGTTTAAAATGAAATTTGGGTAAAAAAGATAAGTTATGTAATCAAAAGAAATAAAATTAATTCAAATATCCTTGATACTTCATGAAAAGTATCCATATGTTTTTTTAGGATTTGTAGGAACCAATATCTCCACAATCTGATGTACAGTGTGTAAGGTATGACAGAAAATGCATTTCTTTAAATATAATTTACATAAATTTAAGTAAAAAAACAATCATGGCATGCTGAAAAATTTGAAAACACATTCATATTGTAATTATAGATTGGGAAAATTATCCAAAAGAGATTTGTGACATGTATGAAATAGTTTAACCTCAATGTGAGACAAGATGTTCATAAAATGATATTAATTTTATGTTTGTAGTTTAAAATCAATGGATTAATTAAAAAATATTCAATCAATAAAAACTAATCAAACATTTTAATATTGGCCTGATAATTTATGAAAATTAATCATAAATAATTTTCCTTGAATAGGAATTAATCCCTCATAAAACTAATACATGATGTGATATGTAATATTCTATGTACCTATTTCCTTTTAATAATAAAAATTTAGTTAAAAAGACAATTGGCGTACACCAAAAATATCAAACATAGTCAGATTTGTATGATACATTATTAAAATTATCCCTAATTCAATTAATTTGTGTAACAATCTATCTGAATGCAATCTGAAATACGGTGTGATCTGCGTGACTCAATGTGCATCATTCTATTTAAAATTACTATCATTTTTAGTATAATAGTAATCTGACCTGTACAAATCAAAGAAATTTTTTTATTGTTTTCAAACTTTTAAAAAATGATCTATATATCATTTTTATGTATAGGAATTAGGTACAGCTCAATCAGATAAACGATGTTCTTGGTATGACTGAATGTTTATATTATCAGTTTTAAATTGATATTATATATCAAAAAGTGTTAGTCATTGAAAACGGGGAAAATGTGATCATATTTTCTTAATAACATAGTTATATGATTCATAAAACATTATTGACATGTTGGAATTACCCTCACATCAAACTGATCTAGGATGTTACTAGTATGAGTCTAGGTTATTATTTTTTATTTGTAATAATATTTTAGTAAAAATAAAGAATGACATGGTCAAATCCAAGAAAATGCATTCAGATAGTTTGGATACTATATGAAATAATATTCATAAATTATTTCAGATTTGTAAAAATCATTCTCACCTCACTCCAAAACACAAGGTGCCCAGTATTACTCTAAGCATGTCTTTTTATATAATATTAACATCAATTTTAATTAATAAGGAAACTACCCTCCTCAAAATCAACCAACACATTCATATTGTATTTAGGTTTTGGTAAATAAATCCATTAGTAGTTTTTTCATTTAGGAATTACCCACTCCTCAATATGAAACATGATGTGCGAGGTATGGTTCAGAGTGTCCATTATCAGTTTAAAATCAACATTTTATATCAATAAGTATCACCCAATGAAAAATGGTAAGATGATCTTAGATTATAATGATAATTTTACAAAATATTTTTTATAACACTTTTGACACTTCGGAATCATTATAATGTCATCCTGATACATGATGTTACTATTATGAGTCAAAGTGTGTGTTTCCAGTTTACAAATTAATTTTAGTATAAAAGTGTTGTGACATACTCAAAACAAAGAAAACACATTCAAATTATTTTGATACATTATTACTATGATCCATATGTCATTTAATATAATTATGAATCACAAACTGTCATGACATGTCCTCGGGGCCCGTGTCGTGACTACCCCAAGCCCGCCTTCCATAGGCTAGGGGCTGGCGACTAGCACCAAGGTGTAAATCCCGTTAAAGGGAAGGCATTGCCTTTGTAATGTAAACAAGCACCACATAGTAAGCAAGCAGAAAAAGTAAATACTAAGTAAAATCTTGTACAAGAGTGAAGTGAGGAAAAGTAAGTGGGCCAGTATACACATCCAAACTGAAAGTAAAGTATAACACGAAAGGGAAAACATCAACTGAAAGGTAAAGCCACAATGACGAGCTGTCCACTACGAATCCCACCTGAAGGGTGGGTACAGAAGGCCTCCACTGTTCCTCGGGTCCAGTCGACCGCTCCGAGTACGTCCTGCCCAGTGGTCCACCTCCAGGTACCATCCGTCTCCACAAGCTTCCACCACGATCAATGTTGTCTGTCGTCTGCAACCAACACAACGTAGTGCGGGCATAGCCCATGCAGGGGTGAGTATAAGCTACTCAGTAGGGACCCCGAGACCCCCTAAGGTCTCCCAAAATCCACAAATGATAAACCACAAAGGAAAGACACAATCACGAAGTAACAACCGGCACTGCTTAGGTATATGCCCATACATATACCTAAGTCATCAATTCCAATACGCTCCAACCTCCGAGCCCAAGTACAACCCAGTCCACACAGGAAAGCATACGTATTCCACACAGGAAAGCAAAACAAAATCCACACAGGATAGCACTACACAATCCACACAGGAATGTAAAACAGGATTCAGCTCACACAGGTATACTTCTTCAAAAGATTATAGAGATGATCACTGATCCATCTAAGTAATCGGACCCACAAAGTATCGATAGGTACTAACCCCCGCAAATACCCACACAGGATCGGTAGGAAACTAACCCCCGCAAAGACCCACACATGATCGGACCCACACAGGATCTGTAGTCGCTGGCTCACACAGAACCGCTGAGCACTGACCCATATAGGATCGGACCCACACAGGATCGGTAGCACTGATCCACACAGGATCGCTGAGTGCTGTAGTCATCGTCATCGAATCCACTGAGGATCTCTACACAGTCGTCGTCACAGTCACAGTAGCAGTCGCAGCCAGCACTAGGGTTCCCGCACACAGCAAGCTTGTTCGGGAGGGTCCGCTCCACGAGCCGAGAGGTTGATACATCAACTGACACATAGTTCAGAGTTGATGTATCCAAAAATTTTGTATTGTCAACAGGAACTCAACATCGCAGAAGGCGCGTCAATCAGACATCCGGTCTGAGAGTTATTAGTTTTTTCGTCCCAGGGGCCCGGTTGGTTTTTAAGGCAAAACCAACCCGCCGTACTCCACATGCGTCCAAACCTCGGGCGGAGTATTACAAAAGATCCTTATCACTTAGAGGAATTAATGAAAGTCAACGACACATAATTAGGATGTCCGGAGCTTACGATATGTGTGTTTCCGCTATGAGGGCCCGGTTAGTTTCGTGTACGAACCAACCCGGCTAAACTCAAAGTATTCTGAAACCTTGTGTGGGATATACCGAAATGACCGTCTCGCTCCAAGGATCAGGTCGCATCTGACGGCTCGTCGATCAGAGGTCCGTAGCCTGAGTTATGGGAAATTAAACCCAAACAGTCCGAAAACGGGGGTTTCGGGCCCGGACCGACCCGGCCCGAGACCCCCCGGTCGGCCCGAACTGGGTCGACACGCCCCGGGTCCGGGTCGGCCCGGCCCGGCGCGGCCCAGACCGGTGACCCGCGCGCTGGGCACGCTGGTCGGTGCTCGACCAAAAAGGCCGAGCTGTTTTGGCTTGCGCGGGAGGGGCGCTGCCCCTCCCTTTTCTTGTAATCGCGGCCCCTTATTTGAGGCCGCATTGATGGTCAGCCGAGGGATTCAATTCCCCCGGCATCTCCCTGCCCGGCCGGCCTGACCTGGCCGACCGGTTTCTGCTCAACGGGACAGGTGGTGGCCGGTCCCCTTCCAGCTTTGACGCCGGCGGCCCGGCACCGGTCGCCGGTCACCCTGCTCCGCCGCAGCCCCGCTCTGGCCGTGACGTCTTCGGTTTTCTTCGACGCGGCGCGACAGCGGCACATCTTATTCAACTTCACGGTGCGGCGCAACAGCACCGCGAAGTACTTGTCGTGCGATTTGCGCGTGGTGCGACGACACCACACCATTCCGTCCAATCTAAAAAGTATCAACAAGGATAAGGAGGACGGTCGGCCGTGTTTTTGCGGTCCGGCCCCCTCTCGTTAAACGATAACATTTTGTCGAATATCCATGAAGATCGAAAAACTAGAATCATGAACAGAAATAAATAAATATAATAAAACCCTTACCTTGGTATCAAGAACGGTGCACGTCAACAAGCCGCGGAAGACGAGCGTCGCCGAGGTCGGGCGTCGCGGAAAACGAACGTCGATTCCATTGTCGTCGAGGTGCGTCCGAAGAGGAAACGTCGTGGATGAAGAACGTTGAGGAAGAAGTTCTCCGCGTTCTTCGGCGGAGATGTTCTTCGTTGAAGAACGGTGTTCTACGTCGGAGTCCGAGGTGTACTTCACGTTCTTCGTCGAAGGAGAATATGTTCTTACCAAAACCTCTCAACGAAAAAACCCTAACAACAAAATAAAATAAGCTCCTATCTTATTTTATTAACACAACAATCCTTTTTGAAATTCAAAGGTTTGAATTTCAAAAACATACATTAAACACAGAACATTAAAACCATAAGTTTGATAAACTTAAGTTATCAACATTTAAATGGGAGTTGAGGGGGTTTAGAGGATATGAAGGGGTGGGGTTCATGTGGGCCCCACCACCCTCATAACCTCCCAAGGGAGGTTGGGTAGTTAACCAACTTCCATCCAAAGGATAAATCACTTAGGGTAAGATAGAAATTGTAGAATAATTATAAATTAAACTTCCACAATTTTTATCATCAACTGTCGTGAAAACGCAACTCCGGGACTGGTGTTCCTAAGAAATCACCGGTGCTGCGGTTCCATCGGTGCCCTCGGAATTCGATTCTGAGCATCGGTTCAAAAGATAGGAATTCCCACTCGTTCGTTCACTGAACATACCTAAGCTAAACTTCGGATAGAAATTCTGGGCACACCGGGCCTCAGAATCATGTTATGTCTGAAACTGCGTTCTTGTAAAATCCCAATGAAAATTAAGAAAAAACTTTTCCATGAATTTTAAGGGACTTTACATTACTCCCACCTTAGGGATTTACGTCCCCGTAAAGATAAATCGAAAACTAGGGAAACAGATGTGGGTACTGAGCACGCATCTGAGCCTCCCACTTCCAAGTGCTCTCTTGGAGGTTCCCGTGCTGCCACCTGATGCGCACTAGAGGAATCGACCATCCACGTAGGACCCACTCATGTCGATCCTCGATCTCCACTGTGACCTTCACAAAAGTCGCCCCATCATCAACGTCAAGATCCCTATGGTCAATGATGTGCGTTGGGTCGTGCACGTATCTCCTCAGCTAAGATACGTGGAAGACGTCGTGCACCCGGTGCAACTGAGGTGGTAGATCCAGACGATAAGCCACCTCGCCAATCCTGCTGAGGACCTGGAATGGTACGATGAAGCATGAAGACAACATTCCGCCTTAGCCAAATCTCCGTAATCCATGTCGAGGTGAGGCACGCAAAAAGACGTGGTCGCCATCCTCGAACTCTAGTGGCCTCCGCCTCCTGTCATCATAAGACTTCTGCCAGCTCTGAACTATCCTCATCTTCTCCTGGATGACCTGGACCTTCTCGGTCGTGGACTGGACCATCTCCGGTCCCACAAGTGCTGACTGCCCAGGGTCTGTCCAGCACAAAGGAGATCTGCAAGGTCGGCCGTACAACGCCTCGTATGGTGCCATCCCGATGGTGGAGTGGTAGCTGTGGTTGTATGCGAAATCCACCAAGGGTAGGTGGTTCTCCCAGATGCGACAAAAGTCGAGAACACATGCATGGAGCATGTCCTCGAGAGTCTGAATGGTCCTCTCCGTCTGACCATCTTTCTGAGTGTGAAAGGCCGTGCTCAGACGTAGCTGCATCCCGAACGCCTCCTGCAACCCCTTCCAAAGATGGGAAGTAAAGTGAGCATCTCGATCGGAGATGATATATGATGGCACACCGTGAAGCCGTATAATCTCATGAATGTAAAGTCGTCCCAATCTCTCTACTGAGCCCTACTCTCTGATGGGTAATAAGTGAGTCGACTTGGTGAGTCAGTCGATAATCACCCAAATGGAGTCGTGACCTCTGGAAGTGCGTGGAAGTCTAGTCACGAAATCCATAGATATGTCGTCCCACTTCCACTCTGGGACCTCCAAGGGCTGTACTAAGCCTGGTGGTACCTGTTGCTCTGCCTTCACCTACTGGCAGGTGAGGCATCGAGAAACGAACTCTGCCACAGCCTTCTTCATTCCTGGCCACCAGTGCTGTCGTCTGAGATCTTGGTACATCTTCGCCTCTCCAAGATGTACCACCAAAGGAGAGGTGTGAAACTCTCTCAGCACTTCCTCTCATAAGGCAACTGGTACCAAGTAACGTCCTCTGAAAAGGAAGTCGTACTCTTCTCCAAAGGAGAAACCATCAGGTGCCTGTCCTGAGGATATCTGTGCACTCCGTATCTCACAGTCAGCGTCCCCACACTGTGCCTCTCTGACCCGCTGCAGTAGTGGAGGAGTGACTGTGAGAGACTGAAGGAAGGATGCTCTATCTCTATCCACGCCTCTAGGGGCACTGGTCAAACTCTATCTCAGCTCATGGAAGCTCTACTGACATATGTCTGACCACACGAAGGGTTTCCCCTTCCTCCTTAACGTTCTGCAAAGCTGCAAAGATTTCTCCTTTTCCGAAAAGGGAAATCCGGTCTCATCCCCTGGATGAACCACTTTCTTTGCCTAATACAGTCAATCCCATCATGATTAGTTAATTCATTGCATGGATGACGTCGTAAGTCCTCGACGCTTCTACCAAGAGATCCAACCGTTACTCTCGCCTCCAAGGGTTGAGTCACACTGTCGGCATCAGTGTGTGGTCACTGGGTCTCCTCCAGTAAGAATCTCGCAAGTGAGGGTCAAGTCAACAGTTTTTATGTGGCACCTCTTAGTATTAACAAACTAAAGAAAAGAAAGAAAACTTCACTATTGCAAGAGTATTTTATTACTTCAACTCAAAGTACAAGGACACAAGGCTACACAAACAAAGAATCTAGAGGCATTATGGTCAAGGGCCTCTATGCCTGGAGCTAGTCCCACACTAGTCCACCCGCTTCCGAAGCTCCATGATCGTAAGCTTCAGCTGCCTGAAGCTGTTCTCTCCTCTGAGGTTGGGGTGGACCTCCTGGTGATGGTGTTGGTAGAGCCTCAAAGAGTCTCCAACCACCTGCTGCTCGGCCAGATCCTGTGCTTCGTCCTCCTGCTCTGTGCGGACTGCCACGGTCGAACCTCTGCCCCTGACTAGGTGGTTCCTCGACTGTCTGCTGGTCCTCTGCATGGCGGGTCGGGCAGTCACGAGTCATGTGGCCCTGCCTGCCGCATGCATAACACTGTCTTCCACTCGTAAGATTGGTTCTGCTGCGTGTGCCCCACACCTCCGAGCCAGTATCCTGTGGTCGTCCGCCCGTTGGCCTAGCCCGCATGGACCTCTGCGACATCGGTCTACTGCCGGCTGCAGAAGACTCCACCACGTGTCTCCCTACGATAGGTATCACCGCTGGTGTAGACACAGTAAGAAAACTCTCGATGAGAAGGGCTCACTCCAGTACCCCTGCCTGTGTCGGGATGCCGAGGGAGATCAGCGATGCCCAGATCTCATGTCTCAGTCCCTGCTCAAAGGTCCGGGCCTGAAGGAATGGGTCTCGTACCATGTCTGTAGAGTAGCGCGAGAGATCGATAAATCTCACCGAGTACTGGGCGACCGTCAATCTGCCCTGTCGTAGCTGAAGAAGCTTCTGGATGCGCACCGCACGGAGGGTGGCTGGAACGAACTCTAATCGGAAGAGGCCCTCAAAGTCTGTCCAGAGGAGTGATGCCTCATCGTGCACCTGGAGCATCAAGCTCCACCATCGGCCCACTGCTGCGTTCAGTAGGCTCGCTGTGAGGATCACCATGAGGTCTGCTGGTGTCCACACTAGCCTGAAAACTCATACCACTGCCTCCATCCAGTCCTCGGCTGCCTGGGGGTCCGTCTCCCCGCGGAACTTGGGCGGTTGCTGGCGCTGGAAGTCATGCAGTGCATTGAGGCAACATGCATCATCAGCAGCTAGTTCTAGAAGCATCGGTGGCTCGGCGGGTAGAGCTACCGCCGGTGCCACTACTGACAAAGGGTCGTGCACCGAGGCCTCGTCGCTCGGTGGGCTATCGTCATTCTTGACTCTCAGAACCCTAGGTGGATGCCGTCGTGGGGCCATCCTGAAAAGGAAACAGGTGCGCCACGGTCAGAACAGTATACCTGGTGAGCTGACACAAAGTAATCACAATGAAAACTTGAAACACACATGCAATCAATGTTTTCATGCATTAAGTCAGAAATCAGAAGTCAGGGTCCTGGTGTACAGATACGTCGGCTGCCGCACCAACACTGGACTCACTGGACTGATAACCACACCCAATATGCTAAACAATATTGATTCTTATAGAAAATATCGGAGTTCGCGGTAGAACCAAACTCCTCTGATACCAATTTGTCACGATCCGTCCTCGGGACCTGTGCCGTGACTACCCCACGCCCGCCTTCCATAGGCTAGGGGCTGGCGACTAGCACCAAGGCATAAATCCCGGTAAAGGGAAGGCATTGCCTTTGTAAAGTAAACAAGCACCACAGAGTAAGCAAGCAGAAAAAGTAAATACTAAGTAATAGATGGTACAAGAGTGAAGTGTGGAAAAGTAAGTGGTCCAGTATACAAACCCAAACTGAAAGTAATGTATAACTCGAAAGGGAAAACAACCACTGAAAGTTAAAGCCGCAACGATGAGCTGTCCACTGGGAATCCCAGCTGAAAGGTGGGTACAGAAAGCCTCCACTGCTCCTCGGGTCCAGTCGACCGCTCTGAGTACGTCCTGCCCAGTGGTCCACCTCCAGGTACTGTCCTGCTCCGCAAGCCTCCACCACGATCAACGCTGTCCGTCGTCTGCAACAAACACAACGTAGTGCGGGCATAACCCATGCAGGGGTGAGTATAAGCTACTCAGTAGGAACCCTGATACCCCTGAAGGTCTCCCAAAATCCACAAATGATAAACCACAAAAGAAAGACACAATCACGAAGTAACAACCGACACTACTTAGGTATATGCCCATACATATACCTAAGTCATCAATTACAATACGGTACAACCTCCGAGCCCAAGTAAAACCCAGTCCACAGAGGAAAGAATAGATAATCCACACAGTTAAGCAAAACGAAATCCACACAGGATAGCACTACACAATCCACACAGGAAAGTAAAACATGATTCTGCTCACACAGGTATACTTCTTCGAAAGATGATAGAGATGATCACTGATCCATCTAAGTCTTCGGACCCACAAAGGATCGATAGGTACTAACCCCTGCAAAGACCCACACAGGATCGGTAGGAAACTAACCCCCGCAAAGACCCACACAGGATTGGACCCACACAGGATTGGACCCACACAGGATCTGTAGGCGCTGGCTCACACAGAACCACTGAGCGCTGACCCACACAGGATCGGACCCACACAGGATCGGTAGCACTGATCCACATAGGATCGCTGAGTTCTATAGTCTTCATCGTCGTATCCACGGAGGATCTCTGCACAGTCGTCGTCACAATCACAGTTGCAGTCACAGCCATCACTAGGGTTCCCGCACACAGCAAACTTGTTCGGGAGGGTCCGCTCCACGAGTCGAGAGGCTGATACATCAACTAACACATAGTCCAGAGTTGATGTATCCAAAAGTTCTGTATCGTCAACAGGAACACAACGTCGTAGACGGCGCGTCAATCGGACGCCCGGTCTGAGAGTTATTTGCTTTTTCGTCCCAGGGGGCCCGGTTGGTTTTTAAGGCAAAACCAACCCGACCGTACTCCACCTACATCCAAACCGTGGGAGTATTATGCAAAAAGATCCTTCTCACCTAGAGGAATTCAACAAAGTCGATGACACATCATTCAGATGTCCGGAGCTTAAGATATAAGTGTTTCTGCTCCGAGGTCCTGGTTGGTATCGTGTACGAACCAACCCGGCTGAACTCAAAGTATTCTGAAACCATGAGTGCGATATACCGAAATGACCGTCTCTCTCCAAGGATCATGGAGCCGCTGACGGCGCGTATATCGGAGGTCCGTAGCCCGAGTTATGGGCAATTGATCCCAAACGGTCCGAAAACGGGGGTTTCGGGCCCGGACCGACCCGGCCCGAGACTCCACGGTCGGCCCGAACCGGGTCGACACGCCCCGTGTCCGGGTCGGCCCGGACCGGACCGGCGACCCGCGCGCTGGGCGCGCTGATCGGTGCTCGGCCAAAACGGCCGAGCCGTTTTGGCTCACGCGGGAGGGGCACTGCCCCTCCCTTTTCTTGTAACAGTGACCCCTTAATTGGGCCGCATTGATGGCCGGCCGGGGGATTCAATTCCCCCGGCTTCTCCCTGTCCGGCCGGCCCGACCTGGCCGGCCAGTTTCTTCTCAACAGGACCGGAGATGGCCGTTCCCCTTCCAGCTCTGACGCCGGCGGCCCGGCACCGGCCACCGGTCCCCCTGCTCCACCGCGGCCCCGCTCCAGCCGCGACGTCTTCGGTTTTCTTCGACGTGGCGCGACGTCATCGCGTCTTGTTCAACTTCACAGTGCGGCGCGACGACGCCGTGAAGTACTTACCGTGCGATTTGCACGAGGTGAGACGACACCACACCATTCCGTCCAATCCACAAAGTATCAACAAGGATAAAGAGGACGGTCAGTCCGGTTTGTGCGGTCCGGCCCCCTCTCATTAAACGATAACATTTAGTCGAATATCCACGATGATCGACAATCTAGAATCATGAACGGAAGTAATTAAATATAATAAAACCCCTACCTCGGTTTCAAGAACGGTGCACGTCAATGAGCCGTGGAATATGAGCGTTGCAGAGGTCGGGCATCGCAGAAAACGAACATCGATTTCATTGTCATCGAGGTGCGTCTGAAGAGGAAACGTCGCGGAAGAAGAACGTCGAAGAAGAAGTTCTCTGCGTTCTTCGTCGGAGATGTTCTTCGTTGAAGAACGGTGTTCTACGTCGGAGTCCGAGGTGTTCTTCACATTCTTCGTCGAAGGAGAAGATGTTCTTCCAAAAACCTCTCAACGACAAAACCCTAACAACAAAATAAAATAAGCTCCTCTCTTATTTTATTAACACAACAAGCCTTTTTGAAACTCAAAGGTTTGAATTTCAAAAACATACATTAAACACTCAACATTAAAACCATAAATTTGATAACCTTAAGTTATCAACATTTAAATGGGAGTTTAGGGGGTTTAGAGGATATGAAGAGGTGGGGTTCGTGTGGGCCCCACCACCCTCATAACCTCCCAAGGGAGGTTGGGTAGTTACCCAACTTCCATCAAAATGAGAAATCACTTAGGGTAAGATAAAAAATTTAGAATAATTATAAATTAAACTTCCACAATTTTTATCATCAACTGTCGTGAAAATGCAACTCCAGGACAGGAGTTCATAAGAAATTACCGACGCTACGGTTCCATAGGTGCCTTTAGAATTTGATTCCGAGCATCGGTTCAAAAGATAGGAATTACCGCTTTTTCGTTCACTGAACGTACCCGAGCTAAACTTCGGATAGAAATTCTGGGCACTCCGGGCCTCGGAATCAAGTGCCGTTTGAAACTGCGTTCTTGTAAAATCCCAATGGAAATTAAGAAAAAAAATATCCTTGAATTTTACGGGACTTTACATAAACACCTTAATATAACCCTTTTATTGACATGTATGACTCCAGGTGCATCATTGTATTTTAAATTGAAATCAATTTTTTTAAAAAGAAACTAACCTACTCCATCCCAGGAAAACACATTAGGATTTTTTGATACTTTTGAAAAATATTCTCTAATTCTATTTTGATGTGTACGAATATTTTTCACTTAAATATAATACAATATGTTACTAGTAGGAATCAATGTGTCATATATCAATTTAATTTAAATAATTGAGTTCAAAAAGTTTCACTCAAAGAAAAAAGAGGAAACATAGATGGATTATATGGATAATATAGTAGACTGATTAATTAAATGTTTCTGACATGTTGGAATTATAATCACATCAAACTGATACATGATGTGACCAGTTTGTGTCGAATTATGTGTTTTCATTGTGAATTTACATTTTCATAAAAAACAAAACTATTGTACCCAAACATGATCAAACACATTCTAAATGTTATGATACTTTGGAAAAATGATTCATGAGTCATTTTATCATGTAGGAATCAAGCTCAACTCAATCTAAAGCATTTTCTGATAAGTGTGACTCCAATTGAGTTGTTTAATTTAAAATTGATATCAATTTTAGTAAAAATAACTAACCTACTCAAAATTGAGAAACTACATTTGGATTGATTTGATAAAATTTGAAAACAAACTCTATGTGATTTTGGGTGTTAAATAATCATCTCCACCACAATATGATACAAAATGTTCCCGATATGAATCAAAGTGTCTTATATCTATTTTATAAAAAAATATTTCAAAAAGTGTCACTCAATAAAAACCGAGCAAGTGCACTTTTATTGACATGATAATTTTTTTAAAAACACTTAAAATAATTTTTGTGTAGGAATATGTCTCAAATCAAACGGATATATGAAGTAAAATGTATGAGTAAAATTGTATATTCCCATTATAAGATGAAATCTTTGTAAAAAAGAAAAGTGGCATACACAAAACAGATAAAACACCTTCATATTATATTGATAAAATATGAAAATGATCTATATGTCATTTGAGATGCATAGGACATAGATGGACCTCCCTCAGATTCATGGTGTGACCAGTATTACTCCCAATGCAACTATTTATTTAAAATGCAGATAAAGTTTAGTAAAAAATAAAACTACCCTACTCAAAACTATGAAAGACTATTCATATTGTATTTATACTATATGAAAATTAGACATACATCATTTTCAATGAGTAAGAATCAATAACACCTCAATATGATACATGATTTTATTTGTTAGACTAAAAGTGTTCGTTATCTGTTTTTAATCACCATTATTGAACAAAAAATGTCACTTTATAGAAAATGATAAAACAAACTCTTATTTTTTAAAAAATTAATTATAATTATTCATATAACATTTATGATGTGACAGAATCAGTCTGACGTCAAACCAATACATTATGTGAGCACTATGTGTTAAAGTGAGTGATTCTAGATTGAAATTTAATTTTTGGAGAAAATAAATGTGATGTAATAAAAAAAATTAATAATAATTTTGTTAATTTTCATCGATTAGAAAACCATTCCATATGTCATTTTATATGTCTATGAATCATCCACACCATAATTCAATGCATTCTGTGAATGGAATAACTTCTTGTGTGTCTTTTTATTTAAAATTAAAATTAATTTTAGTTAAAAAGAAAACTACCGTACTAATAATAAATTGCCCATATTCATGATGATTTTATACATTAGGAAAGTTAACCATATAAAATTTTGTTTTTTATGAATAATCCTCACTTCATTTTGATACACGATGTGAACAGTATGGATAAAAGTGACCGTTTTCATTTTGAAATCAATATTTTAGATAAAAAAATTCCACTCCCTAAAATATGAGAAAACACACTAATATTTTCTTTATAATTTATAAAAATTATTCATAAATAAATTGGGATGTGCATATGTCAATTTAATTTTAAAATTACACACTTAGTGACTGATATTTGTCAAAATCTATGTTTCTAATTTAATGTGGAATTATAGTAAAAAGATACGTGACATACTCAAAACCAATGAAACCATTTTGGATTGTTATGATGCTTTATATAATATATAAATATTCATTTGGGACATGTTAGAATTAGAATTATCTCAATCTGAGGTGTTGTGTGACTGGTATGACTTGAAGTGCATATTTTTTATTTCAAATTGACATCAATTTTTGTAAAAAAATACAACTGAGAAACTACAAACTGAGAAAGTTCCTTCTTATTGTTTTGATACATTTAAATAAAATCCATATGTAATTTTTGATTTGTATGAATTAGATACACCTCAATCTGATACACGACGTGCCCGGTATGACTCAATGTGTATGTTATTTGTTTTAAATAACAATTTTAGTTAAAATAGTGTTACATAATAAAAATAAATAAATAATTGTTGGATTTTCATGATAATTTTTGAATATTATTCACATATCATCAGTTACATATAGGAATTTATCTCATGTAAAACAGATACACGATGTGTCTAGTATGAGTCAAAGTCCAGTTTTTTTTGATTTAAAATGTCATTTTAGTAAAAAAGACAATTGATGGGATAAAAAATAATCAATCACATTTATATTGATATGATACTTTAGGATAATTATCCATAAGTCATATTTTAATTTTTGGGATCATCTACACCTCAATACGACCCACAGTGTGACTGGTATGACTCTGTGCAGGGTTTTTTTATATAAAGTTGACATCTATTTTAGTAAAAAATTAAATTGTCGTAGTCAAAATCTATGAAAATAATTATAAATAATTATAATCATTATTAAAAATGTCAATATATATTATGAGATGTGTAGAACTGACTGACAACTCAATCAATACATTATGTTCTCACTATGTCTTAATGTGTCTGTTATAAGTATTAAATTTATATTTTAGTTCAAAAAGTGAAAATCATGGAAAATCATGAAAACAAGCTCGTATTTTCCTGATAAATTATGAAAATAATCCATAAATCATATTTGATGTATAGGAATCAGTCTCAAATCAAATTGATAAATGATGTGACTTGTATGTGAAAATTTGTGTGTTTCTACTTTAAAATGACATTTATGTAAAAGGACACGGGACATTCTAAAAACCATGTAAATACATTTATATTGTTTTGATGATTTAGGAAAATAATCCCATAGTCCTTTGGAATGTTTTGGAATTAGTCACACCTAAATTCAATTCATGGTGTGAATAGTCTGACTACAAGTGTGACTTTTCCATTTATATGTGTCATTTTAGTTTAAAACATATATTATATCAATAAAACATGGAAAATTGGACTAGATTGTTCGGTAGCCATTATATGTTCTTGTACGTACTTGAATTACATATAATTATTATTTTATAATAATAAAACTAATTTGTTGAGAGATAATTCCTGGAGATTAAGTAGAAATGGTGTGACATGCAAGAATCAACTACAACTCAATCTAATACACAATGTTCTTGGAATGACTCAATGATCTATTTAATGTTTACACTTGTTTATTAATTTATTTTCTCATAATTTTAGTATCATTTGAATTTTATCTTAAATAGTTTCGTTCTATTTTTTGGGTTGGGGTGGTTATTTTGGTAATAGCATGAGTTAGGGTTAGGAGAAAAAAAAAGAAAAATGATGTTTTTGAATGTATGTAATAATGTGTAATAAAGTATTTTTATAAAACAATGTTTGAATTTCCTATAAATTATTATTTTTCTATTATTTTTGTTAAAAATTATATTTCATTCAAATTATATATTGTTACATGTTTTTGTGGATATCTGGTGGTGTTTCTGGTGTTGTGTTGTGTTGTTATAGAATATTTCATTGGGGTAGCAGTGTGCTGTTACTACATACATCATCATGCTCCTTTATTTACTCTATTATAAGAGAATATAATGTACCCCATTAGGATCATGTTTTTATATTATGTTAAAGTTATCCCTATAAGTTCTTTTATATTCACTGATTAAGGTCCCGTTTTTCAGTTAACAATAATAGCACTGATAAAGGACCCCATTTCCTGTGATTTCTTATTAATGAAAAAAGATTATAGCCTTAAATCATTCTTCAATAATCATCTATTATCCAGTGATAATAAGGGAAATTTTAATCATTATTAATAGAATATATTGTATTAGTGTGTATTCTAATGTATTGGTACTATAGATGTGGTTCTATTTTATGATGCATTAGATGATCTAAAAAAATTATAAATTTTTCTTTTATTTTCCAATCTCTTGGAAATGAAAATATTAGAGATGAAAATCACGATGACATGTTAGTTAATTTTTTTGTCATTAAACTCCCATACCATTGGGGTATACCCACATTCTCAACTCAATTGTTCCCTAATATTTCTGGTCCAGATCCCTATTTTTTTGTTATTCCACTTTTTCTGAAAAAATGGGCACATGTGCTATTTAATATATTTAATATATTTTTAACATTTTATCATGGGACACCATGCCTTAAAATCACATGCTACATCAGAAGCTAGTTTCCAAAATATTACACACAATATCAAAAAATAATAGATGTAAATTCTGATTCCTTAATTTATTATTGTTAATTTATGATAAAAATATATATAAAAGAATATACCTGATAGAATATAAATTTTATAATTTAAATTATAATAAAAAAAATATTGAATATCATTTTTAGGAAAAATATGTTCATGAAAAATAAAAATATTTTAAACATGAAATATTTAAATAAATTATAAATTTATAATATTATAATTTCTATTTAATCCTATAAAAAATTGAATCAGATAAATTACTTTTACTATTGGAAAATATTCATGATAATGTTATCTAATTTTGTAAATTTAATTCTTGGAATAATATTATGCTTCCATTGAAAATATTAGATTCCATGGAAAATGATATTTTTTCTAAAAAATGACACATTCCTATATATTTTTAAATAAGTTGATATTTGATAAATTAAATACTAATATAATGTTTCAAAAAAATTATTTAGAATTTAATTGATTATTAATGATAAATAATATTTTTAACCCTAAAAAATTAAAACAAAATGTTTCTTCAAAAAAGGGTATTCTAAACATTATATGTTTTATTGAAAGGTTAATTTTCTTATATATTTAATATAAATTATGTTATATTGATGACATATTTTACTAACCATTTAAGGAAATCAATAAGTGTCATATGATATTATTGTTAATTAAAAATTTAATATATTTAGTTTTTAATGAAAAACAATAAGAGTTAAAAAAAAATTATGTATCTAAAATTTTCAAAAAATTGAAGGTCACTTACACAAACAACTAATCTTTATTTAGGTTTTAATATCATATACACATTTATGAACTTAATTTTAATTAACTATATCACCTAATATAGCTAATCAAACAAAAAACCATGTTTTTTCATTGATACCCCTAACAAAATATTGTATTCCAAGAAAAAATCATTATATTTTCCAGAAAAGATGGAACTAACTCCCACAAATTCTATCATAATTCTCTACCCTAATATAATTTTTGATGATGTTGAATTCCCTACATCTTTATAAATATCTCCGAATGTGTTCCTATGGTTCTATGGATCTCTACAATGATTTTACAATATTCTTATCCTTGAGATTCAGGACCTTTATTGGATTCCAGGAAATATCGTAAGTGGGAATCTAAACTCATATATTCTCATTGATTCAAGATAACAACAAATTTATTTTTATGTTTAATTATTAAATTATTGTATAATATTATGAATCTATATTGTATGCCCATATTATTTTTAGGGAATTATTGGTTTCTCATTTAATAAATCTTCCATTATTATTCAATTGTTTCAATGAAGTTATTATTTTTATGAATAATTCAAATTCATCATAATAGATGATTTCATCGTTATCTATATTTATAGGTCACTAAAATATTCTCATAATTCTATTAGGATATGAAAATTTATTTTTATATATTCATTCATATAATATTTTTAATTCAATTTATAAAAATGACATCATTAACCATTCAATGACATTTTTTTCAAAATTGTGTTTTCCAAATAATTATAAGTATTTTCCTCAGTATAATATTATATTATCACTTCATACATCACAGTTTATAATATTTATTATTCATTAATGATGTATTTATATTTTATTTTATTTTGATGATATATTATAATGTTCTCTCTTCATCAAAAAAAACCATTTTTCAAAACTCGTGGAAAACCCCAATTTTTTAATTATATAATGAAATAGTACTCTTTGAAAAACAATTTCTGATATTAAACTACCATTTTTAGAAGATCATTATATAATGATGTAATGTTTTTTAAATAACCATATATATTCTCATTCTAACACTAATTTGTGTTTATCAGGATTTTGGTTTAAAATTATAATATTTCATTATTTTATTCAATTTATAAATGTCCACAAACACATATTATTCACCATAAATGTAATGATAAATGGATAAATTGATATTAGGATTCAATCCTATATATTGGAGATGATGTGTGGGGTCTAATATCACCCTCAAATTCCATGATAAATCAATTATAGGCCATGATATAATTATAGGAAGCAATTTAAGAAATCATTCCCCACTAACTAAATTGAGTAAGAAATTCTCTCCCAACATTGAGTACCGATTATTATATACAATCATTACTATGAGAATGTTTAATTAAATCATACTATACTATATAAATTAAGAATTGATGCATTCTCCCCTATGTTATGGTATTTAGCTGGTGAAGAATACTCATCAATGTCAGGATTATATGTGATCATGTATGTGCCTCTCATTTTTTCCAATGTTATAATGGGTTTTAACTATATACCTTATATGTTTGATATTTCATGTTCAAAATACATTCCTTTTTCATATGTGATGATATCGGGTCTAATTTATTTTCGTTACATTCATATACGCCATGTTTTTTATGAACTTTTATTGGTAATATAATTCTATTCCTTGATCGATAATGATAAAATATGATTTCTTATTCTCATATATGATCTCTTAGTATTTTTATCAAGTACATCACCATTACATATGTTTTAATCATCTTTATGATGAAATCATTTTGGCTATTTCTGTGTTTCCCTTATTAAGGCTTTTATGTCACCGGTTTCTAATTTTTTCGTCCCCCAATTATAAATATGGTTATATCATATCATATATCAATTGGAATATCTATATGATAACTGTTAAATAAAAATATGACAAACTATTTTAAAATTACATTTCAATGCAGCTATTATATAATAAAAATTCATTTATCTCCTGGAGGTGTTGTAATTATTTGTGATGTATAATAATTGAACCATAAAATTAGTGTAAAATTTATATATCTTTATAATATGTCTATATTGTTTGTATTAGAGTATGGTTTATTTTATTTTAGGATTATTTCTGATAACATTTTTCATATACATATTTATAATTCTATGTGTAGAATATCATAATATTGTGTTTGTTAACTAGATATTGGTTTTTTCTAGAAATATCATCCCATTATAGATAATGGAAATAGTATGTTGGCATGGAATAGATTCACCCTTGGGTTATGAACCTAAAAATGGTTTGTTTAGAATTTCAATGATCATCACCATGATACATTATGAGTGAGACCAGCACTGTACACGTAGATGGATAGTCCTGGGGATACTGTTTGGTTATTTCATATTCAATTTATGTACCATGATGATGTATTTTATTATTATTATTGTGGATAAACCAATAATAAAATTAAAAATGATAGAATAGGTTGATAGCTATATATTCCCTTTTTTGGTATGAACATCACATAAGATCATATTCCCCCATAGTAAATTTACTAACTTATGTCCCTAAATATTAGTTTATTTTATGTAATGTATCGAACAAAGTGATATGTTTATAATAGTATGTTAAATTTATAATATTATTTTTTTTATAAATGAGCAGTCAAATGTGATGGGTGACGGTGAACAAGACCTCGCAACAACACTCAGTCAAAAATTTCATATTAAGTGTAACAACCTTAATTGCATTGATATATAAAAATTTAAAAATAATATGATATATTTTATTAATATTATCATGGGACAATTTCCACTATCCTTCAGTGCCTCTTCAAATAAAATTTATAGTGAGTATTGGAATAATACGATAGAAATAACTTTTTTGTTCTCTTGAGCATAGGGCATGAGAAAATAGGGTAAACATTATATAATCAATAATTATGGGAAACGAAATGGAGGAATCTCATTAATAATATATAATAATAGATGGAATTAGACACTACAGAATTTGGGGAGTTTAGGAAATAGTATCTCAAGAATAAATTCCTCTGAATACATCACATGATGCTAAAGTAAAAATTCATATATTACTAAAAAATGGCTGAGTATGATATATGTTATAATGAAAACATCTCAACACCCATGATAGACATTTCTAGTAATATGTTAAAACATAATAGAAATATTTTACATTTAATTGGAGGATTAATATATTGTATTCAAAAAGAGTTATCAATTAGAGACATTAGAATCTACTAAGTGATTTATCAAAAAAATTTAAATGAAGAAATTAAAATTGGAGACTATAATTATATTAGGATATGTAAATAAATCCATACTATCATGGTGGATGCAATGATAAGAAAAAAAGGTAATTAAAATATCATACATTTCAAATATTTGGTTAGAAGAACTTAGGTAACATACATAATGGGATAATAAGATATTTTATATGTGGCACGGTATGAAATTAAATGTAAAACTATTAATGATATTTTATAACAATTTATAAAAGAATATAGTATATTAAGGGGCAGACCAATGCACCACATCAACTTAAACTGATTATGTTCAAGGATGATGGGAAATATGGAAATAATTTTCCATACCCAAATGCTATAGAAGAAAATTTCCCAAAAATACCTCCTAAACCAACGGAAGGGAAGTGTGTACATCATCACTACAATTGAGGTGAAGTATGTAAATGAAGAGATGAATTGTAGAGTCATTCTACACTATAGATATACAAATTACATAGTCTATTTTTTCCCATTATTTCATATCACACATGTTTTTAATGAATATTGTTCCAAAACCTCAATATATAGATATTGAACTATTTTTAAAACTCATAAGTTTATGAATGTAATGGCGATGAATTTCTATGGAAATTTTTTTCATAAATACATGGGAATTTTACGAGTCCGAAAAAACGGAAGACTCCTGTTTCCGAGGCCCGGTTTGCCCGAAATCAATTTCTGAATTTTTTTTCAGGTACGTTCAGAAAATGTGTGAGTTGGTTTTTATAACATTTGAACGGGTGGTTGGAATTGAAATCTGATGACACCATTGAACTCGCAGCATCACTATTCTCTTAAGAAATCTTTCACCTCAACGACAATTGGTCGGGAATGAAAGATATTATTTGGGTTTTACGTGGGAAGAATAAAATAATTTAAGTGCATGTCTTAATTAATTTTATTTGTTATATCAACCATGTGGAAGTTGTGGTGGGGACTATCTAGGATTTAAACCCCCTTTAAACACCCAATTAATGTAGAAACTCTCATACTTCCATTATGTGTTGGGGAGCCACTTCAACTCCCCTAACACATAATGTGCTTTATCCTCCTAGTTAATTAATTGAGCTGACACATTCAATTAATTAATTTAATCCTTTGGAATTTTATGCCAACAATTTAATAAGATGTTACAATATATTATTTTGTTGGCATTTGTCTTTTTGGTAGAGATTGGGAAGAGGAGAGAACATGGAGAAAATATTTCTCCCAATAATGAACGGCCATTACAGAACGAAGAACGCTTCATCCAAGGACGACAGATAAGTTATTCTTTGATCACCAACCAGAATAAGGGAGGAAGTGTCTTCCCTGAAGAATGCCAACAATGTAGTTTTCTAATTCCTCATCTTCTTCATTGTGAATGTTTGTTGTGTTCTTAATATTCTTCATGGGTGATGAATAATGTATTGTTGTGAGACCGTTCTGCAACGCAACAATTGAAAATTGAATACCCAACATCAAAATGCCCTAGCGGAGTTGCGATGACGGTAGCCTGTGATGAATCAGACTGGAACAGGAAAGACCGTTCCTTGACAATTCTTCAAGTGGGTGAATCAAATCATTTTTTCAGAGCTGATCAGAGGCCCGAAAACACCGGAGAAGACTACGGGACATTAGGGTGACATAGTTTCTGATGTTTCCTGATGAACATATAGTCAAAATGAAGAACAAACTTCACAGGAGGTGGACTGGTCGGAGGTGTCATTTCGGGAAAATTACAAAATACACGGTGTGTACTTCTAACGAACACGTTGTGTAGTACGGGCATTATGCGGCATGAGTTTCGGACATTAGACAAGTATCACATGGCATCTGACCCCAGTCAAACAGTGTGAATTATCTGTATATTATGGAAGGAGTAGCTTTTCTAGTTATGACATGTATTCCGGGAAATACACAGACATGGGATGAATTACACGACCAATAGGAACAATATGTACTATCTACAGAGAATAGCAGAAGTGACATCACATAACTCGGCCGGTATCCCGGGGATACACGGAAACAGGGTGGAGTACACGGGCATGTACTCCACAACACGGCCAGGCATATCCAATGGCATAAACTATCTCGTGTACCAGTTAGAACGGGTTGGTGAACATGGTATGAGGCTGTGTACTGGAACATGGCTAGCGTACACGGAGCTGACCCCAGTTGCTTGGACACAACGTATAAACATACCATATGTCGTGTACTTTCTTTTCTTCAAGAACATTCTTATGAAATGGGCCATTATACATGGGAAGAACTATAGGTCCGAAGACACGGCATGCCACTATAAGACACGCCATGTACTTACTTTTCTAAATGACTAGCCTTTCAACATGGGTCGTTGTACACAGGATGTACCCGAGGGTTAAAGAAACGGTGTGTGCCTTATTTCAACACACCGTGTTCTCTTTGGGAAATTGATTGGTCATCTCGTCCTAGTGTCTTGGACACATATTTCATGGATTTGACCCATATGAAGTGACATACCTTTTAGACACTTGGATTAAAGAGAGGACCTTCTCGGAATCAATCATTCGTTGTGAGGAATCCTATGGATGGTTCTTCACTAACGATTTTTCCTTGATCCAATGTGGGTTCGACAACACTGATGACTGTTCTTAGATCCTGTGTGGGCTCAACAGCACTGACGACTATTCCAGGATCATGTATGGGTTTGACAGCTCTAGCTACTATTCCTGGATCCTGTGTGGGTTCGACGGTTCTGACATTTATCCTTGGATCCTATGTGGGTTCGATAGAATAATAGTTAATGTATCCTCTGTGGGTTCGATAGTTCTGATTTCTGTTCTTGGATCCTATGTGGGTTCGACAGAATATATGATTCAGTGGCTACATCTGATCATCTCTATCTCTCTACAAAAGTATTATACCTGTGTGAGCTGAGTGAGTAACTTTGTGTTTTTCTCATGATCGATATGGATTACTTGATAACATAGTTATATGTATGGGCATATACTTAAGTGGGGTTATCTATTGATTTCATAATTTTTGGTTTATCCATGTTGGATTTTGTTAGACCTTTCCAATCTCATTGTCTCTACTAAGTATCGTTATACTCACCACTATACGGGCTATGCCCGAAACTCATTGTGTTGGATGTAGGGGACGGACATCGCTAACCGAGGCTGAGTGTATGAGGATTGGACGGTACCTAGAGGGGGACCTAATGATGAGTCGGTACATAGAGGAGACTGACGGACGTGGAGTTCTGAGGAGGCTATCTGTACCTACCCTTCAGGTAGGATCCATGGTGGACAAACTAGGGGGTTCTTTTCACCTTTCAACTATTTTTGTCCTTTTCAGTTGTTCTTATAATTTTAGATGGGCATGTATTTATGGTCCCATTACTTTTACTCACTCTCATGCTATAGAGTTATACTTAATGTTTTGTATCCAGATGTGTGCTCTATTGTGTGTGATTTCAGTTATAAAGGCAATGCCTTCCCAGTTTAGGGATTTACGTCTTTGGTGCAAGTCGCCACCCCCTAGCATATGGAAGGCGGGCATGGGGATGTCACGGCACAGGCCCCAGCAGACGGTTCGAAAAACTGTAAATAAAATCTATGATATATAACATACCATCAGGATTTATGGGATGGTATTTCCAAAAAAATATATTTCTTCAACCCATGGTTGGATTTGGCCTAATTTTGGTGATGAATTTTTTCTCCATGCATAGAGAACATATAAATTACTAGGATATAGAGATATCATTATATATTCCCAACCATCATGTGATCAAATATCTATCCATGGAAGATTATGAGAACCCTTCATAATAAGATTAATTATTTTGGGTTATGAAACCCAATAAAGAGGGACTCATTACAAAATTGGATATACAAAATCTCAAAATTTGGGATTTTCCATTTCTAAGGAAAATGATTTATTACCTAGGTTTGAAAGGGTGAAATTTATATATAAATTATTAATTGATTTTCAATTATAGTTTTGATACACATATCTATTTCCATTAGTAGGGGTAATAAAAATTATGAGGACATCGTTTATTTAGGGAGTGGGTTCAACTCCTCGAGAGTTCACCGTAGGATTCCATTAAATAAATAATATTTTAATAGGTTTTTTATTCAAACAATTTCAAAATTAATTAAATGAAATGACATATTTTCATTATTAAATATGACTATGAAAATAAATTCATTAAATTACCTTTTTTTAGAAAATGAAGCATTCCAATTTCTTAATAAATATTGTATTTTGGAAGGAATGGATTATGAAATTTGATGTCTTCATTATGAAGAGATTTTTTATGATATCATATGGTAGTTACCATCTATAAGGTCTTCCATATACCGCGTGAATGTCGAAATTGAGAAAATCTTGTTTGAGAAAAAATAATATATAGGGGTTAATCTAGATATTTGAGATTTCCCAAAGATCCATGCTAGCTGAATCACGGACCAAAAATGCAACAAGGGATTATATGATACATAGGCCACACATAAAGATTATAAGGAACTATGTTTTTTTGACTGAATAATAAATAAATATATAATTTTTAATTAGTAATTTATAGTAAAATGAATGGTTAATATAACAAAAGGCATTTTATATTTAAAAATATGTTCTCTATATTTCATCATCATTATTAAAATAAAAAATTATAATTTTTTGTATGAGAATTTGAAAAAATTGAAATCATTTTTCGATTGATCATGGTAATATATATAATGAATAATTTATTGTTCTTATTTAAAAAAAATGATTTTATAGTGAATAGTGTTATATATCATTTTATATGTACAATGAGTTATAATACATTATTAAGATATATATATTTGAATTAAAAAGTTATGAAATCATTTCATGAAATAATTATTTGTTTAATAAATTGAAATTGTACATTTTAAACAATTTAAAATAGTTTAGAAACAGATATATGGTGTTTAATAATTCATGTAATATTTTATCTGAAAAATATTTAAATAAATTATAAATTTATTATATATTCTTCAATGTTTAATAAATTTTAAAATATATATTAAATTATTATCATGTTATTTTTTAGAGGTATAATATTAATTAATTTTGGAAATTAATTTTTATAAACAAAATTGTGCATTTATGGTAAATATCAGTCACCCTAACAAAACTATTATTATTCCATAAAATGATAATTTAATAAAAACTATATATTAAATGTAATTATTTTGAATAAAGATAATAAATTTATTTTTATATATAGATGGAAAAAATCATGAATCATTAAATTGAAAATATTTGATAAATAATATTAACTATAAAAATAAATTATAATGTTTCTTTATCAAAATACCACATTATATGTTTTTTTAAACTACATTTATAATGTATGTAATTAAAATTAATTTTGTCAAATTGATCCAATATTTTGATTTATCACATTGATATTTGAAAAAAGGATAATTATATGTATTTGTTAATATTATAATTACAATGACTAATATCTAATCATTGTTAGTTTACTTAAAAATTTGTAAATGATGTATAAAAAATATTTCGTAAATAAAATGTTAGTAAACTATATAAAAATATTTTTTTTGTGAAATAAATACAAATTATTTTCTCATACCATTTCATCACATATCATTACTAAACCACCTTACTCCATTTGGATACCATTATTACCACTCCCCAAACATATCCTTCTGTGAAAATTCCCTCCTTTCCCCCTATAGAATTAGTTTACTCCTAGCTAATCTCTGTTACCTAACCACATAAAAGGATTGATCATGATTTAATCTTCTTTGTACATCTATAAATCCCTCCATTGTATTTATTGTGTGGCTTAGGATTCATCCCAATCATTAAACAGATAGTTAGAATTGAGGTTCATGATCATATGTGGATGTCTATAATAACAGTAAGTGGTTTTCATAACATGAATTGCTTCCTTGATTCAAAATCACTCTACTATTGTTTTGATCATTCATGGATGAATTATTCTACCATGTTATGGGAATATATTTTATTTCCATCTTCTAGTTTGGGAAATCATATTGTATATCTAATTTTTATTCCATTATGAATCTACAATATCAAATTAATAGATTTTTTATGAATAATTAACATCGTTTTTAATAGACTATATCCTCTATATCCATGATTTTAATTCACACTAATTTTATCCTTTTCCCTAAGAGAAACTCGTATTTTAATTTATTGTAGTGATCATTGTTTTCCCCTTTATGAATTTTCAAACATTGGTTTCATTAAATTTTTTATTTTGTTGGGTTTAATAGAAGATGTATTTAAATATTTAAAATTATGTTCCTTACAATGATCATATAGTACACCCTTATAAATCTAATTTTAAAATAACTACGAATTATTGTAGAGGAATTTTTTTAATGTTTTTGAAGTATTGCATTGTGTAGTTTTCTTTTCATCTTGAAAATTTGGTTTTGGAATGAGATTAGAAATCCTGAATTTATATGAATGTATGATTATATGTGAGGTTATATATCATCAAATAATAAAGCTTTCATAGTTTTATATTCCATTCCATATCATTGGTAATATAGTTTGAAATACTTACAACACAATGGAAATCATGTAAGGAATGATCACTACACTATGGTAATTATGTTTATAATTCTCTCATTACTAAGGGAACTATGATGTGATTCTTTCTCCACTATAAAATTCCTGTTCTGATTCCATATCCACTATGTCATGGGAATTATGTGGTGATGTTTACTCTGATAAAATACGTGTTTTTATCCAATCTTGGTTCTATTTTTGTCTAACATTATTCAATAATTCCATGTTACCACAAATGTGTATGATATGCGATGTTTAAATGAAATTTATCATTATTGTGTCATAATATAATGTTTTTTATGGTATTTATTGTATATATCTAATAAATATATTAATGTCATTTCTCGGTTTTTATGTATTTATTTCATTATAAATGTTTATAAATAATATTATCTAATTTTATCATATTAAACCATGATAATATTATTAAATATTTATTCATTGGACATGTTTTCGTAGATGTTTATTCTATATTTGTTTTGATTAGTTTATAATAATCCCTTACTAAACATTTTATCACAACTATTTAATAGGATCTCATCTCTAAGGACACGAATATGATTATATTATAATATATATCATGATGATAGGAAAGAGGAGCACAATTGTGGAGAAATTTCATAAAATTTGGTAATTTAAGAGATATATATATCTAGTCATAAAATTAGTAAATCAATGAGCCCTGAGGCTGTTAAAATATTTGGGAGATTTTTTAGTTTTACTTTTCAATCAATACAATATTAAGAAATTTTTATCATGGGGTTCTATAGTTATAATAAAATTATGGTTTAGTTTTTTTCGTATTACATTAGATAAAATTTTTAATAACCCTTGAAATACACTTGAGTAGGATATTTCAGCCGGATTTCTTGGTAAAGTGGTGATAACTATCATATTAAATAATAACATTTAATTGTTCATCTGTGCCACAACACAATTGACATTCTCATATCCAAAATGTAATATTATTTTAATGAACATAATATAAAAATTACCAAGACATAAGGTTGATATAACCTACTCAGAATTATTTCGAGGTTATAAATAACATTCTATAAAGTAATACCAAAAATATCTAAACCATACAGTTATAAGATCTTTAGAAACCCATGCTAAACATTTCTAAATATTTTAGTGATTAAATAGTAAAACTAATAAATCTCACAAACATTTTAACAGCCTAAGGCCTCAATGATTTACAATCTTTATGAAAAGCTATATACACAGCTCCTTTTACCCAATTTGATGAAATATCTCCACATTTGGGCTCCTCTTTCACATCATCAAGATATATATTATAATATAGTAATATTAATTTCATTGGGGATGAGACCTTATTAAACAGGTTTGATAAAATATTTAGTATGGTATTATTATAAATTAATCAAGAAATATAGAATAAACATGAGGGAAACATGTCCAATGAATAGATATTTAATAAAATTATCATGTTTTAATATAGGAAAATTATAAAATATGATTTATAAAAATTTATATTGAAATAAATACATAAAAATAGTGAAAGGCCATAAAAATATCTATTAGATATATATAATAAAAACCATTTAAAAAATTATATTATAACATAATAATGAAAAATTTCATTTGAAGATCATATATCCTAAACATTTCTCGTAACATGGAATAATTGAATAATGTTAGTCAAAAAAGGAACCAAAATTGGAAAAAAAACATGACATATTATAGTACACTTCACCACCTAATTCCCAAGGCATAGTGGATTTGGAATCAAAACATGATTCCTATAGTGGAGAAGGCATCACACCATAGTTCTCATGGTAATGAGAGAATTATATACTTGGATTCCATAGCGGAGTGAACATTCCTTATATGACTTCCATTGTGTTGTAGGTATTCCATATTGGATTACCAATGCTATAGAATGACATATAAAATGGTGAATCATTAATTATGGGATGATATATGACCTCACATATAATCATCCATTTATATAAATTCATGATTTCCAATTTCATTCCAAAATAATTTTTTCAAGATGAAGAAAAAACAACATAAAGCATTACATCAAAAACATTAATATAGAAAGTCCTCAACAAGAAGTCACAGTTATTTTAAAATGCGACTTAAAAGGTTATAATATATGATCATTGTATGAAAAATCTTTTTATATATTTTAATACATCTATTATTAAAACCCAAAATATTAAAAATTTAATTAATCTAATGTTTGAAAATTAATAAAGGGAAACACAATGATCACTAAAAATTATGAAAATTTGAGTTTCCATAATGGAAAGGATAAAATTGGTGTGAAGTAAAATCATATATATAGAGGATAAAGTCTATGAAAAAGGATGATAACTATTCATTAAAAATATATATTCTTTGATATATTAGATACATCGAGGAATAAAAAAATTATTTGAAACATGATTTCTCAAAAATAGAAATGGAAATACAATATAATCCCATAACATGGTAGCATAATTCATCCATGAATGATCAAAAAAATAGTGGAGTGATTTTGAATCAAGGAAACCATTCATGTTAAGATAACCCCATACCATTATTATAGACATCTATAGATGATCATGAACATCCTTTCTATGTATATATTTAATGTTTGGTAGGAAACCTTAGACCTACTATAACTATAGTGTAGGGTTATATAGATGTATAAAGAAGATAATATCATGATAAAAACCTTTTGCGTGGTTAAGGAACATAGATTTTCTTGGAGTGAACTCATTCTATGGGGGAAAGGAGGACATTTTCATGAAAACAGATGCTTGGTGAGTGGTAATAATGGTATCCAAAGAGAGTTAGATTTTTAGTAATGGTATTTGAAGAAATAGTAGGAGAAAAAAATTATGTAAATCTCACAAAAGAAATTTTTTTAGATAGTTTACTGTATTTTATTAATTAAAATTTTTTATACCTCATTTACCAAATTTTTACCAAACTAATAGTGATTAGTTATTAATCATTGTAATTATAATATAAAAAATATTAATAATGATCCTTTCTATAAAATATCAATGTGATAAATAAAAATATTGTATCCATTTGAATTAAATCATTTTAATTACAAACATTATAAATGTAGCTTTAAAAAAACATATAATGCGGTATTTTTAAAAAATAAGATTTTTTATTGTGTGTTGTTAATATTATTTATCAACAATTTTCAATTAAATGATTGTTAATTTTTTCCATGTATATATTAAATTAATATTCCTGTCTTCAATCAAAATAAATATGTTTAATATATAGTATTTATTGAATTATCATTGAATAGAATAATAAATAATTTGTTCAGGATGACTGATATTTACATTAAAAGAATAATTTTTTTAAGGAAAATATATTTCTAACATTATTTAATATTATAACTCTAATAAAAACATGATAATCATTTAATATATTTTATTTATAAATTTATTAAAAATTAATTGTTATATAATAAATTTATAATTTATTTAAATATTATTTCAAAAAAAATATTTCATGAATTTTTAAATATCAAATAAAAGTTTGTAAACTATTTAAAAAATTTTAAAATGTATAATTTCAATTTATAAAAGAAATATTTATTTCATGAAATGATTTCAAAACATTCTAATTCAAATATATATGTACCTTAATAATAAAATATAAATCATTGTACACAGAAAATGATATATAACACTATTCACTATAAAATCAATTGTTTTAAAAAATAATAATAAATGATTAAATATAAATATTTCCATGATCAACAAAAATGATGTCAATTTTTTCAAATTCACATCCAAAAAATTATAATTTTTTATTTTAATAATTATAATGAAATATAGAGAGCATCATTTTTATTGGAAACATCCTTTTGGTATATTAACCGTTAATTTTCTTATAAATTACTAATTAAAATAAATATATATTTTTAGTATACAGTCAAAAAACATAGTTCCTTATGATCACTATGTATGACCTATGTATCATATAATCCCTTGATACATTTTTGGGTGGTGTTTCAGCTTGCATGGATCTTTGGAAAATCTCATATATCTAGAAAAATCTAAATATAATGTTTTTTCTCAAACCATATTTTATCAATTTAGAATCGCACTTGGTCTGTAAAAGACCTTATAGATGTTACCTTCCTTAAGATGTCATAAAAATTGTTTTCATAATGAAGACATCAAATTTCATATTCCAGTCCTTCCAACATAAAATATTTATTTTGAAATTGGAATGCTTCATTTCCTAAGAAACAGATAATTTAATGATTTTATTTTCATATTAATTTTTAATAACTAATATATATCATATCATTTAATTAATTTTTTAATATTTTGTATAAAAAATCATTTAAATTATTATTTTTTAAGGGAAACATACATTGTACTCTTGAGGAGTTGAACCCACTCCATAAATAAATGATGTCCTCATAATTTTAGTCACCCCTACTAAGGAAAATAATAATGTGTATCAAAAGTATAATTGCAACTCAATGAAAAATTTATATAGAAATTTCACCATTTAAAACCTAGGTAATAAATAATTATCCTTATAAATGGATAATCCAAAAATTTTAGATTTTATATATTGAATTTAGTAACGAGACCCTCTTTGTGGGGATTCATAACCCAAAATAAATAATCTTCTTCTAAAGGGATCTCATAATCTTCCTTCTATATTTATTTGATCACATGATGGTTGGGGATATAAAATGATATCTATATATCCCAATAGTCTATATGTTCTGTATGTATGGAGATAAGATTTATCCCCAAAATTAGTCCAAATCCAAAAATGGGTTGAAGAATATATTTTCATGAAATTCCATCCCAAAAATCATGATAATAAGATATATATCAAAGATTTTATTATCACATCCTTAAATGTATTACAAATTGTTAATTATCAAAGTACTGAGGTTTTGAATCAGTATTCTTTAAAAACACATGTGATATGAAATAATGGGAATAAAAAAATAAACTAAGTAATTTGAAGATCTATAGTGTAGAACAAATGCAAAATTTACCTATTCATTTACATATTTCACCTTTATATTAGTGATAATGTAAAAACTTCCCATCCCTTGGTTTAGGAAGTATTTTTTGTATATTATCTTCTATATCATTTTTTTATAGGAAGTTATTTTCATATTTCTCAATATCTGTGAACATTATAAATTTAAGTGGATGTGGTGAGTTATTTTGTGCCTTAATATCCTATATTGTGTTAAATATCTTCATAACATAGCATCAGTAGTTTTATATATAATTTCATAACATACCATGAATAAAAACATTATTATTCCATTATGTAAGTTACCTAGGTTCTTCCAACCAAATAATAAAAATGTAGAATATTTTAATTTCCATTCGGTCTTATCATTGGAACATCCATGATAGTATGCATTAATTTTAGTATCCTTAATATAATGACATTCTCCAATTTTATTATCGTCATTTAATGAATGTTTATAAACCACTTTGTAGATTCTAGTGTCTCTGATAGATAATTCCCTTTTAATAAAATATTTTAATCCTTTAATTGAACGGACAATTTTTATTTTAGGGTTTCACATATATCTAGAAATGTTCTTCATGAATGTAGAGATGTTTTCATTGTAACATACATCATAATCTGCCATCGTTTTTTGTGATATATTAATTTTTACATTATCTTAATGTGAAGTGTTTAGGGTAATTTATTCATGAAATACTATTTCTTAAACACCCACAATTATATAGATTCTTATTCCACCTATTATTATATATTATTAATGAGATTCTTCGATTTTGATTCCCCTCCCTTTTGATTATATAAAGGTAACCCTATTTTCTTATGCTTTATGCTCTGGGGGACCAAAAATATCATTTCTATCTTATTATTCCATTACTCACTGAAAATTTTATTTGAAGTGGCATTGAAGGATAGTGGATATTGTCACATTTTAATCTTAATAAAATATATCATATTAGTTTTTGAGTTTAAGAAATCAAACAATTTCAGGTTGTTATACTTAATATGAAATTTTTGAATGAGTGTTGTTGTTAGGTATTGTTCACCGACACCCATAACTCATGAAAGTTCATTTATAAAGGAATATTATTATAAATATTACTATTATAAATTTTTCTCTTTGTTCATTCTATTACATCAAATAAACTAATATTTAGGGACATAAGTAAGTAAATTTACTATGGGTAAGTATGATCTTAAGGGACGTTCATACCATAAAAAATGAATATATAAGTATCATCATATGCCATACTTTTATTTTTATTAATGTTTTATCCTAATTAAAAATATTAAAATACCTCATCATGGTACATAAAAATAATATTTAATAACCAAAGAGTATCCCCAGGACTATCCATCTAAGTGTATAGTGCATGTCTCATTCATAATGCTGCATGGTGATGATCATTTAAATTCTAAAAAACCCTTGTTAGGTTGATAACCCATAGGTGAATCTATTGCATGTCAACATACACCTACCATTATCTCGAATGAGATACTATTTCTAGAAAAAATCAATATATATTTTAGAAAAAAATAGTATGATATTCTATACATTAAATTATTAATAAGGTTGTCACTAATGTTATCAGTAATTATCCTAAAGTAAAATAAACCATACTCTAATACAAACAATATAGACATATTATAAAGATATATAAATTTTACAGTAATTCTATTTTTGAATTATTTCCTATCACAAATAGTTACAATACCATTAGGAGATAAATTTTTTTTTATTATATAATCGATATATAAAAATGTAATTTTAAAATAGTTAGTTATATTTCTATATAACAGTTATCCAATTGACATTCCCCTTGATATATCCTATGATAAAACCATTTTTACAAAAGAGGGATGAAAAATTTTGAAACTGGTGACAAAAAATCATAAGTAATGGAAACAAATAAATGGTCATATTAATTTCATCAAAAAGATGAGGAAAAAATTTTTTATGGTGATTTATTTGCTAAAAAATACTAAAGGATCATATGTGAGAATCAGAAATCATATTTTATCGTTATCAATCAAGGAATAGAAAAATAATACCCATAAAAATATGGTCTTCACATGTTGGAATTGTGGATATTAATAGGAATAATTAAATTAGAAAAATATGCCCTTTACATGTAGAAATAAAGGTTTCATTTTGTGAATTATTAATTTGAAATTAAAATAAAACCATTTTGATGAAAAGGAAATCATTCTCTAAAAACTATTCTTATATCAGAAGTGTGTCGTATATTAATAAATTAATAAAATAATTACAATTTAATTATTTCCATTTATTTTTATAATAATATATTAATAAAATTACTTTTATTCATATACTCATTATAAATAAGAGATACGAATAAACCAAATTTTATGCTAAAAAACCAATTTTCATAAAAATCAGTTTTGTCATATTTTTATAGCTCACATATTTTAAAAATAAATTTTTTTAATTTAAAATAATTAGTTTGAGGAAATAGATTTTTTTTTGAAATGTTAATATCAAAATAATATTGTCCTAAAATTTTGGTATTTTTATAAAATCCTTCAATTTATTGATATAGTAAAAAATAATGAAATTTAATTAAAAACATACAATTCTTTAAATTTATTTATAAATCGATAATAAAATTTAAATTGAATTTAAATTATATTTTATTAAAATATTGAATCTATTAATAATTTATTTCATTTTAAATAATTTAATATTGATATTGGTTGTACAAAACTTGTAAATGTTTTATAATTTTCTCGTTAAAATCCAACATTTTTATTACTATTGTGGGATTTATATTTTATTAAATTATTTAAATTATGTTAAATTAATTTGTTAAAATGAATTAAATATTTTAAATTATGATATTTTAAATTATATAATAATTTAAAATTTATTTGTGTGCTGTAGTAATTTGTGAAAATAGTTAAAATTAATTTCAATAATTATTGTTAAATCTGGGTTTTCGGTATTACAAGCGTTTGTATTAAAATTGATTTTACACACCCATGTGATTCTTCTTTACTAAAATGGATTTAATATTATTTATAATTTGAAAAAAATTATATTATAATTATCTATAAAATTTGGAATTAATCCATAAATTACCATCGCTATAAAACTACTTACTATAGTGAAAAACACAAATAGTAGAACTAAGAAAAAAATAGAATATAAGGAAAAAATTTATTCAATCATTTGTTCCATTGAGGTTTGTAGGTGTGGATTTACATTATCATCCCTATAATCCATTCAATATTTCTTTTGAAGACACATGACATATTATTTACGACCCAATAGTGAATATTTCTTAGTATTTTCAAGAATTCCACTCCTCCCAAACTATAAAAAATCAGTCCCATTGCTAGATTATTATAACCAATAAATCATTTTTCCCCACTATTATCATCCGAAATTAAATCAAAAAATTTATAGAAATAGTCTATATGCATTAGTTAGGGCATTAATAAACCAGATAATTAATTTTTGAATTCCTAGGGAGGATAGCCAAAGGATAAGTAATGTTTTTCAACCAGAATCATTATTTTATTTCCTCCTACATCCCTTAAATTATTATTAAAAGGTGATTATATATTATGAAAATTATCTAAAATATAATTTTTTTATCATAATGTAATGAAATACCACCACACACACATCCATCAAATGTGTTATGAAATAATCATACATGTGTACAGCATACTACCGCCTCATGAACAGATGTCGTTTGTTTTTTTCCCATTATCTCCATTAAAGGCTGTTCATAATAACAAACATAAATATATTTTTTATATTTATTATTTTATTATTCTTATATTAATAATATATAACAAATACCTTTATTCCTTCCATTTTGTGGGAATGTGATAAAGTCATGAGTTTGTGTGGTAGTATATCAGCTCATAATGTGATGTGATTAATTCAATATTTACAAGGAATTTAGTAATGATGGATTTAATATAAAAATGTGATATATATGAAAAATAATAAAGTGAAATTATAATAAATATACTATTTTTTTTCTTTTCATCAATGTCATATATAAATTAAAACAATTATCATGTGTACGTACATCCGTTTATCTCCAGAACGATGTTCTTGATTTACCATCAAAAGATATTATGTATTAATAAAAATATATATATACTGAATATATATGATATTTATATAATATATAGATTATTAATATTATTAAATCATGATTCATGTAAGATAATAAAATATAACTAGTCAAAAATATACAAAAAATAATGTGGTCTTTACCAAAACCGTAACAATAACATTCAATTTTTATAAAGTTGTTAATAAATGGTCATAAAAACAATATATTATATGATATATATATATATACATATTATTATTTAATAGATTTATACTAATCTAATAATTTTTATAATGTAGGATTGAATGAGTACTCTAGAAGAAAATACAAAAGGTAAGGAAATTTACTCTCACATTTTACTACTATGTAGAACATGAAATATTCACCACCGAATTTTGTTTTGTGGTGTATAAAATTCCCATTAATAGTTATTAATATTATTATTCTTAATATTATTAAGTTTTCAATATTCATTTTATGATCTTTATTTCACACGGTTTATGATTCAAATGTTACTAGATCGGTAAATGGATTTCAACTCATATTTTTAATTATGAGAGACTAATGTCATATTATACACTCATTAATTTTTTGTGTACTTATAAAAACCCAATGAAATGAAATATAATAAATATTCATAATTTAGTGGTAATTATTATTTCCATTTTTTATTATTTCATTATGTTTATGATACGAAGTATACTCAAGTAATATGGTATTATCATATCACTTTTTTACTTTTATGAGACGAATGTCATATTAATGAAATAATTTTATTATGTGGTGTATATAAATAACATTAATATACATTATAAGTAATCTAATTGAAATTATTTAAAATTACATATCAGTTTTTGGATTTCTATTTCTTGGGATATATGATTAAAATGTATCCAAATTAGTAACAGAATTTTGTCTCAATTTTCCATCATTCCAATATAAATTATATTATGAACATATTTTATTTCAATAAGTTATTATATATATAGTATGACATGTAATATCATGAATTTATTTATCCTCTTGATATTTTATATTCCATTTTATTTTACACCATCATGGGGCTTATGATTCAATGTCAGACAACTGGTATATATTTTATGTTACAATATCATCATTTATAAGAATTTTTTTTTAAGATGAATAATGGCCTAAAAATTTCCTAATAAAATTTTGGTAAGAAATACAATAAGACGTTTGAGTACACATTGTCACGAAATATTTAAGTAGAAATGAAAAAAATCCATTAATAGGTCCCTCTTCAACACATGATCATATGGTACGTTCCTCTGATCTGAGGATATCTTCCTTGAATCAATGATTTGGGCTCATAGGAGGAATTATAATTCTCACCTAAATGTGAATCTGAAAAAATATCCAAGGATCTAATTTTATTATATTTACCAGAGATATTCGACATGATAATTTACTAATTACATCTAATAATATCCCTCATATTATTGTGTAAATAATCAACAATGTGAGGTAATCATTGAAGTAGATAAATTATGGTATAAATTTTTGAATGAAGAAATTAAATATATAAAAAAAACTCAAAATCCTTACTCTAAAGTCTATTCAGTAGTCTTGTTCCTTCCATGAACTCTGTAGGAAGGCTATGTGTTTTTTGAGCTTTTGTGGCATCACATTCATAATTATAATCCAAACCAAATGAGTCAAAATCATTCATCATAATATTATTCAACTGAGAGGGATAATTTCATTTAGTTTTGTTTTTCTGTATACCTTTCTAGAACTTAGATGGATTCCTCAACTCAATACGCATTGCAGTAAGGGTAAAAATAGATTCTTTAGCAATGATAAATGGTGAGACCTACCCTGGATCATCTGACAACCTGGTATTTTTATAAGGATCAATCTATACTCCCTCCTTATCCACATAATTTTTTCTATTTTGTGAAATTTTTTATTTTATAGGGGCTTCATAATTTAGTTTTTTCTCATTTTTTGATCTCTAAAAACAATTATCTATTCATCCATAATTTTCCGATCCTATTTATCCCAAATGGTTTCCTCATTAGTGAAAATGTTTCCCATTTTTTCATCATCCTACTCCCCAACCATAACCTAGAATTCCTCTAAAAACTCATTATGTAATTCAATATAATTATCATGAATTATTATCCACTTATTTGTTTTAATTAATTATAATAAACATTAATAATGTTTTTAGAAAAAAATAATGCAAACAAAGTATTCATAATTAATTATTTTTATTCCAAATATGGAATCCATATTTAAAAAATAAAATAATAAAAGTGCTACAAATTAATTTAAATTTAATCTCGCATATGAGAGAAAAAAGTGGGTGTTAAAATAAAAAAATTCAAATGTTTTGTATGTTTTTATATCCAATTTCAAGTTAAAATTTATTCCAATAGAATAAATTGTATTAATTTATGTACAATAAGTTCTAATTTAAAATTAACATCAATCAAACATATAGTTTTATCTTATAAATAAATTATACCAAAATGATCAATTAAATTATATTTCAGTATTTTACACTTTTCCTCAATAAATGAAACATCAAAGAAAAATACACAAAATCACCCTATACTAATTTTTAAGTATATAATTCAAAAATGAATATTATTTTTACATTAAATATTTATAAAACTGCCAAAATATATATTTATAATAGGTACTCTATTAAATGGTTGTAAAACTGGTTTAATAAAAACATAGCTTATTATGTGTAATATTGTGTTTATTACTATCTTTTACCAATCATATATATTATATGAATGGTAAAAATTAATTTAGGGAATATATAAATAATATATTTCACAATTATAAATCACCAATAGTAATTAATATAATTTATTATGATAAAAATAATTTGTGATAATAAAAGTATCTTTATAAAAACATTTCATTTATATTAAATTGGTTCTTTTGTTAAAATATATTTTATTTAAAACCGATTAATTTTGACATGCATTTTCACTAGATAGTTAATTGTATTAATAATTTCCAACTTAATTTCTAGGTTATATAATATATTATAAAATAGTAATATATTATTATTCCTTAAAATTTCTCCTTCCATGTTATGCAAGCCATCAACAAAAGTCAGTCATGCTTGTAACACAAGATAACCTCAGTGTACTATGAGGAGAAATAAAATCTTTTTGATTCATGTATGTACATTATTAACATTGTCTCATATGTATTGCATTCCAAAATTTGTTACATAATATACAAATAAATGTCCAATATTTCATGGAATGATTAATAACAAAAAGATTAATTTAATTTGGAATAAATAATTGATAAAATATCCAGGTGTTATGGGTTTGAACTCTAGTTGGAGTGATTGGGTGGTTGTGGAATTAATATTGGTGTAATAATATTATGTTTGGGTAATATGGAGATATGATGAATGAAATATCATTGAGAATTTGGAATTATTTGGCTAAAAATAGTAAAATTGGGATTAACATACAAGATGATTGAAGATGGTCGCAAGATACAACATGTGTGTTGTTTCGGGAATGACAAGTGCATTTTTTGTTGAGTTTGGAATTCAAGAAGAATAAAGTTTATTATTAGTTTAGTAATAGATTGTGAGTTTTAGTCTACTTCTGTTGGTTTTCAATAGTGAGGATGGGTTATAAGGATGATAGCTGTTCTCAGGTTTTTTTTAGCGTGGAATATTGGTAGCCATTTCAGGTATGTTTCCAGGGAATGAGTCCATTCTTGGTTGGTATTCCCTAATGATAATGGTTTTACATATTATAATATGGTGATTATAGTTTGGATCATATGGCCGGGAGAACCATTACTCGATGATTTATTGAGTGATGTTTTGATTAATGTTTCTGTTGGATGGGTTCAGGTATTCACCATTATGCTGTTTTTTTGGAAATCAATGTTTTATTGATGTTAAATGTGGTTGAGTTCCATGAGATGGTTGTTCTGACTGGGTAGTCTTTCAGGATACCAAAATATAAAATAGTTTGTTGGATAAAAATGTGATGATTGAATTAGTTCGGGCGAGGCAGTAGGATGAAAATCATGGTTTTCAAGGATGACAGGTATTGTGGTGGTGTTTGGGGGGTTTGTATGATCCTACATCAAAACTTATCGACAAATTCCCAAGGAATTTATTTTTTTTACATGAAGAGTTGAATATTGAATGAATACTCAATATGGAGTTCTAATGGTTTTAATTACTCAAAAGGGTGTTTTTAAATGGTGATCTGGGATCAAAATGTAGATCATGTGTTTGAATGAGTTTATGAGGCTTATGGTTTTGATTAATTTGTTTTGGAGTCCTCTGAAAAGGGTGAATGGTTTTATGTTCACGGTTTAATAGAAACTAGGTGACACCCTAATGGAAAGGATTTTTTCTGATCATTTTTAAATTATCATGTGTGGGTTTTTTTATCTACATTATTAAGGGAAAACATTAAATGATACAAGGGGAAATAGTGAGAGGCTCAATAGGATATGTTACATTGCACATGAGATGTGCATGGTTCCAAACAAACTATATACATTGTATCAGGTGAAATGCAATGCTGACAACGCAATTAGTGTATTGTTTTTAAAACCATGTTGACAAACCATATAGGGTGGGTATATGGGAGAATTTTGTATGAATGGTTATTGCCTTGTTTTTTCCGATCGTGCAATCCATTCCATGTGTGTTGGATGGGCTAGATCGATTGAACCACACATTTGGTGCATGATTTTGAAAAGTTTTCTACCAAACCACACGACATCCCAGAAATCCATTAAAAAGTGTTTTTACCATTTCCCCTTTAACTTTTAAATTTTACATCCCCATTTCTTATCCCCTCACGTTTAAAAACCCATTTAGGCTTTTCCTCCTTTCCTACCACCTTTAAAAACATCCATGGAGGTGATCTAGTTGTGTTCCTTTAGTGTCTGAGGTCACTTATCATCCACCAATGTGGCCCCTCCATATATTTATTTCTCAAATATAAATTTAGAGATCACTAATTAAGGGTTAGTTCACTATTCAACCTGAGAATTTATAAATCATTCTTTTCTCATTGGGAATTTAGTTTCTTGTGTTGAGAAGATCTCGAGATGACTTTTGCATTTCTTTACAAGGTGTATCATCAAGGTGTGATACCACTATGAATATTATTGTTTTCTTCTTAAATGATTTGATTTGATTAATTATAAATATGGTATCCCAGTTTAGTTATTTTTACATGAATGATATAGAGGATCAACTAGGGTCCTTGAATGGTGTTTATTAGGTTTGACAAGAGCTGGGAACCCACTGTTTTTCCATCGATATCCATATTTCTGGGATTTGTTTAAGAAAGTGATTATAATTGATATATCATGTTATTTTTTTCTTTGGTGTATGAATAGATCTGAATTTCGGTAGAGATCATGATTGGGTGTTGACAGGATTAGATGATGATGAGATGGGTATTGTCAAGGAAACCTTTCTTTAGAAATGTTTTGGAAATATTAATTGATGTGGATGGTTGTCTAAAATATTTAACAATATTTTTAATAATCTTTTTAAATATGAATGGTGGTATATTCCATAAAGGCCAAGATTTTTATTCTGTCTCCCCTATTTTAGGATATTGTTTCTTTATATTGATGTTTATTACCTTCCATGGGTCCCATTGGATTTGTTGTGATGTGATATCTATCCTATGGAATGACATGTGGTGTGATAATATTTTAAAGAATACGGTTTAGTGTTCATGTTTTTTTTGAAAATTCTCTATAGAAATTTGATATGTTTAAAATTTGTGTCATTGGGATTTACAAAATTTTGGGTGCTAGAGGTGTGGAATGTGATAAATTTCAATGATACTGGTTTTAAAATGAGGTGATGACATAAATGTTATTATAAATGGTTTTAAAATGTATTTCAAATTTTTTTTTGAAACAGATTTTTGTTGTCAAATTTAATGTTTTCATGGGAAATGTAGTTAATAGACCGTAAGGATTTTACATGGAGGAAGAACCATTTTTTGAGGGGTTTCCTTGACGTGGTTGAAAAATATGTTTATTCTTTAGTTTCAGGACATCTCAAAATTGAGTTTTAGATTTATTTTAAATAATGATTTTAAATTTTTATGTGGGGACATTTTGGGGAAAATACCTCAAAAGCTACTTTGACGGTTAGAATAAAAATATCAGAATTTTGTCTTATATTTTCTTCCAAGATAAATACTAATTTTTATAGGTTTTTTGATATTTATAATGAGGGTGTACGTATAGTTATTTTGGAATGTGAAAAAGTATGTTTCCAAGTTGAGTCATGTTTAATTTTGTGGTCCATAGGGACGTTATAATTTTTTAATGGTTTAATGTGGATTGCAGTATTTTTTATGAATGTTTGGTATGGTAATAATATAGATCATAGTATTTGAGAACTGATGGAAGGAATTTATAATGTGATTGAGGTTTCATGAACCTTGTTGTATACTATTGATTATAATTGATGTGATGTCACAAGTATGTGGTTTTTTTTGTCCTGATATTTTGGTCATGGGTGGTATAATATGGATTTGGTATCAAACTAATGCACTAGACAATGATAGTATAAATTAGGGTTATAGTTCCCAAAAAAATCTTATGGGTGATGATATAATTCTATGTGAAAAATAAGGTTGATCCATTATACATTATCCTTGGGAAATGATTGAATTATGATCTTGGAACCACAGATGTATTGTGTAGACGGTTGTTGGAAATAGATGTTAGGAACCCCCATTTTGTTTTCTAATGGGTTGATAGACCATTTTTTCAGTATCCGTGTTGAATTTTTTATTTATGGTTATGAACATGATAGAGGTTCCAACCCTAATTCATATTAAAAATGATATTTCATTTAGATTAAAATTTGATTTTCTTGGAACTGATGGCTCAGGTATAGGGGATAGATATCATCAATGTAGGTTTTTCCTTCTCATTGGATTGAAAATTAAACACGTACTTTTAGTGGATATTTCATGTATATACAACTTATATTATTTATGGGTCTAGATTATGTCATTTCATGATTGATTGGCATGGTTGCCACATGCTATCCTTTGGGATAATGAGTACTATTCTATATTCCTTGTTTCTTGGATTTTATTTGTTTTTATACTATTTATTTAATCCACTAACGATTTGAATATAATGCTGTTTAGACTAGTATTTTATTTATATAACATTCATGTTTCCCAACTGAGTATTAATCACACCCTAATTGGATTCAATTTCACTTGGGTACCCAATAATTTCTCACATGTTCATAACATAAACAAGTATGGGACGTGTCCGCATTGAGTTTTTGATTCTATGGCTAGATTTCTCGAGTCACATCATGTGGTTTGGTGGGAATTATCATGGATGTTGTGGATCCTATTTGTAGGTTATTATATTTATATTTATATAATAGCTCTCTATATGGGATGTTGGTTACATGAGTGGCATCAAATTTTGGGTTTATATTTCATATAATCTTAGTTTATAATATTTTGTTTTATTTAAACTTTTCCCTTACTCTCATGAATATGATATTTATTTACTTATTATTGTGCACTCTAATATGGGGTTAGAGTACCCTCTTAGTTCTACTTTATACCCATTATTATCATTTCTAGCATCTAGAATATGAGGATTCATGCTTGAGGTCATCTAGTGAACCAAATTGGGACACCAGTAATAATGGGACCCATACTAGGTTGTTATAGTGAAAAATAAGTACATATTGAATGTAAAAAAATTTCAAAAACTATTTTTTATTTCAATAAATGATCATAACGGTATTTCTAATTTATAATCCATAGTTGAATTATATCGATGTGGAACATAGAGGCATTATGGAAATCAATTTCCTCGAAGAAATATCATGATGAGAGTCAAGAATTTGTTACATGTAATGGTTATACTGATGATGATGATGATGAATATACTAAATGAAAAATGAAATGAAACATGTATTAAGGAATAATATTAGGAATTATAGTCAATGGATTAAGTATGAGGTCTAATTATCAATTTTTTTATGTATTCAAATTATGGTACAATGTTATATAAACCCTGAATCATATAAGAATTCATAAGTATCATTTTTTCATTAAGGATTTGAAAGAATATGCTAAATGATGCTGATAACCAAGAAAAGTTATTTAATGGAAACATGTTATTCATGAAAATATATTCTTAATGGAATGATATCCCTTAATGTATTCCCAATTTTTAGATACAAAAAATGTTATTAGGGGATGATTAATTTCTATAATGTAAATTAGATAGTATTGATATCCTCCTATGTTAGAAATGATTTACTAAAAATGTTTTTTAATTCATAATTAATGTTGTTAATTTTTTTTTCATTTATTGAAATGAATTTTCATGTATTTGGATGAGTCTTCATGAACTAATGTAATATATTTATATATGATAATTTATGAATAGATTATTCTAACCATTTTATTATGATGGTAAAAATTAGTATATGAAATGAATTATCAATATATTAATGTATATAATGATCTATTTGTTCTTCAATCGTAATCTATCACCCTTCATTACGTGGATTAATAGATGATGAGTAAATTGATCAATGAATAACCCAAGGGTATGATTATGGCTATGAATAGGAATTAAATAATATAAGTAAACCCTATCATGGAAATTCATCAACTATCAGAAATTATTATTCAAAAAAATTTCTTTGTAGTACATTGTTTCCAATGAATCAATTGGTGGACAAATACTCATAGATATATGGTTTTCTTTCTATTTACATTATCTGGATCACCAAATTTTATTTTATCTATGATCTTGATCACTATATATAATTATTTATTAATTTCTATTATATCTACATCATTATCTATCACCTATGCTCACCATTGTGGAAAACAAGTAATGAGTTAATTTTTAAACCTTATTGATTCCAACCATCCATTCTTAAATGAATTTTTTCTTCATTTTTTCTACAATTATTTCATTGGAGGAATTTTATAAGGATAAACCATTTTTGTTTGGGGTGAATTTCGTGGGATAAAGTCATTTTATCAGGGGAAGAATGTGGCACCAATAGATTTTATGAATTTTATTTCAAATATATTTAATCATTCAGATATTTAACATTGCATGAAATATGTGGTTTTTTGAGCTACACATTATACTATTTATTATATGTTACACAAAATTATGAGTTTACTTTGGTTCACATGCAACACATTTTTAATGAGAAATGTGTCATGCTATTAAAATATTTTTATTATTCAATACATGTATCATCTAACCCTTAGAATTTCATGTATGAATTGGATTAAATAAATTATTAAAATATGGTTTTTACCTATATATAAGATAAATGATTTGTTGGAAAAATAATTAAAAATGAAAATAAATCCATTTTTTAAAGAGAATAAACATTTCTCTTAAAAAAGTATTATTATGCACACAAATATGATGTAAAATAATAAATTACCAAAACTACTTTTCATTAAATATTTTAGTGAAATTTATATATTATATAACAAATAAAACAGTTAAAAATTTTCTAATATAAATTATATATATATAATATATATATATATATATATATCAAAATTTACAGTTTAAATAAACATTTTTCTAAAAATCATTTTTGTCATCTTTTTTAGGGTGGACTTTTGTTAACACTAAATTTTTTTATTTTATAAAATTATTTAGAAAATAATAATTATTAATTTTCTAATATTAAAACCAAAAGTATCATAGGATAAATTGTTTTTATTTTTCAATGAAGATTCATTTTATATTATCACTGAATATTTCTTATTTTTAATTACCAACATCAATTTTATTTAATTTATTAATAAATATATATTATATTTTAAATTGGAATTAAACTATATTCAGTTTGATAATAAATTTATTGATCTAGTTAATGTCATTGGAATTAATTTTATATTGAAATGGGATAAAAAACATTTAATATTTTGATCATTTTCTATTAAAATAGACACATTCTCATCACATTTATGTTATTTATTTTAATTAAATTCTACCTAATTTAATAATATATATTTTTATAAATGTTTTAAATATTTTTAATAATTATAATTTTTATTACCTTATAAGTTTTAATTAGTTTCTATATCAAAATTTTATTTGAAAATAGTTAAAATTATTAACTAGAAAAAAGGATAAAACCATGTTTTCACATTCAATGTGTTTCTATTAGAGTAAATTTTACACACCAGTATAATTTTTATTTAAGAAATTGGATTTATTATTTTTAATAATTATTCCAAATAATAAATTATTCCTCAATTTACTATCTAATTAATGTATAAATTATCAATGTTAGAAAACATGTTACTCTAGTGAAATGTCATAGTGGAAAAATTAGTAAAACATAGATGTTTAGGAATAAAATGTTTAAAATTGGGTATAATTATTTTTTAGAGGAGTTTCTTGAAAATATCGTACCACCAAAAATATAATTATCATTTTTCCCACCTTAAATAAGATTGACCTAATAATATTTAATTCAATTTTTATTTACAATCATTCCCCACCTCATAACCTAAAAAAATACACTCCCCTCAATTAATCACACATCTCAAACCATATAAATCGAACAAGATCTTCAAAAATTACATCCAATATAAAATAATTGAATTATATATTCATTATTTTTTGATTAAATCCAACCCAGTAAGGCTTCAATGAAAAAATAAAGTGGGAAATAGAAGAACATTTAATACTCTTCAACGGGAATCAATATATTATTTTTTTATTCCACCTTATTCGATTTTTTATTCCAAAATTATATAATAACCTCAAAATATTATATATAATTATATGTTTATATAATATATTTGGACCTAAATTCACAGATATTTCAATCAAATGTGTTACAAAATCATCAACTATGTGTATGGAAAACTACCGCATCACGGACCGATGCATTTGTTTTTCCATTACCACTATTCAAGGATAGTAATATTGAGGTATGTAATATTTATATTATATATATATATAATATTTAAGATATTATTATGATTTCATAATAACTATATAACACAAAATATATGGTTCCAATTTTTTAAATATGATATCGTCGTTGGTGTGTATTATGGTCTACAAGGTCGAGAAGTGATAAAATTCATTCACACATAACATGGAATGTAGAAATGATGGGTTTATATTCTCCTGTTATATATATGATATAAAAATGATATTTTAATGATAATATATATATACATATATATTACTTTTCATTCATTTAATACAACAAGAAAATTGAATCAAGGAACATGCATACGTATGACCAAATGTCTCCATGAATGATGTATTTCATACCTATCCTTAAATATTATGGATTACTATAAATAATTGTATATTGAAAATATATTATATTTATATCCTGTTTTTTTATGGATATTTTGATATCATTATAGATTTAAGAATTCCAAAAATAGAAATCCAAAACATATATGAAGAACAATATTTCTATTACCTGATGCCTAACATTAACATGGAATTTTAAATAAATGGTTCATAATAAATAATTATAAAATCATTTATGGAATGATATAATTATGTATGATTCTTAAATATCTTTAAAATAATCATAAATTTATTATATGAGAGGTTTTAATAACAATGATGGAAGGAAAGACTTAAGGTGAAATAATTTTGCCTTAGTTTTTTCTTCAAGGAGAAACATTACCTATTCATCAACAACTTATTTTATGTGGTGTATATATATCACCAAAATTTATACTATAATTATTCTTATAAAAAAATTTCTTTACATATCCATTTTGGGATCTCTATTTTATGAGGTTTATGGCACAAATATTAATAGATTGGATGGGGGATTTGTAGTCTCACATTTATTTTTGAGAGACTTATGACATATTCACAACTAGATCACTTTGTTGTAATGTATATAATACCCAATAAAAGGATTTATCATGAACATAAATTATTCCATGATAATTATGTATTCTATTAATGTTATTCTTTTATGGGTATTTTAATTAAAAAAACTCAATCTGTAAGGGATTTTTTCAAAATAATTAAATTAGTGAAACACATGTCATATTCACCACTTATTTCATTTATATAGTTTATATAGTACAATTGAATGTATTTTTTAATAATTATAATAAAAATAATTTTTATATAAATAATTATTATAAGATCTTTCTTTTATGTGGTTTACATATCTATAATTACTACATTTGTAAGACATTTTTGTCTCAGTTTACCTTGTCTAAGATAGTTCTTATGTTATGCACCTATAATAATACATGAGGTGAATACAAAACCATTTTAAATTTAATATAATGATAAATTTATTATTATTATATGTAAATTTATATTTTATTTTAGTCCTTCATGGGTCTTATAATTCAATGTCTCCATAGTGGTAAATATTTAATGTTACAATCTCATCATTTATCAAGATTGTCTATTATAAATTATATAATATTGAAGTATCATGAACTATGCCTCCAAAATTATCTTTAATTTTATTTTATTTAGTTATTTATGATATCATCATGTAATGGTACCGTATTTCCCCATTTTCTAACATATTATAATTAAAATAATTGTTCTTGAGAAAATATATCATTATTTCTCCCCTTGGATGAAAATATGTCTTCTCCTAAAACCATGTTTTCTAAAAATGATTTTAAAAATGATTTAATGTGACATTTAATCTCTTTTTAATTAATAGTATTCTGATATTATTTTATGTTTAATTTTTTTAATTACTTTCAAAGATTCTTTTATAAGATTCAATGGTTAATTTCAATGAAAATATTTAAAAAATTTGTTATAATTAATTTTTTTGATTGATTCTCAAATATACCTTTATATAATATTACAGGTTATTAGAAAATAATATGGTTTTAAAAAAAACTATATATAAATTTTTTTCAAAGAGAAAAGGATGAATTTTTTAGGAAATATTTTAAAAAATTATTTCAAAGTTCAATTCCATCTAAGATAATTTTCATTGGCGTTACCTATGTCGTACTGGATATATCATCTATGGATACTGTCTATTTTATTTTTATATTTTTTTTTTGTTTTAAAATAAATAAGATTATGAATCCTTTTTCCCCTCTCTGGGGTGTGCCATGACAAAATCATTATGAAACCCATTTCATTTCATGGTGTTATGATGTGATGAATGTTTTATGAACATCTAAAACACATAAGGGTTGTTTTCATTATCTGATTGGGTGGATGTGTATCACAGTCCAATGTATTTCATAATGATTTTTATATCTCATGAGATATAAATAAATGAAATAATTAGTAAACCTTGTAATATATGATAATGATAGAATCGTGGTGATCCTAGTTGAGTAAGACACGGATGGAATGAGTAGTGAACTCTATTCACAAAATAATTCTTCTGTTATAATGGTCTTGTGAGTGATCTTTGAATACTATGATGGTTTTGGGAGTGAACCATTTATTGTGTGAATAAATATTTTCCACCATGGATAGTGGTGTTTCTCGTAATTGCGCTATATCCACTTATGTGTCCCTCTAATCGATCATTTTCTAATGTTGTCTCTGGGAAGGAACAAGATATCAGGGATGGAATGGATATTTATCGAATTCCCATTCATCATATGTTTCCCTATAATATATTTTTAAAAAATAGAAATTGAAATGTTTTCTTTATACCATGAATATTCCATCATAAGTAGGTAATGTAGACATCTTACCTCACATAGATTCATCAGAATGTCTCTGGAGATTATTGGTTTTGTTTTATTAGAATTTTTGGTTCGTAGTTACCTTCGTTCCCTAATCCATTTTTTATATTAATATGATTTCAATGGATGTTATTCAATGGGTTCATAATTGTTTTCTTGATATTCAATGAATGTGATGAAATGGTCACTAGTTTCGAATTATGATATTGATCTTCCACATCCTTTTATTTGAATTGGCCTTTATGTGATTGTGGTTCATGTTTATAATCATGATTACATGTTTATTATTTCTAGGATCATTGATCAAACTATTAAAATGGATTTAAAATAATTTAAACTATATATTCCATCTATGGATATGATATATGTTTAATATAATGTCACTATCAATCTATCCTAAAATATTTTAATTTAGATTGATGAATATGGTTTATTATTGAAGGTTATAAATGGAAATATTATAGAATACCTCTCTTCTTATTTCAAAATTTGTCATATTTATAAGTCATGTTGTTCTTGGGATATGAGAAAGCATTAATATAATCCTTCTCGTGGAATGAATGTTTAATGTATTGAAAATAGAAATCATAAGCTGCATTATCGTTGTAAATATTATTAAAAAATTGACTACCCAAAAAACTATGGTACTAAATATTTTTACATAGTGCATCAATATAATAAAACATAAAATCTAGAATCATAAGTTAAACAATTATAATACACCTTATATTTATTTTGTAAAATCAGGATATGATAACATTGTGAAGTCAATTAAGAATGACCAACCTCATTCCTATCCTACAGTTTCCAAGGTTCAATTTGAGTAATATTTGTGTAGGAAAACCACTGATAATAATGTTGTAGATAACATAGATATTGTAAAAATTATTTATTTTATAGATAAAGATAACAAATTTGAAGTTTACTTTTAATAAAATTATTTTAAAAAATCGAAAAATATTAAAATATTCTGATGGATTTGTCATACATCGTCACATAAAAACTTTTCCAATGAAGGATTACACGAAAATGTAGAGGAATATTTTTATAGACCCATTTGGATTAATAATGAGGATAAAAATAATAATGAGTCAATTATGGATGAGAATAACCCCATTGGAACATCTTCTGATAAATCTCCCTATGTGGTGGTTCAGGAAAAATATTCATTTCAATGTTAGGTTGTTTATTAATTCATCCCAATTTATGACTGATTTTGTACATAAAGCTGTAATGATTTAGTGCATTTTACCCTTTATTTATTATCAATATATAAATTTTTTAGATTGATATAGGGAAGGTTACATTACATTACATAATTATCTCTATATTATAAAAATGATGGTCTCTGAATTTGAATTAGAGTTTGACCATGACCCTAATTTTTATTTTATAGAAATATTTTTGGAATGATTTCCCTATAGGGTCCTTTTCTGGATTTTGGATAATGTGGTAGGATATCATTATTCTTTTTGTTTATTGGTTTTTTTCATTTTTTACCCAAGCCTTATTTGGATATGGTAATAATTTTTGGAAACATGACTATGTATGTGTGATCTTATTTTTGGATTCTGATACTATGATTACATTTCAGTTTTATTATCATTTAATGTACCATAAATTTGGTTTATGTTGATATATAACATTTAAATCCATGATAAAGATGAGTTTTGATATTATTTTGACATGGTGATTCTAATAGCTTGGTATAAGGATGTTATATTTTTGTATTGACCCATTAGTTGACCGATTTGGAGTGAATTATTATGTGTGATTCCATCTGATTTGATGATTATATAATTTTTTGATATTCACCTGAATATATACATGGAATTTAGTTTCCCTATGGGTGTTGTAGATCTATAACAAATATCTATCAGTACATGGAGTATAGGATATATTCATAGTGATGCAATCACATTATTATATTATGAATATAGGCTATTTTATTTTGTAGAGGATGGCAATGTTTTTTTGGGAATTTAGGGAAGATTTAGTAGAGATCCTTATGTAGTTTTCTCTACTGAATGTGATATCAATGTAATTAGTCCATGTTGTAGTTTTTTATACCCCTCTCATTTTTTTATTAGGGGTTTTTTCTAAAAACTATTCAATTTTTTTCACTTATTTCACTTTATGGAAGAAGCACACAACACATCAAATTTTCACATTAATTTTCTTTTTGTAATACAGTTTTTGTATAATGAGTGTTATATCATATTCCAATTCGTTATTTTAAATATGTTTTATAAAAATTAAATGTTAAGAGTTTGGTTTATTAATGTAATTGCATTATAAATATTCTATGTTTTTACATGGTTTAGTGTCTATATGCTTATGTAGGGGCCTGATTTCATATCCATGACATAATATGTGAGATTATATCTATTTAAACATTTTGAAAATTTTAAAAAATAATTTTTATTCAATAAATCTATGTTCTGAACTAATGTTATTCTCTAGTGACTCGTGTTATTTAAATTTTATTATAATTAATGATTAATAAACTCCCAATTTGTATTCAATGATTCATGTTTATGATCTTTGTAATGCAAGGTGTGGTTTCCCAATGTTATGATCATGTTCCCATATCATTATTACCAATTATGTATTATATATAATCATTAGTTACAGTTATTGATCAATTTAGCTCACCCATTATTATGTTTCCATTATATAGGTAATAAATTAGGGTTTTATGTAGGGTATGTTTTTGAAGACTGCTAAAGCGAATGATATTTATGGAAAACATTGAAAATAATTCATGACATTATAATATTTTCATCAATTTATATTATATCCCTAAACTATTACCTTCCGTAGGCATGTTTCAATGATATTTAATCAACATTCATTCTAAAAATATTTAATATTAATGTGTGAGAGGCTTGGGTAACTATATATTAACTATAAATGTAGATATTCTATACTTTTTTGACAATAATTCAATTTTTCATATGAATTAGGTACCCCTACATATGAATAATATAAATTTTAGTGTTAAGGATAAGTCATTTCATATCCCAAACACTCATGTGATCATACTTATTTTAAATAATTAATATGATCTCCCTTTGTAAAAAATACTATATTATGGGTAATGGTAACCCATAATGAGTGACTATTAGATTAAATTGTAGAAAAAAAACATCAAAATTATAGATAATCCTAAAATCAGGAATAATATATTTTCTTAATTTTGTTTAATGATAATTATTGTCTATAAATTATACCTATAGTAATTGAAACCTATTAGATACCCTTAGCTACAATCATTTGTAAATGAAATCTAATATTTTTATAAAAAAATTTATTTAAGTGGTGGGGATTATAATGACCTCATATATAAATGTATATTATCCTTAAATGAATTATATATCAGATATCATGTTTCAAAAACTATATAAAACTGAAATGAAAAACCATTATATATTTCGAATATTTAATATGTCTGATAAAACATGTATGTTAAATTAGTCGGTATGAATTGATTCATATTTATTGGAATATAAATGATGGATAGAAAAAAGTAATTTCTTCCTTATGAATTCCATTTTTCTCAACGCATATTAAATATAAAGACCCAGATTTAAATAGTACATAATCTTGAATTAAATGAATAATTCACATTGAGGATTTTTTTTAGGTTTATTGTTTTAGAGAATTAGGCCACAACTATTTCCTATCATCTTTAATATTACATGTAGACAATAATACCCAGTATCCAATTTTTTATAAAATAAAAACTCTTAAAAAGAAACATGTCTACTTCTATGTTTTAGACATCATGACATTTCCTTGATCTCATCCTTGACCATTATTCATCTTTAAGTCCTGTGGAAAACATTTCAAAAACATGGGATGAGCATAACAAGAGCAATACGGGTTATAAAATTGAGAAACAAAACATTATCCCATTAATGAATATAATTCAATGATACCATACTTTCCAATCATAACATACCTTATGAAATCATAAGATTTATGAATAATAGACAAAATTCATAAATGATAAAGGTAACTTGTGGCATCCAAAAAAACATAGATTGTATCTTTCACAGCTACCTAGGGGGTTACGTTTTTAATACCCATCACTGTATATTACCTTAAATCTCTTAGGAGTATCAATAACGTATTCCTTTTTCACGTTACTGAATGCATTAGAGAGCTATATCGGGCTCACTCACCCTAGGATTATGATGAAACCACAAATATATTTAAACAATGCCCTATAATAATGACATATTCCTAACACATAAATCAAGAAGAGAGGAAATATAAAATTTACATGTTGAAACCATATCATATCAAATCAAGACATTGGCATAATCAATGCTTTATCAAGCCATTTTCAAAACCATATAAAAGATTTCAAAAACTGTTTTTTGAATCAAAATTCCCCATACAACTTTGAATGTATTAAAGGAATTAATATTGTAAAACATTAATGTATATATAAATAAATCCTTAAAACCATTTTTAAAACATGGACATTAATGATGATGATTTAGAAGAATAAATCCTTAAAAAAATATTTTAGTTAAGGAGTTCTTAACCAAATGAGAGATGCTTGAATAAAAATAACTGAGGAATAAAATTTAATCAAAACATTATAATATCATGAAAAAAAGGCTTTCATGATATAATATTACAATTGATAGTTTATACACCATATAAAAGTGAAATGGTTCATAATAAAAATGAAGTCTCAATGGAAGGTAAATTGAGACGAAATCCCTTATAAAACAGTACCCTTAGATTAAGGATAAATCAATTACATAAAAATGTATGAAAAATATAAATACACCCAATATTATTGAATATTAATTTTAAATTAATATGAGAATATTCACACATATTCGTTTTAAGAAAAAACCAATGACGTGGATGTTTTAAATCAATGAATGAAAATTGAGTTAAATTTACACTTACCAAGTTCATAACGATGATTTGAGAATTTATAAATGGGGTGATTATAAGTATAAAAATATTATAAAAACAAATGGGAGTGGAAATTACAACATAAATAAATAAAAAGTTTTTTCGCACATAATCATATCATGACATAATAAATAATTAGACGATTAAGCCAAGGAACATAAATTGGGTTAAAATGTTCTCTTACCTATTTGGTAACTGACGAAACATATAACCCATGAAAGAAGGATCATAAAATGAAGATGTAAATACCCATAAATTTAATTATATTACAAAATTAATTCAATCTTTGGAATTACTTACACAACATATTAAGGAAATAGTGCCAAATATAGCATTAATCTCATGGGAATAAAAAGTGACCTTAAAATCTCAAAACACGTTCTAATCAATCGAGGAGTACGATCGAAATTTAATAAACACAAAATTATCCACTAATTAACATAAATATAAATATATTTATGATAATATATATCAAATTATAGTACACTATACACCACATGTGATAAATTAGTGGCGAACAATGGAATTCTCACGGAATTAATAGTGAGATAAAAAACCCCTTACCTCGTGTCTCACTTGACTCGTTTGTTCCTTGTTCTACAATGATAATAAAATTTAGTTAATTTATACTTATTAAGATCCCTTTTAACGTTTATTATTCCTTTTATATCACATATTACAATTTTATAAACATTATGTAATCAATTTTGTTAATAACGGTCATTTTGTCTTTATTTGGTACTTGAGTCAAAAATGAACCACTTATATTTACAAGTTGTCTATGTGGTCAAAATTACAATGTCTCCAGAATGATATGAATGATTTATATATCATTTATATCTTATAAATCCAGTATATATTGGTATTTATAACAGTACATAACATTTGGAGGTAAGAAATGAAATGCACCGTTCTTGGAGACGTTAAGCCGTACGTACGCATGAACGCAAATTTCATTTATATTTCATATTTAATGGAATTAAAACATAATGATACATAGGTATATTGTAATTCCTGTATAATATCATATATATTATCATTAACACCATTATTTATATGTCCCTCATATGGAATTAACGAGTCATATCACTTTGATGGGTTGGTAGTCTGTACGTTCTGAAATGAAATTATCACGTTTACCCATAATAGAAACCATAAAAGTATGATATAAATGAAATATAAATAATCATAAATAAAAAAAATCATAATATATATCATATATAAATACATTTTTATCATAATTTCCACTATGAGTGGTGGTAGGAGATAATTGAACAATCGTCATTTCGTGAGGCGTTATTTTCCCATCCAAAGGAACAATATGTTTTTTACCCATTATATGGAGTTATGTGAATGTGTAGTTATAATCCTTCTCATAAATAATACTAGTATATGGAGGAAACTGTTTTTATTATAAAATAAATGTATAAAAAGTGTTTTGGGGTTGGAGAAGTAAAATAAATAAAAGAACTTAAGAGAAGACGTTGCCTTTAAATCAGGAAACTCCCTTTGATTTGAACCAAATGGGTTTCTTGATGTGCTTTTTTCCTAATTTAAGGTTTATAGCTATAATACAGGTCTCTTTAGAGCTTATTATGGCTGGGTTTGGATGAACAAATGGTTTTCAGTGGGGTGTGTAATGGGATTGAGGTGAGGGATTTTATAAGGGGGAGGAGGGGCTCTTTAGGAAAGTATGAAACTATTATTTTATTATATAATGTTTTCAGTTTTAAAGGTCCAAAACTTATTAAATTCGAATATAGTATGACTCATGGTCGAAATAAAATCATCTAATAAGAATAGGACAGGTTTTGGACATTTTTTTAATCTTTTAATCGTATTTATTTAAATTTTTTATTAACGTGGTAAACACTGCATCAGTATTGTGCGATAAATAATTTAATTTATATGATGTCTAAAAATTATAAATAAATTACCATTATCTATGAAATCTTTTTATATTTACAAATAATAATAATATTCTAAAAGCTAAATTATATTAGACTATGTAAAAATTAATTTACTAAAAGATATTTGTTTATGTCATTTTTGACATTACATAATGTTACTTAAAATAAAGTGTCATTATCACTCCCATGTGGCTCCATTGGGTCCCAAAATATACCTAATGATGCCAATGGTCGGATATTTGTCACCCAATGTGATTAAGATATTTTTTTAGGTAATTTTATATTATAATAATAATATCTTTTTACCCTTATTTACCAGATTTACCATTTAACCATGGTAAATAAATTTTTTACTGAAGTAATATTCAAAATGCCTAAAAATAAAAGTTACCTATTTAAATAATGTGGACCTCCTGCTTCCCAATATGATATCGATTTTTTCAATTTCAAAACACAGAAGTGTTAAGAATTAATTTAATATTAATTCCCGCTCTACAAACGAAAGGCTTGTATTTTAGAAATATTAACTATCAAATGATTGACAATTATTTATGTCCAGTTTCAATGTGAAATTAATAAAAATGTCCAACCTTGGATTTAATGGTAAATATATAATCTAATTACACATTAAAACCAATAAAAAAGATAATCTAATCATAAAAATAAATTATATTAAAAGGTAGTTTTGAATTAAATTACAGTTTTTTTCACTGTTCATAAAAAATGTATTTTATCTGAAAAATATCAACATATTACCCAAAGTGAATTTTTAAATCCCAATTATAATGATGAATTTTATTTTTTTCAAAATTAACATATAAAAGTGACTGAAACAAGATTTAATGAGCATTCTTGTAACAGCCCGAGATTTTATGAAAAATTTTGTTTGTAATTTTATTAATGTCTTGTGTTGTACTCTACACCAAAAGGAGCTTTCACAACACACATCCTTGACTTTCCTTGCATTACACGCAATCGCGACCTTTCTCGATAACGTGTGTAGTACGCAATACCGAGTTTCACTAAACAACGATATGCTATTAAAGTATTATTATAACTAGCCGTTATGAATAGTAATAACCACCTTTTAAAATTTTAGAAATTTTAGCTCTCAAAATGGACTTCATTATTGGATTCAGAGTATCGAATTTAGCCTAAGGTGAAATTTTGGTACTTTTCGGATAACTTTCATATTCTGATGAATAGTGAAAATTACTAAATTTTAATTAAAAACAACTTTTTTAATTGAAATAATTAATAGTGATAAATTATTAATTTGAGTGGTTTTAAAGTATATTTAGAATATATTTTTACAATTTAATACAACGTTGTTCATTGGATGTAATTTCACATTTAAACCAGTTATAAACAAGTGTCAATCTTTTGATAGTTATTATCTCTTAAAAACACGCTATTTGTTGTGACAGCGGAAATTAATTATAAAATTAATTAATGCAACTTATATGTTGGGAATTTTGTAAAATAGAAATAATTTTTGAATTCAGAATATCAATTATAGCTTAGGGTGAAATTTTGGCATTTTTCTGAAAAACTTCAATTTTTAATGAATAGTGAAACCACTAAGTCGTAGGTTAAAAACTGAATTTTGTATAAAACTTAATTTTACCGCTTCTGTGAATGGAATTTCGAAAATCCGACAGACACGGTTGATAATAGTAATTAAAATGTGGTTCAATGAGATAAAAATAATTTTTTTTGTGAATAGTAACTTTTTAATTTTTTTACCGCGGTTAATAGTAAATAGGGTAATTAAGGGAAAAATGATATTATTAATTACCTAACACATGTCCTAATCCTATTGGACAAGTTTATCTCGACCAAAAACAACCTAAGTGTAAAATATTACCATTTAGGCCCACTTGGATTAGATTAGGACATTTATTATTATTTAATTCAAAGAAGAGTTAAAAGAGTTAAAATCAAAGTTTATTTACTAAAACAATTTTAATATAGGGATATACATAAGATAAATTCAACTATAAATATTCATTAGAAATCTACAAAGATTTCTTACATAATGGTATTTTATTTGTAATTTTTAGACATTAAATAATGTAATTTATTTATGACACAACGATGATGTAGTAATTATCTTTTTAATGAAATATTGACACAATTGATGTTATAAATACCAAAATAAATGTAATTTGAGACTTTTTATGAATCCAAATAATTTTATAGGTTACTATGATATATTAGTGTTGATTTAATAAACTTGGTCCGAACATATAATTCTGTTATGACTTTTACAAAAATCATATATCAAATAGTGTCAAAATTGACACAAAATAGTTTTTAAATAAAATATTATATTATTAATTGTTATTTTATTCCTAAAAATCTAAGGTTCATCCAAATGTCTTAGATAAGGATATATATATTAATAATAAACAATTTGGAGTCCGTTTGGCATGTTACAGTAAGTGTATTAACCATATAGTGTAAGAAAACAAAAAGACACGGTAAAAGTTAAATTATTTAACTTAGAGTTAAATCTAATTGATAAGGTTAAAATAATAACCTAAACTTGTCTAAATCCTATTGGTTGATAGTATTTCGAACCATACCCACTTTAGCTTCCAAATAAGACCCTTTGAAACCATTATAAACCGATTTTGACTTTAATATAAAATAATATTTTCAGATATTCCTAAGGTGCCCCTCTCCTCCCTTATAAAAGGACACCTCCCCCCCCCTCCTCCTCACACCAATTTGAGCACTCAAGCTCATCCAACCCCTTCCAAAATCCCTTCTCCACTTCCCTATAATAATCATAGAGGTCCTGGTCTTCTTCAAAGACCAATCTTAGTTCCCTAAGTGGAGGATTCAAAGAGGCGTTTCAAAGAAGAGGTAATATCCATTACCGATCTTTTCAATTTCATTCTTCTTCAACTTCTTCTTCATTAGTTCTTTCATGACAAAGTAATAAAATCAGTATTACTTACATACTGATATGTTATTACAAATATGAAACAACCCTAATTCACCTTATATCCATCCTACGGAAAAATGAAATCACCGCGCGTGCGTACGTACGGAATACCGTCTCCACGCCGTGGTGTAATCTAATTTCCACCACCACCTTAATAGGATGGGTATAATTATGTAATGAGTAACTACATATGATTATTATAAAGTGATATTGATACTAGAATAGTCTACATTCACTTCAACACAATTCCACGACCATGGGAACCAATTCATCGCTCGTGCATACCTACGGACTACCTTCTCCACGACGCGAAGAGATTCATTCTCAATGATTAACCATTCATGAATGATTATAAAGTATATATAATAAGTACTAATGAAATATATGACATAATAATGATATTGGATTTATGTAAATTTATATGTATATCATCTACTTAATTCCATTCACTTCAATAAGGAAACGAAAACAGCGTTCATGCGTACGTACGGCCTACCGTCTCCATGAACGGTGTATTTCATTCCATTTATCGATATTATATATATATATATATATATTCTGAATATATATTCTATATAAATCATGTTTTACATTCTGGATATAAGTAATAATGATCCAAGTAATCATATTAATAATTACAAGTTAAAAACATGAACGACAAATGAGACGATTTTACCCAAAACGTTACTTTAACATGAATTTACAAAAGAACGGGTAATATAAACTCATAAGTGGACCATATATGATATAATAACAATGAATATGATTCTGGAATAAGTCAATAACATGATTTAAATCATTATACAGGAGGTTCAGACACGTACAAAGCAAGTCGGACCAAAGGTAAGGGAAAATATCACAATCTCATTTTTATCCAAGATTGTTTTTACTTTGGCATTTACTGGGGTGTATTTTATCATTCACATCCATGTTCCATCAATATGTAATATTTTTTCCATCCAATTACAATAGTTTAAATCCAATTTTACCCTTTGGTGAGTTTTTAGTAAAGAATATGAAAGGAATCTTTTATCGTTTTTCGTACGAGGTACTTTTTGATTTTTCCGACAAAAGTACGAAGAATGTTTTTTAACTTATACGGCATGAATGGATTCTTAAAACTTTATTTCCAAGAAGCTTCCTTTACAAGTTTTCAAGTTTATTTTTAATCAACTTCTTTTAGTTTATAATTGTATGACATGTTAAGAAAAGAAAAGTGTTTTTTAAGTAGAAAGGATATTTTCCTCAAGAATGGAGTTCAAGTATTTTATCAAAATAATTTTCCATCTAAGATAATAAAAGGGTTCTGTTTTTATCCCTATTATTACATTGGTTTGATTATTTTGTGATGGAAATATTTTTATGAATTCCTTTATCTTATATGAATTGTTTTATGATGTCATGTTGTTTAGGAATCCCATTTTTATTACATGGGTTATGCTATGATGTATGGTTTATGATTTTGTGGCACACATAAGAATGGTATCATTATGAGATGGGTGGGACCTATATCTCCCTCCAATGCATTGGGTAAAGATTTTATATCTCATGAGATAGACATGGCTGGAACGGTAGGTTATACCGGTTCAGTGAAACAGGGATGAAACGAGGGTGACTCGGTTCCGAAAGGGACTTTGTCCACTAAGATAGTCTTGGCAATGATTCTTGACTAACAAGAAATGATTCTCTATGATTATGTGTGTATGCCACAATGTTTCATGTTTTATATTAGGATTATTGGGATTTCATTTCACTACTATGATTTATCCCATGTTATGAAATTATGCTCTCTTTTGCAGGTTAAGATTTCCAAAATGTTATGTTCTTATGAATATGATGTGATTGATATTTATTTTGTTTACCCTTACTGAGAATTTGAGCTCACCCTTTTATGTTTACTTTTCCCCAGGATTTAAAGAAAGGTTTTAGGTATAAAAAAAGGTAAGATCTTTATGGGAGATGTTGAATATCTTTCACCAGGATTAGAAGATTATACTCTGAGTTTCTAAAGACACTAAACTATTACGATCCTTGTGTGTGTGTTTTTGTTATGTACTAAGTATTCCGCAAATGTAATGAAATGTCCATGTACGTCAGGCTTCGGGTCTTTACAGTTGCTATCAGAGGAATGGTTTAGTCAACCTTTGGAAACTAGGATGCGGAAAAGTTAGTGAGATCCCTAGAGATATTTCTACGGTATGTATAGGGATGTCCCAAAGGATAAGTATACGTATAGGTTATAGTACTCGAACTACGCTAACGATCATAGAATTAAACCTAAGATGTTAGATATGGAAGGTACTCCCCCTTTATTATATTGTTTTCCCTAGCATGATTTTTGCCTCTCACACTATTCTTTTTTGGTTTTAGACGATGGCTGGAACCCGAAGGAACCGTGTTGATAAATGAAATGGACAATGCAATGATTGTCCTCCTGAACAAACAAATGTTATGGGAGATGGAGTGAAAAATCTTATTGCTATCCTTACACAAGATATGAATCATTCTGGAATTCCAAACCAGCAGAGAAAGGAACAGTATTCTATTTAGTCCTTCATGAGGCAACGTCCACCTTCTTTCAGTGGGACTTCCGATCCACTTGTTGCTGAACAATGGATCAGTACCACAGAAAAGATATTTTCAGTTCTTCAATGTTCTGAACATGATAAATTCATCTTAGCAGTATATCGTTTGGAAGGTGAAGCTGATCAATGGTGGAATTTTATCAAGAATACGAGGCCAAGAGATGAAATTGAGTCCATGGAATGGGACGAGTTCAAGATCTTGTTTTTCAGTAAGTACTTCCCTCGTATTCTTCGAACAAAGATGGAGAAGGAGTTTCTTGAACTAAATCAAAACGATGATGAATCTGTTGGTATATACGAAGAGAATTTTACAATACTTTCAAGGTATGCATCTAGCATTATCATCCAACCTGAAAGTAATGTTGATCGTTTTTTCAGTGGCTTAAAACCAAGTCTTCGAAGGGCATTAGCTATAAGAGACTTCAGTAGCTATGAAGAAATTGTGCGTTGTGCAATCAAGGTTGAAATGGAAGTTGGTGTTACATATCCATCTCATGGTTTTGACAAGAAATGAAAGATGGAGTTCAAGGAGAAATCTCAGAATAATGGTGAAAAGAAGATGAATGTTTCCTTATGCACAAAGTGTGGAAATAAGCATGGTGGAAATTGTCTTAAAGGGACTAGAAAATGTTTTAAGTGTGGAAAAGAAGGTCATCGAGCAGCTGAGTGTTGAAGTAATGGAAAAAGGGTTTCTAATGATGGGAATAAATAAAACACTGCAGAGAACGCACCACCAACACTTCAATGCTTCAAGTGCAAGGAAATGGGGCATTATTCTAATAAATGCCATAATCCAAGGGTTAGTGATGATCAACATGAGCAACCACTGAAGGCAAAGGACAAAGGGAAGTCACATGCGATCACTATTGGCAATGTTGAATATGACAACGATGTGGTGGAATGATTAAGTGTTTATGTAATGGGATTCCAAAATAATATTGTATCATGGAGTATTGGAATATTTATGTATTGGTCTAATGTGGTATTCAAAGTAATTGAGATATTTTTGGAAATAAGATGATATGTGCATAATGAAGGGAAAACGAGAAAACGAAATGTTTAACAGTATTCATGAGCTCATGATTGATATAAGGACTAAGTGATATCATGGTTTGAGTATATAGAATTTTGAGGATTTTGGTATGTGGAAAGTGTTAACTTTTAACTGCATTCATGTTTTCACTAAGGTATTCAAGAGAATACATGATTAAGGACTTTGAATGTTTGGAATGTGACTAACAAAACATATCTTATGATATATGGGGATCGACGATGGTGTTAAATCTCTGGTAATCGTTTTCACTATGTTATGAGAGTGGAATGCAGTATTATGGATAAGCCTAAAGATTGGAATGGATTATATTGGACATAAGTTAGTATTTTTTAAGGATAGAAGTTTTTTTCGATATTATTGATGGGATGTTATAGTAATATAGTTTTAGAAAAAGGACAACCTGCAGAACGGGCGACAGCCCATCACGTCGGACAAGGCTGTGGGAATCAAACCCACAACCGAAGTGTGACTGGCCTTTATCACCTACCACTGGCCTACAGGAAGTCCATGTTTAGTAGAAACTAGTTTTATTATATTAAGCAGAATGATATATGAAGTATAAGTCCATTTTAGGAACCATATATGATTAATCTCACTATAGATCGACTTATGTATATAATTTTTGCTAACCTTTTGATTGAGACAGATGGAATGACCCGTCATTCTATCACATGATCGGCTAACACTTCACAAATAACAAATTCAACTTCATTTATTTAAGAGATGAAGTGGAAATTGTTCAAGGCATGAACAACAGTGATATTGTACCAAAATAAAGTAAGTATTTATTCTAATGCAAATTTTCAACTTTAGGGAAATGATCTTGAAAACCAAAAATGTTGTCCTAGTGATCTTATACCTGATGAATCATAGGGTACCTTATATCATCAAAAATATATGGATTTGTGATTACTGGCTTTTCCATAGCCATGTTCTCTACCACTCTCCATCAGAACATGATGGTTAGATTTCTCTTCTATATCCATATTTTCACCTATGTGGAAACCCAATGATTAGTTTATTTGGGTAATCGTTACATTTCATACTTTAGTTTTTAAAGCCATGTTTTGGTTTTTTTTTACGAAGTGGGTTTCTATTAAAGAAACTTTCGAATAGTAAACCATTTATAACCCCGACGAATTTCGAGGACGAAATTCATTTTAAGGGGGGTAGAATGTTACAGCCCGGGATTTTATGAAAAATATTCTTTTTAATTTTATTAATATCATGTGTTGTACGATACACCGAAAGGAGCTTTCACAACACACATCCTTGACTTGCCTTGCATTACACACAATCACGACCTTCCTCGATAGCGTGTGTAGTACGCAATACCGAGTTTCACTAAACAACGATATGCTCTTAAAATATTATTATAACTAGCCGTTATGAATAGTAATAATCACCTTTTAAAATTTGAGAAATTTTATCTCTCAAAATGGACTTCATTTTTGGATTCGGAGTATCGAATTTATCCTAAGGTGAAATTTTGGTACTTTTCGGATAACTTTCATATTCTGATGAATAGTGAAAATTACTAAATTTTAATTAAAAACAACTTTTTTAATCGAAATAATTAATAGTGATAAATTATTAATTTGAGTGGTTTTAAAGTATATTTATAATATATTTTTACAATTTAATACAATGTTGTTCATTGGATGTAATTTCACATTTAAACCAGTTATAAACAAGTGTCAATCTTTTGATATTTATTATCTCGTAAAAACACGCTATTTGCTGTGACAGCGGAAATTAATTATAAAATTAATTAATGCAACTTATATTTTGGGAATTTTGTAAAATAGAAATCATTTTTGAATTCAGAATATCAATTATAGCTTAGGGTGAAATTTTGGCATTTTTCTGAAAAACATCAATTTTTGATGAATAGTGAAACCACTAAGTGATAGGTTAAAAACTGAATTTTGCATAAAACATAATTTTACCGCTTCTGTGAATGAAATTTCAAAAATCCAACAAACACGGTTGATATCAGTAAGTAAAATGTGGTTCAATGAGATAAAAATAATTTTTTGGTGAATAGTAACTTTTTACTTTTTTACCGCTATTAATAGTAAATAGGGTAATTAAGGGTAAAAATGATATTATTATTACCCTAACACATGTCCTGATCCTATTGAACAAGTGTATCTCGACCAAAAACAACCTTAAGTGTAAAATATTACCATTTAGGCCCACTTGGATTAGATTAGGACATTTATTATTATTTAATTCAAAGAAGAGTTAAAAGAGTTAAAATCAAAGTTTATTTACTAAAACGTTTTTAATATAAGGTTATACATAAGATAAATTCAACTATATATATTAATTAGAAAGCTAAAAATATTTACTACATAATGGTATTTTATTTGTAATTTTTAGACATTAAATAATGTAATTTATTTATGAAACAACGATGATGCAGTAATTATCTTATTAATGAAATATTGACACAATTGATGTTATAAATACCAAAATAAATGTAATTTTAGACTTTTTATGAATCCCACTAATTTTATAGGTTACTATGATACATCATTGTTGATTTAATCAACTTGGTTTTAACATATAATTCTGTTATGACTTTCACAAATATCATATATCAAATAGTGTCAAAATTGACACAAAATAGTTTTTAAATCAAATATTATATTATTAATTGTTATTTTATTCCTAAAAATCTAATGTTTGGCCAAATGACGTATATAAGGATATATATGTTAATAATAAACAATTTGGGGTTCGTTTGTCATGTTATAGTAAGTGTATTAACCATATAGTGTAAGAAAACAGAAAGTCGCGGTAAAAGTTAAATTATTTAACTTAGAGTTAAATCTAATTGATAAGGTTAAAATAATAACCTAAACTTGTCTAAATACTATTGGTTGATAGTATTGCGACCCATACCCACTTTATATTCGAAATAAGACCCTTTGGAACCATTATAAACCGATTTTGACTTTAATATAAAATAATATTTTCAGATATTCCTAAGGTGCCCCTCTCCTCCCTTATAAAAGGACATCTCCTCCCCCTCCTCCTCACACCAATTTGAGCACTCAAGCTCGGCCAACCCCTGGAAAAATACCTTCTCCACTTCCATATAATAATCCTAGAGGTCCTGGTGTTCTTGAAAGACCAATCTTAGTTCCCTAAGTGGAGGATTCAAAGAGGCGTTTCAAAGAAGAGGTAATATCCATTACCGATCTTTTCAATTTCGTTCTTCTTCAACTTCTTCTTCTTTAGTTGTTTAATGACAAAGTAAAAACATCAGTATTACTTACATACTGATATGTTATTATAAATATGAAACAACCCTAATTCACCTTATATCCATCCTATGGAAAAATGAAATCACCGCGCGTGCGTACGTACGGAATACCGTCTCCACGCCGTGGTGTAATCTATTTTCCACCACCACCTTAATAGGATGGGTATAATTATGTAATGAGTAACTACATATGATTATTATAAAGTGATATTGATACTTAAATAGTCTACATGCACTTAAACACAATTCCACGACCATGGGAACAATATCATCGCTCGTGCGTACGGACGGACTACCGTCTCCACGACGCGATGAGATTCATTATCAATGATTAACCATTCATGAATGATTATAAAGTATATATAATAAGTACTAATGAAATATATGACATAATAATGATACTGGATTTATGTAAATTTATATGTATATCATCTACTTAATTCCATTCATTTCAATAAAGAAACGAAAACAACGTTCATGCGTACGTACGGACTACCGTCTCCATGAACGGTGTATTTCATTACATTTATCGATATTATATATATATATATATATATATTCTGTATATATATTATATATACATCATGTTTTACATTCTGTATATAAGTAATCATGATCCAAGTAATCATATTAATAATTACAAGTTAAAAACACGAACGACAAATGATACGATTTTACCCAAAATGTTACTTTAACATTAATTTACAAAAGAACGGGTAATATAAAGTCATAAGTGGACCATATATGATATAATAAAAATTAATATGATTATGGAATAAGTCAATAACATGATTTAAATCATTATACAGGAGGTTCGGACATGTACAAAGCAAGTCGGACCTAAGGTAAGGGAAAATATCACAATCTCATTTTTATCTGAGATTGTTTTTACTTTGGCATTTACTGGGGCGTATTTTATCATCCACATACATGTTCCATCAATATGTAATATTGTTTCCATCCACTTACAATATTTTAAATCCAATTTTACCCTTCGGTGAGTTTTTAGTAAAGAATATGAAAGGAATCTTTTGTCGTTTTTCGTACGAGGTACTTTTTGACTTTTCCAACAAAAGTACAAAGAATGTTTTTTAACATATACAGCATGAATGGATTCTTAAAACTTTATTTCCAAGAATCATACTTCACAAGTTTTCAAGTTTATTTTTAATCAACTTCTTTTAGTTTATAATTGTATGACATGTTAAGAAAAGAAAAGTGTTTTTGAAGTAGAAAGGATATTTTCCTCAAGAATGGAGTTCATGTATTTTATCAAAATAATTTTCCATCTAAAATAATAAAAGGGTTCTATTTTTATCCCTATTATTACATTGGTTTGATTATGTTGTGATGGAAATATTTTTATGAATTCCTTTACCTTATATGAATTGTTTTATGATGTCATGTTGTTTAAGAATCCCATTTTTATTACATGGGTTATGCTATGATGTATGGTATATGATTTTGTGGCACACATAAGAATGGTATCATAATGAGATGGGTGGGACCTATATATCCCTCCAATGCATTGGGTAATGATTTTATATCTCATGAGATAGACATGGCGGGAACGGTAGGTTATACCGGTTCAGTGAAACAGGACTGAAACGAGGGTGACTCGGTTCAGAAAGGGACTTTGTCCACTAAGATAGTCTTGGCAATGAGTCTTGACTAACAAGAAATTATTCTCTATGATAATGTTTGTATGCCACAATGTTTCATGTTTTATGTTATGATTATTGAGATTTCATTTCACTACTATGATTTATCCCATGTTATGAAATTATGCTCTCTTTTGCAGGTTAAGATTTCCAAAATGTTATGTTCTTATGAATAGGATGTGATTGATATTTCTTTTGTTTACCCTTACTGAGAATTTGAGCTCACCCTTTTATGTTTACATTTCCCCAGGATATAAAGAAAGGTTTTAGGTATAAAATAAAGGTAAGATCTTTATGGGAGATGTTGAATATCTTTCACCAGGATTAGAAGATTATACTCCATGTTTCCAAAGACACTAAACTATTACAATCTTTGTGTGTGTGTTTTTGTTATGTACTAAGTATTCCGCAAATATAATGTAATTTCCATGTACGTCAGGCTTCGGGTCATTACAGTTCCCCATTAAAAGGTGGTAAATCAACCTTTTAATGTTAATTTGATTCATTCACACTTTAAGCCTCTATCGTTTATTGGATAAATGTAAAACTATTTAAAAAATATGTATAATAATTTTGTAGTTTGTTCTATTTATTCCCTCTACTACAACAACTAGGTGTTAACTACCATTTAGAATAATAATAATATTATATTATTTTTCAGTGCAACTCAACAATGTGTGAAATGTATGATTTACAAGAAACACATTGTTGAGTATCGGGTATACCATTAAACATAGAATCCCTTTAAAGTATAATACATACATAATTTACAAAGATTAATAAATATAAAAAATTTATATTATTTATTTACCTGGGATGTTACATCATTCCCCCCTTTTGGGAATTGCATCCTCACAATTTTAAAATTGGGCATAGAAACATCGTTGAAAGTCCCACATCGGAAAAAGAGTCAATAAATATATCACTTTAAAATAATGGAATAGAGGGAAAATGGTCACCCAAGAAAAAATATTCCATTATTCCATGAAAACATGGATATGGAGGTGAAAAAAAACCATCAATTTTTGATGGAGAGTGATAGAAAACATGATTAGGAGAAATTCAACCACAAAAAAATCACAAACTTGTGATGGGTTAACCTATATTTGATTCTCAAGTAAGAAATATTAATAGACAATGTTTTTATTTTAAGATAATTTTCATAAAGTTGAGGAATTTATTTATGAGCTTAACTAAAAATATATGGATTCATACTTACTGGTCATGTGTACTTTCATCATTTACTAAATATCTACCACAAACTCATTTTTTCTTCAGAAGATGAGTAATCAAGGTGACTTATTTACATTGAAAGAACTATTATTAACTTCTAGAGTATTACAAAATCGACAAAAGATGAACTATATTTTTACCATGTCCTTAAAATACTAACCGAAACCAAAATGGTAAGTATAAGATCAGAAATCCCCAAAAAAGGATAATATTTTACAAAAAGAAAAACTAATATTAATCTCCAATTTTTTTTGAAACAATACCCATATCTCAAAAAAGACAATTCAATAAACAACTACACATAAAATTATTAAAAGTAATCAAAACTTATGTTGAAAACCAAACCGCAGAAGGATTTAATAACTTATTCTTCATTATACATCTTAACATTTAACTCTTAATAAAAATTGTTACTCTTAAAGTATCATATTGAAAAGTAATGAACCTAATCACATAGTCTCCATGATAGGTTAATCATTTCCATATATAACCCAATATCAACTTATTCTTGATAACTAAAATTACCTAACTAAAAATAATTAGTCATACTATGTAGGGACTTCACGTAGTCCAGTGGTAGGCCAAAATTCCAGTAGTAGGTTGGTTGTGGGTTCGATTCCCACAGCTTTGTCCGACGCGATGGGTTGTCAAGCAGTCTGCATATTTTCCATTTCCAAAAACTATATAATTTTATAACATTCCCAAAAAAAGAGATAAATTCATCAAAAATAACCATAACATATTTTAACCACAATGGTTATTAAATAACATTCATTTTGCATCCCAAAATGTATTAACCTATAATTACCTCAAATTAAAGGATCATAAAAACCCAATTCGTTCTTTATATGTATATAAAAAAAGTAAAATATAATTTTTCCTTGAATAAAATATTCATATATCAAACTTCAGGGTTACATGTACTATTAAAATTATTCAAATGTAATATCGTCATCAAAAAAGCCTTAATACTTTTAAGCATTTCACTATCCTAAAATCTACCACAACACTTGAATCCATTATATGTTGGCTTCTTACTCATTCAATGTTCCTCATGATCCATTAAACATTCCTTTCAAACTTATTCTGAATTACTTCTGTCATACAAACTAAATCATGTATCATATACAAATATTCACGAATGTCTAAACATCGGTTAAGAAAAAATCCATACATTTTATTTTTCATTGTTAGATTTCACATCCTCAATTGGAATGGCATTAGGTATTGGTAAACATATATTTGTATGATCCTGGTGATCACATTATTGGTCCTTCATTGTAAGACTTCTGTTTTTATAATGACAATTCACATCACATTTAAAACATTCAATTGATCCCTTATAAATATCTTCTTTCCCTTTCCTAGAGTCAACTGGATGCTTCTTTTTTTCATGGAAGGTTCGTTCATTATTACCTACACTTCCCAATATATTTCATCTTCCTGTCAGCTTGAAACAGTTTCTTATGTGTTTCTTTCCACATCCTTAACACATAGGTTTTCAAATATACTTACCTTTACAATTATAACCTAAACTTCCATTGGGATTTGTTTCACGCATATACAATGTTGGAAAAAATCACCAAGGTTTAGGTGGTCAATCATGACTCAATATAGTTGGATGTGAATAACCACAAGAGTTCTCATTACAGCTCCCATTTCATTCAGTTTCTCATTCAAAAAACCATCATTGTTTTCGTCAATTCACTATTACATTGGGTCTTCATGATCTAACTATTTATTAAAACCAAAAAGGTATTTGTGAGTATATCAATAAAATGATCATATAATATCTTATGAGGAGGTTAAATACTATGATATACTTATTCAGGTTATCTTAAACTGATTCACTTTATCGAAAATAACAATGACTCTTTGTAAAATCCTAACCATTATGGTAGTATCACATATGCTTAAAGAACACCCTAACCTCTAATGTTATCTAAAATGACCTATGATACAAACTATAAGGACCCGACCTTAACCATTACATAATCCTGAATTAAGTAAATAATTCACATTGAGGATCTTTTTAGTTTTTGAGTTTTAGATAATTAGGCCATAATTGTTTCACTCTTGAATATTACTTATAGACACTACTACTCAGTATCAATTTTTTTATAAATTAAAAACTCTTACAAAGAAACATGTATAGTTCCATTTTTTTGACAACATGACTTTTCCATGATCCCATCCTTGACCATTATTCATCTTTACATCCTCTGGAAAACATTTCAAGAACATGGGTTTCACATAAAAATATTAATAAGTGTTATAAAATAAGGAAAGAAAACATTATCCCATAAATAAATTCAAATAAATGAATCTAAAGTTTTCCATCATAACATTACTCATGAAATGATAAGATTTACGAATAACACAAAGAAGTCACCAATAATAAAGGTAAATTGTGGAATCCCTAAAATACATACATTGTAGCTTTCACAGCTACATTGGGAGTTACGTTTTGAATTCCCATCACAGTATATTCCCTAAATCTCTTAAGAGAAACATTAACTTATACCTCATCCATGTTACCGATTGCATTGGAGAGCTATCTTGGGCTCACCCACCCAAGGTTTATCATGGAACCACCCTTATACATACATAATTCCCATTAATAGTAACATATTCATAACACATAAATCAAGAATAAATCAAATATAACACTTCGACAATGAAATGACGAAATATCATTACAATATATAGACATAATCTATGCTTTATCCAACCAATTTCAAAACAATTAAAAAAATTTAATAAAGGGATTTTTCAATCAGTTTGTCTCGTACCACTATAAACATATCAAAGGAATTAACATTTTAAAACATTAATGTCCACATAAATAAATCCTTACAACCATTTTGAAAACATGGTCATTAATGAGAATGATTTTGAAGAAAATTCGATAAAGCGATATTTTTGTTAAGGAGTTATTATCCAGATAATAGATGCTTGAATACCAATAATTGAGGAATAAAATTTAATCGAAACATTATAATATCATGAGAATAAAGGTATTAATGATATAATATTCCAAAGGTCAGTATATACACCATTTAAAAGTGAATTGGTGCATAACCGCAATGAAGTATCAATGGAATGTAAATTGAGACGGAATCCCTTATAAAAATTGTATCTTTAGATTAAGGACAAATCAATTACATAATAATGTATGAAAAATATGAATTCACTCAGTATGGATGGGTATTTAGTTTAAATACATCAGAAAACATTCACACATATTCTTTTTAAGACAAAACCAATGACTTGGATCTTTAACTCAATGAATGGAAGTTGACTTAAAATTACTCTTATCAAGTTAATATCGTTGACATGAGAATTTATAAATGTAGTGATTATGTTTATGAAAACTATATCCACGCAAAGGGAAATTAAAATTACAACATAATTAAATAAATAATGATTACACACATAATAATAGCGGGACATAATTAAGAATTAGAAGACTAACCCAAGGAATGAAAATTGGGTTAAAATGTTCCTTTACTGATTTGGAAACTTACGAAACATACATCCCATGAATGAAGGATCATAAAATGAAGATTTAAATACACAAAAATTGAAATATATAACACAATGAATACAATCTTGGGTAGTACATATACCACCCAAAACAAAATAGTGACAAATATAGCTTGAATCTCATGGGAATAAAAAGTGACATGAAAATACCTTACCACGTTGTAATCAATCGATTTGTTTGAAAAAATGTTAATAACCACCAAATTATTCACATAATAAAATGAATAAAAATATAATGTTGATAATATATATCAAATGGAAGTGAAAACTACACCACATGCAATAAATTAGTGGCAAACAATGGAAATCTCACAGAATTAAAAGTGAGATAAGAAACCCCTTACCTCGTGTCCGACATGATTGGTCTTTTACTTATTCTTACTGAATAATAAAATTCCGTTATTTGAACTTCCTTAAGAACATATTTCAGTTTTTTATTCCATTAATACCACACATTACCATGTTATAATCATTATGTAATTATTTAAGTTAATAATTGTCGTTTTGTCGATATTTTGTACTTGAGTCAAAAATGAACTTCTTATATTTACAAGTTGTCTATGTGGTCAAATGTCTATTGTGTCCAAAATTATATTAATGATTTAGATATAATATATATCTTCTATATCCAGTATATACATGTATTTATAACATTACATTACTTTTGGACATAAAAAAAGAAATCAACTGTTCATGGAGACGGTGAGTCGAACGTACGCATGAACGTTACATTCATTTATATTTCATATTTAATGGAATTTAAACATAATGAATCATAGGTGAAATATAATTCCAGTATAATATAATATATAATATCATTATACCCATCCTTTATTATTCCCACATATGGAATTGACGAGTCATATCACATTGTGGGGGCGGTTGTCCACACATCCTAAAATTAAATTATCGCTTTTACCCATAATGGAAACCATAAAGGTATGATATAAAAAAATAAATATTTATAAAGGGAACATAAGAATAATGTATATAATATATAAATACAGTTCCATCATAATGACCACCATTAGAGGTGGTAGGAGATAATTGAACAATCATCATTTTGTGAGCCGTTAGTTTGTCATCCACTGAAATGATATGTTCTTTACCAATTAGATGGAGGTGTGTGAATGTTTATTTCTAATAATTCTCATAAAAACATCCTAGTAAATTGAGGATACGGGTTTTTTTATAAATGAAATTACTAAAAAGATTTTATAGGTTGGAGAAATAAAACAGATCAAAATAACTTAAGAGAAGATGTTACCTTTAAATCGGGTAACTTCCTTTGGTTTGAACCAAAAGGGTTTCTTGATGGGACTTATTAGTAAGTTAAGTATTCTAGATGGAATAGAGAGATCTTGAGAGCTTATTTGGGTAGGTTATTAACAAGAAAAGGGGCTTTAGATGTGTGTGTATTGGGTTAGAGTTGAACGCTTTTTATAAGGGGGGGGATGGGCTCTTTATGAAAGTGTGAAAATATTATTTTATTATATAATGATTTTTGGGATTTAAAGTTCTAGAACTTATTAAAGACGAAGATAAGATGCCTCATTGTCGAAATAAGTCATCCAATAAGAATTACACAGGTTTTTGAAATTATTTTAAACTTTATAATCTAATTTATTTAATTCATTTTTTAATGAGTTAATCACTATATCATTATTGTGTCATAAAAAATTTAAGTTATTTGATGTCTAAAAATTAATAAAAAATTACCATGTTGTATGAAATATATTTATATTTTCAAATAATATTTATAGTCGAATATCTAACTTATATATTCCTATGTGAAAATTAATTTTCTAAAATATAATTGTTTATTTAATTTTTGTCTTTATTTTATGTTAATCAAAATAAACTGTCATTATCACTTCCATGTGGCTCCATGGGGTCCCGAAATCGACCCAATGATACCCATGGTCGGATATTTATCATCCAATATGATTAGGACACATGTTAGGGTAATTTTATGTTATTATAATAATATATGATTACCCTTATTAACCAGATTTACCATTTAACAATAGAAAATAAAATTTTATTAAAGTAAATATTCATAATGTCAAAAAAATAAAAGTTACCTATTTAAACAATTTGGACCTCCTGATTCCATATATGAAATAAATGTTTCCAAATTCAATATACAGAAGGTGCATAAATTAATTTAAAATTAATTCTTGTTGTCAAAATTAAAAGCGTGTTTTTTAGAAATATTACCTTTCAAAAGATTGACACTTTTTATGTCAATTTTCAATGTGAAATTAGTTCCAATGACCATAATTGGATTAAATGTTAAAAATATAATCTAATTACACGTTAAAATCAATAAAAATGTTTATATGAAAAAATAAATAAATTTGATTAAATGGCGGTTTTGAATTAAATTATAGTATTTTTCACTATTCATCAAAACAAAAATTTTACCTGAAAAATACCAAAATTTTACCCAAAGTGAATTTGGATATCCCAATTATAAAGGTGAATTTTATTTTCTCAAAATAAAAATATAAAATTTACCAAAACTAGATTAAATGAAGGCACTCCATTAAAAGGCGTTAAATCAACCTTTTAATGTAAATTAGATTCATTCACATTTTAATCCTCTAACTTTAATTGGATATATATAAAAATATTTAACAAACATGAATAATCATTTTGTAATAAGTTATATTTATTCACTCCAATACAATGGCTTGGATTTAACTACCATTTAATATAGTAACAATATTATATTATTTTTCAGTACAACTCAACATTTTGTGCAACGTAAGATTTCAAAGAAACACGTTGTTGTTTATCAGGTATCACATCAATCATAAAAACAACTTTAAAGTGAAATTAATAAATAATTTAAAAATATTAACAAATATTAAAAGTTTATATTATTTATTTACATGGGATGTTACATATACGATATCTTCTATATGGTTTTCCCTAGAACAATCTATACTAAATCCAAGAAATTATTTTTTGAGAAAAACGATATATGAGAGATGATCCATATTGTGTAGAATAACACATGTTAAATACAAGATAATACATCTATAAAACATGTAACCTAATCTTATATGATTCATTGGACATACACAGTGGTTTTGAGGATTTATTTCACTCTAAATTATAATTATATAAATATATAATAATTTATTTATATGTTTATATATGATGATTTTATATACCTTTTGAAATTCCCTTATTACTCAATTTAAATTTTGATTGAATTGTATTTTCTAGAAAATAATTTCCTATTTCAATGAACTAACTCTATTATGGTTTAATAATTTTGAAATATATTTATTTTATGGATAATAAGTTATAACTGGTTAATTATTAATTTATAGAAAAAAATAATTAATATAACGAAAGTCATTTTCGTATAGTAATAGTTTTTCTCTATATTTTAGAAACATAATTACATTTAAAAATTAAAAATATATTATTAATTATTATAATAAATTAACTCCCTTATTATATTTTTCATTGAAATATTATGTCAATATGATTTTTTACGTTTGTCATTAAAAATATATTTTCTCTAATATTACGCCTTTTACAATTAATAATTCATAATTTTGAAATAAAAATTTCTATACCCATTTTCATGAATGTAATATGTATTTTATGATTCTCATTATACATTTTAATATATTTATTATATTAAAAAAACACATATTTTAAATTTTAGAGCAGAAGTAATACTTCTCAAAATAATTATTTAATTAAATTATATTTTTACTATACAAAAATTAATAATATAGTATTTTAGAAATTTAATAGTATAAAAATAAATTCATATTCATAATTAAAATTAAAATATTAATTACTAAAATTAATACAATTTTTTCTATAAAATGACGCTTCCTTGGTAAATATTACTCACCGTGGTAAAATAATTATATTACCAAAGAATGATACCTTATGAAATATTATTCAATAAAAAAATAGTGTTTAAATAAAGACTCTAATATAAATTTTATATTTGAATTAAAATAAATTAGCACTCATGTAATTAATAATTATATATATATATATATAATTGAAAATAGATAAAAATTAAAATCAAATTTTTCATGAAAATCCATTTCTCTAAACAATGTATATTTTTAGTTAAAATAAAATTTTCCGAACATATAAATTAAATTATTTTAAATAGAGTACAATTTTATATTTAAAACATAAATATATTTATTAAAAGGGTCATAATATATTTTTTGTAACAAAATAATAACCAGTATATATTTTTAAAATAGTTTTTAATTTTAAAATTTGGTAAATGAAGAAATATAGAATTTGTAATAATCAAAATATAATATGACCATTCTAGAATGAATATTTTACGTATGAGATTACTACCCTCATGTCACACATTCAATTTATTTTTAAACTAACCTAACTCATGTATCCAACCTAACATTCATGTGATATCGTTCATACATCTCAAATAACATTATATTAAATGAATAAGCACCTATTTTCTATTTATAAATAGAGGTCACTCCCTTGAATTATCCAATACCTCTTTACCTTATTTACTTTTATTAAAAAGTAAATATATCTCTCCATCTCAAACTCCCTATCAAGAAGTAAATTAGATTATAAGTGTTTAATTTTATGTGTATGTGATGACTATAAGATGGGGGGTGAATTGTAGTTTCAAAATTAATCTAATAAAAAAATAAAACTGCTTTTAAAAAAATATTTGACTCAAAAATCATCTGATTATCAGAGTATATATATTTGTATCATAAGAATTCCAATAATTCAGATTTTATTCATCAGTCTCAGGACATAGTGATAAATCAGATATTAAAAAGATTTGTAAATCCAATATTCAAATATAAACATCACGATGAAATATAAATCTTATTGGAACAATTAATAGGAAATATTTTTATAATGTAATAATGACTTATATGAATTATAAAAGATATTATTATCATTTAACATTAGAGTTAATGATTCTAAAAATCCTAACATATGATATACACAATTTACAACCAAACATCAAAGGACTACCTATACTTTAATAGAAATCCCTCAATACAAATATCGAAATACATTTCTATTATAAAACCATGGAATCCCTCTATGTGATGATCATTTTCAACTCTATATTATTTCACTGTAGAATCCTTTAATCTATTTGATCAGAATCAATTTTCTATATATCCCCAAAATCCCTCAATCTAAACATTGATAGGAAAAATAAATATAAAATAAAATATGTTCTGTGGATTTTAAAATTCATCACATGGAATCCTTAGAATAAAACTATCTAAATGAATAAAAATGTTAATAATAATATGTTCAAGCATAGTGATCATCCAATGTGATGAGTTGAAAACGTATCATCTCCCATCTCCCCGAATTCAATCACATTCATAAGAATCCATCCAATGGTCAAACTTGTGTGATTCTCTAATTTGGTTGAAATATCCGAAAATGATATTCACTAGAAATATTATAAAAATTTATTTATTCAATGTATTTTTTATAGAACCATTACAATTATATATTATTTTTTTGATATAAATAGTTTGAACACTCTGACTATAACCTTTTTAAATTTGTTCAACAATAATATTATCAATTAAATGATATTAACTATGGTCAGCATAATGGATATGATGTACTATAAATCTAATGGGTATGAAATTTGGTCTCATCAATGGAAAAAATATTTATTTAAAATGATGTAAAAAACACTAGTTCATTAGATAGACCATACACATTGTATTTATGAGGTATTAGTTGAACATGATTTGTTCTACAAATTCATTCTAAATTACATGGGACATACAAATATAGTAAGTTATGTTTTAAGAAAGTTTTTTTATTTATAAAACTAAATAAAGGAAAATTAGAAAGTATACATCTTAGAATCAATATACTCACCCTTTATAGATTCCCCAAAATCCAAAACATGACAATCAATATCTATTAACATTAGAAATATTACTACCATTTTTTATTTTAAGGACATCAATGAAAAATTTCATAAGAAATATATCCCTATTCTTATTTTAACACCCCAATCATGGTGACTTGTTTTAATAATGATTTTTAAATATATTAGTAATTATATTAAACATAATGGTTTTCCACATAAATATTTTTTCCATTTTATATAGTCAATATTGCTTTAGATTTCTTTAACAACATTTTAATTTGGGAAAAATGAGTAGGCAATGAACAATGCTTTCATTAAAATTAGAATATATAATATAAAATATTTATTTTAAATAAATATCAATCTAGGGTATAAATAATTAATATTAAGTCATGTTAAATCTGGAAAATTCAAAAAAAAAAGTATTTAGAGATTAATTCATTCAAACTATATATCATTCAAATTTATGGATTTTGAAATAAATCAAGAGTTATGAAAAAATATTCATTTCATCTTAACAAAATAATTCAAATATATTTTATCTTACTTAATTCTTCATGAGTATTCTCGAGTTCATTTATTTTATATTTACGCTGGGAAATATGTACTTACATCATTAAAATAATTATATTCTCTAATTTCAAAACTGATAACCACCCATATTAGAAACTGGATCTTTTTTCTTACCTTTATTCTCAGAAACTCTACTTCAATTTTTTCAATTATGATATTTTATTCTATTATCTTGTGAATATATTATTTATGTTCAAATATTTATGGATTATAATAGACCAAAAAGTCATTAAAATATTACACTGAGGTCATCCTCTTGGAAAAATGTGATTAAATACTATCAATATAATCCTTTATATCATAAAGAAATTTTAACTACTAAAAAATGGTCGTCATGTTCATTAAAATCACCATCTACGTGCCTTGACCATTTTACAATCTGCATGAATATTATTTCTTGTGACATCGATTTCTCATTCAAACCAAATATGTTTGAATCATTCTGAAAAATTTATTTAATATAATTCGATTTCTCATTCAATATATCCTAAATCTACATTCACATAGGTTTCATTTTATCGGTATATATGGAATTCAATCAACAATTTTTTAAAAATTTTAAAATATATAATATATTCTCATATGGTATTTAGTAAAAAATGTGTTTGATGTATCCGATGAATCATATTAAATTTTTTGGTGAGGTGGTCTAACTTCTATCATATCTTCTACCTTAACACTTTCCTTGTCCAAAAATTTCATCATGTAATCATTCCTTTCCAAATCTAACATGTCCAAAATTTTGGTATGTAAATCATTATCTTCATCATCCTCATGTGATAATGACATTTTATCAATTTAAATGTTGAATATTAGATCCATTACATACTGATTTGATAAGAATGCAAAGGATGATAATGTTAAATCTAATGTACATTATTATTTCTTTTAATTAACCTCTTAATATTTTTCAACAATGTCATCATTTAGTTATTTCTATAACAACATCAAATTTCATAAAAAACCATTTATATAATATTAAATATTTTCTTAAATTTTATCTATTCTAACCTCATAACTGAATCAAGAAATGAATATACATCTTGGTCTTAATCTGCACTTACTTTTCCCTTTCGCTTTTTAACAACAACTAGTATGACATATGTGTCAAAAAAACATACAATTTTTAGTGCACTGTGATCCATGACCTATATTGGTTGAACTACTAATAATATGGATATGGATATCAGATCATTAGTAGATTATTATTCGATACCATAAATAAAACACACCATCATCATATTTTTGGGTAATGTTTTCTCTTTATCTTTTGTTATTTTCATCATCTCTCATTGAATATTAATTTTTATCTTTTAATCTAATGAATCATCATTTTCTAGTTTGACTTATGGATCCCATGGATCTTTCTAACCTTTAGAGTTCATAAATTTACTATGGCCCACATCCAATTTACATTTTTGTTTTTAATGAATTGTTGGAGGAGATTAATCTATTTTTCTTTTTTTATTGAATAGATTCATTCCCTTTTACAAATTCTTCATTAGATTCCTCATTTTAAAATTTCTATTAAAACAATTTCAACACCGGATAGAAAATGAGTATCATTATACTCATAGTATATTTCATAATTAGTGAAACTATATCATGAATGGAATAATTCAAATTTATGAGATGAAAAACACCAATAAAATTAATCAATATCTTTTCATTAAACATAGAAACAAAATAATACTAAACTTTCATGGATTTATTACTAGTTGTCTCAATATAATGAAAAAACATTTCCAATTTGTCTCCCATATTATATAAGGAGGTCAAGAATAAAGGTATCAACATCCTTTTCTTTCTCGCTTTCTCCATTTCTAGGAATCAAATAATGTTTCACCCACAAGGAAACTACCATCACTTTTGGATTGGGAATAATTTTTTTTCTAAATATATCATAATAAGTGAACAAAGTGGATTTGGATATTAAATTGTTAAAAGATAAAAGCTTATATGAAATATTATGGGATGTAAGATGCATCTATCCTTTCAATAGATCATCAAAAAGATCACCCACTTTATGAATATTTAATTTAGTACTCTCACCAATGATATTGAATAGAGTCCCATATAAATCATTTCGAACACTAAATTATATTATTAAATATAATACCCTATTTATTTCTAAATAATATAAATTGTTTTGTTTTTAATCAAAAATTACCCATTCTTCTAATTTAATAACTTAATTTAAAATTGAATCATATTTTCATACCATTAATTCTGAGTCACTCATCCCATAACAGCATCTCTCTTTATGAAATCATCAACAGAAGCCATCGTAATGAGACTGATCACAAGAATTTGAATGATGAAGCAGATCAAAAAAATACCAAATTTCTAGATTGAGTAAGAAATGAAGAACTGAGATTCGATTTAAATTCATGAGAATTGAGGTGGGATAGTCTAACTTACTCAATTATAAATAGGCTTGCGGTGTAACCCTTCATCATCCAGATATCTAACATTTCATATTAAGAAACATATTCTAATCCACTGGATGAAACTCATCGGTGAAGGATTTATCAAATATTCTAAACTAATACCTTTTATTATTAAAAATATGAATCTAATTATTGTATTTTTTATTAAATTAAATAAATTATCAAAAAACAATTATTGATTGTAAAAATTATAGAATATGGAAAATAACATAGGTGATAATTTTTTTAGAAAAATAAAACAAAAGAATATTGACAATAGATGAAATAATTTTTTTTGTATGAATGTTTTATTTGGTAACATGGTCCTCTTGGAATTTCTGTAAAGATTTAATTCTATAATATATAGAAGAAAAATTTTCCAAAAAACATTGTAAAAATTATAAATACAAAAAAAATTATTAATAATTTTGATTCCCAAAATATTTTGATAAAAATTAAAACACCAAAATTCATTTTAAATAAATTCATCACGAACTATGTTTACAAAAAACAACACTTTTTTTATAACCTATCGAACAAACATAATTCTTCTACCACTAAGATTTGAATTTCGAAAATCTGACAAACATGATAGCATTAAGAAAGATATTATGAGTCTGATAAGAAAATCATATTTTTGGTGAATAGTATCACACCCTTATGAATATTAATATGAATAGTGATGTTAACCTTATAAATAGTAATCCAATTATTATTTTATTATCTTAAGGTTATAATATAACGAGATCATGATTAATGTTGTAATGTGATATAAACGAATTATTATTTTAAAATTGTTATTTTTCGAATAAATATGGGTTTATATAAAAATTAAATTAATCATATTTATATATTTAATTTTAAAAAAGGGATTTCATTTTTAAATTTTACATGTTGAAAAAGGGTTAGGTTGAATTTTTTGTATTTTTCTGAGATAGTCAAATTTTTTATAAATATTAATATACAAGAAATTTATAGTATATATACATTATCTATTAAATTCACCCTTCTTATCATTATGAATAATGTAATGACACTTGGTTTGAAATTATATACACTTCTTACTATTACGCGTTGCACGAATCAACACTATTTATTATCTTGTAGAATATGATAAAATAATGAATAATATATTCAAAAATCACCCCTCTGCTCAACTATAAAGGACCATCACTCCCTCTGCTCTAAACTCAATTGAAGACCTGTTGCATACCTAAATTTTGATCCAATATCCTCCCAAACTCCTACCCCGTTTCGAAAAGACTTTGGTCTCATAAAAAACCTCTCTCCTAAATAGGATCTCTAGGAAGATTACATCAACAGGTTAATTCCTCTTTTCATTTCTTTTATTTCATGTTCATTTCTTATCATTTTAATTCCTCACCTCCCTTCATCCAAATGTTTTGATGACTCTCATAACATAAATTTACTAGAATGTTGTTATGATTATGAAAAATTTCATCATCCTCTTTCCTTTCCCCTTATTTTATACATGAAATGGAAACATTGTTTGAGATGCGTTAATTTATCACATTCAAGGATGACAGGGTATATATTTCTGTTACCATCTTCAATTATGGTCATGAAACCATTTTTATCCTTGTACACGACTATCATATATGTTTTATAAGTTATTTATTGTCATGTAATTATTTTTTAAACATGATATTAATTTATAAATCAAAATTATTTCGTTGTGACCATGAACCACCAATTAACCCAAACAATTGTCATTAATGTTATATTTTTTGATTCACCTACACACCCAATAAAAAAACACTATGTCGATTTAATATTATTTCTGTACACTAATAACATAGAACATATATTCTATACAAAAATTCTCATTCTACATGATTATCCATAACTGAATATAAGGAAACCGATCATGAAAACCATGGATGAAAACACTCACAAACTGTGAAATTGAATCTCTTAACTTGTCAAAAGGACTTGAATAAACATAATATGGTTATAATAAATCAATTAAATGAATTTTAGTTTCTGGAATCATTAATTTATGAACATAATTTGATTAATCAGGTCATTAATATCAAGATAAGAACACCATCTGGCCTAAGGTTATTTTTTTCTACCAAAACCTTCATTTTCATTCGTGATACTATTTTTCTCTCTTAACCCAAAAAAATTATTATTTGTTATTTTATACTCATCATAAATTATTGTTTTATATTATATATTTGTGTACCAACCTGAATCCTTTTTTCTTTATGGGGAGTTACATGTTTTAAATGGATCTTTCAAAAATCCTTCTAGATAAACAATCTCACTCTATATGAATTTCTTAAATTCATACCTATTTCCAAGCACACTCAATAGTATGTTTTCTGAAACAATTATCTTTATAAATTCGCTCATTTAAGAAAAAAAATTTCTTACTTTACTTCTTGTTTAATATAATTATTTTTCCAAAATAACTCTTCTTTTCAAAGTAAAAGGGTATTTCTCTGAAGAATTAGTCGATGATTTTTGAAGACTATATTCATCTATTTCAATAATATTTTTGATTATTATTTATTATTGGCATTAATATAAATATATATCATGTTCCAAATAAAATTTAATGGGTTTTTTACTATATATGTTATATCCTAAAACCATTCCCAAATTTACATCAAATGGTTAGTATTTATGCTTAAGGCTTTAGAAAAGTTGTTTATATATAATATATTAGTTTCAACATGATTTTATATGATATTTATTTTTATCACAATTCATATAAATAATTAATTGGACATCGTAAGTGTTGGGTGGGACCAGTTATAGCCCATATGTGCATTGGTTGGTCTCATGGTACAAACAACAGTCTTAGCACAATTCCTTGGCAAAATGATTATTTATGGTCTTCGCATGAGGCCTTTCCGGTATGGTTATGATATTCACCATTATGCATTCTCGAATTCTTAGTATAGTTTTTATGGTTTATGTGGGAATTCGACTAGTAGAATACTCAAGATTATGTTTTATTATGGAATTATTTATTCAGTTTTTATTCCATCTATAATGTGATCAAGTGTATTGTTAATGGAATGGGATTTTAGTTATTCAACATTCCTATTGTTTATGTCTATGATATATTCCACCATATTTCTTTCCCTAACTGAGTGTTTGAGCTCACCCCTTTATTATAATTCATTTTCTAAGGACATAAAGATATCTATTATGATGGACATCAAGAAATAACCCAGGAGTCATGGATGATGATAAAGGAGTTTCTATGTTTTTTTTGGTCTCATGTTTTAAGGTTAAACTTATATATGTTTCTTGTTATCAAATATACAAAAAAATCTGGTCCATTGAGATTTATATTCTATGTTTATATGCCAATGTAATAAAATAAGGCACCAGATATTAGAAACTATGTTTGGGTCATTACAAAAAAATTATTTAGAAGGACTAAGAAAATTTGAAATAACGTTTTTAGAAAACATTTATATATGTACACACCCATTGAGAAAGAGTTTGATAATGTAATGAAGATATTATACAATAAGTAGGTATGAGTGATAATTTAGTATTTATTAATTCAAAATTTTGTATAATATATTCAAATACATCTAAAATATTTGTTTTTGTAAAAATATCAAAAATTTGGTCTCATATTATAATGAATTATAGAACGACACATTATTTATTTCTATGAACCCGAATGAAATTTTTTCTTATATCTATGTTATTTCACATGAGTGAATTTATGGGTTCTTACTTAAATAAATAGAACTTCTTTATAAAAAATATTATAGTTTTACAAAAATTATTCTATATTCTTAGAGTGTGTTTTGTATCTTCAATCCTTGAGCACAATAACATCCAACTGATATATATTCGGCTTCACCTATGGAGGGTTCAACCAATATTTTCATTTACAAGATTTAAATAGAAAATGTTCTTTTAATAAATGAAACGATATATATGTAATTTTTAATCTATTCTATATCCACTAAAATCACCGTCTAAAAATATTTTTAATCTTAAATCATTTAAATAATAATTAAAAAATCTATATCCATAGTTAACATGTGATAATGAAAAATTCAATTTTTAGTTGTAATACATGACTATTTTGTATTTTCAAGGCATCTATATTATAATAATATATAAAACATTAATTCTAGTTGAAATTTTTTACATATTGTATAGATCTCATTGTCCATATAATGGTATTTTATAAAAAATTTCTATATTTATCAATATCAAATAAATTTTATGTTTTGATAGGATTACTGATACTTTATGTGAATTAATATTATAATTTCTTAAGAATAATATATTGGAATATGTTAATTATAGTTTTATTGATATTTGAAAACAACGAAAATAAGAATGTTCTCCAATCGTGATCATTTCAAATATAGATTTCATGTGATTCTCAAAGGAATCTGGTAATTTATCTTGATTAAAAAATATAATTACATGACACAAATAATGAAAAATGATGATCTTTTTAGAAAATAAATAAATAAAATTTTTGGATTCACACCTCCCATTAAATGTTTTTTAATGAATATGTAGTTTACCAATCAAACTAGGCTCTAAGAAATTTTTTATGTCTATAAACTTCTTATTATGTATATAAAAATGTTTCTTATCTTATGTAATTCCTAAACCATATGTTTTTGGTGCCTAAAATTACTCTTGACCATATATGTTAAGGAACCAAGCATAACAGCCATTTGAAAAAGAATAAATTTTTTTAATGATACCTCTGTTAAAATTATAAGAATTTTGTCATATCTAGATACTATATCTATCATTTATTCCTAATCTATTAAATTTTCTTATTTATATGTTTTAGATATAAATATATTTTTATTTAAGAATATTATCTAATTTTCATCACTTTTTTTTGCAAAAAACCAATCATAGTCCATCTATAGAAGAATATTTATGTTATTCCACCAAAGTCAAAACATGATTCTTCTTTAATTGATTTAGGTCAGAATACATTGTTTTGGTCCATTATTCATCTTCTAAAGCCTCATTAAGAGTATTAGGTTTTAATTGAGATAAAAATAAAAAATTGACAATTTCATATATCAAATAATTTTTAGTTCTAACTAGTTGATCGACATCACCAATGATGTTATCACTAGGATGCTTCCTGATACCAATAATATTTCATTATTATATAATACTATATTCATAAATGAGAAGTTTTAAATATTATTGTGTTGTAAAATTATAAATATATTCATCATTTGTCGTTATTTTAATAAAATTTCCAATAAAATGATTAAAATAAGTTTTAGAAATCAAATCCCAATACGTGGTTTGATAGTTATTCAAAAAATGGTAAGTTTCATCAAATTTTATATATAATATTTCTATAACAGTAATTGTTTTTTAAAATTGATGTTACTAAGAAGTTGTAGAATGACCAAAAAATATACATTCATCTTATTTTAGAAAAATATACATAATGTTTCACTAATATCCAGCATGAATAAATTCCATTCAAAACATTGAAGTAAGCCATTTTTTCCCTTCCAATCCATGAATGAGAAAAAGTTCTAATAACAAATAGTTCTTCTTTAGAATCAATTTATAGTGTTACAGGAAGTACTAAATACGTCATCTAAAAAAATATCTATTAAGTATTCACTCATCATGGTTCATGTAGCCTCATGAGTAATTCTAATTCTTCTTTTGACTATACCATTTTTCTGTGGAGTTCTAGGTGATAGAAATTAAGGTATAAATCCTTTTATACTACAAAATGTATCAAAATTATAATTTATAAATTCCTCACAATGATTACTATATATAAATTTTTAGGGATTTTTTTTCAGTTTTATCTATGAATATACTGTTTCATTTAATGTGTTTGCACTTCATTTTTTAAAAAATACCACATTATATCAAATGTTATATTAAACTAAAACATTTACATATTATTTTTATTCAATATATCTAGTTTTATATGTCCACACATTCTTATTTTAATTAATTCTAATGAATCATAAGTGGATAAATGACCAGTAAACATAAAAAATAACCTATGTTGCGTTCAAAATAGTCAAGCATCTGATATTTTTTTATCAAAAATAACATAATGAGGTTCATTAACTCATCCTTTCATAGAAAACATAAGTAATGTTATATAAAAACAATGTCCTAATTTTATATTCCATAACCAGGATTGGTCTCCAAATGAACTAATGCAATATAGATTGTGGTTCTTATGGTATTCAAATATTAGTGACTAAACATTCTATTTTCGATTGGAAAAAAAGAACAAAATATTCATTATAACTATGAAAATTTCCTTTTTTAATTATTGATGTCCACCATTTAACACGAATATAAAAATTGGATTACCCAAATAAGGATTTTCATTACATATACAAAAAATTAATGAATTTCATGAATTTATTTCCAAGATGTGAAATGTTACATATTATGATTGTTTCTCCTTGAGAATTATCTATAAAACTGACCTTGACTCCATTAAATATAATAATTCTCTTAAAAATGTATTAGTTACGGGTATTGTTTCTAGATACACCACATTCCTTTTACCAATTTTTTTGTTACGTTCCTTATTTTCCTTTTAATATCACTGACATTTTAAACCCAATATTTATTGGGATTGGGATTTTAAGAATATAAGATTTTAGATATCCATATTTTTTAACATTTATATATTTAGACAAGGATATTTAATTTGTAAAATATTTTATATGAAATATTTAAGGTTAATGTTTATTCAAAGAATACATATCCATCCAGTCTCCAAAGATTTAAAAAATATTCTATAAAATGGATCACACATCATAGAAATGTAATTATTATTATAAATAGGTTTTATATTACTGTATCAAATTATTGAATCATCAATATGAGTTCTAATTTGATTAAAAAATTTATAAATGTTTTCCTTACTGATGGTAATCATAGAAAAGAAATTTTTCATACTTAAAATCTCTTAATTTATTATTACAAACAAATTGTTATCCTTTGTAAAAACATTAGTTGATTTAATTGTGTAATTATCAATTTGTATGATAGTTATCTGGATATTTTTCTTTTCATGATCATGGTAAAAATTATATTATTTAAAATTATATTATTTTTAATATTAATAAAGGTATGATATCTGGGTAGTTAAAATAACAATTATTTAATTTCATTTTATAATTTTTTCATTATATCTTTCTGGTTTTAATATCTCATAAAATTTTAATTTTCATGTACCTTTTAAAATTTTGAAAAAACATAAAAATATGGTAATGAATTATAAAAACTAAATAAAAATGATTATTCATTGGAATATGTATAACTATTATCTACAATACTATCAAGGTAATTATCATTTAATGTAATTTTTGAAAGATATTCTAATGATACCTTAAGATATAATCATTTATTGGTGTTTTTTATTTATACATTGAATCATATATTCTTAAATCCTATATTTTCATTATATACTTTGTTATCAATTTATCTATCCTTGCCACATGCACTCCATATTTCTAAATTTTTTATGTTTTTTCTATTATTATACTTATATTACATTTTTAATTCCTATAAAAACCTGATTCCTTTTATCTATTCTCTTCTACATAGGATAATATATTCTAATATGTCCTACCTCTTTAAATTAATAACATGTCACTTCTAATATATCTATTTTATCATTATTTTCTTTGTGAATCTTCTAATATATGTAATGGAGATTCTTCTTCCATAATATTTTATTCATAATTCTATAATGATTAGTCAACTAATGTCTAGATTATTATAATTAAATATTATCTCCCTTATCAATCACTTTTTTCCTTCTAGAATATATTACAATATTTTCATATAATTTAACATTAATTAGAAAATTTAGTGTAGTTCCAAAAGAAACATATAAATTATTTTTCAAATTTTTCATTCCTTTCTTTTCAATCATCCCTAAAACCTAATAATGGTTCCAATCATATCATCAAGAGTAATACGAGTAATACATTTTTTTATCCAATGAACATATTTTGGATTAAAATTTTACATGAATTATATATAAAATTTTAATTACTAGGATTTCATCGATGAGATATTTTTATTAAAAACATGATAAGAAATATAAAATATTCATAATACGTTAGCGAGACTTGGGAAAAGATTATCCAGGTATAAAATTAAAATCTATATTTTCTGCCTTATGCATATATCTTCTTGTCTTAGTGCTGTTAGAATTACCAAATTTAATAACATCTAATTTCCAATGTTTACTATATACATAATCACAATATGATATCTCACTATTGATATTTATATTCTTATTACACACTATAATATTCTTTACTCTGATATTAAACATATATTCTAACTACACTTTATTTTTAAGAGTAGTGACATATTTCTCTAGAATCTTTTAATTGATGGTCAACATCTAAAAAATTATAACACCAATATTAATAACTATTAGTTTTCATCTTCTATCTCTAATATTCATAATTATAACATTAAAAAATTGGAGGTGCTCTAGGATTCAACTTATCAATAGTATCTGTCCATAATCCAACCATCTTATGAAATTATAAAAACTTTCAATAAGAAATGATTGTTTGAAAAAATATTCTTAAAAAATAGATTATAAAAACATTAATAAATTTCACCATATAAAATAAGAAAAAACATAGTAAGTAAATTAGTATAACATACAATGAAAAATTATATGGTCATAATAGTACATGATGAAAACAATATAGGGGTTAATTATACATTTAAAATTAATCTAATAATAATATTGAAAAACATTTTATCTAAAATGAATGAGCTATGAAATTTTATGTTGATCAAGGTTTTTATATCAAAATAAAAATTCATCTAATAAAAGAATATTTAATAATTATCAAGAAATGATATCTGATAAATAAGATACTATAAAGATTAATAAAAAATGTTTCTCGTAAAAATTTAATATTGGAATATAAAACATGTCAAAAGTAGTATTATGAATTATTTTTATAAATATTTATTTACTTATTATATTTTCAAATGATATTATACTCTTTAATAATAAGTGTTAATGTAGATTAAATTCCTGAAATTAGAATTCCATAGTATAGATCCTAATAAAAAATTTATTTCCTTTCTTACTATGATATCTATCGAAATAAATATCATAATATCTCTGTCTTTGAAAGCCTTGGAATCCATCAACAAAATTATATGTGTCAGCTCTGTCTTCTAATACACTAGAATCCATTAATCTACCTCATTGGGATAAAATTTCATCTGTTACTAGAAATCCTATAATCTAATATTCAATCATAAAATATGATGAAAAAATAAAAATGGTTATAATTATTTTACAATTCCTCACATGTAACATTTAGAAAACAACTCTAATTAATAATAAAAACCAAAATATCAATATTTTCAAGAAGTGCGATCATTGTATGTGTTGTGTTCAAAATGAATTAGATCCTGGATCCTTGAATTCAATCTTATTTATAGGAATCATTTTTATGGTTATATATTCATGATTTTGTAGAGTTGTTTAAAAAAACTCATATGATCTTCATTAGAGATATTAATTTAATTTATTCATCTGATGCCATTTTGATAAAACCTTTACAATTATGTAATGCATTCCATCCAATTGAAATAATTCAAACACTCTAGTAAAAATTCTATGTCAGTCAAATGGACTATAATATTATCAAGCTGATGAAATAAACTTTGTTCCATCAAATCGATATAATATACTAATGTCCTGATGGATATGAATTTTTAATAGTCCAATGGTTTGAACATTAATCAATAAAACGAACACAACCCTATTAGGTCTAATGGAATAGACTCATAATTAGATGGATTTATCATACAAATGAATATAATTATTTTTTCGTTATCTTGAGAAAAATTTATACATTCATTATAAAATTAAGTTTTCTAAAAATGGTGGAGTATCTCATGATTCATCCAATAAAGAAGTAGTGGAGGGTCATGTGAATCTATATAGGAAATCGATCAATCATTGTGTTCTTTCCCAAAATGTATGATGTTCTTAGATTTTGATGATTTTACCTGAAGGATCATATATATTTTGGGATTCAATGATTGGTGGATGAAAAAAATGTAGAAGGGATACAACGATGTGTTTTTACTATCTGATGAAAGAAAAAGAAGATATTTGAGCCTATTCTCAACTAATTGAAGCATGTATTTCATTGAATCAAGAAATGGGATATGCACATTAATCATTAAAAGATCAATAATACATCGACACATTTTTGGATCTGTATATGAAAACTAAATTAGATATATTGTCATCCAGATGATCCATGTGATATTGGATCCTCTATTAGGATCCCCATCATAATGGATTTGAAAATAGATGCCTTGTTATTTGGGCATTATTCTAGGATCATTGTTGAGGTTGACATATCTATGAAATAAGTTGAACAAGTGGTGCTAAAGACCTGGGATGAAAACAAAAAAACATGAGATTCAGTATAAGATGAATCCAATGTTGTGCATAAATTTCTTATTTCGGGGACATATAACATACAACATTAACAGAGATGATGAATTAAAATTTTATAAATTATTGGTCCATGATGATGCCACCTATAACAAAAGGAATTGTAAAAATTAAGTATATCACATTAACACTGATTAAAATTTGTTACTTGGACCCTCTAATATATGTGATTTTATCCAGGTTGTAACTAATTGGTTGGATCAAAATTTTGTTGATGAAATACATTTAAAGACTAGAAAGGCCCCACCCATTGAGGTTGAAAAGTATGTTGTAGACTAGAATGTTATTTCTGTGATTGGTGTGACAGAAGATGAATCATAAAAAAAGAATTATATGATCAATTCACATGCAGAGATAATCTTGCATATGCCTAAAATAATCATGAAAGTCTAAATTTTACTGATGAGAATATTGATGCATACACTTTATACCTATCATATAATGTTGGCGAGGAAAAAAGACATTATTTAAGGGGGAAAAGAGGTGAAAATACTTGTTAATTTCACTCATTGTTTTTCTATTAATAATAATTTAGAATAATTAATATCTCATTATTGTGGGATACGGTAAATATCCAGTGCATCGGTAGTATTATACTATACATCCCACCCAAATGGTGGTAATATATGATATTTCATAGTATTTTCCACTAGAATTGAATCCCACTGTTGATCATAATGAATAGAGGGAAATATAATTGGTACAACATTGAAATAATTTTTTCATGAAAGGAACATTATAAATGGTATGTCCCTCTAAAACTTCTAGTAGGAAAACCCATGTTGATATGTCTCTTGATCCTATACAATACATTAAAAAATTATCCACTTTTAGGAGTATTTTCATGGCAGATGATGTTGAATACTAACATCCCCCCTAAGAATAATGAAAAACTGTCAATGAGTACCATAGTGATGAATGATGTGTTTTTAAGGTCAGGATGGACCTATGAAAATAGGTGGATTAGAGGAAAATGAGAATATTTTTTTAGAATAGGGGATGAGGAAATGAAAATGAATAAAAGGTAAAGAACTTGTTAGTGTAGTGTAGCAAGGATGTACATTGACAAGGGGAATGTCTCTTAAGAAATGATGTTCTTATATTGAAATTATTAATGGCTACGGAACCCCCTAAAGGCCAAATCTCTTAAAAATTATATCATGACATAAACACTGATTCTAGTTGGAATTTATTACCATAATGTTTATTTTAATGATACAACACATTAAATTTTATATGTATTGGGTACCACCTAGTCTCATAGAATTAACATGATATTAATATGGTTTATTTAAGGATTCTAAATGGTGGATGTATTCATATACTCACTTGTAATAAAACACTTAATAGTGTTTCAATATTATTCAACAACCCGATGTAAATTGTTTTGGTTCTTGATTAAAGATCATTGGGAGAAACATCATGCTATATCTCGAAACATTTTTAGTAAGGGGGTGATTCTAGGAGACATAATTCTATATGGAACGATAATTAGAAAACTAGAATCAACTCAATAAAATAGAATCCGTTGAGTTCTCCACCTCCATTAACAGGTGAATCCATTTAGGGATCCAATTACTGGAGATGATATTACATGGAGTAGATACAACTTGAATGGAAGAGAATAAATAAATCTAGACAGGTACATGGACCAAGTGGTTGATAGTAGTGCTACCACTAGGATATCTATACATATCCACCAAATGAATCACTCAAACCATAGTACCATAATTATTTATCTCTCTATTCATATTAATTTTTATGTTAATATCCAATTTAAATTTAACAATTGATTTCATTATTACTCCTAGTAGCAGGGACATCATTGTGGAGGAAAGGAAGTTGGAATTTAATGCATTGCCACTTCAGACACATGTTATGAAAATAAACATATTTAAATATCAACTAATATAATTGATCAAAAAATCATTCTATAAATAGTGATTTTAATTTAAGGTCATTTAAGATCAACATATACTCATCCACTTCAACAATCATTAAAAGAATAATACATCTAGAGCGTAAATTCAAGATCACTCTGAGATGGATTATTTATTAACTATTAATGAAATAATGGTAGAGAATCATCAAAATGGATACTGGTTGAATGATGGAGATATTAATTCTATAATCAATCATCAATCATATAATGAATAAAGGATTAAGGCATGTGTCAATGTAGTCAGCACTATTGGATGCCTACATTCCTTTAAAAACGATATGTCTAAAGAAGTGTTTGATTATTTTAGTGATTTTTACATTGATTATGGTATGTAAAAGTCATATAAACTGAAGTATAACACAAACTCATTCATTTAAAAACCCCAAAATGAGGGCTTCACAACGTTCTCCTCATATAAGAAATCAAAGATGCACTTTTCCCCCCAGATATTTATATTTTCCTTATACTAGTTGGATTCTATTACAAATTCATCATGTCTTACTCGGATATTCTCCAAGAAGACATAAAAATTACAATCGAGGAATTATCATCTCATGAAATTATCCTTTATAGTTTGAACATGAATATCACTACACAGATTCCTATGAAAAGGAAATGAATTCATATAAAAGACATTATTCTTGTTTTTATTGGGGACATTATCCTTAAATAATTTTTAAGATCATGATGACCAGGCTAGGGTGGAATAATTAAGAAGTATATTACATCAAACAAATTTAGTTTATTCTTAATATAATAATCAATATCTTCATATTAATTGTTTCATAAATAGATAACATAACAAGAAGAAAAATTATGGAAGTGAACCTTTCAATAAAAAATTACATTTACAAGGGTTTTGGTAAAATAAAATGGATATTTATTTTTTCCCTAAAAATGAATGGGATCTCTAATTTATTTATCAGAATTTTCAACACCATTATCAATTCGATATGGTTCTTTATTTATGATAATGGGTCTCCCATAATATTTTTACAATGTTGTGGGGGTGATAGAAAATTTGAAACCCTCTATGGGGTCCCTTTTTCAATTTCAGATACTATTTGTTTAGATTTATCAATTATCTTGCTCATATTTGAATCTCGAAGGTAATGAATGTAATATGGGATAACATCATTCCATCTCATCATTTATATACTAATGGTATCATTTTCTATAGAATGGATTCTTAGAAAACCATTTATGATAAATCCAAATTTTTACATTTTGAGTATGTGGCTGGGAAATCCATCACTACAGGAAAATCATTCATTATGTTTAGAGATGGTATCTAATATTTTAATGAAAACATGATCATTATATTTCTTGGAGTGAAGAATGGATACCATTCTTTAAATTATGATGTTCTCCCAGTAACTTTGGGAAATATTGGGAGATATTTACTTGAAGGAATATATTCTATAATCATCAGTCAACTGTTGTGATGGAATGAAGATTGCATAACACAAGGTGGAAGGGTGTGCCTTATCAACTCGATGATCACATATTGATTCAAATATCGTATATCTTTTTATAGGTTTCTAATAATCTGTATTATGGAGTTTCACGAAATGTTTGAAAAATTCATATTGACCAGATATATTCAGAATAAAAAATTGGTAATTGTTGTTTGGAAGGAGAGTATTTGAACTTTTAAAATGGTTGTACATGGAATTAATTATCATAAGATTTTCAATAATGGTTCCATTGGGATGTTTTCATGGTATCATCATACATCTATTGGCCTCTACATTTAGTTCTATATAATAAGGTCATAATCGGGCTTCTTGATGGATACATGCACTTTATTCCAACATTTATATGTCCCTCTATTAAGCAATTCTTATAATGAATCATGAATAATATAATATGGATGGTTAGTAGGTAGTATCTCCTCAACTATTAGAATATCACATTGATTCACAACACCCCCATAAAACATAATTAATATCTCCAAGATAGGCTACTTATAATTATTTCTAATATCGTTGATCATAGAAGTAGAACTAATGGCATTATACATTTCTATTCTGGTCATTTAATTTATAGGTATAGATAAATTGTCATTAAAACTCTAGTTTAGAGACCCAATAAGAATGGACTTTTAAATTTCAAACGTAAGTTCAAGAAGAAATCCACAGCAACCATCATTCCACTATAATGGAATGTGATATTAATGGTTCACTTTATTAAAACATAAAAATTCTTACTTCATTGTATGATTTCAAAAAATATCCTCCCCACACATGATCAACTATGATGGGTTGTACAATACATTTTTTCTTTTTTCCATATTTTTTGTGGATAAAAAGAATACTCAACATCGTTTTAAGTGATTATTTTATAAAGGATCTCTAGATTAAGGTTATAAATATATTTGGCCTGGACATATTCACAACCATAATTTTTCCAGATATTGTGTTAGCCATCATAACATCTTGCCAAAAAATGACCATATTGAATTTCATAGTTTGGCAGTTGTTTCCCCATTCATTACTACAAGCAAGAGGGACCAAAATAATCTGATCTTTATTAACTAGTAACCCATAATTCATCGAGTGGTACTTTCCATTTATGAAAATAACAATATATTTCTTCATACAGGTTAGAATGGCCCAAAGTCCTTCACATTTTTAATTATTTTTTATATTCCACCTTTCAAGGGGTGAGGTGGAACCCTTACAAGGCCCAAAAACTTAGAGAAAATTACATGACATGTAGGTCTTAGAGGAATCACCTAGACAAGATAAATTGGAACTGCTCCTCCCCATAATTGTCATGATATCAGCACTCCACCTTCACAGTGCTGGTCGAGTAGCAGTCCTTATGAAAAGTTTCACAGCCCTGAAACCGATGGCAAAGCCATACCCTCTCATTCTTCCAATTCTGGTTATCTCTGCTCCAGTGAATGCGACTGCCCTGAATCATCCTCTGAAGCCTTCTCCCTTGAAGTTTCACTAGTACATCTACATTTCATGTGGTCTGAAGGCCTTGGGGTGGCTCAAAAGACTTATGGGTCCTGATTGCATATACCCTAATGATATCCAAACATCCTCGAAGAAGAGAGCCAATAATAGAATTATAAATATATGAGTTATCATAATGTCCTCTTGAAGACACAAATTCATCAGCCTAGTTTCTATCACATGAATAGTGTATTAATGTACATCTATGGAAGATTAGAGAATTTCAATAATGGTTTAGGTAATCAATAGACAAAGGACATTGATCCGACCTTGCAGGGTGTTCATCAAGATTGTGGATTCTGTTTCAATAATGATAGGTCAATATTTTCCCTTCTATAAATTTTCATCCAATCCAACATTGAATATTACCCTCAAGTGGTAGATTCTATATGACCATAGGATTAACTAAAAAAATCACTAATCCTCAATGATAATAATCAGTTTCACCACCATGCATAAACCTTGAGTAGTTATACCCATTAACATGATGTTTGAATCCACTAATAGGGGGATCCAGTAGATCGAGTATCCCTAAAAAGATGCACGATTATTGTAACAAGGGATTCTTGGATGTTAATGATAGATCTAATTAAAGAATAATTCTCCCAATGTGTTGTAAAGGGTTCCAAATCAACCATCATCATATAGTACTAGCCACCATGTTATGACACGAAACAACAATACCCTCATGATAGATTCTGTTCCTTATATCCCACAAAACTAGTATTTGGGGACCAAGATAATCACTCAATACATAATATTGGAGAAATTTTCTACAACACTATAGAACTATAATTTGAGAAACAATTCATTAAAAGAAACTTGTGGATCTAAACCAAAAACATCAATGAACGTGCAAATGATAAAAAATTCCCAATTCTATTCAAATATAATATTGGTGGTGGTCTCCATATGGATACCTTTCATTCACATATAGTCTCATTATTCTTCTAATGTGGATGTGGAAACAACTAACAACACTTTAAATGATTTTAATATATTAAGGATGTTTTTTTCCAACTAAAGCCCTAGAAAATTCTGTTTTTGAAATTTTCCACTGGATTCCCTCAGTCCCCAAACGGATGAATTTCAACATTGATGGTGTAGCGTATATTATTTCAGGGACCTCATGATATTGGCGTGTCTTTTTCAACCACCTTGGTGTTTTCAAAGGTTTTTTCACCGCAATATTTGATATGAATTATCCATTTAACCCTTGAAATATGCAATGATTTATGCCATCATGTATATTTTAGATCATACTTGGAAATCAATATTCATAAAATCATATTAATATTGTATTTTGAAGGATTATAAGGAAATAACACTAAATGTTCCTTGGATGTGTATAATATAATCGATCAAATGTATCAATCAAGCTAACAACCTCAACATGGTTGTCTCATGTGTTTATAGAGTTCCTAATCGTGTTATGGATGCATTTACCAAATGAAAAATCATTAAAAAATTTACTATTTGAACCTTTTTAATGCTAGATTATTATACACTAATGTTGTATGTAGATATGTGGGGTGTGATCTTCTCATGTCTTTGTAAAAACCCCTTGTAATACTATTCAACGTTTTCTTTTTTTAATTTAACAAAAAAACTTACCATATTTTTCTTGATCCTAGTTCCTCTTTCTATGAAAATTCATCTCAAAAAAATGATTACACCCAACGTTTAATAATTTACATAAAATGTATATTCCATTTCTTTAGTAAAGTCATGAATTATGGTAAGGGTTGTTTTAAAATTCATATTTTTCCATAAGTCATTATCATTCCACACAAATTTTTATTTTCATGTTAGAATTATTTTACTCAATTAAGATATTGTTTTTGTTTTTCTATATTCACTTCAATGGAAATATAGTATCACATTGATGTCAAATTATTTTGTGAATATTTTATTTTAAAATAATAGTAATATCTTCCAACATTTTTAGTTGACCTTTCCCAATATGTTTATGTTTTTACATCCTGTCAATTTTCTTCTTTCCATACTTTAAACTCAAATTTTTATTATTTCTAGGTATAGATATAATATAATTTATTCAATATTACCAACAATGGTTTCACTATTTCTCTAAAAAATTTCTTTTTTCAATAATGGATTCTTAAAAAATTTAAAAGGCTTATATTTACAATAATTTTATGTTCTAACCATGGTAAAAAAAATTTAAATAACTATATTTTTTATCACGGAATAAATACTTGTATTTTATTCATGTTATTATTTAATAATATTTCACTTCATCTTAAAGAAGTGTGTTTTTGGAAAAGTTATTAAACATATTCAGTTATTAAGATGATATTAAGAGAAAAGTTATAAAAATAGTATTTTTGGATGGGTTGTTCTTTTTTAATGGAGTAAAATCCATTGATAAAATTGTTCATAAATCACCATATATGTTATTCTTTAAAATTATTCTTTTTGGGTGATCATGTTTTTTCTATTAATTATTCATGTCATATTATGTTATAAAATTATGAAATGTGATGAAAATATTTTTCATAAGAAGGGATATTATGTTATGACCATTGAATTGATTTTAAGTGTATCCCATATGGATAAATGATAAATTATGGGTTCTATAACATTATCCAATGAATTGATTTATGTTTTAGATCTGAGGAGACATGTGTTCGAATCATGTATGGAATGTTTGATCCACTATCATAATAATGTATAAAATTCACATACCACTAATGGAATAATTTTCTGTATTCTTGATATACAATAGGAATCAGGTGTTGATGCCTGGTCCACTTTGGGACTCTTGTTGTGATGACTTCTCCACTTTGTTTGGTGAATCAGGTGGTAAATCATACTCCATTATGTTATGTTTATCCATTTACATCTTTATTCCAATTGTTTTTTATAAGTTATTACTTATGTCAAAGTTATGTTAACTGTTTTTATTATTCCACATTCTGAATATATTTATTTTTTATGTTATAATTCCCCATGTTACATTATTCTCATTAAATTATTATAATCAATTATTTTGATGACCTCTGTTGTGTATTGTGTTTATATTCCATGATCCATAAGGATATGTAATAATTATGAAAGTAAACTATGACCCCTTCATCATTTTATCTTATATTTATCCATCAATCATTTTTTTACTACTGTTTATGATCAATGTATTTTCACTATTTGATAATTCTTCCTTATTGATCAATGTTGATTGTCAATTCAATATATTTTCAACCATATGTAAAATAGACGTTAATTTCATATGATATTTCAATTATTGGTCAAAGTGGAACACTATTATAGATGATTGTGAAGGACTATTTTTAAATAATATGTTTATATTTCTACTCACCAAGAAACTATATTTTTTGTCTTCAGATGGTGAGGGTATTTTTTTGATGTATTAATTTTTCCATGGAATCAATATTAAAATTAATATATGTTTATAATGAGTTTGAAATATTTTTCTCTTGTTTTTATAATTTACTTTAGGATTAGTGAATTTCCTTATCATTCATCATTAGGAATAATCAAAATCCATTTACTGAAACATAATAGTATTTTACAGAACCCTCACCACTGTAGGGTAATATATGAAAGGGTGGAATGATAAAACTCTATATTATTTACTTAAAACAATTTTGACATTCCATTAACCAATAAAACATCACTCCCTTTCCTGATAACATGGCCATAAGATATGATATATGAGGGAACTATTCCAGAAATTGTCAATATTTTCATACAGTTTGAATTATTGATATTTATTAATATGATTAGTCATGGAAACCGATTAAGGATTTCAATATTTTAATTGTCTACAAAAATTCTCTTTTCATGTAAATATATGACCCATGAATGATACTTTTTATAACATTAAATCAAACTTGCTAAATTTCTCATTTGATCTCCCTTTTCTAATGTTCTTCTACTTAATCATTATTCGTTCTTCATTATTTTTCTAGAACATACAGAATATGAAAATATCTTCTATGAGGAAAATAAGTATTTTTAAGGTGTCCTCGCTATATGGAAATATTAATTTAGTGATGGTGTTAAAAAATAAAGCTAAAGGTTTTTTTGAAAAACAAGTAGTGGCTAATTTTGAAAAAAAGATAGCTACAATTGATTTAAAAACATATTTTAGTAGTTTTCATGAAGAAAATATTAATTAATGGGGATTTTTATTAAATAAGTGCTAAATTATAGTTCAAATTTATGGAATATTTAATAAATATTTTTATTTATCTATTAATTATATTATTTATTATATATAATCATTTTTTATTTTTTATTTAAAATAATAGTTATTTTTTTGTGCTAAGTAGTAATTTGAAATTATTTATTATTCCTACATATTAAATATATGAAAATTATATTAATAGTTAGGGAAGTTGAAAATCATTCAGTTTCATCCAATGGCCATTACATTTGAGACATGTGCCTATTTAAATTACAAAATTAGTCAAATTGATTCTTATAAAAAATACTAAATAAAAATAATATTTTTCGAAATATTTACTAGGGAAAAAATAGTCCTATTATATGAGAACATGGAAATTAGAACTATACAATACACTACCCTATCTACTGTAATAAAATATTATTTTGATTCATTATTTAGTCTAATCACACAATTAAATGATATATATTCCATGATGATTGAGGGGACTGTGGTGACTATTTTTTCAAGATCAAAATCACAGATGTCCTTAAAAATAATAATTTGTTTGGGATACCATAATGATAGAACATTAAATGTTATTTTAACATCATTCTAGATCATCCTCATATGATTTCTCAGTGGTATATGATTTTATTTCATTTGTTTATATTCTAATCGATATAATTGAGTTTCATTTATAATGGTCTCTCCACAATTACAGATATGTAATTTATTATTAATATTATTGACATATGTTTATATATATAATTATATATAATTACTGATATTTACATGTATTTATGTATATTTTTGTTTAAATATAAATATAAATATTTATTTTTATATTTATATTTGTATATAATATGTGTGTATATATATAATTATTTATAATTATTTATATAAATATTCATACATATATTTACATATATCTTCATGAATTTATAACTATTTATATATATTTTAATTATTAATATTAATATATATTTATTAATATATATTTATTTTATTTTGGCATGTGTGTGTGTTTGTATATATATACATTTAAGTGTCTATGTACATATGTATATATTAATGTATGTATTTTTATATATGTTATATATATACACAATTATATTTATTTAAAATTATATTTATATATATTTATATACAGTTATTTTTAAGTATATAAATGAAATTATATATTTTTTTATATTTATATACATTTATAATTATATATATATGCACATATCATCATATTAATCATAACTTTATTATATATAGATATATTATTTATAAATAATTATACATTTATCGTTTTCTTATTAAATGTATATTACTTTATTATTTATTTTTTATTATTATTAATGTAATATAAAATATATACTACATATTATATATTCTATATTCTATATTTATGAGTAACTTATTAATTATAATTTATCTATAATTTAATCTTAAATTATTTATTATTATTTATTTCTTATTAATCATTTATCATTTCAAATATTAGTAATTATGTAATATCTAATATGTAAAATTTATTATTCATTATATAATATAATTTTTTAAAAACTGTTTATAATTTATTTTAATTAGAAATTACTCATTATTTTAAAAAAAAATTCTAGGTTTTTTTTCATTATTTAAATTTTCAATTTTACAATTTTTAATTATTTATTATTATATAGATATTATATACTAATTATAAATTATTCATTATGAGTTATTAATTATTAATTTCTATTTACTAATAAATAATTAATACACAGATTTTATTCAGTTTTTATTTATTATTTATTATTTATTTATTTTACATTTGATGTTTTTTCATTATAAATTTATTTATTAATTATTATTTAATATTTAGTATGTAGAATAAATTAATTAATTAATTTAAAATTATTATATATTAGAAATTATTTCTTATCTTTAAATAATTAGTCATTATTTATTGTTTATTAACTTTTGATTTATTTAATATTGAGTATTCAATATTTAATACGTAATTTTTAATTTTGTATTGAGTATATTATAATTATATTTTTATTATTATTAAATACTATTCTTTATTTACTTGTTTTATTTTACACATAATTATTACTATATATATTAGAATATTAATATTTGTTTTATTGGCTGCTTAAATAACTAGTTATTGTGTTAATTTTTTTATAATAATCATATGGTAAGGTGTTTAAATTCCACCCCACACATATATATGATCGATTTCTACATGGAAGAACAAATATATAAGTATGATTATATATATCTCATTTTAACGGTAGATATGTTAATAAATTAAAACTAATAATAAATAAAATATTTACTTTAATTAATTAAAAAGTAAAAATAGAGATTAAAACCAATGAAAATAATAATAAATTATATATAATAAATAATAATTGATCGAAAATAAATAATTAATTAATAAACACATAACTAATTACCTAAAAATGTTATCATTCTTATAATAAGTAAAAACTAAATTGAAAAACTTTTCAAGGTTGTTTTGAAATCCACCACAAAATCAGTTTTCAATGATTTTTGGAATCTACAATGATGGTTTTCAAGATACCGTTATCTATTATTGTTTTTAAAAAACTACTATTAAATGATTAAATATATTTTTAAATCATTGTTAAATATTATTTTCATCTAATATATCTAATGTCTCTATTAACAAGATTCACTAATATGAATAGGGAATTTATATATTTGAATGGGATTAGAAAATATTTATAGTCACTCTGTCTCATTTGTAAACATATCTTGGAAATTTACTCTATTAAGACAATTATATGATGATGTACATGTTGATTTTGTATGATTGAAACATAATTATATCCTTTGATTTGATCAAATTGGTCATTGATATGGGGTTTATGATATATGTTTTTTACCATGATTTATTATGCCCATGATATTAAAAGAAAATATGGACTGATCAATCCTTCTTTTGGAAAATGAATACTTTGGAACCCAATGGTGAAGCACTCGTGTGTACAAATCCATTATCTAGATTCTCAAGAATGTTCTTCTCTAATTAATCAAACTCAAAACATTTATCTCTCCATAACTCATTGAGAATGAAATGTGTGTAGTAAACAGTTAAATAAAAAAATCATCAACACGCTATTGGGGAGGACTAGGCGGTTCAACTAGAAACAGAGTAGTAAATTTCTAAAAAATACAGTTGTAATCATTATAGACTTTATGCCTGATCATTTCACCTATATTTCCCACACTTCTAGGGGTCATGACCAATATTCTAGAATTTTCATCCAAATGGATTTTATTATAATCCTTTTCTATTTATTTTATAAAATTGATACTTTTTATTTGAAAATGTATTTGGTTGTCCTCACAGATGATGTAGACTCTAGGTGGAAAAATCCAGTCTAACCCCAATATAATGTAAAATTCAATGTAGGGAAGTAGTTCTATATTTACAAGAAGTAACTTCCATGAAACATATAGTGAATATGTTTTCTATATCTTATAGGTTATTATTATGCCAATATATGGTTTCATATACTTATCAATATCCAATTATTGAGGTGGGTAATCAATATTCATGGAAAACATACTTGGTATGAATGAATGCATGGAACTAGTATCAAATAATGCATTAATTGAACTTTAGTAGAGAATGAGTGAAATATAGAACACCTATATAAAGATCCCAACCCTAGTGGACCAGAGTGATTTTTTCATTATTATATTACCATTAGATAAATGTAATCACTTCCCAATGGACAGAATAGTTAAGCAGTATGGTTATACTAGACACATAATTCAAATCATCATCTCATTTTAAAATTTAAAATACAAAAATAATTTTCTTTAAGAACAACATTATCCCCCTTAACTTATAATTTTATTTAAATAAACATACACATAATGGTTCTATGGGGATAATTTAGGAAATGGGGTGATTTTAGAAGATCAATAACTGTATGCATACTACATAAGCTCTCATGAATAAGTAAAAATAATTAATATGTAAATATAAATAGAAAACACAAAATCGATTTATAAAATAAAATGATAATAATATTCCATGAATAAAGTATAATGAAATAATACCATATAAATAATAACATAAGTTTGAAACTTATCAATGGATATTATAACTAATATCATAATCATATAGACATCAACAACTTATCCTTAATAATAAATTTCATAATGACACACACCATAAACATACTATCTAGACTCTTCACAGGATAGTTTTAAATTGCGGGTAAGAATAGATTTAATTTTATATCACTAATTTCTCTCATTAAACCTACCAATTCATTGATGAGATATGTAATTTAAGTCCCCACTGATAAAAAATAATTAAAATATCTTCTTCATGTACAATATGTTAAACATAATCAAAAAAACAATCTATATTGAAAAACTTTCTTATTAAATATAAATATTACCCCAATCAATAATCATAATATACCCAAAATAATAGGGTGAATATTTGTAAAATAGAACATACCTAGTAGAATATATCATAAACCATCTAGATAAATAATATGTATAGTTTCATTACATGAATATCCTAAATGATTATATTCTGGAAAATTATTTTGGTTAATGATGAATTGAAATTCCTGGAAAATATCCCTAATTTTGTTTTGAGGAAAATAACCATTTTTATTTTAAAATAACATACTAAGTCTAAAAATTATAAAAATAAATATAAAATGTATTTATTTCTTAATAAAATTGTAATATTTTTACAAAAATCATTAAAATGTTGGGTGGTCTTGATGGTGAAATATTCTAGACTCAACGTATAAGTTAAAAAATCATTCCTTTCAAACTATTGTAAAATAGTTAAAAAGAACCACATTTAAAAAATGGGAAGAATATACATTTCATACCATTTTATAAAAATCATACAAGGATAATATTTACATTAATATATCATTTTAATAATGTTGATAATTTTGTTGAATTTGTTTTTAGAAAAATCATTTTTCGATTAAAATGGATGTTTGACCGAATAGTGAAATGAAGTCATTTACATCTAAATATTATGCCATCTATTTTAAGTAACAATGATTGGTAAAATGAAACTATTACATGAATAGTTCATTAATAACCACTGAATAATGATATATAATTCTTTTATTATAAATGTAAAAAGTAATTCCCCCTTGTGAGACTTAAACATAAAATTCATAAATAATGATCACATTTGGAATTAATCAGTTTCCACTTTGGTAAATAGTGAATTAAAACCCCAAATAATAAATATAAAGAAATGTAACATAATATAACCTGAAAGGTAATAGATTCAGGATTTAAATAATAAAATTTTTATGTATATAAACAACACATGTGAATAAGTAGTGAATATGGCATATGTCTCGCATAAGTAAATGTGAGATGAGAAACATGTACTTAAAGGTCAACTTCATTCTCCTGAGCCTCAAACTACAATATAATATATATTTGTTTAATATAAATAAATTAAATAAAAATAAATATATATTTTATGAAAATAATATTTAATTATTTTCTTTAATCAACCATTTATTTACAATTCATTATTAAAATCATCATTTCATGTGTCAATTGATTCATTTTTCATGTATGTTTTGGTTATGTAATTTCATTAAATTTTTATTGAACATGGTTACCTCATCTCTTGAATGCTAAAAATGTTATATATATTTTTTATAATAATTATATTTGAAATTATAGTAATCTGTAAAATTTATAGATAGAAATTGGATTACATTGTTCATCGAGAAAGTATGTTTTTCATATGCATGAATAATGTTACCATTTTTTCTCCAAATATTGAATGAAAAAATGAAAACTAATATATCAAACATTTTAATGAAATTATGTTTTCATATATATCACATATATTTATTAATTTTATCATCATTACCTTTCATTTATAATGTTTTTTAAAAATGATTGACAACTCCTCATGAGGTGGTATTTAGCTATACACACAAGCGACATATTTACATCCACCATGTAATAGAATTTAAGAGGTTATATGTTATAAAAAAATTAAAATTTATAATTATATCCCATGTAAAATATATAATAATTTAATTTCTCTTTTCAAACATCTATCTAAAATGGAAATTGGAAAACACATTATATATATTCATGATGTGTCAGTCTGCCATACAGAAGAGCGAAAATATAGTTTTCCAGTGGGATGTAGGGTAAGAATATAGATTTGATTTTGTAATTATATAAGTATATTAATTTAATTAATATCTTAATAATATATTAAATCTACCATTATATCCATCTCTGACAAGTCGTGACAGAAGATGTATTATATTGGTTCATGAGGAGGAAGTTCGCGATACACATGAAAAATGGACCATATTAAAATTTTATAGAAGGGGGGATAGATATAGGACATTACCTTTTCAAAATTACATATTAGTATATAGAAGATTATTATATTATCATATATTCATATACAAAAAATATTTTAATGATGTAGATGAATAAAAAATATAAAAATTCCCATTTATGAATGTTACCACTTCTTTGAATAACTACTTTCATGTTGCTCTAGAATCCTTCAGAAGATTTAATTATGATCCCAAAAAAACTCTAGTATGTTTGGAGGGATGTATGTAATGGATTTTATATTTTATTGGTCAATTCAATTCCTTATGTGACTGACAATAGGAGAGGGTGTGGGGTTTTATAATCATTGGAGATAGAACCCTTGGAATGTATCAAAATGGAAAGTGATACCCATATTTTCTACTTACTAAAAGCCTCCAAAAAGTATTTCTTATAGATCCATGGAAGAGTTAAGGTCTTGATATCTCCATAAATTATGATTTTTATATGTTTTTGTGCATTTTTAATCCAAATATCTTAGTCAATCCACTTCCTTGGTAATCCCATTTTAACCCCATACATGGTAAACAATTTTAAATAATTTTAATTTTAATAATATAAACAACTAAGATGAACTTATTATGGTAACTAAATTAATATGATTCAACACTTGGAATCATTTTTCCCTATTTAAATTCAAATATTATCTACAAATCAATATACAACTAATCATATAGATGCGTCAAAAAAAGTATTCCCATAGAAAAAATTAGAGAATTAAAATATGTTATTATATCAAAATGAAATATTTTATTGATTATATTGACATAAATGAATAAAATGGAAATATAATTAAACAAATATTAATTTTATGAAAATTTAAATATTATTTAATATTTTAAACATTGTGAATAAAAATTAAAGTTTCAATAAGTATATGTATTTATCATTATCCATTAAAAAATTAATCTTTAGAGAAAAAATTCACCCTAAGAAAATTTTGATATATAGATTAAAAAGATTGTTATAAAATAATTTTTCTAAATTCCAATGAAATTAATTTTAAATTCTTAATTAAATTTTTGACTAAACATAATGTGAGAAAAATAATGTGATTAAAAATTATATTTCATTTATATTGTCCTTATTTTATTTATAATAATTAGATAACCACATAATATAATTTACAAATTTTTAACCATATTATTTTAAATATATTGTTAATCTTATTCAAACGGTACGACTGAACATCTTTGTTATAGATTTCCAATTTAAATAAAAATATTTTAATATTGTATGATGTTTCGTTTAAACTGAGAACTTCATGCATCACACGCTATCAAAGAGAATGAATTTCATTTACTAAAATATGTTTTTATAGATTAATGGTTTCAAATTATCTTTTAATATTGGTATTTCATGTCAAATAATATATTAAAAATTATATTCCATTTATAAAATATCATGATGTTACATTTTACAAACTTATATAAATTATATCCTTAAATTTTAATTTATATCCCTATATTCTTGGGGTTGTCAATTGAAAATACCTTTATTAGAAAACCACATTATAAAAAGGGTTTATAAAAACTAATCACTATCAAAATAAAATGAAAGTATGAAGGCCATATAGAATAATATATTTCTTAATTAATTGTAGTAAAACATTTTTTGAATTTAACGATATGAACAATGATGAAATCCAAGCAACCACCCACTAGTTACATTGTCTTATAGACCTTTTCATTCAACTAGATTTTCCCTGGGTAGCACACATAGTCCTCAAATTTTATATGTAACAGAAACCTCATGTCTAATTACCATTAATAAATGAAATCAATATTCTCCCAAAACAGAAACTCGCCTTTATAAAAACCCTATAAAACCAGTAAACCACCCATTGGTTTCGTCATCATGTTATTCATGATATATACTAGAAATTGCTTCCAATGATAAATACCTATTTAAAATGTCCTTTAAATAGCCCCCAATATAGAAAATCCATGTCACTATTCTACAATTAAATTATGTGTAAGTATAAACCACTATCCAAGAAATGACATTAATGATCCTTGTTTGTGTAAAATGATCAATTCATCAAACAAAACCACTCTTCAGTATTTAATAATACAGATTTTCTTCAAGAAACTGATTTCTATGATAAAACAAAAAAACCAATTCAAAATAACTATAGAGAGAAATATATATTGTTAATGTACATATACACCATAACGAGACTACCACATCTCATCACAATTTGATCCATTTATATCATCATTTCAATTCAAATATGAGATGTCAATAACAATACCCACATACTCTAGAACAAAATGACTCTATTAAATAGTTTACTTATATAAAAGAGGCTATAAATTTCATAAGACATAATGTAGAATATTCATTTTTTAGATGGGATCATTCACCCCAATTTGTTTCCTACAAAGGATTAATAGTTGTTTTCCTATGAGAAGAATGTCATCGATCCAAAAAATTACATCCATGTTTTGGATATTTAACATTGAAAAATATTATACCAATCCATGATATAGATCCATGTTTGGAAATATGGACAACACATACATGGAAAATACATCTTTTTATATTATATAAACACACCCCTGAGGACCGTAATATTTTGGTGCTAGGGGATACATGTAATCAAATCTTCTAATATGGTGAATGATATTCAACATATAGAATAATGATATTCCGCGTTATTACTCTTCACATGAATACAAAAACAAAATCATTTCTTTGTAACTAGGGGAATGTAATGGTAAAAAAGGGTTAGCTCAAATGATCAGTAAGGGTAAATAATGTAATTTCAAAATACTGACACAAGAATATGGTTATGATAAACTGTTTATAACACTAAAAAACCATACCATACATATCAAAGACCATTAAAATGATTCACAGAATAAAATTAGTAATTCATTGTACCTAAATAATTTGGAATTGAATGAAAATGATTCATGGGATCAAAATATCAAAATAATAAATAGAATTCTGTCACAAACATAAACTTATATCATTTTGAACTTATGTGGAGTAAAAACTTCTCCCATTATGTTATGGACAAGAAATATGGACCCCACATAAATAATGGAAATTCAACCATGTACAAGCTGAACATTGTTAACACGAAATCGTGTTCATAGATAACCTTGGGATGATTTACACTGGTCTTGGAATAACATTGAGAACATGAAATCTTGTTAATTCATAACCATTTGATCAAATGATCAAGTTAACACATAGGCGGTTACACCTCTAGGGCATTACAAATCACTATCCCTAAAGGAATCTCTATCTTACATTACTGGGTTCACTCCCTATTTCACATATTTCTATCACATGATTTATATGAATAATTACCCAACACATTAGAGGGAGATATGGTTCCCACCCATCGCATATTTAAATCATTTGTCTATGTTCCACAAAATCATAAACATTCATCATTCCATAAAACATAAAATTGCATGGGTATCATAATAATCTCAACATTTCATAACCCCTTAAAAATAAATTGGTTTAAAAATCATTTAATCATTGTATAATATATGAAAATAATTTATTTTCAAAATCATTTTAGCATGCTCTCGGTGGAATAGAAACAAGTTTCATAAGTAACTTTTCATAATAACTATAAACATTAAAATAATGGATAGGAATTGTTTCTTTGGATAATATTATAGTAAAGAATAAACTACTTTACAATATTACATTCTTATATAGAGAATTATTTCCTTAGATAACATATAACATTACTTTATGAAAATAGAAATTATTTGAAAATCTGTTTTCTAAACAATTTACACTATTTAAAAAATTGAATTATTTTGAAATACAATGAAAAAATAATAAAGTATGTTCCAAAAAAATTTAAATCATTTTTTGAGGAAAATATTAATTCTTCTATGAAAATTATTTTTTAAAACATAAACAATAGGAAAACCTTTTTCTTTTAAAATATCTTTAATAAATAAAAAAATATTATTTGATAATCCTTTTATAGTGTTTTTTAAAATAAAAAATTTTAGAAAATAATTTATTTTAAATATGTATTGAAATATAATTTAAATATATCATTGGAAACATTTTTAGAACACCTTTTTCGGACGAAAACATATGTATAACTATAGGGAAAAATAATTTTATATGTTAGTAAATTATTTACTGAATTATAAAAATTTTAAAATAGGGTAAAAAGGTAAAATTAATAGGTAATATCATAAATTATCATATGGTAATAAATTAATGATAATTCCTGACAGTTATAACATGATATTTATATATTGGAGATGTAATAAAAAAATCCTGCAAAATGATTAGATTGTAACATAAAATATTTACCACATTGTTGACTTTGAATCCTAAGCCCCATTATATAATAATATTACATGAGGATTAAAATATAATTATTTTAAATATATTTATAACATAAAAATTCAAATAGGAAGTATACACACAACATTCAATAATATAGGTTCATTACATGACATCTTTCTCTATGAAGGCAGATTGAGGAAAAATTCCCTTTCTACGTTGGTAACATTAATACAGTAACCCCATAAAATAGAGATTTTGAAATGGATATATAAAAAAATTATAGAATAATGATTATTTGAATTAAAGGGATTAATATTCATTAAATTGATGAAAATGGTGGTCAATATAGCATGGGTCTCGTAGAAGTAAAAAGTGAGATGCAAATCTCATAACTTATGTCCTAAATTCCAACATTCTCAATCAACCCACCTATATAATAATTATAAGTTTATTAAAAATATAATACATAAACATATTAATATATGTAAATATATATATATCAAATTATATATGATTTGATTAAGAACAATTATAAAAATATGATTAATAATTTCATATAAATGTTACGTCTCGAGTAGTGACGACTTTGTTTTCGTTTATGATTTGATTATTTATTTTAGATACTATTAATTTGGTCAGGATTTAATAATCTATGGAATATTAAAAATTATATAAATATCATATATATTCAGTATATATTTATTTATATTATTCCATACAATTTTGTGATAAGAGATAAAATACATCATTCATAGTGAATATAGGATGTACGTACACATGAACATTTTTCAAATTTTCTAATCTTGTTTATACAAAGAGAAGTTAATTATATATATATATATTCTCATTTATGAATAATTTATATATCATATATATATATGTACCACATATTTTTTGTAATCATATCCCTATTACATACCATATTATGGCTTAATGAATCACATTGCTGAATGAGGAGGTTGTCTGTTGTACACATGAATGACATTATCCTATTCCCACAAAATGAAAAGCATGTCGGTATATGTGCTATAAAATTGAAAAAATAATAATAGTGTCATTAATAGAAAAAATATCACATTTTAATAATATTTCAATAATTATTCCCAACCATAAGGGTTAATAATGGATAATCGAACGACATCTGTCCGTGATGTGGTAGTCTGATTTAAACAAGAATGATGATTTCATAGGGATTTTTTTGAAAGTGTGTGTGGTTGTAATTACTAAAATTAATATTAAAACATCTCATTATATTTAATAAACTGTTTTATTATATAATTATTATATAAAAACAATTGAATAGTTTTGAGGAATAAATAAAAAAACATTGATGAACATTATCTATTATTTTGGTATGTCCTTTCGATTTTCACCAAAGGATTATGAACAAATTAATGATTATATTATTATAGTACAGATATTTAGAAGTGCTATCGGTATCTATTTTCCAAAACAATTGGGTATGATTAAGTGATGAGTTGGGGGGGGGGGTTGGCTTTTTAAATATTAGGTGACTGAAAAACATGGAATGTTTGGAAATAGAGAATAAGACAAACATTTTTTCTATTTAAATAGAATTAGATAATGGATTTATATTTATAATATAATTTATAAGGTTTATATAAATCCATCCATTGGTTATTTTAATTTTTTGGGTAATTATTAGAACATATATTCTATGTTTCACCATTACGAAATCATGGTTTTAAATTAATGAATCTAATTAGTTTTAATTTTATTCACTAATCACATTGTTAAAAAATTGTTATTTAAATTTTTGATATTATAAATTATAATTAATCTAATTATTGAATCCATTTTTAATAATTAAATTAACATAATTAGTATAAATTAATTTTAAATTAATCTTGTATATGTTTTCAGAAAAAAAGTTCTTCTTGTGAAATTTTTCTAGATATTTAATATATTTTATATCCAATTTCATTGTGAAATTATTATACTGACTGATTCTAATAGGATTTATATAATTTACCTAATGATACATTAAATCCAATTTAAAATATAATTTAACAATAAAAAAATTTAATGAACTGTCAATTCTCACATAAAATTCATTATTTTTTCACTATTAATTAAAAAATCAAATTCCACATTAAAATGACAAAAAATACCCATTAGATAATTTTATTACTGATAATTAAAAAATTAAGATCATTTTTTCAAATAAAAAATATTAAATATGTCAACTTTAAATTTAAATTATGTTTTTACAAAATAATTAAACCACCTTTTAGAAAATAAATAGTATTTAAGAAAACATTTCATTTACCTTTTAAATGATTGGTATATTATTTATATTAAATATATTTCAAATAGAAATGTGGAAAAAATATTCTTTATGTTTTTTAATCTTATTAATTCCATGCATTTTAATATCTAGTTGATAAATATCATATTATAGACAAATATTAATACTAAAATGTAGTTCCATACAACCCAGTATTGTGGGTATTGCAAGATATCGAAGAAACTAAGTGTTATGTATAAAAAATGTCAAAAATAGTGTTTCATATACAACAATATAAACCCATTGTTACCATAAGAGCATTATTAACGTTTATTTTTTTTATAATGAATGCTTAAAATGGTGTACTGTTCAAAATAATCTATTAAATGAATTTAATTTTTTCAAAAAAATTAATTCAAAAAAACTCATGTTATTACATTATAACCACCATATAATTAAGTTATACCTCAAAATTAGTCACTCGAAAACAAAACATTGAGGATACTTCTTCACATCATATCCTCAGTTTATAACATAGCATTGCAAACTATTTGTTTTTTAAAACAATGACTAGATTAGTGTTATTATGTCATTAAACATTCATTGTATTAAAAATATTTTGGACCAATTATTCTAAATAAGAAATTTATTTCTCTAACAGTATTACCACTGGGTTCTGTAGGATTGATGAATCTAGTTTGTACAACCTCGGAAGTGTTACATTCAACACCTCATGGCCTTGGAGTGGTTCAATGGAAGCACAAAATGATAAACTCTTGTCTGGATACAATTACCAATGTACCAAGGTCTTAGTTTTCACTCTTGTATTCCATTGAGAAAATTAATAGTAATAAATTTCCTTGAAATATAAATTCTATATCATGTCAATGATTATTAGCATAACATCATTGTCAACATTTTATAGTCATTCCCAATATTATACGTAGCTTTCTCTAGACCCAATAGGTTTCATTATTAAATTTCATTCGATTATATAAGACTATTACACATAATTACATAAATTTATTCATAATGAGACATATGAATACTCAAGTAAAATCTATTATTGTATGAAAACTCATTTTAATGAAGTTGTTGATCCCAAACACAATTGAAATTATTAGAAAAATATCTAATGGTATACATTAATCATATTTCCTCAATTTGTAAGGGAATTACTCCAAAAATAAATGTGTTATTATATATAATACCAAAGGGTTTTATTCCCATAAATGTTACTTAAAATATCCGTAATCTTGATAAAATATCACCACAATAACCTCAAAATGGGTATCAATTAAATTGAACATATGTTCAACAATAATTTCACGAACTAATGATGGGGTCAAAAATCTATTTGTTAATCAAACATGGAGACATAAAATCTATGAAATTTATATTTATATTTTTATTTATATTGTCACTCGTATTATTCAAAAACAATTTAATTGGATTATTTGGATCTTTATTGGTCCAAAATAATATCAAATGTGTTTTCATTATTTAAATATCCATTTAGAGGGATATTATCACATATACTTTCACTAATGGATGAAGAATGATATTTTCATTAGTCACATACAAAACAAATAAAATATGAAGTTCATAACTAATGAGGGTAGGATATGTGAATCCATGTAAACATGATTCAATTCATCCATTATGATTGAATAAAATTTCCTTTTTCATTTTTACATGTGGATGTTGCCTCTAATCACCAATATTATCCTGTGGATTGAGGTTTTTATCTTCATAATTCCCAAAATACATTCACACTAATCACCAATATGTGGGTTCTATATTATTTTGATTGGTATCTTTTGTCATTTAATTTATTAAAATCATAACACCACTTCTATTATTTATTGATCGATGGAAGGGATTTTCAAACCTGATGAACATTCTAATTTCATTCCATCACTCACCTGGGTGACCCTTCCAACTATTTTCGATAGCATCATTTTGATACTTATTCTCCCCTTCATGTGACATATAATTATATATTCCATGGAAACTCATTTTCTATTTCGTATCACCAAAAGTAAGAGGGTTTACAGCTTCCTTTTACACTATTATTAAACATTGAATGATTTCTGCATAGAATCCAAAGTTTCTTATAAATAACTCACATTGGATAATTGGTTAAAGGAACTAACGTATCATTAAGTATAAATTTTAGGATGAATTATAGTACATGAAGAGTTCCTCGCATGGCTTATAAAACATTATTTATAGGAGCCAATATATTTATCAACCTTTTTCATAAGATCAATGAATTCATACATTATTTATGTACAAATAATTTGATTGAATTAATAATTATAAAAATATTTTTAAAACTCTTACCTCATCATGGATTTGACATCATCCCATCTTATCATAATATTAATAATATCCAACCATTTATCCACCTCACCTTTTAGATATCAGACATGTAGTGTGACATTTTTATATTCTGATAATCGGATATAGGAAAATTAATTTTTTATGGTATGAAATTTTTATTCAAAAACTAATATATCAACAATTACAATAATTGAAAGTTGATGTTGAAACATCTTGGAATTAACTCAATTTTTATTCCACCCTTTTTTAATTTGGATGTTTAACATGAATCATATCATGGGAATGGTGTATGAGTGTAGTAATGGGATTTTTCATTCAATCTCTAATAACATTCAATTTTATCAAGAGTACAATAATTTTATTTTACATATTATTTCACGTTAAGATGGTTCCTTATGGTTCCCTTAATTTACTAATACAATAAATATTTGTATGAGCAATGATAATCTTATTGGAAAACCACTTATTCCAGAAAAAATAACTAATATGATGTCTAAATTCTGACAATGTATTTAATATATGAAGGAATAGTTTTATACTTGGTCATTCAAATTCATATTCTTTTTAAATTCTCAAAGATTCTTTATGATGAATTTTTAAAATTATAAATTATATCCCCCAGTTATGTCAATGAAGGTGTGAAGTGAGGCCCATTTTTTCACTGATCCATGATCGTGTCTATCTCAATATAGTATTTTCTGGGTTATTACCCATATGAATATTTATACCATATACACAACCACTTTTAGTGTCCACGTAGTCATGTAAATTCATGGAAACCAATCAATATATACATTACCAAAGTTCTAGGACAATTTTCGATACATTAACTATTCCTTTGACATATCCTTCGATACATTAAAAAACAAATTCATAGAAATATACATTGGTAACTCAAAAAAATTATCATCCCAGTGTCTAATGGTTGAAATAAAACCTTACTTTGATACCAAATATATATAAGCATACATCTCATAAATGGATATCTCATCTTTCAAGATGAATATTCATTATTTAGTATAAACACATCCCTTAAAACCTAAATTGTACAGTTCCATTGTTAACATGGAATCAAAATCATCTAACATGGGGATATATCATCAACATAACCCTTAATGATCTTCCACTTTATTACACTTCCCAAGAATACACTACATAATACAATTATTCATAACATATGGATATGAAACAAAATAAATCTTGAGCTCAAATTCTCAGAAATGCTTAACAATTAAAGTATAAAACCATGACATAAGACAATGATTTGTGGCATACACTTCATCCTAGAATATTGTAAAAATTTGTGAAAAGAAATTGGTTCACCCATTAAGATAAGGATGAAATCAAGCATTCACTTAAACATAGAGACATGAAACCCTGTACACTCATGTCATTGTGAACATGTAATAAAGTTTACACATAACATTGTCAACATGAAATAATCTTATGTAATAACATTGTGATCATTTAATTAAGTTCACACATAGCATTTTGAATAATTATTTAAGCTCACGAAAATGTTTCTACAACTCCTGTGTTGTATACAACACAATACCCACTGAAATCCATATCTTACAATACTATGACACTACTCATTCCATCCATGTTCCTTTAATGTTATATATAAATCATTTCCCAGTGAATTAGAGGGTGATATAATTCCAACCCATCAAATAATGATATCATACATATATGTTCCACAAGAACAAAAAAATAATCATATCATAACTTATATAATGAAATGGTTATAACAAACATTTAATAATTCCATAAACCATAAAAAATGGAGGGGTCTCAAAATCCATTCATAATAATATAACCCCTGAAAAGAAGCAGTCTGGAAAAGAATTTAATCATGGTATAACCCCTGGAGGAAAAAACTTTCAAAAAAATATATTTCATATTGAACATAAACCATTAGTAAAATAATTAGTATGGTATCCGTGGTTCATATCCTCCTAAAATCACATACTATTTAAAATTATGTCATCATATACATAGAATTATTTTTAATGATCATATGGACCATTTCTTATAGGAAATCGGAATCATTCAAAAAAATTAAAAAAACATAAAATAGTTTAACATAGTTTTCCATGATAAAATCATATCATAATTTATAAATTATTTGTGATAAATCATTTAAATCATTTCATGTTGTAACACCCCATGCTTCCACAACATGCTTCTCTTTGAATAATACAGTAGTGTGTGTTGTATGCAACTTTGAGTTCTAACACACACCACAACCAATCAAACTAGCCCTTATGAATAGTAATACCCACTTTTTGAAGTTTTATAAATATTATCTTTCAAAATGGACTTGGTTTTTTGATTCATAATATCAAAATTATCTTAGGGTTAATATTTTGTATTTTTCTGAAAACTTTCAATTTTTGATGAATAGTGAAAAAACACTGAGTTATAGTTTAAAACCGAATTTTTATTTAAATAATTATTTATTTTATTTAAATTAAATTAAGGTAAAAATAGATACATAATACCTATATAAGTTCAATGCAATTCATTGGAGTTAGTTTAGAATAATATTAGATATATAAAAATTTTATTAAACTTTTCACCGTCTTTTACCCACCTCCTAGAAAAATTTGGAAATTCCCATAAACATAATTTTACCACTTCTGTGAGTGGAATTTCAAAAATCCGAGAGACACGGTTAATATCAAGGAGTATAATGTGGTTAAATAAGAAAAAAATAATTTTTGTGAATAGTAACGTTTTACTTTTATTTACCACGTTTAAAAGTAAATAGGGTAATTAAGGGTAAAAATGATATTAATATTACCCTAACACATGTCCTAATTCTATTGGACAAGTGTATGTAGACAAAAACAACCTTAGGAATAAAATATTATCATTTAGGTCCACTTGGATTAGACTAAAACATTTATTATTTTTTAATTTATAGAAAAGTTATATGAGTTAAAATCAATGTTTAATAACTAAACCATTTTCAATATTGGGTTATACATAAGATAAATTCTACTATAAATATTAATTAAAAATATAAAAATATTTACTACATAATAGTATTATATTTATAATTTTTAGAGGTTAAATATTTAAATTTATTAATGAGACAATGATGATGCGTAATTACCTTATTAATGAACGAATAAAATAAATGGTATTATATATATTAAAATAAATTTAATTTAAATTTTTTTATGATATCCACGAATTTTCTAGGTGAATATGACATGTTAGGGACGATTCAATGTATCTTTCTCTAAGTAATCATTCTTTTTTGAAATTATCAAAAACAAAATACCCAATTGTGCCAAAATTGACAAAAAAGAGTTTTTAAAACAAATATTATATTATTAATTGATATTCTATTTCAAAAAATATAAAGTTCGGCCAAAGGACTTATATAATTATAGATGTATCATTAATGGACTACTTGGGGGTCTCTTGGAGATATATAGTATGTTTATTAACTATATAATATTAAAATTCAAAGAGACATGGTAAATGCCAAACTATTTAACAAGGAGTTAAATATAATAGATAAGGTTAATATAGTGACCCAAACCTGTCAAAAATCTATTGGTTGAACGTATTTCAACCCATCCCCACCTTACCCTTTAAATAATTTACTTTTAAGCCATTAGAAACCGAATATAAATTTATTATAAAATAATATCTCTAGCCTTTCCAAAGGTGCCCCTCACCCCTCTTATAAACGGGCACTCCCCCTTCTCTCTAATTCACACCCTCAGAGCCTTTTGGATGGGCCAAACCCTGCCCAGATATTCTCTAAAATTACCTAAATTCATCCTAGAGGCCTTATATTGATCATAATGACAACCTAAATATCCCTTTTGATAAAATCCAAAGGAAGAACATGAACAAGAGGTGATGTTTTCACTACCTCTTTCAAGTTCCTTTATTCTTCCACTTATTCTTTCTTTGTTATTTGCATTCTAAAATAATTAGTCCAGTATCTTACATATACTGTGACATTATTATATATATGGTAAAACCATATTAAATATTTTATCCTTCCATTGAATGATATTTTACCATACATGCGTACATAAGGCTTACCGTCTCCACGTCGTGGTGTAATTGTTAATCAAAACATTATTATTCGGATGGGTATAATAATGAAATATAATTTATGTAAATAAAAAATACAACATGATAATGATTATTTATATATGATATTACATCCAATTATATATTATTTTAATATCAAAATAATTATATTGTCACTCATGCGTACGTATGGATTACCGTCTCCACGAACGCGAGGAGATTACTTCCCCATTGTATCCATTCAAGTTTAATTGTCATTTGAAAATTAAAAATAATGTTTAAGGACATGATATCATTCTAGATATGAATAAGATACATCCAATCCAAAACAAACACAGCTTATTTAACAAAACAAATAAAAGAAAATGAGTACGTTAACACCCAAAACGAAGATAATACAAAGATATTATTAACAAATCAATGTTAAAAGATCATATATGATATTATATTAATGTATATGATTATTTTATTATTTAATAACAATTATTTCACCATTATACATATGGTTAACCTACCATCAACCAAAGAAAATTACAACGTAAGGGTTTATTTCACAATATCTTCATTATCCGAGGTTGATTATTCATAATTATCTACTCGGACCCCTTTATCATCCACATCCATGTATCTTAAAAATGTATTTCAAATAATTATTACTATTTTATACACTATGGGTTAAATTCATTTATACCCTTCTGGACTTTTTATAAGTTTTTTATAAAGTAATCTTTCCGTCGTTTTCCAAATAAGGTCCTTTTTAACCTTTTCGACAAAATTAAGGTAAGAATGTCTTTTTTTAACTTATACGGTGGGTGCGGCTATTTTCCGCCATTATAAAATAATCTAAGCTTCCCTTAAAAGATTATAAGGATATTTTCAAAGTAAATCTTGTATTTAATAATTATGTTACTTTTATATGATTTCAAAAAAATAGATATTTCTCTCAAATATTTTTGATTTCATCTATGTCAATATTCTTTGATAGATTTTTTGCTTATTTGAAGTTGATTTATTATGATACAAAACATCCATATTTTATTGAAGGGTTTTTTTATATTTTTGACTGTAGATGTGTTATTTTTATACAATTCATGGTTTATGGATAAAGTATTGACGTTTCATTTTCTAGTTTTAATACGAATGTTTATGTTATGTTTAAACCTATTCATATGAGAAATGCATTAAACTTAATAAGTGACGGGTGGAGCCCGCTATAGCTCCTCGATGCATCGGTAGGTCCCATGAGACAAACTAGTGTCTTGGCACAAGGTCTTGACAAAATCTTATTTTTAGTCATGGCAGAAGGACTTGACTATGTGGTTATGATAGTTTGGAAAAAAGCATTCCATCATTTTGAAAGTGGTTATTGATATTGCATTTAATTATTTGACTAGTATAATATCCATGTGAATAATTAAATGGAATTATATTATTTTATCATTTCCATGTTATGTTGAATTTATTGTTTTAAAAGGATTTTGTTTTAGTTATTAATTACCTTAAATTATTATGTTTATTTATGAAGGTTTCTGCTATATTGTCATCCATACTGGGCATCTGAGCTCACCCCTTTCAATGATTTAATTTTTCCCAGGATGTGAAGAAGTATTTTATGAATGACCTACAGGGAATGTATGAAGGGATACGAAGACAAAATGTAATTGTTTTTTTCACTTTATGATGTAATGTAATACTTATGAATATATCTAGTGTTTCCAAGGCTACTAAACTAATCGGTCTTTCGAGATGTGATCTTTTGTGATCATGCCAATGTTATGTAACAATGAACCTATTCTGGGTAATAGGGGTTGGGGGGTTATAGTTGGTATCAGAGGAAGTTTATTGATAACCTTGGAAACTAGATTTAGATAAACTCTGATTGGAGCACATTACCCTAAGATTGACATTGAAGATTATTATAGAAGAACCTCCTAGAATTTTTCTAATGTAAAGATTTTGTGAGTTTCCTAATAAAATGCATCCCTTTCTAGATACGAGCATGTAAAGGAGGCTCTGGAACAGATGTACCTAGGGGTAAAACTTGAATACACCGCTTTGAGCTAGACTCGAATGGGTACTGGTGCACGAAAACGGGCCTTACTGCACTCTTGGTTATGACACTCCTTGGGGATATGCTTAGGATAATTCTGATTTTCATTATAAACCATTATGTAGGATTTTTGAGTATATACTTCCTAAAATAAAACATTTTTATGATTATGGATTATATCCATAAACTGTTCAATTAATGTTATGTGTTTTACAAGTTTGCATTTATGTATTGTGATTCATAAATTAATCTACTGTATGCCATTGTTTATAAATGGAGCCTAATGGAAGAAATGGAAACCTAATCAATTCACTCACTCCATGTAGGGATTTCCCTCCTTCTCAAGAAAATTATAGTGGAGCTAGTGATGCAACTACTGTTGATCTGCTAATCACCATACTGCGAAAACTCACTCAGGTTAATAATAATAAACCTACCCGTATGGAGAACCCTGATCGGCAGTGTGGAGGATCAATATTAGACCGCTTCATGACGCAATAACCACCAACATTCAATGAGAGTAAAATCCTATAGTATCACAGCAATTGATAATTCCTTAGAGAAAAATATTCCATGCCTTTGGGAGTAGTGAAAGGGAAAAAGTTATCATGGAAGTTTACTGCCTCACTGGAGATGCTGATCAATGGTGGTCATTGATTCAAAACACAAAGGAAGATTATGAAGTATAAAATAAGGAATGGAGGGATTTAAAAGAGTTTTTCTTAGAAAAATAATTTCCTCGTGACCATCGAGAAGATATGGAAAGGTAATATATGAGTCTGAGACAAAAGGAGGATGAGAATGTCCAAATGTATGATCCAAGATTTAAAAGGTTAGCAACGTATGCTGGAGATTATATACATCACCCACGAAGTAAGATTGATCGTTTCATTTATGGGTTAAAAACATTTCATCGTCGATTATTAATTTCACAATCCTTCTCATCGTGCGAATATATTGTTTCATGTTCTATCAAGACAGAAAAATAATTCCTTAAGACTTACGACTATAAAGAAAGTCAAGAGAAGATGAGATCTATTGATCACACTGGAAATAGAAATAAAGAGATTAAGGGAAATTTTGATTATCCATCCTACAATAAATGTGGGAAGAAACACCTAGGTATTTGCTTAAAAGGAATTGGAGTCTGTTACAAGTGTGGTGAAAAATGCCACCTAGCTCGTGATTTCTAGAGGAAGAAAGAAGCTATCGATGTTCAATGATACAACTTCAGGGATATTGGACATTATGAAAATGAATTTACTAAGTGTCATAGGAACATACCTCAGAAAAGGAAAAGGGATCATGGCCATGATTTTTCTATCACTGATGCTGAGATAGAAGCTCTGAAATATGTGGTGGCAGGTAATTTAATGGTTTCGTCATGTTTAGAAAATGCCTTATTGGATTCTGAATCAACAGATTGTTTCATATCTTCCCAGTTTTCTAGGAAAATTAGATATTTCCAATTTTATTTAACATGGCAGTTTTTAGTTAAAATGCATAAGGGAAGTATCATTACAACAATGTTTTGTGAATAATTCCCCATTAGATCACATAAATGTTCTTTATCTACTGATCTCATCGTCATACCTATGATTGAGTTTGATATAATACATGGTATGGATTGGATTTCAGACCATGATGCAAAGATTTACTGTAATAAGAAGGAGGTTATGATTTTTTATTATGATGATAAGGAAAACCTTATCATTAGAGCAGAATATTTACCACCTAATTCTTATCTAGATCCACCACCAGTACCTTAACTAAATTCAATTATTGGGGAAGAACAGAATGAAATAATTGTGAGTGAGGAAAGGAATGTTCAAAAAGACGATATACCTACTGTGAGAGAATATGTTGATGTTTTTCCAAAAGATTTTCCTAGACATCCTCCAGAACGAGAAATTGAGTTTTCCAATGATTTAATTCCTGGATCGAGGCCCATATCGAAGACCCATAATAGAATTGCCATTGTGGAATTAGGGGAACTAAAAAAAACTAGAGGAATTGAGTTATAAGGGATTTATTATCCCTAGTGTTTCTCAATGGGGATACCCTGTCCTTTTTTAGAAGAATGATGGATCAATGAGGTTATGTATCGACTACAATGAGATCAATGGCATAATAATAAAGAACAAGTATCCCCTACGTCGCATTGATGATTTATTTGACCAGCTGCATGGAGCTCAATAATTTTCAATGATTGACCTTCGATCTGGATACCATCAATTGTGTGTGAAGAAAGAAGACATTCCGAAAACAGCATTTCGATCTAGGTAAGGGCATTGAGAGTTTACAGTAATGCCTTTTGGGCTGACTAATGCACCCTATGTTTTCATGGATCTAATGGACAATGTTTTCAAGGAATATCTCGATGATTTTGTAGTGGTATTTATTGATGATATCTTGGTATATTCCAAATTCTACGAAGACCATGAAAATAACTTGCGGATTATCCTGAAGACTCATAGAAGACATGAATTATATGGGATGTTTAGAAAGTGTGAATTCCAGCTTCAGGAGATCTGTTTTCTTGTCCATATTGTCTCTATGGACGGAATCTCTGTTGATCCTTCTATGACCAAGGCAATTCATGAATTTCCATCACCGATGAGTATAACGAAGATATGCAGTTTTATTGGATTAGCAGGTTGTTATCGGTGTTTCGTCCAAAAATTTTCCCGATTGGATACCCCATTAACGATGCTCACATATAAAGTGGTTAAATTTTTTTGGACAAAAGAGTGTGAAGAATGTTTTGAAGAACTGATGAGAAGATTAGTCAATGCTCCTATATTGTCTCTACCATCGGGGAATGATGGGCTCGTTATTTATTGTGATGCATCGAAGAAAGGACTTGGTTGTGTCCTTTTGCAGAATGATAGAGTTATTGCCTATGCATCACGCCAGCTGAAAATTAATGATCAAAACTAACCTACTCATGGTCTTGATTTAGCTGGTGTAATATTTTCTTTGAAGATATAGAGACATTATCCCTGTAGAGAAAAATGTTAGATTTATACAGTTCACAAGAGTTTGAAGTATATTTTCTCACAGAAGGAACTCAACATGAGGAAAAAGAGATGGCTTGAACTACTAAAGGATTATGATTTCATGATACACTACCACCCAGGGAAGGAAAATAAGGTGGCATATTATTTGAGTAGAAAGGATCACAGAGCTTTGAACAAGAAGAGAGTTGAAAAGGATCCTATATACATGGATCTAGTAATGATGGATATGGGAATCACCATGGAAGGTGAAACATCAATTCTTTTTCAAATGGTTGCCAAACCATCTTTACTAGAAAGGATAAAGAGTTCTCAGACTAATGATGGAGGATTTAAAAAGAGGAGTAAAGCTGTGAATGATGGGAGATTGAGTGAATTTGTGTATGAACATGGAATTTTGAAATTTGGGAAGAGATTTTGTGATCCCAATATAACTGAACAAAAAAGGGAATTATTGGACGATTCTCCTAGTTCCAATTTCTCTATACACCCTGGGAGCACCAATATGTATATATATTTAATGGAACAATTTTTATGGGACAACATAAAGAGGGATATTGCAAATTTTGTGTCATGATGTATGGTTTTTCATCATGTGAATGTTGGAAGGCAACAACGCGGAGAAGTCATGAAACCTCTTCCCATACGTGAGTGGAAATGGGATAATATCACGATGGACTTTGACATGGGACATCCAAAGACTCCTAGAAGAAACGATGAAATATGGGTCATTGTTGATCGTCTTACTATGTCAGCACGTTTTCTTTCTACAATAGAAGATCTAACACTTGAATGTCTAGTAAGACTATATATTAATGAAGTTGTGAGTCTTCATGGAGTACCCCTATAGATTGTTTCTGATTGTGATCCTCGTTTTACTTAAAGATTCTGGAAGAGTCTTCAGAAGGCCTTGGATACTGACCTTTGTTTGAGCACTTCCGACCACCCTCAAATAGATGGACAAGCAGAACTGACTATTCAAACTTTAGAAGACATGTTCAGATCCTGCTCACTTGACTTCCAGGGTATGTGGCATCAATATTTACCTCTGGTAGAATTTTACTATAACAACAGCTTCCATTCAAGTATTCAGATGGCACCATATGAAGCATTATACAGAAAGTGATGTCCCACACCAACCTGTTGGGATGACGTTGGTGAATGGAAAATTATAGGCCCAGAACTGGGGGAGGAAATGATAGAAAATGTAAAGGTAATACAAAACCACATCAAAGCAGCTCAATGTAGGCAGAAGAGCTATGTCGATAACCAAAGGAAGGATTTGGAATTTTAGGTAGGATATCATGTTTTATTGAACATATCTCCATGGAAGGGATTTAAACGTTTCAGTAAGAAAGGTAAATTGAGTCCCAGGTACATTAGACCATTCAAAATTCTAGAATGAATTGGAGTTGTAGCTTACCGTTTGGCAATTCCACCAAGTCTCTCCAACGTTCATGATGTGTTCCATGTATCACTGTTGATATAATACAAGAATGGACCAATACATGTTCTCACCTATGAAGAAGTAGAACTGGAACCCGATCTATCTTATTGTGAAAACCCCGTTAGGATTCTTGATACCAGAGAACATGTTTTGAGAAACTTGATGACTCGTCTGGTAAAAGTTCTATGGAGAAACCATAATATGGGAGAGGAAACATTTGAACCTGAGGAAATTATGATGAAGAATCACCCGAGTCTTTTCATGTGGTGGTATTATAGAAATTTTGTGGACGAAGTTATTTAAAGGAGGGGAGAATATAACACCCCAAGCTTCCACGGTACACTTCTCATTGAATAATACATTAGTTTGTGTTATACGCATCTTCGAGTTCTAACACACACCACAACCAATCAAACTAGCCGTTATGAATAGTAATACCCACTTTTTGAAAATTTAAAAATATTATCTTTGAAAATGGACTTCGTTTTTGGATTCAGAATATCGAAATTAGATTAGGGTTATATTTCGGTATTTTTCTAAAAACATTCAATTTTTTGATGAATAGTGAAGAAACAATGCGTTATAGTTTAAAACCGAATTTTTATTTAAATAATTGTGTATTTTATTTAAATATAATTAAGGTCCAAATAGATACATAATACCTATATATGTTCAATGTAATTCAATGGAGTTAGTTTAGAATAATTTTAAATATGAAAAAAATTTATTGAACTTTTTACTGTCTTTTACCCACCTCCTAGATGAATTTGGAAATTAACATAAAACATTTTTTACTACTTTTGTGAGTGGAATTTCTAAAATCTGAGAGAAATGGTTAATATCAAGGATTAAACTGTGGTTCAATAAGATAAAAATAATTTTTTGTTAGTAGTATCTTTTTTCTTTTATTTACCACGGTTAAAAGTAGATAAGGTAATTAAGGGTAAAAATGATATTAATATTACCCTAACAGATGTCCTAATTCTATTTGACAAGTTTATCTCGACCAAAAACCACCTTAGGAAGAAAATATTATCACATAGGTCCACTTGGATTAGATTAAGACATTTATTATTAATTAATTTAAAGAAAAGTTATAAGAGTTAAAATCAAATTTTAATAACTAAACAATTTTTAATATAGGGTTATAAATTAGATAAATTCGACTATAAATATTTATTATAAATCTAAAAATATTTCCTACATAATGGTATTTTATTTATAATTTCTAGATATTATATAATTAAATTTATTAATGACACAATGAAGATGTAGTAATTACCTTATTAAATGAAAGAATAAAATAAATGGCATTATAAATATTAAAATAAATATAATTTCAATGTTTTTATGAAATAAACGAATTTTATAGGTGAATATGACATGTTAATAATCATTCAATGTATCTTATTCGATGTAATAATTCTGTTAATAAATTATCAAAATCAAAATGCCCAATAGTGTGAAAATTTCCATAAAAGAGTTTTTAAAACCAATATTATATTATTAATTGATATTCTATTCCAAAAAATCCATGGTTCGGCCAAAGGACTTATATAATGATATTTATATCATTAAAGGACTACTTGGGTGTCGTTTGGAGGTATATAGTATGTTTATTAACTATATAATATAAAAATACAAAGAGACATGGTAAATGAAAAACTATTTAACTAAGAGTTAAATATAAATGATAAGGTTAATATAGTGACCCAAACCAATCTAAATTATATTATTTGAAAGGAATTTAGACCCATCACCGCCTTGAACTTTAAATAATTCACTTTTGACCAATTAGAAACCGAATATAGATATATTGTAAAATAATATTTCTAGCTTTTCCAAAGGTGCCCCTCACCCCTCTTATAAAAGGGAACTCTCCCTTGTCTCTAATTCACAACTTCAAAGTCTTTTGGCTCGGCCAAACCATTCTCCAATATTCTCTCAACTTCCCTAAATTCAACCTACAGGCCTTAGTTTGATCATAAATCCATCTTATGGAGTCCTTTTTATCAAATCAAAAGGAAGATCCCGAATAAGAGGTAATGTTTTCACCACCCTATTTGAAGTTCCTTTCTTCTTCAACTTATTATTTCATTGTTATTTAAATTCTAAAATACAAACTCCAATATATTCTATATAATGTGATGTTATTAAAAATATGGTACTACCATATTCAGTATTCTATCATTCCTTTAAATGACATGTCACCATACGTGCATACGTAAGGCTTACCGTCTCCACGTCGTGGTGTAATTGTTATACAAAATATTATTATTTGGATGGGTATAATAATTATATGTAATTGATGTAAATAATAAATATAAAATGATAATGATTCAGTACATATGATATACCATCCAATTATATATTATTTTAATATCAAAAGAATGATATTGTCTCTCGTGCTTACGTACGGATTACCGTCTCCACGAACGCGATTAGATTCATTCCCCATCGTATCCATGCCAGTCTAATTCTCATTTGATGATTAAAAATAAATTTTAATGACTTTATATCATTCTGGATATTAATAATATACAACCTATCCATAAAAAACACATCTTATGTTACAAAATATATAAAAGAAAATGAGTAAGTTAACACCCGGAACGACTATAAAACTACGATATTATTAACAAAGAAATGGTAAAAGATAATATATAGTATCATATTAATGTATATGATTCTTGTATACTTTAATAACTATTACTTCACCATTATAAATGAGTTTGACCTACCCTCAACCAAGGAAAATTACAAGGTAAGGGTTTATTTCACAATCTTTCACTATCTGAGGATGTTTATATGTAATTATCTACTCTGACCACTTTATCATTCATATCCATGTTTCTTAAAAATTTATTTCAAATCATTATTAATATTTTATAGACAATTTTTTAAAGTCATGTATACCCTTGTTGAATTTTAATAATATGTTTATAAAGAAATCTTCACGTCGTTTTTCAAATAAGGTCCCTTTTAACTATTTCAACAAAATTAAGGTAAGAATGTATTTTTTAACTTATACGGTGGGTGCAGATATTTTCCACCATTATAAAATTTTGGAAGCATACATTTAAAGACCCGTAAAATTCAGGAGAAATTTTTTCTTAATTTTATTTGGGATTTTACAAGAATGTAGTTTCTGACGGCACCTGATTCTGAGGCCCGGAGTGCCCGGAATAATCATCTGAAATTTAGCTCAGGTACGATCAGTGAACGAACGAGTGGGTTTTCCTAACTTTTGAACCGGTTCTCGGAATCGAAATCCGAGGACACCGATTAAATCACAGTGGTCATAATTGCTTAGTAACACCTTTTTTGAAGTTGTGTTTGCTCGGGTGTGGTTATTAAGATTTTGGGTTAAGTAAAAGAATAAAATAAAATGGTGCAACGAATTTTATTTTATTTATAGTAGTTTAACCCAAGCTATGTAGTTGGAGTAGGACACACTATATCCTACTCCACTAGGTAGGATATTTGTGGGGTGGGGCCCACACGATCCCCACCTTTTCAACTTCCTCAATCCCCATCCATTAATTAGGTAACGCACCTGCACCCCCATTAAATGAAAGTCAACTATTGCATTTAACGGAATATTAAACGCCTCTTTAATTGGGCGATTTAAACATCTCATTTAATTCATTTAATTGAGTGATTCAAATTTTGAATTTCAAAACATTTGGCGTAACTAATAAAATAAGGCAACACTTATTTTATTATTGTTGTTTTGGTTGTGCGAGAGGATTTTGGGAGAATTTTTCCTAAGTCTTGAAGTTCTCCTTCCTCGACGAAGAATGTGAAGAAAGCCGAGACTTCGACAAAGAACTCTGTCACCACAACGGGTAGTTCATCTTAATGTCTTCTTCCCTCTCTGTAGCTGGTGAGAGACGCCATCCTCATAGATCGATGATGCGACACCGACGAATCTTCCTCCGCGACGCCGATGATCCTCCTTCCACGACGCCTTCTTCCGCGACGTTCAATTTCGTGGAGAACCTTCATTCAACCTTTCCTTCGAGGTAAGGGTTTTGTTTTATGTTGTAAATAATTTTTTTGGGCATTTATCGATTAACTTTTAGCCGCATGCTTTCGATTAACGGGAGGGCGTCGGACCGCACAAAAACAGCTGACCCCCCTCCCCCGTTCCGCTCGGCCGTTATGGCCGAGCCGCCTGGCCATGATGGCCGGGCTGAGTGCGCCAGGCTGGGCCGCACTGGAGGGGTCAGGCCACGCCCTAATGGGCCAGACCCAGATCTGGTTCGGGTCGACCCTGGGGGTATCGGGCCGGGTCGGACCGGGCCCAAACCCCCTATTTCCAGACCTCTTTCGGTCTTTTTCCAATAGCATGGGCTGCAGAACTCTGAGCGATGCACCGTTAGCTTTGATTTGATCCTTGGATCATGATGGTCGTTTCAGTTTATTACACTCATGTTTTCAGAGATCTTTGGGTTCGGCCAGGTTGGTTCGTACAAGAAACCAATCGGGCCCTCGGAGCGGAAATGCTTATAACTCGAGCTCCGGACGTCCGATTGGAGTGCCACTGACTTTGATGGATTCCACTTAGTGATATGGACCTTTTGGCTTACTCCACTCGAGGTTTGGATGCAGTTGGAGTACAGTCGGGTTGGTTTTGACTTAAAAACCATCCGGGCCCCTACGACGACAACGCCAATAACTCTTAGACCGGGTGTCCGATTGACACGCCGTTTGTCACGTTGAGTTCCTGTTGACGATACAAAACTTTTATATACATCAATTCCGGACATTGAGTCGGTTGATGTATCAGCCCCTCAGCTCGTGGAGCGGACCCTCTCAAAACGATCTTTCTGTGTGCCGGAACCCTATAGCTGGTTGTGACTGCGACGACAATGAAGACAGTACAGGAATCCTCCGTGGGTTTGACAGCGACGACTACAACACTCAGTGATCCTTAGTGGATCAGTGCTACCGATCCTTTGTGGGGAAGATCCTATGTGGGTCAGCACTCAGCGGTCCTGTGTGGGCCAGCGCATTTCGATCCTGTGTGGGTGAGATCCTGTGTGGGTCATTGCGGGGGTTAGTTACCTATCGATCTTTTGTGGTTCATTGCGGGGTTAGTACCTATCGATCCTTTTTGGGTCATTATGGGGGTTAGTACCTATCGATCCTTTGTGGGTCATTGCGGGGGTTAGTAACTCTTGTTCCTTTGTGGGTCATTACGGGGGTTCGTACCTATCGATCCTGTGTGGGTCCGAAGGCTTAGATGAATCAGTGGCAATATCTGATCATCTCTATCATCTTACGAAGAAGTATACCTGTGTGCACTGAGTCTTGACTTTCAATGATTATCTTTGATATTATTGACTTTCATTCCTATATGGATTGTGTTGTGATATACTATGTGGACATGATCGAACTTGGGCTCGGATACTGGAGCCGAACTGGAATTGTTAACTTAGGTATATGTATGGGAATATACCTAAGTAGTGTTGGATGTTACTTCGTGATTGTTTCTTTCTTTTGTGGATTATCCTTTGTGGATTCTGAGAGACCTACGGGTGTCTCGGGGTCCCTACTGAGATGTTTATACTCACCCCTACACGGGCTATGCCCGCACAACGTTGTGTTGGATGCAGACGACAGACAATGATGATCGTGGTATAGGCTAGTGGAGCAGTCGGTACCTAGAGGTGGACCACTGGGCGGGACGTACACGGAGCGGACGGCTGGACCCGAGGAGCTGATGTGGCTATTCGTACCCACCCTTCAGGTGGGTGTACCAGGGGATGGCTCAACGTTGCTGCTTTACTTTCAGTTGTTGTACTTTCCTTCCAGTTGTACTTTGCTTTCAGTTTGGGTTTGTATTCTGGACCATTTACATTCCGCACTTACTTGTACTCAGTTTACATAGTGTTTACTTTTGCTGTCTTACTCTATGGTGTTTGTTTACTTTTAAATTCAATGCCTTCCCTTTTTGTTGGGATATACGCCTTGGTGCTAGTCGCCAACCCCAGGTCAATGGAAGGCTGGCTTGGGGTTGTCATGGCATGGGCCCCGAGGACGGGTCGTGACAAATTGGTATCAGAGGAGTTCGAATCTACCATAGAACTCAGGACTCTGATCTTTTTCTATGTGAAGAAATAGTGTTAAGAGTATTGATTGTGGTTATCAGTCCTGGGAGTCCAGTGTTGGTGTGGCAGCCGACATATCCGTACACCAGGACCCTGACTTCTGATTTCCGACTCAATACACGAAAACATTGATTGCATGTGTGTTTTAAAATTTTTCTTTGTGATTACATTGTGTCAGCTCACCAGGTATATTTTTTGACCATGGCACACCTGTTTCTTTTCAGGATGGCCCCACGATGGCAGCTAGCTAGGGTTCCGAGCGTTGTGTGAGACGACAGCCCACCGAGCGACAAGGCCTCAGTGTAGGGCCCTTTTACTGCGGAGGCACCGGCGGTACCACTACCCGCCGAGCCACCGATGCTACCAGCCCCAGTCGCTGATAGTGCACGTCGCCTTAGTGCACTGCACGAGTTTCAGCATTAGCGACCACCCAGGATCCGTGGGGAGACGGACCCTCAGGCAGCCGAGGATTGGCTGGAGGCAGTTGTTTGAGTTTTCAGGTTAGTGGGGACACCAGCGGACCTCATGGTGATCCTCGCTACGAGTCTCTTGCACGAAGCATCAGGAAGATGGTGGAGCTTGATTCTCCAGAGGCACGACGCGGAGTCTCTCCTCTAGACGGACTTTGAGATCCTCTTCCGCTCAGATTTCGTCCCAGCCACCCTCCGTGTGGTGCACATTCAGGAGCTTCTACAGCTACGGCATGGAAGCTTGATGGTCGCCCAGTACTCGGCGAGATTTAACGATCTCTCACGCTATTTGACGGACAAGGTACAAGACCCATTCTTCTGGTGCCGGACCTTCGCGGAGGGATTGAGTCATGAGATCAGGGAATCGCGGATCCCCCTCAGCATACCGACACAGGAATTGGTACTGGAGTGAGACCTTCTCATTGAGAGCTTTCTTTCTGAGCCTACATTATCAGCGAGACCTACCGCAGGGCGGAACGTAGTAGATTCTTCTGCAGCTGGCAGTCAAAGGATGTCACATGGGTCCAGGTGGACCAGACCCTCAGGCAGATGACCTCAGAACACTGGCTCAGATGTGTGGGGCACACAGTGCAGATCCAGTCTGACGAGAGGCAGACAGTGCTACGCATGCGGCGAGAAGGGCCACATGGATTGTGACTGCCTGACCCACCGTGGAGAGGAGCAGCAGATGGTTGATGTACCACCCAGGTAGAGGCAGAGGGTTGACCGTGGTGGTCCACCGAGATCAAGCGGACGAGGAAGAGGAACTGGCCGAGCAGTAGGTGGTGGTAGATGCTTTGAGGCTCTACCACCACCATCACCAGGAGGTCCACCCCGACCACAGGGAGGTGGCGGGCATAGACAGGCACAGCTCCAGGCAGCGGAGTCCTACAACCACGACATGACTGAGATGATTCTAGGTACTATCTGTGTCTATTACACCCTTGATGTAGTTCTTATAGACATAATATCGAGTCATTATTTCATATTTGCTGCCATTGTTCGGATCTTGGAGATTCCGACGAAGCCGTTGGCTCGATCCTTACGTCTAGATACTCCTACGGGATCAGACTCGATGATTACACACTATGTCGGTAGTGTGAGCTTACTCTAGGAGGCGATATTTTCAGCTGGGAACTTCTTGTAGCAGCGTCGAGGCCTTACGACGTCATCTTGGGCATGGACTGGTTATCTACAGTCCATGCTTAGATTGACTGTGATAGGCGGAAGGTGTGATGTGTTTGCACCGACGGGAGCATGTTCACCTTAATCGGCGAGAAGGGTGCCTTTGCAGCTCAGGATGGAATCATGCAGAGGAGAGGGCATACCATCACTCATCAGTTGGCTAGCCTCATCCTTGGAGAAGTTGACGTGCGGAGTCCGAGCTTACCTGTAGTGGTGGATCAATATGTGGACGTTTTTTCCGACGACGTTCTAGGACTACCTCCTCGCAGAGAGGTAGACTTTTATTTTGACCTGTACCCCGGGACAGCCCCGATATCCACCCCGGCATATCGGATGGCTCCCTCTGAGCTTCGAGATCTACGGGTACAGCTGGAGGACTTACAGGACAATGGATTCATCCAACCCAGTGTTTCACCCTGCGCTTCCCCAATATTGTTCGCCAAGAAGGCGGACGGGAGCTTGAGACTTTGTGTCAACTATCGTCACGTGAACCAGGTGACCGTGAGGAACAAGTATCCGCTACCGAGGATTAACAACCTCTTCGATCAGCTCAAGGGAGCACGGTGGTTCTCGAAGATAAACCTTGGGTTAGGAAATCATCAGTTCAATGTTTTGGACGAGGACGTGCAGAAGACGACCTTCAGATGTTGGTATGGCCACTATGAGTTCTTGGTTATGCCATTCGGCACAACCAATGCTCCAACAGTGTTCATGGACCTCATGAATAGGATCTTCAGCCATACCTCGATCGATTTGTTGTGGTCTTCATTGATGACATTTTGATATACTCGACCACTGAGAAGTAGCACGCCTACCACTTGCGGGTTATACTAGACACACTCCGAGAGCACCAGCTTCATGGAAAGCTCTCGAAGTGTTAGTTATAGATACGTGAGGTCCAATTCTTGGGACACGTCATCTCTGAGGTAGGAGTTGCGGTGGATCCTGCGAAGATCGAGGCAGTTCTAGCTTAGGAGCCACCCAGTAGCGTGACGGAGGTGTGGAGTTTATTGGGTTTAGCTGGGTACTACCAGAGATTTGTGCCAGACTTCTCCAGAGTTGCGGCACCACTTTCTACTTTGACGAAGAAGGTGAAACCCTTCGTGTGGTCAGATAGATGTCAGGAGAGATTCCAAGAGCTGAGACAGAGATTGACCAATGCACCTATCTTGAGGCTACTGGAAGAGGGAGTAGGGTACATAGTTTACTATGATGCATCGTGGACCACACTCATTTGTGTCCTGATGTAGGAGCGGGAAGTGATCGCCTATGGATCACGTCATTTGAGGCAGCATGAGCAGAACTACGCTACCCATGACCTGGATTTATCAGCAGTGGTCTTCACTCTGAAGATGTGGCGACACTATATGATGGGCAAGCACTTTATAGTCTATTCTGACCACCAGAGTCTCAAGTAAATCTTCTCACAGAAGGACCTAAACCTAAGACAGCGGCGATGGGTTGAGTTCCTCCAGGACTATGACTTTGAGATAGTCTATACTCCTGGAAATGGGCACGTAGTAGCTGATGCCCTCAACAGGAGTATGGGCATCCAACTACTTGGGGGGGGGTGACAGAGCAGTTAGCCGCTTTGCAGATGTCCTTCATGGATAGTGATAGAGCAGCCTTTCTGCAGTCACTCACAGTCACTCCTCCACATCTACAATGGGTCAGAGAGGCACAGCGTGGGGATGTTGACTGTGAGACACGGTGTGCACAGCTATCCTCAGGATAGGCACCTGATGGATTCTCTATGGGAGGAGAGAACGTCGTCCTATTCAGAGGACGTACCTTGGTACCAGCTACATTACAGGAGGAGGTTCTGAGGGTGTTTTACACTTCCCCTTTAGTGGTACATCCAGGAGTGGTGAAGATATACTAGGATCTCAGACGACAACACTGGTGGCCAGGAATGGAGAAGGTTGTGGCTAAGATCATTTCTCGCAGCCTCTCCTCCCAGCAGGTGAAGGCCGAGCACTAGGTACCCGCAGGCTTGGTACAACCCTTGGAAGTCCCAAAGTGGAAGTGGGATGGTATATCTATGGACTTCGTGAATGGACTTCCACACTCTTCCAGAGGTCACGACTCCAGTTGGGTGATTGTCGACCTGCTCACCAAGTCGGCCCACTTCTTACCCATCAGAGAGCAGGGCTCAGTGGAAAGCCTGGGACGCCTCTACATTCAAGAGATTTTACGACTTCATGGTGTGCCATTATCTATAATCTCCGATCGAGATGCTAACTTTACTTACTGACTTTGGAAGGGGTTTCGGGAGCCATTCGGGACACAACTACATCTGACCACCGCCTTTCACCCTCAGACAGATGGTTAGATGGAGAGGACCATTCAGACTTTCGAGGACATGCTCCGTGCATGTGTCCTCTACTTTGGTCATATATGGGAGGATAACCTAACATTGGTGGTGTTCGCGTACAACAACAGATACCAATACACCATAAGGATGGAAACTTATGAGGTGTTGTACGACAGACCTTGCAGATCACTGTTGTGCTGGACAGACCCGAGGGAGTCAGCACTTGTGGGACCGTAGATGGTCCAGGCCACTATAGAGAAGGTCCAGGTCATCCAGGAGGATTAGGACAGCTCAGAGCCGGTAGAAGTCTTATATTGATAGGAGGCGGAGGCCACAAGAGTTTGAGGATGGCGACCACGTCTTCTTGCAGGTCTCACCTCGACGTGGATTACAGAGATTTGGTCGAGGTGGCAAGTTATCTCCGCGCTTCATCGGACCATTCCAGGTCCTCAACAGTATAGGTGAGGTGGCTTATCGCCTGGCTCTACCACCTCAGTTGCACCGGGTGGACGACGTCTTCCACGTATCTCAGTTGAGGAGATACGTGCATGACCCGACGAATATCATTGACCATGGGGAGCTGGACATTGATGATTGGGAGACTTTTACAGAGGTCCCAGTGGAGATCAAGGATCGACATGAGCGGGTCCTATGTGGACGGTCGATACCTCTAGTACGCATCAAATGGAAGCACAGGAACCTCCATGAGAGCACTTGGGAGCGGGAGGCTCAGATGCGTGCACAGTACCCACATTTTTCTCCTAGTATATCATGTATCATTACGGGGACGTAAAGCCCTGAGGTGGGAGTAATTTAAAGACCGATAAAATTAAAGGGAAATTTAATTTTCTTTGGGATTTTAGATGAATGCAGTTTCTGACGGCACCTAATTCCGAGGCCTGGAGTTCCCGGAATAATCTTCCATAATTTAGCTCGGGTACGTTCAGCGAACGAACGAGCGGGTTTTCCTAAATTTTGAACCAAAGCTTGGAATCAAAATCTAAGGACACCGATGAAATCACAGGCCAGTTAATTGCTTAGTAACACCTTTTATGGAGTTGCGTTTGCTCGGGTGTGGTTATTAAAAGTTTGGGTTAAGTAAAAGAATAAAATAAAATGGTGCAACTAGTTTTATTTTATTTAAATTAGTTTAACCTAACCTAAGTGGTTGGAGCGGGAACCAATATATCCTACTCCACTATGTAGAAGATTTGTGGGGTGGGGCCCACACGAGCCCCACCTTTTCAACTTCCTCAAACACCCTACTTTATTTAGGTAACTCACCTGCACCCCTATTAAATGAAAGTCAACTCTTGCGTTTTACTGAATATTAAACGCCTCTTTAATTGGGCAGTTTAAACTTCCCATTTAATTCATTTAGTTGAGTGATTCAAATTTTGAATTTCAAAACGTTTGGTATAACTAATAAAATAAGGCAACGCTTATTTTTTTAGTGTTGTTTTTGTTGTGCGAGAGGATTTTCGGAGAATTTGATCTATGTATTGAAGTTCTACTTCCTCGACGAAGAACGTGAAGAACGCCGAGCCTTCGACGAAGAACTTCGTCACCAAAAAGGGGAGTTCGTCGTACCATCTTCTTCCCTCTCCACAGCCGGTGAGAGACGCCATCCTTGGAGATCGACGATGCGACGCCAATGAATCTTCCTCCACGATACCGACGATCCTCCTTCCACGAAACCTTCTTCCGCGACGTTCAATTCCACAACGAACCTTCGTTCAACCTTTCCTTCGAGGTAGGGGTTTGGTTTTATGTCATGAATAATTTTTCTGGGCGGTCATCCATTATCTTTTAGCCGCATGCTAACGATTAATGGGAGGGGGGAAACCGCAAAAATAGGGCCGACCCCCCTCCCTTTTTGTTGTTCTCCTTCATTGTGGATTGGAATGGAGATGACGCGGTGTCGTCGCACTGCGGGGAAACGAGAGAACCGCAACAAAGGAGCGTGGCGCCGTCGCGCCCCACCGGGGAACCACGAAGACACCGCGGCCGAAGCGGGGCCGCGGCGGAGGTGTACGACACCGTCACACCGCGCCAGATGGACCAAGGCAGCGGCCTTTGGCCGCGAAAAAGTAGGGAGTGGCGGCCGGCAACTGGCCGCCGGTGCCGGAGAAGGAGGGTGGGACCACGGGGTCCCACGGCAGCAGCACGGCCGGACGAGCGAGGAACCGTGGGTCGTAACCCCCGGTCGGCCGAACGAGCGACACCCACATGGGGGCCACGGTTTTCCAAACTGGGGGGTAGCACCACCCCCCCCCCCCCCTTCCCCTTGGCCGTTATGGCCGAGCTGCCTGGCCACGCAGGCCCGGCCGCGTGCGCCAGGCCTGGCCGGGCCGCGCCCGGGCCGGGCCGGGCCATGCCCTATTGGGCCGGACTCGGACCCGGGTCAGATCGACACGCCGTCAGCTGCGATGCAATCCTTGGATTGAGACGGTCGTTTCGGTTTATTACACTCATGGTTTCGGAGAACTTTGGGATTGGCCAGGTTGGTTCGTACACGAAACCAACCGGGCCCTCGGAGCGGAAACACTTATAACATGAGCTCCGGACGTCCGATTGACATGCCGTCATCACTGATGGATTACACATAGTGAGACAGACCTTTTGGCTTACTCTACTCGAGGTTTGGATGCATTTGGAGTAAGGTCGGGTTGGTTTTGACTTAAAAACCAATCGGGCCCCTGGGATGACAAAGCCAATAACTCTCAGACCGGTCATCCGATTGACGCGTCGTTTGTCACGTTGAGTTCCTGTTGATGATACAGATCTTTGAGATACATCATCTCTGGACTTTGTGTCAGTTGAAGTATCAGGCCCTTGGCTCGGGGAGCAGACCCTCCCAAAATGATCTTATTGTGTGCGGGAACCCTAGAGTTGGCTGCGACTGCGATGACGATGAAGACAGTACGGGAATCCTCCGTGGGTTCAAAAATGAAGACTACTACACACAGCGATCCTCAGTGGATCAGTGCTACCGATCCTGTATGGGTCAGATCCTGTGTGGGTCAGCGCTCAGCTGTCCTGTGTGGGCCAGTGCATTTCGATCCTGTGTGGGTCAGATCCTGTGTGGGTCATTACGGGGGTTAGTTACCTATTGATCTTTTGTGGGTCATTGCGGGGGTTAGTACCTATCGATCCTTTGAGGGTCATTGAGGGGTTTAGTACCTATCTATCCTTTGTGGGTCATTGCGGGGGTTAGTACCTATCGATCCTTTGTGGGTCATTGCGAGGGTTAGTACCTATCGATCATGTGTGGGTCCGACAGCTTAGATGAATCAGTGGCTATATCTGATCACCTCTATCGTCTTACGAAGAAGTATACCTGTGTGGGCTGAGTCTTGACTTTCAATCATTATCTTCGATATGATTGACTTGCTTTCCTATGTGCATTGTGTTGTGATATCCTGTGTGGACATGATCGAACTTGGGCTCGGATGCTGGAGCCGAACTGGAATTGATGACTTAGGTATATGTATGGGCATATACCTAAGTACTGTTGGATGTTAATTCGTGATTGTATCTTTCTTTTGTGGATTATCCTTTTTGAATTATGGGAGACCGTCGGGGGTCTCGGGGTCCCTACTGAGGAGCTTATACTCACCCCTGCACGGGCTATGCCCACACTATGTTCTTTTGGATGTAGACGACGGACATCACTGATCGTGGTAGAGGATAGTGGAGTAGTCAGTACCTGGTGGTGGACCACTGGGTGGGACGTACACGGAGAGGAAGGCTGGACCCGAGGAGCTGAGGTGGAAATCTATACCCACCCTTCAGGTGGGAGTACCAGTGGACAGCTCGACATTGTTGCTTTACTTTCAGTTGTTGTACTTTCTTTCCAGTTGTACTTTACTTTCAGTTTGTGTTTGTATTCTGATCCATTTACTTTCCCCACTTACATGTACTCAGTTTACATAGTGTTTACTTCTGTTGGCTTACTCTGTGGTGTTTTTTTACATTTAAAGGCAATGCCTTCCCTTTTTGTTGGGATATACGCCTTGGTGTTGTCGCCAAACCCTATCCTATGGAAGGCGGGATTGGGGTAGTCACGGCACGGGCCCCGAGGACGGGTCATGACATTCCATTACTAGATTATAAATATATTTTCAAATTACATTTTTTATATTATAATTATGTGACTTTTAAAAGATTAAAAAAAAACAGATATTTCTCTCAAATAGTTTTGATTTCATCTTTGTCAACATCCTTTGATGGATTTTATGCTTATTTGAAGTTGATTTTTTATGATACAAAACATCCATATTGTATTGAATGTTTTGAGATATTTTTGAATGTGGATGTGTTATTTTTATACCATTCATGGTTTATGGAGAATTTATTTACATTTTGTTTTCTTGTTTTAATATGAATGATTATGTTATGTTTAAACCTGTTCATATGAAGAATGCATTGGACTAAATAAGTGACGGGTGGAGCTCGCTATAGCTCTTCGATGTGTCGGTGGGTCTCGTGAGACAAACTTGTGTCTTGGCACAAGGCTTTGACAAATCGTTTTTGTAGTCTTGGCACAAGGCCTGGACTATGTGGTTATGATACTCCGTCATTATGCATTCCATCATTTTGAAAGTGGTTATTGATATTGCATGTGATTATTCGACTACTTGAATATCCATGTGAATAAGTAAATGAAATTATTTCATATTTTCTTTTCCATATTATGATGAATTTCAATTGTTAAAATGATTTTGTTTTAGTTATACATTTCCATAAATGTTTATGTTTATTTTTGAATTGTTCCACTATAATGTTATCCTTACTGAGCATCTGATCACACCCCTTTCAATGTTTTAATTTTTTCCAGGATGGGAAGAAGTATTTTATGAATTACCTATAGGTAATGTATGAGGGGATATGAAGAAAAAATGTTGTTGTAGTTTTTTAACGTTATGTTGTTACTAAGACATATGAATATATCTAGTGTTTCCAAGGCTACTAAACTATCGGTCATTCGAGACTTGATCTTTTGTGATCAAGCCAATGTTATGTAATAATGCACCGACTCTGGGTAACTAGGGTTGGGGCGTTACACATGCGAAAAACCCATGTCCGCTTTTAAAAAGTAATTCAGACCTAAAATATTTTGACATTTATTTTTTGTAAAAATAACTTAAAAAATTTCTAAAAAATATTTTATATTTAATTAAAACACATTTCAAACATTATATTTTTAAATTTTATTTTATTTTAAATTTTTCTTAAATTAGTATTTAAAAAAATCATTTAAAATATTTATATAAATCATGGTTTTTGAAAAATATATACTTCAAACCAAAGAAATAAATACAGTTATATTTTCTGAAAATCAATTTATTAAACCCTAAAAACAACCATCTTACTACTTTTTCAAATTTGACAACATAACCACATAAAATATATATCTTATAAGTGATATATAAATACCAATAATATTAATTACGTTAAATTTAATGTAAATAAATGGTCAGTATATTAATAACATAGAGAAAAGAGGTGGTGAATATAGATTTTTTCTCACAAAATTAATAAAGTGAGAAAAAATACCGTACCATAAGTATTTACTTCCTTAATACATATTAAACTCTAATATATAATAAATATACTTTTATTATAAATATATAGTAGAAACATATTAATATATGTCATATCATTTATGATTTTCTTAGGACATATTATTACCAACTTATTAATTATATGATGTTAAAGTTATGTATTTTGTAATAACTACATTGTTTTTAGTATATGTCTTTTATTTATCACATTTTATCTTCATACTTTTATCATGATTTAATAATATATAAAATGGAATAAATAAATTAATATCATTTATATTGATTATATTTTTATTTTTATTAATCCATAAAATTTGGTCAAAGAAAATGAAATACCATATTCTAGGAAACGGTAAGTCATATGTATGCATGAAAATTGTTTCCATTTTATTTTTTTATTGAAATAAATAAATTTAACTCTTATATAAATATATATATCTTATTTACATTAAAAATATCATCACATATATACCACACATATTTATTAAAACCATCATTATTAACTTCAATTTTATGTGTAAATGAAACAAACCCCTTCATGAGGTGGGGGGTCTTTAGTACCCACGAGTGATGTTATAGTAATCCCATGAAATATAAATCATTATGGTATGTGTGATTTAAAAATTTGCGAAATATATTAAATATCATAAATAAACTATATGTCCATCATTACTCCCATTTTTTAGATGTTGTAATAGAAAAATTATTTACATAGATTTATGAGGCGGTAGTTAGTGAATCACCCAAATAATAATTTTGTATCCCATTTGATAGAATTGTGTGTTATTATTTTTTTTAGTTTGATAAAAAATAATATTGAATGAATCAAAAGTTATTAATGGAACGAGATATCAAGTGTAACAAAAGGAAATGATGAGTTTTTTTAAAAAATATTTAATTTTTGATTCATATAAATATTTCATAAATTTTTTGTTGCAAGAAACACAATCCATCAATAAAATTAAATTTATTTGAAAAAAATTAAAAATTAAAATAAGATTAGTGTGTTATAAATAGATTAAACTGATGAGTTCTTCAATTATATATTAATATTTTATAGGAATACTTATTTTCTATTTAAACATAGTTTAATACTCATAATTCCCATAATATTGAGTAGGATGTGTCATAGATAGTTTCCAAGTCTCTATATCAATTTTCACATTAAAAAAATAGATGGATGCACACTGAATGGCCATTATGAATGCTTGGAGTATCCCACTAACACATCACTAATTAAGCTAATCATGATCCCTTATACTATATATAAATTTCATGAACATCCAAAAAATGATCAATGACGTCCAAAATTGACCATAAGTTGAAACACATAGTTGGATCACAAATAAACTGAGATCTTATTAATTTTATATAATGAAAATTGATGCTTGTAAAATCAGAATCACAATCATATTATCTCTAGAACATCTTGGATTGATATACATGCTAAAATTTCTTATTAAATAATGACATATATTTATCCTAGAATCCTTTTCAAAATCATGATTTTTCACATCCAAAATACCAATGGTTAGTCTCACCATAATGGAAACAACGTAACATAAGGGTAGAACCATCATCAATTTATTGGATGGACCTATAAATATAGTTTATTTATCATCTACTATGAAATAGTATATAAATACCAGTTTTTCATGTCTCATTATTCATTAAACATATTGATTGGACTTGGCCGCCATGCTCATTGTGGGAATTAGACACGATTCATTAGCTACCAACCTACATTAAAACACATTAATATCATTCAATAAATCCATAGATACCTCATTCTAGATGAGTTCCACCTCCAATGTTTCCACTCCACACCCTAAAAAATTATTTATAAATCCCCCAAAAAATTCCAAATAGCCCTAAACAGAAATTTATGATTTTTTAGTTCCATCAAGCCCCACATACCAAAATCAACTACCCCTAAAACCTACATAATTATTAATGAGGATAAATTTTTTTATTGTACATAAATCCATCAAAATTTCGCCACTATCTTAATGGATAAATATTAGTTCACTTCAATATCATTCCGTAGAAATTCCTTAAAAAGATAAATTCTTATATCACCCAATTCATTGAGGTTTTATCTTATCACTAATTTATACCTCCATGTCAATCCACCATGTTGTTATGAAAACATGGATATCTTAAAACTATAACCATCATCACACAGATTGGGCTCTTATAAGACCCAATAAATTCACAATATTTATTTATATGAATTTTTTTTACTAATAAAAAAGCAATAGACCCAATATGTAGGAAACTTTATTCAATTTTCACTAAGGAAAACAATACGAAACCACTCACGAATCGTTAAATAACATCTCCTATGTGCCCCAACTCACCTCAAAATGGACTATTCCATGTTGATTCGTATCAAATATAGTGCTTACATGATTCTATAAATTAATATTCAACCAATGAATCACAATTCATTGCTTAAAAAAATTTCATCACATGCTCACACACCAGTTCAATCATTTGAGAAAAACATATCTCACCCCATGAAGAAATATCACGCGCGGATCATTTTGTTTTAAGGAGTATAATTTCTCTCACTAAATAAAATAACACACAAAATGACTTCGAATCCCAATTATTAGTTCTTTGAAACTTATCCTAAATTTCACAATAATTGAAATATCAGGTTCCCCATTACCTGAAACATTATATAATAGCCTAGACATCATGAACCCTTCAAAGGATAACCTCACCAATAGGGAAACTAATGGTGAAACCCAAAAAACACTCCAAAAGCGTCATTCGTGATCCAAATTTTATCAATTCATTTACATGAAAAAATTTAATAAATCCAAGCATTTTTTGGAACATTATTTCTATAAAAAAATTTCAAACTCTTCAAAAATCCTATACAATACCATAAATGACTATTTTTACCATGAATTTGAAGCCCCGCCAGCAAATTATGAATAGGAATAAAAATAATCCATCCATCAAAAATGTAACATCAAATTCTAGGTCACCTAAACACTATCATTTCTTCATCATAAAACCCAATGAAATTTTAAAAAATTCACCGCATATATTCTATGGAACATCATATTATTTGGTAGAAAATGTCAAGGAATCTTCTCATTATTTAAAAATATATAACCATAAAAAAATGGGCAAACTCCTTTATAGGTCACCCTCACAATTCATGAGGCTTTGAGTAATTTACCAAAAGGGTTGAATTTAAGGGAAATTTTGCCTTTCTACATATCTCACATAGAAAAAATATAATGTTATTTCTCTCTCGAAATGTCCTCACAGAAATATCAATATCAGAACAAACCGTACATGGAAAAAAAACAACCAGTCTCATGGATGTCATACAAGTATATAACAATGTACTCATGAAAAGGGTTTCAAAAACAGGTCTTACACTCTAGCCCATCGTTCTTATAAATAATGTAATATTCCAACCCACAATAAATCAAAAAAAGAACATCCATGATCACTAACTGCAACTCAAGGAAAAAAACCAATAATTTATAATTATTTCATACTTTATTTGTAGCACCCCGGTTCTGGAAGCCACCTAGAGGTGCCCCGTACCTGGTTGGTCACATGACCGCCACTACATTTCCCCAAACTCTAGAGGTAGAAGACTAGCTGTGAGGGCCTTAGGTGTGATAGTGGGGAAACTATGCCCTCATTGGAAGAGTACACAGCGGATGTAAACAACACATACAATAGTGGAAGCAATAAATATCCAAAAACATTAAACAGAGGAAGACTAAAAAAATAAACAACTAGAGCACACACATATATATACGAAATGATGGATGATACATATGTCTATGAAAGCATGAAAACAAGTCACAATGCTGAATACACCACCAAACCCATGTACAAAATAAAAATAGATAAGCAACTCCTCAGTATCGCAAGCCTTGGCTTGGTCCCATGCCCTCGTGATCCAATGCAATCAAGTACCTCTAGTCAAATGTCACATTCCCTTGTATATACCTACTGCAATATAATCTGTTTGGGCCCTAAAGCATGACCCAAATAGGGTTTGAGACTAAATCCTAGTAGGCACCCACCCAAATATCTGTGCCTGATAGTCAATGATCAAATGGCAGGTAATAGTACAGTAAGAAGTAAACAGTAAACAGTAAACAGTAAACAGGATGATACACAACAGTAATCAATCCACAGATCAACATGAAACAATGATGCAAACCACTAACCACAAACATGGATCCCTCTGAGATGTACTCACAGCCATCCCCTAGGGTCCTATCCATGAAGTACCAATAACACTCTGGGATGTAAACTCAGCCTAACCCCTCTAGTTTGGTCATACGAAATTATGAGACTCTCTGAGGAAGAACTCTCATTCAATTCCCCTTATAGTTTAAGGTAGTCAGGGACTCTCTGAGGATGATCAAATTGCCTAATTCCATTTATATCCCCAAGTTCTAGAGACGCTCTGAAGAAGTTGACTCGGTCAATTCCTCTTATAGCCTCAGGTCTATCGCAAAATCTCTGAGGAATATCACTCAGTCAATTCCTCCTATAGCTCGAAATGGTTTGAGGAAATTCAAACAAAACCCAGACTCTGTGAGGAAGCTCACTTGGTCTACCCCCGTATAGTCTATAATGTTCAAGACTCTATGAGGAAGCTTACTCAGTCTATCCTCTTATAATATATAATATCCAAGACTCTCTGGGAAGCTCACTCGGTCTATCCCCTATAGTCTATAATATCCAAGACTCTTTGAGGAAGCTCACTCAGACTATCCCTTTATAGTCTATAGCACTAGGTTCTCATGGCCCCATGCCAGTCAATGCATAATAATTCTATATGGACAAAGTAATCCTAGAAATCTACTTGGATAACCAGTTTACAACATAACAAGAATTTCAAGGGAACTACACTCCATCCTACAGTCATAAGAAATGGAAAATAGGTACAACGACCAAAAGACTAGCAAGACCAAAAGGTCGTAAACTGAACAAGGAATGGGAAAAACAACCCTGTATAGAAACTATTCTTATACATAGCCAAATTAACTCTACACAATCATACAAGAAAGCCAGAAAACAACAGGGGAAAATAGTAAATAAACAATACCCCATTCAAGAGTATTAGTGGAAATTTCACATAAAACACAATGACATTGGACAGAAAGGCACAAACCACCTACCTTGATTATAGGAGATCGATATACTTTAACCAAGAGGCTTGAAACTCATTAGAACATCATATATCTATGAAAATTTCCAAAACGATCAACCCTAGATTACTTGAGAAAGATGATGAATATGAAAACAAAGCTCTAGGAGAAGAAAGATCCTACCGATGTGGTTCCAACACAATTGACAGTGGTTGATTTAGTGAACGTATGGAGGCTCGGGGGCTCGGAGGAGATTCGCGGCTGTATGGGACGCTCTCGGTCAAAGAAGATGGAGAAAAAGATAGTTCCTGGGTTATGACATGACCCCGGTTTGTTTAATGAAAAAAGGAAAGTACACGACGTGTACTTATGGAGTACACAGTGTGTACTGGGATTTTCAGTAATCAACATTAAGTGGCCTCAACATCACCCCACACGACCATGTGTGTAGCCCGGACACGGCCAGCACACGGCCTCGCGCGGCATCGAAGTACAAAGTGTGTACTTCAAAAATTTCTAGAAACTCCTATTTTCTAAAAAATTACAGAAAAAGGAAAAAAATACCTGAAAATAAGGTCTGGGTTCTTACAAACATACCCCCGTAAAGAAATTCATCCCCGAATTTTCTGAGCGAGGCGTGGAAGAAAAAACCTCGAACAGCTCTGGCCGCTGCGATCGTACATCGGCCTCCCTCTCACAAGTCTCATCATGTACTCTCTCGTGCTGCCGTAACACCCGTACCAGCGGAACAGATTGGACATGGGGAAACATTATACAGCGACCTAAAATCTGGATAGGATACTCCTCAAACCATGCATCCACTTCAAGCACGACCTCCTTAGGATGAAAGACATGAGACATGACTAAAAAGTAACATCGGAACTGAGAAATGTGGAAGACGTCGTGCATATCTCGATACCTATGAGGTAACAGAAACCGAGAGGGAACCAGACCAACAATCTCCAACACCTCAAATGGCCCGACGTACAGTGGCAAAAGCTTACACTAACTCTAAATCCTTTTATGTCTCTAACTCGGTGCGACACGCATGAAAACACGATCCCTGACATCGAACTCTAGAGGTCATCTCCACTGATCAAAATACGACTTCTGTCGAGACTGTGCCGTAGAAATATTCTTATGAATCAACTCTATCTGCTCTGAGGTCTCCTGGACAAGACAAAGTCCCAGAAATGTTGCCTCCCCTACCTTCGGCCAGCATAAAGGTTATCGGTATGGCCTACCATATAAATTCTCGTAAGGTGCCATCTGAATAGACGCCTGAAAACTGTTTTTTTAGGAAAACACTACAAGGGGTATATTCTTCTCCCAAAAAAATCCAAATTATAGGATGCTAGCTCGGAGAATATCCTCAAGTACCTGAATCGTACGTTTGGACTGACCATCTATCCGGGGATGGTATGTTGTACTCAAAATTACTTGTGTACCCAAAGCCTACTGAAGCCCCTGCCAGAACCGAGATGTAAAACGCACATCTCTGCCTGAATCAATGGAGTTTGGAAATCCATGTAAACATACAATATCTCGGATATACAGCCATCCTAGCTCATCAACACTGAAGGTATCCTTGATCGACAAGAAGTGAGAAACCTTCGTAAGCTTGTCGATGAAAACCCAAGAAGCATCATTACCTTTAGGTGAACTTGGAAAACCGATGACAAAGTCCTTCACGACATCAATCCACTTCCACTCATAAATGGGTAACTCCTGCAAATGTCTTGTTGGTCTCTGATGCTCTGCTTTCACCTGGTGACAAGTGGAACACCACATGAAAAAACCACCAACATCTCTATTCATACCTAGTCACCAATACTGGCAGTGTAGATCAGGATACATATTTGTGATGCCAGGATGAACTACCCCAACTGAGGAATGAAAATTCTGCATCAGCTCCTCGTGTAGGTCTACTAGCACCCATATGTGTCCCTGGAAACTGAAGATCTCATTCTCTCCCGCTTTATATTTAAGAAGAGGGACATCTCTTGACACACTCACCCACATGACTATGCCTTCTGAGTTTGATAGCTTCCTCATCTGTACCCGATTAAGAAGTGTAGAGGTAAGAACTACAGAAGATAGAATGGCCTTCCCCTGTCTATCATGAACCTCCAAATGCATCTCATAGAACATAGCCATAGGCTGCCACTCATTACTGGCCTTTTGATCTGCCTGTATCTGAGTTCTCTTGCTCAAGAAATCAGCTACTGCGTTTCTTTTCCCATGTGTATAGGTAAGCTCAAAGTAAGGCGACTGAAGGTTCTCGACCCACCTGCACTATCATAGATTCAGATCACGCAGAGTGAAGGAGATCTTGAGACTCTTGTGGCTGGTAAAAACCACAAATTGCTCTCCCATAATATAATGTATCTAACAGCGTAAGGCATGATCAACAGATGCAAACTCCAGGTCACGTGTCGGGTAATTCCTCTCATGTGGCCTCAACTTACAAGACCCGTATGCAATGACTCCATCTCCCTACATCATCATAGCTTCCAGCTCAATACTTGAAGAATCGTAGTAAACGGTATAGATCTGGCTCAGCTCTGTCAAGTAGTGTATCAGTGTCGATGTGAACCTCCCTTTCATCTCATGAAAGGCTGACTCACAAGAATCTGACCAAAAAAACATTGCCCCTTACATGGTCAGACTTGTTAGTGGTGCTGCTAGGTGTGAAAAGTCATGTATGAAACGCCTGTAGTATCAAGCCATCCCTTTAAAACTCCGCACCTCAAAGAAATTCTTTGGAAGATCCCAGGAAACTACAGATCTCACTTTCTCCAGGTGTGCTGATACTTCTGTCTATGAGGTAACATGACCCAAGAAGTGAATATGATCCATCCAAAAGTGGAATTTCTAGAGAATAAATTATAAATGAATCTCTCTTAGTGTATTCAGAATCTTCTCAAGATTGGTTGCATGGTTGTGTCATGTGTGAGAGTAAAACAAGATTTCATCCACAAAAACCACCACGAAGGAATCCAATTATGGATGGAACAGTCGGATCATCAGTGCCATGAAAACTGCCCGCGCATTCGTGAGACCGAACGACATAACCATATACTCGTATAGACCATACCTACTTCGGAAAGCTATAAGTTGTATAACAGATTTTCTTACATGAAACTGATGATAACCCGATCTCATTTCAATGTATTAGAACACTCGAGATCCTCGAAGCGGATCAAAAAGATCATGGATCCTCGGAAAGGGATATCAGTTCATGACCTTCAACTGGATTAGCTTCCAATAATCCACACAAATCCTGAGTGTGTCGTCTTCTTTCTTTAGAAATAGGATAGGTAAACCCCATGGATATGTACTGGGTCAGAGTAAACCCTTTGCCTGCAACACCTCCAACTGCTTCTTGAGCTCCGACAACTCAGGTGTATCCATCCTATAAGGAGGAATGGAAACTGGTGTCTCTCCTAGCACGAGCTCAATTGAGAAGTCTACCTCAATATCTGGAGGAAAACCTGAATATTACTCAGGAAATACATCTCTAAAACGATCCACCAGTGGAGGAAAGTCTAACTGTGAGGTCCCCTAGTAATACAGATAAAGACCAGAAATCTGGGCTGTAACCCCTCCAAGCCCATGATGCTCGGGTCCTGCTGAACTCGCCTGGACATCCAACTCGCCTCTATGAAAAAGGATATTCCCTTTGGTGATATTGAAACACACCCTACTGTGATAGCAATCGACGTCTTCCTGGAAGGGAACTAACCAGTCCATTTCGAGATTGACATCATATCACATCATCTATAGGACATAGATGTCCAATAAGAAGTGACACCCTGCAACCTCAAGAGGGCACTCTCTTCACTGACATACGTTAACTTTTCTAGTCCCCAATGGTGTGTCTAGAGTCAATGTATCAGTAGAAGAAACGATGTAGAGACCAAGGCTATCCAGAACAGTTATAGAGATAATGCTATGCAGAGCACTAGTATCAAATATAGTTGAAGATAAAAATGAGGCTACTAAGATCATACCTCGAACTGTGGAAGGTCCAGGATCCTTCTCAAGATGGGTCTGCTCCACAGTGAAAGTCTAGCACGTACCGTGGCTTTGAAGCCCTGGATGACCACTCTATGATGATCCAATCTGCTGTCACTAGTAACCTGGTGACTGAACACCACGACCGTGACCTTCACCTTGGCCCAAATGGCCGGATGAACTCCAGTTCTCATACTAGTGAGAAATTGGAGATTCATCCCCTGAACGTAGGGTCATATAAAAACCCCTACCACCAGTTGTAGGTGAGAAGATCTGACAAAAATGACGATGATGGACTATATTGTTGCAAGATCGACACTCCATCGGGTCTTTCTGGCACAGTGGCCTAGTATTCTGGCTACTCCCACATTGGTAGCATACTACCTGGCTGCTTGAAGACACATTTTGCCTACTCTGATCTCCTCGAGAGGACTCCGTGTGGGCTTCTTACTATCATTAGGAGGAACACTGTCTCGGGATGTTGAACCGCCCTAGCTCACTACTCTAGAATCCCTCAGATTGCAATCTGTGATCAGCACCTGGTTGACGATTGAGGATATCGAAGTCAACCTATATACATTCACCTATGAGTGGATGTATTGCCTTAGACCATCCTCGAACGTCCACACAAGGAACAACTCATCTCCTCCAAGAATATCTGTGAAACACTATGACTTAGTAATGTGAGACGAGTACTCCATAACCGAAAGATTACCCTGCTCCAGACTCATAAAATCTCATTCTCAATCGGCCCTCAAGGTCTCTAGGTAGAATTAATCGTAAAAGATGCGCCAAAAGGCATCCCATGTCATACTCTACTGGAATCCAGACTAAGAGATCACCTCCCACCACCTATTGGTGGAGTCTCGGAGCATATAGGTAGCGATCATCACCCTCTTCTTTGGAGGTATCATTAGATGCTCCAAAATTGCCATCTTGGCCTCTAGCCATGAATTTACAGCCTGAGGTCCTCCATCCCCTAAGAAAGTAGAAGGATGCAACTTCTGGAAAACCCACATCAACTCTTCCATCGATGGGGCAGGAGGAGGCGCTCCCTGGAAGGTCTGAATCATCCTAAGAAAGTCTTCCCTAAACTGCGCAGAAGCGCCTACAACTGTTATAACTACTGGTTCCAAGACTGGCATAACAGAAGAACATGCTAGAGTTCCATGATCGGTAATATCCAGTGTCTGATCACTATCTGGATGCTAACATAAAACCAGGGGACGTATCGGTGGCATAGATCTGAAAGGTCATAAGCACACCTTAGATCAGGATTATCAAATACTGAGAACAAAAGAGTACAAGACAGGAACAGGAGAAAGAAAAATTCAATTTTTACAAAACACAACTACCCGACGTGTTGTTTTAAGTAATTTACATGGGTGCGTACTTCTACCACAACTGGTCGTGTAATGCCCCAACCACACGGTGTGTTGTCCCCACACACGACATGTACTTGAACTCTATTCCCCTAACTGAGTCTCCTTTCACACCTAACCACACAATCCTCTTAATTCTAGATTACACGGCGTGTTCAAAAAGGACATGACGTGTACTAGAGAAGGTTTCAACGACCCGTGTTGTTAGTTACACGACTGGCTACATGGTTTACTCTTACACAGTGTGCTCCTTGAGAACACGACATGTACTTGAAGGTTTTCCCTGACCCATTTTTTTCGTGACATGGTTGGGTACTTAAGTTACATGGAACGGCGTGTGAGAATAGGACATGGTTTGTATTGTCATAGTTTCATTCCTCAGTGTCATTTGTCACACGGGTAGACACACGGTCACTACAACACGACGTCTACGTACCATACACGGCATATTCTTAAAGATTGTTCACAACCCCGTGTTTCTGCCCACACAGTCGGTGACATGGTTTAAAAGCTACATGGTGTGTATAAAAAAATTACCCGACATGTATTCTGGGTTTTTCCAGGAAGTAGATCAAAAACTGCTCTGAAGCCCTGAAAACAACCAAAACAAGATTTAAGGTGCCAAATATCGATCCATGTGGTCCTAAAATCCCTACGAATCAAAGCTGGGAATTTTAAACAAGTTATAACAAGGAAACCGGGAAATGAACCACCCAATTCCAGTCCATGACGATCCATAACACCTCAAGAACCAATGTTTTGTCTCCATATAAATAAATTACTATACAGAAAAATTCTCTATCAAACAGTATAGATTCCATCAAAGCATATATCACAACAGCTTACATAATCTACACAATGTCTATGACAACAACATGAAATCGATAATTCATCCTATATGGAATGGAAAGAATGCATGGAATGTGATTTCAATCATGTTACTATATGATAAATGAGATGGAATAGCTTCATCTCATCGAGTTGCGACAGAAATAGAACCGCAAAAAAAACTACTGTAATAGCACAATGCATGTGAATAACCAAAAGGTGAAATCAAATCAACTGTAAAAGTGAAAACTAGTAAAACTACAATAAACGAGGTAGTATGGATTTTACATGTACACGGGTTAGCTACTCCAGGGAATAGCGTATAACCAAGCACCTATTCTGTCATATCCCTGGATATAGGCTTAAAACAGAAAGACAAGATAAAAGAGTTCCTCTGATACCACTTTGTAATGCCCCTGTTCTGGAAGCCTCCCAGAGGCACCCCGTACCTAGTTGGTCAAATGGCCTCAAACGGATTTCCTAAAATGCTAGAGGCTGCCGACTAGCAGTGAGAGGCCTTGGGTTTGATAGTGGGGAAACTATGCCCTCATTGGAAGAGGACACAACTGAAGTAAAAAACATATACAATAGCAGAAGTTGTAAATATCCAACAACATTAAATAGAGGAAGACTAAAACAATAAACAACTGGAGCACACACATATATATGAAATGATTCATGACACATATGTCTAGGAAATCAGCCAAACAAGTCACAATGCTGAATAAAACACTAAAACCAAGTACATAAGAAAAATAGACAAGAAACTCCTCAGCATCCCAAGCCTCGCCTTAGTCCCATGCTCTCCTGTTCCAATGCAATCATGTACCTGATGTCGAAGGGTGCTTTCCCTTGTCTATACCTGCAAAAATATAATCAGTTTGGATCCAAAAGCATGACACAAACTTGGTTTGAGACTAAATCCTAATAGGCAACCTCCCAAAGATCCGTGCCTAATAGTTAGTGAGCATATTAAAGATAATAGTACAGTATGTAGTAAATAGTAAACAGTAAATAGTAAACAGGATCATACACAATAGTAAATAATCCACAGATCAACGGGTAGTAGTGAAGCAAACCGCTAACCACAAATAGGAATCCCTATGTGAAGTACTCATAGCCATCCCCTATGGTTCTATCCAAAATCTACCAACAAACCTCTGGGAAATACACTCAGCTTAACCCCTCTGGTTTGGTCATACGAAATGAAAAGACTCCCTGTGGAAGAACGCTCAGTCAATCCCCCATATAGTCTAAGGTAGTCAGGGACTCTCTGAGGAAGATCACATGGTCCAATCCCCATATAGTGCCAAGGTCTAGAGACTCTCTGAGGAATCACAATCGGTCAAATGCTCTTATATCCTTGGGTCTATCAAATACTCTCTGAGGAAGCTCACTCATTCAATTACTCATATATCCTAGGATGGTTTAGGGAAATTCAAACAAAACATATACTCGCCGAGGAAGCTCACTCAATCTACCCCCGTATAGTCTATACAGCTCAAGAATCTCTGATGAAGCTCACTCATTCTATCCTCCTCTATTCTATAATATCCAAGACTCTCTAGTAAGCTCACATGGTATATCCCCTATAGTCTATAATATCCATGACTCTTGGAGGAATCTCACTCGGTCTATGCCCTTATAGTAAATAGCACCAGGTTCTCATGGCCTCGTTCCAGTCAGTGCATAATAATTCTATAAGGCCAAAGTAAACCTACAGAGATACTCGGCTAACCAGTCTATAATATAAAAAGCATGTCAGGGAACAACACTCCATCATACAGTCACAAGGAATGGAAAACGGGTACAACAACCAAAATATAAACAAGACCAAAAGGTCGTTAACAGAACCAGACATGGGAAAAACATCCAATCATAGTAATTATCCTTATATATATCCAATTTAACTCCACACACGCATACTAGAAAGTAAGAAAACAATAGGGGCAAAACAGTTAACACGACAAACCCCGTTCAAGGGTATTGGTGGATATTGCACAAAAAACTCAACGACAATGAACAGAAAGTCACAAACGACCTACCATGATTCTAGGAGATCGAAATAATTGAACCACGGGGATTGAATCTCCTTAGAACTTCGTTGATCTATGAAAATGTCCCAAATGCCAAACCCGCGATAACTTTAAAAGGAGGTGGAATTGGAAAACAATGCTCTAGGAGAAGGGAGAGCTTACCGGTGAAGTTCCAATGCAATTGACAGCGGTCGATTTAGAGAACGGATGGAGGATCGGGGGCTCGGAGGAGATTCACGACTGTATGGGACACTCTCTGTCAAAGAAGCAGGAGAAGAAGAATGTTCTGGGGTTAAGATGTGACCCCTATGCGTTTAATGAAAATAAAGAAAGTACAAGGCATGTAATTTTGGATTACACGGTGTGTACTTGGCTTTTACATACCCTGTTTTATGCGACCTCCACATCACCCCACACGACTATGTGTGTCGCCCAGACACGGCCAGAACACGACCTCACGTGACATCGAAGTACACTGTGTGTACTTAAAAAATTTCTAGAAACTCCTCATTTCTCAAAAACTCCATAAAATGGAAAATAATACATGAAAAGATGGTTTGGGTTCTTACATTATCATTCATTTTTTGAAATCTTTGTATCATATTTTTTTCATTTTTAAATAACTTTATCCATTCTATCATGCACGAGATTGATTAAATAATATTCCATAAAACAATTACTGAAAAATTCCTTATAACATATTTTTATAATTTTACATCTTTATATACAATATAAAGTTTGATGTAGGTCTCATATGTCATGTTCATTTAGGACATTATCATTTACTAGTGCCTTAAAATTTTCATAATCCTTCACCATGATGTCGTCATTAAAAATAGAACCCATAATTTTTATAGTGGAACACCCATTATTTAGTGATTAGTACCCAATTTAACTAAAAAATATATAATTAAAAATTATATAGAATAAATTATGTGTAACTCCATATAATAAAAATCATTTTTATTTAAAACAGGGGGGATTTACATAAACATGTTCACTATTCAAGGGCATACATTATTTTTTCCATGTGATTTGAAAATTTATGTATTTCATTCTATTCCTAATTCCATGGTTTAGATACTCCTAATTTATATAGGAATCAAATTCATAATTTTCATAGATATGACTCCATTATCAATTTATAATGAAATGTAACTTAAAACACTCCTATAATATTATTATTTAGACAAAAAAATTCACATTATTAACTCATTTCTACTACCTTATTTAACCTAATGCATGATTTGAAATAATTAATGTAGTGTTCCAGAATATAATTATAAGTTAAATTACTATATTAATTGATATATAGACATTAAATAACCCCCACATATCGAATTACATAATTCCATAGGTATATATAAATAACAAGTAGTAATAATCCATACATATAAATAAAACCATAAAATATGTGAATTATAAGAAAATATAAGTCATAGGAAACTTATTCATTTTATATAACAGTTATATAACTATACATATAATTTTATTCACACAACGTCTTATCATACCAACCATGAGGACAAATATGACAAAACAATATCATTACACCATAGCGCACCACCTAAGGTGGAAACATATCAGATGTAAAATCCAAAATCCTGATAAACCATTCCCATCCTTTCCGCATCAATTTTCCTTAGAACATGTGTCTATAAATCATAGTAATGATCTCTTTAGCACCATCCTACAACATCCTACTATCATATATACAATTATAAAATATTTATAAAAATGAATTGACATTATCAATACTATTTTATAATTCCCCAACCCGGTAGAAATTTAACCACTACCCTACTACATTCAGAAACATATAATCTTTTATCATAGTTAAATGGAAATTGTAGCTCACTAGTGGGTCCATACTATGATGTTTTTTTGGGGGGACTGTGAAATCATTACTGGATATAACAATATAAAAGTAGATGAAAACCCGAGGATAAATAAAATATAGGAAACCAAAATAGGGTCAGTGTTGATTAAATAATTTTTGTGTCACACGTAATAAAATATTCTTGTTATGTTCATACAATCTATAATCCTATACATATGGATATTATTCAAGAATATATAAAATTAAAAAAAATAATTTTTTTGGTTACCATGTCATCACCAATATGGACTCGAATCCAGCTTAGTCACATCCTCTTACTCCATCGTAGGAACCCAAATAATCAAGCTTCAGCCTTGGGATATCCCATATACCTATAAACTATAACCAAGTATAGATATCCACTTGAGTACTAAATTTCCCTTGCAGCCTGTGCAAGGTATACGACCAACTCAGTAGGTCCTCATAAACTTTTTCTAATGAATGTATTGTATATAAGTGTAAAACATGATGAAGTATAATAAATAAATGAAACAATAATAATCATATTCTAGAAAAAATAATAAAACCCAATCAATACTCAGGTCATAAGGGGAAAAGAGTGGCCAACAGTAGCTGATTCAACACTTTGTCATCTTTGAACATGATGGAAGTATCATGTATTAAATTGGTTATATGGTGAAATGCAGAGGAACACACAATAAAGTTACCTAAATGTATCCACATGGAACCTATGATAACCCAAAGATATCAATTTCCATCAAAAAAAAGACTTGTTAGAAATCATGGAATCATACAAAATAATTTAGAAGTGTGGCTTGATTTGAATATCATTCTCAAACATGCGATATTATACACAAATAAAATCAATTTAAATCATAGGATATCCTACAATAATATCAACAAGGGAACTCCTCGATAATATACAATATTTATCAGTGGGGTTCCATAAGTATAAACATAATCTAAATTCTATAGGGATCCACAACATGAAATTTTTTGTACAAAAAATATGTATAATCTACTAGCATGATTAAGGAATTCTATAAAATAAGAATTCATTTATTCCATAAAAACCTTCAGTCCTGAAATCAAAATCATTTCACTAGTGGAATTTATGGGTTTCCCATGTAATGACACAAAAATACAATTGATAAAGAATATATAGATACATTCCAAGGACTTAAAATTATCATAATCAATTCCATGAAATCCATCAGGTCATTATTCAAATATTAAACCACAATTATTTTTAAAATCCAATCCCTCATCCCCACTATATGACATTTATTAAATTCATATATATTATTTAAAACATTAATCCATGATTTATATTTAATAAAAATCCAAATTTCATAATATATTTTTTATTCCTTAAAAACCACGAAGATTTAATAGTCATCCATGGTAACCCACATTACAAATTAAATCATTATATTACCAATACATACCAAAAGCATAATCAATAGATTTAATCCTTTATAAGGTAAATCAAAAAACATTAAATTAATATTATTAACTATGGTCCACCCTACGATAATAAGAATCTCTAAAATCAATGTTGGGGTGAGATAATCAATATTGGAAATTGAAATTTAATTTATTTATTAGGAAATGAGTCATGTTTTCCGGTGTGAAAATACATGTTGACACAAAATATAATGTAAATAAACTAGTTAAAATCACATAGTCTATCTAACATATGCTTTTAGAGACCCACATGTCTGCTGTTCGCCTAAAATTTACGCTAAAATGAAATAAATTGAAGGAAAACAAAAATTCATAAAATTTAGGGCATAACACACATAAATGTTTTGAGGACACCAAAAATGAAATAATTAAGGAAAGGGAGGAAGAGGAATATTAATAAAATCAAAAAAAATATTTTATCTAATAATAAATCAAATTGATAATATCCAATGGAGATGCACCATGGTACAAGAAATGTGTAATGGCATTCCAATGGTGTTGGAAATAGATCTAAAAATGTGAGATTTTGGGAATGAAGAATGGTAAAATGGTTGAAATACAATATTACACCTATAAGAAAATAACCCCATGACCCACTAACCAGTCTTTAAAACTATGGTGACTTGTATCCCAACTAGAATTCCTCCAATTATTTGATGATACCATAACCCATTATCGACATTCCTGGATTACCTCGTATACTTCATGTACATCCCTATTACAAAACAAACACCCAATAACACATTATCAATGTCCAAACCAATTTCAATAACAAAATTATTACTATCCCAAAACCACATGAAGGTTCAATTTCTTATAGAAAATATATATATAATGATTCATGAATAAAATATTATAGTTAATGTAATGATTTCTCATTTGGAGATAAAATCTAGAATGAAAAAAGCGCATGAAAAACCTATATCCTAATAAATATTGATTTTTGATGAAAATATTTTAAATCGAAAAGTCAAATATAATGAAAATATTACATAAATATATATAGTTTTTAAAAATTATGTTTATAGTTTCTTGATATTGAAGTAAAATTTATAAATAAGGAAGTTCAAAGAGTTGAACTTCACATGGATCCTAGATAATATCCCATAATAATGTTTCTAATGAATTTCATTCAACCCATACCGCACAATTTAGAGGTATCAGGAATACGAATTCATTATAATGTTCCATCTACTAAAAAGAAAAAAAAAATTACATTATTCTCTGATGAATTATTTGATCTAATGTTTATACATTTAAACATTTATGGTGTAAATCATGTTTCTGAAAAAGTATTGGTGATCTAATGTGTTATAAATCTATCCACATACTCATATTTTTATGAAAATAAAAATATAAGTATTTCAAAAAATCATTCAAGGTGATTATTCATAACCTTAAACAAAAATATCCCTACAACATCCAATGGACTGAACAATGGAATATTATAAGATTATTTGGAAAGTGATGGTGATGTGGATTGTTTTTTATTGTATTTTATTGAATACATTCTTAATTAATTATCTATAAAAAATTAGAGATGGCATAATTAATGTGAAATATATATAAATGAAAATATAAATATATAATCTTTCATGAAATGTTTATGGTAGAACCAAAAAATATTGAGATGTGATTTATATAACAGTCATGAAATCCCCTATAGATGTTTCAGAAGATTATTTCATAGTGGGGATGGGGATTGGATCACATTAATCAATCAAATTTTAGTACCATATATTAGCAGGATACAGAATAAATTATGTGGATGAAAAAAATGAAAACATACATGAATATTAATTTGAGAAATAAACTAATAGGATATATTGGTGTAAGACATAAATAATTATGATTTTAATTTTTATTGAATGTTACCTAATATGGGTAACATATTGGATGATTTAAAATAATTTGTTGGGTAGAGGATACCAACCATACACTGCAAAATTTCATGAAATAGTTACTAAGACAAATAGAGTAGGAGAATGATAAGAAGCAATCTTTGTAAGATATAAGGTGTGTTAATAACTGAAAGAGGAATATATGCCCTTTTTAATGGTATTTGGTCTATAATGTTTAAATTAAGCATGGATATTGGATTAAAATGATAATATGGGAAGGAATAGTGAATGTTTCATAATAAGAAATGCAAATTGGAAAATAAAAAAAAATTAATGTGTCAGCAAATGGAATAAATCCATTCCATCCAAAAATATATTTTATTTTTGAATAATGTGAAGAAAATGGAATTATAATGGAACTAATTTTTATAGAATCGCCTTTTTAGGAAATGAATATCAATTTAATTTATCTAACTATGATAAAATTGAAAATCCGCCTTATTTCACCATATTTTATAATATATATAGATAATAGAATGATAAGCTGATGTGATTCAGGGGGAGTCATAATATTAAAATATAGATAACCTATATATGTTTAGTGAAGATAAATTGGTAAAATTTGTATATTTGGAAAGTCAAAATATGAGAGATAAATTCACAAAAACCAATGAACTGAGGGACAAAGGGTTTCATATCATGTTAATTGAATAGCCTAGTGTCATTACAACACAATATAAAGATGAAAATTATGAAATATTGGAGATTAAAACTTATAGATAATTGATTATTTTATCATCATTTAGGAATTATTTTGTAGGAAACTTAATTGATATCGACCCCACAATATGTTCAATGATTTAGAATCCCATGGGAAAAAATTATAGAAGACTTTATTGTCTAAGATAATCGTAATTTTTTATACACTATGATTGTGTCACATATAATTTCAATTTGTTTATCCATGAATTTTTTATTTATGGAAGGAGATTCTGTCCAATTCTCGAGGAATTTTTTTTTATTTTTATCTCAATAAATGTTCCTGCAAGATTAATTGATCATGATAATAAATTTCTAGAAAAATATGATTGATGATATTTTTAAAACAGTATTTATAATAGTGGCAGAAATTTACTTCCAAATTTGATTTGAATAAGTGTGAAAAATTATAATATTTAGGGGGAGATTAAAGATCACATGACCTGATAATTAATAAATTTTGTTTTTGTTTTTTAGAATGGTTTTAAGTCACCTTTCAATTCAAAGGGGATGAGAAAATAAAATTTTTTATGTGATATCTTGATGAAATTCCATATATGTTTCACACTTCTGAAGGTGGAACCATAGGTGTAGGAACACAATTGATGTTGGAAACCAACAGGGTATTTTCACTAAAGAATAATATATTATTTGAATTATTGTATGAGGAACTCAAGTAATTTTAATTTTTTAAATTAAATTAAATAAATCGTTATTGATATTTGGATCATACATTTACAGAGACTAATCTATGTAAAATAATAACAATCTTCAAAATATTCTTGAATTATTTTCTATGAGAATAAAGTGTTGAAGGATGAAGGGGGAGTATTTTCCAAAATTATATCAGTAGATGATCAAATGAGATATTTAATGGTTCCCCTTGAATGGTCTCACCAACATATGGTGTTATTATAGAAACAATAGGAGGGATCTTGAAATAATTAAATTAAGGGAAAATATTATTACAAAAATGTGAGTCGACATTGTTACATAAAGATTAGTTTCTTGGATGATATAAATCTAGATGATAGAATGATGAGATTCTATAAATTCACTCTACGATGAATATGGAATGTATGATTATTGGAAGGATGAACCATATTCCATAATTCACATAGACCATAGGATTGAACACATAATGTTGTAATTCTTACTTTAAAGGATGTAAGAAAATCCTCACGTTATATATATATATATATATATTAAAATAATGATTTTAAAAAATTAATTATGTGTATTGTAGTAAAATCTACACCCACTAAAACTACATCCCTAAAATTTATGCAGAAGATAATTAGTTGGATGGTCTCAGCAAGAGGAAGATATAAATTATTTCCTAATTAACATGGTGACTTCATTTCTCAAAAATAAATTAGTCATTTATTTATTTTTTCACTCAATGGAATAAGAATCTCTTTAATTTATGAATTATATTGATCAAAACAGAATTCAATTGAAAAATATAATATTGGATTTTTCAAATTATTACATACAATAATTTTAGTAAGCTAGTCATTCAAATTTCATTCAGAGTTAAAAAAAAGGTTCAATGTAATAGAGGAATGATTTTGAAAAATGGTTAATAATAGTGGAGAACATCATAAGAATAAAATATGAAAACCATTGGATAACAAAGACATGTAAATTGAATAATTTCATTTTCAACATTTGAGTTGATTGGAAAAAGGATATATAAGATGATGTTTTAATATTATTATATTTTAACTACATAACCAATAAATATATATGAATAATTCCATTGTTTTAAAACATAATAAAAACAATAGAAAATTTAATTTTTTTAAGATACATAAAGTCATCACAAAACATCATGGAGAAGAAATCAGTTATTCGATATTACATGGATCAAAATGTTTCAAACAACTTGGTCAATTAAAATAACCAATGATTCGAGATAATTTTATTTTATTTGATATTAATAGAGGAATATAAATGAATGGTTGGGAATTTGATGATTAAAATTATTGTTTCTAGAAGACGAAGCAATGGTCGATGCAGAAGTCGGAAAATCATATGATGCTGCTATATACTAGTGATGTCACAGTTTGAAAAAAGGCTATTTCATTGGATGATTAGAGTTATTTAAGATTTCTTACAACAAGATATATAGAATATTATATTTATATTGAATAATTAATGAATTTTTATATAACAGTAATTCAATTCATATTTAAATTATATGGAATTAATTTAAATTAAACATATGTGATAATCAGAATGATTCACAAGGTAAATGTTGATATAAAATAAATGTAAAAGATATTATTAAAAAATATATTTTAATGCATTGTAATATTTTCACCAAAGTGATAATAACCATTTCCATTATGTGTGATATATGTGAAGACAACTCTATTTTTAGTGACTCTTAATACAACGATAGAATTGATGTGGGTGTTAAAAACTATAAGTATGTTTGATCACTATAAGATTCTAAAGAGTTACATTTCTCTAATATAGATACAATCAATTTGTAAATATGTTGAGATGGAATCTCATCTATTCAAAATTTATGAATGAATTTTCCTTATTATTTTATTTTTTTGATAATGAGATTGTGATTTATAATTCCATCATTTGGGGAGTATTGACCATGTAAATTGATAAGTATTCCAAATATATTGAATGTGATGAACTGTTTGGTGGTTCAAATGTGTGTTACATTTGTTCCCATGAAATCAACCAAATTATTAGAAACTTTTTTCCTGTATGAAGGAGGAATATAATTCGAGAAAATTATTAATGATAAAGAATTTATAGTGATTATTTGATGAAGTGAAACCAATATAGAGAGTTGATCACTTGATTTTTTTGGAGTTTTTTATTCATTTTTTGTTTTATTTTATAGGAACGTACAATTCATTGGATGATAAGTATGCTGTTTGTATTTAGGTGACATGAGTTTGTGATCCATATAATAATTTTATATTACATGAAGAAGTTATATATAGGGAAGAGGTTTATAGAGAGTGCTCCATATTAAATTAACCAAAAGACAATTATAGGTTCACATGTATAATAATAATTATATAATTCCAATTGAATGTTAATGATTTATCGATGAGTATTTTAATAAGTAACACTTGATTAGTACTTTTTCTAGTATAAAAAATTTCACCATTCCTTTCTTGATTTAAATTGTCATAGTAAAATGTTTAATAAGAAGTAATAAGTATATATTATCTCCATTATACAGTATCAAAAGTAGTATGATAAAGAAAAAAAATTGAAAAAAATTTATAACATCTATTACATGGGTCACCTTCTCTATGATGGAACCATGTATGGAATACTTGAAGCATTATTCCCTATATACGATAGGTACCCAACCTATGTAATGGGTATATTTATAATGGAGGTATAAATAACCATTTTTCATTCACAAGTTCTTGTTTTTTAATGATCACATAGAACTATTTCATGTATGTAATGGTTTGTTTTGTGTTGTAAGAAAATGAAGGGAACTCATTTGTTTGAGCAACATAAGGACATCATGTGAGAATAATGAAAGCTCATTCAAAGATCCTTTGATTATTTTTCGGTATTTTTGATTTCATAGAGATTTGTTTTTGAATTATCAAAGATATTGAATGAAGTATGAAATGCCTTTATCATGTTTAGATAACAATTGGATTCAATTTCATTTAGTAGGTATGAACAATAGAATCTTAACCTTAATGTGTCCACAAGTCAACTGATGGTAGTAGGATGATTCATGGGATCCCTATATGTCACACTAGCTAGTCAAAGTGTTCTTATTCCTAGTTTATTAAATCATTCCCAATCCTTCTAAGAACAATTAAATGATGGTAAAAAACAACTAACTCAGGTCTTTAATGACTTATCTTAGAACAAGAATCCTACAACACTTATGATGGATAAATTTAGATCACACAGAGGTCTTGGAAACATAACTTCGTATATAATTAAAAGATATAAGATCTCTATGATTTCCAAATTTCTCTCCTACCACAATTTTCATTCAATTACAAAATTGTTCTTGAAATATAAAATAATTGTCACTCTTATATCATTTAAATTCTCACACTATTCTTCATCGATTATTTTTGATAGAAATGAGATTATTTGTAAATACCCTGAATTTCCATGTAATTTTTTTCATTAAATATAAATTTCACAAGCCAACGAAAATTCACATAGTGTGATTCCGAGTCCCGGAGTGCTTGGAATGAATTTCCCAACTTTTTATCGGGTACATTGAGTAAACATACGAGCGTGTTTTTATAACATTTGAACCGGTGCCTTGAATTGAAATCTGAGAGAACTTTTGAACATGTAACGCCAGTATTCGCTTAAGGGGGCCTTCACCTCGACTGTAGTAGGTTGAGGGTGAATGATTGAATTTTTTTTTGTGAATGAATAAAATAAAATAAAATTTTCTAACATTTCATTTTAATTGTAACACCCATGTCGACATTGAAAGGCGGGGACCACTAAAAACTAATCCCATCATGTGATGTTATAGAGGTGGGGACCACAAGAATTAACCACCCATGTGGGATATGGTGGTGTGGACCACCCAAGTGTAAAATCCCCTTGAACTCCCCTCTTTATGGGAGAAAAACCTCTTTAACTCCACCACTTTAATTGTTCCCCCCTTAATTAATTATACCAACTCACAAATTAATTAATTAAGCCAATTTTAAATTATTCCAATGAATAGAATAGATAACATGTTCTATTATGTGGGATAATTTTAATTTTGGGGGAATTAAGAGGAATGGGATGGAAAGAGGATAATTTGGAAGAACACATCCTCCAACAAAGAGCTCCTCCAACGAAGAACGTTGACGCACAACTTCGACTTCTTCCTCAGGAAAGCCTCCAACGGTGGACATCTTCATTAATGAAGTACCACCTCCATAAATGAGCGTTTATATGATGAAAGAGCTCAGGATCGAAGGTTTGTGGCGGGCACGATGAACATCAACAACTTTGACTTCTCTCATCGACATCATCAATCAAATGAGGTAGGGGTGTGTTGTAATTTCTTCAATGTTAAATTCCCTCTCACATTGAATAATATTCATTTAGTCTTATGTTACTGCACAAACGTAGAGGATACGATCCAAACAAACATGGCCCTACCCATCTGCAAATAATGTGGATCTTATCTGTGATCTTCACGATGGTGTCACCGACCGGTGTCAGTGGTTGTCACTAGTTGAACTCGAGTATCACGACGAAGGAGATGCAAAAAGGGCAGCTAGTCTAGCCGGCCGCTGGCGAGAGGACGACCCCCACTGCCCTTCACCCTCAATGCGCAATCCCACGGTCTCGTGCTTCCCCTTGGAACCCATGGCCTCTGCACCCCCTGGGCTCCTCCGCGCACGTCCTCGGCACCCCGCTCCACTTCACTACCCGCGCCCTTAGCACCCCACTGTGCTCCCCCGCCCACGGCCTCCGTGCCCCATGGCGCTCTGCCACCAACGGCCTCTCCCCGGTCACGGCCTCCTACGGACGCCTTTCCCTATGGCATTCCGCCACATGGGGCCCCTATGCCCTGCCACGATCCGCCGCCCAATGGCCACCACGCTCCATGGCACTCCGCCTTCTCACGGTATGGCGCTGCATGTGGCCTCCATGACCCCTCATGGGCCTCGGGGCCCCTGCGGCCTTCCACAGTCCCTTGCGGCACTTGCGGCATGCCAGACCGCCCATCACTGGCCGTGCCAGACCCATCTGTCTAGGTCGACCCAAACAGGGTCGGGTCGTCCCAGGTCGTGTCATACAGGGTCGGACCGGACAAGGACCAACTACGAGCTATGCACTCTTTTGGACATAACTTTGGAATTTAGCGTCCATTTGATGAACCATAAGTGGTGATGGAAACCTTGGAGCGAGGTGGTCCCTTTGGTATACCCCATTAGAGTTTTGGGTAATGATCTGGAAAGGTCAAGTAGGATCGAGCATCAATCCAACTGGGCCCTCAGGACAAAAAGTTTAATAACATACAGACTGGGTGTTGATTGAAGCATGATCTGTTGTGTTTAGACCCCTATGATGTGGCAGTCCTTTGAGATACATATTCCTGAGACTTTGTGGTAGTTGGAGTATCGAACAACGGATTCTAGTGCAGACCCTCCCAGAGACAATCGAGCATAGTGTGAGAACCCTGATGCTGGCCGTGATGTGATGAATGAAGAGCGATCATATGTGGGTCAGCACTAAGCAATCCTATGTGGGTCAGCACCTAGCGATCCTGTGTGGGTCAAAACCAATCGATCCTGTGTGGGTCATCACCTAGAGATCCTATGTGGGTCAGCTCCTAATGATCATGTGTGGGTCATCACCGAGCCATCCTGTGTGGGTCGGCACCTAGTGATTTTGTGTGGGTCAGCACTGAGCAATCCTCTGTGGGTCAGCACCGAGCGATCCTATGTGGGTCAGCACCGAGCAATCCCGTGTGGGTCAGTACAAAGCGATCCTGTGTGGGACAACACATAGCAATCCGGTGTGGGTCAGCACTGAGTGTTCCCAAGTGGGTCATCATCGAGATATCATGTGTGGTTCTTCCTCTTAGTAGAGTAAGATGATTCAGTAGTTACATATAATCATCTATACTACTGTAATTAAGTTATACATGGTGTGAGCTAAGTCTGTAACTTTTGGTTCTTTCCTTCGAGGTAATACCTTGGTGGTATTCTTCTACGTGGCGTACCTGTGTGGTACATACATTTGTGGTTTCCTTTACATTGTGGAATGGTTAAGATTTGGGTTTTGGGATAGAATGTTTGTTTTCAAATGATTAAGATATGTTTTCTTGAAAACATAGGTATATTTATGGGCATATACCTATGTAGGGTTGACAGTTGACTTCATTATTTGTGGTTTATCCATTGTGAATTCTGTGAGACCATGAGGGTCTCGGGGAGCTTACTGAGTATTATTATACTCACCCCTACACAACCTATGCTTGCACCTTATTGTTCTTGGTGAAGAAGATGGACATCGTTGTTCGAGGTTGAGGTTACCAGGGCTAGACATGGCCAAGAGGTGGACCATATAGCATGATGAAACATAGAGGATACAGGGGGATGTTGAGTGCTGAGAAGGCGATCTGTACTCACCCTTCAGGTAGGATCCTAAGAGGATGACTCAATAGCTGCCTTTCTTCTTCTTCAGTTTTATTGTATTTCAGTTGTACTTGTACTATTACTGTTGGGCTTGTATTCCGACCCCTTTTTACTTTCAACAAACTTTTTTCAATATAGTTGACTTGTGTTCGTATCTTTTTTTGTGCTTGGTTTCTTGTGGTTATATGTTATAAATTAAATTCATTCCTGGTTATAGGGAATAATCCTTTTGGTACTAGTCGCTAGCCCCTGGCCTGTGGATGGCGATCATGGGGTAGTCACGACATGGAACCCGGGGGATGGTTTGTGAAAAATTGGTATCAGAGGAGTCGTTTCTACCATGGAACAAGGGACTTTGATATTTTTAACAGTAATAGTGTTATGTTTAGGTAGTTTGGTTATCAATTTGTGGAATCCAGTTTTGGTGCGGTGACCGACATATACAAAAACTAGAACCCTGACTTCTATTTTCCGACTCCATGCATGAAATCACTGATTGTGGGTGTGTTTTTGAAGAGTTTTCTTTATGATATCTTTGACTCTGCTCACCAGGTATAACTTATTGACCATGGTGAACCTATTTCTTTTTTAGGATTCCTCAACGTAGACAGTCAGTTAGGGTTCCAAGAGTAGTACGCACTGATATCCCACAAAGCGACAACGCCTCGATGTAGTGACCTTATCCAGTAGAGGCACCAGTGGAGGCACTTGTAGTTCCATTACTAATTGGTCCACTGATGCCACCTGCCCCAGCAGTAGATGGTGAACTCCTCTTGAGCACATTGCACGAGTTCTAGCGCTAGAGGCCACCTTGGATTGGGGGAGAGACAGACCCACAGGCAGTTGAGGATTAGTTATAGGATGTAGTGACAGTCTTCAAACTGGCAGGGACACCAGCTGATCTCATGGTGATCCTTGCCGCCAGCCTTCTACGGTCAACAGTAGAATGATGGCGGAGAGTGATGCTCCATGTTCACGATGAGGTGACGCTTCTCTAAGAAGATAGCGAGAGCCTATTTCTAGCAGAGTTTATTCCGGCGACTCTTCATGCAGTGCGCATACAGGAGCTAATTTATTTGTAGTAGGGCCACATGATTGTGGATTAGTACTCAGTGAGGTTTATTGTCCTCTCATACTACTCCATTGATATGGTGCGAGACCCATTATTAAAGGCTCAGACCTTCAAGCAGGGGATCAGGCGAGAGATCAGGGCTTCCATGATTTCACTCTGCACCCTGACGCTGGCGGGGGTGTTAGAGAGAGTTCTTTTAGTGGAGAGTTTCTTTGGTGAGCAGTCACCATCAGAGAGACCCACCACCATTCATCACGTAGTGAGGTCTTCTTAAACTGGCAGCAGATAGATGTCACAGAGGTCTATGAGGACTAGACCAATAAGTGGACAACCGCAGGATTCATGTTCAGTTGTGCGGGTCACCCGAGGCGGAGCCAATCACTCCATGAGCTGGCATTGTTACGCATACGGAGGTCAGGGTCACATGGCCCGTGATGGTCTAAACCTCTATAAAAATGATCAGCAGATAATCGAAGTACCACCTAGGAAGAGACAGAGTTTTGACCGAGGAGGTCCGCATGGATCAGGAATACGTGGTAGAGGATATGTCCATGCATTTGGTAGTGGGAGACGATTCGGGATGTAACTGCCAACACCACCATTTGGTCCACCCCAACAACAGGTATCCAGATGACAGGGCGAGCTTAGCTCTAGGAAACTGATCCCTATGATCACGGTTCCCCAGAGATGATACGTTGTATAATTTGTTTCTACTCTACCTTAGATGCAATACATATAGACACTGGTGCCAGTCATTATTTTATTGCCATTTCCCTCGTTCGGAGCATGGAGATTCTGACAGAGTCATTGGATCGATCCTTACAACTAGAGACTTCTATAGGAGTTAATTCGACGATTATGCACTGGTTTTGACAGTGCGAGCATACTCTAGAAGGCGAGGTCTTCGGCTGGGATCTTCTAGTAGCGGTATCCAGGCCTTATGACATCATCTTGGGTATGGACTGGCTTTCTGCAGTCCATAGTAAGATTGACTGTATTAGGCTCAATGTGTGGTTTTTCCGCATTTATGGGACCAAGTTTACCTTCACCGGCGTTAAGGTAGCCTTTTCAGCATAGGATGGACTTACCTGAATGAGAGTGCATCTGATCACTCATCATTTGGCTAGCCTTACCCTTGTAGTGGTTGATGTGGAGAGTCTGAATGATCATGTAGTGGTGGACCAGTATGCGGATGTCATCCCTGATGATTTTCCAGGTCTACATCCTCATAGAGAGGTGGAATTCTACATTGACGTGTACCCCGGGAAGACACTGATATCTACATCAGCATATTGGACGACTCCTGTAGATCTTCGTGAGTTGTGGGTACAGCTGGGGACTTACATGGGAAAGGGTTCATCCAGCCCAGTGTTTCCCCTTGGGCAGCCCCAATTTTATTTTCCAAGATGGTGAATGGGAGCTTGAAACTCTGTGTCAATTATCGATGCCTGAACCAGATGACTGTGAAGAACAAGTAACCACATCCGAGGATTGATGATCTCATTCATCATCTGAAGGGTGCACCGTAGTTTTCGAAGATAGACCTCAAATCATGCTATCACTAGCTCAGAGTACAAGACAAGGATGTGCAGAAGACAACTTTCAATTTTCGGTATGAAAACTATGAGTTCTTGGTTATACCATTCGGCATGAACAATGCTCCAGCATTGTTGATGGGATTCATGAACAGGTTCATTCAGCCATTCCCTCATCTCTTGGTTGTAGTCTTCTTTAATGAAATTCTTATCTACTCGACTACTAAGGAGGAGCATGCCTATCATTTGCAGGTAGTACTAGACACACTCTGAGAGAACTAGATTTGTGGTATGTTCTCGAAGTTTAAGTTCTGGATATGAGAGGTTCACTATCTGGTACATGTCATATCAGAGGCTGGAGTTGCAGTGGATCCAGCGAAGATTGAGGCGGGGCATGCTTGGGAGCCACCCAGGAGTGTGATGGAGGTATGTAGTTTCATGGGATTGGCCTGCTACTACTAGATATTTGTGCCATATTTATCTAGAGTTGCAGCACCACTATCAGCGTTAACGAAGATGGGGAAACACATAGTTTTGTCAGAGAGATTCCAATAGAATATTCAGGAGATGAGTCATAGGTTGGGTAGTTCCCCCATATTGAGGGTACTGGTGGAGGGCGTAGCGTACGTAGTTTACTGCGATGCATTAGGGGTCAGGCACAGATGTTTCTAGATGTATGTGCAAGTAGTGATCACATGTTGTTCTTAACAACTGAGACATCATTAGAAGAACTATGCTACCCATGACCTGTAGTTATCCTTAGTGGTCTTCACCCTGAAGATGTGGCGACATTATATGATAGGAGATCATTTTATAGTGTATTATGATCACAATAGTCTTAGGTATATCTTATCTCAAAAGGATCTGAACCATAGACAGCGATGTTGGCTTGAGTTCAATAAGGACAATGACTTCGATATAGTCTATAATTCCTGGAAGGGGACATTGTAGAAAATTCACTCAGCCGGAGATCAGGTATACAACTTCTATGTTAGGAAATGGAGAAGTTTCCCACTTTACAGATATCCATTCATGGAACATGATGGAGCAGCTTTCCTTTAGTGTCTTACTGTTACTCCCCCACTTCTTCAGCGAGTCAGGGAGGCGCAATGCGGTGACAATGACTGCAAGAATCGACGTGCTCAAATATCTAAAGGATAGGAACCTGATGGATTTTCTGAAGGTGGGGAGCACATCATCCTCTTTAGAGAATGTACCAGGGTACCTATGTCGATTCGGGAGGAAGTTTTAAGGGAGTTCCACACATCCCCTCTAGCGGTACGTCAAGGAGTGTCAATGATTTACCAGGATCTCCGATGATAGCACTGGTGGCCGGGAATGAAGAAAGAAACAACATATATTGTCTCACGGTGCCTCACTTGTCAGCAAGTGAAGGCAGAGTATCAGGTACCGGTTTCCTTGGTTCATTCATTAGGGGTCCTAGAGTTGAAGTGGGATGTGATTCACATGGACTTTTTGATAGTACATCCATGTAAATCTAGGGTATATGAATCGATTTGGGTGATCATCGACCGACTCACCAAGTCGGCCCACTTCCTACCGATCAAAGAGCAGGGTTCAATAGAGAGCTTTGGTAATCCTCTACGTGAATGAGGTTGTGAGGATACATGGTGTACCTTCAACGATTGTATCCGATTGTGATACATGTTTTAATTCTTGGTTATGGAAGGGTTTGAAGGAGGCTTTCAGGATGTAGCTTCATTTGAACACCACTTTCCATCCACAGATGTATGGCCAGACTGAGCAGACCATTCAAACCCTCGAGGACATGTTTCATGCTTGCTTCCTTGACGTTGATCATAGCTAGGTGGATCACTTTCATTTGATGGAGTTTTCATACAACAACATCTATCACTCCACAATTGGGATAACACCTTTTGAGAAATTGTACCAAAGACCTGGCATATCATCTTTGTGCTGGACTGACCCAGGGGAGTCAGCACTAGTAGAAAAAGAGATGGTACATGATACCACAGAGAAGGTGCAGATCATCCATGAGTGGATGAAGATTGCATAGAGCAGGCAGAAGTCATATGCCGACAGGAGACAAAGACCTCTAGAGTTCGAGGATTGCGACCATGTCTTTTTATAGGTCTCACCTCGACGAGATTTATAGAGATTTGGATGAGGTGTAATGTTATCTCTGAGGTTCATTGGACCCTTTTAGGTCCTCAACATAGTTGGCGATGTAGATTACTGATTATCTCTTCCACCTCAGTTTCACAGGATGCATGATGTCTTCCATGTATCCCAGCTGATGAGATATATACACGACCCTTCTCACATCATCGACCACATCGAGATGGACGTCGATGATGGGGCGACTTTTACAGAGGTTCCAGCAGAGGTTGAGGATCAACAGGAGCAAGTCCATCATAGGTGGTCGATACCTCTACTGCGCGTTCTATGGAAGCACGGGATGCTCTGGGGGGAACCCATGGTATGGGAAGGCTCAGATTTGTGCTCTGTATCACCACTTATTTTCTAGTCTTTAGTTGTGGCTTAATGGGATGTAAATCCCTAGAGTGTGGAAAATGTAAAGACCAATAATTTAAATGTAATTTTTTAATTAAATGGGAATTTTACAAGTCCATGATAATTAATGACGTGTGATTCTGTGGTCCGGAGTGCTCGAAATGAATTTCTGAACATTTTATGGTACATTCATTTAACGTATGAGTGAGTTTTTGTAACAATTTAACCGGTGCTTAGAATTAAAATATGAGGGCACTGTTGAACTCGAAGCACCAATATTCGATTAAGGGGACCTTTACCTCGACCGCAGTAGGTCGAGGGTGAAAGCTAGAATTTTTTTTCGTTAAAGTAAAAAAATAAAATAATGTGGTGTAACTATTTATTTTATTTGGAACTCCCATGTGGATGTTTAGAGGTGGGGAACCCTAGAAATAATCCTCCCACGTGATGTTATAGATGTGGGGACCACCAAAATTATTCTCCCATGGGGGTTATGGTGGTGGATTCCACCTAAGTCTAAAACCCCCTTGAACTCCCCTCTTTATGGTAGAAAACCCTCTTAAACTCCCCCAAATTTATTTTTTCCACCCCCTTACTTAATTCTACGAACTCATCAATTAATTAATTAAGACTATTTGAAATTATTCCAATGAAAATAATAGATAACTTGTTCTATTATAAGGGATACTTTTCATGTTGGTGGAATTGAGAGGAAAGGGTTGGAAAGAGGAGAACTTGGAAGAACATATCCTCCAACCAAGAGCTCCTCCAATGAAGAACGTCGGTGCATGACCTCAAATTATTCCCTAGAAAATCCTCCAATGGTGGAAATCTTCATCAATGAAGAACCATATCTATCGAAGAGTGTTTATCCGAAGAACAAGATTGGGATCAGAGGCGTGTGGCGGGCACGATGATTGCCGACAACTACGACTTCTCTCATCATCGTCAGTAATCAAATGAGGCGGGTGTGTGTTTTAATTTGATTAATGTTAAATTCCATCTCACATTGAATCATCCACGCCCCACGGAGCTCCACCTCCCATAGCCTCCATGGTGCATCGCAACCCCTATGGCCCATATGGCCCTTCGCGGCCCCTCATTGCCCTCGCGGCATGCAGGACCATCCAACGTGGGGTGGGCTGGACCCAGTGGGCCGGGTCGGACCAGACCCAGACCAGCTAGGAGCATTACTCTCCTTTGGCCCTAACTTTGGCACTGGGCATCCATTTTATGAACTGTCAGCAATGATACAATCCTTGAAGTGAGACGATCACTTTGGTATAACACAATGGAGTTTTGGGTAAATATGTGGAGCAGTCGGGTTGGATTGATCATGAATCTAACTAGGACCTCGAGAAAAAAAGGCTAATAACATACAGATCTGGCGTCTGATTGACGCAATGTCTATTATATTGAGACCCCTATGACGTGGAGATCCTTCGAGAAACTTCTTCTTGAGACTTTATGATAGTTGGAAAATCAACCAGTGGGTTGTGGAGCGTACCCTCGTAGAGACAAGAGAGAATAGTGCTGGAACTATGAAGCTGGATAAGATGTGAAAAATGAAGAGCGATCCTGTGTGGGTCAACAACATGTGATCATGTGTGGGTCATCACCTAGTGATCCTCTGTGGGTCAACACCGAGCAATCATCTATGGGTCAGAACCAGGTGATCCTTTTTGGGTCAGCACTGATCGATAATGTGTTGTTCAACACCTAGAGATCTTGTGTGTGTAAGCACTGAGTGATCCTATGTGGGTCACCACCGAGTGATCATTTATGGGTCAGCACCTAGCGATCCTGCATGGGTTAGCCCGAGTGATCCTGTGTTTTCCAGCACCTAGAGATCCTGTGTGGTTAAGCACCAAGAGATCCTATGTGGTTCAGAACCGACCAATCCTGTGTGGTTCAGCACCAAGAGAACATGTGTGGGTTAGCACCGAGCGATCTGTTGTGGGTCAGCACCAAGCAATCCTTTTTTGGTCTGCCTCTTAATAGAGTAAGATGATTTAGTAGTTTCAACTAATCATCTCTACTACCGTACTAATGTTATACCTTGTGTGATATGAGTCTATACCTTGTGGTACTCTCCTTCGTGGTAATACCATGGTGGTATTCTTCTGTGTGGCGTACATGTGTGGTACTTACCTTCGTGGTTTTCCTTCCATTGTAGAATGGTTGAGCTTTGGTATTTTGGGTTAGACCCTATGTTTCCTCATGATTGAGATTGGTATTCTTGGTTGTATAAGTATATGTACAGGGATATACCTAAGTATGGTTGACATTTGAATTCATGCTTTGTGTTTTATCCTTTGTGGGTTTTGTGAGACCTTGAGTGTCTTGAGGACCCTATTGAGTATCGTTATACTCAACCCTGCGTAGGATATGCCCAAACCGTGTTGTGTTTGGTGTAGACAATGTACAACATTGATCAAGGATGAGGGTATATGGGTTTGATGGGGCCCAGAGGTGGACCATACGGCGTGACAGCATGTAGAGGAGATGGGTGTACGTGGAGTGCTAAGGAGGTGATCTGTACCTACCCTTCAGGTAGGAACTTCGGAGGACGACTCAGTAGATTCCTCTCTCCTTCTTCAGTTGTATTATATTTCAGTTGAAATTGTATTATTACAGTTGGGCTGGTATTCCGATCCATTTTTACTTTCCGAACTGTTTTTGCAATAAAATTTACTTGTGTTCGTATCTTGATGTGTGCCTGGTTACGTTTGTTTATAGTATATAATGGAAATGTCTTCCCAGTTTTAGGGAATACGCCTTTCGGTGCTAGTCGCCAGCCCCTGGCCTATGGATGGAGGGCTTGGTGTAATCACAGCACGGGCCCCGGGGGATGGGTCATGACATTATTCATAAGTGATATTTCTTTCACTAATACTCTATTCAATCTGTCCTTCTTCAATTTCAGTTTTCACTACTATTTATATTGTGGTAAGTGGGTTTCTTTTCAAAATACCTAAATGTAATTTGTTTTATTCTATATTTTTTGTCATGATTCAACCATTAATATGAAATGGTGTATTATATTCTAGTTTCATACTATTTCATATTAAAACAATAGTGTTTTAAAATCAATTATTCCGTAATGTCTGTGTATCTAATATAGTAGTATCACATAAAATTGTGGTAGAATATAAATGGTTTTGGCAATGAAAATTAACTACACACCATTTTTAAATATTTTTCATTATTTTATTCATTCATGCATAATAAATGTAATAATTTTCTACTAATGATTCTATTTTATTAATAGTTCAATTTATGAACTTATCATATATTAATGATTTCAATTTTATAAATATATATATATTTATTCAACGGAGGTCACAAATTTTTTACTAAAATAATATTTTTATTTTAATGTAGATAAAAATTATAAATTACCATCTATAATTTAAAAAGTTATTCACTAGAATTATTACTTTTTAGTATATTTTTTAATGTCAAAATCACACCTCATTAAATTTTATTCTATGTGGTTCTATATTTGGTATCAAGTGTATCTTTTATTTTACTTGTTTTATTTATTTTTTAAATACATTCAAATCATAATTTTTTTTCAATATCAATAGTTGGGCCTTTATTATTTTATATATCTAAATGTATAATCTAATCAAATTTTTTCCAGAATAACACTTCATTGTATAAGATCTAGTTTTATTATTAATATTATTTTCATTGGATGATGCATATACCTACCTTTCCAAAAAATGGTTCTATCATATAAAATATAGTTATGTGTGTTTATACTCATAACTTATAAAAAATGAATAATGGAATCTTGGTGAAATTTATTACATTGTGTTATTTTTAATTTTTAATTTATTTTAAAATGTATAAATTCCATTAATTTTTGTTTAGCAAAAAATTATTATTATTTTATTTCAATATCAAATAATGATTTTTAAATATCGAAAACTTTATAATTATTTCGTGAAGGAATGTAAATAATCAATGATAGTATATTAAATTTGTTTATACATAGATTTGATATTAATCTTATGCATCTTAATTAATTTTTTCCGGAATTTTTTATAGGATTAAATAAAATTTTTATGATGAGAAGTATTTATATGAAACTCTGTCTACATAAAAATTATTTAATAAAATAATTTGAGTTTGATGATCGAATTGGGAATAAAATATCACCACAATCCAAGAATTTAAGCACATTAATAATATGATATTTTTATTGATTATGAGTTTACTCTTGAAATATAAGATAACTATGAAAAGTCAAGACCAAAATTAGGAATAAGATGTTAAGGAAGCATAATGAAATAAAAGTCATCGCATCCTTATGAGAAACTATGATTTATGATCATACCATGAAGAAGACAAAGTATCTAAAAATCAAATGATATTTTAAATTGATTATAAATGAAAATCATGAAATGTTTGATAATTTTATCAGTTTCAAAATGATGTGTCACATGAATAATGATTTTTCCTTGAATAATATGATTCCTTAACGCATAATGAATATTAATGGGGGAAATAAACAGAAAAAATTGTTGTTCTTGTGGGGATTATTTTTCATCATCAAAATCATGAGTTATGTTTCTAAGTTCCACAAGGATATTATCAAGGTAAGGTAAAAAATTAGATTATGAATTTTCTAATTCATTGTCTTCCACTAATTAAATATCTCCATTAATATTATAAGGTATTTTTATGAAAGAGATCAAGATCCGATTTTTTTTCGTAATTTATTATTCAGGAAAGAAAGTTATATATAGTTGTTTTGGAAAAATATATTATTTATTTAAAAAACATATTTCTTATTAAATATAAATGAATAATTTTTTTATTTATAATCTCAAACTAAATACAAAAAAAATTATCCCCTTTAATTTACCCCTAATGATCATTATCTAATTATGTTTTTGGGATCTCAAAATTTGTTTAAATGAATTATAATATATGTTTTCAATACACTATAATATTCCAAAAATAAATAAAAGGGGGTAATTTGGTATAAAGTGATTCTAAAAATTTATTTTCAAATATTTTTTTGATGTTTTGGTTTCTTATATATTTATGATATTCCCAAAAATAATGTCCTGGTAGACTAAATATATACCATCATTAATCTAAAATCTGTTATTGAAAAATTTTATAGACATGTTTTGTTTACAAACTCTGTACAAAAACATTTATTTTGTAATTTTCTGGTGGAAATAAGTCTCAAGATAAACACTTGAGTAACTTCCTTGTTTAGGGGTTTTAGGTTACCTAAGAAAAAGTGTGATGATCCTTTCAAATTTAAAAATTTTGAAATTAATAATGGAATACATGTCAAAAATTTAGAAGATAGATAAATTAAAATCGAAAGTATTAGTATTATTTTTCACTCAAGAATTTATAAAAATGTATTATTTACTTTTTAATGAATTTTACCCTAATTTATTTTTTCTTAGTCAGTAATGTAATATTTTTATTAAAATATTTTTTGAAATATTTTTTGTAAACATTTTCATCCTAGTTGAAATCATATATATACCACATTAATATTTAGAAATATTAATATAATTAATTTAAAATATAACACATGTTATAGTGATAATTTTTTATGTTTATATGATAATGAATCTATTATTTGGTATCAGGGCCTAGGTCCTTGTCACACTCAATTTTCTATCTTTACCAGCCATAGAAGATCACTAGATAATTAACAAATTTTTTTCATGGATAACATATATTATAAACATTTCCAAACATGAAACCAATAGAAAAATTAATTGAAATATAGAAATGAATCTTACTCAACTAATACCTTTGGAATAATTCCCCTTGTCATTTTTTAATAAATCAGGTTTCTAGTATAGGAGTTTTATTTAAACATAATTTAACAAGCATTATTATACTATATTAAAATAGGTATTTCACATTCCTAAAAAATATTATGTGTCATGAAACAGATCTAAGACCCAGACCATGAGAAGGCTCGAAGGGAGTTCTTGATCTCCACTGGCTGGCACAAGTGACTGGGTATCATAAATAGAAAATTGGGAATGATTTACTCAAGTTTATAATCATAAAACAACAAATAAACCAAGAAAACAAATCTATATTTTTCAGACCAAAACATCATTTTAATAAAACTCCGAACTGAATTACACAATTTAATTCAATGTTTATATACGATTAAAATAAAATAGAACCAAATATGGATTTCCCATGAACCACCTCATGGTAAGGCTGAATCACCCAGAAGTTATCTCCGTGACGACTCACCAAGAAGGACTGCTAGAAACCGGAACCACTGGCACTAAAGACTGTACCCAAACCTATTAAAAAATAACTAAGTCAACAAACACCCAATGGTGTAAGTTGGGTGTGAACCGAATCCTACTATGATACCATGACAAATAGATTACATGTGATGAACATTTATGGATGAAAATTATGCATGTTTTCATAACATGAAATGCTAACTACAATTTCTGAAAAATTCGACATTATATAAAAACAGTTTTCAAGTGTGTAATTTAAAGTATAGAAACATTAAAAATTAATTCCAAATATACTGAATTTTTTATCCAATAATATCGTATGTTGATGGTAATCACAATGTAACTAACGAGCACAAGTAATTGGAAATAATCCCCAAGGCAATACCTCGTTGTGGGTAACAAGTACCTCATATCTTGGTGAGAGTAACCATCACAATATTTGTTCTCGGGTATGTGACACTAGAAGGGAACATACCCATAACCCAGTAGACCCTGATCATCATCATCATAGTTTAGTTAGTGTTTGATGCGTTAATCGTGCTACATGAAACTAAGGCCAAACCCCAAGAATTCACTAGCATACTAGTACATGTCCACCAACCAAGATACTTGGGTTTTCCTCTTGTGCTCATAGAAGTTCAACAGGACAAAAAATGTAATTTGAACCTGTAAATATAAATTCCAAATCATACATTCACCAAACAACCCACATGAACATCAAAGAAGTCACAAAATCCACTTTTTCATTCAAATACATTTTGAAATCAAACTCACACCAAAATATCCCACAACACTTTTCACATTTCATTAACACATCAGAAATCCTTTAAAAAATTATAAAAAAATTCCAGAATATTCCAACTCACAAAACATCCCACACACATATCACATAATTCCCTTATCACCATTAAAATTCATTTTTGTCAAAAAAAACTCACACGAAATAGCCCACAACGATGTGTCTCAGTAACAACACAAATTAGTAAAACATTTCTTCAATTTATGAAATATTCTATAAATGTTTAAAATATCAAATCAACACATTACCTTCCAAAAACACATATTAGGTGAAAAACCTCACCCAAAATGTATATACACAACCTTTTCAAACTTTTTTTAACCAAATAAATCATTTACAACTTTCATAAAACAAACCTAATAGGTACAACCATGGTTTTCAAAAAAAAACCAATTTCATAACCCTCATTCTAGACCAAAACCAGACCAAAACCAATCATAAACATAATTGGAAGCCATAACATATTTATAAAAACACCACATATTGTTATAAAAATAACTCAAACAATTCCACAAAAGGTACACTTGAAAACCACTTGTTTTCATAATTCAAATTCAAGAAGTAGAACATGTTTTCACACATTAAAATTATTCAAAAAACTCCTTTCAAGGACACCATGAAACTAAGGAATTTGCAAAATATAATTGAAAGCCATGTTACAACACCAATAAATCACTTTCATATATTATAAATTAACCCAATTGATACAACATGAGTTACATAAGAAAAAACACCCAACATTGAGCTAGAATGGAACTTTGAAAATTAATACATAACCATATCCTTCAGAAAATAGTTTTTTCACCACACAAAGCATATGCTGATCATTTAAAATGATTAATTCACGAAAAAAAACTCATAAAAAATGGTTACATAAGGAATCACCTACCTTTTGAGTCAAAACCCTCAAATCAGGGTGCAAAGAATCAAGCACACCACCGCCACACAACAATGAATTGTAGGGAAAACTAAAATATCATTATTACACCAAAAAGACCCCATGTAAAACCATAGTTTTTGGAAAACATTGAACTCAAGAAATGGTGAATGAAAGCACAATTAAAGGGACAAAATAAAAGAGAGAAATGATTACTAACATGATTATGAAGTCCCCCCATCAAATCTCCCTTCAAAAAATGAGGTCCGAGGGATGGGGAGAAACCTTGGAGGATGGAAATGGAGGTAGGTCACGAAAAAGGGAAGAATATAGCGGAATAGACTTATTTTTGGGAGGAAAAAATGGTAAATTCCAAAATAACTTTAATGACCTAGACATACATGCACAGTTTACTTGTACGGTTTTGAACCGTGTGGACAAAACTTGTGTTCAGTCCTAGCCACCCAAAAACCATGCATTATCCTCCAATTTAAGGGTTGGTGTTGTAAGGGGAAACCATGTGTGAATGGTTGGCCTAGAATAAGTTAAATAATACCAAAAAGAAACTCTCATTTTGACCCAAAGACCAATCCAAATCATGGGTAAAAACCACCTCAACAACTGACCCAACAAGTGGAGTCACTTGAAGTGTCATTAAGCCCACTAAAAAATACCACAAACTCATACCATTACATTGAAAAATGATACGTTCAATTACCATAAAAACCCCCCAATACTATGGTCATAGATCAGTAGCACACGAGACACAAAAAATTTAAACTCGAAACACCCAGTTACCAAGAAAAAGCTAACATCCCATAGAGGATTTAAAACAAAGCATGGAATCGAAAGTCTAGGGGTGACAGGATGTATATAAAATTATTATGAAATTTATAGAATCATGAAATCCAAAATTTATACTAGATATTATCCCATAGAAGTTACCACGGTGGAAAATTTGATAAAAATAATTTAAGGGTTTTTTTGATTCCCAATTTTATCATCATTTCATCTCCACCCCTTGAATATTATAAAAAAATAAGACTTTAAAAGATGAAATACGAACCTCCAAGAAATTTATAGTACTCCATTAAACAATTTTAAACATCATTTCTACATGGTGAAATGTTAACTAATTTTTTTTTCATATCCATTTCCATTTTATCATATGATCTATCGTTATAAAAACCCTTCTTGAATTTCAAAAGTCATGATGAAAAATTAAACCCTCGTTTTATTTTACAAATATATATGATTTATGAATTATATCTAGCATAATAAAGGATATATTTATTCCAAATATATTAATAATTTTTTTAAATTAGTACTCGAACTCGTGTAAATACAATAGAGTCCTTAATATATGGACCATGACAATAGAAGAATCTATTAACATCAAATTTGATGATAGTATTCATACACATCATCCTAATATTTATGATGATGACTACCTCTATATTTTTTCCAGAACTAAATGAACGTCTCCTTATAAATTTGAATATTTTCAAGAAACCCCTTCAACTCTATTTCCCAATGCATGGGTGGGCTCAAAATACAATCAATATGAGAATTTTATTGATGATATACAATCCATAAAATGTATGATAAGGTTAGTCCTATCATATTTTGAAAACGGTGATTTAATATGAAATATTGACCCACAAACCCTTGATGATTTTTTTAATAAGTAGAATAGAATACATTATATGAAAAAGTATTTGAAATAATTCATAGGGAAAAGTTTTTTCACTCTTTTCGGATTACAATAAAATCATCCTATAATTGAATCTAATAAGTATTTTCGTAAAAACATTTAGAAAAGAATCATCAAAAATAAAAATTCTATAATTATTGCCAAAGAATATAATAAACAATAGGGTATTTTTTATTGAAATTATTTTTATCAATTATCATGGAATGATTCCTCTAGAATATTTTTGTCATTTACATATTATTTTAATAATAATCATTATCCAATTTTTTCTTAATATTTTTATTTATAGATCTATTGTAGATCAACAATTATATTTTTAAAATTATTAGTTTCCAAATCATGGTTCCATGTTAGAATAACAATAATATGGTCGAAAAAATCCCATATGGCTTGGTTTGATATGATTGAAAATATAAGTATTATTTTGTTATTTTCAGAATACACCTCATTTAAGGGATTAAGTGGTAACACAATTGACATTATCATGAAATAGAAAAAAAAATATGAAAAAAAAACACATCCCCATCTATTGAGTTTAAAAATTCAGACATTCAAAATGAAAAGGCAAAATAATCTCCATCACATGCCAAAGATATTTTCATCAAGAAAAATGTAACCTTTGATTCGGATGCCTCAGTATAATTGGTGGAAATCTATCACTAATATCATTTCAACCCATCTACACCATAAGGATCCAATCTACAATGTGTCGCCCATGAGATTGAACCCTTCATAGACAACCAAAAATCAACAAGAACTGTCGAACATGAAACATCAACACCACTAAAAACACCACATCAATGATCCTCATAGATGATCTCCATCCACCATCTACAATGTCAAAACAATCTGTACAGAGCCACCAAAACAAGGTTAAAAAACAATTATTAACACCTCTGGGAACCACCACCATCGGGGTGAACTGACCTTAAAAACCATAGAATCATCATTGAAGAGGATTCAAAACATGGAAAACTACAAATCTAATCATTTACACAAATCTCTCATAAGAAAAAAATCATGAAATAAACCATTCCAAATATTGTAAAAAAAAAGAAGTAAACAAAAATAAAAATGAAGGAGAATCCCATTATGATGTCGAACTCATGTGAATATCATCGAATGGAAGAAGAATAAAATCCTCAAAAATCAATACCCATATATTTATATTGACTACCCCAACTAGCATAGTATTAAGAAACCAAAATTCAATGTGATAATTAAAAAGAATGGTGTTTGTAAAACAAGCTCAACAACAACAACATAGGAGAGGATGAGCACAACGATGAGTAATTCCCTACAAATATACACCTATAACACAACACTAAACCTCTGAATCCCTATCATTAAATACTAACAAGGTGTTTTGATATTATGATTTATGAGATGATAGGTGTGAATTTAGTGATCGAGGCACTAAAAAAAGAAAATTGAGGAATGACACCACCAAATTCCACCCAAAAACTATCCTACATCATATGAGCATCATAGTGTAAACCTAGAATTGGGTTAAAACATGATTTATATAGTGACATAACCATATAGGATGCTTTTGATGTTGTCAAAACACCAATATAGGGGTGCCTCAAATGAGAAGAGAACCAGAAATTGCTAGTGTAACACCTTGAGTATTTATGGACCTTTATTTAAATAAATTAAATTTTAATTTATTTATTGAATTGAACTAAGTCATTAATTCCATTATCATGGAATTAAATTGGCATACATTACATGAAACATGAACATGGGATAAGTTACGTGGACCATTTACTTGTCGTACGTTACACAGATCATCACCTTGGAAAAAATTACAAACAACAATGATGTTTCAATGAAACATATTTTTATGATTATAATTATATATATGAGAAAATAATGATCAAGTAATTATGAAAAGTAATGTAAATTGTAATAACTAATTTTCATATATTCATTATAATTATTATTATATATAAAACATATTGGTAATAAATGATGTGATTTTTGGTATTTTCATTTTATATTTACAAATACTATTTTCTCAAATGGACTAATTTTAATGCCCTTATATTAGAAATATGAAAATAAATTTTAGACACATTATTAAATTTAATTTGTTAAAATAAACTCCATTTTTCAATTTTGAATGTTGAAATTTGGTTAGTTTTTTTTATTTTTCTGAGAAACATCATTTTTGGATGAAGAGTACAAAACACAAGATATTAATGCACAACTACCTATTCATTTAATTTATCTCTAAGGTTAAATTATATTTTATTTGAGGCTAAAAGATTAATTAGATTATATTTTTTTCAATTAATCTAATTTGGGAAATCTGAACAAATTTCACATTGATATAGGATATAAACACATTGCAACATTTTGATCATATTAATTTTAAAAAATAGCATTGTCGAACCAAAGGAAAGATTAATTTTAAATTAGTTTCAACCACTTCTCTTATTTTAATTTTAAAAAACTGATTAAATATTTTTAATTACCATGATTTATATTTTTTTTAATAAGGTCAATTTAGTTTTGTACCAAAAATATACATGACTGTAATTAAAATTTGTCGCATCAATTAAGTTAAGGTTATTCTTAACTGAGGACAAATCCATACAATTAAGAACCAAATTGACATAAACACCTATACAACACCCATTTTATGGAAATTATTCACCCATGAACCTCAAATTATTTATTTTGGGTGTTTTTTATTACTTTTATTAGGTAAAATCGTGGGTACACCAAACTTGTTATATAAAATTTCAAGGGAGTCCTTTCCCTTCCCTACGATAGGAAACTACCTCCCCCTCTTCTTCAAACATCTAAAAACCCTTAGGTTCATCAAATATGTAACGAACCAGGTATTTATACAATAATAATTTTTTTCTATTAATACTTAGGAATAAGATATTAATTTTATGTTAATGGGGATGCTTTTTCTCATACCGTACTCGACATGAAATAACGAGCTTCTCCAAAATCATATATTACATGAAACATTGAGTTAAAATGGAAAATAATACAATAATATTAATATTATTTTAAATTTTAGTTAATTAGTATCCATTGTAATGGAAATAATGAATACTATAAAGTGAATTTTGAAATATGGTTTACACATATTTAAATGATGAATCACTGATTAGCAAATTTATTAAAAATGGAAATAAAAACCAATTGATTATAATGGATGTGCTTTTATGAAAACCTATTTAAAAGAGAATAATTGTTTATTATATCACACATTATGGATTTTTATTTAATAAAAAATAAAAAATATTTATTTAATGTATTGTTTTAATTTATTCTTATATGTTTTATAGATATGATATATTAATAAATTTATTTTTTCAGATAAAAGAATCATTTTTCTAAAAATGTTGTTTTACATCCTTCTGATATTGAACCCTTTTAAAATATAGTATTTGACACCATTATGTGATTTATTTGACAAAATAATCATCTTTTCTTGAAATGTAACGTCAAAATTTACTTTGGTTGAAATTTTGGTATTTTTATGATAATGTTCATTTTTAAGGAATTGTAAACAATACCGCATTTTAATTCAAAATTGCCTTTTAATATAATTTAATGATATTATTAGATTATCATTTTAATTGTTTTTTAAGTGTATTTAGATTATATATTTATCATTTAATATAATTTTGGTAATTTTTAGCAATTTCACTTTGAAATTGGTCATAGAAACATGTCAGTTTGTTTGGTAGTTTTTTCTTCTTAAAAACATGCTTTTTCGTTTTTACAACTGTAATTAATTTTAAATTAATTTATTCTGAATATGTGTATTAAATTTGGAAAAATGGATTAATTATTTGGAATTAGGAGGTCCAAATTTTGAAAATATGTGACTTCTATATTTATACATTATGAATTGTATCATTAGTAAAATTTTATTTACAATGATTAAAGGGAAAATCATGTAAATAAGGGTAAAAAAATATAATAATATTTTTAAATTAAAATGAAATCTATCTTAACCATAATGGATGAGATATGTACGACCATGGGCATCTGTGGGTCAATTTTAGGATACCATGGACCCACTTGTGTGTGAAAATGACATTTAATTACTTTTAATTTAATGACAAGGAAAATATAATATAAACTTGTGTCTTTTACTAAAACAATTTATATGGGGTTATATAAGTGATCTTTTCGACTAAAAAATCATTATAAATATAAAAACATATCCGAAATCATGGTATTTTATTTATAATTTTTATACATCAAATAATTAAATTTAATTATGACACAATACTGATATATTGATTACCTTATTAATGAATGATTTAAATAAATGAGATTTTAAATATTAAAATAAATTTATTATTAAATTTTTTATGCCATAGACGAATATTAGAGATTAATAGAAATTATTATATTTTAATTAATGATTTTTTTAGAAAGAATTATGTTGTTATGGATTTTTAAAAAGTCATGATATGAATAGTATAACAATTGACATAAATGAGTTTTGAAATCAATTAAAATTTTATTAAATGATATAATAGACCTAAAAATCTATTATTTGGAAAAAAGACATATATGATGTTAAAAGGTTTATTAATGATCAATTTTTTGGTCTATTATTATTTTATAGTAACATTGGAAACCAAATATCATGAATATACATTGAGACATGGTAAAAGTTAAAAAAGATAACTAAGGGTTAAAACTAAATGGCTAGGTTAATTTAATGAACTAAACTTCTCTAAGACCCATTTTATAAGCGTATTTCGAACCATAGCCATCTTAGATTTCAAATATATTACATTGGTGTTTTTAGAATTCTAAAATCATCTAATTAAAAAATAATATTTTTAAACATTCTTAAAGTGCCCCTTATCCCTCTTATAAAAGGAAACCACCTTTAACCTTTAATCATACCTCTAATTCACCCTTCTCTTGTCCAACCTCTACTCAAATAAGCTCCCAATATGCCCATATTTCAGTTAGAATCCATATATCGGGCAGATGGAAAATAAATAAATTTTATTAGCTTAAATGAAAAGGACTCATCCGATTTGAGGTAATGTCTTCTCTCAAGATTATTTCTTTTATTTTCCTTCTCTAACCCTCTACACACAATTTATTCAATTATTATATATCAAAACTAGTATATTATATATAATAAGATATTTTATGTGAATTATTCTAACTAAAAATACACACACCTCCATCTATTTGTTATAGAACATACTGTTTTTGTGGATGGTGACCTACTGCCTCACAAAATGATGATTGTTCAATCTTCTTCTACAACTTATTATGGTAGAAATTATGATAGAAATGTAATTATCTATGATATATATGATATTTATTTTATCTCTGTTTTTTTCATTCTTATTTATAACATACCTTTATGCTATGAATGTTGTATAAGTACTATAATTTCATTTGAGAAAGTGCAGACTACCACCCCCTCAATGTGATAGGACTCGTTCATGCCATACATGGAATGTATAAAGGATGATTTTAATGAACATATATATGATATTATAATGTAATATTTATATACATATTTATCTTTATTTTTCATTCATAAAAATATGAAAATGAAATTAAAGTAGCGTTCACATATACATACGACTTACCGTCCCCATGAATGATGAATTTAATTTCATATATCCAAATGCTACAGACTATTGTAAATACATATATAATAGATATATATGATATATATTATATCAAAAATCATTAATATAATTCTAGAAATAATTTAATTTTGACCACATGGAAAATTTGTAATTATAAAAAGGTCATTTTTACTCAAGTTCCAAAAATCGGGAACTCGTCTAATATGAACTCAAATAATTTACTAATTTTCATTACAAGGTAATAAGTGATATAAAAGGAATAATAAAAACGAAAATTTTCTAAATCATGTTTAAATTAACTTATGTTTATTATTTAGGAATGACAAAGAACATACGAGACATGTCAGACTCGAGGTAGGGAAATTTGTCTCAATCTTCTTTCATTGAGGCATGCTTTGATAATATACACCTCCTTATATTATACAGTGTATAATAAAACCCATTGAAATTTATTTCCAGTCAAAGGGAATATTTTTTCTACACTGAGTTTTACTATAAGACATAAGTTATGTTTTTATCATTCGCTAGGACAACGACCTTTATGACGCTGCAAGTATTGATTGATATTTGGCTTCCTTAACAAGATGTGATGATTTATTATTTCAATATATTGAAATGATTTATTGAGACTGTAAATGAATGGTTATTAGTGAAATATTAATATTTTCAATATTTATTGTGTTATGATCATATAATGGTACTTGGATGATTGACTGGTGGTTACGTGATTAACCAAATGACGGGTGGTTCCATGATAAACCAAAATGGGAGTTTGCATTATAACCATAAATACATTGGGTATTGAAGTCTTATTTATGGCTATTTCACTTGTTAGAATTATTTGGGGAAGTCTACTATATGGTTATTCCACTTAAGTATGATTTTGTCTCGTTTTTACCTTTTATATGTTATGTGTGAAATCTATGGGTTTTATGGTAACCTTTTGGGTACAAAAAGGGAAAAAATGATCTTATATTAATGGAAATTTTTTTCTACTTCGTTAAGGTGAAAAGAATTAATTTATGATAATGTATTCATGATTTACAAGTTGTTTTGAAAACTAACAGTTTTCCTTATTTATGTATCTCCTATGGGGCTTTTTATGCTAATATAATGTTTTCGAAATGTTTTTTCAAAGGAATTAAGGTGTAATAGAGTCATGTATGGGATCAAGGAAAGGTTATGCCATTTAAAACATGGAACTAAACATGATTATCTTCATTTAAGAGTTTTTATTTTAAGAAAAAATGTATACTGAGTAGAAGTGTCTATATGTAATATTCATGTTGTTTTATATAAGTTATAACATAATTCTCTAATTCTCTAAACCAAAAAATATCCTCAATGTATATTATTAAATTAAATAAAGCATATGGAATGGTTAAGGCTGGGGCCTTATAGTTTGTATTAGAGGTCGATATAGATAACATTAGTGGTTAGGGTGTCATTTAAGCATTAGTGAGATAAGAATAATGTTCAGAAAATTTGGAAGAATCTTTTTTATTGTAGATAAATTGAAATAGTTTAAGATATTATTAATAAGTACATTTTAGTGTTTACCCTCCTCATATGATACTATATGACGACTTTACTTATTTACTCACAATGAACTTTTTGGTTTTAGTAAATGGATGGATCTAGTAGGTACCAAAGTAACAATGAATGTGAATGAAATTGTAACCCTTTTCTAAATAAGAAATCTAATGAAATGGGAGATCCGATGAGATATCTTAAGGTTTTTCTCAACCAACTATCTGGAATCTTAATTGACCACCTGAACCTTGGTGATTTTTATAAGGCATCATATATTTGAGAAATGAACCCCAATGGATGTTCGGGTAATAATCATAAAGGTATGTATATTAAATAATCTACGTGTCAAGGATGTGGAACGAAACCCCTATGAAAATACTTCAAATGGACGAGAAGAATATTTAGATGTGGTATTTAAGGTTTTAATGAAATAACTTTCCTTGGAAAAAGAAACCATCGAATTAACTCCAGGAAAGGGAATGTTGTTATTTCTTAAGGATCAATTGGATGTTTTAAATGTGGTTTTCATGGTCATTATAATAATAGATGTCCTACGATGAATGTTTAGGAGTGGGATCAGCAGGATTGTAAAAATGTATGTTTAATAATTTTTAATGTCATTCCAATTGATGATGAGTAAACTAACAAAATACCTATAAAAGGTATTTATTAATTTTTAGCACATATATTGACATTATTGAAATATTAGGACATTATGAATGATTTGGTTTCTAAGAATAAATTATAAAATAATAAGATTGAAAAGCATGGATAAAGGATCAGGAAGAATGTTCGATGATTAAGATGTTTATAAATTGAAGATTTTTGTTGGATCTATGGATGATGATATGTTTTAATGTATTAATGATAGGATTAATTTGGAATACTTTTTCTAATATGTGTAACCCTCTTGCTTGATATGTGAAAATATTATTCAAGTAAGAATTAACTTTTCATGTGTGGAAATAATCGATAACCTTAGGAGTTCACGTGATATTTTGTTTTTGAGGAAATTATGGGTTATTAGTTTGTGGGGTTCAAAATTTAGGGAATGTAATAACTTTTGTGGTTAAAATATGTTATAGATATTTTTGAAGAATTTATCTCATTTTTGGAATGTTATAAAATTATATTTTTTTTGAAAAAGGACAACACATAGACTGTGGGACAACCAGTCGCATTGGACAAAGTTGCGGGAATCGAACCCACAACCAAAGTGAGAGTGGGATTTATCGTCTACCATTGGACAACGTGATGTCCATGGTTAGAATGAATTATTATTTTTTAGTTGAATGATTTTATGGATAAAAAATAATTTTACATTTGAAAATTCTGTTTTATCAAATAGATATCCAAAGAATATGAAAATGATTTGGTTGTCATGTGATAAAGTTTATTTTGGAAGACATTATCTCTTTTGAGAACACAGTATGCATAATGAAAATAGAATACTATGGGATTTCATTTGTTGAGTAATGATTGAATTTTTTTTTGGAAGAATATATGTTTTTATTATGGAAATATGGAAAATTATGTAATTTAAGGAAATGATTATCCAATTGTAGAGAATTTAGGATTAGGCTAATTACACTTTAGTATGAGACTTTGGGAGTATTCGATGTTATTTTGAGATAAATGTTATGATTTACTATGAAAGAATGTGTGATTAAATTCTTTTATGTTTTGGGTATCAATCATAGTTTGGTTTATATTGAAGCACATTAAGGACAATTGTGTATTGAATGGTCTTTCTTGAAATTTGGGTACTATTGTTCTGAATTTTGGAGGTTAAGAGTTGTATTTATTTTTATAAAGGATTGTCCTTTGGGGGATTATAAGATCTCGTACAAAGCATTTTGGATTTGGTTAATATCTAAAGATATAATAAATATATAGTTTACCGTTTTTGGATTATGTGATTCTCTAGAGGTTGATTCTAACACTTTTTATGTGACCAGGTCTTCTTGAATACTTATCCTTTGGAGAAAAGATGAGTTTTCGGTAGAAATTTATTAATGAATGGAAGTCTACAGCAAAATTAACTAAGTTTCTCTATGTTCTTAGTCAAGTTCATAAATAAATTCCTCAACATTATGAAAAGGTACTTAGAAAAAAAATTCTATTTAATATTCCTACTGGGTAATCAATCACCATTTAACCCATCACATATTTGTCATTTTCGGGTGGTTAACATTCTCATAATCATGATTTTTATCACTCTCCACCATAACTTGATTGTTACTTTCTCTTCCATTTACATGGTTTCCTGTACAGAATCCTAGTATGGGTTATCTCATGTTACTTTTGTACCTATCTTTCATTATTTTAATGTTATAGTACTATTTACTCTTTTTCCGATGTTGGACTTTCAATGAAGTTACTAGGAAAATTTTTTAAATTACGAGGACACAATTTTAAAAAGAGGGGAAGGATATAACAATCCAGATATTTATAGAATGATAATTTTTTATTTTTTAAATAATTATGTGTAATATATTAATTTTAAGTTAATGGAGATGCATTTTATGATAGAATACTCAAGAAACAATTACATGCTTCTTTGAAATATTACATTTAACATAACATTAAGTTATACTAAAAAATAATACAATTATATTATTATTATTATAAATAGTCGTTAACACCTACCTGTTGGAATGGAGGTAATTAATTGTATCATTTGAATTTTGAAATATGGTTTACAAATTTTTAGATAATGATTCATTGATTAAAAAATTTATTATAATTGGAAATGAAAACCAATTGAATATAATGGATTTGTTTTTATGAAAACTGATTTAAAAGATAATAATTGTGTTTTCATATCACTCTTTATGTATTTTTATTTAATGAGAAATATATGTAATATATTAAATGTAATGTTTTAAATTCATCTTATATTTTTTCTAGATATTTTATAAGAATAAATTCATTTTTTTAGATAAATGTAGAATTTTTCTAAATATGCAGTTTTACCACCATTTGATGGAGAAACCTTGTTAAATATAGTTTTTGACACCTTTATATGTATTATTTGTCAAAATAAACTTCTTATTTAGAAACAAAACATTAAAATTTTAGTTGGATGAAAAATTGGTTTTTTCTATTAATTTTCATTTTTAATGAATTGTGAAAAATAACATAGTTTAATTCAAAATTTCCTTTTAATATAATTTATTTGTATGATTAAATTGTCTATTTAGTTAGTTTAAAATTGTATATAGATAATATTTTTATCATTTAATCCAATTTTGGTCATTAGATGTAATTTCACTTTAAAATTTGACATAAACACATGTCAATCTTTTGGTTGTTTTTACTTCTCACAAACTCCCTTTTTGGTTTTGATATTAAGAATTTAATTTTAAATTAATTTCTGCAACTTATGTGTTTTGAATTATTAAAAATGGATTCCATATTTAGAATCAAGAGGTCCAAATTATTTAAATAGATAAATTTTATTTTTATACATTATGAATTGTAACATCAGTAAATATTTTATTTACCATGGTTAAAGGGTAAATATGGTAAATAAGGGTAAACAAATATTATGGTGCCACGCCAAGATTTCACAGTAATTTATTTTATTTTAATTATTTCAATAATTTTCACTACACACAACACCATGTTTGAGCACACCACGACATACCAATATAGTCTTTCGAAAAACTATTATGAATAGTATTAACAAAATTCTAAATTTTATATATACCAGATAATTATAAAATCCATATTATGTGTTTCATAGACCTAATATATGAAAATTTTCAATTTTTCAGATAAAAGAAGTATTTTAAAAAAATTCATTTTTACCGCCTTTTAATGAATAAGCCTTTTTAAATCATATATTTGCAATTTTATATATTCAATTTGACAAAATAAATTTCTTCTTTATAAGAAGGACATAAAAATATAGTTGGGATAAATTTTTGGTGTTTTTCTGATAACAATCATATTTTGATGAATAGTGAAAATATTAAATTTAAATTGAAAATTTTTTTATATAAAAATTATAGTTATAAATTATACATTGAATGGTTTTTAAGTATAATTAGATTATATTTTGATCATTTAATCCAATGTTGGTCAATTGATGTAGTTTTAAATTTAAATTGGACATAAACACATATAATTATTCTGATAGTTTTTATTTCTCAAAAACCCGCTTTCTGGGTTTGACAACCTGAATATTTTTTAAAATTAATTAATAAAAATTATATGTTTTGAATTTGTTAAAATATAAATCATTTTTGAATTTGGAATATCAAAATTATCTTTGGGTGAATTATTGGAATATTTCTAAAGACATTGATTTTTTTATGAATATCAATGAACACTGCATTATTGATTAAACCCTACATTTTATTTAAATAATTATTTTTAATTTAAATTTTTTTTAATTTAAAAATAGATACATAATACCTATATTATTCGAATTTAATTCATTCAATTTATTTTATCATAATATTAGATATATAAAATTTTATTGAACTTTTTACCGTCTATTACCCACCTTCTTGACCCATTTGAAAATTGGCATAAAACATAATCTAACCACATCCGTGAATTAAATATCTAAGATCTAAGAGACACGGTCGACATCAGTAAGTAAAATGTGGTTCAATAGGATTAAATCAATATTTGGTGAATAGTATCTTTTGAATTTTATTTACCACGATTAAATGTAAATAGGGTAATTAAAGGTAAAATTTCATTATTATTACCCAAAAAAATTTCAAAATTCTATTAGATAAGTGTATTTCAATTGAAATTATCCTTATTACAGAAATATGTTCTTTTTTTTACCCACATATATTAGATTAGGACATTTATTATATTTTATTTAAAGAAGAGTTAAAAGTTTTAAATTCAATGTTTAATAAGTAAAACATTTTTAATATATGGGTAAACATAAGATAAATTAAACTATAAATATTAATTATAAATATAATACATTTTAAAAAATAATGGTATTTTATTTATAATTTTTAGACAATAAATAATTAAATTTATTTATGACACAATCATGATGCAGTAAATATTTTATTAACAAAAAATAATCTAATTGATGTTATAAATATGAAACTAAATGTAAAAATAAATATTTTATTACTTCCACTAATTTTTTAGGATAGTATGACATTTTAGGGTGGATTTAATGTATTTGTTTCAAAGTAATCATGTTTTGTTAACTTCCAAAAAACCCAAAAACTAAATAGTGTCAAAATTGACATAAATTAGTTTTTATAATAAATACTATATTATTAAATGATATACTATTTCTAAAAACATAAGTATCGTCCAAAATAATTAATATAATGATATATATGTCTTTAATGAACCACTTTAAGTTCTAGGGTCATTTTATATTAGGTTTATTATCCATGTAAAATTAAAATACAAGAAGACATTGTAAAAATTAAACTATTTAACTAATTATTAAATCTATAAGTTAAGGATAATATGGTGAAATAAACATGTCTAAAACCTATTGAGTGAGAATACATTGAAACATCCTCACCTTATCCTCAAAATGAATCTATTTGGAGCCATTATAAATGGAAAATGATTTTATAATAAAATAATATTTCAAACTTTCATAAAGTGAACTTCACCTCACTTATAAAAGGGTACTTCCCCTTCCCTCAAATTCAGACATCCAAATCCATTTAGCTCGGCCATCCTAAACTCAAATATCCAACCAACTACACACAATTAAACCTAGAGGCCTTGCATTGATTATAAAGCCAACCTAAGGAGCCAATTGGATCATATCAAAAAGAAGAACCCGAAGAAGAGATAATAATTTCTCCACCCCATTCAAAGTTCTTTTCTTCTTCCACATTCTCTTTCATTGTTGTTTCCATAAAAAAATAACCCCAATACCTCCTAAATAATAATATGTTATTATAAATATTGTACAACAATATTCAATATTCTATCCATCCTATGAATGAAAAATTAACCATATGTGCGGATGTACGGCTTACCATCTCCACGCTGTGGTGTAGTTTGTTATTCAACACTTCATTATTTTGATGGGTATAATAATGATTATAATTGATTTAAATAATAAATATATCATGTTAAAAATTAATTATATATGATATACAATCAAATTACATATTATTTCACAATCAATAGAATGATATTGTCACTCATGATTACGTACGGATTACCGTCTCCAAGAACGCGATTAATTTCAGATCCCATCATAACGATTCTAGAATATTTTTAATTTTATGAATTAAAATAAGGTTTAAGAATATAATATTCTCTGGATATGAATAAAATATATCCCATAAATAATAAAAATCTCTTATGTTAAAAAAACATATAAAGGATAATGAATTGTTAAAACCCAAAACAATGATACTACGGAAATATTATTAAGAAAAAAATATTAAAAGATCATATAAGATATCATATCTAAGTATGTGGTTAATGAATAATTTATTAACTATTATTTAACTATTATAAAATAGTATAACTTACCCTCGATTAAGGAAAATTACATGGTACTGGTTTTTCATCTCACAAATTATTCTCGTGAGATTCATGCTATATTTCCACAATTTCTTTTTGTGTGGTGTATGTACTGTCCATGATTGTATTATTTGTGTAATATAATTTAATTTATGGGTATTTACATCTTCATATTATGATCCTCTTTCATTGAATGTATGTTTCGTAAGTTACTGAATTGTTAAGTGAATTTCAATTTTCGATTTCCACACATTGGGTTTTACAAAAACATCATTGATTATTTTACTCCATGATTATGTTTGAAATCACTATGTATTTATTTATGTAGTAATTTGATCTCCCCATTGTGTGGATATAAATTTTATACACATAATCAATCAATTGATAAATTCTCATGTCATCGATATGAACTTTATAAGAGTAGTATTAACTCAATTTCTAATCATTGAGTTAAACATCCAAGTAATTGGCCGTATTTTTACAAGAATATGTGGGAATGATCGATGCTTGATATGTACTGAACATACAATAATATTGAGGGTATATATATTTGTCACACATAATTATTTCATAGATTTATCCTTAACGTAAGGATACAGTCTTTATAGGGTATTTCATCTCAATTTACATTCCATTGATACTTCTTTGTTGTTACGTTCCAATTCACTCTTATATGGTTTACATAATATACATTGACATAATATATCATGTATCCTTTTATTCTCATGATATTATAATTTTTTTACCTCAATTATCTGTATTCAAGCATCTCTTATTTGGTTATGCACTCTAGCTAAATATCATTTTACGTGTTTTAATGATTTATTATTATAAATATTTCTCATTAATATCCATGTTTTAAAAATGTTGTTAAGGATTCATATTTATGAATATTAATGTTTTAAAATTAAAATTTATTTTAAATGTTTCAATGTTGAATGGGACACTGTGATTCAAAAATCTATTTTCACAACTTCTGGATAAATAGTGACACTTTAAAATGTTTTCATGAAAAGGGGATGTTTCCCTTAAATAGTTCTACTGATTATTTTCATCTATTTCAATATACATAATTATTATTGATTGATTTTGATTTATTATTATACAATATTTCGTATTTTATTGAATTAGTTATGTTTGACAATGGATGTGATATTTTTATACCATTCATTATTGGTGGATAAAATATTGACATTTCATATGCTAGTTTTAATAGAAATGTTTATATTATGTTTCAACCATTTCATATGAGGAATTCATTAGACTTATTAAGTGATGGGTGGAGCTCGCTATAGCTCCTCGATTCATCTATAGGTCTAATGAGACAAACTAGTGTCTTGGCACAAGGCCTTGAATAAATCTTATTTGTAGTCTTGGCATGAGGCCTTGACTATGTGGTTATAATGTCTGTCATTATGCATTCCATCATTATAAAATTAGCTATTGATATTACATATGATTAATATACTAGAATAATTTCCTTGTTAATAAGTAAATGGAATTATTTGATTTATATTTTCCATATTATACTGACGTTTATGTTTAAAGGTCTTCTGTTTTAGTATTATACATTATCTTAATTGTTTATTCTACTTTATGATAGTTTCCGCTATATTTTTATCTTTACTGAGCATCTGAGCTCACCACTTTCTTATGTTTTCTATTTCCCATGTTTTGAATAAGTATTTTATGATTGACCTGTGGGGATAGGGTAAGGGATATGAGTGTGGTAAAATGGGACTCAATGTTGTTGTTTTTTATTTCATTACATAATGTAAATCTTATTTTTGTATCTAGTACTTCCATGGCTACTAAACTAATCCGTCATTTGAGACATGATCTCTTTGGATCATGCCAATCATATGTAATAATTCACTGATTCTAGGTAACTAGGGTTTGGGTGCTACATTTGGTATTTGAAATGTTTTGTAAAAACCTTCGAATCTAGATTGAGTAAAACATGAACAATAAAACATTCCCTATGGTAGACACTGAGGATTACTATAGAAGAACTTACTAAAATTTTGGTAATGTGGATATTTTGTAAATATACCAAGAAATAAATCCCCATATGGATATCGGTAGGTAGAGGAGGGTATAGCACTGATTTATCTAGGGGTAAAACCTTAAATCATCTCTTTTATCTAGACTCGAATGAGGACATGGTCATGACAATAGGCCTTGCTGCACTCTGGGTTACAATAATCCTGAAGGATATTCTTAGGATAATTCACATTTTCTTTACAAACCGATTTGAAGTATATTATTATAAGATAAGAATAAATAATCTTGGTTAATCCTAAGGAGTTTTAGATTGAAAAATAAGGTGTCAAGATAATCTATAAATGATTTTATCTCCATTGTTACTCACAAAATGATTTCTGGTTTTAGTAAACGTCTGGATTTAAAGGAAGTCATATTAATATTGAACATGATGTACAATTTGGGAACAAGGATAGAAATTATCTACTAAATTGAATGTTGATTGGCATAAAAGATATCATGTTCATACCAAAGTAGGTTTCCAAAAATATGATAAACAAAATATGCATTTACCAACCCCCAAACACAAAAATTATGAGAAATGTAGAGATTCAAAGAGACTCCTTAGTGGAGACCTTGGAGAAAACAACGCTCAATTTGCATCATTCAAGAAATGTGGAAGGAGACACCCAATAAAGTGTCTCACTGGATCAAAGAAATGCTTTATGTATGGGAGATAAGGATATAAAGTAAAGAATTGTAGATGAAAAATGAAGAGTATTATTCTAAGAAATAAAAATGATACTTAGAATTAATTTACAGTCATTTTCCATAAATGTAGGGGACCTGGGAATTACCCAAGTCAATTCCATAGTCTATAATACAACTACTATGTCCTGGATGTACCTATGGGGAAATAAATGGATTGCGAAATGTTTAAAAGAATTAATTCAATTTTTTGATGGTATTACTTTGGAATTATTTTATCCAGTATGTGTAACCCTATATGTTGTTATGTAAAAATTAAATTTGAGGAATATTATCTTTTCTTATGTGTATATAGTTATAAAGAACCATTTGGGTTTATATGATCCTGTAATTAGAGTAAATTAACGGTTATTAATTTCAGGGCTAAAAATGGGAATATGAGATAACATTTATGGTTAAATTATGTAATGGTTATTTTGAGGAATTTATCTCATTTTTGGAATGTTATAAAATATAGTTTCTTAAAAATGGCACCATGAATACCGTGTAACAACATGTCGCATCGGAAAAAATTGTGGTTATCAAACCGACAATCCAAGTGTGACTATTATTTATTGCCTACCACTGGACTACGTGAAGTCCATGTTAGTGTGACTAATTATTTTTAGTTAAATGATTTTATTAATGAATAATAAGTAGTTTCAGGATCTTATGTTTAATTAAATAGATATCCTTAATATAGGAAAATGATATGGCTATTATTTTATAAATGTTATTTTAGAATATGTTCACTCTATTGGGAACAATATATGCCTAAAGAAAATAGAATATTATGGTATTTAATTTGAGGAGTAATGGTAGATTTTTATTCTAGAAGAATATACGTTTTTATAGATATTCAGGTTATTAATAAAAATCATTACCCTATCATAGAGAATACGTGATTTGGTTTATTACAGTTCAGTATGAGAATTTAAGAGTAGTTGGTGTTATTTGGAGATATATATTAAGATTTACTAAGAATAACTATGTGATTAAAGTCTTTTGAGTTTCGGGATTCTATCTTAGTTGGTATTATATTGTCGGATTTTAAGGACAATTATTTATAGAATGGTCATTATTTATCTTTGGGTATTGTTTGATTAATTTTGTAAATTAAGATTAGTATTTATCTCTATAAAGGATTGTCCATTTTTGGTATCATATGATCTTGTACTAACAATTATTTTTGGTTAATCTCTAAAGACAATGAAAATATATAGTTCATCCTTTGTGGATTGTGTGATTCCCTTGAAGTTGATTCTAGCGCTTCGGGTGTGACCATGTCATCGTGAATACTCATCAATTGGAGAAAAGATGATGTAGTGGTAGAAATTTATTAAAGGAAGAAACTCTACACGAAATGTAAGTGTATGTATTTATGTTATTATTAAATATCATAAAGAAATGCCTCATCTTTTTGGAATAGAACATAAAACAAAAAAAGGATTTCCGTTTACTTTTCCAACTGGAAAATTAAGGACCATTTAACCCATCAAAAGTTTGTGGATTTCATGGCGTTAATATTCTCTTAATCTTGTTTTCCATCACTCTACCTTAGAACATGACACTTGGTTTATTTTCCGTATCAATTTTTTCCTACATGGAATCCTAGAATGGGTTATCTCAGGTGACCTTTGTACTTCACTTTATTTCTTTTAAAATGATAGTTTTATTTAATATTTTTCTAATGTAGGACTTTCAATGAAGTTCTCGTTCTCGGTTTTAAAATATTGAGGATGCTATTTAAATAAGGGGAAATATGTAACACCCCAAGATTTCATAGTATGCCATTTTCTTTAATGAAATTCAATAGCTTGTGCTACACGCAATGCCAAGTTTGAGCGCACCCTGACGTTCCAAACTAGCAGATCAAAACACAGATAAAAATACAATTAACTATATTTTAAATTTTATATACTCTATAGAATTTTAACATCCATATATTGTGTTTGTAACACATAATATAATAAAAAATTCAATTTTTCATATAAAAGAATCATTAAAAATGAAATATTACCACCTTTTAATAGAGAACCCTATTTTAAATCCAATATTCTCAACTATTATATATTCAATTTGTCAAAATAATATTCATCTTTAGAAAAGGGAAAAAAATTTACTATGGATAAATTTTTGGTGCTTTTAAGAAAACATTCATATTTTGATGAATACTGAAAAATTATAAATTATATTTCAAAACTACTTTTTTAATGAAAATAAATAATAGTGTAAAATTATAAATTGGAATGGTTTTAAAGAATAATTTGATTATATTTTTATCATTTAATCCAATTATGTTCATTGGATGTAATTTTACATTTATGTTGGACATAAACACATATCAATCATTTGATAGTTTTTACTTCTCAAAAACCTGCTTTCTGGTTTTGGAAAGAGGAAAACTTTTTTAAATTAATTATTGAAACATATATGTTTTAATATTGGTAAAATAAATGTCGTTTTGGAATTATGAATATCAACTTTATCTTTGGGATAATTTTGGGTATTTTTCTAAAAACTATCATTTTGTATGTATAGTGGAAGACAATACGTTATTGTTTAAAACCAAATTTTAATTTAAATAATTATTTTTAATTTTATTTTTTTAATTCAAAATATATAAATAATACCTATATTATTCCAATGTAATTAATTGATGTCATTTTATACTAATATTAGATATATAAAATCTAATTGATCTTTTTATCGTCTTTTACCCACCTTTTATACACATATGAAAATTTGCATGTAACATAATTTTTCCGCTTCTATGAATTAAATTTCAAAAAACAGGGAGACAAAGTTAAATTCAGTTAGTAAAATGTGGTTCAAAAGGATGAATTTTTTTTGTGAATATTGACATTTTAATTTTATTTACCATAGTTAAAAGTAAATAGGGTAATTGAAGGTAAAAATGATATAATAATTACCCTAACACATGTCCTAATTATATTAGATATGTGTATTTCGACCAAAAGAAACATTAGGACAAAATTATAATCAGTTTTGATACAGTTGGTGTAGATTAGGACATTTATTATATTTTATTTAATGAAAGTAAAAAGTTTTATTCAAAGTTTAATAACTAATGCATTTTTAATATATGGGTACACAGAAGAAAAAATAGACAATAAATATTCATTAGAAAGATTAAAAAATTTACTACACAATGGTATTTTATTTGTAAATTTTATACATTATATGATTAAATTTATTTATGAAACAAGAATGATGGAGTAATTACATTATTAATGAAAGACTAATCTAATTTATATTATAAATATTATAATAAATGTAAATTGAAACTATGATGCATTAAAATAATTTTATAGTTTAATATGACATTTTATTGTTTAATTAATGTATTTTTTTCAATGTTATCTAGTTTTTTTTGACTTCCACACAAATGAAATAGAAAATAATGTCAAAATTGACCTAAATGAGATTTTAAAACAAATACTATATTATAAAATGATACAATATTTGTAAAAATGTTAGGTTCATCCAATGGTCTTATATAATGATATATATGTCATTAATGAACCACTTTATATTCTCTTGACATTTTATAGTAAGTTTATTAACCATGTAATATAAAAATACAATAAGTCAAGGAAAATGTTAAACTATTTATTTAAGAAATAAATCTAAAAGATAAGGTTAATATGATGAATTAAACATGACTATAACCTATTGGGTGGTAATATTACAAATCAATCCCACCTTTATTAAAAATAAATCCATTTTAAGACATTATAAAGAAAAAATGACTTTATTATAATATAATATTGCATGCTTTTCTAAAAGAGACCCTCACCAATCTTATAAAATGATACTTCCACATCTATCAAATTCATACAACCAAAGACATTTTTCTAGTCCAACACCACTCAAATATCCTCAAAACTACCCTCAATTCATCCTAGAGGGATTACTTTGATCATAAATCCATCCCAAGGAGCCATTTTGGTCAAATCAAAAGGAACAACCCCAAGAGAAGGTGATAATTTCACCACCTCTTTCAATGTTCATTTCTTATTCCACATCCTCTTTGATTTTTGTTTCACAAAAAAAAATAATAACTCCAGGACCTTATAAATATGGTGATGTTATTATAAATGTGGTAAAACCATTTTCATTATTCTATCATTCCTCTGAATGAAAAATTCACTATACGTGCGTACGTACGGGTTACCGTCTCCACGTCGTGGTGTAGTTTGTTATTCAACACTTAATTATTTATATGGGTATAATAACAAGTATAATTTATGTAAATAATAAATATAACATGTTAATGATTATTTATATATGATATAAAATCCAATTACATCCGATTTCATCATCAATAGAATGATATTGCCACTCGTGCTTAAGTATGGATTACGGTCTCCACGAACGTGATTAGATTCATTTCTCACCGTAACCATTCGAGAATAATATTCATTTTATGATTTAAAAAAATAATTCTGAACATAATATCATCATTTTATGAATCAAATACATCTTATATATAACAAACATGATTTACGTTAGGAAAACATGTAATGGAAAATGAATCAATTAACAACCGAATCTATATTACTATAGAAATATTATTTACAAAGAAATATTACATGATCATATATGATATAATATTTATGTATGTGGTTCTCTTATAATTTAAAAACAATTATTTAACTATTATATAGGATGATAACATACCCTCGATTAAGGAAAAGTACAAGGATATGGGTTTTCATCTCACATCATATTCCTGCTAGATTCATGCTATATTGCTACTATTTCATTTGTGTGGTGTATGTACTACCCATGATTGTATTCTAATGAGTCAAGCTAGTGTCTTGGAACATGTACTTGACAAAATCATATTTGTATTCTAGGAATTAGGCCTTGACAATGTGGTTATAATGTCTGGCATTATGCATTCCATTATTATGAAATTACCTATTGATATTACTTGTGATTATTCGACTAGTAGAATATCTATGTGAATAAGTAAATGGAATTATTTTAATTATATTTTCCATATTATACTGAATATCAATTTAAAATGTCTTGTGTTTTAGTCTTATACAATTCCTTAAATTTTTAGGCTTATTTATGAATGTTTTTGAAATATTCTTATCCTTACTGAGCATATGAGCTCACCACATTCTTATGTTTTCTTATTCACAGTATTTGAAGATGTATTAATTATTGACCTAATTGGATTGGATAAGGGATATAAATGAGTTCAAATGGTACACAATGTTGTTGTTTTTTTATTTTAGGATGTAATTTAAAACTCATGTATGTATCTATTACTTCCATTTCTACTAAACTAATCAGACTTTCAATAAATAATCTTTTATGATCATGCCAATTTTATGTAATAATACACTAACTCTGGGTAACAAGGGTCGGGGTGTTACAATTTGTATTAACTGGTGATTAGTACAAACCATAAAAACTATATTTAAAAAACCTTTGACAATAAAACATTACCCTCATATAGGCATTTAGGATTACTATAGAAGAACTTACTATAATTTAGGTAAGGATGATATTTTATGAATTTTATAAGAAATGCATCCATGTTTGTATACCAGAAGGTAGATGAGTCTCTAGAACAGATGTATATAGTGTTAAAACCTTAAAACATCTCTTTTTTCTAGACTCGAACGGGAACGGGTACATGAAATCAATCCTTGCTGCATTCTTGGTTACGACAATCCTTGGGAGATATTCTTAGGGTAATTCACATTTTATTTACAACCTGATTTGATGTATTTTAATATAAGATGAGAATAAATACCTTGGTTAATCCTAAGGTGTTTTAGATTGAAAATAAGGTGTCATGATGTTCTCTAAATGATTATATGACCACTGTTACTTAAAAAATACATTCTGGTTTTAGTCAATGGATGGATTCAAAGGAAGTCATGTTAACATTGAACATGATGTACAAGTTGGGCACGATGATGGAAATGAAAAACTAAATGGAATGTTCATAGGCGTAAAAGATATCATGTTCATTTCAAACCAGGTTTTCAAAAATATGATCAACAATATATAAATTATCCAACTCCCAAAATAAAAAAATAAGTGAAATGTAGAGAATGATAAGATCTCTAAAAGTAGAGATCGTGGAGAAATGAAAGCTCAATTTCCATCATGCAAGAAATGTGGAAGGAGACACCCATGAATGTGTCTCGATGGAATAAAGAAATTATTTATGTGTAGAAATATGGACATAAATTATAGAATTGTCTAAGAAAAGTGATGTATACAATGGAAGAAAATAATAATTATCATAAGAATTCATTTAAATTCATTTTCCATAAATGTAGCGGACCTGATCATTACCGGAGTAAATGCCCGATTCAATAGGATAACCGCTATGTCAAGGAAGAACCTATGTTGAAATAAACGGATGGAGAAATGTTTAAAAGTGTTAATTCTCATTGTTTATGGGATTACATAGGGATACTTTTCTCTTGTATGTATAACCCTTCAGTTTGTTATGTGAAAATGAATTTTTTTGAAGAATTATCTTTTGTTTAGTAGATATAGTTATAAATAACAATTTGGGTTTATATGATCCTGGAATTTGAGTCAATTATATGTTATTAATTTTTGGGATGAAAATACGAGGTTTGAGATAACATTTGTGGTTAAATTATGTTATGGTTATTTTGTTGAATTTATCTCATTTTTGGAATGTTATAAAATATTGTTTTTCAAAATGGAAAACATGCAGACTGTGCGAAAACCTGTCACGTCGGAAAAATCTATGGGACTCAAACCCAGAACCAATGTACAACTAGGATTTATGGCCACCACTCTACTACGTAATGTACATGTTAGTTTGACATATTCTTTTTAGTTAAATTATTTTATTAATCAATAAAATGTTCATTTTGGATCTTATGTATTATCAAATTTATAGACCTTGTATAGGAAAATGATTTGGTGATTAAGTGATAAATGTTATTTTAGAATAAATTCTCTCTATTGGGAAAACAATATACCTAAGGAAAAAAGAATACTATGGGATTTCATTTGAGGAGTAATGGTGTATTTTTATTTTGGAATAATCTATTTTTTAAATAGAGATTCAGGTTATTAATGGAAATGATTACCCTATCATAGGGAATATGTGATTTGGTTAATTACACTTCAGTATGAGGATTTAAGAGATGTTGATGTTATTTGGATAAAAATGTCAGGATTTACTATAAAAAACAAAGGGATTATATTATTTTGAGTTTTGGCTTTCAATCTCAGTTTGAATTATATTAATGGAATTTATGGACAATTGTTTATTGAATGGTATTTATTGAACTTTTGGTATTATTTTATTAATTTTGGAAATTATGATTAGTATTTATTTCCATAAAAGATTATCCATTTATGGGATCATATAATCTTGTACTAACCATTTTGGTTTTGGTTAATCTCTGAAGACAGGTGAAATATATAGTTCATCCTTTTTGGATTATGTGAATCTCTAGAAATTGGTTATTTCAATTTGGGTGTGACTAAGTCATCTCGAAGACTCATCGTTTGGATAAAAGATGAGTTAGTGGACTAAATTTATTAAATGATATAACTCTACATGAAAAGTAAGTATATTAATTAATGTTCTTAGTAAATCTCACTAATAAATTACTCAACTTATGAAATGGAAATTAAAACAAAAAAACGTTGTCCATTTACTTTTCCAACTTGGAAACTAATAACAATTTAACCCATCACAAGATTTTGGATTTCTTATTGTCAAATTTCTCCTAATAATGTTTTATATCTCTCTCCATAAGAACATGAAACTAAATTTTTCTTTCATATCTAGGTTTCCCTACAAGGAATCATAGTATGGGTTATCTCAGTTGACCATTGTACTTCTCTTTCTTTCTTTTAAAATGTCTTTTTTATTGACACTTTTTCTTTTTGGGGCATTCCATAAAGTTCCCAAACCAAATTTTAAAATTGTGAGTACACAGTTTCACAAAGTGTGGAAGAATATAACACCTCGTGATTTCAAAGTAAGTTATTTTTTAATGTAACTAAATAGCTTGCGCTACACTCAACACCGAGTTTGAGCGCACCAGGACTTTCTAATCTATCCATTCAAAAAGTTGTTATGAATTATATTTATTGGATTTTGAATTTTATATACTCCATATAATTTTAACATCAATATAATCTATTTCTTAGACATAATATAAGAACAAATTCTAATTTTTAGATAAAAGAAGTATTTTTAAAAAATGAAATTTTACAACCTTTTAATGGAGAACCATTTTTTAATCCAATATTTGACACTTTTATATATTATATTTGAAATAATTAACTTCTTCTTTAGAATTGGGTTATAAAAATTTAGTTTCGATAAATTTTCGGTTCTTTTTTGATAACTTTCATATTTTGATGAATAGTAAAAAATACTAAATTTTAATAGAAATCAACTTTTTTAATAAAAATAATTTATAGTGTTAAATTTTTAATTTTAGTGGTTTTGAAGTATAATTAGATTATATTTTTATCAATTAATCCAATTTTGGTCATTGAAAGTAATTTTACATTTAAATTGGACATAATCACATATCAATCTTTTGATAGTTTCTACTTCTCAAAAACATTATTTCTGGTTTTCGTGAAATCAATATATTTTTAAATTATTTAATAGGAATTATATGTTTATTTATTGGTAAAATGTACATTATTTTAGAATTTTAAATATCAAAATTATCTTTTGGTGAGTTTTTGTTATTTTTCTAAAAACTATCAATTTTTTATAAATACTGAAAAACACTACATTATTGTTTAAAGCCGACATTTTATTTAAATAATTATTTTTAACATTAATTTAATTTACTGTTAAAATAGAAAACTAATACCTATATTAGTCCAATTTAATTAATTGATGTCATTTTATAATATGATTTTGTATATAAAATTTTATAGAACTTTTTACCTTCTTTTACCCACCTCTTAGGCACATTTTCAAAATTGCGTAATTTTTTTACCGCTTATGTGAATTAAATTTCAAAAATAAAATGGACATGATTGAAATCAAGTATTAAAATTTTGTTCAATAGGATTAAAATAATTATGGGTGAATAGAAACTTTTGAATTTTATTTATCACGGTAAATAGTAAATAGTGTAATTAATGCTGAAAATGAAATTATTATTACCCTAACACTTGACCTAATTATATTGGATAATTGTTTTTCAACCAAAATAAACCTTAGGAAAAAAATATTAATCTTTTTTATTTACTTTTATTAGATTATGACATTTATTATATTTTAATTAAAGAAAAGATAAATATGTCAAATTCATAGATTAATAAATAAAACATTTTTAATATTGGGGTACACATAAGATAAATACGACTATAAATATTCATTAGAAAGATAAAATGGTTTTATATATAAATGTATTTTATTTATAAATTTTTCACATTAAATAATTATATTTATTTATGGCACAATGATGATAGAATAATTACCATATTAATGAAAGACTAAACTAATTGATGTTACAAATATTAAAATAAATGTAAATTGAAACTTTTGATGCCTAAAAATAATTTTATAGGTTACTTGGACATTTTAGGGTTGATATAATGTATATTTTTTGAATTAATATAGTTTATTTTACTTTCAAAAAAACCAAATAATGAATAGTGTCAAAATTGACATAAATGTGTATTTAAAACAAATACTATATTATTAAATGATATAATATTCCATAAAATATAAGGTTCATAAAATGGACTTATATAATGATATATATGACATTAATGACCCACTTGAGGTTTTTTGTCTTTTTATAGTATGTTTATTAACCATTTAATATATAAATAAAGAAGACATGTTAAAAGTTAAAATATTTAACTAAGAATTAAATCTAAAAGATATTGTTAATATGGTGATATAAACTTATCAAAAACCTATTAGGTGAGAATATTTAGACCAATATTTTCCTTATCCATGAAATAAATCAATTTGGAGCCATTAGGAACTGGAAATATTTTTATAATCAAATAATATTTTAACTTTTCCTAAAGTGACCCCCACCTCTCTTAGAAAAAGGTACATACCCTTCTCTCAAATTCACAAATCCATAGTGATTTGGATAGCCAAACCCTTCTAAAATATCATTCTCACTACCATCACTTCATCCTAGAGGACTTAAATTGATCATAAATCCAACCTATGGAGCCCTTTTGATCAAATCAAAAGGAAGCACCAGAAGTGGAGGTAATAATTTCACAACCTCTTTCAAAGTTCTTTTCATTTTTCCAATTCCTCTTTCATTGTTGTTTCAATACCAAAATAATAACTCAATTACCTCCTACATACTTTGATGTTATTATAAATATGATACAACCATATTCATTATTATATCCATCCTATTAAATGTAGTGTCACCATACGTCCGTATGTACAACTTAACTCTCCACGTCGTGGTGTAATTTGTTATTCAACACTTCATTATTTGGATTGGTATAATAATGAGTATAATTTTTGTAAATAAAAAATATAACATGTTAATTATTATTTATATACAATATAAAATCCAATTACATATTATTTCACCACTAATAGAATGATATTATCGCCCATGCGTACCTATAGGTTACCATCTCCACCAACGTGATGAGATTCATTTCTCCTCATAACCATTCAAGAATAATTTCGATTTTATGATTTAAAATAATTTTTATGAACTTAATATCATTCAGGATACAAATAAAATTCATAATATCCATAACGAACATAACTAATGTAATGAAATATATAAAAGAAAAATGATTCAGTTAACACCCGTAACAATGATAGTACTAAAATATTTTTAACAATAAAATATCAGAAGATAAAATATTAAATCATTTTTTTGTATTTGGTCGATTAATAATTTAATAAAAGTTATTTAACTACTATGCAAGAGGTTAGTGCACACTCGACTAAGGAAAAGTACAAGGTAAGGGGTTTTCAACTCACTTATTATTCTCGTGAGATTCATGCTATATTACCACTATTTTCTTTTGTGTTGTGTTTGTAATGACCAAAATTGTATTATTTCAGTAATATATCTTATTTTATTGGTATTTACATCTTCATAGTATGATTTTTATTTCATGGGGTGTGTGTTTCGTATGTTAACAAATCGGTAAGGGAATTCCTAATTTTGACTTCCACTCATTGGGTTTTACGCAAACATCATTGATTATTTTACTCCAATATTATGGGTGAAAGAATTATTTATTTATTTATGTAGTAATTCATACTCCCCTTTGTGTGGATATAATTTTTATACACATAATCACTTCATCGATAAATTTTCGTGTCATCGATATGAACTTGATAAGATTAATCTAAACTCAATTTCCATTCATTGAGTTAAACATCAAATCATTGGTGCTGTTTTTACAAGAATATGTGTGAATGTACTATGATTGATTTACACTGAATATCCAATAATTTTGAGTGTATTTATATTTTTCACACAAAATTATGTCATTGAATTATCCTTAACCTATGGATACAGTCTTTATAAGGGATTTCATCTTAATTTAAATTACATTTAGACTTCTTTGTTGTTATCCTCCAATTCACATATATATAGTGTATATAGTGTACTTTGACATAGTATATCATAAATCCCTTTATTCTCATGATATTATAAGGATTTTATTACCCCAATTATCTGTATTAAAGTAACTCTCATATGGTAAGGAACTCGAAATAAAATATCATTTTATAGGTTTTAATGATTTATACTTTTAAATATTTCTCATTAATGTCTATGTTTTAAAATATGGTTTTAAGGATTTATTTATATATACAATATTGTTTTAGAATTAACATTTCTTTTTAATGTCTCAATGTGTTATGGGACACATTGATTCAAAAATATATTATTATCAACTTCTTGATAAATAGTGAGACTTTTAAATGCTTTCATGAAAAGAGGATATTTATCTCAAATAGTATAACTGATTATTTTCATCTCTATCAATATAATTCATTATTGTGTATTTATATTGATTTATTATAATAAAAAAATCCATATTGTGTTGAATGAGTTATGTTTGACTGTTGATGTATGTCCCCTTCTCTCAATTTCACACATCCAAATCCATTTGGCGTGACCATCCCCAACTCAAATATCATACCAACTGCACTCAAATGAACCCATAGGCCTTACTTTGATCATCAATCCAACCTAATAAGACATGTTGATCAAATCAAATGGAAGAAACTGAATAAGAGATAATAATTTCACCACCTCATTCAATGTTCATTTCATCTTCCACTTCCTTTTTAATTGTTGTTTCTATAAAAATATAATAACTTCACTATCTTCTAAATACTGGGATATTTTTATAAAGATGGTACAACCATATTCATTATGCTATCCATTTAATGAATGAAAAATTCACCATACGTGCTTACCTACTGCATACTGTATTCACGTCTCTGTGTAAGTTGATATTCAACACTTCATAATTTGGATGGATATAATGATGATTATAATTGATGTAAATAATAAATATAACATGTTAATGATTTAGTATATATGATATACCATCCAATTACATACTATTTCACCATCAATAGAATGATATTGTCTCTCATGCGTATATACGGATTATCGTCTCCATGAACATGATGAATTTCATTTCCAATCTTAACCATTCAAGAATAATTTTCATTTTATGATTTAAAATAATGTTTATGAACTTAATATCATCAGGATATGATTAAATTAAATCCCGTACATAAAAAAATAACATACGTTTAAAAACCATATAAACGAAAATGAATCAGTTAACACCCTAAACAATGATACTACTTAAATTTTATTAATTAAAAAATATATAGATGATCATATATGATATCATATTTATGTATGTGGATGTTGTATAATTTAATAAAAATGATTTAACTATTATAAAGGTGTATAATTTACCCTCGACTAAGGAAAATTAAAAGGTAATGGATTTTCATCTCACATCTTATTCCCTTGAGATTCATGCTATATTTCCACTATTTATATTTGTGTGGTTTTTGTACTATCCATGATTGAATTATTTTGGTAATATAATTTAATCTATGGGTATTTATATATTCATTTTATTATTTTTATTTAATGGGTTGTATGATTGGTAAGTTACCAAATCGGTAAGGAAATTACAATTTTTTATTTCCACTCATTGTGTTTTAAACAAACTCCATTGATTGTTTTACTCCAAGATTATGTGTGAAATCGTTGTTTATTAATTTATGTAGTAATTTCCACTCCCCATTTTTTGAATATGATTTTTATATACATAATCATTCCATTGATAAATTCTCATGTCATCGATATGAACATGATAAGATTAATCTTAACCCAATTTCCATTCATTGATTTAAACATCCAAGTAAGATGTGTTGTTTTTACAAGAATATGTGTGAATATTCCCTGAATTATTTATACTCAATATCCAATAATATTGAGTGTATTTATATTTGCGACACATAATTATTTCATTGATTTCTCCTTAACCCATGGATACAGTAAATATAAGGTATTTTCTCTCAATTTACATTCCATTGAGGCTTCTCTTTTGTAATGAACCAATTCACATGAATATGGTTTAAATACTATACATTGAAATAGTATATAATGAATCCCTTTATTCTAATGATATTATAATTTTTTATTACCTCAATTATCTGTATTCAAGAGTCTCTTAATTGGTTAGGAACTATAACTAAAATATCATTTTAAATGTTTTTATGATTTATTCTTCTAAATATTTCTGATTAATGTCCATGTATTAAAAATGTTGTTAGGGATTTATTTATATGGAAATTAATGTTTTAGAATTAAAATTCCTTTTAAAAGTATCGATGTGGTTTGGGAACCTATGATTCTAAAATCTATTTTTCACAGCTACTTGATAAATAGTGACACTTTTAAATGTTATAAAAAAACGGGGATGTTTCCGTCAAATAGTTTTAATAATTATTTAATCTATGTGTATATCCTTAATAAATCTTGATTGAGGTTGATTTATTATAATATAATATTCTATATTTTATATATTTAATTATGTTTGACTATGGATGTTCAATTTCTATTCCATTCATGGTTGGTGGTTAAAATATCGACATTTCTTGTGATAATTTTAATACGAATGTTTATATTATATTTCGACATTTTCATATGAAGAATACATTAGACTTAGTAGGTGATGGGTGCAGCCCGCTATACCTCCTCGATGCATCGGTAGGTCTAATGATATGAACTCGTGTCATGGCATAAGGCCTTGAAAAAATCATATTTGTAGTCAAGGAACGAGGCCTTGACTATGTGGTAATAATGTTTGGCATTTTTCATTCCATCATTTTGAAATTACCTATTTATATAACTTGTGACTGTTCTACTAGTAAAATATACATGTGAATATGAAAATGGAATTATATTATTTATATTTTCTATATTATACTTAATATTAGGTTTAAAAGTATTGAATTTTAGTCTTATATATTGCATTAAATATTTATGATTATTTATGATAGTTTACACTATATTTTTATCCTTACTGGGCATCTGAACTCAACCCTTTCTTATGTTTTCTTTTTCTTAGGACGTGAAGAAATATTTTATGATTGATATGTAGGGAAAGGATAAGGGATATGAGTGTGTTCAAATGGGACCCCATTTTTTTGTTTTATTTCATGATATAATGTAAAACTTATTTATGTATCTTATACATACAAGGCTACTAAACAAATCGGTCATTCAAGACATGATCTTTTGTGATCGTGCCAATGATATGTAATTATGTATCGACTCTGGGTAACTAGGGTAGGGTCATTACCATTATAATGATATTAAAATAAACTAAACAATGTCCTAACCCTATTGGAATAGGTATTTCCAACTATGGGCATCCGTGGGATGATTTGAGGACCCCTTGTAGCCACATGTGGTTGAAAATGATATTTAATTACTTTTAATTAAATTTTATGGATAATATAACCTAAACATGTATCTTTTAATGAATCATTTTTTATATGGGATCATATATGGGATATCTTTGACTATAATAAGTCAATAGAAACCTATAAAAATTTCTACATGAATGTATTATAATTATATTTTTTATAAAAAAAATAATTTTATTTTCGACACTATAGTGATGTATTTATTACCTTATTTATGAAAGATTTAAATATAGATTATAAGGATTAAAATAAAGTTATTTTTAATCTTTTAATTTCATCCACCAATATATTGGATGATAATGAATTGTTATCTTTGAATTAAGGCATTTTTTTCTAGAGAATAATGTTTTTATGTATTTTTAAAAAGTCATGATATGAATTGCATATAAATTTACATAAATGAGTTTTTGAATAAATTAATATTTTATTAAATGATATAATTTTCCTAAAAATCTAATATTTGGAAAACTGACATATATGATGTAAATAAAGTCATTAATGTTCCATTGTTTTGACTCTTGACATTTTATAGTAACTATGGGGACCATATAATATGAATATATAGGAAGTCATGGTAAAAGGTAAATTAGTTTACTATGGACTAAAGATAATAGATAAGGTTAATTTTATGAACTAAACCTATATAAAACACATTTGATGAGATGGTTTCGACCCAAACCCATCCTATATTATAAATATATCACTGTGGGGTTATTATAATTTGAAAATCAATAAATAATTAAAATAATATTTTCAATCATTCCTAAAGTGACCCTCCTCCCTCTTATAAATGGACACCATCTCCAACCCTTACTCACACCACTAAACCCCCCTTTAATTGTCCCAACTCTACCCAAATAACATACCAACATCCATATATACTTCTTTATAAGCCTTATGATGTTAATAAGGTAATTGAAGAAGTCCTTTTAGCGTTAATCAAAAGTAGTCACCTAATTTGACGTAATGTCTTCTCTCAAGATTCATTCATTTATTTTCATTATCTAAACCCCTATACTCTCTTTATTAAATCCATTTCAAACAACAATAGTATAATCAATATACTAGTTTCTTTATGAAATTTATTTGAACTACACTGACACACATCTCCATCTACTTGGTATAGAACATACTGATTAGGTGGATGGTGAACTACTATCTCACGAAACGATGATTGATCAATCTTCATATACCACCTATTATGGTGGAAATTATTAGGTAGCTATAATTATACCTGATATTTATGATATTTATTTAATCTCCATTCTTCTTTATGTGTTATTTATAACATACTTTATAGACTTTATGTTCTATAAATACGATAATTTAGTTTGAGAAGTGTGGACTACCGCCCCCTCAAAGTGATATGACTCGTGAATTCCATTTAAGGAACAGATAAAGGATGGAATTAATTGACATATATATGATATTATACTAGAATCATAATATAGTTATGTTTCATTTAGTTTTAATTCCTTTAAATATGAAAATTAAATGAAAGTATCATTCATGCGTACGTACGACTTGCCATCTCAATGAATGGTGAATTTCATTTCTTATATCCAAATGATATTGAATATTCTAAATACATGTATTCAAGATATATATGATATATATTATTTCTAAATCATGAATACCATTCTGAAGATAATTTCCTTTTGACCACATGGACAATTTGTAATTATAAGATGTTCATTTTTGGATCATGTTCCAAACATCAGAAAAATGTACGATATGAACTCATATAACTAATAAATTCTTATAATATGGTAATAATTGATATAAAATGGATAATAAAATTCAAAAATGTTATGAATCAAGTACAAATTAACTTAGGTTTATTATTTAGGAAGTAAAAAAGAACATACTAGTCATTTGATAATTGAGGTAAGGGACTCTGTCTCAATATCCTTTCATTGAGGATGTTTCCATAATATACATAACCTTCTTTTATACTATGTATAATAAAACCATTTGGATTTTATTTCAATTCAAATTGAATATTTATTGTACAAATAATTTTACAAAATGAGCCAAAAAAAATTTTATTGTACGTGGTGACAACAACCTTTCCACCACCGCAAGAATTGTTTGATATTTGTATTCCATAACAAGTCGTGATGTTTTTAAATGAAAATAAATACCATATTCCCTTTTTCTATATTTTGGTATTGAAAATTGTTCTTGAAATTTATTTATTATTTCAACATATGGAAACGATTTCTTGAGATTGCAAATGAAATGTTATTAGTGAAATATTTATATTTTCAATACTTTATGTGTTGTGATCATATAATGGTACATGAACATTTGATGGGTGGCCACGTGATAAACCAAATGATGGGTAGTTCTATGATAAACCAAGGATGGGTGGTTACATTATATTCTCCAATGCATTGGGTATGGAGGTTGGCCGTATGGATATTCCTTTTGTTAGAACGATTTTTGGAAGTCAACCATATGGTTATTCCATTTAAGTATGATTATGTCTCCAGTTTATCTATGATATATTATGTGTTCTTTATATGAGATTTATTGTAATCATTGGTTACAAAATAACGGTATGAAATGAGGTTATATTCAGGGAATTGTTTTTGCTTCTTCATTAAGGTGAAAAAATTATTTTATGAATATGTATTCACTATATACATGTTGTTTTTAAAACTAACAATTTTCCTTCTTTTGGTATCTTTTATTGTTCTTTTTATGCTCATCCCATGTTTCTAAAATGTTTTTTAAATGACTTAATGTAAAATAGGGTCAATAATGGGATCAATGAAAGGTCATGCTATATAAAACCTATAACTAAACATTTTTCTTTTCTTTTAAGAATTTTTATTTTATGCATAAAATGGATCTTGAGTAGAATTGTCTCATGTAATATTCATGTTTTTTTAGTATGTGATGACCAAATTATCTAAATATTTAAACATGAAAATATCTTCAATGTGAATTATAATCTTAATTAAAGATTATGGATGGTTTAATGTTAGGTAATTAGAAAATTTCAGACCAATAAAATTATAAAAATCCCGACCTTCCACCTATAATCCCCCCATTGGATTAAATCCTTCAAATGAGTCCTTTTGGCATAAACCCAAATGAGTTGCTCGATTTAGAGGTAGGATCTTCCCTCAAGCTAATTTATTTTATTTTCCTTCTCCACACCATCCAATCTCTTCATTCCATTCATTCATAAAAACATGATTATAATATATATAATATTGTGATTTTATTCAGTGGTTTCAACATACACTTACACACACCTCTATTTAATGGGTAACAAACATAATGTTTACATATACAATGAATTATCACCTCAATAAACAATTATTGTTAATTTTTTCTTAAACACTTCTCATGGTGGACAATAATCTAAAAAATATATTTTTATATGTTTTATATTATATTTATTATTTATTTATGTTTTTTTATTCCTTCTAAACACTTATATATTTTACATTATATTTTGTGTAAATACGATAATTTATATTGAGGATGTGTGGATTACAACAAACTCAAAGTGATGTGATTCATTCGCATAATTCATGGAATCTGTTATGAATGAGTCTAGTGAATATATATGATAAATATTACATTAAAATTATACTTTAATTATATTATATAAATGTATACATATATTAAATATTATTTTTTTCTTTCGATATTACAAAAAAATGGAAACAGTGGTCATCCGTATGTACATCTTCCCATCTCCATTAACAGTGTATTCCAATTCATAATTATATATTCTGTATAGTATTATATTAAATATATAATGAATATAAATTATATTTATATCATGTTTTACAATATGTAATCATGATATATTTATAATCAAAAAAAATATACTAATTTATTGAACATGGGAAAAACTAAGTGAATATTACTTTTAGTGAAACCATAAGATAGGATTGTAAAATAGTAGGTATTATTGGTTCATGATCGATGATTTTGTGGTATTAGATATAGAAATATTGTTCTATAGAATATTTATAATAAATTTATATTTATCATACTAGGGTTTTTAATCCATATGATGAGAGTTAGTACACAAGGTATGGGGATTTCGTACCACTTTTTATTTCTGTAAGATGCACAATTTATTCACCACACATTCCTTTTGTTGGTCTATGTTCTACCCACAATTTTTTGTATGTTTTTTAAATTTAAATTTAGGGTATTCAAATATTCATTTTATGATATTTATTACATGGGATTTATGTTTCAAATGTTACCAAATAAATAAGATAGTTTTGAATTAATTTCCATTCATTTGAGACTCATGTTTTATTATACACCTAAATTAATTTTTAGATATATATAATTATGTTTTACATGTAATATTATGAATTAAAATATTTTAATGAAATTTTAATCTTCATGTAATTTATTTTTATTTGGATGGATATTATGATCCCAGTTGTTAAAGTTGTAAGATTTTATTGATCCCGTCTTGTTGTTTTTTTGAAATTTTTAATGATAATTATTATTGGAAGAATTATTTTGATCCATATCTCACGAATAGTTATTAATTTTTTATCCTGTAGTTATTAATGATATAAGAAATAATTAGTACCATTTTCCACTCTTTTTTAATTAAGATAATGTTTTGAAGTAAATTCTGATTTTGTCTCTCTTCAGTCAAAAATTTATTGTATTCCAAAACCATGTTTTAAAAAAAAATATGTCAAAATATATTTTAAGTAAATTTTCAAGGAAAAAGGATATTCAAAAATGTTTTATGGTTTTAATGCATCCTTCAATGTTTTAAAATATATTTTCAAATAAAATATTTTCAAAGTTTTTTTAGTTTTACAATTCATTTAAAATGCAGTTAAGATATTTCCCTCAAGAAATGTTTTTAAATGAATATTAAAAATAATTTTCCATATACAAAAACATAGGGTAGTGTTACTCTTGCAATTAAGGGGAAATTATTTAATTTTTCCATCCATATTATTTCTCTGAATGTATAATGTTTTGATTTCATATTTTTTATAAAACACATTTATTCATCACGGGTAATACGCTTTTGAACCCCTATTCTTTTCGTGGGATACGATTATGATGAAATGATTATTAAACATGTATTTATTACATTGGTTAATGTATGATTACATGTATACAATACCAATTTTGTTTTATGGTTTGTGATATAATTATTTATGATATTGTGGAATTGTATGAATGATTAAATTATGATAGGGGTTGGACCTATATTTCCCTCTTATGCATTGTCTATAGATTTATATATCCAGACATAGACTAGGATGGATCAGTGAATGAACTGTGACTACTAAGATGGCCATGAGAGTGAACCATGCCTACAAATATGGTATTAAGAGTGAACTCATGATACCATGATGACCATGGGAGTGAACCATTACTAGAAAGATGGTATGGGGAGTGAACCCATACTACATATATGGACTTAGAAATGATGCAGTGGCTACTATGGAAATCATATTATATGCCTATATGTCTACCATAATTCCATGTATTATTCCAATGTTATGATTTCATCGCTTATGTTCTTGATTTCCTTATGATTTGAGACTTTTGAACTGCCATGTTCAATGCCACATTTAATGTATGTGATCTTTCATATCCAAGGTATGATATTATATTTTCATCATCAAGCTCTTACACCGGTATATTTATCATTATGATTATATATCTCTCTCTTTTACCCTTTGTGAGCATTTGAGATCACCCATTTTTAGGTTTCCTTCCCCTTGTTATGATGATATATATTATGTTTGATATTTCTAGGAAGGTTTCTTGTCACAAATGACCTAGTGGTAGATAATGTTTATCAGTTATGTATAATTATTTATGTTTCCATGTTTCAAAAGGCACTATAATAGTATAGTGTATGGGGGTTTGTTTGTATAACGTTTTATATATTCTGTAAATGTAATATTATGTAAATGTATAAAATGTGAGGGTCACTGTAGTTGGTATCAGAGAAAATTTTTATCTACCCCTTGAATTATAGGATGATAAATCCATAGTTAGAACCATAAGGAAATTACTATGGATAAATCATAGAATAAGGAATAATATAGGGTCTTTGAATTTTATTAAATGATAGATTGAAGTTCTCCAAGAAATATGCCCATGTCTAAATGTGATACGAGGATATGGCCCTAAGACCAATGTACCTAAGAATAGAAACTCTTAAAATAAATTTCAGGCCTAACTCGTAGTAATCAAGTATAAGAGGTTATGCCTTTCTGTACACTTGGTTCGACACTCCAATTGGGATATGATAGCTATTTGTTAGTCAACGATTCCTCACTATGATAGCTATTTGTTAGTCAATGATTTTTTTTAATCGGTGGATACAAGTTGATGGAACTGAGTTAATGGTGATTGTGAAGTAAAATGAAATGATTACCCTCATTAACTACCAAATTCTATGGGAGTTGGAATGAAAACCCTCATTTCTATGTTCTAACACATTTCTCAAGATATGAATTATGGTGGTATTCCAAATTAACAATAGAGGGACAACATTATGTTGAGTCTTTCATGAGGTAATGTAAACCTTCATTCCAGGGTCATCTAATCCACTTAATTCAGAAAAATGGATCACTACTATTGAAAATATTTTCCCTGTTATCTATTTTTTGGACCATGAGAATTTCATTCTTGTTGTCTACTAGTGAGAAGATGAACCAACACAGTGGTGAACACAAATCATGAACATGTAGAAGGAATATGAGAATGAATCTAGGGATTGGAATAATTTCAATAACATATTATTAAATAAGTAAATTCCTATAATTCTACATACCATGATGGAGAATTATTAACTTGAGTTGAAGTAAGGGGTGAATAAATCTATTGGTACCTATAAGGATAATCTCATGAGACCTGTGAGGTACACATCAGGATTAATCATCAAACATGTATGTAATGTGGATAAGTTATACAGTGGATTAATTCCAAGCCTCAGAAGGGTGTTCTCCATAAGTAACATTATTATATTTTATATACAATTTATTGTTAAATGAAGGTTGAAATTGTAACACCCCAAGCTTCCACGGTATGCTTCTCTTTGAGTAATACAGTAGCGTGTGTTGTACGCAACTTCAAGTTCTAACACACACCACAACCAATCAAACTAGCTGTTATGAATAGTAATACCCTCTTTTTGAAATTTTATAAATTGTGTCTTTCAAAATGTACTTCATTTTTTGATTCGGAATATCGAAATTATCTTAGGGTGAATTTTTGGAATTTTTCTGAAAAAATTCAATTTCTGATGAATAGTGAAAAAACACTGAGTTATAGTTTAAAAAGGAATTTTTATTTATATAATTATTTATTTTATTTAAATTTAATTAAGGTTAAAATAGATACATAATATCTATATATTTTCAATGAAATTCAATGGAGTTATTTTAGAATAATTTTAGATTTATAAATATTTTATTGAACTTTTCACCTCCTTTTACCCACCTCCTAGGAGAATTTGCAAATTCATATAAAACATTATTTTACCACTTCTATGAGTGGGATTTTGAAAATCCGAGAGACACGGCTAATATCAAGGAGTAAAATGTGGTTCAATAAGATAAAAATAATTTTTGATGAATAGTAACTTTTTTACTTTAATTTACCAGGGTTAAAAGTAAATAGTGTAATTATGGGTAAAAATGATATTAATATTACCCTAACACATGTCCTAATTCATTTGGACAAGTGTATCTCCACCAAAAACATCCTTAGGAATAAAATATTATCATTTAGGTCAACATGGATTAGATTAGGACATTTATTATTATTTATTTCAATGAAGAGTTAAAAGAGTTAAAATCAAAGTTTAATAACTAAAACATTTTTAATATGGGGTTATACATAAGATAAATTCGAATATAAATAATAATTATAAATTTAAAAATATTTCATAAATAATTGTATTTTATTTATAATTTTTAGACATTAAATAATTTCATTTAATTATGACACAATGGTGATGTAGTAATTTCCTAATTAATGAAATATTAAGATAATTGATATTATAAATACCCAAATATATTTAATTTGAAACTTTTTGTAAACTATATTAATTTTATTGGTTATTATGACATATTAGTATTGGTTATATGAATTTTTTTCGAAGTAAAAATGATTTTATAAATTTATCAAAAACAAAATACCCAATAGTGTCAGAATTGACATAAAAGAGTATTTAAAACTAGTATTATATTATTAATTGATATTCTATTCATAAAAATCCATGGATCGGAAAAAAGACTTATATAATGATATTATTATCATTAATGGACCACATGGGGGTCTATTGGAACTTTATAGTAAGTTTATTAACCATATATTATAAAAATACAAAGAGACATGGTAAATGTGAAACTAATTAACTAAGATTTAAAAATAAAAGATATGGTTAATATAGTGACCCAAACCTGTCTAAAACCTATTGGTTGGACGATTTTCGACCCATCCCCACCTTAAACTTTATATAATCCACTTTAGAGCCATTAGAAACAGAATATGAATTTATTATCAAATAATATTTCTATCTTTTCCTATGTTTCCCCTCACCACTCTTATAAGTGATGGGTGGAGCCCACTATAGCTCCTTGATGCATTGGTAGGTCTCCTAAGAAAAACTAGTGTTTTGGAACAAGGCCTTTAAAAAATCTTATTTGTAGTCTTGGCACAAGGCCTTGAATATGTGGTTATGAAAGGCCGGCATTATGCAATCAATCATTATGAAATTGGTTATTGATATTGCATGTGATTAATCAACTTGTAGAGTATCCATGTGAATAAGTAAATGGAAATATTTCATTTTATATTTTCCATATTATGCTGAAGTTCAAGTTTAAAAGGCTTTTGTTTTAGTTAGACATTGCCTTAAATGTTTATGCTTATTTATGAAAGTTTCTGCTATATTGTTATGCTTACTGAGCATCTGATCTCACCCCTTTCTATGTTTTATTTTTCCTAGGAATTGAAGAAGTATTTTATGAATGACCTGCAGAGATAGTATAAGGGGATATGAGTGTGGAGACAAGACGTTGTTGTAGTTTTCACACTATGATGTAATGTAACCTTTAGGAATATATCTAATGATTCCAAGGCTACTAAACTAATCGGTCATTTGAGACATGATCATTTATGATCATTCCAATGTTATATAATAATGCACTGACTCAGGGTAACAGGGTTCGGGTCGTTACAGTTGGTATCAGAAGATGTTTAGTACAATCCTTGGATTCTATATTTAGATAAATTCTGATTAGAGCATATAGACCTAAGATGGACATTGGGGATTAGTATAGAAGAACTTTCTATAGTTCTGGTATTGTAGAGAGTTTGTGAGTTTTCCAATTAATACATCACAGTCTAGATACGAGAAGATAGAGGCGGATCTGGCACAGATGTACCTAGGGATAATACCCGAAAACATCCCTTTGATCTAGAATCGAACGGGAACTGGTGCATGACAATGGGTCGTGCATCAATCTTTGTTATGACACACACGGGGGATATGCTTAGGATAATTATTATTATATATACAAACGATTATGAAGGGTTTATGAGTATATACTTTCTCAACGAAAACTTTTTAATGATTATGGATTATATCCATAAATAGTTCAATTTATGTTAAGTATTTTACAAGTATGGAATTATGTATTTTTTCATAAACTGATCTAGTTTATTCCATTGTTTAGAAATGGAACCTTGTGGAAGAAATGGAAACCGTATCAATACAGGAACTTCATGTAGGGATTTCCCTCTTGCTTAAGATAATTATAGTGGAGCTGGTGATGCAACTGGTACTGATCATCTAATCATTGTACTGGGACAACTCACTCAGGTTATGAATAATAACCTTACCTGTTTAGAGCACACTGATCCGCAACGTGGAGGATCAATGATAGATCACTTAATGAGGCAAAACCTCCAATATTCAATGGGAGTTAAAATCCACTAGGATATGAGCAAAGGATAAGTTCCTTAGAGAAAATATTTCATGCCTTGGGGAGTAGTGGAAGGGAAAATATTATCATGGAAGTTTACCGCCTCACTGGAGACTCTGATCCATGGTGGTCATTTATTCAAAACACGAAGGAATTTGATGAAGTACCAAATATGGAATAGAGGGAGTTAAAAAGAATTTCTTAGAAAAATACATTACTCGTTACCATCAAGCAGATTTGGAAAGGAAATTTTTGAGTCTGAGGGAAAAGGAGGATGAGAATGTCGCAAAGTAAGAGGCTAACATTACATGGTAATCCAGGCATGCTGCAGATTATATACGTAACCCAAGAATTAAGAATGATCGTTTCTTTGATGGGTTAAAACCATTTCTCCATAGAGAATTAGTCTCACAATCCTTCTCTTCTTACGAAGATATTGTCTCATGTGCTATCAAGACAGAAAAATAATTCTCAATTTCTTATGACTTTAACCAAAAGCTAGAGAAGAAGAGATCTACTGATCACTCTAGAAATGGAAATAAGGGGAAGAAGGGAAATGTTGAATATCAATACTATAGTAAATATGGGAAGAAACACCTTGGTACTTACTTTAAGGGAATTGGTGCATATTACCAGTGTGGTGAAAAAGGCCACCAAGCTCGTGATTGCAGAGGGAAGAAAGAAGCTACCGATGTTCAGTGCTACAATTTCAGGGAGATGGGACATTATGCAAATGAATTTCCTAAGCGTCAGGGGAACTTACTTCAGAAAAGGCCAAGGGATCAAGGCCACGATTTTTCTATCACTACTACAAAGGTTGAAGCTCCATAAGACGTGGTGGAAAGTAATTTAATGGTTTCCTCAAGTTTAGAAAATGCATTATTTCATTCTGGATCATTACAGTTTTTCATATCTTCCCAGTTTACTAATAAAATTAGATATTTGCAATTTGATTTAACAAGGGAGTTGTCAGTTAAAACTCATAAGGGAAGTATCATTTCTACAATGTTCTATGGATCCATCCCCATTAGGGAATATAAATGTTTTTTTGCTACTGATCTCATCGTCATATCCATGATTGAATTTGATATAATCTTTTGTATGGATTGGCTTTTGGACCATGATGCAAAGATTTATTGTAAGAATAAGGAAGTTATGATTTTTGATGAGGATGATAAGGAATACCTTATCATTAGAGAAGAATTGTCACCAAAATTCAATTATCAGGGAGGAAGAGAATGAAATAACTGTGGGTGAGGAATGGATTGTTCAAGTAGATGATATACCTATTGTGATAGAATATGTTGATGTGTTTCCAAAAGATTTACCTAAACATCCTCCAGAATGATAAATTGAGTTTTCCATTGATTTAATTACTGGTTCATGGCCCATATCAAAGACCCCTTATACAATGGCCACTGTGGAATTAGTTGAAATAATGAAAAAACTAGAGGAATTGGTTAATAAAGGATTTATTCGCCATAGTGTTTCTCTATGGGGATCCCCTATCCTTTTTTAAGAATAAAGATATATCTATGAGGTTATGTATCAACTACTGGGAAATCAATGCTATAACAATAAAGAAAAAATATCCCCTACCTCGCATTGATGATTTATTGGACCAACTGCATGGAGCCCAATACTTTTCAAAGAGTAACCTTCGATCTCGACACCATCAGTAATTTGTGTAGAAGGAAGACATTCCAAAGACAACATTTTGAACCAGGTACGGGGATTATGAGTTTACAGTAATGCCTTTTGGGCTGACTAATGCACCCTCTGTTTTCATGGATCTAATGAACAGAGTTTTCAAGTAATATCTCGGAGATTTTTTAGTGGTATTTATTGATGATATCTTGGAATATTCCAAAATCAATGAAGATCATGAAAATCACATTCGCATTATCCTGAAGACTCTAAGAAGACATGAATTATATGGGAAGTTTAGAATGTGGAGTTCTGGATTCAGGAGATTTCTTTTCTTTGCCATACTGTCTCTAAGGATGGAATCTCTGTTGATCTTTTTACATCCAAGGAAATCCAAGAATGTCCAGCACCGGTGAGTATAACTGAGGTACGCAGTTTTATTGGTTTATCAGGTTATTATCGGCATTTCGTCCAGAATTTTTCCCAATTGGCAAACCCATTAATGATGGTCACATGTAAAGGGGATAAATTTGTTTGGAAAATAGAGTGTGGAAAATGTTTTTAAGCACTGAAGAGAATATTAGTCAATTATCCTAGATTGACTCTACCATCGGGGAATGATGGATTTGTTATATATAGTGATGCTTCAAAGAAAGGAATTGGTTGTGTCCTTAAGTTGAATGATAAAGTTATTGCCTATGCATCAAGACAGCTAAAAATTCATGAGAAAAACTATCCTACTTATGATCTTGAGTTAGCTGCTATAATCTTTGCTTTGAAGATATGGAAACATTATCTCTATAGTAAAAAATGTGAGATTTGTACTAACCACAAGAGTTTGAAGTACATTTTCTCACAGAAAGAACTCAACATGAGGAAAAGGAGATGGCTTGAACTACTCAATGATTATGATATCACGATACTATACCACCCAGGGAAGGCATATAAAGTAGCTGATGCTTTGTGGAGAAAGGATCATGGTGTTTTGAACAAGATGATAGTTGAGAGGGATCCTATTTCTATGGATCTAGTAATGTTGGATATGGGACTAACCATGGAAGGTGAAACATTAATGATCTTTAAAATGTTTGCTAAACCATCTTTACTAGAAAGGATAAAGTGTTCTCAGACCGATGATTAATAGTTTCAAAAGAAGATTAAAGCTGTCAATGATGGGAGATTGAGTTACTTTGTGTATGAAGAAGGAATTTTAAAATTTGGGAGGAGGCTCTATGTTCCTGATATACCTTATCTAAAAAGGGAATTTTTTGACGATTCCCATAGTTACAATTTCTCAATACATCATGGGAGCACCAAAATGTATATGGATTTTAAGGAACATTTTTGGTGGGACAACAGGAAGAGGGAGATTGCTGATTTTGTGTCAAGATGTATGGTTTTCAACAAGTGAATGTTGTAAGGCAATAGCCTAGAGGAGTCATGCATCCTCTTCCAATACCTGAGTGTAAATGGGATAATATCACGATGAACATTGTCATGGGACTACCAATGAATCATAGAAGGAACGATGAAATATGGGTCATTGTTGATCGTCTTATCAGGTCAGCAAATTTTCATGCTATAACGGAGGATTTACTACTTGAATTCCTAGAAAGACTATATATTAATGATGTTGTGAGACTTTATGGAGTACCCCTATAGATTGTTTCTGATCATGATCCCCATTTTACTTTAAGATTATGGAAAAGTCTTCAGAAGGTCTTGTATACTGAACTTCGTTTGAGCACTGCCTACCACCCTCAAAAAGATGGAAAATCAGAACGGACTATTCAAACCATAGAAGACATGTTGAGAAAATTCTCAATTGACTTTAAGGGTATGTGGGATCAATATTTACCTCTTGTAGAATTTTCATATAACAATAGCTTCTATTTATGTATTCAGATGGAACCATATAAAGTGTTATACAGAACGAGATGTCGCACACCATCCTGTTGAGAATATGTTGGGGAAAGAAAACTTGTAGGCCCAGAACTGGTGGAGGAAATGATGGAAATGGTAAAGGTAATCCAAAAACACATCAAAGAATCTCAATGTAGGCAGAAGATCTATGCTGAAAAATGAAAGAACGATTTGGAATTTCAGGTAGGAGATCATGTTTTCGTGAAGGTATCTACATAGCAGGGAGTTATATGTTTTGGTAAGAAATGTAAATTGTGTCCCAGGTACATAGGGAATTTCAAAATTCTAGAACTAATTGGGGATGTAGCTTACCGTTTGGAAATTCCTCCAAAGTCTCTCCAAATTTCACGATGTGTTCCATGTGTCACTGTTGAGAAAATACATGCCTGACCCAACATATGTACTCACCTATGAGGAATTAAAACTAGAACCCGATCTATCTTATTTCAAAGAGCACGTCAGGATTTTTGATACAAGAGAACAAGCGCTGAGAAACTGGACTACTCATCTGGTAATGTTCTTTGGAGAAACCATAAAATGGAAGAGGTAACATGGGAACCAGAGGAACTTATAACGAAGAACCACCCTGGCCTTTTTATGAAGTAATATTATATAAATTTTGAGGATGAAATTATTTGAATGAGGGGAGAATGTAACACCCCAAGCTTCCATGGTACGCTTCTCTTTGAATAATACAGTAGCGTTTGTTGTACGCAACTTCGAGTTCTAACAGACACAACAACCAATCAAACTAGCCATTATGAATAGTAATACCCTCTTTTTGATATTTTATTAATTTTATCTTTCAAAATGGAAATTATTTTTGGATTCGGAATATTGAAATTATCTTAGGGTAAATTTTTGGTATTTTTCTCAAAACATTCAATTTCTGATGAATAGTGAAAACACACTAAGTTATAGTTTAAAATCTAATTTTTATTTAAATAATTATTTATTATATTTAAATTTTATAAAGGTAAAAATAGATACATAATATCTATAAAAGATCAATGTAATTCATTAGAGTTAGTTTTGAATAATTTTAGATATATAAAAATTTTATTGAACTTTTCACCATCTTTTACCCACCTCCTTGGAGAATTTGAAAATTCATATAAACATAATTTGTCACTTCTGTGAGTGGAATTTCAAAAATATGAGAGACACGGTTTTCATTAAGGAGTAAAATATGGTTCAATAAGATAAAAATAATTTTTGGTGAATAGTAACTGTTTACTTTTATTTTCCACGGTTAAAAGAAAATATGATAATTAAGGGTAAAAATGATATTAATATTACCCTAACACATGTCCTAATTCTATTGAACAAGTGTATGTCGACCAAAAAAACCATAGGAATAAAATATTATCATTTAGGTCCACTTTTATTGGATTAGGACATTTATTATTATTTAATTCAAAGAAGAGTTAAAAGAGTTAAAATCAATATTTAAAAACTAAAAAAATTTAATATAGGTTTATACATAAGATAAATTAGATTATAAATATTCATTATAAAGAAAAAAAAGATTTCCTACATAATGGTATTTTATTTATAGTTTTTAGATGTTAAATAATTTAACTTATTTATGGCACAATGGTGATGCAGTAATTACCTAATTACTGAAATATTAAGATAATTGATATTATAAATACCCAAATAAATGTAATTTGAAACTTTTTATTAATTAAATATATTTTATAGGTTAATATTACATATTTTGATTGTTTATATAATTTTTTTTCGAATTAATAATGTTGTTATGAATTTATCAAAAAAAAATACCCAATAGTGTCAAAATTTACATAAAAGATTTTTTAAAACAAATATTATATTATAAATTGATATTCATTTTATAAATATCTACGGTTTGGCCAAAAGACTTTAATCATGATAGTTGTATCATTATTTGACCACTAGGGGGTCTATTAAAAGTGTATAGTAAGTTTATTAACCATATAATATAAAAACACAAAGAGACATGGTAAATGTGAAACTAATTAACTAAAAGTTAAAACAAAAAGATAAGGTTAATATAGTGACCCAAACCTGTCTAAAACCTATTGGTTGGGTGGTTTTCGACCCATCCCCACCACAAAATATAAATAATCTACTTTTTAGGCATTACAAACCGAATATAAAATTATTATAAAATAATATTTCTATCTTTTCCTAAGGTGCGCCTCACCCATCTTATAAAAGGGAACTCCCCCTTATCTCTAATTAATTACTTAAAATCCTTTTGGATCGACCAAAACCATCCCAAATATTATCTCAACATCCCTCCCATCATCCTAGAGGCCTTAGTTTGATCATAATTCCAACCTAAAGATCCATTTTGATCAAATCAAAAGGAGGAACCCGAAGAAGATGTAGTGTTTCACCATCCTCTTTCAAGTTCCGTTATTATTCAACTTCGTCTTTTTTTATTTCCATTAAAAAATAATTACTCTAGTATCTTATATATAATTTGATGCTATTATAAATATGGTATATCCATATTTAGTATTCTATCTATCCTTTGAATGGCATGTCACCATACGTGCGTACATACGGCTTACCGTTTCCACGTCGTGATGTAATTGTTATTCAAAACATTATTATTTTGATGGTAATGATAATGATGTGTAATTGATGTAAATAATAAATATAACATTATAATGATTCTATATATACGATATACCATCCAATTATATATTATTTTAATTTCAAAAGAATGATATTGTCGCTCGTGCATACGTACGGACTACCGTCTCCACGAATGCGATGAGATTCATTATCCATCGTATACATTCAAGAATAATTATCATCTGATTATTAAAAATAATTTTCAATGAGTTTATATCATTCATTATATGAATAAGATACATCCTATCACTAAAAAACATGTCTTATGTAACATAACATATAAAACAAAATCATTAAGTCAACACCCAAAACAGTGATAATACTAAGATATTATTAACAAAGCAATGTTAAAAGATGATATATGATATCATATTATTGTATATGAATCTTTTATAATTAAATAAAAATTATTTCCCCATTATAAATGAGGTTAATCTACCCTCAACTAAGGAAAATAACATGTTAAGGGTATATTTCACAATCTCTTCATTATCCAATGTTTTTTATACGTAATTATCAAATGGGACCTCTTTATCATCCACATCAATGTTTCATAAAAATGTATTTCAAATCATTCTTACTATTTTACAGACTTTGGGTTAAATTTATTTATAACCTTGTTGACTTTTTATAAAAATTTTATAAAGTAATCTTTCCGTCGTTTTCCAAACAAGGAACGTTTTTATCCTTTTCGACAGAATTAAGGTAATAATGTCTTTTTTTAAACTTATACAGCAGGTGTTTCTATTTTCCACCATTATAAAATCTTCAAATCTTACCTTACAGGATTATAAGAATATTTTCAATGTAAATGTTTTCTTTTATAATTATGTGACTTTTAAATGATTAAAAATAGATATTTCTCTCAAATAGTTTTGATTTTATCTATGTCAACACCCTTTGATGGATTTTAAGCTTATTTAAAGATTATTTATTATGATACAAAACTTCCATAGTGTTTGAAGGTTTTGTGATATGTTTTCCTATGGATATGTTATTTTTATATCATTCATGGTTTGTGGAGAAATTATTGACATTTCATAGGCTAGTTTTAATAGGAATGTTTATGTAATGTTTAAACCTATTCATATGAGGAATGCATTGGATTTAATAAGTGATGGGAGGAGCCCGCTATAGCTCCTTGATGCATCTGTAGGTATCATGAGACAAACTTGTGTCTTGGCACAATTCTTTGAAAAAATCTTATCTGTATTATTGGCACAAGGCTTTGACTATGTGGTTATGATAGTCTGGCATTATGAATTCCATCATTATGAAAGTGGTAATTGATATGGCATGTGATTATTCGATTACAAGAATATCCATGTGAATAAGAAAATGGAATTATTTTATTTTATATTTTCCATCTTATTCTGAAGTTCAAGTGTAAAATTCTTTTGTTTTAGTTATACATTGCCTTAAATGTTCATGCTTATTTACGAAAGTTTCTGCTATATTGTTATCCATACTGTGCATCTGAGCTCACCCATTTCAATGTTTTATTTTTCCTATGGTGTGAAGAAGTATTTTATGAATGACCAGGAGGGATTGTATAAGGGGATATGAGTGTGGAGACAAGATTTTTTTGTGGTTTTCACTTTATGATGTAATGTAACCTTTATGAATGTATCTAGTGATTCCAAGGCTACTAAACTAATTGGTCTTTCGAAAGTTGATATTTTCTAATCATGCCAATGATAGGTGATAATGTACTAACTCTGGGTAACTGGTGTTAGGGCGTTATAGAAATAGAGTCTAGAGTAACCTGTAAATAAATGGTTTTGACAAGAAGAGGAATATATTTTTGAAATGAAAATATAAAAAATATAATTCGGAGAATATGATATTAGATTTATGATTTATGTGTTGGAATGATCTTCAATTAAATTTACTTAATGGGTCTAATAAATTTTTGATTTGTGTACGGGATATCCCTAGGGATTTTTATTATTAATGTGATGGGATGAGGTTCGTAGACATTATGAATGGGAAAAATTGTGCAAATTTAACATACAACGATTTATCTCTACAAGTGTATATAGAAAAATAATTATTCTATCCACTTACCAAAACGAAGGTCTAGTGAGCATGATTGATGTCAATAACCAATTATGGAAAGGGAAATGGGGAAATCTCCTGAAAACAGTATTTCTAATAATGGGTATGATAAATACATGATGAAAGGAACACATACCATCTACACTAAAACTGCTAATGTAACATTTGATCCTACATCTACCCACACATTCATGTATTAATTACTTAAAATGGGTGATAGGATTCCAACAAAAATATTTGATATGGAATTATCACTTTAAACCCCTAATGGTACGATTATTGAATCTCAAGACTATGACTTCTCATCAGTTGAATTTTGTGGGAATGTGTGTCCTATAAATATTTTCATTATGTTATTGGATGAATATTATGTCATCATAGGGATGGATTGGATTCATCTAAAAAAATAACACATAAATTTTCTAGTAAAGGAAGTTACATTTGATATTTCAAACCCTCTTGTGATCATCCATCAATGTGAGATAAGCATGAACTTCCTATTAACCTTAAATCCAGTCTATGTCTCTTAAATCCCATTAAAAATGGTTGTTTATCTCAAATGGATGTGCCTAAAATAAACATTGGTTTTATACATATTGATTGGTATTTTTTGGTTGTATTTCTCGAAGACATTAGTATAATTCCACCAAAATGTGAAGTTGAGTTCCCAATAGATCTCATATCTTTTTCTTCACCAATATAAAAGTATCTTTATATAATGGGTCCAATTTATTTTTAAGAAATGAATAAGAAACTCCAATAAAATATTGATAAAGTATTATTTCATCCAAGTGTTCTACCGTGTGGTATACCATTTATTTTCTGTGAAAAATAATGATGGATTAATGCATCAATGCATTTATTATCAGGAGTTGAACAAAATCACAATAATGAATAAGAATCCTCTCCCAGTATTGATGAATTGTTTGATAAACTGCATAGAGATTAATTATTTTGTAAGATCTTTATTCATGATATCATCAATCGAGGGTCATTAAAGAGGATATACCAAAGACAACATTTGGTATAATGTATATACTAGGAATATATAGTGATGCATTTTAGTCTTACTAATTCCCCTTCTACTTTCATTTATTTAATGAATATATTCCTTAGAGATTACCTATATTAGTTTGTGGTAATATTTGTTGATTCTATTCTTATCTATTAAAAAAGAAAGGAAGAGCATGAACGCCTCTTGAGAATTGTCCTAACGAACCTATGTAAAGACTATCTATATGTAAAATAAACAAGGTGTGACATTTGGGTGAAAATGGTTCATTTTTTGGGAAATAATCTCATGAGATGGTATAAAAGTAGATCCATCAAATATGGAAACTATTGAATGCTTGACTAAAACGACCACAATAACTGAGATCCATAGAAAACCTGGTTTATTTGGATATTGTCGACGATTTTTTGAGATCTTATTATGAATATATAATACATTGACCATGTTAGTGTAGATGGTTGTGAAGTTATTCGGGGTAGTTGAATGTTAAGAAAATTTTAAGGAGCTGAATATAAAGTTATTTAGTGAACCTAGGCTTATAATAGCCTTTACTAAAGAAGGGTTTATAATCTACTGTGACACTTCCAATAAGTGTTTGGGATGTGGTTTTATGAAGAATAACATGGTTATCTCTTTTTTCTCGCGATAGTAGAAGAATCCTGAGAAAATGCATCCAAATCACTATTTGAAGTATGTAGTGCTAAATTTTCAATAAATATAAGGAGGGATTGTCATTATTGATAAAATTATGATCTATATACTAATCATAAAAGTATGAAATATATATTCACACATAGGGAGATAAACATGCACCAGAGTAGACAGTTATAGTTGAAAATTGATTATGACTGCTC